>OY751113.1:6060000-7317500 GCA_963564075.1 Eupithecia subfuscata | reverse complement strand
TCATGTTGATCCATCATCATAACAGACACATGAAGTGGACAAACACCCTTTTCTTATTATTAGATTTCCACAAGACGTGTCTCATATGTCGTAAAATAAATATGGGTCTATTTAGAAAATGGACTAGTAGAATTGATCCAGAATTTCATTATACAGGGTGTCCCAAGAAGTAGTGATATACTGAAGCTGGGAGATAGAGGACCTAAAGGGCTATCTGAATCACCCCCATGTATGTTCCGCGATTTTTCGTATTTTCGGAGTTATGATTTTTTTTTTAATTTTTCACCTTTCGCTGAGTACGATGAGATTTTTATTTATGGTGACATGAATTATTGCAGTAGATGCTTGATTTTTTTTGTGTGCTAAGCTGATAGATAGGCCAATTCAGTATGGTAACATTTACTATCGTTAGATCTTCAAATGGAATAAAAAAATAAAAAAATGCCAAGAAAGATAAAATTTACCCAGTATGTTCACAACTTCAAGGGCCCTTAAAAAAATAAAATCACATAAAAATAAATACCATTTCACTTTTAAAAACTTCCTCTATCTATCAGGTAGCTACTCTGAAAATTTCATTTTATTATTCATAAGGCTTCAATCAAAAAATTTAAATCTAAATGTGGTAAGTGCAAAATTTTAATTTACATGATGATTAATGCTAGCAAAGTAAAACCAATTACATTACAATAAATGTTCAGAATGGCCCCCCAGTTGCTCAATGCAAGTGCGACATCGCCGGAAATCGAAAAAAAAAACGAAAAAAAAATAAAAAATCGACAGGCCCTTTCAGCTGCCAGACCGCTTGGGCGGCAATCACTTTTTAAATTTTCTACGCGTCGATCTGCCCCTGCTGTTAGAAGATGTGGACTTGGAGACACGCAGAAGCATAGTACTGCTGTGTGATGGTGCACCATGCCATTTTGCCTTACTGAACATACTGGGTAAATTTTATCTTTCTTGGCATTTTTTTATTTTTTTATTCCATTTGAAGATCTAACGATAGTAAATGTTACCATACTGAATTGGCCTATCTATCAGCTTAGCACACAAAAAAAATCAAGCATCTACTGCAATAATTCACGTCACCATAAATAAAAATCTCATCGTACTCAGCGAAAGGTGAAAAATAAAAAAAAAATCATAACTCCGAAAATACGAAAAATCGCGGAACATACATGGGGGTGATTCAGATAGCCCTTTAGGTCCTCTACCTCCCAGTTTCAGTATATCACTACTTCTTGGGACACCCTGTATAAATAGGAGAGCAAGAAATTTTATATTGAATTGTGTTGAGAGAGTAGAAAAATACATGAAAGAGTAATTAACTGTGCTTGAATTTCATTAGGCACGAATATCGTCTATTCAGAACAATTGGTTTTGTTTGTTCATAATATTTAGACTTTAAGATATTAAGAAAAAGTCAACAATTGTTAGACAATTGGTTAGAAATAATGCACCATAAGAAGTCGATCGTTATATAATATTTCCAAAATAAACTAGACGTGCCCTCACCTAAGAGATTTTAGATTCGGACGAGATGTACCCCAACTCAAAAGTGTAGTGGACATCTCGTCCGTGGATCAGTTTGAGATTCGGCCCAGATATACCCTAACCCATAAAATTTACGAAAGAAGTAGGTAGGTAACTTGCCGATATTTTTACAACTAATTACAGCTAATATGATGTTGTTACATTACACTACTATCCACCAACGTTGTTGATTATTCAGGACGATTTCGTTTGGAATGGACGCTTCAAATTCAATTAACCGATTTAATAACATTTAGCTCAATGTTCCATCGTTTATTTTGATGAGGCCGAACATGGTTACAAAAAAAATCTACTGGTTTTCCTGTATCATATATGTAATTATCTTTCGGTTTTTAATTTTTTTCCGATTACATTAGTAATTTTGCTCTGGGATTTTACCAAAAATATAAGTATATACCAATTTTCCCTCTCATTTTTTCAGGGGGATTTTTAGGGGGGAAAACTAAAATAAGCAATTTTTTTATTGGTTTTGGTCAAGCGTTTTGCCACCAACTCATTTAAGTAAGTGAAGATGTGGCGTAAGATGGAGCACGCTTTCCCAAAAGGAACCACAATTCACCCTGGATTTGAAGACTCCAAGATTGTACTCTAATGGGAAAACAGACGCAGGAAGCATATAATTTAGGTTAGCTTTTCATAAATTATAATTTTCCTGAGCCTCCGCCTGAGCTCTTTACGAAATTCGTTTTATACCAAATGAGTTATCAACGTTCAAAAATCACAATGATAGCCATTGGAGTATTGATACTAGCAATTTATCCAACAGCAGACTGTCGGCAAAATTTAACGCCTGTAATGTGTCATTTAGCATCCACATTCAAATGTCCCTAGCGTGGGTCGTTAGCATTGCGTGGGAAAACAGCCCAATTGTGGTCATTGTTACCCGTCCAGCTCACCGAGCAATAACTCCTTTTATAACCATAATCTTCAATAGTAAAATAATTTATGATCGCGCAAAGCTTACCTCCAATATGGGTCAACGACATTTCAACAGCAAAACTAGGACAAAGGTTTATTGTTTTAAAAATATGAACGGTTTTATATTTAAGTTGATAATAATAAATACCCTTTAAGTTGCCGCGACCCACGATATTCTAAATATAGCTATAAAGATCTAAAGTCTGTAATTCGAGTCCAAGCTTTAACGGAATTTCTAAATAAATTAACCGAAGAATCTGAGAAGGTACAATTTGTTGATCAACAACTTATCAGGAAAGGAGATTGAAGGACCCTTCAATTCTAAGCTGTTAGGCATTTTAATAAAGAAAACCAAAATGTACCTCCCATAAGACACGCGGAATTAACAGAATGACGAGTGATTCACATTCCCATAAGATAGGCATGTGTATAAAAGTGTTTAAATATTTATTTAAATATTATTAATTTCATTCATCTTGCAATATAGGTATCCTAAATAAGGTAACAGATAACTTGACGCTAGCAACGAAATTAATGAGCACACCGAGGCCTTGGGGCCGCCATGAAAGAGTTAAAGTACCTAATATTTTTAATTAAAAAGTTACCTAACATTACTTCAGTATTCATTGTCCTAATAACTAAAGCGTAACCAAATGCTGTAACAGATGAATATTTTTTTATAATATGCTGCACATTAACACAGGACTTAAGTTGAGCTATGATAGAACATCAAAATCATAAGAGACGTAGATACAATTATGGAATTTGTATAGCTTTCCATAGCTACACAAAGCCAGAAATTCCCAGATTTTATAGAAACAAGCATCGTTTCTGAAGCAAGAGTCTTCACAGGTTATTAAAATGTCTAAGGAATTACAAAAGGTCATAAGGAATCCAGGATGAATCACGGGAAGCTACGGAATGTCAAGCCACAATTTAAAACCCTTTCAATAGTGAATACCAATGACGTGATTCAATATATTCAAAGAAGGATACTTGAATAAAAATATAATGGACTATTTTCTGCGGTATCGCTCATGTGGTAGGTATCTGCTGGAATATCATAATATGAGTGTAATGTGGTTGGGTACCTATTAGCAAAGATATTCAAAATGGGACTGGTAGTTCTTGCAAAATCACGAACAAACAACCTTGACTTCTAAATAAGTAGAGTAGCAGTGAATATGAGCGTAGGTTTACCTACGCTCATAATCACTGCTTATATTCAAACTATAGCTTCACCAAAACATATGCTGGGAAGTACTGTATTTTAAAGTATGGTAGAGATTGTCATTTTAAAATACACTGCACTTGAACAAACAGCAGCTTTTTGTGTGAACACAATAGGAGTGATCAGGAAAAGTGCTAGCGGAGCAATTTAAATGGTTTGCTGAGGAAATGAATGAAAATACTAATGCTTGAGGTAACGAAATCTATATCAAAATTACGAACTTATGAATATATAATCGACAAGTAGGTAGGTATTATTCCAATATTTGGCTTTATAGTTGTCGTACATAGATAAATAGGTACCTAGATAGAAAATACTTTTATTGCATAAGTACTTAAAACTAAGAAACAAAACGACTCCGACTTTCAATAACTCAACTAAAACTTTCTATAGAAAGCAATGATATCTTAGTCTCGATGGATTACACAAATTTCTTTAATTCTTTGAAGCATTTAATTAATTACAAGACGCAATCAATGCCATTTCATCTATAAAACACGACATTTAATACTGTAGAGTAGAAAGTTCAACACCAGCCATGTTAAGACGTTTGGTTGGTAGGTACCTATGTGTTAGCTTCAATACAACAAAAAGAGAAATAATACACACGTCATTGAAGAGAATGCATTCCCATCCCAGGTGAAGAAATAAAAAACTTACTTATCTATCAAGTAAGAGCGGTAATTGCAAAACGATAATATCGATCCGTAAAAGAATGACGCTTTCTACTCGTATAGAATCAATGGTAAATATTCCGTCATAGCAAAGATGATTTGCTGTACTGATATCAGTACTTTTTCTTTCTCGCGATTTGGCAATGTATGCGTGCTTGCCAGGTGGCGAAACTGGTTGTCTTCCCTTCTCGTTGCGGTCAGGTGTGTTTAGCAACTGCTCAGAATAAGACTGCATATGGTAATAATAATTCAATCTGGCCGAAAGGGTCGAGATATTTGTATAAAACAGGAAACAGCTGAATCAAAGTCCTGCTTACATGTGGGTAAATGCTTGGGACATCGTATAATTTAATTGCAAAGGGCAGATTACTACAGAATCCCTTTCATATTAAAGTTTATACTTACAGCAAAAATTATCATAACAATCTCAGATGATGTTCCTTTCCTACCTGTTTTCGTGGTCTCGAACCAAAGTCCATTGTTAGATGTAACTGAAGATTGGACACGAGGTCGCAGGTAGTCCAGAGTCCAGACATAAGGCCGGAACCCTTGAGCAATTTTACTACCTCATCTTATATTCCTTTTTAAAATTGGGTGATAGTGAATAGGTAAGCTTATTCTTTTCGAAACATAAGCTCGAAAGCCATAATTAGTGGCTTATTTTATTTACAGTTATGATTACGTTGATGACATCAATTGTTAAACCAGCTGTCCTTTCTTCATTACCGAAATTCAAAATGTCTTCAATTACTACCTTTTAGTGCATCGCTTAACCATTTAGAGGTTTCATTACGTATTCAAATAGTTACAGTTGGTAAATCTCACGCGGTGTGGGGATAAGAAGCATTGATAGCTTTGCATCCATTATGTTTAGCTGTTTTGAACACAAATTCTCGTTATTGGGAGAAATTGACTCTCATGAATATTTTTGAGAGTTTCAAGCACATCTGGTTGCTAAAGGTTTCAAGTATCACTCGTCTCGACCTACATAGTCAGCGTTTTTTTCTATATATTCAATATATATTCGATTCCTACCTACGTACCTACATAAGTTTATTTTGAAAACATAATTATGTGATGTACCATTCCTGGGTTTATACCTTAATGAAGCTTTATTTTTTGCAGCTGTCTTTCTATTGTTTATTTACACATGTGATTTTATGGGCAAGGCTATTATAGTGTTATTTATTATGTAGCGTTTTATAAGTAATTTTCTATTTTCGTCTGTTTGAATAGTGATCATAATATGCTTTGTTTTTACGTAAATGTCATGCGTATATCATATCTGACGTTTCTAGTCAATAGTTAGGTACTTCAAAATTGGTTTATCATACTTACAAACAATGCTTAAGTATCTTCATTTCTTATCGATGATATCAAAGATTACATTGTAGTGTTTACAGTCATTTTTTTAGCTTCACTCTTAGTCGATTTCTTTTGTCGGGGTTTGCATCTAAAAGTCATTCCACCCTAAATTGACCTCGGTATACGTTTGTTGCTTATTACTTATTTATAGTTAGTTACTTTACCTTTTTATTTAATTCCTTTATAAGGGAGGCACCTGAAAGGTCTTGTCCTAAATAGGCGTGTATTTTTGAACAAATAATATCGATTGTATGTACCGCCACCTCCTCATTATGAATATTCTCTCACCTCAACAGGACGACAATCCCAGTGCTCCCCGTAAAGTACAAATCAATATGCAGCTCTGCTGTTTACTTTATCCGGGCTTCTGGTAGGACATCCACTTATTGATTAGCAAGTATCCTTTTACATGCACCACAAACACTGTCCAATAATAAATACCAACAAACAACCGTCTAGGATGAATGGAACGATAAAGAGTTTCACTTGTCAATATATCACCGTGTTGACACAGTTGATGTATAAATCAGCAGATCGCCAAATTGTCACTGTTTTAGATAAAAATGCAGGTTTAGGCCGTCAATCGTAGCACAGTATTGATTGTAGGACACTGAAACACTGTATGAAAACAATGCAAGCGCGAGGCGCGCACCGAACGTGCCGCCCCGCCCGCGGTCTCCACCGGACTGGCGCGCTGGCGCGCCCGGTAAATGATTGCGTTCGGAATTCAGATGCGCTCGCTCGACGCTGCGTTCGCAAGTGATTTGCCTTGCGGCTGGTGGCGGCGGTGTAACTGGATGGATGTTTTTATTTTGCCACATGACACTTGCATGTAGTGCGTGCATATGCACGCGATTTGCATACGAGTTTAGGCACTTTGCTGAGCTAGGTACCACAACCTAGCAGGATATTGATGCTTGGTTAGGTTAGGAACCTGGTTATAATATTAGGAGGTTTTTTTTTCTTATCTTCTCGCCGTAAGATATTTGAATATTAAACTACCTCCTTGAAGCTCTTATCTTTCTCGTACCTTATTCAAATTACTAGGTCCCGCCATCACCAACTCAATTATTCTGGCCCAGAAGATTTATACCTATGCAAGAAAAAATCTTGGTCTGATTTAAAAGGCTTTGTTTTTGCATTCTTCGGTGGAGATAATAATAAATACCTAGGTAAGGTACCTACCCAGATATTAGTAGTCATCATCATCATCATCAATGGCCTTTACATCCACGAAGGATGGTTTATGTAGTGTTCGTTTTTCGGCACTAATTACGTAGATCACTTGTAAGTATGTAGTTGTAAGACCTATACGGGACCGGCAGATGCGGCCGCAGTATTGGCATCCGTGAACCCCGGTGGATAGTGGTGGGTCTGCGACAGCCTCTGCAGCCTGTTGGTGCCTCAGTGCTCGCTTTTCATTTAGCTTTTGGAACCATGCTACGTCATGAGCAATAACTCCTTCCGCTAATGTTTTGCGCCACCCATCACGGTTCCGATTCCTCTTCCCAATTTGACAGGTCTATTTTAAAAGCTGGCATATCACGCTTAGCAGAATCCTTATAGCGTAGTTTCGGTCTACCGACGGGTCTTTTGGCGTCAGCTACCACCCCCAGTAGAGTTTGACGGGGCAAACGAGATGGTGGCATACGGTGCACGTGCCCAAGCCAACGTAACCGAAACTGTTTCAGCAAGCCGGAAATATTAGTAGTATGTGTTGCTAAAATACTCTGAAATCCAATCATTGTTTCTTACAAGATCCACCTCGAGTTGAATAACCAAACAAACGGATTTCCTCGAAGTTCCTACCTATAAGTACTTTGCTTTGTTTTAAGGTATTTTAATTTGCAACCCGCACAGTATTTTACTCTTTTTACGCGTTTCTTTTTAAGACAGGCGTCATCATCATGATGTCGTTAGGTTAGAGTAAGTATTAAAAATCTATTATCTATATTATTAATCTATATTTTGAAATCTACTAATCCACGTTTCTTGCTCTACCAACTAAGTACCATACTAATAAAAAAAAAACACCAGCTCTAGAACTGAATACTTAGTTAGTTCATTATTAGTCGTCGCGTGTCTGTTCTTTCTTATCAGAGTTATCAGTGTGTTGACATTGCAATTAGATTGTATCCAGTAATGTAACACACACGGTAGCAAACATATTGTCACCTTCTATGTCTACAATCATAATGGTCATTTTAACTTTTACAATACCTCTAACGCCTTCTTTATTACCTTCATTCTACACTTATCGGTATAACATTTCAACAGCGTTTTCAATAAAATGCCTTTACGTTTAGTGCACTGAAATGTATTCTTACTTTGATGCTTAACGAGTTGTTAAATTCTCTAGAGTCCTTTGAAAGAAAATACTAGGATACCTACTTACTTATTTTCTTTTTCTAATATAACTCAGTGTGTCTTTGTAAACCTTCAATCTTCACAAATTGCCTTCAAATATCTGCATCTACAATAGTCACTCCAACAAAATCTACGGCTTTCAAGTCAAGATTGAAGATCCCACCAAAATAGCCGTGTCTAATAGGAACATTCATTTCGTTATCTATGGGAACAGAGCGACATTCTAGCCTCCAGTGACATTGATGCATTACGCTCAAGGGTTACGAACTTACAAACAAACAATGTTACTTCTGCGTGTGAGGAAACTACGAAATGTTTTCAGTTCTTTTTTTGGTAGAGTCACGATAGCGACAACGTTAAGGTTGTGGAATCTTGTTTATTTGTAACAAACTTTGAAAAGGCATCATGAAAAATGTCACACATCATCATGTTTCGTTTGATCTGGCATTGATGTTGACCAATTATGGTCTACTAGACGATCGCCTCGCGGTTTCACCCGCGTAGTTCCCGTTCCCGTGGGAATTCCGGGATAAAATATAGCCTATGTCACTCCCTGAAAAGTAAGCTTCCTAACGGTGAAAGAATTTTTCAAATCGGTCCAGTAGTTTCGGAGCCTATTCAATTCATACAAACAAACAAACAAACAAAAAATCAAACCTTTCCTCTTTATAATATTATAGTATAGATAGTATAGATGATGCTCTAGAAAAGGTAATCGCTCATTCTCGTTTATAGTAGGTAGGTATTGTCAAAAAAGAGCTGGTCAGAGTTTGTGTAAAAATTCGGCTTTTGTCCGGAAGATTTTGGATCGCGCGGGCCTAAATAAAAATTCAAAATAAATCTTGAAGATAAATACCTAGTCTTATTTCTATGACCTTTTCCATGGGTAGGTAGTTATGCACTTTTAAAACGTAAAATACCCCAGTCTTCTTACGGATTATATGTGCAGAACTATCGCACAATTTTATGTCCCATTTTACATTCAGCATTTCACTGCAGGAGCTATTATTGAGGCATAACGGACGTAATTCATGACTACTTCCTTTCTATTCCCGGCAAAAATAGTACAAGGTAGGAAACTTTCATGTCAAACTTTCGGACTACCCGCAAACACTAGCTAGAACAAATCTCTTTTACATAAAAGTCCAATCCATTAGAAAGTTACTTTTGCATCACCAACACATTTTTCTCCCATATTATTTTCATTATGTATGACTGTAGGGGACTGAACCACTTCGTCATGATAAGTACTGTTATTTATTCTGTCTCGTTGCTTTGACTTATGAGTTTATGACTGCCGAGGGGGTAGTTCCCTAGTTGTATTTGTTTTAATAATTCATTGATAGGGTATTGGCTTCTGATGGAAACCAAGAACTTTAGCCAAGACCTTTAGTAAAATTTTCAAATTGAACCTTTACTTTTTTCTCATCTGAACAGTTATCTCTACCTATGTATATCTACGGTTGTTACTCAACTGTGATTGGACTGCTTCCGGTCCTATGAATACCGACAAAAATGATATTTGTGCCGGATATAAAAAAATATATCATCAGTGATCAACTCTTTTTTCTTCTGTCTTGTGTGCACTATCGTACCTGTTTAGTTCATCTCTATTTCTAATACAAATAAAAGCCACTATAAACCACGTTCATGTAATCTCATCAAGCTAATTCTAAACAAATTGCGCTATAAGTCAGAAGCGTATACTTTTCTAATGGCCGTAATATCCTTAGATTAACGTTGGTAATGACCGGAGTGGCTACCCGGGTGGTCTTAGCGTGACTTCAGCTTTAATTTTACTATTTACAGATTTAAACCAGTGTTGAGAGACCCGTTATTGTCAGAATAAAGGAAGTGCAAGTAAAATTAGTGGGAGCTAAATATAAAGTACCTAGAACTTTATATTTTGCTCCCACTGATTTTAGAAATCACAATATTAATAAATTAAAAATGTGAAAGTTTACTTTAGCTGTTTCCTCTTCTTGCCAAAACTACTCAACAGATCGGGCTGAAATTTTGCATTGATGTAGCTTTACTAAGCCTGGAATAAAACGTAGGCTTTTTATCCTATCCAGTTCCCATGAGATAGAAACAACCTTTAAACTTTTCCATAGAAAAACGCATGCGAAGCCGCTGCCATAAACTAGTTTTAAGTACGTTTAAGACACATAATTATTAAGTGATTTATAAATTGAATATGCTAGTGGTTAAATTTTCACTTTTTTTACTAGTGGACAAAAAATTTAAGAAAACAGAATATTAATGGTGTTATTAATATTCTGTTTTCTTATTTGATATTAATTTACAGTTTAAATTTCACTTGTCTAAGTGCTTATTTTCTAAGCCTAAAGAAATAAATTTATTCACTCAGTCATTAAGCTATTGAAGTCAGAAGCATGTATTATGAACATTATCATGCAAGTAATCAAGGATGATCCAATACACAATTCAATAATTTTCAGGGAATAAATAATTAAACTAGAATGCAATCAACTACTGATGTTGATCGAATTAACTGATAATTATTGTGTTGTGTATTGGATTACCTATCCTTGATTATGTCCATGATGTAATACATGCTTGGGTTTTATAAAGTGCAATGTGGCATTGCAAATTCATTACTAGGAAATGATGATGCTTGAAATCTAATAATAGAATTGCGATTACTCGTATTGTCCCTTGCAAATCACTTTTCGAAGTTTGAAATCTCTGCCACCTTGTCACACACAAAGACTAACTGCTCGGATATTTTGAAACTATTGCGTTAGTTTTATTCGTAAATTTCATAGTTTTGCAGTCCGTGATTTGCAAGTGACCTATTTGGCTAACAATATCTATTACATAAAACTATTTTCTTTTCGGTAGTTCGACTGACAATCAGATAGTCATATCCTAATGCTTTACTGATTCGATTTTGTATATCAATCGATTTTGTTTCTGAAGATGTTGTAATCGATTTTGTTATTGTTGCTCGACATTTTGTATTATTTTACAGCCTTTACTCAGGCGTATAAATTACTGCTATCTTTGTAATCAAAATATTCAATCGAATAAAATAGTATAATTTTTGTTGTTTTATTTGTTAAATGCTTCTGCCAGCGCGGTATTATACGCGTTTTTCCGTGATAAAAGTAAAACAAATTGAGTTACTGTGGTAAACTATAATTTTTATACAAATTTCCAATAATTTTTCATGGAAAAATCATCAATAATCCTCGTTACATGTCGGCTCGGTAAAAATAGAAACTTTCGTAAGTGCCCATATTTTTTGAATTGACAGATTCGCATCTCTAAATCTGTCGAAAGTAATTGTGTCTATGAAATACTTCATTGTGTCATTCAGTCTTCATTTACTCACCTGTCAACAATCAGGGAACTTCATAGTCGTGCAAAATACCAAACAGAAAATCAATTCGTGGACCCTACCAACCTACGATGCTTCTTCATAACAGGTAAGAAGAAATTGAAACCTACAGCCCATACAGATGTTTGAAAATCGTATAAAAGTAAATACGGTCTACGATATATGGTTAAATGAAGCCATTTAGTACTTTGCTGTTTTCCGCGAATGGGGTACTTACCTTACTTAGTACCCCACATTGAAGCTGCTGTAGTCGGTAGGCAGAACCCTTTGTTGTCGACTTGTTTCTATAGTGACGGAACCCTAGTAAATCTACTTTTTAGGGTAGAAACGAGGTAAAATGTACCGAGCTATTCGCTCGGAATTAATTTAAATTTGTATTCAGGAATATATGCTCGTAAGAATTAATGAAAAGGGTTTTTAATGGGGACAAAAGCAGTCTTCAATGAGTTCAGACAAGTGAAAAGTTTTATAATGATGATATTCAAAACCTGACTAAACAAATTTAGAAGATTGGTTGGTATTATGAAGAATTATATTTGATTTCACGCGAACAGGGCAATCAAAGTGTAATAGTAGCCCAAAAATGGATTGTAGGGTAACCAAGATTGATGAAAACTATAGGCAAGTCTTATAGGAAGTAGTGGATATATGTCTTTTCTGGATATCATCTATTCATCATGACATAGACTACCCTGTTGCGATACCGGTCGGATCCCTAACAGCCCTATGATTCGATTAGTTTACTTACCTACCCTGATCAGTTTCCCTCAAATCATTAATCAGCTACCTCATTCTACTCATTATTGAGCTGTTCACACTTAAAGTACAGAGTCAAATTTAATTGAAATTCAGTTTGAGTGTTAATGTGTAACTTACAATTGATCTAATCCTAATAATCTTATTAATGTTAAAAGAGGTGAGTATATTCGGTCAAATAAAACAATATAATTCGGTTAAAATACAATTTTATTATCGATACACCACTTATTCAAACAGATTACATTTTTTAAAGCACAAATATTCTTATGATAAAAACATGTATAGACATCATTACATTCAGTGTAAACGTCGTACAAAGTATAGATATTAGGACAACTTAAATTTTCTAAGTTAACAACATTACATTTACCAAACATTTCTTTAACCCACTTTGCTTTTTCTTCACCTTTTACATAAATACGGCTTTTCGCAAGTAGAGGTGAAATTATTTGTTTATAATTTGAAAAAGAAATGAATCCTTCCTTCCAATAAATGTTTCTATTTTTCTCAATCCAGTCAACTTGTCTCATTTCTTTTGTAGTCAAATCATAGAAAGCGAATGGTGGTTTAATTAAAAAACTTTGTACTCGATTACCATCCAGAATAGCTATCTCTTTGGGTATAAACTGATTTAATTCAGTTTTGAAACCTTGAACATCAACTATTAAATTCATGATATCTTGCGAACGGTGCTGCTGAGAGGTTTATATTCTATAATACGATCGTTGATAATGAGACAATAGGCACTCGTTTTGTCAGGAAAATCTTTATCACTTTCTATTTCAAGTCTCACATCAACTGGGCCAGTTTTTAATGTTTCATTTTGTCTTGAACAGTCTATTACAAACAAAGGCGCCTTTTCTTTGAACTGTGTGATATTAAGCAACGGGTCAACTGGAGAGTTGTAATAAGACTGACGGAATCTCATGTACATTTCGTATAATATACGATATTTTCCATCGTCAAAATCAAGTTTAAGCGCATCATATGGATACGTTTGTGAATTTAAAAATAATGTAACATTAGTTAAATTACAATGATCAAACAGTGAACAATTTCTATCCTTTAAATTTTTCTCAGCTGTTTGAAGACCTAATATTACATATCTAGGTTTCTCAAGTTGGGAGGCAGTTTTAATGGACCATGAATGCTTCTTTGTTTTAGGTAAAAGTGGATATTCATATGTGTCCCAGTTTCGAAATGCTATTTGGATGGGCTTATCTTTTTCTAATTGTTTTAAGAGTAGTAATCTTTCTCGATCGGACACTTTAATATGAGGTACACGCCATTGAATTCTCTCAATATTTACTATCACCTGATTATTATTATCAAGTATGAGAGCATCATCATTAGATTTACATCTCGTTAAAATTAATTCATGTTTACAGTTTAATACGATTTTGTTATAGTCTTCTGCAAATCCTAATAGTTTATTGAGGGGCAATATTACATTAAAAAGACCTTTTACAGATTTTGTTCCATTCAAGTTCCATCCCCACAGGGCAGCCTGTTTACTTTCTCCCTCATTCATCGAAACATAAGATTTGATTGTAGAAGTAATACCGACATGTCTAATACGATCAATTTCAACGCCATTTATCTCATATCTTATATCATGAAAAAGAAACGGTATAGGGTTATTGTTAAGCTGACACTCCTTCTTTATAAGTTTACCTGCAGCATCCTTTGTATATACTTCTATACATCCTTCAATGTAAATGGAGCTGCCTGCAGGTAGGAGATACGTGTCTTGTTGATTAATCGGTATTCGTATTTCATCGTTTTCTTTGAAGCTATTGGTGTATGGAGTATAGGAATGCACTTCATAACCCTCGATAGAGTTGTCAAAATGAGGCGCTTCATTAATTTGCAAGATACTCATAGTTGAAATCCCAAATTTCTTAAAAACTCTTTATTTATCTCACTTAGAGCTGGCACGATACGTGTGTGTTTAATGGAATCACGATTTGAACTATTAGCTTTTGTCAGTGTACCACCACTTTTCTTACGTTTTTTAATATTGAAATCAATCATATTAATATTCGTAGTAAGAATGCTACTTATTTATTCAAAGTGCAGACTAACACTGAACTATTACGTTTCAATCATACAATTTATTTGAAATTAAAGCATACGATTTTCAAGAAATTTTAAGCATAAATGTCCGCAGTTATATGGATGTCTACCCTGATAATTGATGTAGTTATAGCGAATGCTGTCACCCAAATAGTTAATAAATTCTGTCGGTGGTCTAAGATCACCATAGCTATCAAAGTATTCAATATTCTCATTTCTCTTAACATAAGCTACCCAATGTGTTCCTTGATTTTTAGAGCTATCCAAATTAATTATACCACATTCAATTTTGCGTGGATGTTTCGGTAATTGATCTCTCATGAATACTCCTCGAAAATACGGAATATGGTTTTTTGAATATTTCATTATATCAATGTTGGTAAGAGGACGATTAGGTAGCTGTTTATTCAGTTTTTTGACGAAGCATAAATACCCAAACCACCTTTATATGGTTTAAGCTGTAATCCTTTGCCTAGAGATACCGGCTCAAAATTCTGATTGAGACTTTTCATCACATTCCATGTTTTTAGCGCCGTCTGAAAGGTTTTTACCATTCGTGATATAGCGGATGTTTTATTAACAATAGCACCAGCAGCAGATAATCCGCTAATTATTGGTATTAACGGTAAGAATCCTCCTGTCTTCGGTAGCGGTATCACACGTGGAATTTTCACCTCAGAATCAGATACAAGATCTTTAATTGCAGCAATAGCCAAATCGATAGCCAGCTTTTTACATTTTGGTTTTGCTTTTCGGATATTTTTTTTCGCATAAGCAACAACATTTCTAAAACTCTTTTTAAGCCCCGATCCATTTGAAATCTTCATCACCATTGCTCTGTTAACAATATTCGCGGCAAGCTTTTCTCCAACACTTGCATTGGATGATGATGATGCTCGCTTCTTAGCCAATTTCATTAAGAGCTTATCTGCTGCGTGTCTGGTTTGTAAATTCTTTGAATTCATATATGCAATATCGTGTTGTTTACAATACTCATCAAGTTGATTCACACCTTTATCACCTCTGTTAAGTCTTTTTCGTAAATTTGTTCCTGGTCCGCAATAATTATAGCCCGGAAGATGTAATTCAAATGGTAGGTGATTTATGATACTATTCACAAGACCTTTCCCTTCCATAAGTAAACGAAGAATGCCAATATATTAGTGAGAGTTGATTTTTATAATATATTAGTGTTGCTAATCCAACTATTTTCCTGCGGTGGTAATCCTAACCACTTAACAAAAACTTTACTCCCTTTTTTCTTAAGAACTTTTTCAACTAAGTATACATCAGGATTTTTAGTTTTCTGGAGCTCTTGAGCATAAAATGACCCCAGAATTTTATTTTGTCTTGAGTCTTCGAGCAAATAAGTCGGTGGATCAGTATTCTGAACAACTATTACTTTAAATAATTCTGTTGACCAATTTGGAGTGTATCCTTTCTCAAAATTTGCTTTATGTTTACTTATTCGTACTACATCACCGACAGCAAAAGTATATTTTCTTTTAATTTTTGGTTTGCGAAAAATATTGTATCTTTGCATAACCATGCCTTTGGTACGTTTGCTCACTTTTGCCGGACACATTTGAATAGTGCTATGTTTAGTGTGATTATAATCATTCACAACTTTTTCTAAGGTTCCATCAACCCATTTAAAGTTACCGTTCAAACTAAACGTTTTATAAAGTTTACCTTTTATTGTGCGTATTACTCGTTCCACTATTGAAGCCTTTTTAGTTGAATATGTTGAGTAATGGTTTATAGAATGCATTTGCGTCACATTTTTAAAAAAAGTGTTGTAGAATTCCGTACCCCTGTCAGTTTGCAAGTTTATAGGAACTCTACCACCGCATAAAATTGATTGAAATGCTTTTGTTACAGAATCTTTAGTTTTATTTTTTAGTGGTCTGACCCAAACATACTTCGAAAAACAATCAATTACGATTAGTATAAAATTATAATTTGAATTAATTTTTGATATGTTTTGAACATCAATCAAATCTGCTTGCCAGAGATCATCTATGTCTTTGAGTAAAACACATCGACGAGGAAAATTTTTTCTAGCATTTTTGTGTATTTCGTTCACTACATCTTCTTTACTCATTTTTAGCTTCTATAATCCTTGACAACCGTTTAACAACTAAACGAATCTTTATCATGACTATGTTATTTATGATTTTATTATACCCGCTTCCTGTAGTTCTTCTATGATTGAAATAATTTCATTGTCTTGATTTGTATTTCCAGCTTGTTTGGAAGCAATGAGAAGTTTTAATCTCTCAACTAGCTCATTAGGATCATCCCAATAGATAAAATCTGTATTTTTTCTATAATTCTTTAAAACGTTTATGTTACCACCAATTTTTTTATTACTATCAACTGCTGATGTGATGAACATGGGTTTAATAATTTGTTTATATTTTTCACCTTTGTCTCCCTTTAACTGTCCATTATCTTCGTAATCACGCTTATGAGCATTAGTTTTTATCAAGATGTTTTTATAAGCATTTTTATCATTTTCAGTAACTAATTCTAGATTCGGTTTTTTATGTAATAATACCTCTCTTAGTCCTTCAGTCAATTGATATTCAGCATTATCAATCTTGATTCTACAAGGTTCCTGGTCACCATCGATTGAAGAAATTATTTTAACCCGACAATTACCCATCATCAACTGATCATCTACTTTCCGGACACCGAAAGGAATGTTTATATCATAAAGGCTACTCAGATATTTTTTTGTTATGGATTCGTCTTTGTTATCGTTGTTTTCCATGTCAGTAAAATATTCTGAGCCCCGGGAATCATAATTTTCGGTTTCTAAATCTTCATCTGACGATTGTTTATATACTCTTGATGGTGTGGAGGTAATCGCATCATCTAATTTCACTGGTATTTGTATAGTATTCACATTAAAATCACATTTTACCTTATTTTGATTAGATTCTATCATTTGTGTTAAAGGTTCAGTAACAGGTTTAAATATTTTATTGAGTTCATGGTTGTTTTGATCTTCTATGTCTCTTAGCTGTTTAAGTTTATTTTTTATGATATTTGATGATGTTATTATCTGTTCTTTAATATTAAGACTCATCTTTTGTCTTTCCACTTTCATGTATCTCTTGCAAATGACGATATTGTATTTCAGGATAAGTATATAAAGGTGTCTAGATTTTTTCTATACCTGCCGTTATTTAATTCACAGTCTTTATTAATAGTTAAAAAACTGTGCCTTTCCCACCAAACACTATGGCAAATATCTCTAAATGTATTCCATGACATATCTGAATTCACATGCTCATTGTATACATGCTTTAAGTTGATTTCATCTTGTTTGAAGAGCAATAACACATTTGTGTTATCCCGAATTAACTGTTTTGGTACCTTTGAATATGTTTGTGATAGATAAAAGCAATCAATTTGATTGTGTCTCCCCATGGTGAAATAATTACGAATGTTTATCTGATTTTCGCAAACCACATCATCAAAAACTATAACGGTGTTTGGTAACACATCATTTGGATGTATAACTTCACTATCATTACTTAAAACATAGTATTTGATTGCAGGTACTTTTAAAATCACTTCTTTAAGAAAGCAATATTTACTTTGAAATGGGGTTTTTGTGTATAAATATAAATTTTCAAATTTAAGACCGTTTTTATGTAAGAGCAAAGTAATCATTACATTAGTTTTACCACAGTTAGATGGCCCACAAATTAAACAACGAATACTATTTGGTAATAATGCACTATGTTTTACGAACTGGCATTTTGTTTCAATATTTATAGGACTGACATCCAAGCTAAGTGGTTGTTTTTTTAACTTCATTGTTAGATAAATGATGATAATTGCTTCTTGAGCACCATTTTATAGATGATTGTGCGCCCCCTCTCTAGACTAATACGAATAGGATCCGATAGAATTAAAAAATCCAATAAAATAACCATGAGGAATAAAGTGAAACACAGTAGTTATTAATTAATCGCAAATATTTATATTTATAAGCAATTCACACACAACACTTCATACAATATGTCAGTATTCATATTAATGTATCTAAATATATGGGTATTGCATTAGAACTAAACATATAGGTAGAATAAAAATTAAACTTACGTAATCAACACTTCAAACAATAATAACAAAAGTATCTAAATACATAGTTATCATTAGAACTAAACGTATGCATAGTGCCCCCATGCTGCAGTTTCAACCTGATTCGGTAGTATTTGACGTTTATCATCATTTCGATTTAATACTAACTTATTCACTTCTTGTGAATACAAAATATGTTTCAGAGACTTGATCGTGTTCATTTTACATTTTAAATCATTATCATTTATTAAACAATCTGAATAGTCTTCAAAGCTTAAAGCTTTCACAACAGACTTTGACACACCTTTAGCCTTTTTGATCTCATCACTAGTACTCTTAATACAGTAAAGTTTAGCTCTTAAACCTACAAACTCAGTTATTAATGTACCACCCATTTCATCTTTGAACAAGCCAGGAATTTTGTTATTTACTCTTGGGATTCCATAAGGATTATTTTTATCGAAATTACTGGTATCAAACACTTGGACATCGCGTTTAATATTTTCATACACATCATCTGTAAACATTAAATATAAGAGACTATCGGTATCAGTGTAACAAAGTTTAGCATTCTCTCCGTATTTGTTTTTAATATAATTATAGTGAAATTGATATAAATGTGTTTTTGCATACTCCAATACTGTAAATCCCACATAGATCGGTTTATCCAAAGTTATTTTTTCTAGACTTAACTGAATCGCTACGAAATTTTCTGAAAATATTGATAGTGATTTTAAATTCGGTTTAGCAATTAGCTTTCGAGCACCAACACGTTTATTTGTTACATTATTATCATCTTCCCATTCAGATACTAGTTTCACATTCACTTGTTTTCGCTTATTCTCTATAGTTTTACCAAATATTGAATTATTCAATAACTTGAAAAAGTCTTTTTCAAAATCAGATTTTGAGGACTGACGTAAACTTGTATTCAAATCTATATATTTCTTTAGAAAGCTTTCTTGTCTAAAAGTTATTACACGGTGAATTTTTTTTAATACAAGCCCTTGTTTTAAGCATTCTTTTAAGTAAGTGTAATGAATTACATAGCAATATTTATTGTTAAGGTTTGCCACTAGTTTTGCTGATTTACTACCTGGTGGAATGAGTTTCTCAACAGCAAAAGGTAAGTCACAATGGGCATCATGTAAGTAATGAGGATATTCTAAATCAACTTCTAAAATGTAACCATATTCACTATCATCCGAAATGGTTTCAATATTTAAATCGTTAATTTGTTCAGGTGATAAAAATCTAAAATCAGATATTGGCATTTTTTTCATCATGGCAAAGCCATACAAATTATTACAATCTAGATATATTAAAAAACTCGATGGCTTTGAATAATCAAAATTTGGTAAATACTTATTATTAGCTTGGGCGTGTCTCAGCGAGCATTGTGCCAAACCACCTCGAACGCCTTTTTCTATCATTTGATATATTTCAAGATCAGTAACTAATTCTAATCGAACATTGGTATAAAGGAGCATCGCATCCCAGCTAAAGCCTGGTGCAGTTACGTAATAGGCCGGATCTAAATTATAGTAATGCATGCTCATAGTTCTAAAGTTCTCGAATATATCTGCTAATAACAAAACATCACATTTCAAATATAAATCAGTGTATTCACCCATATCATTTATTTTAAATTGGTTCCAAACATTTTGTGCATGTATATATTCTCTATCAGATATATGTTGCTTCAATAAACTGTTATAAAATTTGTTTTTTGGCGGTAAACAATTATCATCATATTTCGAAAAACTATTCATGTAATCATAAGGGTAAACCCCTTTCTTTCTCATTAATACAAATTGAGCTGATGTAGTAAAAAATTTAGATGTATGTATAAAATTATCGTCATTTAAGCTTTTACTCAACTTATCTAGACTTGCATTTAAGAATTGAAACGAGTCAATAAATTTCACATTCACAGATGATTTGTTCTCATTTATTGCGAATGACTTCGTGATCGTTATGTACTTTTCTTTTGTCTTCGGTATAACATTAATTGAACCATCATATTTCGTTAACTCCATTATGAATAAATGTAAATCATAACCAGATAAATTATGAAACACAACCGGTATAAATGAACATACTTTGAAATTGAGGTTGCAATAGGTGTGAGCTGCTCCTCTAAACTCGCCGGTAATATGATCATGATCACGAACTTTATCACCAAACAATAAATGTTTACAAATATGACAATAAACACTCGAATCGTATTCATTTTGTTGTTTTTCGGTTAATTCGATCATAGGCTTATTAGCCATAATCAAATCATTGATGTATTTGACATCTTCCATTAAGTGTTTTATAAATACTTCAGATGCATCAGAACCTCGATATGAAACCAATTTGTTTATAGAACTATCGAATGAACAACATACATAGTAGGCAAAACACGAAGGTTTGTGAACCTTATACTTTGTAGTGTTCGTGCTCTGCGAATCATCTGAATAGTTCTCTAATAAACTCTCAAAATCAGCATATATCATAAAAGGAATCTTTTGTTGTCTTTCAAAATGTTTAAACATTATATGAGTATTTGGTTTTGGTAGTAATTGTAAAACTTTAGAACAATAATGATTTTCATATTTTATTTTACTGCTGAAACATTGCAAGCATGATTCACACAAATGAACCCCACTTGTATGTTTTGTTATTTGCCCTCGCACTAATTTTATCAGATTTTTAATCAAACAATAGTGACCTTTTCCATTGCTTTCAATAAATAGTAAGTTAAAATGATTGATACTTTTCTTGGTAGTTATATACAGAGGTCCAGTTACATATTTATACTTTTTGTCTAAACCAAACACATTAATACTTATATTCGAGTTATTCTTTTCAAAAACCTTTATATCTTGAAATGATGGAGGAAATTTCATTCCGCTTATATTAAATATATTTGAAAAATGTGGATAGGAGCTGCATCTATCTGAGTTGTTGACACATGGATACAACCCAGCTAAAACGCTCCAAAGAAAACAAAACTCATCATTATTTTTAACATTAATACAGCTTTTAGTATTGTACACGCGAGGAGGTAATTTAATATATGTACCTCCTCTCAAAGGACAATATTTGTTTATATTCATTTCTAAATGACTCAATGATAAAAATGTCCAACCGGACTCCGAATGTTCGAATTCAGTAAGTTTTCTTTTCATTGTTTCAATTGTCTTCATTTTATAAATCTCTTTCAATTCATTAATATCGTTTATAATTTCATATTTCGTATTAAATGATTTCAATTGCTTTTCATTGGTTTTCGGTAGTAAATAAAATGCATATAATTCAAATTGTACCTTAAGACATTTGTGTTTATGTAAATTCATTTCTATAAGTCTATAAATATCGGTTTCATGGTCATATAAAAAAATTTCTGGTAGGGGATAATTCTTGTTTTCAGCTTGAATTCGGTAACTTATTATTCGATTTTTAAATGCTGTATTCATGATATATATACTGTCAAATTCAATTGCAATCATGGAATTCAATTTATGTAATTCTGTTTTCAAATGATATCGATACTGATTTCTTTTTACTCTTATATCGCATATATCACATTTAATAATTTCATCATTAGTAACAGGGCCTTGAATATCGGTGATGTTGACTGCAAAGAAAGAAAAGATTTTTTGAATTAAAAAAGAAATTATATTTCAATGATGATTACATATGCTTACAATCTATTATATTAATCTTGATAGATTAACCGTACAACATGTACCTACTATGTGGAAAATAAAAGTTATATATAGTATAGACATATTACCAATGTAATTAGTTGCCCACTACAACTGCATACTAAAGTTAGAAGTGAATGTGTTAGGCATGCCTCGGAATTCCTTCCTGGCAGCACTAACTACATTGGCAAGATGCTGCCATAACACACTGTCTGTGTCTGTCTTAATTTTAAGACTCGACACCGAGTGGCGCCATCTGTTTATCGGCATGACGTTCTCGATGTCGCTACATCTATACACTTTTATTTCCACGTAGTGGGTACCTGGCTTGTCCGGTAAAATTTGTCTGGAGAGCCCCGTTGCAACTCTATTGACAAAAATTGATTGCAACGCCGGCGGTGACGGTGTCGTAGGTGAAACAGCGGTCTCCTCACATTCACTATCCTCCCCGAAGAGGTCATTCATCGTGGCTTTGACTGGCGTGATGGGGTTGATGACTGGCGACGACTTCTTCTTCGAAGGATGTGATGTCGGAGACTGCTTCTTCGACACCTTCACACCTTCGTCTCCAGAAACCGATGAATGCTGCCTGTGAACGTAAAAAAAGTTACTATAATGATGTATGAGTACTTTAACTCTACCATATCAAATATTATGATGTTCACCCATCGATTAAAAGAGTAAACAGACAGTCAAATTTAGCTAACCTTTTTGTTTGTTTTTTCTGTGAATCCGCCCGATGATGGCTCTCATCCCCGGAAACCGTGGGCCTGTGAATGAATGAAGAAAAAAATGTTACTAATATATAATAATAGGTACCCATATGAGTTCTTTACCTCTATATTAAAAACAATTTTCCACAACTAGTGAATGAGAAAACAGGTAGGTACTAAAAATCTAAGTAGGTACTTGTAACTCACCTTGTCTTCTCATAGTGAGAGATCCTCTTCCTCCCCGAGGCTACCTTCGCCTCGTCGTCCGACGATGGGGGGAAAATTTCCTCACTCAGGACTGGCATTGATCTCGACCTGTAAATGTATAAACAAAAATTAGTATATACTCATAGTAGATATATACACATATATATAAATACCTAAGATATTATAAGAGAGGTAAGAAATAAACAAGAATAGGTACTTACATAATTATTGTTGTGAAGTGTTCCTGCTTGCTGTGCTTCTCTTGGCTTTGCTTATTGCAAGTGATGGCTTTGATCCTGAAGTCTGCCTTATTTATTTGCACCAAATGTTTAGGTGTGTGTCGTATACCGACAGGATGATGTTTGTGCATAATAGCTGACTGTGTCAAAATCCAAACATAGATCCTGAAGAATGCGTTGGACACCCTTATTTGGCGTTACACGTGTACACCAATACGTAGCTCGATCTTTTTTCCGTTGTGTAAGCAAATCTAAATGTGAAAATGTTCGATTATGAACTTTAAAACGACCGAAACATTTGCCTATAAATTCGGGTTGTGGATACGAGAGGAACGTTAATCACTTCGAAACCGCCAAGAAAGTAAAACACTCATTTAAATGGCTGTAAGTATCCAAATTTTATCTTATTTAATTTTTAGCGGTATTCTGCCTAATCTATGGTTGATATTACAATTGATTTACTTTTGTTTTTTACAGGACAGCGAAGAATCACTGTTTAATTTCATTCCGATGAACAAAAATGGGAGTACGAGTCGCAAAAGAAGCAATGATGAAAATATATTTTACTCGTGTATTAAGATACCGAACATGGGAGGTACAAAATTAATTAGAATAGAAATTTACGACCTTACGACGGGTGATCTTACTTCGAAAGAACTTGCAGGTGCATGTCCGTGTAAAGCTGATGTCTGTGTACAACATGTTGTTAAGAATTGTTATATGGATGATATTTATGTATGTATGAGAGAACTTATAACAAAAATAGAAAACCATGTGCTAAATTATTGAATAAATTTGGTAATTATATCACCACTTTATTTGTTTCATTTGATGAATATTTCTCACAAAATCCTGTTATGTAGGTAGGTACCTATCTAAAAATAAACTTGGTAAAGTTTGTATAGAAATTCATAAAATATCATGAATTTCTATTCAATATAGCTTTTTACATTAATTACTTATTGTAGATAATGCAGGTAGATTATTTTTTAACAAACAATATTCGAGCTGAACAGTCTGACGCTACATAGTATAACGTAGCCGATCATATAAGGGAGCGCTCTAATCAAATGAATGGAGCTTACTTGATATATGATAGTATGTTTACATTTTATAATCTTCGTATTAGCACTACCTATGACGACCTCAGTGGCGCGGTGGGCGAAGGTCTGCCTGCGATGTAGGAGGTTGCAGGTTCGATTCCTGTCTCGGGACAAAATGTTTGTACGATCTTCAGATATTTGTTCCGGGTGTTCTGGTCGTTTTCTATGTATGATAAAAAAAATATCTATCTATGTGATGTAGTGTAGTATGTATATCAGTTATCTAGTACAAATAACACAGGCTCTGCTTAGATTAGGGCTACCTATTTATTTATTCCATTCGTCATTGTGAATTCTCATACAAATATCTAGTATTAAATTGAATAGATGATACAATTCATCTGATGTCATCATTCAACTGAACAGGGTAGGTAAGTAAACTAATCGAATCATAGGGCTGTTTGGGATCCGACCGGTATCGCAACAGTACATCTGATGTCATCATTCAACTGAACAGGGTAGGTAAGTAAACTAATCGAATCATAGGGCTGTTTGGGATCCGACCGGTATCGCAACAGTACATCTGATGTCATCATTCAACTGAACAGGGTAGGTAAGTAAACTAATCGAATCATAGGGCTGTTAGGGATCCGACCGGTATCGCAACAGGGTAGTCTATGTCATGATGAATAGATGATATCCAGAAAAGACATATATCCACTACTATAGGACAAAGGGACTAGGGAGTCATTATTCCGAGGGGCTGTCAAGTAGGAAGACAATCTTTAATAAGTATTTGGTTTATTGTTTTCTAATCAACTGTAAACTAAGAACCTACCTACTAGTACGCTAGCAAATGTGGTGGTAGAGTCCATGTTTGGGTGAATTCTCATATTTGGTCTCAAAATTTGTGGCTATCATACTCATTGTGGGTGGGCTACCTACATCAGTGATGGTGAGTTGTCCGGCACAGATTATAACGAGTATGCCTCTACCTTAAGGGAGGTAGGTAAGGGTCATTTAAAATTAATTCCGGCATAAATGTACTTAATAAAAAAACACTCGTGTGACTAAAACGCAAATAAGAAAGTAAAAAAGCTTATCAAAATTGATAAAAATCACTTATTTTTAGACTAGAAACTGAATGGCTGCAAAAACTCTTTTACTGTATTTTATGTTTTACGTGTTGGTACTTCGGCAGAGCACTAAACCTTTTCGAATTTAACAGTCCCAATAAAAAAGCTTTTAGGGAATAATGAACTTGCGTCGCCTATAGAAACCTGTAAATGTTGTGGACCAAATAATTATTCCAATTTCAGAACCGAAATATCCACAAAAGCTCTAGACTAGACAATGTTTTGTTAGGTCTAGTGGGCTCTTCTGTCGAGAGGTGAAAGGTTAAGGTCATATGGAAACTTATAGAATCGCTCTCGAGGTCGTAGACGGGATTCCAGGGAAACTTTTTGAATTAATTGAATTGTTTACGAGATTTCCACGAAGCGGATCAAATTAATCAGATTTAGCTTTAGTTAAGTCGATCTCGCTGTTAAGCGAGTTTCTTTTTCCAGAATTAATTTCAATGGGTATTTAATAGTTCACAAAAAAATATTTCTCATCAGTAAAGATTTCTTGAGTTTTTGTATTGAAATACTAACTAAATTGAATTAACAATTTTGCGCATTGCCTTAGTAGGTATGTTTTTCTTTTGTGATGCTGATAATTATTCAACGAATTGCATGCACCATCTTTCTCTTATTTTGGTATGGAATGGAATTCTACTCAGGCATTACGCCAGAGCTTAGCACATTCCACTTTGTGTTAATTTTTTTGATCCTATCCATTATTATCAACAAAGTTTTATTAAGTTACTACAGAAAAGCTAACAACGACCAAGATGTACATATATGGACCTTAACAGCTGCCCATCTCCAGAAATGTCTAAAATGTCCAACCGGTTCGAAGATGCTCAAATTGCAGAATAAGTGCCACCTGTTCGAACATCTTGCAGCTCTATTTGGGTCGATAAAGTACCTACCGGCGACCCAAACCCGTTTTACCGAGTCTAGCACCTAGATATTGCTCGTAGAAAATATGAGGTAGGTACCAATTATTGGACTGGAAATTATGGTCGACTTATTTACTTTAACCTGTGACAGCAGAGTGTTTTTACTCTATGACTACTACATTCAATTTGGATAATAGAGCGTAGGTAGTAGATATACCTAATTTTTGGAATACTTAAATCTATACTATATATATAATAATATTATAAAGAGGAAAGGTTTGATTTTTTGTTTGTTTGTTTGTTTGTATGAATTGAATAGGCTCCGAAACTACTGGACCGATTTGAAAAATTCTTTCACCGTTAGGAAGCTTACTTTTCAGGGAGTGACATAGGCTATATTTTATCCCGGAATTCCCACGGGAACGGGAACTACGCGGGTGAAACCGCGAGGCGATCGTCTAGTAATAAATAATGCTAGCCTCAAGCTAAGCAGAGCTTGAGTTATGGGTACTAACTAGATGACTGATATACTTAAGACAATAGGTACATGATACAGATAAATATTTTTTATTAAATATAGAAACTATCAAGAACACCTCGGACATAACGGGAATATTTTAGTTAAGTACTTTATGTTTTCTTCTCTACTAACTATATCGTTATAAAGGAGGTAGGTACTTAATAAATTTACTCTATTGAGGATCTTTTTTCAAGAAGCTTCCATTCCCTCGATAGTCTCTCTCTATCAAAGTAAATTGCAGAGCTTAGGAAATTAAATTAGTCTTCACAAGGGCCTAATACGGCTTCGATCTCATGTAAGCCCGAGGTCGATACTCCATGAGACGTCTGGATATCAAGCGGGCATTACCCTAATACGTTTCACTTAAGGAAAATTTCTCGCTACATGGATAACTTACCTATCACTTTGACTGCTACCGACGCCGCACACGGGAAATCTACCAACAGCCGATGCAAACAAATAGACTCTTTACAATTGTGTAATACATGGTTACAAGAACTCATGTTTTAAAAATCTGTATGTGCTCAAGTCAGGCCGGGAATGAGGATCCGTATCGTTTTTAGTTGATGCAGATAAGAAATCCATAACACACAATGCTAACATTTTTGTTCTACGACCACTTCGACAACCGCACCCGCGACGGTCACTCAGTGAACTTCGCTAGTAATTTAGTCATAACTTCGTATGTAATGGTCCGATTTGGATAATTTAAAAAGAAATGTCATTCTTATGTCATAACATAAAGAATAACGTGGATTCTAGTTCTATTGAAACTGCTAAAACTTTACTGATCCTCAAGATAAGGTTCCTACTTATCTTCTTCTTCTATATATATAAAAATGAAACCCATTTTCCTTGGTCACGGCATCACGCGTGAACGGCTGGACCGATTTCGCTAATTCTTTCTTTGTTGTGTTTGTTATTGTCAGGAGAAGGTTCTTATGAAAGAAAAAATTAAGAAAGTTGGAAACATAAGTTTCCACGGGGGCGAAGCCGCGGGGCGCAGCTAGTTTAGTCATAACTTCGTACGTAATGGTCCGATTTGGACAATTTAAAAAGAAATGTCATTCTTATGTCATAAAGAATAACGTGGATTCTAGTTCTACTGAAATTGCTACTTATAGGTGTATAATTCCTACCATAGGGATTTGCAAAACTGGGGACCAATAGAAAAAGGTTTGGGGTTCCTCAAGGTTGTATCTAGGTCAGCTTCAGATTATTGTATTGTGACCCTTTCTTTTATTTGCATGAAAATGCTGAGTTTGCGGTCTCCCCTTTCTGTATCGTATTTTATTTGCTGTGGAGATTATTGAATTCTCCTGACTGGCAGAAATTTGCATGATATTCTTTTTATGATGAAATACCGTTTTCATAAAAGAAAACAATTTCATAGAGCCACAAATCCTATGGTTTTGATAAAGTAAATGATGATGCCTTTACGTAACTATTCTAATAAAAAACAGCCACAGTTAGATAATGTAGTAGGTGTAGGTACTACTATTATAATGCTCTACAATGTTCATCAACTCGTAAATTTTTGTTCCGCCAATCGACTTCAACACGGCCATTTATCTTTTTCAAACATTGTGGGATATGTTATTTTGTAATTATCTGCGTCAGCCGGCGGGCAATGCGCGTTCAACGCGTGCGCACATTCTAATTGTAGGCACCATCTGTGACAGATGACTGCTGTAAAAAAACATTTAAAGATACGAGTAGGTAATAATAGCTCAGAAATCGCAACTCTATAGAGGCAAAGGTGTAACAGGGATGACGGAAATGTATTCAAGTGAGGTAAATCATTTTATCCAAATAATAAAAAATAAAAAAATTTTTGAGACCACTTTATTAGGTTATTTAAAAATAAATATTTGAAATACTTGAAAGGTGAGATAGGTATCGAGGGCTTCACTAGGTTAGGTAAGTGTAAACTTACCCATAATATCAGTCTAATGTGGGTGTGTATTGGATACCTACCAGCAACCTTCGAGAAAAGCCCGTTGCTACAGCTGTGCGTGTGATACTAATAAAGCCCTTTGGGAGCAATACATCTTCGAACCCTATCATATTAAACCAAGCCCGATCTTAGAGCAATACCTACTAATTAAGTAAGAAGGTAAGGACTTTGTTCCTGGAAACACATGAGCAGCAATATTTTATCTGCAAGTTGCAAGGACGTTGCAAGTTATTCTTGGACTCAGAAAGCAGCCAGAATAGAGTTTTAGAAAGAGGGTGAATGGCCTGTGGACGACCTGATATTACGTCGCCTAAAGCGCAATGGCGCTATGGCGTTCATTAGGGGAGGCCTATGCCCAGCTGTGGACTAACATCGGCTGATGATGATGATGGTGAAAGCGCAATGCAGTTTGTACCTACGTGAGATTTACCTTATTTGTGAATAAGCTTGTTAACACTTTAATTAATATCAACTCAGATGGACGTGTTCAGACAACTCCAGCAGCGCGCTCCTGCGGAGGTGAGTCTACCGCAGAATAGCATGAATACGTTAAACCACTACTAGGTAGGTACCTACTGGTGTGGGCAGTGACAAGGAGTGGATCTTGCCTCCGATACCAGAGATCTCCCGTTCTCCCGGTCTCTTGCTGTTTCAGATGACATGTCGAGAAAGACTTACAGGAACTTGTGCCATTGACTGGACTGACTGAATAAATACATTAACATACATTTTACCTTTAAGGTACGAGTTGGTAGCAGACGACGTGTCGCAGCGACACTACTAGTTTCTATGTATTTCTATGAAATTCCCTCCGTAGTTAGCGACACGAAGCTAGCGACGCGTCGTCGAGCGGCAGACGCCAGTGTCGCCCGACACTGGCGTCTGCCGCTCGTGAACAAGTCATCATCGTCTTCTTCCTCTTCTAATAAAAGATTGCGATTAGACTATTCTCGAACACGTCAGACATCTTGTTTCACGGAACACTCGGAACCAACTGGATTCCATCTGCTGTTGCCGTCTGTAGTCGGGTTCGAAATCACGACTGCAGCGACAGGACGTAACGACGTGTCGTGGCGACATGAACATGACATGAAGCGACGACACGTCGCGCGTCGTCTGCTGCTGCCTCATGTTGTCCGCTGCCAACTCGTACCTTTAACAAACAGGTAAAATGTTTTGACGTGACAACGTCTTATAATTCGATATAGCACGCACGAAAAAACATGACGTCATGCGGCGTTACCTCGTCATGCGGCGTTACCTCGTCGTGCGGCGTTACCTCGCTCTGAGTTGTCACGTTCAACTATCGTCAGTAAACCGACTTTACAGACAACTAATTTTGAATTTATTTGTTGAAGAATAAGCGTAACCAATCCAATACCTATCTACTTTGTAAAAGAATAAGCACCTTCTGGCAGTCTGTACCTATCTACCAGTTCGCTGGTTCAGTCTCAATTCGAGTGCAGTAAATTCAGTCGGAATTCATACGAAATAAATGTACCTAGAGTTGTTCAGTGGCCGCAATAGGGAAAACTCGGACCGCGTGCGGGTTTTTCCATATCTTTTAATTAGGAAACTTTTATACGTGTGTAGGTTCTGTATTTCGGTCGGTACACGGAGAATCGTCCAATAAAAGCTCGGTCCACATCGATAGTCTGAGGTAGAGTATTAGGTACCTAATCAAGATGCAAATTAAATAAAATTCAATCAGGACATTTTCAAAAGCTCTACGAGGTCTGGTACCAGTTGATCATAGATATTATGAAGGTCATTTTCTGGGTACAGTCTATTTTCGTCTACAAGGAAGAGAGCTAGCAAAATAAAATACCTAATAGATATAACAAAAATATTTACATAGAATACAATGTACATATTACATATTTGCAGTTAGCTCAATTGTTTCAATTGTCAATACTCGTTCTAATTTATTTCTATTATTTGATTGTAATTTTCCTAGAATGGTCCATAATAATAGCTAAAACAAAATTACCTACAAGCGAGTAAGCACTACAAGCTAATGGTGTATACCATAGACACAGTAAATTACAATCTTACCAAGGTACATGGGTTTTAATAACAGCTTAGCGAATAAAGTTTTCCACAAAATTCTCCGCACGCAAGAATTTTGCAGCAGCTAAATTCAATTAACCAACAATTTGGTTTCTTTTACGTCTACAATTGTGTAATACATGGTCAATTAGTTGATACGGAGTCCATTGTATGGTTAGCTAATGTTTTCCATTTCAACCTGACCTCGGTGTGTCTCGGTACTTGTTTGGTGAGAATGGGAACACGTCTACTAATCCATTGTAGATTATGACTATGACCTACGCCAAAGGTTCTGCAAAAGATAATTATTCTTTGGTGGTTCCTTTTAGTTTAGAGGTCTTAGAACAAATTAACTAATTGTATTGGTATAAGTACTACCTACGTAAAAGTTAAGACCGCGCTATGTATGTAGTAGTTCAAAAAAGCTATACCTATATACCTACTATGTATAAAGAAGGTATAACTTCTGTGAACTACCATATACATGGACGCTTATAGAGTTAGGAAAGACATGTGACTCCATCTATTAGAGGGAGTAAAAGTCTTGAGCCCGAAGAACCCTTATTATTGGGTTGGTAACGGCACATGCCTTTTTGGAGTTAAGTAGCTCCATCTACAATCATTTACTTGCATTTAATAAACAGCGTCTGTGGAAAATGGCGCCGCTCACTCCACTGTCCGCATGCTTTCATAAAAATAGCACAGATGGCGCTGTTTCACAATTCTCTCGTGGTTCTACCATCGTGGCTCTACCAAAAATTTCCTATCTAGCGAGGTCGGAGTGCTCCTATCCCTCAATTTGTACAAAGTTCTTATTAGACAGTACTTTCATTCAAAGCTAGATGGCATTATTTTGTATTACTTGGAATCAATTGCTGTAGGAGGGTGTAGGTCAATTCTTTAGTACTCTACAACACTTATTGCATAGCAGTATACCTGCTGCTACTCATAGTGCTTCTCTAATCGTAAATTTTAACTTTGCGCGACATTTTTATCAGTATTTCCGTTTTTTCATACATAGGTAAGTATAAAACAAATCAATAGCTAGCTATTGCTTTACTTAACTGTAGAGATAAGTACCTAGAATAATTGCAAGAAAATACGTTACAAATTGCTGCTGAATTAAATATCTAACTGAATAGGTAACGTTCGTAATTGAAATATTTGCATATGTCTTAGTGGCCTTCTCGCTAAAAAATACGTTACAAATTGCTGCTGAACTCAATATCTAACTGAATAGGTAACGTACGTAATTGAAATATTTTCATATAACTTAGTAGCGTTTCTCGCTACATTTTATTAGGTTGCTTGTTCATTATTTCCATCACCCAATCTCTCATTTATTGTTACCAAAGAATCTACCTCAGAAGTATTGGAATACCGTTCCTCGAACTGAAAATAGAAAAATTCCTTATGCATCGTCTGAGCTAAAAGCTTTCCTGTGTCATAACTCCTGAACTGAGTATTACATCGGATATTGAGTCGCAGACTGAAGGTTTGGGAACGCTATGTTGCTGATAATGGGAGACTCGGGTCTTGTGCTAAGCTGCAACATTCACTGAAAATACAACCTAACCTAGGTTGTATTTTCAGTGAATGTTGCAGCTTAGGAAATGATAGGACCAGACAGGACATATGATAAACCTTGTATGTAATTCAAGTTCCAGTCTTTTGAATGACAGTGCTCCGAGCTTATAGACAGTTGAAACTTAAATCACAAAAGAGTTTCCTTTTTCTTACATATAAATGTATATCTATCGAGGTAGGAACATTTTCTAAACGTAGAATTATGTTCAGTTTAGTGTCGTATACTGGAAGCTGGTAGGTAATGCAATCTGTGCTCAAAAATATACTAATTGTATGCAACGATTTTGAGAGACGGCAAAAATATAAACCGACATAAACGGGAAGTCTTAGATGCAACCTTTTTGTAGAGTATCACCCTAATATAAAAAATGCGAATATTTGGGTGGTTTTTACATCTTTTCTCCAAATTCTCCACGCGGAATAAGGCGTTCAAAGCCGAAGGCAGAAGCAAGTTTAACATGTGTTTCGGCAACTGGCTAATTAGACAAGTATGTGAACTTTTCAAATTAGCTGCGGCATCGGCACGACCCGAGTTGAGCGTAGTTGGAGATTTCTTAGCCAACCAGTGTCGTGTGTCGTCGACATGCGTCGATATTAGCAAGAGTAGAGTATGTGCTGTACGTAACCAACGACATAGAGTCGGTTTTAGGCTGAATTTATAATTAATAACCAGTAGATAAAACTTTTAAATCCATCATGGTATATTAACACTAAAGTTGAAGATAAATTATAACTAATTAAGATAAATAATAACTATTATCTTATTCCGTGATCATGGCGCATGAAACTGTGCCGAAATATTGAAAAGCTCAAAACTCAAATCATGGTAAATATCCCGTTGTAAATGACTTTAATAACCAGTAGGTTTCGCAGTATTATTGGTCAATTTTTTTCCCGGTGTCTTCTCAGGTCAAAGGGCTTAAGTATTTTAATAGTTATACATTTTCCATTATTTGAACTTATTTGAGATTTTCTCGCCTATCCAGTGTCGTGTATAGTCGACGTAGCGATATTAGCCAATGTGCTGTAACGAACGACATTATGGTCGCTTTTAATCTGATATTGTATGAACGTACGATATCGGCGGGCGAAGGTCCGCCTGCGACACAGGAGGTTGCTGGTTCGAAGCCCGCCTCGGTACAAATGTTTGTACGATCTGCAGATATTTGTTCCGAGTGCTCTGATTGATTTCTAAATATAATAAAAAATATCTATCTATGTAGTGTATTGTATTAAGTATTATCACTATCAGTTATCTAGTACTCATAACACAAGCTCTGCTTGGCTTAGACCATAATGCCGTTTTAATTGTCTACCATTTCTAGGGTTTCGAAGATCGGTTTCGAAACCCTTATGGTGTCGCTTTGTCTGTCCTTTTTTCCCTCCTTAATAACTCAGCAACTACAGCAGCTATCAACGAGAAATTTAAAATAATAATACATTTCGTGCGCCTGTATATATTTTAAGAAAAAAAAATAAAAAAAATGAAAAATGAAAATGAACATTTTCCATACAAATTGAGATGTCAAAATTTTAAAAGAGACCTACAGAGTCAAGTGGGGTATCAAATGAAAGGTATTAGTTTGTACATTTCAAAATAGTTTTTGAAATTTCAGTAGGTTTCATACTTTTTGAAATATTTTGAAAATAGTCGAAAAAATACCCAGTCCCCCCCCCCTATCTCCGAAGTTTGCAGAGCGATCCATTCAAAATGTATTAAGCGTTTGTAGATATAGATCTATATTTTACAGGAAAAATATAGAGGAGTCTGTAAAATGAACCCTTTTTGAAAAATGGTCAAAAAGAGGGGGGATAATTTTCAAAAAGGGGGGTTACCCCACTGAGTGTGGTATCATATGAAAGGTATCGGTTTGTACATTTCAAAACAGTTTTTAAAATTTCTGTAGGTTTCATACTTTTTGAAATATTTTTAAATTCGATTAAAATCGAAATTTTACCCTCCCCCCCCCCCCCCCCTATCTCCGAAGTTTGCAGAGTGATCCATTCAAAATGTATCAAACTTTGTAGACATAGTCTTCGGAGATTTTAACCGGTACCTTCAGTACATACCTACTTGTTCACAAACGTTCGAAACCCTCGGCGCGCGAGTTACACTCGCACTTGACGGGTCTTGTTTTATTTAGATACTTACTTAGGTACTTACCGACCTATAAGTACATTACTTGTTTTGTATACTGTATTAAGTTCTAATTGCATCATAGTTTGTCTGACTGTTTGATTTATCTGTGAATGAGCCTGCATAGTATAGTATTATTTAACATATTGTGTAGGTAGGTATATTCTCTACCTGTAGTGAGTGACCAAATAGGTAGAGGTAGCTTCAGACTAAAACGACAGAAAAACTTAGTAAATCATCAATGAATTTGTTGAACAACCCATCATCTAAAACTTATACCGATATTTCTCCCGATATCGTGTCTATCCGAGCGACAAACGGAAAGTTTCTGTCCTGTGGATGGAGCCGGCGAAAGTTCTAGATATTGGTGCAATAGTTAGGGCTAGTTTTCAACGCTGATATAACTAACTTCTTCCTTCCTTCCAACTAGGCTGAGGGTGATAACCAGGCGTACATGATTTTCTTGAACTTTTCTTCTTATCTAGTTTATATTCCTAAGTTAAGGATTTCGAAAAATGTATACCGAGAAAGGTAAGTCTATCTGTAGCTTTGAGGAAACTTACCTAAAATAAAATGTATGCTAATGATTTTTTCTATATAAAGGTAATTTTAACTAAACCTGTAAAAGGCAGCAGATAACACGTTAAGTGCCCATGACACAGATGCGTTCGAGTCGTCACGTAACCCCTGCAGTTCGAACAGCAAGGCATTTAGGCTTTATCTTTATCTTTATCTTAGGGACTGTAATATACAGGATTCCCTAGAAATCTATAGTCTATTATAATAATTATAATAATGGTATGCTAGTGGTCTCCAGGGGGGGTCCCTAAAGACCACTAGCATATCTGCATGAAAAAAACCAAAAAACAACATCAAAAGCAGGGAATATAGGTACAACAGGCATATTATTATGATAGACTATAGATTTGTAGGGAATCCTGTAAAGGTAATTTCTTGGGTAAAGGCTTCCCGCAATCAGCAGTTCTCCTCTTTTGTTTCTTTTTCCATAACCGAATTTTCCAAGGACAAGGTTCTCATTTTTCTTAGGTTGTCTTCGCATTGAAGTCACTAATAGGAATAAATATATCAGTCTATGACTGATATATTATAATAATATTTATTCCTACCATTTTGTTGGCTTTTTGTAGAGTTTCAGAGAATGGATTGTTAACTTCTTGTGTTGAGAGTTTTGTGGGTGCATACACAGTATGTATAATGCTTAGTTGGTTGTGTTTATCTGTAAAAGTGCAACCTTTTCGGAGAACCCTTCAATGCTGATGATGTTCTTTTTATGTATATTTTTTATCAAAAAGCCAACGCCGCGCAGACCTGGTGTTTCTTCTTTATATGTATGTAATCATCATGTTCTTCTATGTTGCAGCCCATTTTTTTTACTTCAGCTAGTCCTACCCGTGATATCAAATTCACACAAACTGACGTTGGTCTAGCGGCCAGCTGGTTCAACCGCTGATTATGAGGTCCTGGGTTCAAATCCCGGGTTGGGCCAATAGTTGTTGTTGGAATTTTTCTAGCAAGAGAAATTCACAATAGCAGCTCAGTTGGCGGTGTTACACCCCCGTGCCTCAGAATTCCCTGCTCTTGATCTCTCCCCGGTCGTGTTCAGATTATGAAAGTGAGGGAATAGAGAGTGCACTTGTGTTTGCGCACACACTTGTGCACTATAATATGGTATACACCGCGTAAAGGGTTCTGCGCATCTGGCTTGTCTCCGATGAGACTGGCCGCTGTGGTCGAAATTCGGCTAGAAGGACATTGTTATCATTATCATTATCAAATTCAATTCTTAGGAGAGCATGCAATCTATAGTCTATACCTATCCTTAAAATGGGTAAGTACTACTAGATTAAACTGTTAGGAATGATTTTATTTGATTTTTCATTTTGTTTTTACGTCTTAGAGATAACAAACAATCATGCTTAAATATTAACAGATTATCATAAGTAAACTAAATAGTTACTAAAAGTCTGACCAGCCCCGTTCTCCACAAGCTACAAAGGAAAGAAAAGGGTGGTGTTGAATGATGATGATGAAGATAAATAAATAAATAAATAAATAATGCTGGACAATTCACGCAGCATTATCTAGCCCCAAGGTAAGCAAAGCTTGTGTTATGGGTACTAGATAACTGATATACATAATAATATACGAGTACATAGATAGTTTTTTTTTTATTATACATAGAAAATGACCAGAACACCCTGAACAAATATCTGCAGATCGTACAAATATTTGTCCCGAGGCGGGAATCGAACCCGCAACCTCCTGCGTCGCAGGCGGACCTTCGCCCACCGCGCCACGGAGGTCGTCAAAAAGATAAATAGGTAACAGAAGGTATAACTTAATTACGTAAGTAATAAAACAGGAACAATCGAATCCATCTGCTGTTTCCGATGAGTAAACATTTACTAACGACAAAAACCAGGACCACGCAATAATATCATTATGAAGTTTCTCGTTTATTAAAGGTTAGTAGGTAAGCTGGTAAACGCAAACATTTGTGAGTATTCATAAACATAAATAAATAATGCTGGAAAATTCACGCAGCATCATCTAACCCCAGGCTTTGCAGGGCTTGTATTTTTGTTTATTTATTCCATCGTAGGTACAGTTGATGTTACACTTGATGTCGTTACATTCTAATATATTTATGTACTATTTTAACAATAACACACATAGGAATTTCGTTATATGAAACACTCGTGATATAGGTACTACTTGGATATGAGAATTACTTAAAACACTTCTTTAATTGGATTTTCTATTATACAAAGAAAACATCCAGAATACGTGGAACAAATATCTGTAAATCGTACAAACACTTATCCCGAGGCGGGAATCGAACCCGCAACCTACTGCATCGTCGGACTTTCGCCCGCAGAGGTTGTCATAAAAGTGCTTATGGAAATAATAAAAACCATTCAATTTCCCAAACGCAACGTACTCTGTCCGAAATAGACCGTCTTTGTGAATTAGCGATTCCATTTGACGAAAAAACGGACAAAGTATTGGAACTCCATTTCCATTATACCCAATCTGAGCCATTTCAATAAAATATTGTTTTTCAATTCACGGGTCGTCAGCCCCGCTGTATTCGCTGCGATAATGATAACGTAATCCTTTTCAAAGCTATTCGTGTGTGCAAAAATAACCCGTAGGAGTTAATCCGAATATCGTGCGGATCAAGCGTGAATCAAAACATGTGCTTTGGCCTGATTGTGGCAAACGAACGGGTGAATTGTGGCTTTATACGGCACCTTTTGTTTGTATACCCAATACAAACAAAGGTGCCGTATAAAGCCAGCTTTGGGTAGGTATCTGTTTTTACAAATTGCCACCAATCGGTAGGTTTCGTGATGTTTGAATTCAATTGATCCCGAACTCGTATAACGACTACCATATATTCAAATTAAGATGGAGCTGTGTGGTGCCGGCTTAGAATTTGCACCACCCCAACTCTTCCCGCGGGTGTCGTAAGAGGCGACTAAAGGATATCCACCGGGGCCGGGCAGCAGCGCCCCCTGCAGAACAATTCTATCACCGAACTGTGATCCCCAACCCGCATGCCCAGCGTGGGGATTATGGGCAGCCCCCCATAAGATAAAAGCCAACAAGGCGCTTATCGGGGGAGGCCTACGTCCAGCTGTGGACCAATATAGGCTGTTGAGGTTGAGGTTGAGGTTGAGGAAGATGGATGTATAAGGTATTGATAGCCCATTTTTACTTAAATCTATGATAGCCCAGGGCTTAACACTGTAGGGTGTTAAGCCCCGGGCTATCATAGATTTAAGTAAATATGGGCTATCCATGACGCTGTTAATGCATTCATTACCCGCCGCCTCGAGGGGCTGTGTTAGGATGTGTGCCTCTTGAGTCATGAAAGTGTTAGACTATTTTCAACACTCGTTTAAAGCCTTGGTCTCTTGATCAGTACGCTGCGGTATGCGGTGACAAACCGCAGTGGCGAGAGTTGGCGTCTTGCGTGGCGCGCAGCGGCGTCAAGTGGTGAGTCGCGGACACTGCTGTAGCGAGTGGCGGCGAGTTCGTATAAAATGTAGGAAAAAGCGAGTAAAAAGTTTGTCGCTCGCCACCGGTGGCTGTGGCCGGTGGTCCGTTTGCGCCTAGCCTTAGAGTAGAGGTAACTTCTAAACAGAATGTTTACATTTTATACACAGTCATCCATTCACACAAGACACGGTAATATTATCCAACAGTATTTGGACTCGGCCGTATCTTTGAAATAAATGCCTACAGCCGCGCGGTAGGTAAACATGCGATAGGGCTGCCCGCCTCCACCATTTTAATTACATTTGCCTACTTTGTGTTTCCATTTAGTTTTGTGATTGTAAATATAGGAAGGTACTTTTTTATATAAACAAATAAAATACTTTGTGAATTGAATGGGAAGTGTTCAATAAAAATGCGTGTTGTTTTTTGATTGGTACATTTAATTAAAAAACCTGTTTATGTTTGAATAACAAATCGGTCTTATAAATTTGCGACAGAAAAATATTTGCGCCTCGACTGAGACGTACCTACAAAATGCTTTATTATTAAATTTTAGGAGATTTTTTTGGAGAAAAAGGAATATCTTTTACTTGGTTATAGATACCTGCAGCTACTTTATTAAATATGTACCTGAACTTATTTTTAGAGAAAAAATCGCGCGGTTATTGTTAAAAAAACATCACACCATCCGTTCGTCACTGCGGCACAGCCGCGACTGTCTGCATGCTGAGCGCATGCCGAGATCGAGGCGCGTAGGTATAGCTCGCGTTTCGCCCGTTTGTATGAAGTCGGATTACTTATAGGATAATATTACCTTGCACAAGACGTGATTGGATGCACAGAAATAACACTTGTAAAACGATCTCAGTGCTTTACATGCTCATAATGAAAGCAGTAAAACGAGAAGAATAACCAACGCTTGAACAGAATGCGCTCTCAATTATACGGTGAGCTGGTGAAGCTGCTGTGAATCGTAGAGACACCTGTACCTGCAGAAATGGATCTAGGATCTGTCGGCAAGGTGCAGAATAAGACCTGCAAGAGACAGGTTTACAAGACCTCAAAGCAGCTTCTCTAAATAAATAAATAATGACGAATAATTCACATAGCGTCATCTAGCCTTAAACAAAGCAGACCTTGTGATGTGTCTTGACTGATTCTTGATCCAAAACTAGCCTATCATAATTCTACTATTATTTTAAAGGTGAAATTTTGGCTGTTATGAGATGTTTGGGCAAAAATACTGTAAAAACTACTGAATAGAACGAGATAAAATGTTGCGTTTTATGATTGCATGTCATTTAAGATGCAAACAGTATAACAAATCCACAAGAACGACGTCTCCAGCTTCAGTGGTTTTGCTGGGACCTGATATACTTTATTCAATTAGTATCTGATATAAGTACTTAATTAATATTTTATCATTATCGTGACTGAATCTGAATCTAGAAAGATTCAGATTAACATGTTTGGGATACTTTTTATCTTAGTAAAACGCGTGCGGAATCTTGGGCAGAAGATAGAACAATAATAAATAAATAGGAATATAAAAGATAATGTAAATTAAATAAAAATATAAAAGACTGAGCAATTATATGATACAGGACCCAATTATGCTAAACGAGGTGCCACCAAATTTGAGGTGTGAACAATGTTAAAAAAAAAAATTACAGGTTTGTTAAATAAAATGTTTCTTAAACTATAAGTTCCTTAATATTTTCTTTCTAACTTCTAATATACTATTTGATATCTTGTACTTTACACATTGTAATAGTTAGATCGCAAGAATTCTAACCCGCTCTTACTTCATCTCAATTATATTTCACGATCCTGCATTCACCCCCTGTTTTGCAAGTGCAGAGCTGTTTTCTGCATTTTACTGTCCTGCCCTGGGGCAAAGCTATGTAAATGTATCCAGAGCTATGGAAATGATCGGGAGGCGGCGCTGCCGGTAACTATGCAACGGGTTAGGGCTCCTTAGGCAATAGTTGGGATCGGCTTGCCTTTGTTATGATACAAATCGGGGTATTATGCCGATAAGACCGAGGACTTATTCTCGATCTTATAGTCGAAATGAGGCATTTTTCAATGGCATATCCACTTTTGCACCGTCTATGCTATTTAAATTTGACGGACCTAGTCATGGCGCTCTTTTCAGTCTGGTCGAACTACATCTAAAATATAAATAAATAAAAATAAAAAATAAAAAACCCTTTCATTTACAGTATATTTACATGTCTTAAGTTAGTTTTATTTAGTTTATTCTATGTTATCTATTTGTTTCTTACTTAATATAATTTTATGTGTATCCTATGTATTATCATAGTATTTATAGTAAGGTACTTAATTTTTATTTAATCTACCGGAACTCCAGAAAGGGTGAAGGCCTCCTCCAGTGATGCCCAACTACATTTACTAATATTTAAAAAGAACGCTTCATGGTTGATCAAATAATGCTGGACAATTTACACAGCGTTATCTAGTCCCAAGCTAAGCAGAGGTTGTGTTATGGGTAAGTAAGATAACTGATATACTTAATACACTACATAGATAGATATTTTTTATCATACATAGAAAACATCCAAAACACCCCGAACAAATATCTACAGATCGTACTCACGAAGTCCGTTTAGCCCTAGTCCCTACCACTACGAACAACTTTGCGCTTAGTTGTCATGCTGACGGTACTGGCTACCGAAATCTGACGTGAATACAATGAGCACTAGTGACCCGGACCGCGTCTCGGGCGAGACTGATTGCTTCTGAGCTTACGCACACTAAAACAATGTGTACATGCATTCACTATGACATACAAAGCCCAACGGACTTCGTGAGATAGAACAACTATACCTACTAACACTTTATGGCCTATCCGGGCGTCCAGGGCACCGCTAGATGGAGCGCGCCCCTGCCGGACGTACCGCACTGTGCTGGGCAGTGAATGCGTTAAAACTCTGAGCACATTAATTCAACACCACTACCGCACAAGCACAAAAATGTGAATTCAGATATGGACTTAAACTTGTTAGCTTTAGATAAATTTTACAGTGACAAAATGGCATCCTACAAGCTTCAAACGAGTGGCCCTGTGAGTCTGCCAGTCTGTCATCTGATTTCTTCAATATGAAATGTATCCAAACATTACGAGTTAAAGCTCATATATGAATGCCCATTTTTGAGCTGAGCGGTAGCCTCCAATCTTAAATTACCAAACACTACAAAACCCTATAGGTAAGTTTTAACACTTAACTTTTATATAATGGTAGTAGACGGGCTGTGCGGGCTCATAATACTTAAAAGATAAATCATCATTATGCTCAACATAAAGGTTTTAAGGGCTAAGTGCCTAATAAAAGTTAATTTGCCTACAGACTAAAAGCTTGTGCTCAAATCTCCATAAGCTCATTTATCTACCAGCCCGTAGCTAATTACAATCCCATCTCTTGTTTTTTACTTATTTTAGTGTGAACTCTACTAGAAGTGATTCTAATTAGGTATGCTGCCTTCACGGTGCCTGGGCAGCTGAAGTCGTTTGTGGCTTAAGCAATTTAGCGACGACGCTCGCGAAGCTAAATTTCAGCCAAAACACTGTGTCTGTGAAACTTTGGATATTATATTCTACTGCATGTTTATGAAAGTGAATTGTTGAAGTGTGCGGTAATCATCGTTTGCAGGTTTCAAGGTGGTATTGTGCAAATGGGTTCATCATCATCATCATCATCCTCAACCTATATTAGTCCACTGCTGGACATAGGCCTCCCTTAATGAGCGCCACAGCGCCCTGTCTTCAGCTTGCCGCATCCAGCATCTGCCTGCAGTCTTTCGCAGATCGTCATCCCACCAAATGGGTTACCAAAACGGAAAAAGTTTTCGAAAACATGATAGCTTATTACCGCTTAGGTGTTAAAAGTTCTTAGGAAACTATTGGGTCGCTGTCATACCACTAGTACCTAGTTCCCTCCTGTATGTCAGTAGCCTTGCAAACCGTGCCTTGCAAGTCGCTTAGTGTATGGAATAAAACGTAATCTATTATATAAAAATGAAACTCGTTTTCCTTGGTCACGGCATCACGCGTGAACGGCTGGACCGATTTCGCTAATTCTTTCTTTGTTGTGTTTGTTATTGTCAGGAGAAGGTTCTTATGAAAGAAAAAATTAAGAAAGTTAGAAACATAAATTTCCACGGGGGCGAAGCCGCGGGGCGCAGCTAGTCTTTTATAGTTTTCGTAAACTATGCACAAGGGCAACCCATACTGAGGTCTCTGCCACATTTTACATACTAGCTTCTGCCCGCGGCTTCGCACGCGTTGTTTCTATAAACATTTAAAGGTGATTTCTATCCCATGGGAACTGATTTATTTGATAAAAGTATCCTTTGGTTGATTCCAGCGTTGCCAGATCTACTGATTTAGCAGTAGATCTACCTGCTTTTTGAACCGTCTACTGATCTACTGATTTATTTTTAAAATTTCGTGAAATCTACCTGATTTTTCCCGAGCGCCAATGGCGTGTCTATTATGTAAGCTGTCACTTGTCAGTGTCACTTCACAAGCCAATGAAATTTTCACCAATCCGGTTCGTCACAATACTGACAAAATATGAATGAAATTTAAAAGTTTGTTATGTTCGTTCGTTTCTTCCGCTTCCTGTAAACATCTGTTGTATGTTCCTATCTTTTTCGAATTGATTGGTCGGTCCGTTCGTTCTTCGACAAACTTTCATTGTTGCCAGATCTACTGATTTAGCAGTAGATCTTGTCAATGAATTATTACACTTCCTACAAGTAGATAGATCTGCTTGATTTTTGAAGATTTATTTTGTAAAATTCGAGAAATCAACCAGCTTTTCCTGAAAGAGATTCAAGGCCAAGGCATAAGGCCTTGTAACAACAAAAGAAATTAAAAATTCAATTTCACTTGGTGTTTATACGATTCTCGAGTCAGCTTGGTTTATGGCGAGATTTGTTCATTTCCAAGGGCACTGATCAGGTTTTATCAGGTAAATTGAAATTTTTAAAAAATAGACAACTAGCATCCCTCTTTCTGTGATGAACATAGTTTGTTTTTCTTGAAAGGAACAACGGAACACTATAGTACACTACCTAGTTACCTACCCCAAAAAACCTGATCAGTGCCCTTGGAAATGAACAAATCTCGGCGAATTCCAAGCTGATGAGTTGCTTTGATCAAAGTTTTCATATCAATGTAAAAAGTTTATTACAAACCTACTTAAAACCCAAAAAAAAATCGAAAGCCATGAATACTTTGCAACTTGGGTACTTTGATGAATGCCATCATTGAAAAGTGAAACACACACACTGAACAAACATACAAAATAAATAAATCAAAATAGGTTCATCCGATAGGGAATAATTATAGTTTCCTAGCGGATGAACCGATTTTCCTTAACTTTACAGATACCTACCACGCATTTTTCGTGTCAAAAGCTAAAAATTTGTAGTTTTTTCAAAATCTACTGATTTTTTCTTCAAGCTACTGATTTTTTACGTGACTTTCTACTGATTTTGTCAAATTCGATCTGGCAACACTGGTTGATTCCAGGATTAGAATTACCTGTATGCAAAATTTCAGGCCGATTCGTTCAGTAGTTGGCGTGAAAGTTGTAACAAACATCCATCCATCCATCTATCCATCCATCCAAATTTTCGCATTTATAATATTAGTGTGATTATTGGAATGTGTCAATGATCACCAGCAGTTTTATTTCTCAAACAAAAAATATATAAAACTAGCTTCTGACCGCGGCATTAAACGTGTTTTTTGCGGGATAAAAATAGCCTAAATGGTTTTTTAGGTCTTGAACTAAGTACATCTATGCAAAATTTCCCTTTTTAGTTCAGTAGTGTTGGCTTAAAGAGGTACATAACAAACGCCTATCTTGCTTTGTTAGAGCGAGTAATTGAACTAAATGGTGAAATGGTTTTACAACACACTATCATTGCCAATATGTAATGTGTAACACCATAATAGATTCAGGCGTTACTTTGCGGAAATCCATTGTATAATATTATGATAAAACAATATTTAGTAACAATTCCGCGCAAAACCTTATCTGATAAGATCCTACAAAATGTAATCCGTGTGTACCGCCCGCCCTCCCACAAATTGATCCTACTTAAAAGTAGAGAAGGTAATCAATAGACTTATGTAATATAAAATAACCTAATTAAATTACCTACCTACCTCCTTAAATTGATCCTACTTAGAATTTAGAGAATGTGAACAACAGACTTATGTAATATAAAATAACCTAATTAAATTACCTACCTACCTCCAAAATTTATCCTACTTAAAATTTAGAGAAAGTAAACAATAGACTTATGTAATATAAAATTGCCTAAGTAAATTACCTTCCTACCTCCTTAAATTGATCCTACTTAAAATTTAGAGAAAGTAAACAACAGCTTATGTAATAAATAATTACCTAAGTAAATTACCTTCCTACCTCCTTAAATAGATCCTACTTACATTTAGAGAAGTTAAACAACAGACTTATGTTGGTAATATAAAATTGCCTAAGTAAATTACCTTCCTACCTCATTAAATTGAACCTACTTATAATTAGAGAAAGTAAACAACAGACTTATGTAATATAAAATTGCCTAAGTAAATTACCTTCCTACCTCATTAAATTGAACCTACTTATAATTAGAGAAAGTAAACAACAGACTTATTTAATATAAAATTGCCTAAGTAAATTACCTTCCTAACCTTTAAGCATGAACACAACTTAATCCGTGAAAGAAAAGACCACACTAATTACAAAATGAAAAAACTCATCAAAATAAGTCGTCGACTAGTTTCGTCTCTCCACGAGACATCATCAGAGTTTCAAGGGTTTTGTATAAAAACAAAGTACGTGTAGCCTTCAAAACAAACAATTTATTAAAACAAGTTTGTAACGGTAAAGATAAATTAGATAAAAATAAAAAATCAGGCGTTTACAAGCTGGTTTGTGACGAATGTAATGGTATTTATGTTGGTCAAACAGGTCGCAGTTTTCAGGTTAGGTATAAAGAACATTTAGCCGCTTATAGAAACAATTATCCAGAAAAGTCAAACTTTGCAAAACATTTATTAGAATCGGGTCATTCGTTAAATGATAACCATTGTTTTTCTATTTTACATACTTGTGATAAAGGGTTTAGGTTGTCAGTCTTGGAAAATTTAGAAATTGTAAAGTGTAGTGGTAACACATTGTTAAATGAACTTAGTATAGGTTTACCTAGGTCACCATTATTGCGAATCTTCTCAAATGACAACTCTGGAGGTAGCGACAGCACAGGTGATGGTAGTGGTACTACGCACGTGCTGCGCCAGCAGTAACTACATTCATTTTCATATTCATTATTATTATTATTATTATTAGCCAAATTTATCCCACTGCTGGGCAAAGGCCATCATATTCATAATAATAAAAAATACATTGTTGATTGGGTAATATGAGCAGCGGTAGTGGCAACACAGACAAGGGTGGCAACACTGAACACGTGCTGTGTCACGCCATTCGTGACTATATAAGTGGGGGTGTTGCGAACAAGGCTTCACTTTACGCAGGGAGCTCAGAGAGGCAACATCACTGGCAGGACTCTGTCGTTGTTGCTTGACGGTCTCAGTGCCAAAGTCGAGTATTGTTATAGCGTCCTGATGATGTCTCGTGGAGAGACGAAACTAGTCGACGACTTATTTTGATGAGTTTTTTCATTTTGTAATTAGTGTGGTCTTTTCTTTCACGGATTAAGTTGTGTTCATGCTTAAAGGTTAGGAAGGTAATTTACTTAGGCAATTTTATATTAAATAAGTCTGTTGTTTACTTTCTCTAATTATAAGTAGGTTCAATTTAATGAGGTAGGAAGGTAATTTACTTAGGCAATTTTATATTACATAAGTCTGTTGTTTACTTTCTCTAATTATAAGTAGGTTCAATTTAATGAGGTAGGAAGGTAATTTACTTAGGCAATTTTATATTACCAACATAAGTCTGTTGTTTAACTTCTCTAAATGTAAGTAGGATCTATTTAAGGAGGTAGGAAGGTAATTTACTTAGGTAATTATTTATTACATAAGCTGTTGTTTACTTTCTCTAAATTTTAAGTAGGATCAATTTAAGGAGGTAGGAAGGTAATTTACTTAGGCAATTTTATATTACATAAGTCTATTGTTTACTTTCTCTAAATTTTAAGTAGGATAAATTTTGGAGGTAGGTAGGTAATTTAATTAGGTTATTTTATATTACATAAGTCTGTTGTTCACATTCTCTAAATTCTAAGTAGGATCAATTTAAGGAGGTAGGTAGGTAATTTAATTAGGTTATTTTATATTACATAAGTCTATTGATTACCTTCTCTACTTTTAAGTAGGATCAATTTGTGGGAGGGCGGGCGGTACACACGGATTACATTTTGTAGGATCTTATCAGATAAGGTTTTGCGCGGAATTGTTACTAAATATTGTTTTATCATAATATTATGTGTAACACCAACAGAAATAAATAATAATGTTGGACAATCCACACAACATCATCTAGCCAAGCTAAGCAGAGCTTGTGTTATGGGTACTACATAGATGACTAATATACATAATACAATAAATAAATAAATAAATAATGCGGGACAATTCACACAGCATTATCTAGCCCCAAGCTAAGCAGAGCTTGTGTTATGGGTACTGGATAACTGATAGACATAATACAATACACTACATAGATAGATATTTTTTATTATACATAGAAAACATCCAGAACACCCTGAACATATATCTGCAGATCGTACAAACATTTGTCCCGAGGCGGGAATCGAACCAGCAACCTCCTGCGTCGCAGGCGGACCTTCGCCCGCTGCGCCACAGAGGTCGTCAAAGGCATCAATACAACATCAACATCAATACAGGCATACAATAAATTACATATTTTGATTAGTAAACGATTTCATTAATTTATTATTATTTAAATGGAATGGACTTCAAATAGATGCAGGCCGCGCGGAAGGTCTAGGCGTCGATGGAAAGACGAGCTAAACGCATACCAAAAAGAGTAGTAAAATCTAGCTATTGACGCATTCTCTGCCCACCTATTGCGATCTGCAGGGGCGCGCCGCCGCCCCTGCACGGGGCTGGGGGCGGAAGAGATCATCTGCGCTTGGGCCATGAAAGTGTTTTTAGAAAAAAGTGAAAGGTGGAAAGGGATGCCTTTGCCCTGCAGTTTCCACTGCACTGTGGGACCTTGAAGACTTACAATAACGATTTATATATCTTTTTATGTAGTATATTAAATACCTATATTGACAAAGAAAATTGCAATCAAATAATATAAATAAATAAGACCAGCCAGCCAGATGCAGCCAGCGTCTTGGGGACGCTTCCGACTGGTGTTGATATGGATCAGTTGAGCTATCTGTAGACTGTTTGCAACAGTCGGCAGTTAGCTCAATTGTTTCAATTGTAAATACTAGTATAATTTTCTTTGTGAATAAGACCTAGTATTTACAAATTGAAACAATTCAGCTAATTGACTACTTATTGTATTAGGTTTAACCTGTATAATGATAGATGTAATGTTTTGAATAAATACAAATACAAATACAACTGCAGACTGTTGCAAACAATATACAGGTAGGTCAAACGATCCATGTAAATACCAGTCAGAAGCGTCCGAAATAAATATATTATTATAATTACTTATCTACAAATCTAAACATCCAAATTTTCTCCTTTATAATTTTAGGTGACTCACTCGTAAAAGTTGAAAGTCATCATTAGATTGCTTTTTGCCAAAAGCTCTAGGTCACCTTTGGGTAAGCCTACACCCACTACAACATTTATTTAGTTTTATTTTCTAGCGTGAAAAAACTTTTTATTGTATTTGAATGAGAAAATTCGTAAATACGATCTTTAGACGATCCTTTAAAGGATAATTGGCTGTATTATCGACCCAAGGCTCTTTCATCCTATAAATGAGACCGTAACAAGATTTTCCGTAATTGATTTTCTAAGTAGACCCTTCAGGATTAGAATAACATTAACAAGTAAACGAAATGGTGGCATAGCATAGTACGACGAAATGGTGGCATAGCATATGACTCAAATATGGACACACTAACTTATTTTTGTATGATTATAATTTATTGTTGTCTGAAATAAACGAATTCTTTTTTTTTTATAATGCTGGACAATCCACACAGCATCATCTAGCCCCAAGCTAAGCAGAGCTTGTGTTATTGGTACTAGATGACTGATATACATAATATAATACATTACATAGATAGATATTTTTTATTATACATAGTAACGACCAGAACACATATTTGTAGGTCGTACAAACATTTGCCCGAAGGCGGGAATCGAACCCGCAACCTCCTGCGCCGCAGGTGGAACTTCGCCCGCCGTGCCACCGTGGTCGTCATTGAATTTAATTGAATAGTAGAATGGAGTAGGTATGTACATACTAGCATTTATAAACATATTTGAATTATTTCATCATCCCATGGGAACACTATAATTTTCCGGAAACAAAAGTAGCTTATGTTTTAATCCAGGATATAAGCTATCTTGGTGCCAAATTTCGTCCAAAACCGTTCAGCCGTTTGAACGTGAAGAAGTAACAAACATACACATACTAAATAAACTATTAGTTTAGGTTCAAAATGCTGAAGACCTTAGTGACTTACAAGAACTTACATGTGCCTTGAAGAAATTGAAGAAAAAATCATTTCTTTATTCGAGAAGTCACTCTGTTTTTTCCACAAAGAATGAGCGAGATTGTATTTCCTCCAAGAAGGTATTTGAACCGGATTACACGCCAAGTTGTTTCGATACCGGCCCTGACTCCGAGGCAGAATTTAAAAAGTGATGAGAGACAAAATATTTTCAGTCCAAATTATTGCAATCGTTCTCTCTTATCCCGAGTTGATTGTTCCGGAGTTGGGGCTCCTTCTTTTGCTCGAAGACCACTAGCTCTAGTTCGGTAACAGTAAATAGAAAATGTGAATTCACCTCGGGCAAGGAACCCGTGTTTATTTCTTGTTTATTGTACAAATGTTTGTTCGGAATGATGGATAAAAAGGAGTGGGATTTTAGACTCTTCTGTAATTTGGCGAACCTTGAATTTCAATAATAATGTTTAGCTTGTAAGTATGTGTTTTGCCATAAAACTTTTTAAACTTTCGCGATTTGTTAACATAGTTAATGATTATATCGGGTATTATTAGTATTGAGTCGCCCCGTGACCACGATCGCTGTAACGCGGTAGAAACGTAGGGGAAATAAAACAAAAGGTACGCGATAAATACCCGATATAATCATTAACTGTGTTTTGCCATGTCAACTCAATTTGTTTTGATGTACTAGTTGTATAGGGGCTTACGACTGGTGATGTTTTTGTTTTTTGTTGTGTTTATCCTCTGTTGATAGTTCTAAAACTTTAGTTACTATGAGACTTGGGTTCTAAATAAATAAATAAAACTAAACATAAAAATAAAACCTGGTATACTGAACTGTGTTGGACTGAGAATAGATTGTGAAGTAGATTTATACGGTTATATTCTCGCAGCAAAAAGGGGTAAAAAGGAATTCTTTATTTGTAGCCATCACATAAATGAAAGGAACAGCACCATATAGTATTACGTAACATGCTTAAAATGTCTTTTGTTTTGATTCTAAGAGCATTAAAGATGCTGAATATTTTCGAGCCAAGAGTATCACATACTAATTACATAGATCAAATCAAAATCAAAAAAAATCAAAATCAAAAACTCTTTATTTCCATAAATACAATAAATGTACACTTAGAAAAGGTCAAACTATAAAGCTAAACACTGACACGGAAATAAAGTGATATTTTTTGATTTCTGTCGCTTCGGTATGTAGACTAAAGTAAAGAAGCGACGAAGAAACCTTTAGCCTGTTAGTTGTTATTTTTCGAGTTGGAGCAAAACCCGTCCCAAGCATTTTTGTCCTCTAGATAATCTGATATTTTATAGTAAGCCTTTTTGCACAGCAAGGTTTTAACAATTTGTTTGAATTTATTTACTGATAATTTTTGCAACTCACTAGGAGTTTTTTCAGAGATGCTCCTCTTTATCCTGACGATCATCATCATCATTAACTTATATTAGTCCACTGCTGGACATAGGCCTCTCCTAATGAGCTCCGCTTGCATAAGGATTGTCTCTTTCTTAATTTTGATGAAATAGTTGTCAAACCATACAAATACGTCAATTTTAAATAGGATTACACATTTAAAACCTTTTGCAAGCGGGCAGAGATATTGTTAAGAGAAAACATTTTCAACTTCTTACCATCACACGAATTTTATGAAAAGTGAAAGTTTGGATGTTAGAGAAAACATACTTTGGATATTTAGATGTATGGATGTTTGTTACCTCTTCACGCCATAATGACTGAACCGATCAGGCTGAAATTTTGCACAGATGTACTTTTTATCCCATAAAACAGTTCCCATGCAATAGAAATAACCTTTATAAGTTTCCATAGAAACAACGCGTGCGAAGCAACGGGCAGAAACTAGTCTGAAATAAACAAAGCACTTCGCAACTCAAGATAGGTAGGCACCTCGCCGCCAGGCTCGGCGATGTCTCTCTGCGGATTTACAAGCACCATTAGGACTTACAATATTAGCATCGAGCACTAATTAATCTGCACAGAAGCCTTAGTGCCTAGGTGCCTACATACCCCGAGTAGTTTGGCAGGACCCGTATAATTAGCGGCTGGTTGAGATTGCGACTGTACATTACACTGTCAGACAGTTAGAGATAGAGATTGTAAATCCATCCATTTACGACCTCTGTGGCGGCGCAGCGGGCGAAGGTCTGCCTGCGACGCAGGAGGTTGCGGGTTCGATTCCCGCCTCGGGACAAATGATTGTACGATCTGCAGACATTTGTCCAGGGCGTTCTGGATGTTTTCTATGTATAAAAAAATATATCTATCTATGTAGTGTATTGTATTAAGTATATCAGTTATCTAGTACCCATAACACAAGCTCTGCTTAGCTTGGGGCTAGATAATGCTGTGTGAATTGTCCAGCATTATTTTATTTTTTATTTATTTTATTTATTCTTACCAATCGAGCCCGCACAGCAGACATACACATTTTGACATTATATTATTTTAGTTGAGAATACTGATTTATAGAGCTAAGAAATCCTTAACACACAGTGCCAAAATTTTTGTTCTACGACCAAAATTTACGAAGTTATGACTAAATTACTAGCGAAGTTCACCGAGTGACCGCCACGGTCGCTGTGACGTCACTCCCTCGGTCGCCGCCAGGTAGCCGTAGCCGTTTGTTTGGTTATTTGTGACTTTGAAACAAATTATGTTCCGATTTGTGTCTAATTCACATTTTAACCGCCAAATCGTGAAGTAAGAGTGCGCTCCGCTCGGTTCGCTCGGCCGAGTCAGTGACGTCACACGCACCCGCGTAATTTCATTTTACCAGCAGTAACGGCGTAATGTTTATTACTTAATATCTTTGTAAGTAATGGTCCGATTTGGATAATTCAAAAACATATATCATTATATTGTCATAAAGAATAGTTCTAATGAAATTGCTATAACCTTACTGATCCTCATTGTAGCATCACATTTGAAACACCACACATTTATCGCTCCCGTATAAATGCGCATAAGCACGCACACCAAAGGCACATTTTTTCATTACACTACTAAAACGGTTCTTGGTGTGCGTGCTTGCCTTGTGTATGCTGGTGTGCAGCCTCACTTACCAATATTACTTGTAAACAAGCTTATATGCTGGTCGCAAAGTGGCCTAATCTGTAAGTAGAATTATTTTTTACGTGTTTTGGAGACCTTAGGCAACAAATATATACGATCACTCACATCTTTACAATTTTGCACTTTTAATATAAGTAGGATGTGAAAGTTACTTTGACTGTCTTCCTGTCTGACTTTTTCACTCCTAAATGGCCAATTAGGTTTTAGTCAAATTGGGCAAGAAAATTATTGATTGTATTGTAAAAATGGACTCAGGCTTCTTTTCATCTAGGAAAAGCGCGGGTGAAGAGACGGGCAGATATTAGTTTACCTAGACATTTGAGTGTCAATAACACCGACGATACAGTCTTTCAGTACTTACTGAAACTAATATTTTATCTACCGATAGTATCCAGTAACTTTTTATGCCAGTAATGATAATACTCATCATGTCAGATACTAAAATTTCCGAACAGCGTACCAAGTGCATAAAACGGCGTTATATGCACACTGCACAGTGTGCACATTGTTTCATATCGGGAAGTTTTATTGAAATTGTCCAATATAAGGCGTTGTCTCGTAAACAAGCTCGTAGCGTTTTGGCATCCGTGCGTAGCTAATATCTACGGAGATACGAGCTACGAGGGCGCTACGAAAGTGCTACGAGGGCGCTACGAAAGTAGTACGAGGGCACTACGAAAGTGCTACGAAGTGCTACGGACGGAAACGACTTTGTAGAAGGAAGATATTGTGAATATGTTTTGTACGTTTTACTAATTTTACCAACGAGTTACGATGCCCAACCCGCATGACCAGCGTGAGTATTATGGGCTATAACCCCCATAAATTAAAAGACACTAAGGCGGTTATCAGGGGAAGGCCTGCGTCCAGCAATAGATGAGTATTATGTAGATGTATGTAGATATGTAGATGCTTGTTCTTCTGCTTAGCTTGGGGCTAGATGACTCTGTGTGGATTGTCCAGCATTATTTATTTATAGCAAGTAAGTAGTCAGGTTTCGTACATAGTTTTGTACAGTAAGAACGGATTAATATGATAACTATGATCAAAGTGATATAAAAGTGGAAATCATTTTCTTCCTGGGAGACATTGCTCCCAAGCAATAAGAAATCCAAAGCCACTGTGTTTTCGTATCCATTTTGAAAGTGCCCAATTCGCATAAGGTTGGAAAAAAATCACACGATAAACTTAGAACACTAGGGTCATCATGATAGTTATAATCAAAGTTTAATAAGTAAATATGTAAGTATTTATAAATAGAATATTGTAAAATCAGCGAAGCAGTAAATTCATGAGCGACATATCAGCAAAATAACGGACATTATGCATCATTTGTTCAAAACTTTTCCGTCTGCCGACATTTTGACAATTATTAATGATCCAGTTAAATGATTGCATAGCACACTATAGTTAATACTGCTGCGGTGTAGTCACCGTAACACATGTATTTATATTAAATGAAACTAACCACGAAACATTAATATATTATTATTTGAAATTGAAATTATAATGAGTGTAAACTCTCCGTCAGATTATATTTATGGATATGGTATTATCTTTATTAGTAATACAAATTCCGACTGGTACTGATATGGATCAGTTGAGCTACCTGTAGATTGCAACAGTCTGGAGTTAGTTCAATTGTTTCAAGTGTAAATACTAGTTCTAATTTATTTCTATTATTGATTGTCATTTTCTTTGTGAATAAAGGCTTCTGTAATACAAATAGCCACTAGTATTTACACTAATGTCAAATTCCAAAAAACCCTAAACGTCACCAGAAGTTAGAGTGCCCAGAATGCTGGCAGCATTGCTACGTTGAATGGCAATGCTAATTCGTTGACCGATGTATGTAGCTGTAGAAGCTAGCATTCCGATCGCCTGTGGACTCTGTAAGAAGTTTAGTAAGATCTATAAATGTATATTATTTATATTGCGTGCCCTTCATGACCCCAAGACTAAACATACCACATTAATATTATAAATGCGAAAGTTTGGATGTATGGATGGATGTTTGTTACCTCTTCACGCCAAAACTACTGACCGGATCGAGCTGAAATTTGTTTAGACGTAATTCTAGGCCTGGAATAAAACATAGGCTAAGTACATCACATACAACAGTTTCCATGAACCTACACTTAAACGTTTCCATAGAAACAACGCCTGCGAAGCCGTGGGCAGAACCTAGTAATTTCACCCGAACCTCGGGATTTTGAGTTTTAAGTGAACAAATAATAATTTTCCATAGAAACTTTACCACCCTTTTTAACTTCCGCAGAGATTAATATTGAAAATTAAATTAGCCTGTGTGTTGTTCTAGAACCTAAACTATCTACATACCTACCAAATTTCATCTAAATCGGTTAAGGCCAGGTATTCCTGCAGCAGTAGGCGTAAACGCAAAGCAACAAATCCTTTCGCTCCGTACGCTCCGATACCGATCCAGTAGACGCGTAACTGTAGTTAGGACATTCCGTCCTTTCTAATGAAAGCTATACTTCCATTCAGTACTTTTGACGTTGTCTTTGGACAAACATCTTCACAACGACTCAAACTTTGGCCTTAATAATATTAGTAGAATATTTTGAACTACATAGTTTTTGCTTATTGCCAACGCAAGCTCAATTTCTCCTAGACTCGACAAAGTTAATTAACAATAAGATAAACTTATTCATTAGTGGAAAATAACTTTATTCACAAAGAAAATTATACTACTATTTACAATTAAAACAATTGAGCTAACTGCCGACTGTTGCAAACAGTCTATAGATAGCTCAACTGATCCATATCAACACCAGTCGGAAGCGTCCCCAAGACGATGGCTGCATTGCCACGCTGTATGGCAATGCTGATACGTTGTGGCAGATATTCACCAGCTCTCGGGTCACGCGTCGCTTCGACCAGATGCTCAGATAGTTTTTTGAAAACCCGAAGAGCCTCGGTACCCCACGGACCTAAGGTCTCGACTCCAAGGGGAGCAAATGTGTAGGCTCTGTCGAGACCTGCATATTTGCGCTATATTATATTAGATATATTATATTATATTTAGATAAACTTATTTATACTTATAAATTTAAATGTGCGTAAACTGAGAATCTGATATCTAAAGTAATTATCAAAGAATACCTTGCTAATGGCAAATTTATAATTAGTAATTTGAAGTAACTGTAGGTCGTGTCCAGAGACTTATTTATAAATATGCCCGTGGCATTCGCTGGTAGTTATTAAATAAATTTATTGCGCCAAAATACTTGTTTTATCTCTTCTCTTTAAACGCCTACGTGCTCATTTATAATTTCGGAACGTTTTATAGGGACCTTTGAAACGTTTCCATTAGTGGGGGAGATAATATTATTACTCGAGTTTACAAATAATTATGGATATTGAAATATCTTTTAGTCTTTTCAATTTATAGACTCCCACTTTTTTCTTACTTGATGTTACTATATACTCCCATAGTGATACTTTCCAGCTTCTAATTAAGCACACCAATGTAAAGACAACAATAAAAAAACCTGTAACAAATAAAAAAAATGAAATAATGCTGGACAATTCACACCATCTAGCCATAATCTAAGAAGAGCTTGTGTTATAGGTACCATACCAGATAGTTGATATACTTAATACAATACATAACATGGATATATTTTATTAGTATCAATATAATTTCTGCAGATCGGCCAAACACTTGTTCCGAGGCGGTAATCGAACCCGCAAGGTGGACCTTCGCCCGCTCCGCCACAGAGGTCGTAAAATAATGGGACTTGTTTTCATCAAACTCCTAAAACACGATCAAGGCCCCTGAATTTAGTTAATGCGTTGAACTGACAGCTGCTCCTTCCTATGGAAACTTAAAACTCGTTAAAGTTTTATGTTTGCCAAATGCTATCTAAATCGTTAATGCTCAAAACATTCTTCAATTGATATCACTAGTTAAGAAGACGGGTTAGGGAACATCTCGTCCGAATCTAAAACTCGTCCGCTGACGAGTTGTTCGCATAACTATTAGGTAGGGGTACATCTGGTCCGAATCTAAAGTCTCTTGGTTTGAGATTCACACGAGTTGTACACTAACCCAAGAAGACTTGCCGTCACAAGTAGGTAGGATTAGGATTATTATATAACATCATCCTTATTCACAACGAGAATTTATTCAAAACCGTTCCAATTAGAAATTAAAACGAACGCGAAAATGTATTTTATGAAAATGTGTCAGGGTACAAATGAACCCAAATTAACGGTCCCACGGAGGGTCTGAAAATTAAATTGTCCGTCAATGAAACATGCAAATGAGTTGCAATCACGACGCTTTGTGAACTGTTGTTTTGATTATTATTGTCAGCATGTGTCGGGATTATTTTAATCAAACATTATTAAAATAATCCCGCCACGGCTAACAAACCGTAGTTTAGTCAGTCAGTTGAAACAATAAAGAGCTGTGGTCATGGTGCATACATGGTGGTCATGAACATATTTTGGCATTGGTTTAGACCAGAAAAATGGCTATCGTCTTGAATGAATTTCTTGACTTAGATAAAGATATATTTAGTTGGCTTTTTAAAAAGGCACAGAGATTTTAAACACTTTGGTTGAAATGGCATAATCAAATTTAACAGGCAGTCTACTTTTCCAGGTTTGATCCGAGAATGATCTCGGAACAAAAAGAAAATACTGGGTATGTTCATCCTTATGTCACTTTAAGTTTTCTCCTCTCTTTCCTTCACCAGTTTTTTTGCTGTTGCAAAGCTGTTGGTCGTCTCTTTCCAATAGTTGACTATATTACAGTTAACCAGTTAAGCTTCAAAATCATTCAAAAAACAAATTCGAATGGCTTTTCGATTCGTTTTAAAACAAAGCTGACTCGTCCTAACCCACGTCTAGATTTGAGACAGATTTGAGACCCTTTTCACGTGGTTTTTGCGGATTTTGCAAAGCCACTGTGTTACCTATTCATCCTGCTTTCAGTTTATTAAATGTGAAGCATGACTAGAATAAATCAGCGTTAACTGAACTGAAATTGTATGCCTTTTTTGTGTCATTTTGGATTAATTGGTATTTTTGAGTATGTGAGCTTTTTTCTTCTTTTTTATTTATTTAGAATGAACAACTACATTATGTAGCCAAAATACAATGGAACACTGAGAGAGCTGGACTTGCATGTTTTTATAGTACACGACATATCAAAACGCGTATCGTACTCATATATTTTCCGTTTTTCATGAGTAAATGAAAACGGAAAAAAGGATTTAGTATCGAATTTTGGTAAAGGTTTAACTAGAGAGCCTAATCGATAGGGCGTTATTCAAAAAATAAAAAATAAACCTGTTACCATTTACATTATCTTAGAGCCCAATAGGTGGCGGAGATTTTTTGTGGAGAGGAGAGGCGATTATGTCAAACTATGCACGGTCTATACCATATAAATTTAAAAGACCAATGCCAAAGCACCCTCGTTTCAGTCTGGTCGAAGAACTTTTTTTAAAGAAAACGCCCCACTGTCGTGAATACACACCCTCTTAGCATGATCATCGTATAACCACGAGAGGTGATTCTGGATTTATCGTACAAAGTTGCCTGCCAAAGAGCTGCTTTTAAATAAAACTTGAGAGGTTATAAGCGTCATAAACGGATAACGCCCCAAGAAATAATTGGCCATAGCGCTCCTCGTAAACCTAAACCATTGTTCTAAAATATTAGCATTTTCCTCAGCACCGAGTATTCAAGTTTATTTGCATAAGCTTAGTTGCTTAATACTGCCATAATTACACTTTTCAAGTGTCATTTGTTTCCTGAAACAAAAGAAAGTAAAATTTCAACACAATTAGGTCTTTGTAGCTTGTAGCATACTGGCGTATGAAACAAACTTCTATGAATTGTGTCAAAATTTGGTAGCTGTGATGTACATAGTTTGTACAAATGCATTTTGTTGGTAATATCTAAGTTTCCCTTTCATCCTTTATAGGTAAGATATATCTTTGCAAAGTCACTGCGTAGTTGAGCCACGAGTTAAACAGAGCTCAATAAATAGACGGCCTCGTTTCAATATCGGAAAATACAATGACTTCTGGGAAAAGTCTAGAAAACATTACTGTAACTAGATATGTTGAACTGAAAGCGTCCTGCGGGATCTTTTGAAATGCTTTTGAAATTGGACTGGGACTTAATGTGCCTTAGTTCTTAGTTTACTCGGAAAAACTTATTTGCATTGGTAAATCGCGACCGCTTTGAAAAGTTAGCTCATTATTTTCAAAGGTTTTTTCGATTACTTTTGTTGAATGACTTTGGAAGAATTGTTTTCGTTTGAGTAGGTACAACTACAATTAATTTACAGGAAAAGTTGAGATTGCTGATGTAGCATTCTCATAGAAATTACATAAGATTCACTAGCACACGAATTCTCCATTAAAATGTTCAGTTCTCAGTTTTCTTATCAAACACTTGCACGACTGAGTCAGATCCAGAGCTATAGCAGCGCTTAGAATTGTCACAATACTATTCCTAAAGAGGACCTCCCTGAATAATGTGACACAATGCTAAAATACTGCCGAGATGCAATGCAAAATTGGAAAAGTTGTAGCTTGTTTAGTTATTCTGGATTCTTTGCGTGACCTCGTTTCGATGTCGCTTCGATATTACGCCTCGGATTGTCAGATGGCCTATAAAATATATGGGTGGGAGAATGCATGCTGTTTTTAATACAGCAGTATTATCTTCGATAGTGTTGAAATGGGAATTTAAATACCTGATCTCTTCAAGACAAGTGTGAAGAGTGAAGTCTTCAAGACCTTCGTGATACATCGTCAACCACATCGTCACTTACCTTCAGGTGAGGTTCTGGTCAAACGAAGGTCGGTATTAACGAAAAAAAAAACAGACATATTTTAAGAATAGCTCTACCTCTGGTCTCTCTGCAATGCAAAGCTTTTCGCGGGAACCCGGAATACTAAAATATTGCAATGATTAATGAATTTTCACTGTCAGTTTTGTTTCTCTGAATCTGTGAATTAAATCGTTGGCGCACCTGCACCAGAAAAAGGCTTTTTTAAACGTTCAAACACTATTCATCTAAAAAACTAACCGAATGGCAACAATATAAGCAATTTAATCAGCGCACCTTATTTTCATTGTATCATCGGTTTCTGAAGTTGTACCCGGAACAGCCTGAAATATACTTTTTATATCCAAAAGAAGTATGATTTTATATACCAGCTTCATAAAACATCATATTTCCCGGCAGTAAAGCCGAGCCTTAAAAAGTCGGGTCTTTAAAGAAGCGACCTTTTGAAGTAGGTAAATTGTGTCTTTTACGCGCTCGCCCTTTTGTATGCCGGAGACAATATGCCAAATGAAGCCCGGGGAAAAATTGTCACGCCATTAATTACATGGAAACGAAGTTATTCCGTTACCACTTCATAATTGGACTCATGTTCAGAATCAATTAAGGACCCTCTAGATGGTAATAGCCAGTTGTCTTTTGTTTTTTCTGGGAAACGGAGCTTCTATAAGAAATTATATTAAGAAGGTACAGTGTTTGGTAACTTTAATTTAAAATCGTATAAAATTGGATAGATTATGATATACTAGGTTGAGTCTAGAATCCGATATTACTATAGGTATTTGTATCAGTTAAGTTTAAAATTCAAAACAAGGGTTTTGAATCCCAGTAAATAATGATTTACTTGGTAAATGAATTTCCAGAATTAGATAGTGCGGAGTTGTGAGATCCGACTTGTGATAAACTACTCCTTAGCCTGAGGTTCTAGTCCGTGACTCCAATGCAGCTTCTTTTAGAGCACGTTAAATTTACGCCATGATTCTACATTCTACTCACCCCCAATATCCTAACCTTCCTAACCTTTATCACCCCGACCACACAAGGTTGTATTTATATCTCTCTATACATGATTCTATTTTTATAATTATTGGTATATATCACACACATCGATTACGCACACAAACAATCGCATTACATCACACATAAACCAAACATGACATACACTCACACACTCAACAAACACTACACCCACACAACCACGCATGAGTCAACAAAATGTATTTTATTTCCCGCGGAGTGAAGGGCCTGGTGACCTGTACCACAGGTTTTTCTAAAACCTATCACAGGCACCAGTTCTCTCACAAAACAGGTCATAAGGTAATAGGTACTTTAGTTTTCCTATTTAGTTATATAAGCACCTATTGTGAGAGAAAAATAAACGCTTTTATTATTTTTATTCTATATTTTAATATCCTTACATAGCTTGTTCCACAACAGATACACTCTTGACTGTTCCAGAAGGATAAATTAGTTGTATTCGGACTGTGAAGTCTAAATAATAGAACTGGAAGAAAAACGTTAGTAGATATTGCAGGTCCGAAAACCCTGCGGAGAGAAAAAAGCTCCTGTAATGCTAAAAGAAGTTAAAGTGACACAAATAAGTAACAAAACAAATGTCTTTTACATCCCCCCATCTCGGGAAGAGTATTTTTGCTCTTCGTTATCTGAGTGCAAAAGCCATTATGTAAGAATAAATCCGATAAATCCCTGTTATAAATTTCCACTATTAATTTCATTGATTTTTAAAAGGATTATGCCATCGGGGCCTCCAAAGCAAAATTCCAAAAATTCGTGCTAAAAAACCTAGTGTCTTGACTGAAGGTCTCTTAGCGTAGTGTTACATTCTCTTTGGGTCTTTAGACGTCTCCCCGATCAAGCTCACTGAAAGCACAGATATTATAATACTATACCTGAAAGTATCCTTTTCGACTTCAAATAATTCAGAAAAATGACAATTCGAATACTTTGCTCACCATAGATTTTACCCCCCTACAGTACTCACTTTACCAGAGAGTGCCAAATGTTCCTATAGGTATTTGCAAAGCAACGAAGCTAGATTAAATTGGCTTGTTACACACGGTAGGTAAACCGCAGAGCTCATTTTCGATTCGAAAGCAACATCTCTTTCGGAGAAATTGAAACATTTCGACTAGTATCTACATGGACAAAAACATTTAACTTAAGAGTTCACTGACTGTTAGAATTTATTTAAAGAGTCTATAGGATTTTGTAGTTGGCTTACAAAGCTAAACGTATACCTTAACTCTTAGTTAACTAGCATTATTACTTAGTATACCTAGTCTTTACCTTGCTGTCCCGGATCCATATTTGAGACTGATTAACTGTAATAACTTATGACAATATAATCACAACAAAGAAAATTGAAACTTGTGTTAAATGGCTCATAGCAGTTGCCATTGCAGTGTGGTTGCTTTTACGTGACGTTGGAAATGTCACGGTTTTATTGTGCATTTTTCTGTGTATACGGTCATTTTCTGCTCCATATTTCTATTTCTCTTTTATCTCTATCACTATGATGAAATTATAGCCTACACTGGTTAAAAAATCTTTTTGTTACTTAGACGTATGTATGTAGCGCGGTGGGCGAAAAACCGCCTGAGACGCAGGAGGTTGCGGGTTTGATTCTCGCCTTGGGACCAATGTTTGTACTATCTGCAAATATTTGTTTCGTTTTTTTATTCGTTCCGTGTTCTGGGTATTTCCTATGTATAGTAAAAATATCTATCTATGTAATGTATTGTATTATGTATATCAGTTAACTATTACCCATAACACAAGCACTGCTTGCCTTTGGGCTAGATGATGTTGTGTGGTTGGTCCAGGATTATTATTATTATTATTTTACTCTACAATATTGACTATTCGAAAGGAATTTCATACAGCGGTTGTGAAATGTATGTAGATTAGTGAATTGCAAAGCTAAGGCTGACAGTTAGCCGAGCTTTTAAAGCACGCTGTCCACCAGAGCCACTGTCGTTTATTTCAGAAAAGAGATTTATTCGTGATATTGATGGCACAGAGCGTCTGTCCGACCGCGCACATCACTATCATCAATCAAATCGACTTATCACGTCGTTCGTGCATCGGCGCCAGGCGTGGCCAGTCGGGGAGGAACGGCTGGGGAAATAAATATAAATACCAGAGGTTTACAGCAGTTTAGATGTCAGTTTTACCTGTATCTAATGATGGAGAAATGACATGACATGTCCGCTAACATTGTCGCGGACAGACAGCGACATTTATCGTGGACATGCCAACCACATCTGTCGCCGAACACGTGCCAGCGACAACAAGAAGTCGGCAGGCACTGTCGCCGACATAATTCTATAAAATAATGTTGCCGACATCATCCCGCTGGGGTGTGTTCGTGTTCCCTCATGAGGTGTGAAGACCTCATGAGGTGAAAGCACTATAATTCACAAACCGGCTTCTTAAATTATTAACTACTAGACGATCGCCTCGCGGTTTCACCCGCGTAGTTCCCGTTCCCGTGGGAATTCCGGGATAAAATATAGCTCTGAAAAGTAAGCTTCGTAACGGTGAAAGAATTTTTCAAATCGGTCAGTAGTTTCGCAGCCTATTCAATACAAACAAACAGACAAACAATCAAATCTTTCCTCTTTATAATATTACTAGCTTCTGCCCGCGGATTCGCATGCGTTATTTCTACGGAAACGTTCAAAGGTAATTTCTATCCCATGGGAACTGATTTATGGCATAAAAAGAAGCCTATGTTTGATTCCAGGCATAGAGCTACACCGGTGCAAAATTTCAGCTCAATCTGTTCAGTAATTTAGGCGTGAAGTCGTAACAAACATCCATCCATCTATACATCCATCCATCCAAACTTTCGCATTGATAATATTAGTGTGATGTGAAGTGTGATTAGTATAGACTTATACCAACTTATTTATTTAACGACACATCATGAAGTACTTAGCACAGATCAATGAGACAAGTAGTGAAAAACTCTATCACATGGCCATTAAAATCATCAAAGTTCTATGAAAGTAACATTAAAATAATTATTCTTTTAATTCTTATTCTATCACGAAAATGCTGTAAAATAAATCAGCCAGTGAGCGAGATATTGTCATCATAAGCTGTTTCACGTCCAATATGGACTCCGGAAAAAGTCCATTTGTTCACCATCAACGCGTAATTGTTATTGAATAGGATAATTGGATCAATATTATTTTAATGTTCGCTAAAAGGACAGGAAGTGCAATGACATGAATACGATCGGATAAAATAGCCGACGATATGATATGAACGCTTTTAATGCGACTATTTTGTATAATGTTGTAACTTTTCCTAACATAGAACCTAGTTGTTATTTTACAAATTATGTAGTTTTATGTAGTCTTACACTAGCCGAACTCGATGTGGAATGTTAATAAACAAACCACAACACAAAAAACTAAAACTCACTTGCTTGGCGTTGAGTGTCAAATTAAATTGTAAGCCATATATATTGATGGAAGGTTCTCGTCGCAAGATGGTCTCGAAGGGTTTTATTTCCTTAGCAAAATTACGCCATAAAATACTATAATCCTTGATGAGTACAGCATTTCTGGTCATTAGGTACGTTATCTCGTCTTATCTGTAGTATCCGGGTTCTTCCAAAAATCCCTGACCCGTATCAAACGCAAACAGATATCTGTTTTTGATAACGTTAAGAAATACCAACCTAATTAATTACATACTATTTTTACTTATTTGAATTTGTTAAATAAAATAGTTTTGCAATAGTGTGATAGAGATCAAATAAATAAATAAATAATGCTGGACCATTCACACAGCATTATCTAGCCCCAAGCTAAGCACAGCTTGTGTTATAGGTACTAGATAACTGATACAAGACACTTCATAGATAGATATTTTTTTATTATACATAGAAAACATCCAGAACGCCCAGGACAAATGTCTGCAAATCGTACAAACATTTGTCCCGAGGCAAGAATCGAACCCGCAACCTCCTGCGTCGCAGGCGGATCTTCGCCCGCTGCGCCACAGAGGTCGTCGTCGTAGAAAAAAACATTAAAAAGTTTTTGACCCACAGAAAGAGAGAACAAAAACTATTAACACTTTATTCGCGTATAGCCCGCGCGGGTCGCGATTGGTGGGACACCGCGGGCGGCGCGGCGCAGAGGTTAATGTAATAATTATGAGAATAAGTAGCCATTCACATTACTGTCACAAAAAAAACTCGATAGATTTTATTACCCTTTGTGTAATTGGACTATTTCACGATCCAAAGCATTGATAAACAACGCTTGATCCTACCTATCAGACAGAACATCAACATTAAAATGAACACGTAAATAGTTAATTAGTATTCAAAAGTCGTTAACAGAATCATACCATTTTCACTTTGAAAGTGAACTTTGTTTTCACGAAAGGTTTTCGACCCTCAACTGGTTAACTAGTGAGCGAGAGTATGTTTAAAATTTAATAGGAACCTTTTGTTGCTACCTGAACTTTAGAATGAAAATTTACACATTCACTTAGCATGGGATTCGTTATCTGAAGCCGCCCAAACCGCCCGCGCTCTATGGGCGGCTGCATGCGGGGCGGGCGGCGCGGACTTCACTAGCCTCATAATTTGTTCGTTCAAATTTTAAATTAGCTTTCAAACATGGATCTATGAATTAAAAAAAATTAAATTATAAAAGAAAATTGACCTGACTGCGTTGTATTACTAAAAAGTATTTGAAAAGCCAAAAACAAGCTTTTACAATCTATACTAATAATATTATAAGGAGGAAAGATTTAATTGTTTGTTAGTTTGTTTGTATTGAATAGGCTCCGAAACTACTAGATCGATTTGAAAAATTCTTTCACCGTTAGGAAGCTTACTTTTCAGGGAGTGACATTGGCTATATTTTGTCCCGGAATTCCCACGGGAACGGGAACTACGCGGGTGAAACCGCGAGGCGATCTTCCAGTACAATATAAAATATTTAGAAACTGATAAAGCATAAACTAAAAATGTTATAGTTACTAAAGTAAAATTAAAACGCAGATTTTTGAAAATGTGAAGAAGGCTAATTGTTACACGGCGTGTCATTTAAACACTAATTTCTGACCACGGCTTCGCACGCGTTGTTTATATGGAAATGTATAAAGGTTATTTCTATCCTATGGGAACTGATGGATGAAAAGTAGCCTATGTTTTATTACAGGCCTAAAACTACGTTTCTAGATAATATCAGCCCGCTCCGTTCAGTAGTGTTGGCGTGAAGAGGTAACAAACATCCATCCAGACATCCAAATTTTCGCATCACACTAATATTATAAATGCGATAGTTTGGATAGATGGATGGATGGGTGTTTGTTACCTCTTCACGCCAAAACTTTTGGACGGATCAGGCTGAAATTTTGCATACAAGTAAGTCTAACCCTGGAATAAAACTTTTTATCCCATAAATCAGTTCCCATGGGATAGAAATAACCTCAAAACGTTTCCATAGAAACAACGCGTGCGAAGCCGCGGGCAGAAGCTAGTTCATTATATTCGTGTGATTGGATCTGTCCAATCACACTAATAATGAGTATATACTTTTGAAAAGTGGACTTGAAATGAATGCCAGTTTTCCCTCTAAAGGGGGATTTGTCAAGGGGGAAAACTGGAATAACCCCCTGCTCCACATTTTTCGAAAACTGTGCTAGTTGCTACGCTAGTTATTTCCTATGCTCATAGCTAGATTATTATCTATTGCATCTCATTTATAATCAGAATCAAGATTTCACGCAAGGGTTAACATGGCGGTTGCGCCCCGGGATTATCGATAGTATGGGAACACCATTTTATCGATAAAATATGACTAGCTTCCTTTCCATACTTTTATGGTTTATGTAGATGTGTTAAATAACAGTAGGTATATTGTGATTATGGTGCTGTCTAAGTTGATTTCAGCTTCGACGATTGTGTGAACCTAGTGTACGGTGACGAACTGCGAAAGACTGCCTGCAGATGCTGGATGCGGCAAGCTGAAGACAGGGCGCTATGGCGCTCATTAGGGGAGGTCTATGTCCAGCAGTGGACTAATATAGGCTGAAACTTAGACAGCATCATTAAATTTATTTATTTTTTTATTTTTATTTTACGAATTTTAGGAAAACTTACAGCTATGTTTTTACAAAGGTCTTTCCTTAATATTACATGCATGATACATGCATGATATGCTACTGAGGGCTAGTTACAAGTTTCCAAATATATTTACTAAAAAACTTAGGTACAAATCAATAGACGACGATAATAAGGAAAGTATATGATTATAGGGAATGTTACTTAGCTATAAACAAAAAGATAAAAACACAAGAAGTTAAAATATATTAGGAAAAGGTGAATAAATAATACAATCTATCTAACATATACGTAATTGGCTAATTAGAAAATATAATCCTTAGTTTAATTTTAGTTTAGTCGCTGTCCAAAAATAATTTAACATTAAGAATCCGCTTCAATTTACTCACTGATTTAACACATCTACATAATAAAATTATCGTGGTGGTCGCGGTGTCAGAATAGACACCTCGAACTCAGCCCATGGATGTCGTAAGTCGTCGTGGTTTCTTTGGTCAGCTCTTACTTGAAGGGCAGCAGCTTCTTCTGTGTATTTTAACACCTCTACTGCGATCACGAATCCGGATGCCAAAAAGGGTGATTATGGAAAAATCACCGAATCGTGGGATCAATCAGCACACATGTCCATCGCTTCAAATGATCAATAATCGACTGCGACTGCCTGTCGCTATCAAACTTGCTCCTTCCATTAACTCACACTACTACACTCAACATACTCACATTCACACACTACACTCAACATGTTAAAAAAAAATAACAAAATCAAACAATGTGTATTTGTTAAATAAAGTTCCATATTTGCTTAACTTTAATATTCTTTACATAAATGCTGTTTACCTTTAAAAGTACTACTATATAAGTTCACTAACACCACCCCTTTCTTTCCCTTGTGGATAACGGGGCTGGTCATACTTTTAGTACCTATTTAGTTTACTTAAGATAATCTCTTAATATTTAAGTATGATTATTTGTTATCCTTAAGCGTAAAAATAAAAAAAAAAGTCCCATTTCCTATCTTCAACTATTTAAACTGTGCTTTCTTTCATCCTGATTCACCTTAACCTGTCAGTTGTCAGAGACAATGTAGCTTAGTTCATTGGTATACTATGTAAGTAAAATTATATCCTATGTAATAAGTATGTAGGTATATTCCTGTATTATATTTATTATGAGCACTACCACTGTTTATTAACTTATATATTTTGGTAGTAATACGGTTGCCTGTAAGAAATTGCTTTAAGTAATAAGGCCGCCTATTGTACGTTTTTTTTTAATTACATATACCTAAGTTATTTTATTTACTTTGTATAATAAAGTGTTCATTAATTCATTCAATAATAAAACTCGTAAATACATAATACATGAGTGCACTAAACAAATAAATTAATACAAGTATAACAAATTAGCCTGAACTAGGTAATCCTGTGTTTCAGGCGACAAGAGTGCTAATTATTAGATAAAACAGTCCCTTATTGTTATTACAAAAAAGGCATTTAATTTAATGTTGTTTAAGTTACAAACATTTTGTGTATGTTATACAAATGCACAAATACAGCTGCAATGACACAGAATAAGTAGATTAAATTTTTGTAAGAAATCAATTATCGACACGTCCCATCACTATGATAACCCCGACATGCGGTTCAAGTGTATAGCAGTATTGGGGGCACCATTTGCATGTTTAGTGTGTTCTTCGGCTTTGCGACTCGAGAGGTTTCAGAGCTTCGCTTGTTGGAAGCTTACTTTGCACTTATTCAGGGAGTAAACGAGAATCGTGTCTAGGGGATTTTGAGTGGTCTTAAATAGCAGGTTTTGTTGGTACCACCTAGGCATACAAAGCTTTAGGTTTCTTTCTACCCTTTGATACTTTTTGTGATGTTTTATTGACGCTTCGGTTGAGCTTTTTTGAATATAACATGTTAAGGTTTATCCACACCGTACGTACCTAGTTACTTTATGTTGAGAAAAATTTTAAGAATGTTTTTTTACCACGCGTATCACAAAAAAGATTAGGTATTATAAAGTTGTGTAGAATACTATACAAAAAAGTTTCGGTGCGGCACCTTTAATGTTTAGTGCTATAGGTTTTAATATTCTGTGAAAAATTGGTACATTAAAATTTAAAATGAATTACTTTGGTTCAGATTTAGTAGGTGAACAAAGATGAATAATGATACAAAAAGAAAAGTAATTGCCTGAAATGGCGTTACAATTTTGTGCTTGACATTTTAATTTACAAAGTTAAATTGATAATTAAATTAAGAGACGACATGAGTTAGGCTGTTTAAACATGGTAAATTATTCAGTGATGTACGTGTTCAAAAATTCAGTAGAAGGATTGCCAGAAAAAACCTTGGGGACATGAAACAAACAGTAAATTATCCTAATTCAATAAAACTCTACCCATGTGTAGGCCTTACTGTTAAAAGGAATTGTTCGACAAAATTATTTAGGTACCTATTGCTAGTTTCTAACCGCTTCTTTGCTCAATTTTTAGGGTTCAAAAGGAAAAAAGGAACCCTTAAAGGATCACTTTGTTGTCCGTCTGTCTGTCACCCCTTTTTTCTCAGGAACGCGTGGTGGTATCGAGTTGAAATTAACATCAAATAGGTACTCAAGTCCGTAACCTCTTGAAGCCGTGATATAATTAAACTTCTAAGTCAACGCACTCAAAAGTTACAACCGTTTATGTCCGAATATTTTGAAATTTCCAAGGGAATCACATGCAAACAAAACCCGTACACCTAGAATCATAAAATTTGGTGAGCAGCAAGGTCTTATAACACAAGTAAAGGGAAAAATCTGAAAACCATGAATTAGTTATTTATTTTTGACGTCGACCTCAGTGGCGCAGCGGGCGAAGGTCTGCCTGCGACGCAGGAGGTTGCGGGTTCGATTCCCGCCTCGAGACAAATGTTTGTACGATCTGCAGACATTGACCCTGATTGCGTCATCTACACGTCGACGCCGTAATCACAATGTGTTATTAATTAAGATTTTTTATATTTTATGTATGTTAGTTTTAAGGTATATATTACTATGGACCGTAGAATAAGTTAAATAAGATCTATAACTTTTCCATAGTCTGAAATAAATGAATTAATAATAATAATAATAATTTGTCCAGGGCGTTCTGGATGTTTTCTATATGTATAACAAAAACTATATATCTATGTAGTGTTAAGTAGTAGTATTAAGTATATTAAGTAATATTAGTAGTATTAAGTATATTAGTTATCTAGTACCAATGACACAAGCTCTGGTTAACTTGGGGCTAGATAATGCTGTGTGAATCGTCCAGCATTATTTATTTATTTATTTTATATTCACTAAAATAATTACTTTTAATACTCGCCATGGACCAAAATCTACAGGGTACTTCCCGTAGACCTAGAATTATGAAATTTGACAAGAAGCAAGGCTTTATAGCACAAGTAAAGGAAAAATTCTATTTATATTATATTTTTGATTCTCGCTATGGACCAAAACCTATAGGATACCTACTTCCCGTTGATCTAGAATCATGATAATTTGGCTAGACACATGTCATGGTCTTACGGAACCCTTAGTGCGCGAGCCCGACTTGCACTTGGCGTTTTATTTTTATTAATAACTAGTTTATGCCGTGAGTTTTTAAGGAGAAAAAAAAGGACAGACAAAGCGAGACAATTTATTTAAATTACTAGCGACCCGCCCCGGCTTCGCACGGGTGCAATAAAATACTATTATTATACATAATATGATTTCTCAATCAAAGAGCAAAGAGTTTTCATTCAAAGAAATTAGACCGAACCACAGATATACCACTATATATGTACCAAGCTACGATCAAGGAGTATTTATGTATATACCCTGGGGAGCGATGTTTTCCGTCCACGGTACCAAGACCGAACCATAGACATGTTTATACTTAATTGACATGTTTACTTTGCAACGCCATTACAATTTTTTTAGCAATTTATTCATTTTCATATTGAAACTAATCGATAATCCGAATTTTCCGCCTATAAGTTGTCGACTCGGATCGACAAATTTTTTACGCTCTTCAATTTGATGTGCATTTCGTTCGAGTCTACCGTAGACCGGTCCGAAATTATTAATATAGAAACATCGATCAAAAATTTCCGGCCGGCCCCCCTTAGATGCACAATGCGCGCCCTGAAAACGTCAATATCAAAAGGTATCCCATTTGGCATTTTGGGATACCTTTTCAACTAGTGTCATTTTAGCTCTCGGACCGAAAGCATGGTCAAGTGCTCGTATAAAAAATGCAATAATTGACCGACCAAGCAACAGAAAAAGGATGGAATTTCTTATTTTCAGTAAGTTTTAATGTAATTTTTACCTGTGTATTGTGATATGAGCCAATTGAGCCTTATATACTTGAGAAATCAGCATTAAATATTGTTGTTGGGTTTGCCTATGTAAAAATATTTATTTTGTTCTAAGTTGATGAATGGAGCGGCTATTGTTTCTAATTTTTTTTTATTTATTTGTGTTAAGTTGTAAGTGATAATAAATTTTTCATGAAAAGACATATAAAATAACTAGCTGACCCGCCCTCAATTTTATTTGCGTGGACTCTCTAATAAAAGAAAGACTACAAAAAGTATTAGATTTAATGAACTTAGTATTTAATTTTTATCCTTATAAAAATAAACAGTGTATAAATTATTTTTAGGGTACCTTCCTACCTACTTAAAAAAATAAAATAAAATGAATTCGACTCCACTAATCTCTTGTTCCGCATGCAAAAAACTTGACAGGCTCTGCGCAAACTGTCTGCGTCAAAACAAAACGTGGACACTTTTGAGTGTCATTCTTGTAAGGTTCTAGGTATCTACGGGGGAGGCCGCATACTTGATCGATGTATAGAAATATAGAAATGTTTTCTAACTAACTGCGTCCGAAACAAGCTACAACGCTGTTGCAAAGACATCTCTCCTTAAAACAATCCGATCCAAGACGTAACATCGGAGAACTCTGTATTCTTATGTCTGGTTTTAATCAACGAATTATATTGAAAACCAAATTGATTATGTGGTGCCTGAATAACTACTTCTATATCTAAGCCATCTTCTATTATCTAAGCTGTATCACTGTATCACTGCATTGCATTATGTGGATAATGTAGCTGCTTGTGAGAGCTTCTTCTGCGGTATCAATGAAATCTACACTGAAATGGTGAGAACAGCCCGTTTGATTGCCGTACCAAAACTGCTTGAATTAACTCGATATCTTGGATTGGATTTTGTTACTATGTTCTTCTTTGTGATTTAGTGTAACAATAACAAACAATAAGATAAAAACGTTCCAACCTACTTACAGAACGTAAGAGTGTATCATTTCAAATTATTACCACGAATTTTTCTGACAGGGTCGTGCTCAATAGATTGGTAATAAACACATCGGTATACGCATTTCTCTGACAGCTGTCGTAGCCAATTCATGTCGTATTATTACGGAAAAATCCCTGCCCTTTCGCAGTGCGGACTAACCCGAAAGGACGAAGGGATATTCGCAGGACCGTACTAACTCGATAATAAAAGGTCTGTAATGTTTCATCATTATTTTACGAGGATATAGAATAAATATTGCCGGGATGCATGAAAGCTCTACAAAATAGCTTTTACTAAAATAAATAGTAGTAAAAAGAATCCCAGTCATTACAAAAAGATCAGGTTCGGTCGGTTGTATGACGAATAACTCGGTAAGGTTTCTTTGTGATTCTGATTTCAAAAGATGAATACAAAGGCTCACTCAAAAACTGGCCTGCGGGCGATTTGGCCCCTTTCTGTAGTTAATGCTTAGTGGACAATTCACCCGAATCAAAGATCAACGGGCCAATTGTAAAAAAAAGTTTACCAAAGCCAAGAGGACAACTCGCCCATGAGTAGATCGTATTTACTTTTCTAGGGTTGCGTATCCAAAGGTTATAATAGAGGTACTTAGCCTGCGCTCTCTATCTGTTGTACCTACTCCTTAAAATCGCAAGACGTTTTGGTTTGGTTATCTTCATCTTAGAGAGAGGTTCAGTAAGGATTCTCAAAACGGATTTTACACTAAAGATTTCACATAACCTGTAGAGTGATTCCGCGCCAAGCCGATTACGCACTGGAAATATGTGCAAATTGTAAAGCCTTTTGATAGCAATGGCTAATTTCTCTATACCAACGCCTATTAATCTAGAAATATTTTATTATTAGAAACCGATTGATAACGCGGTCTGGACATAAATAGGGATCACAGAAATGCAATCTCTTTGAGTACATTTCTGTGGTAGATGTATTATTTCCGCCTTGTGTCTATAGTACCATTAATTTGTACCATCAATGGTACAAGTGATACTACTATGTGTCCTTAGTACCGTTGAAAAAGATACTAGTTTATACCGTGTATTTACTCGTGAAAAAAAAACAAATCAAAAATAATAAACCGTGCCGTTTGCAGGTCTAAGGGGTTATAAGTTAGATTCCGATTTATAGTGTATTTATTTCGTGGTGGCTATAGGGTAGTTATAGGGCAAGACGGAAGTAGTATGTCACCGTCATGGGATTTATAGACCGGCACTGCGCCTCGTAAAGCGGAATAGGATGGAACAGTGTGCAACAACGCATAACTTTTGGTCTCTTGACTTTAAGGCCTACGTAAAAGCAAAATTGAATGACACAATTCATGTTCCATGGTGATTGGTGGAGTTGCGTTTAAAAGAAGATGCCCATAAATGCCTTTCAAAGATAATGACAGATCAAATAATAACGCAAAAATTTTCGACTTCGACGGGACTTTACGGAATAAACTTCAATGTTTCCCCTGTAGGTGGAGCTAACGGCGCTAGAGTCCGTAGAAAGTCGCAAAGATTTTCGACTTCTGCGTCACTTGACCTCGTGGTGTAGTTGGTTAGCACATTCCCGTACTGAGGAAAGGATGCGAATTCAAGTCCTGTCAAAGTCGAAAATTTTTGCGATATTATTTGCATTCTTAGAAATTACCCAGACTGTGTGGGCTAATAACAAAAACCTTATAATGACAGATTTTGGTAGTTTAATTTTAGCCTTACTTTTTACCCGACTGCCAAAGGAGGAGGGTGATGAGGTTTGCACCCTATGTAGCCGGATTTATGGTCCCACATAGAGCCTAAACTACTTTTTGCTGTGCGAGATGTGATAGGTACGATGAATTGGTGCCTTTTTTGATTACTCGTTAACGTTTCGGTACAACAGCAGCACGCTCGGATGGCGAAAGCTTACTGTACCGCCTGGACTTTCACACTTGTCTGCAAAATATTATGCAGAGCCGCTGTGCCGTAGTGAAATAATGTCGTCTTCGCCGAAGACGACATTATTTCACAAAAGGACCGAAGACTCTTCGGTCCTTTTCACATGCATACGGCGCATGAGATCGTGCCGTACCGTTGATCGCTCGCTTAAATCCACTATAATCCTATCCTATATAATAATATTATAAATGCGAAAGTTTGTGAAATGTGAAATTTTTGTTATTTAAGATCTCCAAAATTACTGGACAGATCATGACGAAATTTGGTACACATTTAGAACGTAGCCACTTAAACAATTGCTACTTTTTTAGGGCCTTGGCCCCCGATTTAGGATTTGAAGAAGGGTTTGATAATTTACACACCACGTCCAACGAGAAAATAAAATGTGGATGAAAAGTCCGTCTATGCAATGTTGTCAATTTCTGTCAAAATTGTGATTGTGAATTTGTGATGTTAGAGATGTAAGAAAATTACAATCAAATGACTGTTTGCAACAGTTTGCAGTTAGCTCAATTGTTTCAATTGTAAATACGAGTATAATTTTCTTAGTGAATAAAGTATTTATAGTAAGTACCTAAAACAAACTAGATCTAAGATCCTTTATCATAGAGATTTACAAAAAACTACGGTAAATACATAGGTTATATTATGAACTCAAGCCATCTACCTAAGACTTGAGTTCTCACAATGTAACCTAGTGCCTTTTCTGATTACTTAAAAAAAACAAATGATAGAAATAAATTAGAACCAGTATTTACAAATGAAACAAATGAGCTAACTGCAGACTGTTGCAAAAACAGGTAGCTTATTTCGTTATTTTAATTTATCACGAAAAGCTCCATATCTTCGAATGCGGTACTAGCCGATATTTACAGCTTGTTTATCAGGAGACTCCAGCCAACGATTTCTTTTGCTTAGCACGCGCTTTTATCGAAGATTTATTCAGGGTTTTACGATATTTGTTTACGAGCCATGTTGCGTAAATTTAACGATAATGTAGATTAACTCGCTGAGATTTGGAATTTTGACAGTATGGTAATTTTCAGTCTGGCGAATTTTATGAGCACTAACGTATGCATTAGGGTTGAAAATAATGGGGTATTAAATAGGAACCCTAAATTGCAGCGTTTGTAACCATACAGCAATGCGGCTTGGTAGCAGAAAAGGCCAAAGGCGACAAATGAAAAATAGAAAAGCCAAAGTTAAACAACGCTTAACCACGGGTATTTTAGTGACTTGAAATAACAGCGATAGAACATTCGCGAGTGTATCGAAGGTGTTATTTTCACTGCTTATTGGCTTTATCACAGCACACTAATCACACCAATGTTATAAATGTGAAAGTTTGGATGTTTAGATGTATGTATGGATGGATGGATGGATTGATTGTCTGTTCACTTTTAAATTAAAGTTAAAAAAATTTTTGCTTACCTGGCCAAAGAAGCAGGAACCTCTCAGGCATGATACGAGTGCTATTTAATATACGTGTACCTAAAGAATCTGTTTATTATGTATTTTATATCTGTCTATTATTATGTCTTAATTTTTCTCGCAGTTTTAGTCTATAAGTGATGATTTTAGTTTTAGATGGTTAAAATTCATATTTCCTTAATTATATTTATTTTGTTTTGTAAGTAGCTGCAACACTTCCGCTTTTTTATAAATATTAATTCATTTGTAATTCCTCGGTCCCATAGGCCCCAGCAGAAAACCAGCGCAGGTTTTTAACGCCTGCATAAGCTGAGTTTGGACCATTTTGTAGCTAAAACTAAGTTTAATAGTAATAAGTATATTATACTGTCATTTTGTATTTTTTATTAGTTATGTAACGGTTTTTAATTTATATCTGAGCTGCAAATAAACGTTTTGATTTAATTTGATTTGATTGATGAATGTTTGTATGGAAGTTTGTTTCCTCTTTACGACAAAACTACTAAACGGATCGGGCTGAAATTTTGCATACAGTTGCATACAAGCCTGGAATTAAACATAGAAACATTCTTTTTATCCCATAAATTAGTTCCCATGGGATAGAAAACGTGTCCATAGAAACGACACGTGCAAAGCCGCGGGCAGAAACTAGTATTATAAATGCGAAAGTTTGGATGTCTGGATGTATCGATGTTTGTTACCTCTTCACGCCAAAGTTACTGAAAGGATCGGGCTGAAATTTTGCAAACATGTATTTCTGGGCCTGGAATCAAACATAGGCTACTTTTTATCCCATAAATCAGTTCCCATGGGATAGAAATAACCTCAAAACGTTTCCATAGAAACAACGCGTGCGAAGCCGCGGGCAGAAGCTAGCTATCTCAGTTCACACTTCACACTAATATTATAAATGCGACAGTTTGGATGGATGTATAGATGGATGGATGTTTGTTACTTCTTCACGCCAAAACTACTGAATGGATCGGGCTGAAATTTTGCATGAAGATAATTCTAGGCCTGGAATAAAACATAAGCTACTTTTTATCCCATAAATCAGTTCACGTGGGATAGAAATCACCTTTAAACGTTTCCATAGAAACAACGCGTGCGAAGCCGCGGGCAGAAGCTAGTATATAATAAATGCGAAAGTTTGGTTGTTTCGATGTATGGATGGATGGATGGATGTTTGTTACCTCTTCACGCCAAAACCACTGAAAGGATTGGGCTGAAATTTTGCAAACATGTAATTCTAAGCCTGGAATCAAACATAAGCATTTTATCCCATAAAACAGCGAAGCCGCGAGCAGCAACCAGTAATAGAATTTACACTTATATCTACCTATTTCCTTAAAATCTACCAGAAGCCGTCACCAGAAAACACAGTGCCTAGAATGTTGGCAGCATTTCCACGATGATTGAGAATGCTAATTCGTTGACTGAAACAGAAGATATCCTGATCAGCTGTGGGCTCTATGGGAAGTTTTCTGAGATCTTTATATATTGCGGGTGCCCAGTACCCCAAGGGTGTCCAGCCCCAATGGCTCAAATAGGTGAAATTAGCATGAGTGACACGCTCACGAAAAAATCTGAACGAACTAGCCAGCTTTAAAACTCATCCCGACATTATGCAGCAGCAAAAATTTATTACACTACCGGATGTGGACCAAGAGAGCCAGTGCAACAATTTGCAAATTGAAGATAGACAGAAATTCACAAAAGAGAAGCAATAAAGTAGTCGAAAATCCGAACGTAATAACCGAAGTAAAGAAAAAGAACGCACGGAAAATCGTATTGTGAATGAAACAAAACTGGCCGTGAATACGACAGATCTTTTCGCCGTTAATTCAGGTACGAATAGAGTGCAAAATGGTATAGCAAGAGTAAGCCTATTGGGTTGGTTGTTACTAGCACAGCGACAGATTGGATGCGTAAGTGTGAAATTTAAAAAAGTAAGTATATTTTTATTCGCTGTTCAATTCTATTGCTCCAACTCGAAAAATAACAACTAACAGGCTAAAGATTTCTTCGTCGCCACTTTACTTTAGTTTACATACCGAAGCGAAAGAAATAAAAAAATATCACTTCATTTCCGTGTCAGTGTTTAATTTTATAATTTGACCTTTTCTAAGTGTGCTTTTAATGTATTTATGAAAATAAAAATTTTGATTTTGATAGGCGAAGAGTCATTTTTGAGACCATGTTCAAAGCATACGGTGCAGGTGATTGATTTGATTACACTTTGAAATAAACTTAGAGCAAAGATTTCTCAAGACTTGTCTTGCAGTACCTTAACGACTATAATTATCTCAGAACGTATGTGTGGTAGGTAAAACACAGTATCTACAATCGGATAGTGGACACAATCAGAGCGTTAGTAAGTGCAATAAAGATTTTTTTTTCAGACTATTACACCGGTAATACAAAAGAGTAACAAAAGCGTTACTACAAAACTGCGTTTTACGACGACGGTTGACAGTTAGACACGGCTTGGACATAGATTAAACGAGAGTTAAACTCTTGTTTAACCCACGTCTAACTGTTTAGACACTGTTTAGCTAAACGCTTGTTAGACCAGTGTTTACGTTAGCTTTTGTAGTACCGCTATTAATATTCAGCAGCTTGGTGTGTCGCTGTAAAGTCAATTCACAGTGTCATGTAATTCATGTTAACGTGTACATTCATTGGATTATGAAGGTGAGGGAATAGAGACAGAAAGACAGTACACCAGTGTTTGCGCACACACTTGTTCACTATAATATATCCTTCGCACATGGTTTGTCTCCGTTGAGACTGGCCGCCGCCGTGGCTGAAAATGCATCTAGGAGGACATCACAATCAGTAGCATGTAGCCATAGTAAAATAAGCACAGTAGATTTCATCAATCAAAACACGCTGACTGCAGAAATTACAAAGGCCATTCTCGCAAACTACAGTTTTCCGCTAAGTCCATTGTGTTAAATACTTACTCCATTCAGATGAACACTTGGATACTTTCAGGGATTTCCAAATAATACAATTAGATCAACTAATAACTTTATAATCGTGTGAAAGAACTAGTTTTTAAATAACAACTATGCTTTTAGAATCATTACATGATGCGAGACAGTTTCTCGATCAGTTACAGCTGAGGAATGAATCCTCGTTCTACCCGCAAATACAATGCCAGATTATCAGCAACGTCTAAGCGATTCCCAAAGCTGGGGTACCCGCATTTTGGCCTGAATACATAAAAATAGTCGAGCGGTAGATAGAAACCCTTAAAAACTGATAATGAATTTACAGCATCGCTAACAATTGTAATTGTAAGCCTTCAAAAACAAAACTCTTTCACCGCAGTATTGCGAGGCTGTTAGCAAAAAGCGTTGGTATTCGGAATTCGTTCGGAATAGCGTTTGATTGGAGGTAGTTAGAGAGACGTGATGCAAGCCTTCGGGACTTGACCGCTTGATATTCAATCTCAGCTTCCAACTACCAAGTTTAAAGAGTAATACAGATTGTAAAAGCTTTTTTAAACCCTCGCTTTTATACTTAGATAAAAATGACCCTTTTAAATCGTGTTGAGTTATGACCAAATTGTAGAGGTAAGTTGAAGAGTTTAGATATTTAATTTAATTCATTTAATCGTAGGTAGGTACTTTTTCTGCACTCTGCACAGGCTTTGAGCGCGTTTTAACTAAATAAAAAGTAGCCGTTTAGGCTACTTTTTAATTAGTTAAAACGCAGCTTATTTAGTTAAAACGCGCTCAGCTAGCGCTCAGCTAGCGTTTAGTTTAGCTTAGCGTTTAGCTAATCCAGATCTAAAACTATAAATATCTGAAAAAGTTTTGCTCATTCAGTGATTTAGCATTGTTTTGACCTCTGCTTAATATGGGGCTAGATGATGCTGTGTGAATTGTCCAACATTATGATTATGTTGTAAACATTTTGCTATCTTATTTAAAACTAGTTACTGCCCACGGCTTCGCACTCGTTGTTTCTGTGGAAACGTTTTCTATCCCATGGGAACTGATTTATGGGATAAAAAGTAGATATAAGTTTGTCTCCAGGATAAGAATTATCTGTACGCGAGATTTCAGCCCGATCCATTCAGTAGTTTTGGCGTGAAGAGTTAACAAACATCCATCCATCTATCCATCCATTCATGCAAACTTTCGCATTTATAGTATTAATGTGATTTATCTAGTAATTATCTAATAGGTAAGATAGGCTCACCACTCGCAAGAAACACATAGTTTAGTGATGCACGAAGATGCGTAGTGATCGACGCACTATGCGTTCATACCTAGATAAGAACACATTAGTTTAGCTTAGCTAGCTTTGACAGGGAGGATTTTGTTATTGGTCATACAGATTGATCACTTAGGACCACGAAGTTAGTGGTCGCTTTTGGATGACGTCATGCTCACATATGAATGTGTATATATATAAAAGAAAGTCGTGTTAGTTACACTATTTATAACTCAAGAACGGCATTACCGTTAAGGCTGAAAATTGGTGAGGAGGTAGCTTAGAGCCAGGAGACGGACATAGGATACTATTTATTCCGTTCGATAGCATTCAAGTGTGACTTGACATAACCTCAAAAATAGAATAGGATAGAAATAACCTCAAAACGTTTCCATAAAAACAACGCGTGCGAAGCCGCGGGCAGAAGCTAGTTTTCAATAGTTACGAAAGCAAATCCTCAACAGAAATACAGCAAACTGAATACAAACAAAGCGAATCGATCGAAAAACGAGAAAAGTGAATAAAACCATCGGCACATATAGTTTTTAATTACAGTGGGTACTTTCCTTCTTTCATTCGACGTCTGCTGAATGGGAATTAAAAACCAGAGTTTATTAGGGTTAGTTTTTCCGTTAACACTACAATACGACTCCTAAATTTTCCCATTCGATTTCCGCGTAGTAGCAATGAATTTTGTAGTACTTTTGATACTAATTCGATAAAATGTTTGTAGAAAAGTTTAAAACGCAAGTGACCACGTTGCTAAGACAAGATTCATACACAAACAACACTCAAAACACAACCGTTTTTTATAGATAAAACTAGACCATTTTTCCATTTCATGAATATCTCGGTTCTAGCCATTTCTTGCGCTGGTTGTTCTTAAATGTTGATGAATTATTAAAAGCTGTATTTAAAAGTACTGAATATAAGTTTAGAAGTGCTTCTGTTCATAAGTGATTTCTTAAAACCGCATTCTCTATTTTAGTATTCGCCTTGTGGAATGAAAACCAAACAATTTCCTGACTCCGAACTAACTTTGAAAATAATCAACCATCGGGAAAGTTAAGGACTATCGTAGCTCCAAACAAGTACATAATTGTTTTTTGACTATCCGTTTTTGATAAAACAAAATGTAACGGTAAAGTGCGTGACGGGACATAACATATGTAACGTAGGTAACCAACTCGGCGGCACGAATTTTCATCAAACATGACAACCTTTCAAACGAAAAAAACTTAAGGCGTATACCCAACCCAAATCAGTGCCACCACCTATTTTATCTTATTATCATGTTAAACGAAGGAATTAGGAAAAATCGATTTTGCAGTTTGTGATACTTTATCATAAGCTTATTTTTAATGCCTCTGTATAAGTTTTATTTTGTAGGCAGAGGTGCGAAGTTGCTCTTTTTGTTCACCATCGATCTCAATCGAATAAAACTTCTAAAGAGGTATTTAAAATAAGCTTATGATAGGTATCACAAACTGCAAAATCGATTTTTGACAATTCCTTCGTTTAACAGAATGATAAGATAAAATTGGTGGTGGCGCTGATTTGGGTCTGGTTAGCACCTTAATCAAAATCGGTTCATTTGTTTGAAAGCTACCGGTACCTACTACAAGCATACATGCAGATACACGTATCCATCATATAACACCTTTCTTTATTATAGTGATTAAAAAAAAAAACGTGAAAGGTAATATCATAAGTCATTCATTACAATCAATTTTCCATTAAGGTAATTAAAACTAGACGCGCCAATGATTTTTGAATGAGACCGCTATCTAGTCTGGGGAAAATTGAGTCAGACTACAATTTTAGCCGAAACCGAAATTTTTCTTTATAATCAAATATCCACTTAGCTGAGTGTGGATAGGCGAGCTAATTCATGTAAGAGAAAGTACCGATACCATATTAATCAAAACCAACAAATCTGTGATTTGGTTGGGAAAGTGTTAAGGATGGCGATGGCATAAATGTACTTACGAGTATGTTTTTAAACATGCAAAATCATGAATGCATTCAGTATTTATAATTTCTATATGTATTATTCCATGTAGATTTACAAAAACCTTCATGAAACAGACAGACTGAAAGAGATATCTTAGGTATAGGTACTGCCTGAAACTGACTATTGGTTTACATAGACTTAACCTAGTTGTAAGTGCTTCATGAAAATGCCCTACTTACAAATTTGTCTTTCAAGCATTCGGCTTAGATTGAGAGTCTTAATCTAAGCCGAATGCTTGAAATGCTCGAAATATACTACTCTGTCAAGAAAGTACCGGGAAAAGATCAATAATACACAAAGTGTTTGTTATTCATCCAAATTTATTTATCACCTTCAAAGTATGCTCCTTTAGAAACGATACACTTACTTGAGGATTTTCAGTCACTATTTCCTTCACTTTTGCGATGTTAACTTCAGTTGCAGACGTTGATGGCCTACCAGAGCGAGGTAAATCTTTCATCACATCTCGACCGCTTTTGAACGCTTTGTACCACTCATAAGCACGTGTTTTTTATAAAGTCGATTCACCATAAGCCTTCTGTAACATTTTCAGTTACTCCGAACACGAAATTCCATTGGCGATGCAAAATTTAAGACAAACTCTTTGTTCGATGTTTTTGTCCATTATGAAATTCGCAACACACAATAAATATGATATAACTAAAAACAGCACTGTTTTTAATATAATTAAAGATGCAACTCAAACTCCGCGACAAAATGGAAAACAGTTGTGTCAATCTAACAACAAAAAAAAAAAAAAGAATTTGGAACCATAAACAAATCATCCATTCCCGATATTTTCTTGACAGAATGTATGTCTCAATTTGAGCCATAGATTTCGATTTTCGACCACGATGACGAAACCGAATCGAATCAGCACTACCGAAAACTAGTAACGGACTATTAAGGCGAGTTCCGAAACTACCTCGACTAATTAGGCTCGGTTCGACGGCGTAGCCCGTACTGCGGTGGTTAACGGCTGGTTAGGCAGTGGTTAACCTGGAGGAAATTTACGGGAATGTCAGAGTTGCTGTGCTAGTTTGCATGGAATTTCGTGTGAGGCTTTAAATTAGAACTTGGAGATGGCCCGAGGGTATGAAATTCCCAGTCAAATCGTGGTCGTTGAAGGTATTTCGGCAGTGAATCTGCGTCGTTTATCCCGTATGAGCTCCTGCCTTAAATTTCGCACGCGCTTTTCTGCGTTGATTAGTAGCCTATGTTGTCATTGACGATAGCTTCGGCCTGTTGTACTAGATAATTGATATTATACTTAATACGTTACATACAATGATCGAACATTTGGCGAAGGTCCGCCTGCGACGCAGGAGGTTGCGGGTTCGATTCCCGCCTCGGGACAAATGTTTATAATCCGCAGATATTTGTTCAGCGAGTTCTGGATGTTTTTCTATGTATAATAAAAAATATCTATCTATGTAGTGTATTGTATTATGTAAGTATATCAGTTATCTAATACCCATAAATAACACAAGCTCTGCTTAGCTTGGGGCTAGAAAATGCTGTGTGAATTGTCCAGCATTATTTATATATTTATTTTTTAATATTATAAACACTGCCACGCACCACTCTGCATCTTGCGTTGCTTGTAAGTTCTCCGTTTGTATAGAAAACACGCACAGTCCAACACACAGAAAATGCATCCACGCGCGTTCATGCATATCACGCGCTCAGGCGCGAAAGAAACATGCACCCACGCGCGTAGGTGCGTGGCGAGACGCAAGGTATGATAAAACGCAACTAACAAAACGCAACTACGCGCGTGAGTGCGTAAAAAATCCGCACGATGATGCAGATCTGTACTTCCGCAAGTACGCGCGTAGGTGCGTCGACACGCAACATGCAGCGTGGTGCGTGGCAGTGTGTTATCCGCCTTAGTAATGAAAAGGTTAACAGACAGTTATACTTTTATACGTATAATGCTCAATGAATGTACTCGTTGAATTAAAACACACGCATAAATCTAACTACAGTACACGTACAGGTCACCAGGTATACAAAACGGTACCGATACAGAACAGTAGGTGCAATTAGGAAATATCAATTATGCGACGCAGGACTGCATTGTGTCGGAAAATACGCCGCAATTATGACCACTATTGTTCACAAGTACAGAGCTTAAAGAAGGGGAGATTGTTTGACCCTCCCGTAACTAAAATAAAAGAGTTCTGTTAGAATAAATGCTGGATATGACAGTATTTTATGCAACTAGACGACATTGCTAGGTGAAGGTTTTTAGAATTAATTCAGTAACAAATTTAAATATACAGAGTGGCTTTTTGAGATAATTTATATGAGACGTTAATGCCCTCCTACCCGAATTTCAACCACGGCGGCCCGTCTCATTGAAGACTAGCCAGATGCGTAAGACATATTATAGTGCACAAGTGTTTGCTCAAACACACGTGCACTCTTTATTCCCTCACTCTCATAATCCGATGGGACGACAGACCGACACGACCAGGGAGAGGTCAGGCGCAGGACCAACGGCTTAACGTGCTTTCATAGGCACGGTGGTGTAACACCGCCAACTTTCTGACTCCGGGCTGCTATTGTGAATTTTTCTTGCTAGAAAAACCCCAATAACAAATATAGGCCCGACCCGGGATTTGAACCCAGGACCTCATAATCAGCGGTTGAACAAGCTGACCGCTAGACCAACGAGGCAGACAGTCTACACACATGGAAGTATACAGAACTGCCGAGGTGCAATCATTTTAAAAACATACTTACATACTTGAATAAAAAGGATATCCTGAAAAGCTTAATAATGTTTTCCAATAGCTTTTTCATGTAAAATATTCTGAAAATAAGACAATCTCAAAAAATAAAACTGTCGTATGTTTCCCAATAGCGCTTCATGAAATTATAATTTAATTTCGAGCAAAAAGTCTTTTTTACTCGAAATGTTGCTCGATTATGTATGAAATTAAATTTCCCGAGTTTTTTTTATTGAAACAAGGTTCTTTTACATATTTTTAAGCCAGATGACTTTGTTATTTCGGGTACCAAGTGAATTTTACAAGTTTATATTTTGATTTTGTTAGACGCTTGGAAGACCTTTGTTACTTCTAAACTTTTCATCACAATTCAATTTCTCACAGGATCAACCTGTAAGAAATTGAAAGTGAAATGAATCTCAGTAAACCTAAGGCGCGGGTCAGACAGAAAAGACGTACGAAAGGACACGTCGTGGACAGGGCGCTGGCTGACGCATCTTTTTTAAAACATATAGAATAGACAGGGCACGGACATGACGACGGCGGCGAGACGGCGGCGGGCGTCGCGAGAGCAGGCAGCAATGTGATTTTCATCATTCCACCTTCCGATTTTGACGCGACAACATGTCTTCTTCCGAAGATGAAGATGTATAAGCCGGCGACGGGAGGCGGGATGCCCCCCGCCCCGTCCGCAGCAGCGGTCACGCCCGTGCCCCGTCCTTTCTACATGTCTTGCAATAGGGCACAGACGAGTAACTCCTAGTGAGTTGCAAAAATTATCAGTAAATAAATTCAAACAAATTGTTAAAACCTTGCTGTGCAAAAAGGCTTACTATAAAATATCAGATTATCTAGAGGATAAAAAGCTTGGGACGGGTTTTGCTCCAAGTCGAAAAAAAAAACAAATAACAGGCTAAAGGTTTCTTCGTCGCTTCTTTACTTTAGTCTACATACCGAAGCGACAGAAATCCAAAAATATCACTTTATTTCCGAGTCAGTGTTTAGTTTTATAATTTGACCTTTTCTAAGTGTACATTTATTGTATTTATGGAAATAAAGAGTTTTTGATTTAGATTTTTTGATTTTAAGCGTCGTCTCTGTGTCCCGTCTCTTCTATCTGTGTTGCATCGCGACGCTTCTATACATTTTGTATGAAAGTAAACTAAAGGGCCGCCGCACCCGCGACGCGTCCTCATCTTACGTCTTTTCTGTCTGGCCTGCGCCTAACGTAAAAGTGATAAACTATGCTGGATGTGTATGTAAAACATTTCGATACCCTTGAAAAGTAACAGATTCGGACGAGTTGTCCCCTTCACTTTTGGTTGAGGGCACAACTCGTCCGAATCTAAAACCAAGAGATTTTAGATTCGAACGAGATGTACCCCTACTCAAAAGTGAAGTGGACATCTCATCCGCGGATGAGTTTGAGATTCGGACCAGATGTACCCTAACCCAATGCACCTTGATACGTTTTGTATATATCTAAATGTCTATTTTTAGGCTGCGTTGTTGGTTGGTTGGAAGACAAAATAAATAAAAAAAATTGGTTGTCTGTAAAGTCGGTTTACTGACGATAGTTGAACGTGACAACGTCTTAAGAAAAGAGCGAGGTAACGCCGCATGAGGTAACGCCGCATGACGTCATGTGTTTTCGTGCGTGCAGCCGGCTCTATCGAATTATAAGACGTTGTCACGTCAAAAAATATACCAGCATCAAGGTGACAAACAAGCATGCAGTCCGGCTGATGGAAAGCGGTTACCGGTTACTGTCTTTTATGAATGAATCATCCAAACGTAGGACTGGAAACCGGGAAACACATGTTAAGGTACCGTGAAATGATACTTCCAACAAATATATTGCTACTGATTTATTTATTAGATTTTGGTTAACATGAAGACATAATGCGGAAGATAGATGAGACGTTGATACATAACCTCATGCAGGTATTGTTAAGCTGTAGTAACATAGTAGTGTAAAAAATGGGTTTTGATAAACGTTTTATGTAATCAATAAAAAATAAATAGTAAGTAAGGCCTTGACATCACATGTGTTAGGTAAATAATAATCATCAAACATAACTGGGTAAAATTGTATATCAGCCTGGCAACACAGTGGGTGACGCACGATTAGCCAGGCAACTCTCGGCTACCGGACTCATTCTATCGCCGACAGCCGTCCTGAGCACACTTGGTATTTTTATAAATAATAAAAAATAAATAAATAAAAATCATTTATTTCAGACTTATAAAATCCATAGACACATTAAAACACTTTTAAATACACAATTACAGATTTCAAATTTAAATAAAATATAATAATCATAATAATAATACACAATCAAATAAGTCAAATTAAATTAAATAAAGCCTGTCACTGTAGCAGATCATTGAGCCACCAGCGATGACACCGGTTTCAGTATCATCATCCAGTGGCCCATGATACTCGAGCGGAGGTCCTGCGCCACGGCGGCCAGTAGGCTGTTGGAGCTGCGGCGCATGCGGCCCACCAGGGATGCGACCCGCTTGCGCATGATTGCGTGGAACCCATCCACGTGCGCGTCTGCGAACATCCCTGACGCGCTACAGTACCGCGGCAGCCCCAACAACATCCTGAACCCGTTATTGTACTGGACGCGTAAGGCGTTATAGGCTTTTTGTGTATATCTGGCCCACAGACTGCACGTGTAGAAAGAAGTACAATAAGCCTTAAAGAGTGTTATTTTGACTGGCGTTGTACAACGTGCGAATCTGCGAGCCACCATATTACACCTCACCGACAACGCCCTACGCTCCCTTTCAACATCCACATTATCAGACATATTCTCTGTGACCCAGTGACCCAGGTATTTAAATTGTTTGACCCAGCTAAGAGGGGTACCGTACAGCGAGACAGGAGGTACAGAGTAGCTCTTCGTACCTGCTTTAAAGAGAAGCAGTTCACTCTTCTTTACATTATACCTGAGTCCATGGGCCTCTGCATATATCTCACAAACCTTAAGCAACTGTCTCAGGGCACTGATTGATGGGCTCAGTAGAACCATATCATCTGCGTAGCTGATATTATTAACACTATGGCCATGGATAGAACAGCCTATCCTGGTTCTACTGAGCTCACCAATCAGCTGATTAATGTACAGATTGAAAAGCTTTGGAGAGGTAATCCCCCCCTGCCTCACACCACACTTCAATCTGTACTCCTCAGAGTGCGAGCCCGACCACCTAACCATGTTTTTCTGATTTAAGTACCAGAACCTAAAGACATTTATGAGATCACCGGGCATTGTTGTATCCTTCACAAGCTTATCCCACAGGATGTCATAAGAAACCAGGTCGAATGCCTTCGACAGGTCCAGAAAACAGGCATATATTGGTGTCTTCTTGCTGGTATAGTACTGGACAGTATGCTTGAGGCAGAGGATTGCAGTTTCAGTGGAGAGACCGGGTTTAAACCCAAACTGCTCATCTCGAATGTTTAAATGCTCCATTAGGTGCTTGTCAAGTATACTGTCCAACACTTTCGCAACCACCGTGGCAAGAGATATAGGCCTGTAGTTGGACACATCTGAGGCATCGCCAGTTTTGTTCTTGATAACAGGAACAACAATGGTCTTCATGAGCTCTTCTGGTAAGTAAGAGTGGCCTATGCAGAGATTAAAAAGCATAGCCAGTACCCTGGGCAGGTGAGCACCAGCATGTTGCAGGTGCTCTATACTGAGTCCATCATGACCGGGGGATTTTCCCCTCTTCATATTCCTGATAATCTTTTTAACTTCATCAGTATCAACCTTCACATGCGAATCAGCAGTTCGGACTGCAGTATTGAGCACCTGCACATGCTTGGTTGACAAACTTGGCTCAACCTTAAATTGATCCATGAAGACATTGGCTATACATTGCGGATCAGACACGCCACTCACACTCACAGGCAGACCACTCGATGGGGACAGTTTTTTGGTATGCTTCCAAAAGCTGGTGAAACTTTTAGAGGCATGATGTGTAGCTAATATGTCCATTTTAATTTGGTTTTGATTGTTCTGACACCATTTTAATTTGCTCTTAAAAACCTTTCTAGTCTCAACCATTTGTCGGTAAACAGGCCCATTAGGTGGCCTTCCATACATGAGCCATGTATGATAGGCCATCCGGGCCTCCCCATGAGTGTGTTTGACGTGCCTGTTCCATCCTGCAACATGGGCTCGCCTCCTATTTTTACCCTGAGTGGACTCAAAACTCTCAATTGATGCTTTCCTAAGTATATTAATCAAGTTATTATACAATGTGTCTATTGCTAACCTGTGGTCAATAATGTCACACAATTTATCACAACAATTAGTAAGTTCAACTGGCAACTCTATTTTGCATAACAATGTGTGGCAAAGTGAAATATAAGATTCAATTTGGCTGCTATCTCTTTGCCCCCAAGTTACTTTACTGTAGGGTATTACATTAGAATTTAAACATTTAGGCTGAATAAGGTTTATGTTACTATGTACTTCGAGTGGAAAGTGATCTGACCAGTATACACCGTGCCGGACACATACATTATTCACTGTGGCCCAGGCGGCCTGGGTCACAAGGCAATGATCTAGCCAACTACTACTGCCATGCACATCACTCACATATGTATAGGTACCTGAGTGTAAACCTAGTCTTTCAAAGTCTGCACATATCCAATCCTGTTCACAGCAAAAGTCTATAAGGTGCTTACCAAAGTCATTTCCAGGGTGAGCATTAAAATCCCCAAGTATGAACACGGATTCCGCATTGACACTCTCCACTATAGCACTTATTTCAGCCAGGCATTCGGTAAATTCCACTAGATTTTCAGCACAATCAGTCGGCATGTAAACTGAAAAAACAACTAACGACCTTTGACCAGTCAGAGTTATTTTTATTGCCGAAATACGCACGTTATTACACTGAACCACTGTGACATCCTGGAACACACTGGTCTTCCATAGTATGGCCACACCTCCATAAGGCCTCCCGCGCAGAGGCCCCGCTGATGTGTCCACCGCCGACGATCCCGTATAGCTGAACCCTTGGTCAATGGTCCCCAAGTAAGAAATATCGTGTGGCAAAAGCCAGGTTTCTTGTAGTGCTATAATATCAGCATCCGCACACATCGCTCTTATGCAGTCGACCGACCGCATTACAGATCTGCAGTTGTAACTTATAAACACACAACTTTTATCCATACTTTTGAGATAAGGTATTCAGTGTCTGCGTCTCGGCAGGCCCCTTTTGACGGTTCTTGAAGTCAATGTAACGACGATATGAGATTCCGTCGGGCCATAACTTCGGGTCCATAAAAATACCCATCTTTCCTCTAGGTACATTTATTATGAAGGAATTGTACTCCTTTTCTCTCTTCATATTAACTTGTTCAGCAGTTATTTTCACACCCGTCCGGTTCATTAAGTATTGACTGATATCCGCGGCAGTAGTACATTTATTTATGTTAAAAATGTACAGCGGAATACTTGAGTGGGCGGCTTTGAAGTTCCCGTTAGGTTCTGTTACTGCGGCGCCCTTAAAACCTGTAAATCTATTTCTTAGTCTTTTCCTCTGTACTATCTTCCATTCTTCGGACGGCTCTTCCCTTTTCCAATCCCCATCTCGCCTAAGAACATCAACAAAAGCATCTTTACTGTGGCTATTTCCCGTACTTTGCAAATGTTCACTGCTATTTTGTAGGACAGTAACAACAGGCAAGCGCTTGTCGCTAGTCACGGTACACTTATTGTTCTGCTGCGGTGAAATAGCCGTAGCCGCAGCGCTGTTGCGTGACAAGGGCGACTGCTTAGTCATAGCCGCAGCGCTGTTGAGAGACAAGGACGGATGCTCAGCTTGTGCTTGCGATAGTGGCGGGTGGATTTGCAGCGGCGATGATTCACTGGCGCTATTATTTGTAGTACAAGCGGGTACCGGGGTACCACAAAAATTAACACTTTCTGGAGATGTCGTTACAGATTTTTCTGGAAAGTGCTGTAGTCCCATGGGCCCACTATCACAGTTAAAACTTTCCATGAGGCATGCGCCCCTTTTGGCGTTAACTTTGCTATAGCTGAACTCACTTGCGCTCCGTTGTGATTGCAGTGTATTTTGCAGCGAGTTTAATTGTTCTACTGTAGCATAGCTTTGTTTCACGATTTTCATCTCATTTTGTAGCAATAAAATATCTTTGAGCAATCTGCTAGCATCGATATGATCAAATGTGATCGGAGGGAGCTTTTGTAGATCGCGAGCCACAAAGATCGGCACTGACTCCGGATCAGTTTCTTTGAACAGTGTTATTATATCGTACAGGTCCCGTTCCGATTTTCCAGCCTTCTTCCGAGAAATATTTCTCTTCGATGTAACAATAGAGTCAAACAGCAAGTTCTTAGCTGCCGTAATCTCTTCAGCTGGAAATGCATCCAGACACAGTCGAACAATTCCTTCTTCATCCACTATGTCGGCTTTATTTTGAATGAAAGCTAACAATTCACAGATCACGATCTTACATTGATTGCATTTAACTACTTTACAATCCATTTTAGCACGGTCGGCACAACTAATATTCTCGCTCATGATAAGTACTCGCTCACATCGACCGCACGCAATGACGCGCGAGCGCAGACTCAATCTCAATTTTTGACCTACAACTGAATAGTTGTTGCCCAGCCTTTGCTTGCAAAACGAGTCTGTACCAGTTTGGGACCGAACGGAGGTGGAGTCGGTTGAGGCATGCTGTTTTTGTATATACCGCCCAACAACTTCAGAAGAGGGATTCCGATAGCAAGGTACGTAAAGTGAAGATTTCTTATAATTATTCGTAATTACTGCTCTTTATCTTGTTATCACCCTGCCCACAAGGTGTTGAGGGTTGACTTGTTAACACGTAATCGGGGTACATAACTCCGATAGTGTTAACAGATTGATTTAGAAGTGCGGGTTTGTGCAGGCATTCGGCCAGGGCATGCCGTCCCTGGTAATGTCGTCACGTACTTAGTGATTTTATTAGATACCTACCTGCATTTTTGGTTAGTTTGAAAGCCTGTTTGTTAGCACGTGGTCAGGGTATCTACTCCCTGACAGTGTTGGCGGAATGATTTGCAAGTGATCGGTATTTGTGTAGGCATTTGGCCAGGGTACTCCCTGGTAACGCCGGTACGTGCCTGGTTAATTCTGATTAATATACTAATGACAATATGTTAAAGTACACTAAATAGCGATTGCTCGATAACATGTAGCGGGTTCACCGTTAAGTAAGTAGGTAGGTACCTACCGAATCTGTGATCGTGGCCGCGTTTGGCCAAGATACATAGGTACCCGCCTAGTCGCCTACTCTATGATAGCTTGAACGCGGGCTCAGCAATTTAACTGGCTGGATTTCCTTTTCAACGTGTTTTTTGTAACCCCAAGAGAAATTTATAAACTTTTGTTTGGATTCTGGTTATCAGTGATCCATGATCGCATTAACTTGTCAGATGAAATGGAAATATGCCTTGAAGAACATTGATGCTTGATAATTTTTAACAGCGAATGATGGAAGCAGTTAGCGTGACCACCACCGTAGCAGAGAACACCGTCGCCATAAGGCGCCAAAGCGCCGTAGCAATCGACGGAGCCGCGACGAACACAGCCAGCCAGGTACCATAGATGCTGACGTAATGTGATCGTGATGGCTGTGCTGAGAAGCGTCCAGCGAACGATGGACGATGCAACGAGAAGCGAGGTAAGTCGTGTAATTCTACTCGAAATCCTTCACGCAACCGTTGATATAGTAGGAAGAATCGAAGCGCCAAAGCAGGCGTACCTAGAACAGCACGTCGCAGCGAGAGGCTAGTTGCGCCTCACATTCGAAGCCGTTGTCGTAATCGGCACTATAGTGAACTTCGTGAATCGAATCGGAATGTATTTGAAGGTGTACTTTATTAGTACCTAGATATAGATATTATGTACCTATGTCAAAATCCGTTGATAGGCTTTGATCCATGCCATGCCTCACTTCTTCAATGGACTACAAAATATTTAGATTTTACCCTAACCAAATCTGGTGGGCCTCACCGAATCGTGATACCAAAGAATACCAACCCATTTATTAAATTTTGATTAGCTCCGTTATGTACTAACCGATGTAGATAGGTGTACGATGATGAAGATTTCATGGCTTTATGTAGGTATGGGATAGAATAAAGACCTCGATATTTACTGCTAGTGACCTGACCACCTTATAAATTACCCAACCTTCGGAACGAATACATTCTACAGGTACCTACGCAATATCTACGCTCAGAATAACTACAGTAGGTACCTAGCATAATAAGGAATAGGGACAAATTTGATATATCTACGTAGGCACTAATTCTAAGTTAAGCATGAAATGAAATCATGGAGCTGTAATATTTTTTTTTTAGTTTTACGATCCGTTTCCGAGTCGTAGTACCACAGAAACATATCTAGATATATTTCTGTGCGTAGTACCTATGTTGCATAGGTATGCATCAGAGTGCACTTGAACCGATCAAGATAGCGACGAGTTTCAGGTTGAGTTGTCGGTGAAAATGCTAATCACAAACAAAGCAGTTTACTTAAAATATTTGCTACTTCACTTGATAATAACGAACGTTTGGCTACTTACGCTAAGAACTTTGTAGTCTAAACGGATAGGTGCCATGCCAACGTCATATTATATCCATGCTCAGTTTGCAAACCCATGAACACAACTAGCTACCTATCTCTCTCTAGACCTACCTACCTACATACCAATGCACGAATGCACCTTTGATTGCAGCGTATTCATGAAATATTTGCTAGAGAAAATATAATATTTAAATAAACTCGATCATAGTCTTGAAACAATGCTCACCTACCTAATTATAGATTTGTAGATGACCAAAACCTCGATAAGTAGTTCCAAGATTTATAGGTATTTTTGGTGGCAAAAGATCATTCACTTTCTATTTTTCTGTTAATAAAACCATGACACGAAGCCGTGCTCGCGGTGGTTTCCAAAATAGGACTTTTGTGAGAACATGCGGGTTCGATTCCCGCGGCGCGGCAGGTATTTGTTCGATTTCCGGATGGTTGTTCGGGGCCTGAGGCATGACAAGCATTAAGTACTTTAATTTATATGTAAAATAATAATGAGCCTTTGTAGGAATTCCGATTTAAACTACGTAGAAAGCGTAGGAAGGTACCTACCTATAAAAACAAAACACAAATTCTAGTGTTTTTTTTTATGGTTTAAGTCATTTCTTTGATCATCCAAACTATTATTTATTGCAATGGACGACTGGAAGGCAAAACCTAAGATAAGTCTTCGCAATCTACTAATTTTTTTTGAACAAGGAATAAAAACTAAGAATTGAAACAAAAACAATTTATGGCAGCTCCTTAATCTAACACTTTTGATGCCCGCGACTCACATGCAACCTTAACCAAACATTTTGTCATTCAGGTGGCAAACTTCTTACGTGTAAATAATGCATATAAATGAAGCAATAAAATATCGAATAGAAATCATTGAGGGTAGCGAAAAGAAATGTGAAGTAAACATGTAGGATTAGAGGAGTAGAGAGTATGAACAGGATGTAAGAGTACGAACGCTAAGCAAGTATGAACGGGAGAACCACACTTTTCATAAAAGTCAACAGTGTGTGAATGTGTAAATATATAATGTAGTGTAGATGATATAAAATGAACAATAAATAATATACTTAAATCAAACGCTTAAACTAAATATTGTGGGAAGATTCCCACGTAGGTCTTTAAACTAACATTTTCATGGCCCGAGACGCAGACGAGCCTCTCGACTCGACCCTCGTGTAGTGGCGGCGGCGGGGCGCGCCCCTGCGGGTCGCACCGCCGAAGCTGGGCAGCGAATGCGTTAATACGCAGAGTATCAATTACATACATATTTATGCCTGATTATGCTTTGAGTACGAGTAGGTTTTCGGTAGGTAAATTATTTAGTACGATATTATTATACTGTTACACCCTACGTGTTAATTAGAGTTTAAACGGTGAAAACGATATAAGTACTCGTAAGTTGTTTAGGTCCATAATAAACAAAATAGAATAAAATAGAATGGAATCGAATGGAATCGAACATAATCGAATAAAATCGAGTAGGATCGAATAGGATAATAGAAAAGGTATTTATATTTACTAACAGACGCAATTGAAACACGGGTCGTCAGTGACCGTGATCAGAGAATTAGTTACTGCTGGCATAATAAAATAAATTGAGTTTCCAAAGTAAACTACTTACGACTTTTCAAATGAATTTAGGACTGTAGTAGGTTCAATTAAAAATAAACAGAGTTAATACCATACTCAAATAAATAAAATTAAAGGTAAAATACACACCTAGGTTTACAACACCTATAAAATGTAATATACTAGAAGACGATTTTTCTAATTTACTAGTGACGACGACTTTTCTCATTTACTTGTGTAAAGGTTCTCCTACCTGCAGCCAAATCGCGCTTTTTGGATAGTTGTGTTGGTTTAAGGAATCTTGACCAGTGTTTGAGCGGGAAGGGAAATTGAAGGCAAACTAGGCTATCCTCGATTGGTTGATATGTCGTTATGGAGCGGCGGTGAATAATTATGCTTTTATACTAAAGTATCTTCAAATAGGTCGAACGGGACTTTCTAGTCCTTTTTTTTAGATAACTTGAAGTCGTGCAATGTCTTACAAAAATAATTTTAGTAACAATTTACTAGACTTAGGCCTATCAAATTCTATTTTTGGGTCTATTTGAACTCCCTAATCCAATATAGGGTAGTTAATGTAAATTTAAACAATGATGTTGAAAGTTGTAGCTGTAGGTACATTGACAATGAAAATCATTATTATTGCTGCACTGATCATGATATTCTATTGGATATTATACGTAAACGTTTTGCTAATAGTTTAGCAGAAGATAACAATGACATCTTATTGACACACAATTTAATAGTCAGGTATGCAATGCATTTCATGATAATAAACTTAATAATGCTGTCCACGTTTAATTCGAACTTAGTCCGCTGGTTGTTAACTGTGGACATGCGGGGCACAATGATGCGCCGCCCAAAGAGTCTCAGTTAACAGTCAGAGTGAAAAAAACGATAAGTTATTTTTAAGTCAGGTGAAATTAATATAATTGACTAACAGCTTGTTAACTGTGGGCATGCACAACGATGTGCCGCCCAACGAGAAGCAGTTAATAGACTCAGTGAAAAAGGGAACAATTTGGTTATTTTACGCGTGAAATAATTTTAACGTAGGGTAACCAAATGATATTACATGATGGGTTGTTAATTGTGGGCATGCCAGGCACAATGATGTGCCGCCCAATGAAAAGCAATTAACAGTCTGGGTATTATAAATAATAAAAAGCAATTGGGTTATGTTGCGCGTGAGTTATTTCTAGCGTAAGATTAACCAAATGGCATGACAGATTGTTAATTGTGGGCATGCCGCCCAGCGAGAAGCAGTTAACAGCCTGAGTGATGATCTACTTATTGTGGGCATGTTTCGCTCAGTGAAAAGCAATAAGTTGATGAAAATAGTAATTCTCACTAATAGTTTTACTATAAGCAAATGAAGTGATAAGCTTTGCAACCAAAGCTAAGAAATGAGAAGGAATGCAGTGACGAACTTAACAACCAAAGCCTAACGTGGGAGCTACACATCGACAGACTCTGCGAGAGAGTGGGAAGGGCTTGCTTCGCTTTATGGCGTTTATCGGCTACTCTTGAAGAAGGGATGACCAGAAGCTGTTACTTTGCATCCGTTCACTCGCTCCTTCAATATGGCGTGGAGCTGTGGGGCAGAGCTGCTGACTGGGAGCGAGCGTTTAGGATGCAGAAGAGAGCTGTTCGAGCGATCGTGAGACAATTAAATCCAAGACTTATTTTTGTTATTATTATATATTGTTATTATTTGACGGGCTCATTAGAGAGAGATATTATTAGAAATATTTCGAATCTAATAAATAAATAAATGGTTGCCGTACCTAAATGTGAACAAAAGGGATTCTAAGCTTTGTTAGCTGGATCGTGCTCTTTGATTTAAATCTCTTTGGCATACGTTTGTAAGAATATGGTCTTTTATTCGTTACCTTTTGTTTTTTTTTGATGAAATATATTTTGTCCGCAAGGATAGATAAAGTTCAAATTGAAAAATCAATGATTGTTTGGAAAATAAATTAATGTTTACTTATATGTTAATATTTATAAGCAACGAAGGCACTCGTTGACGGTCGGACGGCCGAGCTGTTAGGTAAATAATAATCATCAAACATAACTGGGTAAAATTGTATATCAGCCTGGCAACACAGTGGGTGACGCACGATTAGCCAGGCAACTCTCGGCTACCGGACTCATTCTATCGCCGACAGCCGTCCTGAGCACACTTGGTATTTTTGACCTACAACTGAATAGTTGTTGCCCAGCCTTTGCTTGCAAAACGAGTCTGTACCAGTTTGGGACCGAACGGAGGTGGAGTCGGTTGAGGCATGCTGTTTTTGTATATACCGCCCAACACATGCCTAACCTGAATAACATATTAAAGGTACCATGCATTACAAACAAATAAAAACATTTATTTCCTTAAATTCAAAGCTGTAAATGTAACGAATCATACAATAACTAACCTTATATCGAGTAAATGTAGATAATCTATAATATAATTACAGTAGGAGCGAGTAAAGCAAGCAACAACGAATTTATGATTTAAATCGTATAAATTATCTTAATATTTGTACATCCTAATATATTGTTTGTTTTGTTTTTGTTTTTATTTAGGAAACAAACAGTTATCATAACAAAGAATAAGTACAATTCCGACTTAGAATTAATACAAAAACCAATAAGTGTTTCCACCGTTAAAAAATAGTACACATGTAGTGGCGCTTAGACGTGTGTGAAACATAACAGATACAGATTACCTAGATACATAATTCTAATAGACAAGTTCAATATTCATTTCAATTGTTCAGGGTGTTCTGGTCGTTTTCTATGCATAATAAAAATATCTATCTATGTACTCGTATATTATTATGTATATCAGTTATCTAGTACCCATAACACAAGCTTTGCTTACCTTGGGGCTAGATAATGCTGTGTGAATTGTCCAGCATTATTTTATTTATTTATTTAATAACAAGGTAAGTTTAGATAAAAATGTAGTGAATTTTATGCGAATGAATGAAAAAGACAACATAGTAATAGGAGTAATTACAATTTGTCAATACAAATTGTCTTTACATTCTAATCTGTTAGCAACCCACTGTCTGGATATTTAAGGCGAATAGTAGGGGTGATAGTGGCGCCACTACATATTTAATTTAATCATTTAGTTATACAAAGGAATTATCAAAAAGTCGGACCGCTGGTAGACGATACCTATCACGCTAAAGCTTTTATTTAATGTATCTGTAATAGTTTTGTTTTGTGTTATTCAATCAAAAACCTTGTTTGGAGAGCTTGGTGGCCACCAATAGGAACTAAACTCTTGAAACAAGTATCTGCCTAAATAATACAGTACAAAACTATTAAAGATATATTTAAAAAAAGCTTATGATAGATATCGTCTACGCGCGGTCCGATTTTTTGATAATTCCTTTGTATAACGTAATTATAAAATAAAATATGTAGTGGCGCCACTATCACCCCTACTATTCGCCTTAACCTATTTTTATATAGCGTACTCGTATTGTGTTCCCTACATTGCCCGTCGTATTACCCACCTACTTATACATATCATATAGGTAGATACAGGTATTTCTCCGACGCCGTGCACCTATTTAAATTTAACCCAACCCCACGTCTCAAATGGGTCTAACAACCTTAACTTTCCCCTGTCTCACGGGAACCGTAACTCTTGGCTAAGAGACAAGGTACCAGGTTGTTTTAATAAAGCCGAAGTTGCTACTTTAAGGTCATGGCGAAGGAAATTCTGTAAGGAAATAGATTTTCCAGCAAGTTTATTACTTGCATTGGTTTTATTTGGTGCAGGTCGAACAGTCGCGCGTCGTTCAGCTGTCTCCCAGTTATTTTTTAAATATTGTATTACTAGCTTCTGCCCGCGGCTTCGCACGCGTAATTTCGGTATAATAAGTAGCCTATTATCTAAGTTAGGCTGTGCTCTAACCGTACGCCAAATTTCATATTGATCAGTTAAGTCGTCAAATAGCGATCTAGCAAAGCAAAAGAGTAAATTTATGTGTGGTTATCAGGCAAAATAAATATTCTCAACATTTTAATCGTCTATTATCCAGAGAATAGCTCTCCGTGGCTCAAGCTAGCAAGCTAAAGATAACTTCACAGGGCGTGCAGGCGAGGTGCACAGATACAGTATTCAATGACAAGAACAGCAACAAAACGTATATTTGACATTCGACATTCGTTACAAAACAAAATTCAAACACATCCATCATAACAAATCATACCTACTTACTAGGTACGGTGGTACCTAGTAAGTAGGTACTTATGTCGTTTTTACCAAAACCTAAACAAATGAAACTGTCAAACGTAACCTAAAACGTTACACTTATCGGGGAGATAAAACTCTATCTGGCCCTTAGAGAAGCAGGTAACTTTATTCTTCAGTTAGGGCCTTTATTCGACTGTGACCATTGAAAAAGCAAGAATATTGGCAAGAATATCGCTATTCATCGAATAAAAGCTATCTGGTTGTTTATCTGAGGATTAGAAAAATCGGCCCTCAGTCAAATAAATAAATTAATTAAAAGGTATGTCAAAGTATGCTGCTGTATAACGGCATTGTCAAACTACACTAAAAATAATGTACAAGTTTACAATCATAATAAACTGCGATAAATTGCTAGGAACTTATGAAACGGTTACTATGTTATGGTTACGGTTATGTTTCTTCTGTTAACCAAGGAACAAAGGTTTATTCGGGATTGCTTATTTCGCTTAAAAACGTGAAAGGAGCTAGTTGACATCTAAACCTGATAGTGGTTTTTCGAATATTATTTCGGAATGCAATAAGATCCTATTTAGAAGTACCCAATCGATTGATATGGTTTTTAACGAATTTTGCAGTAACTTGCCAAAAAAGGTTGTAAGAAAACATACAATAACACTATCTACCTAGTAGGTATATACTAGGTAGTTTAAACTGGTATACACTATCTACCCACGATATAGATATCTGTATAGTAGGTAGGTAGTCTGTGTAGGTGACCTCTTATTTCTGGTCACAGAGTAAGAGGATTACTTTACTACTACAAAGCATTTTCGTACCAACTCTGGCATTGTTATCAAAAGCTCTTTTGGTGTAGGCATACAAATATATTCCAGTTGTAAAGAGGGTCTGCTTTGTCAGAGATATGGCACTCTGGTCCATATTCTTTCCCTAAAAAAGCTTCTGTAGATTGGTCAGATGATCCGAAAGGTCGTTGCTAGGTTGGATTATACTTATCCCTCGCTATTTACTGTAGTATTCCTTTATGCCGTTCTGAAACGTTTCCTAAGAGATCGGTCCACGCGCTCGGTACACCGTCCGCACCTAGTTTACCCACCTAAAATAATCTACTCTGGAAAAGAGCAGAAGCCTTTATTCACAAAGAAAATAACACTAGTATTTACTGTCCCATTCAAAATAAGTGGATGAGGATAATGATTGGGAATAATTCCATTTAGATTAAAAGTTTGAGAGTTGCAAATTTGTTTACTTTTTTCAAAATATTTCAAAAAGTATGAAACCTAGGGAAATCTCATAAACTCAAGAACCCCACTCAGTGAGGTAGACCCCCTTTTTAAAATCATTCCCTCCTTTTTAACCATTTTCCAAAATGTGTTCGTTTTAAAAACTTCTCTATAGTTTTCCTGTAAAATATAGATCCACATCCACAAACGATCCGTACATTTTGTATGGATCGCTCTACAATCTTCGGAGATAGGGGGGGAATGGGTAAAATTTCGACTTTTTTCAAAATAGGTATTTCGAAACCGATCTTCGAAACCCTAAAAATTATCACAAATACAAAGGGGCTACGAGCTTAAAGCTCGAAGCAAACGGGGAACTTATGCTGGCGATTCAAGGCTTGATCAGACACGATGGGGTCTGCGCGGTCATATGTGAACGACCTGAGGGGTGAGTCTATTTGACGTTAGTAACGAGACGTGATCGAGACGTCTCCTTTTTCCATACAAAGAGTCTGAGTAACACAATAAGTGATCCGTCTGCTCCGACCCTTAGGTTTGGTACAAACGGACCACTTGCCACTTGCTACCGACTGTCACGCACTACCCGCAAACAGACAACCGGCCACCGCCACCCATTGATGTAAAAAAGGGTTTTACATCGACGATCCCTTTTTTACATCGATGCCGCCACCGGTGGTTGTTGCGCGCTACCGCCACTAGACACTGCTGTAGCGAGTGGCCGCCACGCGTCTGCGGCGAGCTCGTACAAAATGTATGAAAAAGCGTGTGGTGGTCCGTTTGCGCCTAGCCATAAAACAACATTGTATGCCAAATAGTTGACTTGAGTTAGACGTTCGCACATCCCTTCCCCACACTCGTAAGGCAAAACACTGGCCTTAATTTTATTCAATTTGTAGCTTTCGAACCCAAAAGTTTCGTGATGCATGACTCGAACAGTAATTTGACTTTTATAGCTTTACTCTGTCGGGTATTTGGCGAATATTCGAATCGGCGGGAACGTGAAAAAAGCAGGAATATTTTTTCTTAACATTACCTTTGTGAGTTGTTTAGAATTTGAATAAGTGTTTTTATTTACTGTCTTGGGGCAATTTGAACAGATGTTTTTTGATAAGGAAATCTCTTTGATGGATATGTAAATGTTTCCGTATTTAATGTTCCGCAATTTGTTTGAGTGTTATTGATGATAAATTCGGAATTTCTTAGAATTTTGTACGGGTAAGACAATGAAAGATGAGTAGTTCGATTGGTTTTATCCAATTGGATTCCAAATCAAATTTTCTACACAGAATTTTATTTAATCTTGTTACTATATACAAATTAGTGTGAATTAAAAATGTAGTCTAGTAAATAGACTTAGAAAATATTTTCTGTGAAAATGTAAGGTTTTTAAGTTTTTAAAATATAGTCCGCAAAAAGTAATAATAATAATAATAATAATAATAAAATCATTTATTGCCTGAATTATTCAACAGCTTATGTACCTATATAAACCTGCATGCATAGGTATACAGTATACTAAAAGAACTTACAATATATTAAAGAAGAACTAAGTTGGTACATACCTAATTAAAGTAATAATCTAGTTAGTCTATTATGTTGACATTAGTAGCAATAGCTTTTTTCAGGCAATAGGGATAGGCTCAGCATGATGCCGACAAGCTTATCAAGCATGTGCGGCGCTGGTTTTCAGTTTACCCCTATGCACGACTGGTGATCGTCGGCAAGATTTCACTGTTTTTTTTTTGCGGGTTTTTTTGGCTTGCTCTACTATACTAAGAATATACTATACTAAGAAGTAAAGTTTTTTTTGAAAGGGAATTGCAGTTTCTTAAGAAGTTATGGAAATGGTTCTCGATAATAAAATAGTTGAATGGAAGAAAAAATATACTACTTAGGTAAGTACACAACTTTACAAATACTTTTAGAAAAGTACCTCCGTGCAGAAAATACGAAGTAGTGAGTCAGTGCACAGAACGTAGCCAAAACACAAACAACTTGTGTGAGTAACCAACTCCAGCCGCCTATAAATTCAGAAAACTACTATCAGAATACCAGGTAATTCATCTTGGAGCGCCGCCATGCTGTTTTGAAAAATTAGAGAGGGCTGCTGCAATCTCTGGTGCTGGGGTTTTGTATACGGGACACTAGATATCCACACAGAGGCTTAATGATGAGTTTTGCATAGTTGATCAGAAATATTAAAGTTTTCGTTTCCTTCCATTTAGCGCCTTACAGCGCCCCTACAGGATACTGACAGGTACTAATTTTCATAATTTAACAGCGTTCCAATCTACGTTCCAATAGTTTCATTCATCAACTTCTTTTTTTACAGCGCCGCTTGATGAACTCAACTAAAGTTTTCGTGGGATTTTGAGTTAATTGTTGCATTTTGGCAAAAGCCGAGCAAAAACACGCTTACATACGTTTCGTTATCTCCCCAAGCCACTGTTTCTCGTATGCCTTGCGTCTGGTCTTGGTACTGCGCCAAAAGCACTGGCACACCACGGGTTATGGACTATGACAGCTGCTTGATAAAAGCAGTTTCTAGATATTTGCTGGGCCGTTTCGTTTAATGTTTCTGTTATATCTTGGCAGAGAGGCTTGTTTCGGGCTAGATTTTATTGGGAGATTACATTTAGGCTAGCTTTGTTCAACATAGGCTTGGTCCGTAAGCCAATGTAGTGTAGTGAAGTACATACTGTAACGTTTTTGTTATAATAGTGCGTAAGCCTCGCACTCTGGCTAATTTCTAATTTCTAAGAAACGTAACTTTAGTCTTTTAACAGGATAGGATAAACTTCAATGTTTCCCCTTTAAGTGGAGCTAAAGGCGCTTTAGTCCGTAGAAAGTCGCAGAGATTTTCGACTCCCACGTCACTTGACTTCGTGGTGTAGTTGGTTATCACATTCCCGTACTGAGGGGAGGACGCGGGTTCAAGTCCCGTCGAAGTCGAAAAACTTTGCGATATTATTCGATTTCTTACGTACTGTAACGTCCATCGATAAGTAACCAGAGGGGTGAGTCTATTTGACATTTGTAACGAGACGTCACGGCGGGCGGGGTGAGAAGACTGACGTCAAATGGACTCGGTTATTTTAAATATTTTAAAACTAAATTAATTCAGTAATATACCTTAGTAAGTCGTTCTATTTATATAATTAAACGTCAAGTGCGGGTCGGACTCACGCACTAAGACCTTGTGTCTAGCCAAATTATCATGATTCTAGGTCCACGGGAAGTAGGTACCATGTAGGTTTTGGTCCATGGCGAGAATCAAATTATTTTTATTTTTTTGCGAATAAACTACAAATTTACGGTTTTGGAATTTTTTTCTTTATTTGTGCTATTAGACCTTGGTTCTTGCCAAATTTGATGATCTACGTCAACGAGAAGTACCCTATCGGTTTTGGTCCATGGCGACCATTAAAAGTATTTTTTTGTGAATAATTTACAATTTTATGATTTGCGGATTTTTCCCTTTACTTGTACTATAAAACCTTGTTGCTCACCAAATTTCATGATTCTAGGTCTACGGGAAGTACCCTGTAGGTTTTGTGTGCATGAGATTCCCTTGGAAATTTCAATTTCCATTTCTTGACTTAATCTCAATTCGATACGTCCACGCGTTCCAGTGAAAAGAGGGTTGACAGACGGACAGACAGACAGACAAACAGATGGACAACACAGTGATCCTCTAAGGGTTCTTTTTTCCTTTTGATGTACGGAACCCTAGAATCACCAAATTGAATAAGTATTAAACAACCAAAAGTAATGTTATTTTTGGTCTCATTATCACGATACTTGGAACCTATCAGGAGTGGTAGAAGGTCATAAATAGCTTGGCATGACACCAATATTCTCGGAGGTTGTATGAGCTGTGTCAGTGAAGAAGGATAGAAATGCCACACAATGCTGAATATGTCAAATTTCATTTTGACGAGTAGGTACGGATCGAATACACCAAAAACATTTTTGATTCGTGTCTTTAGTCGTTTGTAAGTACTTATCCTACTCTAAAAATTACCATAAGTATTACTTAGCTATGTTCAAACATTTTCCGGCTTCAAAACGTCTTCAAAGCGAAGTAAAGTAAAAATAATGGATTAATAAATGAAGTTGACGGTAAAAGCTTGCCTTTACACAAACATAAACTAATCTTCATAAACAAACTCAATTTTCTCATAACTATATAGACGATTCGCTCGCTAACACGGGGGAGTAAATCAGTCCCAGCACTTTATTTCACTTTGGGCTCTTCCACACGTCCGCTGCATGCTGCGGTTGGTGAATATTCTATGTAAAACTTGTATGGGAGCAAGTCTGGAATCGAAAAATCCTAACTTAATTTCGAAGCGTCGCTATTTTAAACGGAGTTAAGTGGAGGTCGACGGAACACTGCATATCTATACCTACTCCCTTATACAAAACAACTATAAGTAAGTCACAATTTTTAATATAAACACTTCCGTAGTTTGAAGAATTCATTATGAATGTAAGCGGGTTAACTACGAACCTAGTTTCAATGTCACAATCACAATGTCACAATGTCGATTTACGCTTCGTCCTAGGGTTGAGCCCTTCTCATATTCCCTGCAGTTCTGTGCTGTAGTTTTGTACAGAACTAGAAGGACATAAATTATCCGAGAAGTTCTGCGCACAAATCGACTGGGACATGAATTTCACCAGCTTAAAACCTGGGCTGTTTATCTCCTGTTTAAGGCGGATGTATGCCGCTCACTAGCACCGCCACCGAATTTTCAAATTTCGAATGTACAGTTTGTGATACCTATCCTAAGGTTATTTTAATCCCTCTGAAATAGTTTAGTTTGGTATAAATTTTGACAGAGAAGCGAAGATTAAAGATTAAAACGAAATCAAAGTTCGGTGGCCACTAAGGGCAACTTGGCTATTCTGCATAAAGGAAATAAAAGAAAACTATTTTATGGACATTAAAATAAAGCTTATGATAGTTATCATAAACTGTAAAACGGACATCTTATTTAAAAATGTCTTTAATTAATGTAATTATAAGAAAGAAAAGGCAGCGGCGGCGCTAGTTTGAGGCATACAGCCTTAAGCAAAATGTTTGAATGGTAAAAATGTCTCATGTAATAACTAACGCTTAGTTGGTTGGAGATGTTTAACATATTAGCGGCACGTCGTATCGTCGTTGCGTCGTTTGAAAAAAGTCCTAGAACTCCTTGGAGTTTTAACAGTTTTAAGTAAACAAGTTTCGAGACGACTCAGTTACAAGTTTACGTGCGAAGCGAGTCTGTGCGTTAGAATACGATGAAACTTTCACCCCGTGTGTACACACCGCGTTTATAAACAAGCTGGAAGTTTAGGCTGTGTCAGGTCATATTATACATAGGTAGGTACAAAAGTTTATTAAATATTTTGATTATTGTAATCGCAAGGTGTTGCATTGGTTTCATAAAATTGGGTAATTTTATTCATAACTAGCTTCTGCCCGCGGCTTCGCACGCTTTGTATCTATGGAAACGTTTTGAGGTCATTATGGGACAAAAAGTCGCCTATGTTTTATTTCAGGGTTAGACTTACCTGTATGCAAAATTTCAGCCTGATCCGTTCAGTATTTTTGGCGTGAAGAGGTAACAAACATCCATCCATCCATCCATCTATCCAAACTTTCGCATTTATAATATTAGTGTGATAAGGGTTAAAATTAAAAATCGTTTTTTTCAGTATTATTCGCGCATGAGTAAACCTCAGACGAAGAAAACCGAAGAAAAAACTATTTATAAACTAACAATGTGTTTTTTTCAGAAGTTACATTCTTCATCAGCCTATGATAGTCCACTGCTGGACATATGCTTCCTCTAATGTGCGCCGTGGCGCCCTGGTTTCAGCATGCTGCATCTACTCCGCAGTCTTTTACTGGTCTTCTCACTTGGCTGTAAGGTGTCCTACACTACGTTTAGCAAGTCGTTTATAAATAAACCGCACCCTGTAGGTATACCTTACTGTTGCTATTGCTATTGGATAGCGAACAACTTACTCGGAAGTTCCCATATTCGAATTGACTTGTTAGCAACTTGTTATTGGTTTGAAACTTGAGCTGAAATATACCATATTATTATTGAAATTTCTATGATATACGTACTTATAAGATTTTAACTAAGTACGTATATTTTAACTACCAATAGAGAGAGAGAGAGAAAAGGGAAACCCGCTTTAGAACCATAATCACATCACACTATTCACACTAATATTATAAATGCGAAAGTTTGGATGGATGGATGTACAGATGGATGTTTGTTACCTCTTCACGCCAAAACTACTGAACGGATCAGGCTGAAATTTTTCATACAGGTAAATCTAACCCTGGAATCAAAGAAAGGCGACTTTTTATCCCATAAATCAGTTCCCATGGGATAGAAATAACCTCAAAACGTTTCCATACAAACAACGCGTGCGAAGCCGCGGGCAGAAGCTAGTGATTAAATAAAGCTACCATACAAATTGCCAAAAGTATGGGTACAGGGTGTACGAAACATGTGTATTAAGCCGAAAGTGGGTGATTCTGGACCCCGAGGGGATCCACTCTTGTTCCATGAATTATTATTTTTTTGCATATTCGTGTTATTTTTTTTATTGATAATGGTCAAGCGTTTGGCCACCAACTCACATAAAGTAAGTGAAGATGTGACCTAAGATGGAGCATGCTTTCCCAGAAGGAACTTATTTACCCTGGACTTGAAGACGTCCAGGTAAACAAGTAAAAGACGTTAAAGACTTTTAAGTGTATTTCTAATTTATTATTATGAAGAATGAGGATTTCTAATTTATTATTAAGGGAATATTATTACGAAAGAGTACAGGATTTACAACATCATTTTCAACTGGTTTTGCTGAAAAACGGGTAAATAACATTTTTGAAATATTTTTTATAATTAAACAATGCAAAAGTGCGCGTACTTCAGGTTTTAACTTCAGGTTATTTATAAATAATAAAAAACATACAAAATGTTAATTATTTCAATATTAAAATCGGCCATAACGATGCCAGGCAAAAAGCACAAGTGCCTAAATCTGCGTAAAATCTTCTTATCACGTACCTATACGTGTTGTAAAGATAAATAGATTATCATAACGAAGCCGACATATTAAATAAACAGGGTGTACAAAACATGTGTATGAAGCCGCGCTTCTGCAGTGCATGGGGGATGTTTGCAGAGTATCAAACGGATGGCTTCGAAGCCATTATCCGCAAAAAAACTGCATCCCTGATCCGCAGAGTGCGGGACAGCCACAACAGCATCCTGAAAACCATAGCGGATAGGTTCTCATCGCCGCTGCGGGCAATCCTGGTTCGCAGAGTGATCCCGGCAAACGTCTCTTTCCTATGATGATCACTCTGGGAACGGGGCATGCTTATGTAATTAGGTATTCTATATTTTTAAGGTTGTATTAACGCTCTTTCCACTTTTATTCTATTTTTGTGTGCTTACTAACCCCATATATAATAACGCCACCGTCAGCTTCAATACGTACCGATCCTATCCATCCAAAGGTTGCCTGGAAGAGATCGCTGTTAGCGATAAGGCCGCCGATTGTGCTATATTCTATATAGTTAGTATTAAGTTCTTATTAAATTGTTCTGTGTATTGATGGTGCAATAAAGATATAATCTATCTATCTATCTATCTATGGATCCATGGACATCCGAAATAAAGAGATTTTATTTATTTATTTATTTATAACGTAACTTATAGTAAGTATGTATATATAATTATCTACTAATCATTCATACGAATATATACCTACTAAGTGTACGTAGGTTTAATCAAAGTGCTTTTAGCATTTAAAATCGAGTTTGCTTCGGCAACTAGACAGCTAGCGTTAAGCTCGTTAGAATGTTAAACTCAAAGCACTAATTTGCATTTAGAAATGGCACAATCAAGAGATTACGTGCGTTTGTTTTTAATCAAAGCTCTGATATGTTGGGTTAGTTTATATTAGCATTCAAAATATCTTCAGAATACAAGATTAGTATAGGTTTTCAGCAGTAAAAGAGAAACTGAGGTCAAGGTTGCCTGGGAGAAATCGCTCTCAGCGATAAGGCCGCCTTTTGTACTTTGAATTTGTCATTTAGATATAAGACTTTTAATAACTTTATTTACTTGTAAGTACAAATAAAGTGTTCATTCATTCATTCATTCATTCAACTGAGGAGTTCTTATTTTATTTATTTATTTATTTATTACGTAACTTATAGTAAGTATGTATATATAATTATCTACTAATCATTCATACGAATATATACCTACTAAGTGTACGTAGGTTTAATCAAAGTGCTTTTAGCATTTAAAATAGAGTTTGCTTCGGCAACTAGACAGCTAGCGTTAAGCTCGTTAGAATGTTAAACTCAAAGCACTAATTTGCATTTAGAAATGGCACAATCAAGAGATTACGTGCGTTTGTTTTTAATCAAAGCTCTGATATGTTGGGTTAGTTTGTATTAGCATTCAAAATATCTTCAGAATACAAGATTAGTATAGGTTTTCCGCAGTAAAAGAGAAACTGAGGAGTTCTTATTTTATTTATTTATTTATTTAATTCGGATTGCCATCAGCTTATCTAAATACAATAGAAATTAAAATAGACACAGAAAGCTAATAATAGGCATTCACTAATAGAATTATTATAAACTACCTAAGTGTGATCACTAAAAAAATTTACGTCGACAATTGCGTACTTAATGAAGGAAATAAGGTAAGTCCAGTTTTGCCCCCTAAGAGCAAACCTGAAATATAAAATAATTCCAGCTTTCGGACCGTGATCCTGAAACTTAAAATAATTCGAGCTTTCCCCCACAAAGAGTATAAATAATTAAATAAATAATGCTGGACAATTCATACATCATTATCTAGCTCCAAGCTAAGCAGAGCTTGTGTTATGGGTACTAGATAACTGATAAACTTATTACAATACAGTACATAGATTTGGATTGATGGATTTTTTATTATGCATAGAAAAACATCCAGAACTCCCTGAACAAATATCTGCAAATCACACAAACATTTGTCCCGAGGCGGGAATCGAACCCGCAACCTCCTGCGTCGCAGGCGGACCTTCGCCCGCTGCTCCACTGAGTATCCTTCTGGACAGCGGATAGTCTTCGTCCTTCCCCATGACACAATTTTGGATTTTACTTATAAACCGTCAGCCGTTCAGTTATCAAACGGTTACTGACAAACAGACACAGTTACCATCTCATAATAATTATATTTCAAATATGTGGATATGCAGGTATTTATCTTACCACACAAAAATAAAAGTAATATAAAAGTTTTAATGCCAAAAACCGAACGAAAACGTAATCAATCAAAGTGCGTACACAGCCGCAGTTGAAAAGAATCTCGTGACGAGAACCCATTGGCATGTGATGTATCAACCAAACCCATTCCAACCATTATCAGTAAAATATGTGCCCGTGATCCATTTGGGGATGATTGCCGGGTTGTACATTTTCAGCTAATTGCTCTACGATTTGTCAGTATTGACGGAGTCTCGAACAAAGTAGAATGTTCCGGAAAAGAATTATAAATGGCTTTGTATTTGTTAACGTCTGAGTCAGTCCTGGTGATTTTTATTGGTTTTGGAGAGTTACACGGATTTCGGGATTTAGGGAAGAGTTGGAACTTTAAATTTCGCTTCTAGTTTCTATGATAAAAAAAACTTGAGAGGTGTCAAGGGACACCCGGATGGAACGATGTTCCTTTCGATTAATAGTCATGTATATATGTATATGTCATAGTTGGCGTGGGAGTCACAGCACGGCTTGCTTCGCTCGCCGTGCTGTTCCCCTATACTAGACACATGCCCCCCGTCATCAAATACGTAATCCTCACCCTCTTGTTAGTCGAAAACGAAACCCATATCAGATTTTTTGGTGGGGGGAGGGGTTTCCGGGGGCTGGCTGGGGGCGTAGGGGTAAAAGCTCGGGTCGCTTCGCTCGCCGTGCTGTTCCCCCTTTATCGCATTTGCGGCTCGCTGCTCTCGCCGCAATGCTCCCCCCGGGTTCAGGGGAGGGGGTTCCGGGGTCCTCGATTATAGTTTTCGATGATTTGTTGTTGCAGTAAAACCTTGACAAGTCAGCCGTAGTAAACGAAACCCTTTCCGTTTTGGTAGGCGCAATCGCAAGTGAAAATAACTCTTAAGTTATTTTCAAGGCCTCTTAGGTTTCTTCTTATGGCTTTGCACAACCAGTCGCAATGTTTTCGCAAGCACAATATCACACTAATATTATAAAGGCGAAAGTTTGGATGGATGGATGGATAGATGGACGGATGTTTGTTACGTCTTCACGCCAAAACTACTGAACAGATTGAGCTGAAATTTTGCATCAGTGTAGCTCTAAGCCTGAAATCTACTTTTTATCTCTACTACTACTTTTTATCCCATATATCAGTTCCCATAGGATAAAAATTACCTCTGTACGTTTCTATAGAAACAACGCGTGCGAAGCCGCGGGCAGAAGCTAGTAAATAATAAATAGCTGTGGAACATTTTGAGTATTTTTTGATAATAATTAATAACCACAATATTGACCATCGAAGAGCAATAAAAATCCTTTCAACACCACTCAAATGCATAACTCACCCATCCATTAATCACATCAGACTAGTACATGAAAATCCCTTTCTGCCACGCAAAATACATCCACAGGCAGGAAGGCTTTTAGGGTGGTAAACATCATTGACGCATCGTAGACTGGCTCGGGGGCTAAAAGGGACTAAAAAGGGATTAAAAATGCTTCAGTTTTTTGTCCCGGCCCTTTTATGTGAAGCCAGCTCATCCGCATCGGATACCCGTGTAGCTTTGTGAATGGATGCAAAGGCAACGAAATTGTTAGATTTCAAAGGTGCGAATGAATGGTTTTTTATTTTCAAAGCTATTTACTTGGAAATCGAATGTCCGTTATGTCCGTTGAATTGTGTGCTTGTTTGTTTCTACTTTCTATTACTTAGACTTACAATGTGTAATTCTTGTTATAGTTATATTTTTTTAATGTTTGTCATTGTGTTCTGTAATTTTTTAGTTTACAATACATAAAAATGTACCTACTTTACAAAAATTAAGGAAATATTTTGGGTTCCGGTCTAATATGACTTAATGACTGATTGTTGAAGTGTATTCCAGAATGAACAATTCTTATAACGTATCTACTTTTCCCATAATGTCTGAAATCCCAAAAGACTGATTTGTCCCAAAAAATCCCAAAAGACTGAAAATAAGAAGGTACAGTGGCACACAAAATTTGTAAATATATTTTTTAGCATATTAACACATAAACTATTTTTTTTAATTATATACTGTGTATACCAAATATATTATTTAAGTAAAACACATTACAGCAACACATTAATTTATAAGTATTATTAAAATATTTGAAGTAAAACTGGTTAAAAGTACTTTTATTTTTAATTAAAGTAGGTACTTAATCATTTTAATTTTTGTTAAATTATTTATGTTGTGTTGCACCTATTACCTATATGTTTATAGGCACAAAACTCAAAAACCGCTTTTCCTAGAATGACTGATTTTATAAATGTCTTATTTATTATTTGTCCCAAATTAAATTATCGAATACGGGCACAGCCGTGAACACTATATTTTTAAAAACCATAAAACAAAATTATCTACATCTTCATCATCAACAAAAAATGAAATAGTTATTCCTAAAAAATAAATATAAATTTAGTGAAAGCGTTTCTTGGTTATTCTGATCTTTTCAAGAAATTCAATTTCGTTGATATGGCCATCTTGCAGCTCCTTAATCTGTTTTTTGTAGTTTGTGTCGAACAAAATGTTCAGGGTTCGATCAGTCGTAATTAACGACTGTACCAAATTTCACAAGTCATTTTGAAATTCAGATATTTCACAAATCATTCTTCTGGGACTTCATTCAGACATTACGGGAAAAGTACGTTTAAAGAATTGTTCTTTCTGGAATATGTACATTTCAACATTCAGTCGTACTAGACCAGACCCATATTTTGTACGTCAAATAAGATAAGTAATAGAACTTAAACATCGAAGAGAATTTATGTGCGCTTGTGCGCATGTGTGTTATACAGAACAACACACATCTGCAACTTCTGAATATGGTGGTTCTTTCTTTTCGTTTGTGACGACAAAAAGGATGAACCCAAATATTCAAATCAAATGAATTTAATAATTTTTTTAAGCATTGATCACCATAGTATAGTTGTAAAATCGCTTTTAAAAATATCATAGTTCACAACAGTTTATGGCTGTTTGATCATAGTGTGTCGAAGTTAGGGATCAAAAGTGATCTCGCAGCGTGAACGCTTCGATAGCGCCTTCTAATTTTTCTAGTAGCGACATCTAGTTATATTTTAGTGTATTAATGAAGCTACAGAATTACTAGTAGGACCATGCCTTACATTTTTGTTTGTTTGTAATATCTATTTGGTTTGTACATTAATAATAAATAGTAATAGTAATTTCGAGATATGAAATGTTCACTCTCCCCGTTTACCGGAAAATTGAGATATTAATGATTTTAGCATCACAAACAGATTGTTTTAAAGAACGTAGGTATTGAAATTCAAAAGATTTGTTTTTTTCTCAAAATCACAGCGTGATAATTAAAATAATTTAGAGTGTGTAATGTCTTGCTGGAACTTTACGATTCAATAAACATCAACAACATGTCAATTCGACTGTTTTTGTGATTTGATAACTTTGCCAATTGTTAAATGATTTTGGAGATTATTTCAAGTATCGTTTTGAAAAATGACCTCAAGATAAGACTTTAATTCCTGAGAAAATTATTCAGGAAACATTAAAATAGAAACAAAATACATGTTTGTTTGAGTAAAAAACCTCAAATTATAATTTATGACTGGGAAGATGTGTGCCAGTTGTTTGGTCGTTTGAGAAAGCGCTAGGATACTATTTCAAAATAGTCACACTAATATTATAAATGCGAAAGCTTGGATGGATGGATGTTTGTTACCTCTTTACGTCAAAACTCCTGAACGGATCGGGCTGAAATTTGGCATACTGGTAATTCTAATCTACTTTTTATCCCATCAATCGGTTCCCATACGATAGAAATCACCTTTAAACGTTTATAGAGACAACACGTGCGAAGTCGCGGGCATAAACTAGTATCTATAAAACTTTTAAATCTATCACGGTTAATAACACAAATTTTTTACACTTTGCCACTGCGACACAATGTGCCGAAATATTGGAAAGCTCGAAACTCTTATCATGGTAAATATCCCGTTGTAAATGACTTTAGCATCTCTATACACTAGCCAAACTCAATGTAGAATATTTGTAAACAAACTGCCTATACTTAACCTTACTTTACTCTGTTGTCGCGTCTTTTTATACGCAACTAACAAAACATGTCGATTTGAGATCCTTTAATAAATATTGCTAACAATTATATTTGAAACTCGAAGCCAAGCAAGCGAGTTTTAGTTATTTGTATCGTGTTGCAGCTGTGTGGTGCCAGGTTAGAATTTACACCACCCCAACTCTTCCCGCTGGTGTCGTAAGAGGCGACTAAGGGATATCCACCGGGGGCGGGCAGCAGCGCCCCCTGCAGAACAATTCTACCACCGAACTGCGATCCCCAACCCGCATGCCCATCGTGTTGATTATGGGCAGTACCCCCATATGTGATAAAAGGAAATAAGGCGCTTATCAGAGGTGGCTCGCGTCCAGCAGTGGACCAATACGACGACCTCAGTGGCACAGCGGGCGAAGGTCCGCCTGAGACGCAGAAGTTTGCGGGTTCGATTCCCGCCTCGCGACAAATGTTTGTACGATCTGCAGATATTTGTTCAGGGTGTTCTGGGTGTTTTTTATGTATAATAAAAAATAAGTAACTATTTATGTAGTGTATTGTATTAAGTATATCAGTTATCTAGTATCCATAACAAAAGCTGTGCTTAGCTTGGGGCTAGATAATGCTGTTTCAATTGTCCTGCATTGTTTATTTATTTATTTACTAGCTGCGCCCCGCGGCTTCGCCCCCGTGGAAATTTATGTTTCCAACTTTCTTAATTTTTTCTTTCATAAGAACCTCCTCCTGACAATAACAAACACAACAAAGAAAGAATTAGCGAAATCGGTCCAGGCGTTGTTGAGTTATGCGCTTACCAACAAATTTTGCGATTCATTTTTATATTATAGATATACAAGATATACATTTATAATACAAGCTGTTGAGGTTGAGGTATAGTGAATGGCTGAAACCGGCTCAAAAATATAGCTAACAGACAAAGACGTACCTCATATCGACTTTACTGCACCTAACTGCAAGTATCTGTGGAAGACGTTCGCAGAACTTATTGAATTGATTGTAAACTTCCCTGAAGTTCGACTTGGGAAGTTCCTTCTAATGGTTTGCTTTCTTTGACGTGGATTTCTTAGATTAACTTACGTGCTTAAAGTTAATGAGTTTGCTTTGAAGATGTCGATCTCTGTCTAATGTATCTGCAGCCTGTGCCAGCAGTGCCACCGTCTATTTTGTTCTTTCATTTCCAGTTCATTCCAAGGTTGCCTGGAAGAGATCGCTCTCAGCGATAAGGTCGCTCTTTATACTTCCTTTTCTCTAAGCATTTTCTCTGTACTGCTTCCTGTATTTGTGTGGTATAATAAAGCGTTTTCTTTCTAGCTATCTATAAATAAAAAATCTTCATATTATGTATGTTATACATACATTATGGTGCGAATCTCATAACCCTCCTCCGTTGGTTGTCGGGTAAAAACAAATGAAAATTCACGAATACGCGGCGAAAATATAAATAAATAATGCTGGACAATTCACACAGCATTATCTAGCCCCAAGCTAAGCAGAGCTTGTGTTATGGGTACTAGATAACTGGTATACTTAATACAATACACCACATAGATAGATATTTTTTATTATTCATAGAAAACATCCAGAACGCCCTGGTCAAATGTCTGCAGATCGTACAAATATTTGTCCCGAGGCGGGAATCGAACCCGCAACCTCGTGCGTCGCAGGCAGACCTTCGCCCGCTGCGCCACAGAGGTCGTCTATATATAGTAGTTTCATCTGAATTAACCAACTGTAAGTATACGAAATGTAAAAATGAAATTAAAAATTACTTATCCCACTAATATTAAAAATGCGAAAGTAGTAAAATGTGAAACTTTTGTAAAGTACAGAGAACCTCCAAAACTTTTGAACAGATCAAGATGAAATTTGACATAGACATAGGCTACTTATTATATGCGGGCAGAAGCTAGTTTGTTTTATAAAACTTACCAGCTACCGCACGCGGCTTCGCACGTGTTCTTCTGGGATAGATAAATAAGAAGTAGGTAGCCTTATTGTCATTCGAGGATTAGAACTACCTACACGGCTAGCAATAAGTCTGGTCAATCTAATCTGTGCTTAGTTTTAGTGCGAAGGGGTAACAAACATCCATCCATCTATCCAATCCATTCGCATTTATAATATACTAGTTTATGCCCGCGGCTTCGAACGCGTTGTTTTTATGGAAACGTTTAAAGGTAATTTCTATTCCATGGGAACCGTTCAGTAGTTTTGGCGTGAAGAGGTAACAAACATCCATCCATCTATCCGTCCAAACTTTCGCATTTATAATATTACTGTGACTAGCTTCTTAGATAATGATTTTATCGGGTATTTATCGCGTACCTTTTGTTATTATTTCCCTTACGTTTCTACCACGTTACAGCGATCGTGGTCACGGGGCGACTGATAAAATCATTTACTATGAATTAAATAATATCGCAAAAATTTTCGACTTCGACGGGACTTGAAAACACATCCACCTTCCTTTAGTACAGGAATGTGCTAACCAACTACACCACGAAGAAATTTTTCTTCTATGTTACTTCGTTTGGGAGATATCAAAAGGGGGGGTGAAAATTGGGACGGGAGGAGGGGGGTGAATTTTTTTCTTCCAACTCGAGAAGAAACCCTCTATACGATCCCGCAATCGAAACTCCTCTAGCACGACGGTAGTGACGGTAAGTGACGTGGGAGTCGAAAATCTTTGCCGATATTATTTGATTTCTTAGAAATTACCCTTAGTGTGGGGTTACGCACTATCATCATCATCATCATATCAGCCCTTGTCGACCCACTGCTGGGCATAGGCCTCTCTATGTTTATGCCATTCACCTCGATCGATACGCACTATAATAACAAATAACCTTATCATTTACTATGTTAACAAATCGCGAAAGTTTAAAAAGTTATACTAGCTTCTGTCCATATTTTCGATGTAATAAGTAGCATATTATCTAAGTTAAGCTTTGCTCTAAACGTACGACAAATTTCATCTTGATCGGTTCAGTAGTTTTGGAGATCCTAGATAACAAATGTTCAGATTTCACAATCTTTCGGCTGTATAATATTAAAAGGATAGGAAGTAGGATGCGAAAGTTTGGATGTATGTTTAGAATTATTTATTCAGGTAAAAAACAACATTACATTTCAGTTAGAAGTGCCTTAAAGCCTATGTTAGGTTTAACTAGACACAGAGTTCTCACCTGGTTCAATAAGAGGTATAGGTAGGTATATTAATCGAAATACTACTTACAATGGATAGAGATATTGATGGATGATTGTTGCCTCTTTACGCCAAAACGACTGAACCGATCGGGCTGAAATTAAGCATAGATGTAGCTCTAAGCCTGGAATAAAACATTACTTGTAAGTTATATCCCACAAAACAGTTCCCATGGGATATAAATAACCTTTAAACGTTACCATAGAAACAACGCGTGCGAAGCCGCGGGCAGAAACTAGTTATTATAAGTGTTGAGTGTTATTATTAGTGAGATATTGCGTGCTTTGGATTCTAAACTGTAAATTTATATATTCTACTAGCTTCCGCCCGCGGCTTCGCCCGCTTATTTTCGGTATAATAAGTAGCCTATTATTTAAGTTAGGCCTAAGCGTACGCCAAATTTCATCTGGTTGCGTTCAGTAGTTTTGGAGATCCTAGGTAACAAAAATTCAGATTTCACAAACTTTCGGCTTCTTTATGTTAGTAGGATTGCGTGCTTTGGATTCTTAACTGTAAATTCGACGACCTCGGTGGCGCGGCGGGCGAAGGTCCGCCTGCGGCGCAGGAGGTTGCGGGTTCGATTCCCGCCTTGGGACAAATATTTGTACGATCTTAAAATATTTGTTTCGGGTGTTCTGGTCGTTTCTATATATAATAAAAAAAATCTATTTATGTAATGTATTATCATATTATGTATATCAGTCATTTAGTACCCATAACACAAGCTCTGCTTAGCTTGGGGCTAAATGATGCTGTGTGGATTGCCCAGTATTATTTATTATTTATTAAAATTTCTATATTCTTTTGCGTGCTTTGGTTTGTAAACTGTAAACTTTAAAAACCAAAGCACGATATATTCTTAAATAAATATATTAGGTTTGTCATAAGAAAAAGTGTGATAAACATGATACATTTTTCAGGAGCCTATTTATTTCTCAGACGTTCTTATGTTTTCATATTTACAAAAAAATGCTGAAGATTTACAAAGAAAAAGTATCGTCCATTAGTCCCTTTGTGAGCTTGACAATGAAGTTATCGTAGGTTTATCGTGGAAACCTTATCTAGGTCCCCATTTTGATTTATGAACTATTCTCAACATTGTAGAAGTAAATAATGTACCTTATTTATTTTGGTACGCATACATTCGCGAGGTAATAACTTTGCAATTTTTTATATAATTTTTGATATCAATGCATCGATCTAAGTAAAATTCTGGAAGTTCTCGAAAGTGGTTCAAATTTGGTCAAATTGGGTCCATTCACCTCAGTCACAGTCGGACCGAGGGGGCGACGCTGGCGTTCGTGTTTCGCGTGCGTATTGTTGTCGCGGACGCACGTCGGTTTAAGTTTCCATCTTTGTTGTTCATTAGGTAAATCTTTGCATTTAGTTGTAACAAAACATGTCATTTGTTGAATTAGCGCTCCGAGAACGTACCATAAGAACAGAATTTTACATTATATCACTATATATATATGTATCAATGCCTAGGATCTTTTTAACACGAGTAGGAAGAGAATACTCATAACAAAAATATATGAATGAACGAACTTAATTAGTATTTTTAGTATTGAGCTCTAAAATAAATAAATCTATCCATCTGAACAATTTATTATACTAGAAGTTAACTTAAATAAAATTCTAAATAAGAAATAAGCATCGTACAAACGGCGGCCTCATCACTGAGAGCGATTTCTACCAGACAACCTTAATATAATACGTTAGTTTCATTTAAAACTCAAGCTCAGCAGAAAGCTTGAGTTTTCTGCTTCTGCTTTTGTTGTACGGAGACAGATTTTAAATTTTAAAAATTCCTATGAGACTTTTCCGCCTTGAGGGCCCTATTCACTTGAAATTTTCGTGACTCATTTTTGCTCCAGAAGTTTTATTGTGAAAAGCATGAAATTTTAAACGTTTGTCGCTACCCTCGTTTCAATTACCTCTGTATATTTATGTAACCGGTGTCCTGTTGAACCCCCTGTGTATACGTAATTGTTTGCTGGTTCCTGGTTAATAATGTAGGAGGAAAAGCAAAGGCCGTTATACATTACGTTTTCTGGGCAATCTGGGCCTGGAGAAATACATTTAATATTGTAACTACAACGCAATAAAGTTGATTTCAGCTTTTAGTTCTCTGATTGAGCGATATTTGTCTAACAGCGGCTAAAGGTATATATTTGGATAGAAGACACTTAAACAAATAATAAATGTTCTATGACACAGTGTCCTAAAGCGTTTCTGATATATTCACATATGAAGAAAATATATAGGTACCTAGTTAAAGTTATTTTCATCTGCGGCGCTGCCTGCCCTCACACTAGCGCCGCCGCCACCTATTTTATCTAATTTATTTTGTATAGTTTAGGCAGAGATACGAAGTTGCCCTTGATGACCACCAAACTCTATTTTCGCATCTCTGTCTAAACTACACAAAATAAAACTATTACAGAGGCATTAAGAAAAAGGTTATAATAGGTATCACAAACTGGCTAACGTAATTTTTGGAAATTCCTTTCTTAAACATATTAGATAAAATATGTAGGTGGCGGCGCTAGTGTGAGGGGAGGCAGCGCCTTAATATCTCAGAAACCGACAGTATCCTATAACTTAATCATATAGGTATGTATAACTTTTATTGTGAGAGGCGATTTTGAAAAAAAAAATTGATTGTCTGTAAAGTCGGTTTACTGACGATAGTTGAACGTGACAACGTCTCAGAGCGAGGTAACGCCGCATGAGGTAACGCCGCATGACGTCATGTTTTTTCGTACGTGCAGCCGGCTCTATCGAATTATAAGACGTTGTCACGTCAAAAATGTCAGCCATCTTGGATTTTGAAATGGACATCTTTTTCGTAATCTACGAGTTCGAGTTAGTCGAAAACGATACCCATATCAGATTTTTTATGGGGAAGGGGGTTCCGGGGGGGGGGGGGGCACACGAGGGTCACAGCACGGCTCGCTTCGCTCACCGCAATACGAACCCGCTCGTAGCAGCAAGGCTCGCTTCGCTCGCCTTGCTGTGTGACGTGTGTCGTATTGCGGTGAGCGAAGCGAACCGCCGTCATCAAATTCGTAATCCTCGCCCCTATGTTAGTCGAAAACGATACCCATATCAGATTTTTTGATGGGAAAGGGGGTTGAGGAGGGCAGGGGACAGGGGGCGAGGGGGGTCACATCACGGCTCGCTTCGCTCGCCGTGCAGTTCCCCAATAGTCGCATTGCGGTTCGCTTCGCTCACCGCTCTCGCTTGCACTTTAAGCCTTACATGGAACGCCGGTAACGCCGGTAACGTCGGTAACGCCGCATGACGTCATAGCGAGGTAACGCCGCATGACGTCATGTTTTTTCGTGCGTGCCGCCGGCTCTATCGAATTATAAGACGTTGTCACGTCAAAAAAAAAATGATGACAGATGTTAGGGCCAAAATATTCAAACCCCTTTAGTGATCCATGAGACAGTTAAAAAGTTACACTAAATTTCAATTATTTTTTGAAATATGTACTAGAAAAATCTACCAAACAAGGTTGGTAACTTTTAACATTAATCTCACGTATTACTTATTTAAATGCAATATCAATACCTACATACTACTATACAATATTTTCGCAGTTTTTGAAACATAGTGATTACATATATATTTCGTTTTCCTTCTCTCCCCATTTGATGTGTGTAAATTGTATTCATAATTTGAATACTTGTATTCAAAATCAAACAGGCGCTGGAGCGTTAGAATTTAACAACATTGCTTCAATAAAGGCGTGTGCACATTAATGATCACTACACGAGTACGATCTGCATAAAAATAAGCCAAAGCTTTTTCCGAACTTTATCTATTCTTAAAGGTATGTTGGGTGTACTGTGTTCTTCCTACAGAGTGTAGACAAAAATTAATGATGTAGTAGACCTAAAGCTGGTCGCACACCTAGAAAACACCGCTGCAGCATGCACAAAAATGTGCATTCAAATATAGGCTTTAACTCGTAACATTTAGGTGAATTTTATATTAACGGCATCCGATGACAGACAGCTCGCGGACCACTGCTTTGAAGCTTTTAGGAAGCCATTTTGTTTTCCCGCGGCTTCACACCCGTATTTTCGGTACAATAAGTAGCCTATTGCTTAGTTTAGATTACGTTCTAAGTGTATGCCTAACTTCATCTTGATCTGTTCAGTAATTTAAAGACACACATTTCACAGAGTTTCGCATTTATAATAATAGTAGGATAGGATAACGAGATTAAACCCAAAGAGTGGTAGTGGTATTGGATTAATGAGCGCAGAGCTTTACCCTCTCCACATTATACCTATTCGTAGGCCCTACCGAGTTACACAATCTAGCTAAATAATTATAAGAAAACTTTTGGACAAGGACTCCTTATTGTTGATGTTGTGTCTCCACTAAAACTTACTTCCTGGACAAAGAAGTAAGGATATAGCTGGGTAGAGCTGATAAAGCAGATAATAGCTGACTTCTATTCTAATAATAGAAGTCAGCTATTATCTGCTCTATCATAATATTATTGTTAGATGCAATGCAATGTCGTCGCACCCTCTGAAAGGGTGGGACGAGGACATAAGGACAGTCGCAGGAGTGATGTGGAACAGAGTGGCTCAAGAAAGATCCGAACGGAAAAGGTTGGAAGGGCTTTGCTGATTGGCAAACAGATCTGCAAAAAATGAATAAACTTAAATTACTAGGTTAAGTTTAATCTAATTTTAATTTAGTTATACTTTTATTTTCTTAAGTTTAGATGTATTATTTAAAAGTCTGAATAAAAAGCTAAATTATTACTAACTCATAACTCATTTGTTGGTAATACAAAATTACATGTCACAAAAAATAATAAAAACTTAACTACAATGTAGATTTAACAGCACAGTCTTTAGTTCATTGTAATATTAAAATAATATCATGATCATACAATTGTATTCATTGATTCAATTAATTCATTAAATTAAATTATCCTTTCCTAATTTATCATAGTCAAAGTCGTAGGGCGATTGTTCAATTAACCAATTTTTAAGTTTGGTTTTGATGATTATAGATACTTACACCTTATAACGTTGAATTTGCACTACACGCTTTTCAGTTTGAATAACTGATTCCATGTTAAGTAGGTACCTAACAACAGTCGGCAGTTAGCTCAATTGTTTCAATTGTAAATACTAGTATAATTTTCTTTGTGAATAAATGTCTGTTTGTTGGTACCTAACTAATATTTAGGGATATTATGTAATAGTTATTTGTAGTATTACGATAACAACCCTTTGTTCATTTGTTTTCGATCAAATTGTCTTTATTAACAAAGAAAATTACAATTAAATAATAGAAGCAAATTAGAACTGGTATTTAGTATTGAAACAATAGTGCTAAGTGCAGACTGTTGCAAACAATATACGCGTAGCTCAACTGATCCATATCAAAACCAGTCGGAAGCTTCCCCAGACGCTGACGGCATTGCCCCGCTGTTTGACAATGAATAACCAGACAGATTTACATAGTACCTACCTATTGTAGAAATCTTTTAAAGCCTTCGAACTGCTCTCACATAATCCATTTTCTGAATAAGCAAATGAAAATGTATTCCAAGGAACCGATAGCCGTATTTCTATGGCACAAAAGGGGAAAAACCTTTGTAACAAAAATACGGATCCCTGTACCTTCTGCCTTCATTCTGCCTTCTGCCTCACATATTGCTCCCCCATCTATCGAAATAACATGGTTCATTTGAAGTTTCTAATCGAAATAACTTTATTGGAGATGGCAGCACGTGTTAGCATTTTATTTTCCGCTGGAGTGCAGGCAGAAATGTTCGGTAATGAACGCGCCACGTTCTGTGGATAAATCACGATTTTTCCACGTTTTTGTTGCCAACTTTGCCCGCAGTTGATAGATCTGGCATTTTTGGCGAGAGTTTAGGGAAAAAAATATATGTGATAGTGTGTTCGCTGCCTGGCATGGGCAAGATGTAGGTACACTAACAAAACGATACTGAACAAAGGAGTTAAAATGCCTAGGTCCATAATACTTTAGTATTGAATTGGTAGAAAATTAGAATTTAAAATTGGTTGTCTGTAAAGTCGGTTTACTGACGATAGTTGAACGTGACAACGTCTTAAGAAACTGATCCATATCAATACCAGTCAGAAGCGCCCCCAAGACGCTGGCTGTATGCATCCTCGAATGGCAATGCTGATGCGCTGCGCCAGATACTCACCAGCTCTCGGGTCACGCGTCGTTTTGACCAGACGCTCAGATAATTTTTTAAGAACCCGAAGAGCTTCGGTACGCCACGGTCTCGACTCCAAGGGGAAGAAATGTGAAGGCTCTGTCGAGACCTGCATTTTTGTGTCTCTTGAGATCCTCGCCAAATCTGCCGCCGCACCCGCCCTCACGGCTGTCCTCAAAAGATAGGAAGGCACAAGAGTGTCGACGCATGTAGCGTCAGCGCAGTGCTGGAGCACGTTTGTACCAAACCATTTCACATAAAGGCCCCGTCCCATTGTCGTTGGGACAAAAGTGATTTTGGGGGAGCAGCATCGGGGCAAGCACTATGTCAAGTGAACTTCGTCTAAAATTGAAATTTTTAATGATTTTCCAGGTGGGACCAAACGAGATGGCTTTAAGATTTTTTCAACGAAAGAACTAGTGCTGTAGATAGAAGACAAGAACGCTGGTAGGGTTACACTCGAAATTTTGCGTTTTTTCGCTTTCTTTGTGAATAAAGATGTCTTACTATACACAACGTTTTTGAAGATAACATAAGCACTCTATAACAATTCGCCGAAGCCCAAAATTTTGCTGGCTACACCACCACAATGCATTCTACAGAATCCACTCTTAAATTATTTCGGAGCGATCGATTCGCATTCAGCAATTTAAATGTTATCTCACACAGCTGGCACAAAAGGTCTCATTATCGTTTCGCATATGCCTTTTACACACAAAAAGAATCTGTCAGAGAGGAAAAGGGATGATTTATGTGTTGAAGGTAGGTTTTTATTTAAAAGTTTCCCCGAATAATCAAAAACAAATCATATTTCATGACAAATGACGATTTTTTAGACAGATTTGATTTGAAAACTTTTAAATTTCGCGATTTAATTGAGACCTAGAGATGGATTTAATATAATTTTTATATATATACTTTTAATAAGTTTTTCGTAAATCTGTCAGCGCTTTTATAAAAAACTATGTATAGTCTACATAGCTTACAAATGGTCTTAGCTACAACGGTTAGGTCTCACATCAGACAGATTTTCTTTGAAAACTCTCAAATATTGCGATTTGTTTGACACCTAGGATGCATTTTAGTAATGTTTTATATTTTCTTTTAAAAATCTGCAGGGCTTTTATAAAAACTATGGATACCTGGTCTCCATAATTTACAAACGGTCTTAGCTACAACAGTTTACCTCTCATATTATCTTCCCCGTATATTCAAGGTTTTGTTTGCTCTACCATGTATATTCAAGGTTTTGTTTCCTTCAGGTTTACTTTGATGGCATCGGTGCTAATATTAAATATATGTCAAATCGAGATGTGTGACGTAACCAGTCGTAGATTAATTTGATTTACAACTAATAACGGTTTAGTGGTCATAGAGTAAACTTCTGAACAAGAACTTCATTTACTGTCCATACTCTTTGTACTTGTTTAAATTTGCTAACGTTACCAAGAGATGCCGCCGTACGCGTGCAGTTATTCCTCATTCCTTTTAATAACATAGACAACTATGATGATATTATTTTATGCTAGCAATTCTTTACTTCTAGCATTTTGTTTTGTTAAATTGGCTATACTAATCAAACGAAGGTTAACCAATCAGATTGCAAAGATTAGTTCCGACATGTTGTCAGCCTTCAGTAGCTTTCAGTATCTTGTTTCGTAGTGTTGCCTAAATCTGATCAGTTATCCAATCAGATTGTGAAGATTAGTTCTGTTATGTTTTGCATCCCGATTATTATTATGTTTTGTAATATTGCCGAGGCTGATCAAGTGTCAAATCAGACTAAAGAATTTACTCTGATATGTTGGTAGAATCAGTAGAATGTAACTGGATGGATTTGATTGGTGGAAACGCAAACGTGAAGGTTGTTCACGTTTGGACATGGCTCTTCGTAGGAGTTACCGTAGACGAGAGTTTGCAAAGAAAGATGGAGGACTTTGGTTGTGAGAGGCATCGAGGGAGGATCGAATTCTCTTGAGTATCGTCGAGGTAACTCCTGAACGAAGGAACTTGTCTGTTCCCACCACGAAATTAACCTACGGAAAATAATAACGTGGATAGTTGGATACTATTGAAGTTGCGATAACTTTGCTGATTGTCTTAGTATGAAATAAAAGTGCCATTGTGACTTGTGATAGTTATTTGTTTGATCGTGAATTTTATTTTCGTAATATAAAATTGTCGTGTGCTCTTTGGAGTATTTCATTTTCATCCACGCGAATCCTACATGTCCGAAACCCGAGATAGCCCACTGATTCCCGTTCCGTCCCGACCTAACACGAGAAGCGACACAGATTCCCGTTTCGACCCAATTCCTGTTTCGACCCTGATTCCTATTCACACCCACTACAACCTCTTAATTCGACATATATACCTATAATAAAAATTTTACGCCTGAAATATAATATTATTTCCCATCGGACAGCAGACAACACTGTAGGTGTATTTAGCCATCTAGGTAATCGAAGTTTCAAATCGGATTATGGTTTTACCTCAACCTCGTCTAAAAGCTTTATGTAGACAGGTAAACAATTCTGGTGATAGATAATAGATTAGATTTTCTGATGTTATATTTAGATAAACCACTAAGTGCGAGTCAATTCGCAAAAAAAGTGTTCAGTACCATAAAATTCAGGCAACTTTTTCAAAGAATATCAAAGTTTCACTTTCACCCCTTTAAATTTTCAACTTTATTATATTTTAGTGATTAATGCTTATTTACAGAAAGTCACAAATGAAGTGTTACTTATTCACAGAAAGTTTCATGTGTCTACCTATTGTGGATTAAGAGATACAGCCTTGACACACCAAAAAATTACGTTTTTAGTATGGAAGCCAAAGTGGGCTTCCTTCCATACAAAAACGTGATTTTTTGGCTATATTTGCTCTTGAGTTGTGAGAATGAAATCCCTATAATAAAAATAATTGGGATATTTGTTTTATTTTTATTATTCGCTGATAAAGCGGCAAGAGAAATAGAAATTCTCTGAAAATTTCTACTGTCTACCTCTTACGGTTCATGAGATAAAGCCCTCTGATCGACGGACGGACGGACAGCGGGGCTTAGTTACATTTGGGTTCCATTTTCACCCTTCGGGTACGGAACCCTAAATAGACCTGCGAAGCTGGTGGGAAACTGATCGAACGGATCAAATTGGCGAGTTCTCATATCGGAGGCCGAGACACACTGCGGATTACTGAGGCATAGTGTGTGTGTCTTGCTTGGGCTCTAGTGAGGCCACGGCTGTAATGAGTAAGTATATTCAGAAAAACATCATTTATGTACCTACCTACAACGTTTGCCTGTATTGTCCCCATTGAAGCCAGCGTTTCCGTATATTTGTATGTAACCAGGGCATTCTTATCTACATGTCGGTTGAAATTTTCGCTCAAACCTGCCGCTCGCCGGACGTCCGTGCCGATATGAAGCCTGGCTCTACCTGTCTCACAAGGACGCATTTTACATCAAAAACTGGTTGCATAAATATTGTAATAAAAAATATATAAGTCGACGCGAAGACGTTATTTCAATAGGAAAAATTAGTTTTGAGAGTTTATTTGATTGTTAAACGAATAAATCTAATCACGGAATTGAGTTAGGTTTTAAAACATTGTAAAACCTCAAAGAATTAGGTTCGCGACGGCGATTTTCGCTCGCGATCATAATCGTTCGACGCGGGGCTAAGTTTTGCTATAGGTAAATACGGCCGTCGGCCAGGCAAGAATTCATTCTTGCTCGAGTCGTCAGACGGAACAGACCTCTGCTATGGAATAAATCTACTGTCACAACAACTTCGTGTTTTCCGTGGGGTACCGAGGCTCTTCGAGTTTAAAAAAATTGGAGGAAATTTAATATTTTTCCAAAAGAATTTTAACCTTATTATTTTGATTATATAACCTTATTATTCACAAAGAAAATTATACTAGTATTTACAATTGAAACAATTGAGCTAACTGTTGCAAACAGTCTACAGATAGCTCAACTGATCCATATCAACACCAGTCGGAAGCGTCCCCAAGACGCTGGCTGCATTGCCACGCTGTATGGCAATGCTGATACGCTGTGCCAGATATTCACCAGCTCTCGGGTCTCACCTTATTATTGATATGATATTGGTAATATTTCGTGATTCGTTTCATTACTTTAAAATCTTTAAATAGATTTGTTTTAGATAACTAATGAGGTCCGTATTGGGCAACTTACCACGGAGCAGCCTTGATGTTATTATTATGTAACCTAAGACCGCATTATTGTTTTCTACCTATCTATAGAGCCCCCCGTTATGGGAGGGTCACTGGGTTATGCTACAATTTTTTTGTAACGCCATGGTGGGAAGGTGGTCACGGCTTCACTATTGTAACAAACTGCTTCTATCCATCCTCTAGTGTGAGAACAATAGAAGGCGCCTTCAATAACAGCGAGTGACTTTAATCTACGGGGTACAAATTCCCCGAAAATTTAACTAGAGCGGTTTGTCGTTTTCTGTGTTAAAGAAGCCTTTTCCATGATCAAAGAACCGCCAACGATAGTTTTGTAAAAAAAATAGATAGGAATTTTGTACTGCCAACGGTTTCAGGGACTACCTGAAACCGTTGGCAGTACAAAATTCCTATTCCAGAAATAAATAAAAGTAAATTCCAGAAAATACACTCAAATAGGAACCATTGCAGACATCCTATGGCGTTTCAATAATGTGAACAGTTTTACCCGAATTTTTGTCTTTGAACAGTAATCTAGACATCATCTAGGTACACATAATAAATAAATTCATGTGTCTGTTTGTTTTCACACAAAACAGCTTTTTACTAAATGCACTTGTGTACATAATAAAAGTCAACTGCGAGTCGGACTCGGTATAAGGAAGTAGGTAGTCTGTAGCCGGTTTTGGTCCATGCCGGAATCGCAAATTATTTTTTGTGAAAAAAAAACTACAAATTTACGGTTTTCGGATTTCTTCCTTTATTTGTGCTATAAGACTGCTTCTCATCAAATTATATGATTCTAGGTCAAAGGCTACTTCTTTTTGACCTAGTATATAGGTTTTGGTCCATAACGAAAATCAAAATGTATTTTTTTGTGAGAAACTACAAATTTACGTTTTTCAGGTTTTCTCCTTTACTTGTACTAAATAAAAGACCTTGCTTTTCGCCCAATGTCACGATTCTAGGTCAATGGGAAGTACCCTATAGGTTTTGGTTCATGGCGAGAATAGAAAGTGAATTATCTACAACTTTACGTTTTAATAAAATAAGAACTCATTAATTGTACGCGAGCGAAGCCGCGGGCACTGCTAGTGTATGAATAAAGTGCCAGCACAGTGGCAGTATTTTAATATTCGATTGGGAGTCACGTCCATGTTCGTTATCATATTCCTGTCCCGGAAAACGAAAAAGGTCGTCCTAAATAGCTTTGAGTCGATGGAGAAAAGTATCCGAAAACGCTTAACCAGTAAGTGTACACCTTTGGGTACTTATTATATATTATGTTGTACATCATAACATAACGTAATTTGGTAATTGTATTGTATTCTATTTCATTTATTTCAGATGATTAAGTAATCCGTATTACACATACACACAAAATTAAATTAAATTCAAAATTATACACCCAATCAGTTAATAAATAAGATTAGATAAATTCTATATCATTTCAATTGATTAGAAAAATTACATTACCTACATTAAATTACATCATATAACATTACGTACTTACAGCTAACATCGAGTCAGACATCATACCCTCAGACTGCTGGAACACATTTTGCAAAATGTGTCCACATGAGAGACAGACAATGTTCCGCCACGGTTTTTAATTGTTGGTTGTAATGTGAACACTTGTTGATTTATCGATAAAGAAAATGATGAATTTGCAAAAAAGTAAACTCTGGTGCACCCTACATGTTAAATGTATTCGTAGTTAATTTCTATAGGTTCATGTTTTATGTTTATTATTATTATTGGCATGATCCCACTGCATGGCAAAGGCCTCCCTTTCCACCTTCCATTCTTCTCTATTGTCAGCCAATTGCGGCCATTTTTGGTTGTAGGCGTCCAGTTCATCTTTCCATCTCCGCCTGGGCCTTCCACGAGTTCGCCCATTAGGAATCTAGTCTGTGATGGCTTTCGCCCAGAGTTCTTCCGTCATGTGACATACGTGTTCAGCCCAGTCCCATTTCAATTTGGCAAACTTCACAGCTACGTCCTCTATCTGAGTCTTGGAGCGCAGTGTTGAGTTTCTGATGTGGTCTTTCAATTTAACTCTAAGAATGCAGCGTTCCATAGCTCTTTGGCAGACACTGAGGCGAGATTTTTGAACATTGGTGAGTGACCATGTTTACGCACCGTACGTGAGAATGGGGAGAATGCACCATGTCCATTAGTTTCCGCTTTAAGGTGGCAGCGGATTTTCATAATTATGTTTCATCGACCAATAGCTCTTCCAGGCGTTTTCCGAGCGGCGAGATATCTCTTTGTCCTGTCTCGCTTGGAAGGAAACTATTTGGCCTGAGTATAATTATGTACTCATGTTTTTATTATTATAATTTCAAATATAATTTTTTTGATAATTACTTTTCTCATAAGCCTAAAAGAGGAGGCCAAGACAAATCATCATGAGACATACAAATACCAAAGTAAGAATACATTTGAAACTTTTCAGGTAGGTACCTATCCTATACGTAGTTTTCCTCAAGCTACCCCCAATTTCCAAACAGAAATTCTAGGGATCGAAGATAGATTCGTACAAAAACTAATAAATGGTTCGTACGCGACCTACGCCCCCGGAAAGGTTGGAATTTTTATTGTACGAGATGAACACTGATTTTTTGTTGGAAGTTATTGAGCTACTGTTCACTGTCTGTTTCATTTTGAGGATAATTCAAGAAAGAACTATGTCATCATGATCAGCAATTCACATTAGGACGTGTCGATATACTTTAAGCTGTGTGGTGCTGGCTTAGAATTTGCACCACCCCAACTCTTCCCGCGGGTGTCGTAAGTAACCCGTAGTAGGAAACTAAGGGAAATCCATCGGGGGTTCAGCAGCGCCCCCTGCAGAACAATTCTATCATCGATCTGCGATCCCCAACCTGCATGCCCAGCGTGGGGATTATGCGGGCATTACCCCCATGAGATAAAAGCCAACAAGGCGCTTATCAGGGGGAGGCCTGCGTCCAGTTGTGGACCAATACAGGCTGTTGAGGTTGAGGATATACTATAAGATGACTGGGTGACTGGGTGAGGGCGACTCATGCATGAGCCAAATCCGAAATTAGGAGAGTAAGAGAAAAGTCGTGGTTTCCAAAAGTAAAGGGAAGGTCCATGTTCAGCAGGGGACTAGTCATCTATCATATCATCTATTACAGGTTTCTTAAAATCTAAGAAAACATTTTTTAGATAACTTTTAGAACATTAATTTTTTTTCAGTTAATTCTTGGCTTGATGGTTGAATGGGATTAGAAACGAAAAATTATTAAGATTTATTCCTTCCTATCATAATAGAACTTTTCTCTTGTAAGTATAGTTTAAGACTATCCAGGTTAATGTTTCACGTTTTAATTGTGTTTTTTAGAACAGACTCATAAAACGCGCAATACTAAAACTCATTTAAATGACAGGTTGTCTCAGGTTTTTTAATTTCACCTAGTTCCATGTACCTAACTAAGGTTTAGTGCTGTTTTAGGAGTGAAATTGAAAAAAGGTACTATTCGTTTTTCTGTGCTCGGACCTCCATCTGGCGCGTTCGCTGACACGAAAAATACAATTTAAAACAAACTCCGGACATAATTTAGGCGACTTTCCTGTTTTTGGGCATTCATTTTGCTTGATTGAAAACAATCTTGGGCTAGCCTTGCTCTGTTTTGAGGAAGGCAATGGTGGTTAAAGAATTTTCAATTGAGTTTTTTATTGGTTTTTGTGTGTAAAATAAGAAATGACTTTACGTGCTCCAGGAAACCCTTGAAGTAGGCATTTGTTGTGTCCATCAAACTTAATCGTGTATACTTATTAGTTAAATAAATAAATAATGCAACAATCCACAGAGCATCATCTAGCCCGAAAGAAATACAAACATTTGTCCCTAGGTAACCCTAACCTTAGGGAATTAGGGTTCCCCTAATCGAACCCGCACCTTCTGCGCCACAGGCGGACCTTCAGCCGATGCACCACAAAGGTCTTTATGAGATAATGCAAGCTATTTGAGTTCCTGCTCTGTATTTATAGTCCTCGACCTCAATATCGTCAAAGAAAGACCACTAAGCTACTCATCATCATCATTATCAGCTTATGTTAGTCCACTGCTGGACATAGGCATCCCCTAATGAGCGCCATAGCGCCCTGTCTTCAGCTTGCCGCATCCAGCATCTGCCTGCAGTCTTTCCCAGATCGTCATCCCACCTTGCCGGAGGGCGTCCTGAACTAAGTTTGCTAAGTCGAGGTCTCCACTCAAGAACCCGTTTCCCCATCGGTTATCGTTCGGAGATATGGCCGGCCCACTGCCACTTCAGCTGGCTAAGTCTTAGAGCTAGTCGATAACTTTGGTTCTCTGTCGGGTGTTTTCGTTACGAATCCTATCCTTCCTTAAGCTACTCAAAGGCTATTAATCCTTAGAACTTCTGATTTCCCTTCGTAAGTCTTCCATTCGTGTTTTGAAGGCGTCAGCTGAATGCACTGTGTTCAAATTAATTTTGTACACCGTCGTCTTCAAATTAGTTAGCAAATTTCATGAAAGGGTTCTATGGGAACAGTGATGGATTAAGGAAAATGTATCTATAATCGGTTCTAGAATGAAATAGTTATATTTTTGTAAACAAAAGGATTATAACGTCTTCTATGATGATATTGGTAAAGAATATTTTATTTTTATTAATTTTTCACTGGTATCATCAGGGCAAATCGCAAAAGTTCGAAACAAGTTTTAGTTTTGAAAGCTAATTCATCATTACATTCGTCTGTCGTCCGTTTTCAAACTCGCATTTGAACCTTTTCGCCGCGCTTGTGCAATAATGTAATTTTGAAGTTTTTAGAGATAATATTGCTGTTACATTGTTGTTTTCTGCTAAGGTTTTCATTCATTAATCCCTTTAACATAAAATATCTTGTATTCTAGAACCGAGTATTTTGCGTTTGTGAAGCTGTTTGTGGTTTTGTTATAGGCAGAGGACTTTGGAGTTTGAAGTCTTATTCAATTCTATTTTACTCGTGGTTTATTTACTGCTGAAATAAGTCAACCTTACTCCATCTCTGTGGCTGTAGATAGTCTTTCACAGAAATTGGAAGCTTTCAGAGAATTGGAAACAGTAAGGCTAGGCGAACATAACTAACTTAATTTTAATTATCAACTGTTTTCAACATTGGCTGTGAGTCCTCTCGAGTGTTGCTGTTATTTGTTGGAACAAAAACTTAGCTTACTAATTTTCAGTTTGAAATATTGGAATATGTTTTGGATTTATAGAAATATTCTTAAAAGGTGGAAACAATCCCCGTTGCTATTATTATAAAAATAATAAAATCGTTTATTTCACCCGTTGTGGCCCATATAAAACACGCAAGTTATAAACATTGAATACACAGATTGACACACAAAATACATTTTTACAAGAACATACATTGTTTAGAAGGGAGGTGTTCAGATTTCAATTTAAAAACCGCCTGGTACCTGAGTAATGATTTCAAATGTAACATAATTTAATTAGTCTCTAATGTAACATAAGTAGACTTCGAATTCCTTTATACAGGGTGCCACGTAACTTGTGTACTAAGCCCAAACAGGGTGATTCTGGATTCCTCTCGGGTCCAGAATCACCTCTTTTCAGCATAGTAGGTACACAGTTTTTCTACAAAGTTTTGCGAGAATTGTCAAAATATACCTACAAAAAAATATATATTAAATACATACTCGTACATCCAGCTGAACATACCTACTTCCTTTTTCGCAGATCCTTTTTTCGAAGTTGGTTAAAAAGAATCAGTTCCATCGTAAGTTGGTTTGTATCATAAATAAATAATGCTGGGTAATCCACACCTCAACCTCAACTGCCTGTATTGGTCCACTGCTGGACGCTGGCCTCCCCCTGATAAGCGCCTTGTTGGTTTTTATCTCATGGGTAATGCCCATAATCCACACAGCATCATCTGAAAACGCAAATGAGAAATATTTTAATTTCTATTTAAAATATACTATACTAACACATTCATAGCCCAAGACGCAGTTGTCAGTCTACTACGCCGTGTCGCTGCGGCGCGTCTCTGTGGGTCGCACCGCCCGTGCTGGGCAGTGAATGCGTTAAACAGAATTAGAATTACAGAATTATAACTAGGTCGCAATTATCTACTGTGACTAGGTACAGTTGTTCTATCTCACAAAGTCCGTTTAGCTCTGGTTGTAGTAGTGACTTTGCGCTTAGTTGTCATGCTGACGGTACTCGCTACCGAAATCTGACGTGAATACAATGAGCACTAGTGACCCGGACCTTGCTTCTGAGCTTACGCACACTAAAACAATGTGTACATGCATTCACTATGACATACATAGCCCAACGGACTTCGTGAAATAGAATATTGTATAATACAAATCAATTCTGTGTAAGTAGAGATAATCTACTTACTCAAATGACCACGATTCCCACACTAGGCTGGGCCTGTATCGTGGAAACCAATATGATTAACAGGTAAGGAGTAAAAAATCTATCTCATTATATCTGAGAAATATGTTATTCTCAAAATTTAAGAGAGCGCTACCTTCATCTCGAATCAGATATCATCAAAGATACTTGTACATCACGTAATTTCGCATCGCTCCAGGAATATTGAGTGTTGGAATCGCTTATGAGGATTTCAAGACGTGAAACCCGATTCCCAAGTAGATATTGAAATATACAGCTTTGATCTTTACGAATTTTTCGTTTTCATTGGAAGTATCTTACAGATTATAAAGTAAAACTTTGAACCTTTGAATCTTTTACTTGGTTGAGATAGGAATTAATATAACGTTTTTTTTCAATATTCAATCATAATCAAGTTTTATTTACCTTTTCTTCTTTAAACAGTGAGTAACCACTGTGGTTAGTGACGTTTGAAAAAATATTGGGTTATTACTACATATTTTTTAGGTTCTACAAGTAATTTAGATAGCAGGTTTAGTTTTACATTGCGAGCCATTTGCTAAGAAGTTTTGCTGAAAGAAACTTTGAATCAATTGATACAAAGTTTCTGAAATGTAGTTTTAGTAAAAAATCTCAATCTATCAATAGACTCCAAAAAGACGATTGATTCGTAGATTGTTTTAGCGTGGGTATGAACCCACGCTAAAACAATCTACCAATCAATCTACGAAGCAAATGGCTTAACATTATGCGCTAAACTTCTATTTTTCTAAATTACTTGTAGAACCTAGAAAATATAGTAAAAAACGATTTTTTTACGAGCATCTCTAACCACTTTAAATCTAAACAAAACCCGAATATAGGTGTATTTTTATGAAGGTTACGCTTTGCCGCTACAAATTTACCTCAATGAGGTCGTTTTAGGCTTAATATCCTCTTCTAGAGATTTTTATGGGTGTCATTACCAGTTATTTCTACTTAGCAAGGTTTTTACATACCAAAGTCAATATTTTACGGCCGTTTAGAAGAAAAAAGCAATGTGACAGCTGTGTAGCTCGTGGTACTTTTAGTGCTTACAAAAAATAGGCGGCTCAAACAAAAAGTCGTTTGACGTGACATGGATAGAAAATGGTTGACTCAACGAAGAAGGAATATTGAATCAGTCTTGCAAGGTCCTAAGAAAGTTATCAAATTAAAATGAAATATATTAATAAGCACCTCAAGTATAGTCTTAGTATAGAGGGTGCCACGGAAAGGGTGTACTAAGCTGGGTGATTATGGACCCCGAGGGGATGAACTTACGAATAACGTTTTTTTTTAAACAAAATAACTATATCTTTCATATATATCTATTCAAAAAGAAAATTACCATCAAATAATATAAATTAAGTAATTAATAATAGAAACGATTTTTTATATTTAGAATAATTTTTTTGTAAAAATTATAGTGTTACTTCTACGAATAGGAAAAAAAAACACTTTATTTTTGAAAGTTCTTTAACACGCACTCTTGAATTATCTAACACTAGCTGTTATTAATTTAAGTTAGTTAGTTAATTTAAGTAGTTAGTTAATTTAAGTTTTCAGTTCATGTAATTTTAATTTTTTTACTTTAATTTATATAGACTTTTTACACTATTGCATTAGGGGCCCCTGCAAAAATAGTGTAAGTATTTTTAATAAACAAATAAACAAAAGCTTCTGCCCGCGGTTTCGCACGCGTTGTCTCTATGGAAACGATTTGAGGTTATTTCTATCCCATGGGAACTGATTTATGGGATAAAAAGTCGCCTAAGTTTGATTTCAGGGTTAGACTTACCTGTAAACAAAATTTCAGCCTGATCCGTTCATTAGTTTTGGCGTGAAGAGGTAACAAGCATCTATCCATCCATCCATCCAAACTTTCGCATTTATAATAGTGATTACATTAATTGTGATTACAAAATATTTCACATTTTTTAGTGAAATATTTTGTACATAGAATAATAGTGTTTTGTCGTGAAATTATTACAAAAAAAATTGTAGGAATACACGTAAAAGAACCCAAATGTAGAGATAAAACGCTATTTAATAAATAAAACGTCAAGTGCGAGTCAGACTCGCGCACTAAGGGTTCCGTAAGACCTTGTGTCTTGCCAAATAATGATGATTCTAGGCCAACGGGAAGTAGGTATAAGTAGGTACCATGGTGTTGGTCCATGGCGAGGTACATAATTTTTTTTTTGTGAATTAACTACAAATTTACGCTTTCTGGTATTTTCCCTTTATTTGTGCTATATGACATTGCTTCTTACTAAATTTTATGATTCTAGGTCAACGGGAAGTACCCTATGGGTTTTGGTCTACAGCAAGATCAAAAAGTATTTATTTATGGTGAATAAACTATAAATTTACGGTTTTAAGACGTACGTCTTCCTTTTCTTTTGCTATAAGGTCTTGCTTTTCGCCAAATTTCATAATTCTAGGTCTACGGGACGTACCTTATAGGTTTTGTGTGCATGTGATTCCCTTGGAAATTTCAAAATATTCGGACATAAACGGCTGTAACTTTTGAGTGCATTGACGTAGAAGTTTTATTTATATCGCGGCTTCAAGACGTTACGGACTTGAGTATTTGACGTTAATTTCAACTCAATACGTACACGCGTTGCTGAAAAAAAGGGGTTGACAGACGAATAGACAGACAGACAGACAGACAGACGGACAACAAAGTGTTCCCACAAGTGTTCCTTTTTTCCTTTTGAGGTACGGAACCCTAAAAAGTGTAAAAATGTTCGTTATTTAAAAAATCGTAGAACAAACGTCCCCTTCGATGTTCAGAATCAACCCCTTTCGGCTTAGTACACCCTCTCCGTGGCACCCTTTATATCCCATTCACTGCTCGAAGACGAAATATAAAGTCCAAAGAAATGTAAAACAAGAATCTACTACCACGTCATAAAGTTGAATATAACTATTGTCTTGATTTCAACGTACTCTAGTCAAAGGAAAGATATGTAGGTTCCTATAGACAAAATATCAGTAAGTAACAAACTGTCCCTGATCTGCGATCATTAATCCAGGATTTAATAACCATCAAGGGGACCATTTAGTCAAGACTTGTGCTTTTTTCCTAATTTCCATTTGCTCCACATTCAGCCGTAGTATTCTGATCACGTTTAGACCTCTTTATTAACTCTGTCGGGTAACTCAATTTGGCGTTGAAGGGATGACGAGAGCGTACGTACGTGTTACGGGCTCTGTTATATTAGACGGAAGCTGAAGAATGCGTCAAAATTGTACAATGGAAGGAAATTCAGGATGAATTGTCAGGAAGTTTCGTGTGGGTCGATCGAGGGCTCTAGAGACTTGTGATTTGGTCATGAGGTTTTCAACTGATAAAATTTTTACATTTATTCACAAAGAAAATTATACTAGTTTTGGTTGGTTGGTTGGTTTGGTTGGTTGGTTTGGTTTGGTTGGTTGGTTTTGAACTCAACTTGTTGAATTAGAATTTCACAACACTCTATTCGTGTACAAAAATTTTGCATAGATTAGGGTCTCTACGTAGCACGTTTCCAATACTTACATATAGATGTTGTAGTGCCAGTTTAAAATAATTTTAAATGGCTTTATTAAATTCGGACGGACACAAGGCTTCCTAAAACAATAAAACAGGTTCTCAATGAATTACAAAATAACCCCAAAATCCTATTGTTGCTAAGCAAAATTACGCGTAGCAAGATTTATCGCCCCCGTATTGCCTGGTCATTTTGCCTCTAGCGAGCTTTTGTTATCGGAAATGAAACATTACCGAAAGAGATATTGGTTTGACCCAACTCCCTCTTGGAGGCGATCCAAACTTGCAAAGTGATTAAATTTAATAGACGCTTGCGCCGTATTTCTTATATCTGATGGGAGTGCAACCGTTTGGCAGTAGAATGACAGGCATGCATTCTGGGCACGTGGGAAGCATTTGGAAATTTGTTTGATGGAACGAGCTATATTAGGGCGAGACTAACTACGAAATTGACAGGTTATATCAAAATGAAACGGATATTATTCTAGACTAGTGCTAGACTTTCATTTAGTGGCTCAGATGAAAGGTTGGCACCAAAGTCAAGGAAGGGTAGTTTCAGAGATGTGGCCGTTTGAAGTTTGACAGCTGTCATCGAAAATGTAGACCACTTCAATGGCTGTATGCGTTGTTTGCATTTGATTATTTCAAGAAAGAACAACTACCTACTTACGGTGTTAATAAGTGGATCAGGGGATTTCTGGAACTCTTGTCCACAAATCCCATGTGCGTTTTCTCTATGAGCCGGCAGGGGATTTCTGGACAAAAGGTCCAGGAATCCCCTTCGCAGGGGATTATGGCAGGGGATTATTGGAATAAGCCGTTTTAAGGTGGGTACTGACTGGTGTTACGTACGGGGCGTAATGTACCATTGGAAGCGAGAATGATACGTTACGCAGTGTGTTAAAATCCGCCTCCTTGCGAACGCCTTCTTTCCCCGTATTGACTGCACGAACGCTCGCTGTGTAACACGTAAAGGCGGGTCCAGATTTGTATCACTTGCCCGATCCGATCACCGTATCCGTATCAGCGTATCACGTATCCAGCCACGTATCAAGTTGTGGACGCCTCGATTTGCTCCGTATCCGTATCCTCCGTTCTGTATGACGCCCGCATCTGTATCACTTTTGATGATCGGACAAAAACCGACACGACATGGGACGGGCCGTATCATAACGGCGTATCGAGATCCAGTATCATGATACGCGTATCATCACCCGTCCACATATGCGATCATGATACGCGTCGGCCATACGGATACGGTGATCGGATCGGGCAAGTGTTACATAACTGGACCCGCCTTTACATTACGCCCCGTAACGCCGGTCTGTACCACCTTGGGACGAAATGACGAATATGGGTGGTGGTCGTGGTAGTAGTGGTATCAGATTTCTGGCAGTAAAGCTTTTGCTGGACACTTAGCTTTAGCATCGAAAATGCGGCCATAGATTGGTTCTAGTGACTTCAAAATGGAAGTTAGTTTTGTGCGAAGATGTTAATCGGAATTCGTTGGGGTTAATTAAAAAACGCTATTTTTCCCAACGCCACATGTTAAGAGAGCTAGGATCTTACGCTGAAGTATGGATGGATGGATATATAATGATATTACTTGTGGAACAGTAAATTAGATTTAGCTATAAATTTACTCAATGAAACTCCGACGTTCGAAAATACAGTATCCCGCAATGGGATAATTGACAACACTGAATACAATTTAGCTATAGCTTTTAAGCCAATTGGCTATCCGGTGTCGGTGAATCTAGGCCAACATCATTAGATGGAAGCAAACGCTTGTTGCAGCCGAGCAGTCGCATTTGAAATACCAAACAAAAGAAAGACTATCAAGTGAGCTGGGCATGTTCTACTTGTACAACAAAATGTGGAGGTATAAATATTTCGTACACACAAACACACACACTCACATTCATTATACGAATAGAATTGATATGCACAGCATACTCGGTCGTTTCATTTTCCGTAGTTTTTATGCGTAAAGGACGTAACATACCTACATCCCCCACCGCTCCCGCGCAGCACCAAAAAATGCTTAAAAATGAGGATCCGTAACGATATAGCAATTTCAATAGAACTAGTATCCACGTTATTATGACATTAGATTGATATATTTTTTTTAAATTATCCAAATCGGACCATTACGTACGAAGTTATGACTAAATTACTAGCGAAGTTCACTGAGTGACCGCCGCGGGTGCGTGTGACGTCACTTGCTCGGTCGCCGCCCTTTAACCGTAGGCAGATATCAGTTATTAGTGATTTACTCCGAAACTAAAGCTTAGGAAAAAAATGACAAAACCAAATAGACTCAGTTTTGAGAGACCTATCGATTAATCACACTTCTATTATAAATGCGAAAGTTTGGATGGATGGATGGATGGATGTTTGTTACCTCTTCACGCCAAAACTACTGAACGGATCAGGCTAAAATTTTGCATACAGGTAAGTCTAACCCTGGAATCAAACATAGGCTTTTTATCCCATAAATCAGTTCCTATGGGATAGTAATAACCTCAAAACGTTTCCATAGAAACAACGCGTGCGAAGCCGCGGGCAGAAGCTAGTATAAAATAAATTTTAAAAATTCCACTCGATCATTCGGCATCTCGGCATCTCCCACTCGGCATCTCGCGTTTAAGGTAACTCGATCAAAAGGGGTATGCGATAACCTTTTCGTTTCTAGTGTAGGTAGTACATTCCTATCACTATATTTTTTCTAAAGAAACCTTCCTACCTCCATGTTAAATAGTCTTCGCAGCTAAAATAAATCGCAGACAACATTCTCCACTCTACCCTATCCTGTATTAATAAATCTCTTGAAACGTCACGGATAGACAACACCCGTGTTTATATTGGATGGGCCCTAATGTGTGTCGCAGTCAACCACCGGATGAGGTGTAAGTAATGTTTGCCCACACTAAAAGCTAGTTCGTGCAGTACCTATACCTATACGTTTAGGTAGGTATGTTATGTACATGAGTGCGAAACTAGATAGCCCTGTGACAGTTTGAATCTCTTTGTTTTGTTGGCTTTACTTATAAACTTTCAACCTAAATTTTCAACCTGTAGAGTACAAATTTTCAAATTCTTTTTTTAGTGTTTTCTTTCGTACCAAGACCTTGCAAGTTTCAAGTCTCTGTGATATGATAACTGGTTAAGGGGCGAACCTAGCGGGTTTGGTTGTCAAACTAGGGCTAGACCTTAGTACTTACGGAATCCCCGTGGTCAAAAATAGAAATACATAAAATATAATAGAATTACATAAAATTCAATATTTTTTTTCTTCGATTCCCGAATGGGAAAACACGATTACGAAAAGATATTACGATAAAGAAAATCACGAAAGTGCACTGTTTTGCACCTAATTTGGTCGAGATCTCAGGAGCCCTGCGGTCTGTAGAAAAGATATTTGTTTCGATTCGTAGGTTATTACTAATTCTTTGGTTCCTAACACAGTTTCTTCAAAAGTGTTGTGTAATTTTCTTGTAAATAAGCAAAAACTATGAAAAAAAATATGGAAAGAGCTATGCTCGGAGTCTCCCTGAAGGATAGGATTCGTAACGAATACATTCGAAGGTGAACCAAAGTTGTCGACATAGCCCAGGGAATTAGCAAGCTGAAGTGGCAGTGGGCCGGCCATATCTCGAAGAACCGACAACCGCTGGGGTAAACGTGTTCTTGAGTGGAGACCGCGACAAGGAAACGCAGTGTAGGACGCCCTCCAGCCAGGTGGGATGACGATCTGCGAAAGACTGTAGGCAGATGCTGGATGCGGCAAGCTGAAGACAGGGCGCTATGGCGCTCATTAGGGGAGGCCTATGTCCAGCCGTGGACTAATATAGGTTGATGATGATGATGATGATGAAGCAAAAACATAATTTTTGCGCTTACGCCGTTCCCAAAACGTATGCTCCTCTTAAGGCTTCTATCTGAATCTGTTTATATCTAGTAGGTACTATCATCATCATCAGCCTATTCTAGTCCACTGCTAGTGCCAGTCTAACTATGATTTAGTAAAATTATCTTAAATGTGACCTTAAACTTAATATATTAAGTTGGTTTAACTTAAAATTAATATACTAGTAGTTCTACGAACAGTAGACGTCGCAAACACTAACTTTTTTCAACAATTAATTTATTTATTAATGCACTAAAGTAATTTAAAACGGGATATTTTGGTAGGTAGGTTATAAAAATATATAGGTTATAAACCCTTATAAGTAGGTAGGTACCTAAATATTGGTTTACGCTAGTGTGGTGTGCATTGAATTTTTGAACGAAATGTTGCACAAACACATCAACTATTATACCAATTGTCCATACAAAGTACCTATGTAAGTTACGTTCCTCAGCAAAGCTCGAAATTCTGTACCTAGGTATCAATAGATGGCGTTGATCCATCAGCGCAAAGTTGTTGTTATTATTTAACCAACGACGACGGTGTATGCGGCCGCGCTATTTCATATAACTCTCGACGTGTTACAAAGATGTTCTAATAGGTGGCGCTGTACTGTAAATGCTCTCTTGCATATTACTGCATTTTGCGGAGCTATTCTGCTCGTCATGCCGAAAATCCTCATCCGATCTTTACCAAATTTTTATAAGAACAGTTTAAAGTTATTACCTTTCAATTAAAAATACAATCATCAAAATCAGATCTCTTAAAGCAGAGATATTCCAAATCCACCTTTTTGCCTTATTGTGGAAGAAGTACGCCTTTAATCAAAAAATCCCGACGACAATAAAATTCTATAAAATCAAAGAATCTGTACACAAAGTTTCGTACCGATCGGTTGTCAAATACGACCTGTAGAAGAGTACGGACATACTGACAAAAACGCTATTTTGGCCAGACCTGAAACCAAGACTTTCATTCACTACGTTTACGACGTCAATTAGTTAAACTTAATATATAATATATCTTACTAATATAATAGAGCCGAAAGTTTGTGAAACCTGAATTTTTGTAACCTAGGATCTCCAAAACTACTGAACAGATCAAATGAAATTTAACGTACGTATAGAGCAAATCCTAACTTAGATAATAGGCTATTTATTACACCGAAAATACGCGTGCGAAGCTGCGGGCAGAAGCTAGTATAATATGGTATATTAGTACAATTGGCAACCATTTCCATGTCACTCTTATATGAGTGACATGGAAATGGTTGCCAATTGCTTATCTCTAAATAAGTAATTCTACGGTAGCATTAACTCAATAATGTTTTAATCTGTTCCAACTACGTCCAAATTCCTCCATTCGTTTCACACTAGTTCTAATTTAATGTTTATGTTATTTTATTATAGTGCGTAAGGCCTCACACTTGGGGTATAATATCGAAGAAATCAAATTATATCCCTAATATCCCTGGCGCTAGTGTCCGAAGAAAGTCCCAAAGTTGAATAGACTCCTGCGTCACTTGACCTCGTGGTGTAGTTTATTTATTTATTCAATAACAAAATCCACAGCTCTTAGACAAAAACTTAATGAAACTTATACTATCTAACCTACAGCCTAGTGTAGTATTATAATATCTGTGCTACAGCCAATAAAGGATTAACATTTTATAAGTTTGTCACAAGTTGACTATCACTAAATCTAAAATACAGCTTCAAGGCAAAGTTAAACTAAATATAAACAAGTCTTTGACGTAAATAAATTTTCTAAAATTACATTTTTGTTTAAATTACAAAATACTAGGCTTAAACGTTCACATGCAGTGTTCTAACTCAGTGCATTAACAAGTTTGCTAATTTTTACAACTTATTTATACTAATTATTTCTAGTTTCTTAACTTATGTGATATGATAATAATTAACTATATGTATATAACTTATTTATACTACTTATTTAACCTATGTGATATGATATTATATAAATAAACATATCCTTTAAAAATATACAATAATATAAGATAACACATAGACAACAAATTATTAACTTATTCTAAAAAATAACTATGGATACCTACTAGTATGGCATACAAAAACCATATAGAATCTAACTGCTAGTTGGTTAGCACATTCCCGTACTGAGGGAAAGATGAAGGCTCAAGTCCCGTCGAAGTCGAATTTTTTTTGGGATATCATTTGATATCTTTAATTTGTTGTTTTTGATTGTCATTTTCTCTGATAATAAAGAAATACAAAGCCTAATGCTAGAAGCTGTTTAAACGTTCAAAATATCTCTTTGTTTACATTTCACCTTTGAAATCAACTGAAGTTGCGCGTGTCTGCATTTCTCTAATGGAGGTAGCGTATTTGTTTCATTATAAAATATACTTTCCTCTGAATCGAGCACTGCTGTAAATCGATTAGGCTGGTTGGCTTTCGACGGTTTCCCTACTCTGAGAGATTACCATGACTTCAAGTTACAAGAGAGTGAACTTTGCTATAAAAGTGTCTAATTGTGGCTATATGCCCAGTATTTATTTGGACTAACACAAGCTAAGTTATAAAAAATTAGAAAACAGTTTTTTGTTATTATTTGAACTACCTAAACCTTCTCGTATTTATTTCGTATCTGTATCTGACGACGACTGTACAATTTACGTTACGTGATTTGCGGTCCCACTCGACGAATTCAAAAATGTTATCCGTCGACTGCGACCGCGGTCCCAATACGACGACGACGGTCGTCGTATTAGGACGGGCGTCGGTCGGGCGTCGGTCGACGTCGACGGAAGGCCTCATCACTCTGGGTCCTCATCTTCCAGCACGCCACGCCAGCACGCAAGCCTCCCTCTGATAAGCACTGTATTGGCTTTTATCTCCTGGGGACAATGCTCATAATCCTTGGGCATGCGGGTTGGGGATCGCAGTTCGGTGGTAGATTTGTTTTGCGGTGGGCGCTGCTGCTCGCCCCCGGTGGATATCCCTTAGTCGCCTCTTACGACACCCGCGGGAAGAGTTGGGGTGGTGCAAATTCTAAGCCGGAACAACAAAGTAGCACACACACTCAGGGTAATTTCTAAGACATCAAATAATATCTCAAACAAAAATCGACTTCGCCGGGACTTGGACTCGCATCCTTGTAGTAAGGGCTTACGCCGCCTACGCATTATAATAATTTTAGAAAAGAGTTAACATAAGTACATGTAGTCTTTGAAATTTTATGATAAATAAATATAATAAAATAAAATAATAAACAATGCTGGACAATTCACACAGCATTATCTAGCCCCAAGCTAAGCAGAGCTTGTGTTAATGAGTACCTACTAGATAACTGATATTATGTACATAATACAATACACTACATAGGTAGATATTTTTATTATACATAGAAAACAACCAGAACGCCCTGGACAAATATCTGCAGATCGTACAAACATTTGTCCCGAGGCGGGAATCGAACCCGCAACCTCTTGCGTCGCAGGCGGACCTTCGCCCGCTGCGCCACAGAGGTCGTCGATGGATCAAATCATAGCATTTGAACGGCATCACCGATTTTCCAAACATAGAGTGAACACTCCTGATGAAAAACTAAATCAAATTTCTGTTCATCCGTTTGAAAATACAAATTACTTCCAAATTTTCTGCATTCGTTAAAAAATTTTTGTGTGTGAGTGTTCCAGGTACTGATTGTATTGACATTCGCTGAATTGACATTTCATTGTCTGACATTTTTGCAATTATAATGGTAACAAATTTTTGGTGCATAGAACAACTGGGACAACTTTTGTCCCAGTCTTGTGCACAGAACTACAGCACAAATCAACTGGGAACAAGCTTATAGCTAGGATTTTTATTTATTGGTTGATTATTACTGTCGTTCTGATATAAAGTTGGCTTTAACAAGTTTATTGCTATCTATGTAGTGTATTGTATTATGTATATCAGTTATCTAGTACCCATAACACAAGCTCTGCTTAGCTTGGGGCTAGATAATGATCTGTGAATTGTTCAGCATTATTTATTTTATTTATTTATTTATTGCCTGATGCACAGGCACGAGGTTAAAATGTTGTAGCGGTGGCACGTTCTTCAACTTTAACTTCTTTCTTAATGCACTGCTTGCTGGCACGTTCTTCGGGTCGCACCGCAGAGCCTAGGCAGTAATAATAAATAAATAAATAATGCTCGACAATTCACACTGCATCATCTAGCCCCAAGCTAAGCAGAGCTTGTGTGTGGTACTAGATGACTGATATACTTAATACAATACGTACATAGATAGATATTTTTTATTATACAAACAAAAATACCCGGAAAACCCGGAACAAATATTTGACAGATTGTACAAACATTTGTTTCAAGACGGCAATCGAACCCGCAACCTCTTGCGTTGCAGGCGGACCTTTGCCCGCTGCGCCACATCAGTGGTCGATGTGAATGAAAATACCAAACTGACACTTTCATTGCCTATGAGGCACACCTAGTGTAACTGCGTGGTGAGGCTAGACAGTGAATGCGTTAAAGCTGTATAAAAGGCTGGTGAAAATAACGTCTACGGAAAAATCGACTAAAACAATTCGTCTTCGACTAAAACAGACTAAAACACAATTTGACTAAAACATTTCGACTAATAACAATTCGACTAAAGCGAGGGGGGGGGGGTTCGTGGCGTGGCGACTCTGTGACTGAAAAGGTGTGTATATGTATAATTGAATTTTTCGTTGATAAAACGAATTGTTTTAGTTAGTTGAAATGTTTTAGTCGAATTGTGTTTTAGTCGAATTGTTTTAGTCGAATTGTTTTAGACGAATTGTTTTAGACGAACTTTCCGCGAAAATAAAATAATGTTCCGCTTACATTTTGGACCACAATTGACATTCGATTCGTGGAGTTTGAACTCGTTGGGCTTCCGCTAAAGCAAATTGAGCTCAAAGGATTGTAAGAAATACACAAAGTGGAGTACCGCCTTACAAATTCCATTCTAGGTTTCAAATCGATTTCTTTACGATCAGTAACATTTTAAGGGGGTGGAAATCTGTTCTCAGAAGTTTTTCTTTTTCTTAGAAGGATAAGAAAGGTTTTGAAGTAAATAAGTAAATGACAGATTAAAATATTCCTAAGCTTAAACTATACATTTTATGTTGAGTGAATGATTTGTTTACAACTTTATAAAGTTAGGTTGGACGTGAGAATGACATAAAATTAGCTAAATACTTACTTACTTCGAGTTAGATTCGCGCACTAAGGGTTTAATTGTAAGACCTTATTTCTTGCCAAATACCGTGATTCTAGGTCAACATGAAGTACCCAGGGTACTTACTGGAAGTACCAGGGAATTACCCTATAGGTTTTGGTCCATGGCGAGCATTAAAGGTAATTTTTTAGTGAATATATTACAAATTTACCTTTTTCGGATTTTTCCCTTTACTTGTGCTTTAAGACCTTGCTGCTCACCAAATTTAATGATTCTAAGTCTACGGGAAGTACCCTTAGGTTTTGGGTGCATGTGATTCCCTTGCCCATTTCAAAATTTTCCGACATAAACGGCTGTAACTTTTGAGTGCGTTGACTTAGAAGTTTAATTTATATCACGGCTTCAAGAGGTTACGGACTTGAGTATCTGATGTTAATTTCTCCACGCGTTCCTTAGAAAAGAGGGTTGACAGACGGACAGACAGACAGACGGACAACAAAGTGATCCTATAAGGGTTCCTTTTTTCGTTTTGAGCTACGGAACCCTAAAAAAAGTGTGATATTTAGCTTTGACTGGTTTTTGACCAGTCCTGAGTCAGTCTATTTACCTATTTCATTTTTGTGTCACGTTCACTGTTGGACATAATCACATGAATGGTGGTGGCTCAGAATCAGAGCCGCCCCCATCCATCGACTTTGTGTGACCGCTCCAATGTCGTCGGTCCATTTAGTAGATATATACCAACCTATGCTTATGCATGTTCAAACTTGCAAATTAATGTACATAGTTAAAATACATAAGCTCCGGAAATACAGGCAAAGCATATTTATAGTGGAACGAAAATTGTTTATTTTCTAACGTTCAAGCCAAGAATTAATAAGCTGTCAGCACAAAGCTTTTTATAAAATTCTTTGTTACTCGCGTACAAAATAAGTTAAACCGTTTAACAATTTCGCCTCGGAAAATAATTAAAACGTGAACAGATAAAAAGCGAAGAGATAATCCGAGGCCCAGTCTAGCTTTTAAAGTTTTCTACGGGGTTTTAACGAAATCCAACGCTATCCTAAATCTAGTTCGCCTTTTGCCTACATCAAAGTGCTGTCCACGTTTTCGACAGCTTTGTGAAAATAAAAACGAGGCTTTTCGCTCCGTTTGTAACTTTTATTTCTGTTGCAAATGAATTACCAAACGATTGGATTTATTATAAGTAAAAGGTAGCTTACCAGCTTTCTACGTGATATTTAAAGAACTATAAAAATGAAACCCGTTTTCCGTTGTCATCGCATCACGCGTGAACGGCTGGACCGATTTCGCTAATTCTTTCTTTGTTGTGTTTGTTATTGTCAGGAGAAGGTTCTTATGAAAGAAAAAATTAAGAAAGTTGGAAACATAAATTTCCACGGGGGCGAAGCCGCGGGGCGCAGCTAGTAAAATAATAAAAACATGATAAAGTACCTACATAAAAGATTTTACTTATTGCTATGCACAACATTTCGATATCTACAATTTCCAAGCAATCCACTAATTTATATATTACTAAGCATAATTTTCAATTCATTTACGTAAGCACAGTGGAGAATTAATTGTATTTACTCAGTAAAATATGGTAAGAACCGTATTTGATTATTAAATTTCTTTCAAAGCTTTCAACAAAGAATCGATAGAGTTGCTCGTCTGTTTAAATATTCATTAGTCTTAATTAATTTCCTAGAGCACACTGTTCCTTGGGTTATTTATGAAGTCTGAGTACGACTGAGTGGAACTTGCAGTTATCGTCAAGTCCGCTTTTCATTGTTAGCGATAAATAAAGTTAATCTAGTTAAATCAAAAAAATATCACATTATTTCCGTGTCAGTGTTTGGTTTTATAATTTGACCTTTTCTAAGTGTACATTTATTGTATTTATGGAAATATAGAGTTTTTGATTTGATATGATTACAAGAAAATAATGAATAGATTGTAATGAAATTAAAATAGTTTATACTACACCTGCTCGAAAAGTTTACTATTCCTTTTCCATTTATAGAATAGAAAGTATGTCTTTGCAGGCCTATAGGAAACCGGGAGGAAAAACTCTATGGAATTTCATTTCTCACGTGTTTTAGCGGGAGGAAAAAGTGTATGGAAATCCATTTCTAACGTGTTATTTTTTTTTAATTTCCTAAAAGATCGGCCGGTAGCTATGATTATTTTCGTTCGGTCAAACCACAAAAAGTTTTTACTCCAAGTCCATTAGGCCTCCTCCGATTTCCGAACAATATTTTGAAAAAAGAACCCAAAGGCGGTCAATGAGGTTTTACCAACATCATTGGGCGCGATTTCAATTAATAATTAATTCTGCTTTTTATTCTCCTCGAAGGTGTAGTATAAAGCACTATTTATCACTCGGCAGAAAGTGCGATTCCTACCTCGTGTGTTATAAGGCCACACTCGGACCTTATAAGACCCAAAACGACACACTCGGTAGGAATTGATCACTTTCTCGCCTTGGTGTAAAATGCGCTATTGTGTAAACAACTCCATGCCATTCCGAATTCATAGACTACTTTCGTTTGATTAAACCTGTTGCGATAACAACGGCCTATTTTGTGAGCTAGGGGAATTCTAGAAATGAGTTGAACTTAAGGTATGAGAACTTTGTTATTTTTGACTAAAATTATCAGCAACAACTCCACTTTAAATAATAAAGCTATTGTAGCTTTCGTGTTTTAATGGGGGCCCATTATACGTAATGAGCCAGGCCTTGTAACTTCGGATTTTGTTGAAAGTTTCTCTAAAATAGGCTTCCTCATACGAAGTAGACAGTTTAAGCACAAAGCAAGGTCGATTCTACATTTTGAGGAATTCAGAACCAAATGGCATAAACGGAAGCCATAATTTCATTCTGTCCCTCCTTCTGTCTCCGCCAATTTCTCGCTTGTTCTTAAATTATCTTTAAAGTGTAAAATAAGTACAACAAAACGCCAAGGTTAAAATGAAAATCTGTACCAAGATACTTTTGTTTTGGGAACGTTTTCAGGTTTATTGAAATTAAAAACTAAAGGAAAATTAATGCTGTAAATTGTGAACTAGTGAAAATACGTCATGCATGTTTGTTAGTACATTTTTTTCTGTATCACAAGCACAGATGTAAGTACCACTCAAAAGAGAATAGAGAATACAGCAGAAAGAAGAGGTTTACACAACGATAGGTAGAGATTTGTTGACAGTCGAAAGTTGGTTATCAAAGATTCTAAAAACGGTGGGGAACCGACAAAAACGTTTTACTTCCTCTTGGGAGCGAAACACGAGTATCAAACTCTGACAAACTGCCAAGAAGTAAACCGCAGCGTCGGGAAGTGTCACTAAGCTTTGTTGTTAATAAGGTTTTTGGCAAACTAAGTTTGTTTCAGAAAATTGAGGCCAGAAAAATAAATACCTTATTCTGGAAATTTGAACACTGCATCATCTGGCCACAAAGTAAGTTGTGCTCGTGTTATGGTCAAGAGAAGACTAGACTCGATAATGATATAATATAATTAACTCGACTCCCAGGGTTCCAAATCTCCTAGATTTGCCACCCTTGGAGTCGAGACCTAGGTCCGTGGGGTAACGAGACAGAAAACCGGGGGTTTTCAAAAATTAATTTTGAAAATCCAGTTGAATAGATATAGTTATGTATAGTCCTACGGCAGGGCAATGCAGTCAGGCTTTTGGGATGCTTCCGATTGGTATTGATGATTTGAATCAGTTGAACTATCTCTAGATTTATTAGTTACTACAACTGTTTTACTTGTAAATGTTAGTTCTAATTTGTTTCTATTCCTTAATTGTGTAAATTTCATAGGAGATTTACCTCCAATATAATGTAATGGATCACCAAAAACGGCTATGGTTATGAAACTATTGGGTCTTGTTATTATTTTGGTGTAGGTTCGTAAATTATGTTTTAAAGTTTGTGCTATAAATGTCAAACTTCTAATTCAGTACAGGTTTTACATGTTTAGAAGCTTAACAAGAAATATAGCAAATACCGCTGAAAACTGTACACAGCTTCACCTAGTTGAACAAACTTAATATCAGCTAGTAGTTTTAGGCCGACTTTTATTACTTGTCCATATTTGTGAAGTAAGCGTTGACAATGACGGTCATTGTCAACGCTCCTTTTATTTTCCTTTATTAAAATTACTCGCGATTCGTCTACTATTGTTTTAATTAGGATTTTCCAGCTTTATTATAGGAATGTATGAATTAAAGACTGCTCTATCAATATCAAGGTCTATGTTTCAGATAGAGCAGTTTTAGATACCTACACTCTTACACTGCTCCTAATTCAGTAGGTTTATAGGAGCATCGTTTATGCCCTTAGGTTTAGGGTAAAAATAAATACTTTCGGATAGATCCGCGCTGGTTTAAATACTCTCACGCATTATTGTAAAATGATTAATGACTTTGAGAAGTAAATGTAACAATGCGCTGTTTTATGACACTTAAATATTTATTTATATAATTAGGTTACGCACGTTACGTTTACGTTTCTGAAGTAGAACCCTTCCTCCTCCTCAACACATATGTTTCCACTGTTGAACGAGTCTCCTCTAAGCAAGGGAGGTTTTGCCATTGTCACTACGCATGCCAGTCGGCTTGGTGATGGCAGCACAGGTGCCAAAAATACAGAATAGGGTAAATGCATAGAATATTTTTATATTTTTAATCGATTATTTAGGATATTACATGACCGAAAAGAAATATAACACCCACAAACTTATTAAGGTAAAAAACAGTTTCGGGTTGCTGCCCTAGTGGCCCTTGTTCTGTGACGTCACACTTCACATTGTTAACTCAAAGTACCTCTGTTTCGTCGTTAATTTTTCAATCCAAATAAAATTAAATACAAATAAATGATAAAAACTAAAATTTTACTTCACAGAAAACACCAAATAACCGCGAAATAATACAAAAGCATATCCCACCAAAGCTTCCAATACAAAATGTGAAGAGTGATGTCACGGTTGGCTCTTGCCAATAGAGTAGCGTTTAGAAGTTTTGCGATTGGGATTTATCATATCTACTTTTCAATGATTAAATTCCACAGTAAGAACATAAAAAAATACAAAAATATAGGTTATAAAACTTTTTAAACTTTCGCGATTTGTTAACATAGTTAATGATTATATCGGGTATTTATCGCGTCGCCCCGTGACCACGATCGCTGTAACGCGGTAGAAACGTAGGGGAAATAAAACAAAAGGTACGCGATAAATACCCGATATAATCATTAACAATATAGGTTATATTTCTTTGTGTATCAATAGAGAATAGGTTAAAAATAATTAGCTTTTTTGAAGTCACATGCATAATACCCTATTAAGCTGCCCTGCCAGACTAGAAACCTACCTTCACAACCCACATTGAATTTTAATTGAGAATGGCTGGAATGGCTCACACATGTCAATGTCTGACACGTCACTTTTTACTGTGTAATTTTCTTTCACAGAAAATTACATAGTACACGTTCTCCATATCAATTTAGTTCGTACCATGACCGTCCCATTTCTGGTAAGAGCCCAGAAACAGTGATTACACAAGTTCATTACAATGATGTGTTTACTTTGAGACTTGAGCCATTTCCTAAAATGGGGCTAATTCTAAGTTTTAGCCAGTTTGTCGTTTTAAACACGGGCCCCACCACCCGAGAGCGATACCTGACTAAACTACCTACAGTCTATTTGTAGGTGTACTTCTCTAGAAATAGATATATCCGAATTTCAAGTCTTACGGTTAATTTTTAAATTTTGTCGGTTGTCCTTTACTATATTCTTATATGATGACTTTACAGACAAAAAATAAAACAGACTTTGAAAATCATTATGAATGAGTTTTCCTTTTCCCAGCGTCTTGGGAACGCTTCCGACTAGTATTGATATGGATAGTTGAGCTACCTCTAGATTGTTTGCTACAATCTGCAGCTAGCTCAATTGTTCCAATTGTGATTACTACTTCTCATCGAGTCCACAGGTGATCGGAATGCTGGTTTCCATTTCGGACAACGAATTAAAATTGCAATTCAACGTGGCAATGCTGCCAGCATTCTGGGCACTCTGCCTTCTGTTGACGGTTAAGATTTTTACTAAGCGGGGCCGTGTGGTGCCGGCTTAGAATTTGCACCATCCCAACTCTTCCCGCGGGAGTCGTACGAGGCGACTAAGGGATATCCACATATCCACCGGGGGAGCGCCTCCTGCAGAACAATTTTAAAACCAAACTGTGTTCCCCAACCCGCATGCCCATCGTGGGGATTATGGGCACTACCCCCTATGTTACAAAGGCCAATAAGGCGTTCATCAGGGGAGGTCTGGGTCTAGCAGAGGACCGGTATAGGCTGTAGATGATAAATGTGATATAAGTGTAAATACTAGCTGTAATTGTTTAATTCTAATTGTCTTTGTCCTAAATAAATGTATATTTGCTAAATGTAAATGTACGAGTATGTTCTAATTTGTTTCTATTAGGTGATTGTAATTTTCTTAGTTAATAAAGAAATTGTGTGTGATAATGATACTTACCTCAGAAAAGGCAATTTTTTTCCGAGTATTCAAATAAAGTGCCCGTGCTCGTTTAATTTGCTTTTGAGGAACGACTTCAGAGGTAACTACCTACTTTTCAGCAAAATTAAAGTTCATCATGAAACGAAGTAACTTAGCTGCTCACATTTTAATTATGTGTGCTCATGAGTCTAGTTGGCTGTTGGGGGAATCAAGGCTCATTTAGAATGCACTAGTTGCCTGGGGCAACTTTACACAGTGATTATTTATGTTAATTTTGGGGAACAAGATGCCTAAACGAGCCATTTACGGTGGCAATTGTTTTTGGGATAGTCGCGCTTTATAACCACTTTTTGTTGACGCTAGTTGGAAGGTAAAATCGGCAAATAGGTAACCAAGTGACATACTTTATAACAGCCCGAGTTTTGAAAATACGCTTTCCACACAGAGGGTTTCCGTTCCCCTTTTTCCAATATTTAAAAGAGTCGGTAAGCAAAATAAATACTATACCTATCAAAAACATGATTGAGAAAGGTTGTTGGGTTTCTAAAAATGCCGGGCTTGTTCAAAGAGTTACATTAATGTTGTACCTAGGTATAACATCAAAGGCAAGAAAATATTTGCGTTTGTTAAGTACCAACTGGTATTCCTAAAGGATGCTACGCAACCGAAAAGAAAAGTCGCAGAAAATAAGAAACTACAAATATTGCTCGTATTTATTTTAGCTTTATCAACAAAACCAAACTCCATGAAGACTCCTTTATATTTGTGACAAGATAATGAAAAATTTAACGGGCTCAAAATGATTTATTTTCAGTATGATGGATTTCAGCCCTTTTGTAGCGTCGTGTCTCAGTCTACCCTAACTAATTAAAGTGCTTTACGTATGTCTACAAAGCATTCCTTCAGCGGTTGGCATTTCAGTAATTTCCCTTCTGAAATTAAACACCTACTTACAGTTTGTCATGTAATGAGAAGGCACAGAAACCACTGCGTAATAGCAACCTTGTAACTTTAAACATAGAGACCAAATTGTTTGTCAAATTGTTGGCTGTAGGAACGGATGTCTGTACATTTACTACCCACCCACGTAGGTAGGTAGGTATACTTAGAGACACTTTGGCTTATATTACCACTTGTAGTTCTGTGAGTGAAATTACTTGTGACATTGTGGAGATGTTAAGAATTTCTGAGGAATAAACTGAATACATATTGAATGCAGCCAGCGTCTTGGGGACGCTTCCGACTGGTATTTATATGAATCAGTTGAGCTACCTGTAGATTGTTTGCAAAAGTCTGCAGTTAGCTCAATTGTTTCAATTGTGAATACTAGTTCTTATTTATTTCGGTTATTTGATTGTAATATTCTTTGTGATTTGTGACAAAGGAATTGAAAAGTTATGTTAATTTGTAGCAATGTACATGTAAATTAAATTTATTTTGAATCCCAATATGAATTATTACAGATCCAATGTGAATGAATTTTACAAGACCATTATTTAGCATTTAAAATTCACATAAAACTCAATAAAAATACTTTTAAACACAACTTACAAACACAATTCAAAGCTATTAAGCTATTTTATATTCATACAAACGAATATTTCTTTTCCTTTAATGAAAGGATTTGCGAGTTGAAAAATAAAATTGAATAGCGGAGCCGCCGGCAAAACGGTCCAAATAAATAACTGAAAAGTTTTTCAATTTCATCGCTCCGTTCACAAATTGTGTTTTGCGTCTGAGTAAATCGAGAAATGAATAACAAGCGGTTTCTTTGCTAATCACGGAGATTTAGACTGAATTTTCCAGCTTTAGGGGTCGCAAACACGACGGGCGGTGTGGGGGCATAACTAAATAACTCAACCTCATAACCTCAACCGCCTGTATTGGTCCACTGCTGGACGCAGGCCTCCCCCTTATAAGCGCCTTATTGACTTTTATCTCATGGTCCTAAGTGCCACGCTTCCTACGCTGGACATGCGGGTTGGGGATCGCAGTTCGGTGGTAGAATTGTTCTGCAGGGTGGATATCCCATAGGCGTTGTCCTAATTGGCGAAGATCGCACGATGACACGATGCGTTTTCGTCGTGCGATGAGTTCAAACATACAGATTTCATCAGAGTGTCCTATTTGAACCTCGCAAGTAATCGTGCAAGCACATGAAATGTAAGTATTATGAAACTTTGATCGTGCGATGAAAAACGCATCGCGCCATCGTACGATCGCTCCCAATTAGGACGCCGCCTTAGTCGCCTCTTACGACACCCGCGGGTAGATCTGTCTAGCTAAACGCTTGCTAGACCAGTGTTTACGTTGGTTATTGTAATACCGCTGCTGTTTTAGACAAACGGCTAATAAATCCTGATTGTTCTGCAGGGTGGGTATCCCTTAGTCGCCTCTTACGACACCCGGGGGTAGATCTGTCTAGCTAAACTCTTGCTAGACCAGTGTTTACGTTGGTTATTGTAATACCGCTGCTGTTTTAGACAAACGGCTAATAAATCCTGATTGTTCTGCAGGGTGGGTATCCCTTAGTCGCCTCTTACGACACCCGGGGGTAGATCTGTCTAGCTAAACTCTTGCTAGACCAGTGTTTACGTTGGTTATTGTAATACCGCTGCTGTTTTAGACAAACGGCTAATAAGTCCTGATTGTTCTGCAGGGTGGGTATCTCTTAGTCGCCTCTTACGACACCCGGGGGTAGATCTGTCTAGCTAAACTCTTGCTAGACCAGTGTTTACGTTGGTTATTGTAATACCGCTGCTGTTTTAGACAAACGGCTAATAAGTCCTGATTGTTCTACAGGGTGGGTATCCCTTAGTCGCCTCTTACGACACCCGGGCACAGTAGATAAATGTATACAGTAGAATGACTCAGCCGTCTCTTTGAACTTTATACCTACAGTTGAGCGGAGCGCTAGGGTACAAACAAGAAATCTAATTTTTCTGTGCTTTTCTCAGTCGTTGATTTGATATGGGGCCATTCATTTATTACGTAAGACGATTTATGGGGCGACCATGTGTTATTTTTATTTTTTCTTACAAGGGGGTGGGAGGGAGTCTCGATAGTTCTTACGTAAGATCACAAAAATGCGCAAAGTTAAAAATTATACTTTGAAAAAGCGCGGGCAACCGCGCGAGTGCCGAGGTTCGATCGGACGCGTACCTATACGAGTAGGTAAACGATTTCCATGGCAACGGACCCGCGCCACTCGCACTGCGCATCCCGGGAACTCCCCGCTTGTGGACTAATTAGTACCTAACCTACCTTTGTAAGTAGGTACAAATAAACATTTCTAAAATTGTTACTTTGTGGCTAAAATCCGGCTGTGGGTGATGATGATGATGATTATCAAGTACTTATTAAGTATCGTAACGTTATTGGGTACCAGTTGGTTCTAACGTTATTAGAACAAAATACCCAGTTAATAACTGTTAGAAAAAATACCTATAATAAGAATAACTCCTATTCCTATAATAAGAATAACTACCTATTAGCCTACCTATCATTTTGTCCATCACCCACCTCCGAAGAGACAAACAAGAAAGCGAAGGCCAATTGCGTGTCGACTTGGCACATTTAGGGTTCCGGACCAAAATTAGGTCTTTTATATTTAATGTAGAATACATTTAGACCGCAAAATAAGTAGGTAGGAAAAAATAAGTGAATTTTAGAAAAAATAATATGGAGGTACTACATAAATATTTGTTAGTAACATTGGCATTACTTATACTTCAGGTACGGAACCCTAAAACGTGGCAAAGACTATATTTATTTTACCTTTCAGCATTAGCAGGAAGTCGAAAAAATGACAGTGTTGGTTTAACGAACGTTGAGTTTAGGCACCCGTAAACACTGCAGTATACTCGTGGTCGTGATGCCGTCATTATTTAATTTATTATTTCGCGCACTTGCAACGTTGAGGTACCGAAACGGGAGCTGACAGCGCGGGGGTCGCGGCACAACAAACTCGTTCAGCGCAGCGACTAGTCTCGGCGGCGCGCGGCGCGCGGCGTGACACTGGATAGATGTGCATGCCGAGACTACCTTAGCGGCCGTGTAAATGACGCCTATATGTGCGTGCGTCTATTCGGGCGGTCTAGTATGGAGTCGGATTACTGTATATTTATGTATTGTGACCCGGGGGTAGATCTGTCTAGCTAAACGCTTGCTAGACCAGTGTTTACGTTGGTTATTGTAATACCAAGGTTTTTTGTTATTATAGTGCGTAACCCCACACTAAGGGTAATTTCTAAGAAATCAAATAACATCGCAAAAATTTTCGACTTCGACGGGACTTGAACCCGCGTCCTCCCCTCAGTACGGGGATGTGATAACCAACTACACCACGAAGTCAAGTGACGTGGGAGTCGAAAATCTCTGCGACATCCTACGGTCTTATCGCGCCGTTAGCTCCACCTACAGGGGAAACATTGAAGTTTATCCAATCCTGTTCAAAGACTAAAGTTACATTTAGTTCGTTTGACGAGAGGTGTCGCGTAGCTTAATTCTAAGGTTTTTTGTTATTATAGTGCGTAACCCCACACTAAGGGTAATTTCTAAGAAATCAAATAACATCGCAAAAATTTTCGACTTCGACGGGACTTGAACCCGCGTCCTCCCCTCAGTACGGGGATGTGATAACCAACTACACCACGAAGTCAAGTGACGTGGGAGTCGAAAATCTCTGCGACATCCTACGGTCTTATCGCGCCGTTAGCTCCACCTACAGGGGAAACATTTAGTTCGTTTGACGAGAGGTGTCGCGTAGCTTAATTCTAAGGTTTTTTGTTATTATAGTGCGTAACCCCACACTAAGGGTAATTTCTAAGAAATCAAATAACATCGCAAAAATTTTCGACTTCGACGGGACTTGAACCCGCGTTTTTGCGATGTTATTTGATTTCTTAGAAATTACCCTTAGTGTGGGGTTACGCACTATAATAACAAAAAACCTTAGAATTAAGCTACGCGACACCTCTCGTCAAACGAACTAAATGTAACTTTAGTCTTTGAACAGGATTGGATAAACTTCAATGTTTCCCCTGTAGGTGGAGCTAACGGCGCGATAAGACCGTAGGATGTCGCAGAGATTTTCGACTCCCACGTCACTTGACTTCGTGGTGTAGTTGGTTATCACATCCCCGTACTGAGGGGAGGACGCGGGTTCAAGTCCCGTCGAAGTCGAAAATTTTTGCGATGTTATTTGATTTATTGTAATACCGCTGCTGTTTTAGACAAACGGCTAATAAATCCTGTGATCTACTCTCATTTTGCTAAGAACAAGATAAACTAACAATTTAACACAACAGTTGATTGAAAGGCAGAATCCATCTATAATTGGCCGTCTTGTGGTCATTGACGTGCATTGTACCATGAGACTCTTAACGATAGCACGTTTTCGATGGGGTTGTATGGTAAGCGACAGAATTAGCGACACTTTTATTCGAGTTTAAGTTAACGTAATGAAAATAGTTGAATGTCCTCTATTGCCACGTTATTTGGCACCTTATTTATTGTAGTGAAAAACGGGCAGATCCTTTAAAAAAAAAGTGAAATTATGTCTTTCGTGTTATTTTAATCATCTGTACAGAGTATACCATAATTTTAGGTTAACCTAACTCAGAAAATTTAGAAATCGTAAAATTTAAGTTAGAAATCCTAAAACAACAGAATCTACATCATTGCCACACTATAGCTATTAAGTTTACCAATATTCACTTTACAATAGTGAACAGCGTGTAAACAATCCGACTGCGATAAGGAGCGTTCACAATGGGGAATCCAATTTGTAAGCAATAATCACTCAGATACTATAAGAGCTTAATCGCACAAGCGGCCGGTGTTAAGGGGCCTGGTGTCGCTTGGCTTGGTGTCGCAAAAGTTTGTATCCTTTATTGTATTCCGTGTCAAACTTTTTTGTAACTACCTACCTGTTTTTTTGGCCAAATAAATATATCTTTATCTATATCTTTATTGACAAAGAAAATTAGGATCAAATAATAGAAACAAATTAGAACTGCGTGGCAATGCAGCCAGCGTCTTGGGGACGCTTCCGACTGGTATTGATATTGATATGGATCAGTTGAGCTACCTGTAGATAATCTACAACAGCCTGCAGTTAGCTCAATTGTTTCAATTGTAAATACTAGTGTAATTTTCTTTGTGAATAAAGGCTTCTGCCATGTTAACAAAATTAAAATTAGTATTTACAATTATAACAATTGAGCTAACTGCAGACTGTTGTAGATAGTCTACAGGTAGCTCAACTGATCTATATCAATACCAGTCGGAGGCATCCTCGAGACGCTGGCTGCATTGCCCCGCTGTATGGCAATGCTGATGCGCTGCGCCAAATACTCAATAGCTCTCGGGTCACGCGTCGCTTCGACCTCAGATAATGTTTTATCACTATCACGCGAACGTTTAGATAAATGAGGATTTTTATTATTATAGTGCGTTACCCCACACTCAGGGTAATTTCTAAGAAATCAAATAATATCGCAAAAATTTGCGACTTCCACAGGGCTTGAACCCGCATCCTTCCCTCAGTACGGGAATGTGCTAATCAACTACACCACGAACCGTCGGAGTCGAAAATCGTTGCGATATTATTTGATTTGTTTAGATGAATGTTTGTTATTCAACTACTGAACAGATCGGGCTGAAATTCTGCTTAGATGTTAGGTATAGACCTGGAATAAAGCTTAGGCTTAACTTACCGACTTGTATCCCATAAACCAAACCAGTTATCATGGGCCAGAAATCCTACTAATAATAAAAAGCCGAAAGTTTGTGAAATCTGTATTTTTGTTACCTATGATCTCCAAAACTACTAAACAGATCATGATGAAATTTGGCGTACGGATAGAGCAAAGCCAGACTTAATATTAGGCTACTTTTAATACCGAAAATACGCGTCCGAAGCCGCGGCCAGAAGCTAGTATTATGTGTATTATGTAGGTAACAGTTCCACGATACTACTCGCCTTAAGCAGGCGATCAGTTCTGCATATTCATCAGCCATTAATTCGATTTCCATTGGTTTACACTCGCTGTGTTGATTTTGGTTCATTAGTCACTTTCGCGCGAGTTATTTGAGCATTGTTTGCGTAGTTGCCCGTTTTTAGGGTTCCTTGATAATACAGGAACCGATAAGTTTATTTCCAGAGCTATGACTTTAAAAAACCAAGTCACCACAAACCAATTTTTAAATCTTATTGACAAAGAAAATTACAACCAAATAATATAAATAAATTTGAACTAGTATTTACAATTGAAACAATTGAGCTAACTGCAGACTGTTGCAAACAATCTGCAGGTAGCTCAACTGATCCATATCAATACCAGTCGGAAGCGTCCCCAAGACGCTGGCTGCATTGCCACGCTGTATGGCAATGCTGATGCGCTGCGCCAGATACTCGCCAGCTCTCGGGTCACGCGTCGCTTCGACCAATTGAGATTGTCACTCTACATAAGAAGAGCAACACTGGTGTCAGTTCAGATGTTTCCAAAACTTTACTAATTAAAAGTGTTGTGAGCACTAAAAAAGATGCCGTCCTTTTTATTTCGATCAAAAAGAAAGGGATGGCAACATTTTTAGTGACGTCAAATTAGCTTAGGTCCAAATTAGCATACGGACTTGTTTATATAATAAAACTTTATGTTGTACTGCTAGAGTAGAATTTTTTCCTATGGCATACTGTACCAAAAAGACTAATGTAGCAATTCTACAAAGATTCCAGAATAGAGTACTCAGGGAAATCGTTAATGCTCCCTGGTATGTAAGAAATGGCGATCTTCATCGGGACCTGAAGATTGAATTCGTCGATAGAATAATACAAAAATACGCAGAGGCTCATGAACAGAGGCTTCATCATCATGTGAACGTCGAGGCTATCCAGCTCCTCGACAACACGGACGTAATGAGAAGGCTCAAAATAACTAAACCTTTTGAGATAGTATAGTGACAGTTATAGTTCAAGTGCATTTAAAAGAACACACGAACCAAGTGTCTTACCCTTAAATAGAGACAATAAGAAAAGTGCCGATGGACACGTTCTAGTGATATGTTTTTATAAAATTAAGTTAAAACAAAATTACCCATTTATCAAACCTATGGCTAGATTGTAATTTTATTCTAGTGTATTTAAATATGTATGCTAGATTTTAGTACAAAAAAAATTGCTTAATTTAGTAGTATTTGGCGACATCTAAACTGACACAACCGGCTTTACTTTTTGATAAAAAATTGTGTTTATAATTTTAAGTCAATTAGGCTTGTTTCCTGTGACCTGCACTCTCGTAAGGAGCTTGATTTGACGCCTATAAACGTTTCTCGGGAGCACTAAATAACGCAAATTTGAAAAGATTTCATTTATTCCGAACGTACGGAACCTTTGATATCAAAAAGGTGTGACTTGCAATTTTGGCTTTAGCGCCGCAAATTCAATCGCTTGCAATCAAAAAGCTTCATTCTGTAAATGTTTATTTCAATTAATCACTGGATCTGGATAGAAATAGTTTTTGTTTGTTTATTGTTCTAAAATGTATTAACATACAGGAAAACGGCCGTGGTCTATAGGTACTTTTCTTTTCAATGATATAATAAATTAATCAAATAATTTAGAGTTATCAAACCAGATATTCCTTTGATTTCTACAACACCCTGGTTGTTAACTATAACCAGAGAATCCTTACTATTCATACTAATATTATAAATGTGAAAGTAAATCTTTCTGTCTGTCTGCTAGTATATTTGACGACCTCTGTGGAGCACCGGGCGAAGGTCCGCCTGCAACGCAGGAAATTGCGGGTTCGATTCATGCCTCGGGACAAATGTTTGTACAATCTGCAGATCTAGTAATTAATTTTTAAAATTATTCTGTTTAGTTTGATTATTGACAATGCCCATTTACAGCAGATACCTATAGATATTAATTTCTTTGTTTTGTGATACCTACTTACTATAATTATTTAATTTGTCTTTTTAATTATCCCTATTGACTTAACCAAGTGTGCCTTGTGCTCCTACGGTGAATAAATTTATGAGTATGAGTATGAGATATTTGTTCAGGCTGTTCTGGATGTTTTCTATCTATATCTATACTAATATTATAAAGAGGAAAGATTTGATTGTTTGTTTGTTTGTATGTTTGTTGTATGCAACTCGGGAGCGTCCCTCCCCCGTCCCGTCCCTTGCCCCCGTACGATTGCTCTGTCAAAACCACGTCAAAGTGCCTTCGTCGAACGACTGTATGCATATAGGTAGGCTGTGATAATACTAACGAACTTACCTACAGCCAGTGAACCTCGGCGTGAAGAAAAAAGTTAACAAGCGGGCTATCACCATAATTATTTAGAAATATTAACACTATAATTATTTTAGAAGCGAAAGTTTGGTTAAATGGGTGTCTGAGTCCCTTAGTACTACATAGTTCACGAAAACGATAAAAGTTAAGGTTTTTGTTATTATAGTGCGTACTGGGTAATTTCTAAGAATCCTTAGATTTGAGCATCGCGACACCTCTCGTCAAACGAACTAAATGTAACTTTAGTCTTTGAAAAGGATTGGATAAACTTCAATGTTTCCTCTGTGTAGGTGGAGCTAACGGCGCGGCGCTAGAGTCCGTAGAAAGTCGCAAAGATTTTCGAGTACTACGTCACTTGACCTCGTGGTGTAGTGGGTTAGCACATTCCCGTACTGAGAGAAGGATGCGGGTTCAAGTCCCGTTGAAGTCGAAAATTTTTGCGATATTATTTGATTTCAACGATAAAAGTTATCGTTTTCTCCCATACATTTAATACCTTGCATCGGCCCTTGAGGATAAAAACTTACTAGCTAACTTTTCCTATTATCATAGCGATCCAAGGGGATTGACCAACATTTTTTTTTATAATTTTTTTCGTGCGTACAACACATCATAGAGCTTGAACAACACATCATAGAGCTTGACGTATATTAAAGGGAAGCAATGGGGAAATGATCGCTGGACCAGGTTCCTTGACACGACTCTCACCTACATCAAATTTGCTCATAGTCAGGAGACTGATAGCAGATGAGAATGGAACAAAAAAAAAAAACTGAATGTACTTGCATCTCGAAGTGTAATTGATGATGATTTGTTTCGTGGGTGGTGATGTGACTGGTATATTTATGTTAGATATATTTATTTAGATATTTATATAGCTTAGTGTACTATGTGTGGAATATTATAAGAGTTAAGCTGCTTAGCTTAACTCTTATATATATGTGTTTAATCTTCTAGATCTAAAGCTTTTGTTTCCCAAAGATAAATAAATAAATAAAATTAATATTATTTTGTTCTTCCTAAACATTTTTTTTTCACGCCACCGTAGATACTTTTTCGATCACTTCTTGTCCATCCTAAGGTTGCCTGGAAGAGATCGCTTTTAGCGATAAGGCCGCCCATTGTACATTGTCTGTATTTGTTTTTGTTCTATGTGTTTTTGTATTTCTTGGTGTGCAATAAAGAATATTTGTATTGTATTGTATTATTGGCTGTGCGGTGCCGGCTTAGAATTTGCACCACCCCAACTCCTCCCGCGGGTGTCGTAACAGGCGACTAAGGGATATCCACCTGGGGCGGGCAGCGGCGCCCCCTGCAGGACGATTTTACCACCGAACTGCGATCCCCAACCCGCATGCCCAGCGTGGGGATTATGGGCATTACCCCCATGTGATAAAAGCCAATAAGGCGCTTATGGGGAGGCCTGCGTCCAGCAGTGGACCAATACAGGCTGTTGAGGATTGTATTGTATTCTGCTATTTGCCACAATTCTGCTAATTCGAGTCATCACGTCTTGTTCCTTACATCAAAAGATTAACCTCTCTGATACCCATTTTGAACTGATTATTATAATACGCTTTATAAAACTGGAGTGTTGGCTAGAAATAAAGAGATTCACATGCCGTGTCTCCAATAAATAATAGACAATGATATTTTATGGGTCGGATTTTAATTACACGTATTTCGGAAAATGTATCCAATTATTGACACGAAGATATGAAATAAAATAAGAACCAACATAGGAATATCAAATTCTGTCTAGACCTATTAGAAAACAAATTGTCTGAGTAAACTCAAAGTTAAAACTAGTACTTGGAAATTCAAATACTACTTTAATTTTATATGAACGTTGAGTTATATATACCTACTTTGAGGAATAATTTTATTTTTTGCTACCGAAATTTTCTTTTTTATAATTTTTTTGACCTTTTTTTCATAGTATATCCCCTAATGTTGAAATTGGGGCTATATGAACCCCCAATTGTTCCATTTAACCCTAACTTCCTCTACTTCATTCGTGAACAGACGTTCAGATAATTTTTAAAAGGTCTCGACTAAAAGTGGAACGAATATTTAGGCTCTGTCGAGACCTCTTGAGATCCTCGGTCAAATCTGCCGCCGCACCCGCCCTCACGGATGTCGTCGGAAGATGGGAAGGCGCAAGTGTGTCGATGCATGTAGCGTCCCACCCACCCAACTCCCATCACTAATGAATAATATTTATTATCACATCACATCACACTAATCACACTAATATTATAAATGCAAAAGTTTGGATGGATAGATGGATGGATGTTTGTTACGTCTTCACGACAAAACTACTGAACAGATTGAGCTGAAATTTTGCACCAGTGTAGCTCTATGCCTGGAATCAAACATAGGCTACTTTTTATCCCATAAATTAGTTCCCATGGAATAGAAATTACCTTTGAACGTTTCCGTAGAAATAACGCGTGCGAAGCCGCGGGCAGAAGCTAGTTAGTAAAAAATGATATGAATTATGAATTCATCATTCATATCAGAAGTAATTACTTACTTCAAAGTTATTCTGTGCCTCAACTCTATCACATCACATTATCCTACTTCTCACTGAAGTTATAAGAGCGAAAGTTTGGATGTTTATCGTCACACTAAAACCACGGAACGGATCGGGCTGAAATTTTGCATAGACATAAGTCTGGACCTAGAATAATAAATAGGCTACTTTGTGCCCAATCAATGAATAATAAATAAAATAAATAAATAATGCTGGACAATTCACACAGCATTATCTAGCCCCAAGCTAAGCAGAGCTTGTGTTATGGGTACTAGATAACTGATAGACATAATACAATACACTACATAGATAGATATATATTTTTTATTATACATAGAAAAACATCCAGAACCCCTGAACAAATATCTGCAGATCGTACAAACATTTGTCCCGAGGCGGGAATCGAACCCGCAACCTCCTGCGTCGCAGGCGGACCTTCGCCCGCTGCGCCACAGAGGTCGTCAATCAATGGCCATAGGATTGAATCCTACTAATATTATAAAGGCGAAAGTTTGTGCCGATGATGTGCTGTTGTGCCGTTGTGAAGATGTTTTGCCGAAGACGACATCAAAACTACTGAATGGATTGGGCTGAAATTTTGCACACATAAAGATCTGTAGCTAAATTAACATATGGCTACTTATTATTCCAACGATGCGTACGAAGCTGCTGTCAGCAGCTAGTTATAAAATAATATATTAAACCTTAAAACTTTTTTCCATTGAAATAACGCGTGCGAAACCGCAGACGAAACTATTTTTAACTAGCTGCCGCCCGCGGCTTCGCACGCGTTGTTTCTATGGAAACGTTAAAAGGTGATTTCTATCCCATGGAAACTGATTTATGGGATAAAAAGTAGCCTAAGTTTGATTCCAGGCTTAAGGCTACACCGATGCAAAATATTAGCTCAATCTGTTCAGTAGTTTTGGTGTGAAGACGTAACAAAACATCCATTCATCTATCCATCCATCCATCCATCTATCCATCCAAACTTTCGCATTTGTAATATTTATTTATTTATTTATGGACTCCCAACAGAAAAATCACATCACAAACAGAATAATATTAGTATGATATACTGAATTTTACTAAAATAACCCAAAAGTATCTTAAATAATAATAATAATAATAAATTCATTTATTTCAGACAACACAAAAAATCAATTTAGGTCCATATTATTATAACATTAAATTAAATTAAAATAAATAAATTAAATTAAATTAAAGTTTCCAACAAACATAAAGCGCAGAAACAGACACAATAGCATGATGAATCGTTTGAGCAAGTCGAAATGATGCGGGTTCCTTGTATTCCGCACAAAGTGAGCACCGCGCAGCCGACCCAAAAACCTAAATAGGGAGAGATATATTCTATGCATTAAATAATCGTATGTTTGATGTATCAAGTTATGAATAAACATTCCTGTCGTGATTGCCGCTAAGAACTAATTTCCTATAATGTATGACCCTATTCGCGACAGTTTGGGGCTGTATAAATTACTTATTATAGCTGATATCAAAGGAAAAATACGCCATAGAGCTTTTAGTTATGAGCATTTTTGGTTATTTAGCCTTCACACTAATATTATAATTGATAAAATTTTGATGTTTGGATGTTTGGAACCACGGCCAGGCAAAACTACTGTACGTATTAGGCTAAAATTATGCATAGATGTAATTCGAGACCTGGAACAACAAATCAGCTACTTTTATCCCGAAAAAGCGTGTGAAACCACGAGCGGAAGCTAGTACAGCCAATAATTGAATTAGTAATCCTAGGTACATAAATGTAACCTATTTATAGGAACTAGCTTAGCTATTATGTTTGAGAAATGTTACTTTAGGATATTAGGATTGTAATAATAAATACTTTTATACTTTTTTTATACTTTTTTTTGTATAATATTATATTCAAGCAATTTAAAAGGTAATAATAATTAGGCTCGTGAGTAATATATCTACAATCGTAGGATTATTTGTACTGTTAGTAGTACTTGTAGTGTAGGATTATATGTTAATTCATCATCATCATCATCAGCCTATATTAGTCCACTGCTGGACATAATGTTAATTACAATATAATAAATTAAAAGTAAAATAGGTGAGAATCCAGTGCTTATACAAAACTAAAAAAGGCTTTATGGGACTTCGCAGTCCCTTAAAGCCAAGTTATGTACTTTACACATAAGTACTTTAAATAAATAAATAATCTATTTATTTATTTATTACTAATTAGAACGGCGAAAGCACCAATTACCTACACTAATCTATAATATAAAAATGAATCGCAAAATGTGTTGGTAAGCGCATAACTCAACAACGCCTGGACCGATTTCGCTAATTCTTTCTTTGTTGTGTTTGTTATTGTCAGGAGAAGGTTCTTATGAAAGAAAAAATTAAGAAAGTTGGAAACATAAATTTCCACGGGGGCGAAGCCGCGGGGCGCAGCTAGTTAATTTTAATTACAAGCAATCAATGAAACTTATAAAACTAACATAAAATAAAGCCAGCGTCTTGGGAACGCTTCCGTCTGGTATTGATATGGATCAGTTGAGCTACCTGTAGATTGTTTGCAACAGTCCGCAGTTAGCTCAGTGGTTTCGATTGTAAATACCAGTGTAATTTTCTTTGTGAATAATGTGGCTTCTGCCAAACATATAATTGAAATTAACTAAATTGTCAGGGTAAGATTGTGCATGATCAAATTGTTAATTATTATTTAAACAAGAGATAAATAATAATGATTGTAATAAATAATACTCGATCATTCATCCCTCACACAATAGAGCAGACAGACTGACATAAGATTTGAAATTACTATGACCTGTATTTTTTGACATTAGTGTTGAATTATTTTGCTTATTGTTTGACTGAATTTTTGTTTAGTTTTGCTAATTGACATTTGTATAGATAAAAGTTTGATTCCAGGCTATAGAACATTACATTAACAGAATAAAACAATAACAACTAGTATATACAAGTAAGTATATCTATTTCTTAAAAATCTAAGCCGTCACCAGAAGGCAGAGTGCCCAGAATGCTAGCAGCATTGCCACGTTGAATGGCAATGCTAATACGTTGACCGAAATAAAAGCCAGCATTCCGATCACCTGTGGACTCTATAAGAAGTTTAGTAAGATCTTTATAAATTGCGTGTGCCCCAGGGCCCCACGGACCAAGGGTTTCAACCCCAAACGGCTCAAATAGGTAACCTCGGTCAAGGTTAGCGTATTTTCGCCGTTTAAGATACTCCGCTGATGTTGCTGCAGAACCGGCCCTTACCGATGTCCCTGCAAGATGTGAAGGCGCTAGGGTATCTACACACGTGGCATCCCAAACTAAAGGCCGACCCATCTTCCATGGAATCAGAGTCATACCGTCAGGTCTTTTACCATCATCTCGCATAAGGCCACGTGGTTCGAGGGTAGCTGCCACACTGACGCTGGTAAAAGCCCGACGGATGGTGTCATTAATTGAACCATGACGGGACACACGTCCTGCACTAGAGACACATGCCAGTGCATGGTGACCAAACTTATCGACGGTTTCACCACACTGACAACGGTGTGCAACTAGGCAAGGAGAACCTAAGCGCAAAGAGGTGGCAACCCGAAATGTGTTATTATCTAAAAGGGTACCTAGATTTTTGGAAGGCAGAATATGTAACCAAAGTCCTGATTCCCACTCGGAAACGGCGAGTAGACGAGCACGTTCTGATGAGCTGGTTGACGTATTAATAAGGTTTTTCCGTACCAGCTCACATAGTGGCTCATCCCACAGTCTCTGCGAAGAAAGGATTTTGGGCAGATTCGTATCAGGACAGGCTATTTTCCATAAGTGTAAAGCTTCATCAAAACCTGTAATTTCAAAATTTTGACATTTAGCCAAAATACTATGAACAAGATCCTTAGTACCATGTACTGATGACAAAAAAGCTGGGAGTGAAACGCTAGAAATTTCGCGGACACCTAGACCTCCCATCCTAATAGGCAGACTGGCCTGGTGCCAAGCTCTATCATCCAAAGGTATATTAAAAATTTTGATTAAAGTGTCATGTATGATGCTGTCCAACTGCTGTGTAAGATGTGGAAATTTCCAGAGTTGTGAGCATCGTAAATAATATGTAAATTTAGGAACAAAAAGGCAGAAACGTAGAATAACAAAAGCCACGTGAACGTTGATATTTTGCAATTTATCGGAAAAAGTAACAAAATTTAGAATTTTTTCATTTATAAAAATGGGCAAAGACTCATCCATAATCGGAGATCCTAAGAGGCAAAGCGAAGACTTGTCTATCAACTTAAAGTTTGGAACTAAACTTTCGAAGCGATTCTTTATTATTAATACGTTAGAAGCTGTTTCGGTTTCTGGGATATAAAGTTCGCATTTCGCAAAATTTAGTTCCAAACCTATAAGCTTAAATTCTTCAATTACAACACTTAAATCCTTCAATACCGTTTTGTATTGAATTATTTTGCTTATTGTTCTACATTTACATATATAATCATTAAGATGACTACTCTGTTGTATTAGGTGTGACCTGTAATAAAAGAAGTAATGTTTTAATAAATAAATAAAAAAAAAAAAAAAAAAGATTCTTCCATTCGTCCGCAAATATGTCACAGTGGGAATGACTCAGTATCCCGATGATCTATCTAGCTTAGCTTGGGGCTAGATAATGCTGTGTGAATTGTCCAACATTATTTATTTATTTCTAGCTATCAAATTTAACCCTTAGATTGTTGTCAAACGAAGGTATATTGACGATAAAATATTGCGTTATTTCAGTGATTCATACGTTTTTCAGCACTCTTTGGGATATTTACCATAATTTTTGGTGTTTTGAATTTTCCTATATTTTGAATTCGTTTAGGTATTTAAATTCCATCCAGATTGACTGAGTTTATCGTATTTTCAGATTCAGGGTAAAATGAATAAAATAAATCGAGCGGCTATTCGCTCGGACGTATAGGCTCGGTACTGGGTACTAGAATATTTAGCAGCAAGCTCTGCATCCCCGATGAGACGTATTGACGGCAGTTATCTCTGATGGTCTATCAGATACAGAAACGGCTTTATGACGACCTCATTGGCGCAGCGGGCACGCTTCGTAGGATGTTGCGGGTAAGATTAAATATGAGGTTAAATAATCTTTATTTCTCATTAAAACAGCTCAATATAAAAGTTAATTTACAATGAGAAAAAGTAATTCGTAAATAATGTTTAAATTAGGTACATTTCGTCGCCGTAGAGCGAAAAGTCACTAAGTAGGTCATTTGGTGTTTTGAGTTATGAAGGTTTAAAGTTTTGAAAAACAAAATAAAATCATAACTTTTTTTCGGTATGGGATATTTCTAATTTTATGGTCTCATATGTTAGGAAATATAAAAGCTCTTAAGGTTAATTCACTACAGTCAATGAATGACTGATATTTTCAGGGAAAATGAAAAAAAAACTGACTTAGTTACTTTTCGCCCTCAAATCTTGTACTAACTTTGTGAGACAATGATTTGTTAAAAGTCACCAACTGACTTTTCACCCATGTTTGGATAAGTTTATTTAGTGTTTAAGTAATTTTTCTAACGCTCTTATCTGCTTAATTATATAATTTCTATTTCTCGAATCAGGTAATCAATAAGAAAATGATAAATAATCAAATGCAGTTGTCATACTTCCTTGAAAAATACAAAAAAAAACCGCATTCACAACAAGTTATAAGTAAATTAATGTTTTCGACGTATTGTTAAGATTTCAAATATTAAAATCCTATTAAAATGATTAATGATAGCATTCTGGTCCAGTGAGTCTTAACATTGTGAATGTCGTATTTCTTGATCATGATTATCGCTTTTCCATGGCATAATCGCTTCTCAAACATAGACCGATGACTGAGTAAGCTTTCACAATACGGCCTTATAGTGGTATCGGGCACCAGCAGCTTTTCTGCAACATCTTTGTGTGTAGCTGTAAAGTAGAGAGTACTCGTACAAGGAATGAAGATAACGGGGAATGGTCCAGTTCAGACGACGAACGCATATCAACGTTTTTTTTTTCTTGGCCTCTGAAATACATTTCAGTGTGGTACAAACGAACATTACCTGGACGGAGGGCAGTTACCCGAAATATTCAAGTTTTACTGAAAGGAAACATTCCTTTATATTATTTAAACTGCTGGACTACTTGAGAAGGCAACAACTGCCTGTAGTGGTCCACTACTGGACGCAGGCCTCCCCCTGATAAGCGCCTTATTGGTTTTTATCACATGGAGGGTTATGTCCATAATCCCCATTCGGGGCATGCGGGTTGGCGATCGCAGTTCGGTGGAAGAATTGTTCTGCGGGGGCGCTGCTGCCCGCCCCCGGTGGATATCCCTTAGTCGCCTCTTACGATACCCGCGGGAAGAGTTGGGGTGGTGCAAATTCTAAGCCGGCACCACACAGCGAACTACGCTGAGTCCTCGCCGAGTCATCCATTCTTTACGGGAGTGACATGGTAATGTTGACAAAACTTCTTTAAAATAAATAAAGAAAAAAAGATTCATCCATACTGCAATGCTTGAAAACGAATGTTTTCAATCAGTGCGTCTTACCCGTCATGACCTACGGAGCTGAGACGTGGACACTCACCTTAGGGCTGATCCACCAGTTCAAAGTCGCTCAACGAGCTATGAAAAGAGTAATGCTCGGAGCTGTGCTAAGGGATAGGACTCGTAACCAATACATCCGACAGAGAATCAAAGTTATCGACATAGCTCTTAGAATAAGCATGCTAAAGTGGTAGCGTGCCGGCCATGTCTCGCAAAAACCAACAACCGTGTTCTTGAGAGGAGACCGGGACTCGGCAAACATAGTGTAGGATGCCCTACACCCAGGTGGAGACGGCCTGCCAAAGACTGCAGTCAGATGTCGGACGCGGCAAACTGAAGACACGGTGCTATGGCGCTCATTAAGGGAAGGCCTATGTCCAGCAGTAGACTAACGATGTTGATGAACCAGCGAAGACGTTTTGGACAGGTGGCTTATATAAGTCACTAGCCACCGAGTAAGCAAAATCAAGAGCGTAAAAGTAACTAAATTGCACGTTTAATTGTCTATCCTAACACAGACGTACGAAAGTTTGGCTTTAATAAATCAACAAAACACTTTAGCTATCATTCAAAACCAAACTTTGTAGTCAAAATGTTGGGGCGAAAACTAACTTAACATGTTAAATGATTTCTTGCTTTAAAATTATGAAGTACAATTATCGCAAATAGCGATCTAGAAGACACTAAGTCGACTTGGTTAGTTTTCGCTTTCAAGTTGTGTATCAAACCTGCTACCACATAACTAATCAAGTATATTTAGTTATTTCTCGACTAGACTGGGTCCTAGCAACAAGTTATTATTTTAGAAAAGAAAGTAACCAACCCGACTTAGGTTTATATTTTGCAATTCTTTCAAGTAGGAAAAAAGTATCTAAGCCTACTTAGTTGGTTTTCGACTAAAATGCTGTAAGCCAAATGTAGAGTTAGTGAATTTTTTGCACAACCTAAAATGAAAACCGTGATAGCTAGGGATACGGTTGTCAGACTGAAAAATGCAGAAAAAATCGGGGATTTTGATGGCACATCTAACTCGATTTGGCCCAAATAGCGAGTTAGTGACTTTTCGCTCTACGGCGACGATTTAGGTAATCTGGACCTAGGACCTACTAGGACCTACTTATTATTTATTTATTTATTTATTTAATTACTCAAACTTGACTTACAGAATACATTCCAAAACATCAAACATACTTATACGTAGGTATACCTAGGTAATCGAAGTTCTTATTTAATATTGCTATTTAACATAATTTAGGATAGATAGGTAGGTGTGGCGGTGTTTCGCACCGCAGGTCCGCGCCACAAATTCATTTTGCCTTTTCATACCAAAATATGTCAGCGTTTAAACCCACATAGGTACAAGCCAAAACTAACAAAAATAAATAGGGTATTTCAAATATCAAAATCAAATCTCGGCTTGAGAAGCATTAGGTCGGATATAAAGTTACGCCCAAAATGACTTTTTTGCATAGCGGTACTAAGTTTTTCTTTCTCTTTCTTACAAACTTACAATTATATTTCTATCGCTTTCCCTTAAAAAACTAAGCATGTGCATTTTGTCGGATCTAACAACTATCAGAAATTTCTGTGAGGCATAAGAACTTTTATTAAAATACAATTTTATGCACCTAATGTAAAATATATTTTGGATACGCATCTCAATTACTGCCATTATGCATCTCATTTTTTTTCTCCTAAATATTATACGTAGCAATAGATAAGTCTTTCTGACTCTAAATAAATTCACAATGATAGTACGTGTCATTAGATGCAACCTTTTGCTTCAAACATTTTATCAAGATCACTTCTATTTCAAAATTCGAAAAATTACTTAAGACCTTGTGCTTCTAATAAGATATATTTTTGTCGTTCAATTGGTGTAAGTATCTGCAAATAACTCTTTTGCTTCCAATCAAATGCAAGATTACGACCCCGAAGGTAGCAACATCGGGCCCTTTCGACGAATTTTCGGGTACTTTCCCATGCGTCGTATGACGTCGGCGCCCAATGACAGTGGAGTAACAAACAACAAGTGGAACGAGTGTGAGTTAGTGAACTTACCAACCAACCATTAAGTTAATAATCTTGTTTGATTGTACGTGTGTTTATATGACAAATTTTGGTTAATGTGAAAAACTGCGTAATTACTAGTTTTAGTATATAGTATTTTATTTTATTTTGATTGATTCGGAAAACAAACAGTTTTACAAACTTTATAAATAAATACATAATAACTTATAACCATTTATGTGTCCTCGCATGTAGAAGCTAAAAGACTATATTATGTGTAATAATTACGATGGTGTCGGAGTAGGACTAGCGATAGAGGATAATATAAAGTAAAATCAATTTTTCCACGCTGGATGCAAATATTTGATTTTTTTTTGGCGTATTTTATAAAAACGGTTAGAAAAGCCTACTTCTGAGGCTAGTCAGGCACGTACTACCGTTATGTTAGAAATTAAGTGTACCTATGTTTAATGTTTGAATTTTATGTATTTAATATTTAATTTAATTTTGAAACCAAAATGTCCAGTCTCGCAGTCGCATTTATAAAAGCAAAGTCAATAAGATGGATGAGTTAGCGAAGCAACCAGCTGGCTCGGAGTCTATTCCAAAGGCATACAGATCTCTTTAACGGTCTCTAAAGATGGTGATGAAGTCAATTTTGATTTCTGCAGCGATGACAGCGTCAAATACAAACATTATGAACCGAATGATGATTCTAGTTTTAGCCATATCAGCAATTCAACTGTTACTAAACGTCGCAAACAGCTGGTAAAATGACGAATATTTACTCCTGAAAAAATTAAGTAAATTATAAATTCTAAATATTAATGGCTGAAGGGGCACACACACATGGAAGTTGATCAAATACATAAATTAATAATAAAGTAAATAAATAATGCTGGACAATTCACTCAGCATTATCTAGCCCCAAACTAAGCAGAGGATGTGTTATGAGTACTAGATAACTGATAAACTTAATACGATACACTACTTAGATAGATATTTTTACATAGAAAACACCCCAACACACTAAAATATATCTGCAGATCGTACAAACATTTGTCCCAAGGCGGGAATCGAACCCGCAACCTCCTGGTCACCACAGAGGTTGTCAACATTCACAAATAGAGAAGAAGAAAAAACAGATTAAAAAATGGAAATTGCTATACCCCGAGGTCGCAGTTTATACGAACATGTGGAGGTAAAAAAACATTTTGAGTAGGTATTTGATATGGAACTTCAGCATTTCAAAGACGTCACATCTTTGCATAAAAAGGGTGGACCATTCGTAACTTGAATGCAAAATAGAGATGGCAATGTGTTCAAAATATCGGAATGTGTGTGGCCTGGGATATAATTTTATAAAAATGACTTTTCACAAGATTTTATCGAAATATCTTACGTACGCAATTCTTCAAGGGGTATTGCCTTCCCCGATGACCTACCCGTGTAGAGACAAAGTGAGAAACCAATAACCACTGCAAAATATAATGATTTGATCACACTTTTGCAGTGTGATCAAATCATTACCTATATTCTGCAGTGGAGTACCAAAAGAATTTCACATTTACCTACTACAGAAACCTGAAACATTCCAAATGTGCATCAAATTTTCCTGATGCTGATTAAAAATAGGTATTTGAGACGCATCTGAATAATAATGAATCCGATATGCTCATTGTTTCATTTATTTTAGGCGTATCTACAACCTTTTGCCTTAATCCAATATAACATAATACTAATGTATTTAGAAGCAATTAAAAATAATCACAGATGAAAGTTTACCTTCCCTGCTTCGATGTTGAGGCATAAACTCGTATCGCAAGATACAATTCAAATGTAAAGACAGAAATTGCAGGCATAAAGTCGGATCCCACATACACCCACCGATATTAAGTTTAATGAAATGAATTTACAGGAATAAGGTCGCAGGAAGCCAATTTTATGAAAAATCTATTATTATAATTTTTTTAACAGAGCTACAGTAATTTTAATTACAACAAAATAAAGGTATAGTATATTGTCAAACACCAAAAAAAAAACTAAAATTCTAGCCTTGGTACTATAGTAATTATGACCAGATTAGTGTGACATTTTTGTTTTGGCTCTCCTGAAAAATAAAGAAATCATACATCCGGCCTTATGCATCTGGAGTCGAGAAATATCAAAGTGCTTTATTTCCTTTAGACCTTACAGGACTCTTGGACACGTCACAAAATTTCAAATTACATAGGTTAAAGTAATCACTTTTTGCTAATTGATCACTTTGATTTTTTGTTTAATCTTTTTAAGGTAAAGTAAAGAAGCGAACAAGAAACCTTTACCTTGTTAGGATGTTCGGTTTTGAGCTGGAGCAAAACTCGTCCTAAGCTTTTTATCCTTTTAATAATCAAAAATCAAAAACTCTTCATTTCCATAAATACAATAAATGTACACAAAAGGTCAAATTATAAAACTAAGCACTGACACGGAAATAAAGTGATATTTTTGATTTCTGTCGCTTCGATTTCTTCGTAGACTAAAGTAAAGAAGCGACGAAGAAACCTTTAGCCTGTTATTTGTTATTTTTCGAGTTGGGGCAAAACCCGTCCCAAGCTTTTTTATCCTCTAGATAATCTGATATTTTAAAGTAAGCCTTTTTGCACAGCAATGTTTTGACAATTTGTTTGAATTTATTTACTGATAATTTTTGCAACTCCCTAGGAGTTTTGTTGTAGAAGCGTATACATTGCCCTTTAAAAGATACATAAATTTTGTGTTACCTAGTTGTGGATTCCCGTCTCGGGGCAAACATTCTGTATATTTTCTAAGTGTACATAGTGTCAATAACACAAGCTCTGCAAAGCGTAGGGCTGGATGATGCTGTGTGGATTATTTAGCATTATTACTATTTTTTAATCTGTTTTTTTTTTTACCCTGAAGAAGTCCCTCGTTAAGGGATAGACGGTTTTATTCCAACACAAATAAGGTCCATAAGCCCGCTTACATCCCTTATAAATTCGTCAAACTACGGTAGTTTGTATAGTAAAATTGCACGAGATTTTCCGAAACAGAAAAAAGTTCTTTTGTTTACTTAAAAACTACCAACTAGGTGGTATTAACTTGGTTTAGTAACCATTGAGCAACGAAACCAATTTATCATGAAAGTGCTTCATCACATAATGATTTTCATAAAAACCACCAGGGCCACGAGTCAAATGCTAAACGTATAAAGGAAATGGAATTACGTGAGGTATGCTACATAAAAAGAATATGTGCATTTTTCGTCTGAATCCTTAGTATGGGTTGTGCATAACTTACGATAACTGTAAACGTTTTCGCTTCCCCCCATGTATTTAGCGCCTTGCAGCTCCCCACCGGATAGAGAGGAACTTCTTTGCGTAGTATGACAGCGATCTAATTATGTCACACGCTCGATCTCTTCATCTTCTTTGTTTCGTGGTTTTTGCGACTATTTGCCACAATTCTAATTTTTAGTTATTCCTTACATTTCCAACTACAACTTTGACAACTTTAACAGCTCAGCATGATTCTGTATGACATAGGAAATAACATGCCCAAAACGTGTTACGTCACGTGTTCTAAACACAAATGTGATTCAAACGAGCCTTGGTGTGGAATCGAAAAATTGTATTCAGCATCCCACAAGACTAGTAGTCTATGCCTCGTGTTTTGTTTTTCGATTATTTCACACGCTTTGTTCAAAATTTTACATCCGGACCACTCGGAAAATTGACAGTTTTATTATAAACTAGACGATCGCCTCGCGGTTTCACCCGCGTAGTTCTCGTTCCCGTGGGAATTCCGGGATAAAATATAGCCTATGTCACTCCCTGAAAAGTAAGCTTCCTAACGGTGAAATTTTTCCTCTCTAAAATATTAGTATAGATTATTTTTCGTTTCCAATTTTCAACTCAAGATATAAAAATCTTGAATCTGGGGGTGAACAGCAGTGGTAGTAAACGAATTTTTTTTTCGTTTTATTACTGTACGTACAACCCATACTAGCCACTCTGGTTATGACGTAATATGGGATTCCGGAGGTATCGCTATATGAATGAGAATGTATGAATGGGCTTATATGGCTCCGAGAAATAAATATGATGGATGTTGTAGAATGAAGACATGAAAGTCGATAATGGCTTTGTCTATTGGTAGGAGATACTTTGATACCAAGTAAGAAATTGGACAATTTTCGGGTTTCTTTCTCCCCGATTTTCTAGTACCTACTAAACAGTGTACAAGTAAATTAAAATAGTAATATTAATACTCAAAAAAATTATAAACTAAAATTTAAAAAAATTACTCGTTTTAAAGATCCTCCGACAGATTTTCATGAAACATGGCTAAGAACACTCGAGATAAAATTATCTATGACAAAAAAAAAACTAAACGAAAATCGGTTCTTCCGTTTGGGAGCTACGATACCACAGATAGATACACAGATACACAGAGAGACACGTTTAACTTATCTCTCTCTTGTGCAAAGTAAATGTTTTCCAAAAAAAATGTTTTTAATAAATGTCATAGTAACCTAAAATTTCACGTCTTAACTGCTGAACGGATCTTAATAAAATTTGGCAAGATATATTGCTTCCAGGAATGGACATAGGCTACTTTTATCCCGGAAAAACCGTGTGAAGCCGCAAGCTGAACGTAGTTAAACATAATTATGTCATATTTGAACCTATTAATTGCCTTCTACTTTCCAGTTCTGCCAAGTCAGCAAACCTATTTGGTAATCAACTTAAGTATAGCTCTAACAAAACATGCCTAATAATTGTCGTAGCGACGCGATCATTATCTTTGACGCCTTTACGGCCAAATTACGGAATTAAGCCTCGAAACATCGACCCGATTCGCCTATCTGCAGATCAACACATTTCCAACAGAACATGAAGAAATAAGTTATAAATAATTCTTTCAAATGCTGTCGAAATAAAACAGATTTTTTCCAAAACGCTCAAAGCAAAAACAGTAATACCGAGTAACCGTCCAGCCGTAGGCGAATTTAAAACCACCACAACGAATGCACAAAAGTGCAAAGAGAAGCGTACAAAGAGATTTGAAAGCATCTGCAGCTTGGATACAAGTTTGGACTGCAAATTACGAGAGATAAACAGGCAGCGCTGCGTCGTAGCCCGTCTACGCTCGTAGCCTGTCTACGGCAGTTCGTAGCGTCGCAACGTAGCGGGCGGTCGCGTAGCCGGACGGTACGTGTACGCGGAATGTACGCGACGAGACAGAAACCCGCGTACGCAAATAAACAAATAGTGATATGAGTTGTGCACCCCCCAGGCTAGTACCACGACTAACTCTCCTCATATTAACATTCATAGTGACGTGCACATTCATCGCCAGTGTCGTGTGGCTGTTCCGAACTCGATCCGCCTCCGGACAGTATGAAAATTATTACTTGTCGAGAATTAATATAACAGCCGTTAAACCGGACGTTAACGGCACGGAACCTGTCTCGGATCACTATAAGGACTTGATTAAGATAGAAATAGCGATGCGACGCGTCGAGGAGAACAGCAGACGATTAAAAGAATACACGAAATCATTGTTGTGGGACAACAAGGATAAATCTCTGTGGTGTGTTTTATTTAAGGACGGGGAGAGGAGTGATAAGCCTTTACGAGGAGGAAAGAATAAAAATACGGTCGATGAGGAATATATACGGTCATTGCGGCAGCAGAAAATGAGAGAGGCTTTAATACATTTGAGGCATCATGGGACACATCACCGACGGAGGCCCGTAGCGCTGGCAAACATGCCGTTTATTAAATAAAACCGTTTTTGTTCTTATTAGGTTGGGAACAATAACAGGAGAATGATACGGGAAGGGACCATTTTGTACTGAAATGACATCGTGATCCAACGTTCGGAGTAATGTGGTAATTTCGTTTCCACGTGTTTTCGGAGTCAACGGAGCATGGAGAGCAATTTATTGTGAAAACTCGAGTTTTTGTCGGTTTAATAGTAATTGCGTTTATGTCATTACTTTATCAGAGGATTTGAGAGAACAAACTCAATTATATTCTTTCTTTTAGGCATTACCAGTATTCTTATAAAATGGTACTTACGTACAGAAAACAATACTAAAATTCTGTCTTTTCTTATGGGAACTCGGTATAAATATTTTATGTGTAAACTAAGTTTATTAGGTCCGTGTAAATCCAATTTTATTTTTCTTCTAACTTTATGACCTTTTTTATTAAAATTTCTTCATCTCCAGAGAAGGCGCAAAATAGATTGTATCAAATTTACTTCCCCAAGCCTTCATTCTGAGTTTCATAATGAAAACCGAAAATTTAAACAAGCTTGTTCCCAATCTAGTTTTAATAGCTCAGTTCGTCAGGACCGTTTGTAAATATTTTATATAAACATGAGCGTAATGTAAATGGAGATAACATATGTATTTAATGTGTAAATAGAAAGTTAATTATCTCTGTATAATATACTGTTTGACGAACATTATTTACCTACTAAGACAATATTGTATTACGTAGATATTAATGTATGTTGGAAGGTATTTATTTGTTTTTAGTGTTGGCTCAAATAACTCATTTGAATTACCAAAACCTTTATTAATGATATATTGAACACAGCTGTCGGTTCAACACATTAACCGAGTTTAATCGCCTTCAAGGGTTTTGGTGAAAATAGGCCTAAACCGTCTCTTGACGAAGAACTATCCAACTAAGATCAAATACATTCAGGTAATTTAAGTTATCGAAGGTTTACAGCATTTGGCTCTATTATTAGGTGAAACTTAATAATAAATTGTTCGGATAATGGGAAAAAATTGTAAATAAATGCTTTTGAATACGACTTTTTTCTTTAGCCTTCGAATTATATGGTGTCGGTAGGCCCCTTCTGTGAGTTCCCACAATCATGAAAAGGACTGCTAGGTTTTTATTCCTTACGTGAGGGAATGACACTTTATGGATTGAATTTCCAGTAATTTTCCAACTAAACACTGGTTGTGGAATAAGGATTTCCTTGTGGTACCGTACAGTTTGAAATAAAAGTGCTTTGTGATTAGTAAACCTTGGATTATAGTGAGTAGACATGATAATACTTAGTTTCTTGGACTTGATTGGACTTGGCGGAAGATCAGCGCTGCGTGTGTTCGTATTACCAGCACACGCAGCTTTCATGCTGAGCCATTTCCTAATTCATAATTACAATCAGTTTATTACAATTAGTTTTACTTGACTACCACTTATTATCTGTATATTGATTGTAGTTATAAATAAATTTATTTTCTTTCTTTTCTTTCTTTTCTTTGTTTTCTTTCTTTTCTTTCTTTATTTCTTTGAGAGGTATACAGGGTTATTGGTAATACACTGACACTGCGTGAACTGCATATTCTGTCCATCATCACGAACACGTTTGTGAAGACGCCAGGTCTTAATTCTTTTACAATTATTGTTTTTCAGGGAGGTATTATTTAAACTAAACTTAAAAACGGCTTTGCTCTGAACTAACAGTGGGTGTGGGAGTGGAAGAGCGGCCTTTAGTGATTAATTGGGTTCCGGACAAAGGTTTTTTTTTCTTTTTTTGCACAGATGATTTACAAAAAAATAAAACGTCAAGTGCGAGTCGGACTCGCGTACTAAGGGTTCCGTTTAATTGTAAGGCCTTGTTTCTTGCCAAATATTATAATTCTAGGTCAACATGATGTAGGCACCCTGTATATTTTGGTCGAGGCAGAGAATCAAAAGTTATTTTTTTAGTTAATAAACTACAAATTTACAATTTTCAGATTTTCCTCGTTATTTGTGGTATATGACCTTACATCTTATCAAATTTTATGATTCTAGGTAAACGAGAAGTACCCTATAGGTTTTGGTTTATAGTAAGAATTAAAAGTATTATTTTTTGGTGAATAAACTACAAATTTACGGTTTCTAAAATTTTTCCTTTACTTCTGCCTTAAGACCTTGCTGCTCACCAAATTTCATGATTCTAGGTCTACGGGAAGTACCCTATAGGTTTTGGGTGAATGTGATTCCCTTGGAAATTTCAAAATTTTTGGACATAAACGACTGTAACGTGTGAAAATCTAAATCAGCGAGTGCGTTGATTTAGAAGTTTAATTTATATCACGGCTCCAAGGGGTTATGGACTTGAGTACTTATTTGATGTTAATTTCAACTCGATACCTCCACGCGTTCCTGAGAAAAGAGGGTTGACAGACAGACAGACAGACAGACATACGGACAACAAAGTGATCCTATAAGGGTTCCTTTTTTCCTTTTGAGGTACGGAACCCTAAAAACAACTTGGCGTCTTCACGAACGTGTCCGTGATAATTGGCAGAACCTACAATTCACGTAGTGTCAGTGAACTACTAATAACCCTGTATATTATACGTACGGTCTGTTTTACGAGGTGGTTATTGCTGCTTGTCGATTCAGATGTATCCAAACTATTTTCACAACTCTATAATAGTAACACTAATAATATAAATTCGGAAGTAATTCTTTCTGTCTGTTACCATTTCATGCCCAAACGGCTGTACGGATCTTAATGGAATTTAGCAGGAAGGAAGATATACCGGAGAAAGACTTTTTATCCCGGAATAGGCTACTCTCGCAGGAGGTCTAAGCAAGGAGGATGAAGCAGCGCCAGCTCTACACTACCAAGGAAGCAGAAGCTTACTAAAATATTATGTCAACAGGGTGGTGGAAGCTAGGTAGTTATTATACCTAAATCTGCTCGTCCGTAGGTAAATCATCTCTATAATTTAATTAAGCAATTGATCAAATTTCTTGTCTAGCAACTTTTCAATGATTTGAGCACCGATTAATTATTCAGCATACGAAGACCTGGCAGCTAGTCACCAAATTTTGTGGAAACGAGCGGAAAAAAAGTGTCCAGTGAACGGAAAAAAATATGGCAGCGTACTTTGCTTTTGGGGAATTTTCGCAAGGAATGCCTCCATGTTTTTTCCGTTCACTGCATGTTACTGACAAATAATAAAAGTAGTAAAAAAATAGCCTTAACGTTGAAATTTCACAATAGAGCAAACCCAAAACTAAATTTTGCGGTTCAATGAATCATTCTGAATAACGACGATATGACTGTGATTACAACGGAGCGTGTAAAATGTTTGCTGAAACCATTTCGGTTTTCACAACGCACATTGGCTTTTATTTTAGTAGCTAACTTTTTGCAACAGTAGCACCAAACTTTGCCCTACCAAAGGCTGGTTGAAAATTAAACATGGGCGTTATGAAGCTGGTCCATTCGTTCACGGCTTATTATAAACGATAATTTAGCTGGACTCATTTGTGCGCGGAACTGTTGAGTTGTATAAAAAGTTTGGAATTTGAGTTGTAAGTCTTAGCTTTTCTAAATGGTTTGGAAACCTGAACCATAATAATATATTATATAATAATAATATATTATATAATAATATATTATATATTATAATAATATATATTATTATGACCCATATGGGGAGAATGGTTCAGGTTCACGATATCCACTTTATGATTTTGTGATAAAATCACAGGAGTGGTCACGTAGCTATCAAGGTTATACCAGGTAATATAATTACCGGGAGCTCTTTACTGTGGAAGAATAAACATCTCGAGAAAACTCTCGTAGGTACTTTGGACAGAATCAAATTCGAAGAAATGATTTCTTAAAAGCGGTAACTTAGAATGGAGGTAGGTTAAGAAGAAGAAATCGAGAACAATATCATCAAAAAGAAAAATGTACATGTCATGTTAATTTGATGAAGTCATCGTCTTGCGATGGAGAGAGAAAAGCGAACAACCGGCTGTTGTCACTTACGATGGCAATGCTCAGCAAACGTATCTCTAAAATTTTGCTCTGTCAATAATTACCTACTGATGGTTATACGTTCATCTTCATATCAGATAAACCATTTACGATTCCGATTTCAAAACAGTTACAAGACGTTTTAAAATTTGTATTCACAGAAGCTTTAAAAAACACCCTTCAGTATTTTTTTAGCCTTTACTCCCTGCGTATAAGAATGGCCATTACCATTCAAAAATAATATCTGAGGATAAAGGCCAATAGCCCAGTAAAATTGTAATAAAATAATAAGTATTTTGCCCTGCGAATAAGCATTAACCCTAAAGAGATTACGGTGAAGAAACGGCCGGTACGTACCGAATTTCGCAAGATTGTTACAGCTAATCTTTTTGAAGGAAGTCCGGAGATTCATATCGGGAGAACACGAAGATAATTATCGTGAATTATGGTGAAAATATGAACAGAAATTTATCACAGATTCAAAGATATTAATTGCTTCAAACATGGTATAAAGATGGTAGGTACATACATAAATAATGTGCTCATGTCTCAGTATGTTCTAGAATGCATTAAAAAATATATACCTATGTAATTAGGATTAATTAAGACAAAAATCTAAGATCAAAAAGTTCATTTACGGCATAAAAAGTCCATTCATTCAACCATTTAAACAATTTGATTTTAAGTAAATAGTATCTTTATAAACAAAGAAAATTACAATAAAATAGTAGAAACCAATGAGAACTAGTATTTTTAATTAAAACAATTGAGCTAACTGCAGACTGTTGCAAGCAATCTACAGGTGGCTCAACTGAAGAGTGAATAGTTATTCATTAATTTTAGTTCATTTATTGGGTCGTTCATATTTTCACCATTTCAAAGGTTCCAAGAGCCTTATGCAAATTCCTCCGGCGCACGAAACACAACTAGCTCTAATGAAGATATTTTCTAGTTTCGTACTGTTTATCCAAAGAAATAACAACTAGTTTTGTGAAGTGAACAAACTAGAATATAATGTTGACCTATTTCCGGAGAAATTAAAATAATCTACCCACCTGTTCTTCGAACAGAACAAAGCTTGACCTGATTTCCTGAGAAATAAGAATTAGTTCCTGGGTACGGAATTACCTGACCTCGCTCAGATCTAGAATCCAAGATATTTATTATCAACAAATGGGTTTCAAAACCAAAAGAATATTGGTGGAAAATATTTTATCAAGGTAGCATCGAAGCAAATTGCAGAAGTACCAAACCATTTTGCTTTTGACAGCTTTCATTCATCATTTTACTCGTCTTACGTCCGTTTTCGAACTAAAATCTACGCGGCGCGTGTGCAACTAAGCAATGTTGTAGGGGAAATTTTTGTTTTAAGTTGTAACCTAGCTGTTATTTGTTATTGTTAAGTTTCCATATTGGTTATATTTACATTTCAGTTTTTGTAAACAAAGACATTTAATGTCTTTGTTTACAAAAACGTTCCGTCGATCAGTAGGCCTAGCACAGTTCAGCGATGGTTGTCTAACTAAGGTGGAATAGACAGACATAGAAAAATGACTTAGCTTCATCATACTTTGCGTAACTTGTTATGGTTGACGTACCTAATGCTTTTCAAATATTTTACGTGAAATACTCAGTGCTTTTACAAATACTAACTTCTGCCCGCGGCTTCGCACGCGTTCTTTCTATGGAAACGTTCAAAGATAATTTCTATCCCATGGGAATTGATTTATGGGATAAAAAGTAGCCTATGTTTGATTCCAGGCTAAGAGCTACACCACCAGCTAGCCAGTGAGCTACACCGATGCAAAATTTTAGCTCAATCTGTTCTGTAGGTTTGGTGTGAAAACGTAACAAACATCCATCCATCTATCCATCCATCCATCCATCTATCCATCCAAACTTTCGCATTTATAATATTAGTGTCATATCAATGAATTTTTCACGGACTCTAACATTAAAATTTTATAAGTTTGACATAAAATTGTAATATGACATTTTTGTATAGGTACCTAAATGAAATTTGCTAATTGCTCTGCCTTTTGTTATTTCTATGGACCAATGTTATCTGTAATACTTACTAAAAGTTTGAATGGTTTGATATTATTTTCATTAATTTTCCGATCTGCATGCCGATTTCTTGCTCTTATTATAATTTTGCACACCAAAGCTGTTTAGCTGGTAAGTCATGGGCAAGGGACATTTTAAAATAAGCATACCAACTTATAACCGTTGTCTGCAAATAAATGATTTGATTTGATTTGATTTGAAGTGTGATATACATATACAATAGAGAAAAATTACGTTTCATCGTCATCGAATTCGTAACATAAATATTATATACGGGGTTATTGGTAATTCACTGACACTATGTTAACTGCAGGTTCTGCCCACCATCATGAACACGCCTCAATTCTTAAAATTGGTGGAGAGGTAATGATATTAGTATGTACCCCCCGCCATCCAAAAATCGTTCATAAAGGGGTTTTCTTTGAAACTAAACCGAAAACGGCTCTGCCCTGAATTATCAGTGGGTGTGTGTGTGTCTCCCAGCCAGGCTAATGCCACCTAAATCATTTGGCGTAGATGTAAAATAAGCCAATGATGGTGATGTGGATTTAAATAGGAGTGGTAGATCGATATTTACTAATAAATTAGGTTTCGTACATTACTTTGTAAGTGAAGCGATTTACAAAAAAATTTAAAATTATGACCTGGCGTCTTCACTAACGTGTTCGTGATGATGGGCAGAAAATTCAGTTTACGCAGTGTCAGTGAATTATCAATAACCGTGTGTGTATATATCCTAGACCAAATCGTTGTGAATTGTCTACCTACATATCAGAGACATGAGTGGAGACCACGACTCGGCAAACGTAGTGTAGGACGCCCTCCGGCCAGGTGGGATGACGATCTGCGATAGGCTGCAGACAGATGCTGGATGCGGCAATCTGAAGACAGGGCGCTATGGCGCTCATTAGGGGAGGCCTATGTCCAGCAGTGGACTAATATAGGCTGATGATGATGATGATATCAGAGTCGTTAAGGTACTGGTGATGCTAATAAAATATTGTTCTATAGCTCTACTATGAAACTATAAAACTATTCTATAGCTCTACCATGAATCTATGAGCTATGAAGCTATTAACAAAGTTGCCACTTCTCTGTAATTAGTTCAGCAATTCATCCAGAATGAATCAATATAGAAACAAAAACTACTAAAAGGTCTTCAGTATTTGAGTAGTAGAAAGTTTGAAAATTGTGGTCAGAGTCGTGCAGTGGCTGAGCACTGAGAGTTTAATAATAGTAAGCTTTGTGGTTCTGGGAGTCGTCGTACAGATGGCGTAGAAGAGTAAAAATTTAAGTCGTATTCCATCATAAGAACAATTATTTTGTTAGCGGAGGAGGGCACTAACTCTGCTACATAGTTTTTTTTACTTTTGCAGTAGTCAGCAATTGTACTCTATACATTTTTTTTTGTATTTTTGTAATTTTATAAAGTCAGTTCTACAAATCTAACATGTTTTTTGTCTTTTTTCTAAATATTTGTGTTCTTTTACACGCACTCTTGCATTATTTAATATAATAAAATATTTTGAAGATTTTTTGTTTTGTGTTTTCAGCAAAAACCAGTGATTTGTCATGAAATATTACAAAAAAATTAAGTAAATCGTTTAAAATTTCAAAACAATTATAGTAATGTAAGAATACACGTAGAAGAACTTTTACAAAAAATTTAAGACATTCAAAAAATCGATTAGGTACCCTCTCGACTCTATAGTAGACAATCTCTGTAAAGTAGGCAGAGACTTTAATCAAAAACCTCTGCCTACTTTAGGGTCTGACTATTCATCAGTAGCCGATGATGATAATGTCTTCCAGCTGAATGTCAACCACGGCGGCCAGTCTTTTCGGAGACTAGCTCGAGATGAGCAGGACACACTATAGTGCACAAGTTTGTGCGCAAACATAGGTGCAATCTCTATTCTCTCCTCTCATAATCCGATGGGACGGTAGACCGACAAGACCGGGGAGAGATCAAGTGCAGGACCAACTGCATAAAGTGCTTTCCGAGGCACGGAGTCGTAACACCGCCAACTTCCTGACTTTTTATGGCTAATAGATAACTGATAACACTTTATTATACTTAAAAGTACTATGAAGTGAAGCTGGGCTGTCCTACTGCACAGCCCAGATAACTTATATATAACTTTTGCTGTGCTGTGCTGTACTCAGCACAGCACAGCTTCACTTCAGATAGGTATAGTATCTGTAAATCGCTAACAGTAGCACCCAGGCTCTTTTAGTTGGCAATATGCTATATAATCGAATGAACGTGTTGACGAATACATGAATTCGTTTTGCAGTTTCAGTGAGTAAATATTGCTTAAGCTGACTGTGGTAGGTTTAAACTTGTTTTGGCTTAAAAAGCGTGTGTTATTTGTTTTAAAAATGTACCTTATAGATGAAACGAGTAACCCACCACTTTGCGCGGTTAATTTATCTATCGTTGAAAATCGTTCACAACTAGGACGTTGAGAATAGTGATTGCAATCCAGCGGCGTTTTCAATCCAGCTGGATTCTTGCTGGATTTACCTGAATCCAGCTGGGTGTCGAACGAAAATAAAGAGACAACATTTTTAAGACTTTTTTTATTAATTTATACTTCTTACGATAGTCTATGAAATCTTTCAATCATTTGGTGATATCTTAAATCAATTTGCTTTGGTTTCTTAATCATTTGAGATCAAAATAATCAACTTAAAATTAAATAACAAACATAATAATATAACATTTAAGGTAATAATGTTTCTGAGTAAGCAATATCTTATTACGTTTATTTTTAATGATAGGATGGCTAATCAGTAGCAATCAGTCTTACAAATTCTTTTAAAATTAACTATTAAAAAGGACTGTAATAATAATACTATTTTAATCTTCAATCAATTTTTTGTATCAAAAGAAGCTCTGAAATAATCTTCTGTCTATTTCTTTTTTGAATTCTCTGAATAGAAGACAAATTTTATCTATAGTCTTATCTCCCAACCTGCTTCGCACAGAACTGCATAATGTAGCCGGCTGCTGAGAATGCCCTTTCGGCCTCTACACTGGTCGGTTTTAGGGTCATTAAATACTCATAAACCATAGTTATATGTTCACCTCGCACGGTCTCATAAACGCTCATTTCTTTTTTCAGGACCTTTTCGTAATCTAATTGACCACTTGGCTTTTGTTTATTAAAGTTCTCCTTCTCTCTTTTAAGTTCCATCTCAAGCTCTTGCTCTAAAGTCATTTCCACGGGTTCTGCGTCATCATCTAGACCATCCTCTTCTAACTCCATGATAATCTTCTTGCACCGGCTCTGCAATGTGTTGTAGCCGCCGCCGCGCCGCCGTTTAGAAAATGGCGGCAACTCAAAACTAAACAATAGAAATTGATACGTTTGCGGATCCCCATCGCTGGATCCAGCACTGTATGCTGGATCCAGCATCCTTAAAAAGGCGCTGGATCCAGCTGGATTGCTGTATGCTGGATCCAGCAATTGCAATCCCTAGTTGAAAACTTACCAAAACCGCTAAGAAACGAATTTATTTCGAGTATGGTCATCGTCATCATCAGGCCTATGTCCAGCAGTGGACTAATCTAGGCTGATGATGATGATGATGGTCATCTTTGTGAAAAATCCCTGCTCCCCCCATCTATGGTAAGAACTTATAACGCCCTGTCTGTATCCAGGGGTCGCTAAACGAATCGATAACGAATGAAATGTGAAATAACGTAACTCCTATTCATATTAATATAATAACGTAATTCCCGTATTCACTATTCACACAGCTAAACGAAATTAACGCATTCACGATCTACTCACAGTCGCGATCGTTAAGTTAAGACAAATAGATTGTGACTTCATTGCGTCGTCGTTAAGAAAATCTTTATCTTTAAGAAAACATCTTTCAGAATAAATCTTTAACCAATCTTTAAGAAAAATAAGATAGTTATTGAATCGCCGCTAAACGCTTTACCTGTCATCGGTTGTGTCCAAGATGGCGGCACATGTGTCCTCAGTTGGTCGCCTCAGTGAGGCGATCCACCGATCTGAGCCGATCAGTTGTTCGCCTCAGTTCGCCTCATTGTGGTTTTTAACCAGACAGCAAATTTGAGTGTACTCAAAAGTTAGTTATGTAGGTTATTTCATCAGGTTCATAGGAAATGGTTATTTCATCATGTGCATAGGAAGATTAGGCTTCGCATACAAAAATTCAGGGAAATCATAATTTATAAGCTCGCCAAACCCTGTCTCAGCGTAACCACCATGTGGTTACTCAGATGGGCATGTGCCGCTATTTTGGACACAACTGATCATATGACGTCAGAAAGTATCCTCACTGAGGCAAACAACAGACGACAGGTTTAACAGAATTTTATTTCCCATTAATTAAGTATCTAGTGAAATAACGCCACACTTATATTTTATAATAATGTGTAGTGAGGGGCACATTGGGCACAACCTACGACGTGTTTCGGAACGAAATCAAACAAAAAGGAATTCCGTTCAAGTGGAGCGAATAAAATATTCCTAATACGATTCAATTCTTCGTTCTGAATTCGATTAAATTAGCTGCTTTTCCTACTTCACGGAACATGATTGATTGCTTTAGACATTAGACACAAAATTAAGTTTGCTTTAACGCACCCTGTTCCTAATGCATTAAAAAAGTAATTTCGAAGGTGACTTGATGAAACTGTCAAAAAGACCTGCTGTTGCGAAATGAATGGGCAGCTAAATACTATTTATAGAGATATTATTTTGTTTTGATGAATTTTAATAAGTGTTGTTCTTCATTTTAAGAAAAGGTTTACAATTAAATCTTAAATACTTTGAAAAGTTTGAACAAAGATTTCGAAAGTAATTGCGAAGTTTTAATTTTGAAGTTTATAACTTCAAAATTAAAACTTCGGGTTGTGACAGTATTACATTTTATTATTTTCGCGCTCTGTTGTTATTACAAATCTGTCCTGTACCTACGTAGTCTTTATTGTTGAAAGTGTGGGTCAAAAGTGATCTACCCAATAAAAATTCTTAAATTCCTTTACTGCAATAAATTGTCAGGTCTGCAGTGTACAATACATTTCCGAGAGATTTCTAGAATTGATTTAGGTTCTGTAAGTAAGTATAGATATATATTTTCTGTACTTTGTGTCGAAGACTAGGCGCTATCTTTGTATCTTTTACAGGTATTACATATACCTACATTGGATCAAGACTAGAACTGTAACATAGGTAGGCAATGAAAAATTTGCCTTTATTAAACTAAAAATAAACCGGGATTATTTTAACCCGTCTGTCGGAGTCCTACTCTCCTATCGTATTACCCATTGCCACTTCTATAAGACCCTTATGACTTGAAATTGGTCTACTTATGCCTTAAAATTAGTCACGGAGCCGTGGGAAACGGCCTTTAGCTGAATTAGGCCGCCAGACAAACCTCAATGGCCAGGCCATAACCAGTTACATGCCAGGTCATAACCAGTTACAGGCCAGGATATAACCATCGCAACAGTTAGATTAGCTTACCAACCGTTCGTAGCAATGTATTTATTGCGTTTATCTCAGGTGCACCTTTCAGAATTGCCGGTGAGACGATGCCTTCCTGTCCCAAATACGCCTGTCAGACCCTTATCAAGTCGTAATTATACATTACCGTCGTTTTCATTCCGTTCTGCCGATATCGTGGTTACTGTAGTGACAGTTCTACATCACTATTGCTTTAGGTTTGGGGAAATATCTCCTGAATTTGCAAGTTTGTGAAAACACAGTAATTTAGTAGGTGAGCGTAGGTATTTAGGCTTAAAATTACTGGTCCTATAAGTTACAACAAGGAAGAATAGATAATTCAATAATAAATGACTGAACACAATATTCTATTTGCTCAAAATTTCATTGAATCTGTACAGTATTCATTAGAAGTAAATATCATTTATTGAGCCATAAAAAGTTACGGTAGGTGCTCAGGATTTTTACGAAAAACAATGTTTATAAACAATAATTTGGGAGGTTGTACAAAAAGAGCCGTAACTTTTTACGATTACTATCATATTATTGTGGCTCTAAAAGATGGACTTACATTTTCATTATGTTTTACGGACACAGGGTAAATAAATTGCTTATATTTTTATGGGCACTTTATGACCTACCCATAAAGGGTTAATACGTTGTCAATATTTTTTATTCGACGTCATTGATACAATTATTTTAACAATTTTTATTTTTGGTATTACTATAATTATTACCTAAGACTTGTAGGTAATTTTTTCCAACAGAGTTCAAAACTTGAAAACTCTACGTCAGTATTAATACATCTCAAGATGCTACATAATCAACGAAAAAGTTTTGGTCACAAGTTGTAAAAAAACGGGTCTGACGAGATTCACAGCCCACGAGTTGTAAACCCAAATACGTCACTGTTCTTCAAAAATTTACCACACACTGTAAGTGCCAATACCGAGAACTTATACCACCAAGGAAAGCGGCCAAGTACAAGAAATACTCCGCTCGTAGGGTTCCTTTCTTATGCTGCATTTTGCAGAATAAAGTTTTACAAAGTTATTTTTCGAACAAACACAAATGTACAAACAGGAGAACATAATACTAGAAAAGGTGTTAAAAAATTGGTATATTACGGCCAAAAATTGGTATTGACTGCAGTTTTTAAGTAACATCACCGTTTGGTTGTTTCTAGCTTCTTTCCGCGGCTTCGCATACGTTTTTTCCTGGATAAAAGGTAGAGTTAGATAATTTATTTAATATAAAGCATAAAAAAGTATAAGTGTGATGCACCCATACCTACACAATTACCAATAATCAACGCATTGCGTCACCTAGCATCGCTATAAAAAGGTCTTGCTGGACGACGGTCCAGCAGCGTACCCTAAAAACGATACCCTCTTGGGAAATTCTGAGACGTGCCACCGCCCCACCAGATTGCAGCTATTACTCCCAACACCCTCTGTTTACCGCCAGATAGTAATACGAACCCTAAATTATTAGCCGCAGGTAGATCTAAACGTATGTGGGCTCAAGGGAATGAAGGGGCGAAAATGTGGCAGAAAACGTTTGAATAAGGTGTTATGGAAGAAAAGTTTGCACGTTTGCGGTTGTTTTTATCAGCCTATCAGGAAATGATGGACCAAGTTTTTAGGGCAGGTCTTTAATCCCCATAAATAATCGACGAAATTCTTATTACTTTTATAATTATTTTGTTGTTGAAGTTTCGTTGCCAAAAACATATCTAAAGGCAGTTTATTCTGCATGAATTGTTGTCGTGACAATAATTGAAATTGCTGTCGCATCAATAAAGACAGAAAAGACAAACCCAGATAAAATAAAAGCATGTAAAAGGTTTATTGGATTTTCCTTTATATAAAAGTACGTTAGATGATTTGAATAAAAACCGCCAATTCGTGGGTTTTGTGTTCCACAGATATGAGCGGAAGTCAATATTAAAATTTTTTGCTCGCTTTTGCATTACTGTCCTGGCGTGCCGCAGCATCATTTAACGTTGAATATATCCTTTTTTTAAACTGTTTATTTTGCTTAACCTACGCAACGTAGAGCACATACGTTATTTTAAAACCACGTTGGCCAAAATCTACCTCAGCGCTCGTAAAAACTGAGTTCCAGTCACATGTTGCCCTAATCATAACAGAAAATGTTGTTGGCTTGGTTTCCTAATTTGACAGCTTCAAGGCTCAACATGACTCGGTCAATATGTAAGTACATAAATGTCTAAACTAACAACGTAGTAATTAAACGTTTTTTTCTATCCTCGTGGATGTGCGACTAAGTAAATAGGTATCTTGCTAGCACACCAATAAATTACTTATGATGGTCCAGCAAACTGAATTATAACATGAGCATGGACTTTTCTGAGCCCTATATCGATTGATACGTGAACACTTTCAACTGTGTAAATTCCTATTACGTAAGAATAAGGGACACTTATTTTAATCAAGATTTCACGACAAAAGCCAAAGCATTCTTGTGTAAGCGAGTGTAAATTTTCAGAACATTCTAAGAAGTCGTTTGTGGTAAATGACGCGCACTAAGACGGGGGCAAAAGTCAGTTTCGCTCACGGAATATTGCGTTTTATCCCGCCACATATCTATGAAACAGCTTTTATTTGCTCTTCGTCCACTGAACATTCAATGGTTTGTGAAGTGCAATGGCGGTAAAACACTGCAATGGCTTTGGTGGATCTAATAGGTATATTGAAATAATTACTTTGCAAACAAATCGATTCTGGGAACCCATGGCTGTAAAATATACCTTTGAACAGTTCAGTTTTGGTAACCTTTGACCATCAAAACGAAAAAGGCAATTTATGAAAATTCAATAGATAAAGCGCCGACTCAAAGCTAAGCTCTGGCTTTGAAGAAAATACTTATTCACAAAGAAAATTACAATCAAATAATAGAAAAAAATTAGAACTAGTATTTACAATTGATACAATAATAATTGAGGTTACTGCAGAATGTTTCAAACAATCTACAGGTAGCTCAACTGATCCATATCAATACCAATCGGAAGCGTCCCCAAGACGCTGGCTGCATTGCCCCGCTGTATGAAGAAAATTTGTTTTCCTAAGCCATTCTTGGGAGGATAAAGGTACATAAATTTATTTTTTTATCAACAAAGCAAAATTCAATAACCTAATCGATTCGGAAGCATTTTAAGCACACAGGTCACCAGCGAACCGAATAAATGCGTTATAGGCGCGTTAAACCGCGCTAATGATCACATTCTGTTGGATTTTACATTTGGTTCGCATTCAAATTCATTTATCTGTAAAATGCACTGCAGCAAATACAGAGAATATAAATCGAGTAGGTCGTATATTAACTTATTTGTTCAACAAGCGAGCAAAACTATTTTTTGTTGATCGTGTCGATATTATATCTCGAGCTAGAGAAGCGGTCTAGAATAGAGTCACGAGCGTAGCGAGTGGCTCTAAGGTAGATTATACGATATTAAACGACACGCGTTGATGCCACGATATTTTCTACTATAATTTTCTATAACACACCCCTTTGATAGGTTGGTACGCTCTCAAAGCAAATGATACGACATTTTACCCGAAAATTCCTTGAGCCTCTAAATCCAAACATTGTCGTGTCGCTGTATGCCTATATCCAAGCTTTTCCTTTCAAACGTCACGTATTGTGTAAATATCACGCAAAAATGAGCAGTTCCTCAATATAAATTATCCCCTTGGCAAGATTAATGACTTTCAAATTTCTCTTTCGATGTAAAGTCGATGAAGCCATTTTTCCTAAGTCTACTGCCAGAAAATGACATCATGATTGATCATAGCTGGCACTCGGCGAACGGTCAAGCGTAAACGTGATTACCAAAAAGGATAAAAAAATAAGAGTTTTCAGTTCATTTTCAACTTTACGATTTACTGGGAAAGTTTAAATTTCTTTGGACGCCAGTGGAGTTTTAACCAGGTTTGAATTTCATAACTTTTAAAAGAGAGATTGCATTTAGTGAAAATCTGGATTTGTCGGCGCTTAATTTTTATAGCTTTTGAGTAAAGTTTATTGCGAGCATTCTCTTTTTCTTAGTTTAATAGGAAGCTTTTATAGACTCATGATTCTGGTTATCAGAAAGCAGCAGGACTATGACACGATAGTTAATAAAACTCTACCTACATCTTCCTGTAGGTAAATGTCTTCGTTTTTATCAGATTCATCAAGATGCTATCAAAATCTCCGAATATATAGAGCATTTTCGTAATCCGACGTAAAAACGTTTGCGACAGGACATCGTGAGAGATCGCTCCGTATTCAATCAACCCTTTCGATGGTGATAAATGATGACGTCAGGAACTGATGGATGCGCCCTTTCATACTAGATCGTCGGGCTTAGGCGTGACCTTGGAACCATTTCTGATAATGTACTGTTAATGGTATTTCATTATCTTTAGTTTCGGTGATCGCGGGTGTCGTAAGAGGCGACTAAGGGATATCCACCGGGGGCGGGCAGCAGCGCCCCCTGCAGAACATTCTACCACCGAACTGCGATCTCCAACCCGCATGCCCAGCGTGCAAATTCGTGGGATGAAAATTTGGGTCGAAATAACAGTACTTACATGAAACTTTCGCATTTTTATTATTAGTGTAATTTCCTATAGGGTTTACTATACTGTCCTTTGACACATAGAGCATTGTCTGAATGCCTTAGATTTAGGTCGATTTCTTGATCCCAAAACCAATCCTAAACCATTTAGATAGGTATATGGTTTATTTGGGTCACAAATGGACAGCACAAAAATATAATCAAACATAGACAAGTAGGTAGGTATATAAAAAAACTTTAATAAAACGTAAAAATAATTGCTGATATCCTAAAAGTCGACGAAGAATTCAACTTAGTTAAAATAGCTTTATACCTATTCTTTGCATTACATTTTAGTTAAAATTAGAAACGTCCACCTAACTTTAACAGGCATCTGATTTGGTCATGATTAAAATTTATGGGCTAAATGCTAAAATTACCCCAAAATCCTAAGTATAAAAACATTAGGGTACAGAAAAGTTGTACACACCTGTTTGGTTTGATACAACAGCAACGACAACTACTGAACTCAGAGAGTTTTGCGGTTTTTAAACACGTTCTAATTTAGGTATTTTAGGATCTCTCCATATTTTTAGGAAATACCTTAGGAGATATCATGATTTGAAGTTTGACAGCTTGTAACGCTCGGAAATATCGTACCCTACCCTACCTGATCACTAGTGATTATCTATCAATAAAACTAAGTATTTTACTATAAGTTTTGTATTAAAATTGTGATTTAAAGTGGCCAATGATCGTCTAGTTAGCGGTAGGATTCATACATTGTGATGTAGTAACTCAGATTCTTTTAGAAGCTTAAGACAAATGAAATAAACGTTAAAACTACTTAGGTTATTGACTCTTCAATCCTGGTACAGTAGTATAGCACTCCTCTTTCATGACCGTCTCAAACCATGATACTCCCATGCTCTGAAACAACTGAAATTACATAGTAAGCGAAGAACCTATAATATCTCGGCATTGTGACTTTGGTTGGTTACTCTGCCTCTCATTTTGCGGAACCTGAGAACTTTGCTTTATCCCGTATAGGTATAAGCCAAATTTATCTGGTTGGTGCCCCACTACGACGTTTCTCTTTTCGTCTCCTCGGGGAAAGTCGAAAGCAGACGGCTATCGCCCTTCCCGTACTCAGAGATAACCAGACATTTAAAAGCAAAGCGTTTGTAAATCGCTAACTCAGGAGAGTTTGATGGGGAATGATCTCAAGCGATCCAAATACATCCTACCTCACTAAAACTCTAGCCCACCTAATCCCATACCTAGTTCCACGCGGGAAGTCCTAAGAAGTAAACGTGTGGAACCACATTCCAGTCCAACCGCAGATCAAAACAATAGATTTAATAATCAGGTTAGTTCAGGGCCTTACAGCACAAGCATTCACCAACACATCCAGGAACGTTGCAGTATCGACAGAATGTGTTTAATAAATATAATAATAAATTAGAATAGTCGGTTCTGGGATGTAACACCATCCGTTTACAATACGGAGAATTATTAGAAATGAAAAGTGTGGGTTTACGTAACCTGAATCTGATTGATAGAAATTTGCAATCCATCCTAGAATTCCTCCCTGGTCTCGTTCGATGGCTGAGCCGAACGATTCCCGTCAAAAAGAATTCACTATTCCTGTAAAACCTAGAATAAACCCCAAATTTTCACTTTACTTCAAAACTCACGATCTCCTCCCCCTGACATCTCTGTACCAACTATCAAGAAGCCCATTTGTTTTCCTAGAATCGTCAAATTCAAAAATCATGTTATTCGGAACATGATTTATGAAGGTTGATATTCTTTTTAGCATGGCGTTCGAACTCATTTACAGCTCCGAATATATTTTTAGTGTTACTAGCTATATCAAAATGTGTTAATTATTTCTATATTTGCAAATTAAACGAACCAGCATAAACTGGACCGTTACAGCGACCCCAAATCCTTAAGCATTTCCAAAGAAGTAAGGATTTCCTAAAATTTCAAATAATTTACAAATATATTTAGTTTTTTTTTATAATTTTTCTATTTAATTTTATTAAATAGGCCTATTATTGAACTCTTAATTTATTAAAACTTGTAATCACATACATTTTACTGTTTTGTGTATTTAAACCAGGTTTAAAACAATCAATATGGTCCAGCGCCACATTCTTCATCTAATTGTCAAGTTAACTCTATTGCATTATCAACGTTTCACAGAGTAAAAACAATAGCTCCTGGAACATGGTCGTGAATCATGGCATCCCTAATAGAACATCAGTCAACTTATGATAGGGTACCAGACCTCACACATAACTCAACTAAAACCAGATCAATTGCCTGTTACCTGCTTAATGACCCGACCAATAACACAATTTCAATTTACCCCAAAATCCCCACAAAGGCTTTAAATCCCATTCTAAACTTGGAGTTTGTGAAGTGTGCTTAGTTCTGGCCTAATAGGTGGAGTATGAGGTTCTATGAAGCCAGTCCAAGCTGCAATTCAGATCTCAGATTTTTCAATGTAATCTGACAAGATCTCAGTAACCTAACTCCAGAATTATTCCTTCATAGAACCTGTATGTGATGCGCATGTGATTCAAGTCCAATAAACCGTCCCAGATTCCGAAATAAGATTAATTACGAGGGCACACTGCACTCCGATTTTACTAATACTACTAAACATTCATACAAACTCACTGCTTACTCCTCTCGTACAAGTTATGTATATCAATCCCTCTTCCTTCTTCCAAACCCCCGCAAACAATTCAGTCATGTCTTGCCCACAGTAGTCAATCCGTATCTGAATCCGTGACACAGAGCCTCCATTATTTTTAGTTAATTTGTTAGTTATTCACGACTCTTTATTAGTATTTTATTAGTTTGTTGCAAATTATTTTTCGTTTTCATATTTATTCTCATTCTTCCTGCCGACTATTTTTCCGATGGCAAACCATTTACCTGGACTGACAAATAACTAATTTTCTTACCAAGCTAAATAGCCCAACTTGTTGGACGTAGGAATATAGACCATATACCCCAAGTCTATGGAACACGTAAGTAGGGTAGACACCTTGGACGAGTGAAATTAGGCCGGTCTTGTTGTTAGACAGAATGTAGACCAACCCTATGTCCATGAACCTATGGTCAAACTCACAGTTCCTGTCCAATTCTAAGGCCTACTGTCACTGTCAAACCTACAAAATCCACCCGCGTTTCCGCACTATATTCTGAAGGCAGAATTGTGTCAACCCATGATCATCATCATCAACATCATCATCATCAATGGCCTTTAAATCCACAAAGGATGGTTTATGTAACCAAACTATGATATAAAGCTAAAAATAAACCGAAGAATAAAGAAGGATTCTGTAATAAATAAGGCCCCGTTCCAACGCAATCGAACCTTCATCATACTGAACCAAAATAAAAATAGAAGGTGGAAATTCTGAAATATTTAAGGTTCCATTCCATTGTAATCGAAGTTAATTTTAAGTCCCCGTTCCAACATAATCGAACGGTACGATATGGTCTCAAAAATATAAAAGGAAGATGTAAATTCTGAAATAAATAAAAAGAACAACGCTATGCTTTAATTTTAGTATTAAATTTAGTTTATTTTAACCGTTCAATTTTACGTTTTTTTTTTTTTTTAAAGTTCAACGCTATGCTTTAATTTTAGTTTTAAATTAATTTTATTTTAACAGTTATAATTTTGAGACAATCAATGCTAATTTTAGTTTAAGTATTATTTTAACAGTTATAATTTTGAGACAATCAATGCTAATTTTAGTTTATTTTAGATGATGCTGTGTGAATTGTCCAGAATTATTATTATTACTATTATTTATTATTGATTATTGATTATTGGTTATTGATTATTGATTATTGATTATTGATTATTGATTATTGATTATTGATTATTGATTATTGATTATTGATTATTGGTTATTGATTATTGGTTATTGTTTATTATTTATTATTATAAACGTTTTAAACGACCCCGAGTGTCAAATCGCGAAATCAATGCTATGCTTTAATTTTAGTTTATTTAAACGGTTTAATTTCCAATCGACCCCGAGTGTCAAAACGCGACCGTTATTCTACCTCGTGTAAAACGGCCTTAATATACCGTGACATTCTACCTACAACGTAGTTCCATATTGACACTGGCAGAGTCGAAGGCAAGCGGCCCCATTAAAAAAGAAGTTGAAATAATTCGACTTTGACGTTTCGTTCGACATGACATTTGACAAAAACGTAAACAAACAAACATTTTTTTCTTTTCAAGGCACAAACAGACAAAATAACAATTTCGACAAGATAATTGAGGTTTCTAATGTTTGTTTCCAATTCTATGCGGAAGCCTGTGATTGAAAGAAACCGCGCCGCCGCGCTCCGCTGTTGACCGGCAAGAACAATTGGATTTCCTATGTTTATCGTGAGTACACCATTTTCTATCAATCCTACGCAAATCAATCCGCAAAATAACCTTTTCGGTAACCTCTGACATTTCAATGTAGACGAACCAAGTCCCTTTTGAAGTCAGAAAATGCCAGATAATGACAAGCAATGCCAATTCGTACGAATGTTTACACATTTTTCCCTTATTTATTTCAGAAATAAACCTTACGACCCCTACGTCAAACTTACCCCTTCATGAGTCAAAACAGACCCAGTTCATCCGCAACGCGTCGTCCAGCGGCGCGCCCCTCCCGGATTCCTTTGCCGAAGCTAGCAGAGCGGCGCGCTCCTCCCGGACTCCTTTGCTGAAGCTAATAGTGAACGCGCCAATCACCTGGCTAGCCGTTCGATACAGTACTCCATTTCTCCATTGCCCCGTCCAGCAACACGCCTCTCCGGTTCACTTCGTCGAAGCTGGCAGTGAATATGCCTATACCTCAAGAAAGAATCAAGTAAGTACATTTAATTGACTTCAAGTCTTAGATATTCCTAACTAGTTTATGCCCGCGGCTTCGCACGTGTTGTTTCTATAAACGTTTAAAGGCGATTCCCATCCCATGGGAACTGATTTATGGGATAGAAGTATTCCATGTTTGATTACAGAATTAGAATCACATGCATGCAAAACCTCAACCCAATCCGTTCAGCAGCCTAGACGTGAAAATGCAACAAACGTCCATCCATCCAAACCTTCGCATTTATAATATTAATGTGACTAGCTAGACGTAATGTTCTCGAATCCCACGTCTGGGTGTGCCAACTGCTCTGCACTCAATCCTCTGTGACGCAGCGAGCGAAGGTCCGCCTGCGATGACAGGAGGTTCGATTCCCGCCTCGAGACAAATGTTTATACGATCTGCAGATACCTGTCCAAAGCGTACTTGATGTTTCTATGTACAATAAAAATAATCTATTTACACTGCACCTCTGATGCTAACATATTCGTAGCTAGAACCCTAATTAAATAATTTTATTTCTTGCTTATCTCAGATGACGCTTGGAGATCGTTGTCCACTGCACGGCCCGCTTCTGCTCCATCAACACCGCTTCAGATGAGGCCTGGAGAACGTTGCTCACAGCTCGGCCTGCTTCTCCATCATCAATACCGCTTCAGATGACGCCTGGAGAACGCTGCTCACAGCACGTCCAGCTTCTCCATCATCAACATCGCCCATTCGACACCAGTGCTAGATATTAAGGAAAATTGAGTTATTGACTGAAATTAAATATTATTTTAAAGCGACCCCCCAACTTGTCGATTCTTGTCTAACCTTCTACTCACTTCAGCCTCTAAACCTTATTCTATTATTTCACTTGCAACATATTTTACGAGAATCGAACCCGCACCTCGCATCTAAATCTTATTCTACTATTCCGTTTGTCTTAAGCTTCTTTCCATTTCACTGCAACAAATTGTGCGAGAGTCGAACTCGCACTTCACATCTAAATTTACTCTAACCTAACTAAACCGAATAGCTATATTAGATCATTTTATTCAATACTATTTTACGCGACTTTTGATTATGGTTATGGATTAATACATTATTAGATAGATAGGTACTCATTATTATTTTGTTTGTTGTTGGTTTGTTGGTTTGTTGTTGGTTTGTTGGTTTGTGTGTTGTTTGTTTGTTAGTTTGTTGATTGTCGTTACCTTTGTCGTTACCTTTGTCATTACCTTAGTCGTTACCTTTGTCGTTACCTTTGTCGTTACCTTTGTCATTACCTTTGTTGTTGGTTTGTTAGTTTGTTGTTGGTTTGTTGGTTTGTTGGTTTGTGGTCATATTTTTGATATTTTTAAGTAATTTTTAGAATCTGATCACATTTTTTTTTAATTTTGTAGGATTTTGGTTATATTTTTGATATTTTTAAATAATTTTTAGGATCCTGGTCACGGCACCAAATTGTAACGCTCGGAAATATCGTACCCTACCCTACCTGATCACTAGTGATTATCTATCAATAAAACTAAGTATTTTACTATAAGTTTTGTATTAAAATTGTGATTTAAAGTGGCCAATGATCGTCTAGTTAGCGGTAGGATTCATACATTGTGATGTAGTAACTCAGATTCTTTTAGAAGCTTAAGACAAATGAAATAAACGTTAAAACTACTTAGGTTATTGACTCTTCAATCCTGGTACAGTAGTATAGCACTCCTCTTTCATGACCGTCTCAAACCATGATACTCCCATGCTCTGAAACAACTGAAATTACATAGTAAGCGAAGAACCTATAATATCTCGGCATTGTGACTTTGGTTGGTTACTCTGCCTCTCATTTTGCGGAACCTGAGAACTTTGCTTTATCCCGTATAGGTATAAGCCAAATTTATCTGGTTGGTGCCCCACTACGACGTTTCTCTTTTCGTCTCCTCGGGGAAAGTCGAAAGCAGACGGCTATCGCCCTTCCCGTACTCAGAGATAACCAGACATTTAAAAGCAAAGCGTTTGTAAATCGCTAACTCAGGAGAGTTTGATGGGGAATGATCTCAAGCGATCCAAATACATCCTACCTCACTAAAACTCTAGCCCACCTAATCCCATACCTAGTTCCACGCGGGAAGTCCTAAGAAGTAAACGTGTGGAACCACATTCCAGTCCAACCGCAGATCAAAACAATAGATTTAATAATCAGGTTAGTTCAGGGCCTTACAGCACAAGCATTCACCAACACATCCAGGAACGTTGCAGTATCGACAGAATGTGTTTAATAAATATAATAATAAATTAGAATAGTCGGTTCTGGGATGTAACACCATCCGTTTACAATACGGAGAATTATTAGAAATGAAAAGTGTGGGTTTACGTAACCTGAATCTGATTGATAGAAATTTGCAATCCATCCTAGAATTCCTCCCTGGTCTCGTTCGATGGCTGAGCCGAACGATTCCCGTCAAAAAGAATTCACTATTCCTGTAAAACCTAGAATAAACCCCAAATTTTCACTTTACTTCAAAACTCACGATCTCCTCCCCCTGACATCTCTGTACCAACTATCAAGAAGCCCATTTGTTTTCCTAGAATCGTCAAATTCAAAAATCATGTTATTCGGAACATGATTTATGAAGGTTGATATTCTTTTTAGCATGGCGTTCGAACTCATTTACAGCTCCGAATATATTTTTAGTGTTACTAGCTATATCAAAATGTGTTAATTATTTCTATATTTGCAAATTAAACGAACCAGCATAAACTGGACCGTTACAGCGACCCCAAATCCTTAAGCATTTCCAAAGAAGTAAGGATTTCCTAAAATTTCAAATAATTTACAAATATATTTAGTTTTTTTTTATAATTTTTCTATTTAATTTTATTAAATAGGCCTATTATTGAACTCTTAATTTATTAAAACTTGTAATCACATACATTTTACTGTTTTGTGTATTTAAACCAGGTTTAAAACAATCAATATGGTCCAGCGCCACATTCTTCATCTAATTGTCAAGTTAACTCTATTGCATTATCAACGTTTCACAGAGTAAAAACAATAGCTCCTGGAACATGGTCGTGAATCATGGCATCCCTAATAGAACATCAGTCAACTTATGATAGGGTACCAGACCTCACACATAACTCAACTAAAACCAGATCAATTGCCTGTTACCTGCTTAATGACCCGACCAATAACACAATTTCAATTTACCCCAAAATCCCCACAAAGGCTTTAAATCCCATTCTAAACTTGGAGTTTGTGAAGTGTGCTTAGTTCTGGCCTAATAGGTGGAGTATGAGGTTCTATGAAGCCAGTCCAAGCTGCAATTCAGATCTCAGATTTTTCAATGTAATCTGACAAGATCTCAGTAACCTAACTCCAGAATTATTCCTTCATAGAACCTGTATGTGATGCGCATGTGATTCAAGTCCAATAAACCGTCCCAGATTCCGAAATAAGATTAATTACGAGGGCACACTGCACTCCGATTTTACTAATACTACTAAACATTCATACAAACTCACTGCTTACTCCTCTCGTACAAGTTATGTATATCAATCCCTCTTCCTTCTTCCAAACCCCCGCAAACAATTCAGTCATGTCTTGCCCACAGTAGTCAATCCGTATCTGAATCCGTGACACAGAGCCTCCATTATTTTTAGTTAATTTGTTAGTTATTCACGACTCTTTATTAGTATTTTATTAGTTTGTTGCAAATTATTTTTCGTTTTCATATTTATTCTCATTCTTCCTGCCGACTATTTTTCCGATGGCAAACCATTTACCTGGACTGACAAATAACTAATTTTCTTACCAAGCTAAATAGCCCAACTTGTTGGACGTAGGAATATAGACCATATACCCCAAGTCTATGGAACACGTAAGTAGGGTAGACACCTTGGACGAGTGAAATTAGGCCGGTCTTGTTGTTAGACAGAATGTAGACCAACCCTATGTCCATGAACCTATGGTCAAACTCACAGTTCCTGTCCAATTCTAAGGCCTACTGTCACTGTCAAACCTACAAAATCCACCCGCGTTTCCGCACTATATTCTGAAGGCAGAATTGTGTCAACCCATGATCATCATCATCAACATCATCATCATCAATGGCCTTTAAATCCACAAAGGATGGTTTATGTAACCAAACTATGATATAAAGCTAAAAATAAACCGAAGAATAAAGAAGGATTCTGTAATAAATAAGGCCCCGTTCCAACGCAATCGAACCTTCATCATACTGAACCAAAATAAAAATAGAAGGTGGAAATTCTGAAATATTTAAGGTTCCATTCCATTGTAATCGAAGTTAATTTTAAGTCCCCGTTCCAACATAATCGAACGGTACGATATGGTCTCAAAAATATAAAAGGAAGATGTAAATTCTGAAATAAATAAAAAGAACAACGCTATGCTTTAATTTTAGTATTAAATTTAGTTTATTTTAACCGTTCAATTTTACGTTTTTTTTTTTTTTTTAAAGTTCAACGCTATGCTTTAATTTTAGTTTTAAATTAATTTTATTTTAACAGTTATAATTTTGAGACAATCAATGCTAATTTTAGTTTAAGTATTATTTTAACAGTTATAATTTTGAGACAATCAATGCTAATTTTAGTTTATTTTAGATGATGCTGTGTGAATTGTCCAGAATTATTATTATTACTATTATTTATTATTGATTATTGATTATTGGTTATTGATTATTGATTATTGATTATTGATTATTGATTATTGATTATTGATTATTGATTATTGATTATTGGTTATTGATTATTGGTTATTGTTTATTATTTATTATTATAAACGTTTTAAACGACCCCGAGTGTCAAATCGCGAAATCAATGCTATGCTTTAATTTTAGTTTATTTAAACGGTTTAATTTCCAATCGACCCCGAGTGTCAAAACGCGACCGTTATTCTACCTCGTGTAAAACGGCCTTAATATACCGTGACATTCTACCTACAACGTAGTTCCATATTGACACTGGCAGAGTCGAAGGCAAGCGGCCCCATTAAAAAAGAAGTTGAAATAATTCGACTTTGACGTTTCGTTCGACATGACATTTGACAAAAACGTAAACAAACAAACATTTTTTTCTTTTCAAGGCACAAACAGACAAAATAACAATTTCGACAAGATAATTGAGGTTTCTAATGTTTGTTTCCAATTCTATGCGGAAGCCTGTGATTGAAAGAAACCGCGCCGCCGCGCTCCGCTGTTGACCGGCAAGAACAATTGGATTTCCTATGTTTATCGTGAGTACACCATTTTCTATCAATCCTACGCAAATCAATCCGCAAAATAACCTTTTCGGTAACCTCTGACATTTCAATGTAGACGAACCAAGTCCCTTTTGAAGTCAGAAAATGCCAGATAATGACAAGCAATGCCAATTCGTACGAATGTTTACACATTTTTCCCTTATTTATTTCAGAAATAAACCTTACGACCCCTACGTCAAACTTACCCCTTCATGAGTCAAAACAGACCCAGTTCATCCGCAACGCGTCGTCCAGCGGCGCGCCCCTCCCGGATTCCTTTGCCGAAGCTAGCAGAGCGGCGCGCTCCTCCCGGACTCCTTTGCTGAAGCTAATAGTGAACGCGCCAATCACCTGGCTAGCCGTTCGATACAGTACTCCATTTCTCCATTGCCCCGTCCAGCAACACGCCTCTCCGGTTCACTTCGTCGAAGCTGGCAGTGAATATGCCTATACCTCAAGAAAGAATCAAGTAAGTACATTTAATTGACTTCAAGTCTTAGATATTCCTAACTAGTTTATGCCCGCGGCTTCGCACGTGTTGTTTCTATAAACGTTTAAAGGCGATTCCCATCCCATGGGAACTGATTTATGGGATAGAAGTATTCCATGTTTGATTACAGAATTAGAATCACATGCATGCAAAACCTCAACCCAATCCGTTCAGCAGCCTAGACGTGAAAATGCAACAAACGTCCATCCATCCAAACCTTCGCATTTATAATATTAATGTGACTAGCTAGACGTAATGTTCTCGAATCCCACGTCTGGGTGTGCCAACTGCTCTGCACTCAATCCTCTGTGACGCAGCGAGCGAAGGTCCGCCTGCGATGACAGGAGGTTCGATTCCCGCCTCGAGACAAATGTTTATACGATCTGCAGATACCTGTCCAAAGCGTACTTGATGTTTCTATGTACAATAAAAATAATCTATTTACACTGCACCTCTGATGCTAACATATTCGTAGCTAGAACCCTAATTAAATAATTTTATTTCTTGCTTATCTCAGATGACGCTTGGAGATCGTTGTCCACTGCACGGCCCGCTTCTGCTCCATCAACACCGCTTCAGATGAGGCCTGGAGAACGTTGCTCACAGCTCGGCCTGCTTCTCCATCATCAATACCGCTTCAGATGACGCCTGGAGAACGCTGCTCACAGCACGTCCAGCTTCTCCATCATCAACATCGCCCATTCGACACCAGTGCTAGATATTAAGGAAAATTGAGTTATTGACTGAAATTAAATATTATTTTAAAGCGACCCCCCAACTTGTCGATTCTTGTCTAACCTTCTACTCACTTCAGCCTCTAAACCTTATTCTATTATTTCACTTGCAACATATTTTACGAGAATCGAACCCGCACCTCGCATCTAAATCTTATTCTACTATTCCGTTTGTCTTAAGCTTCTTTCCATTTCACTGCAACAAATTGTGCGAGAGTCGAACTCGCACTTCACATCTAAATTTACTCTAACCTAACTAAACCGAATAGCTATATTAGATCATTTTATTCAATACTATTTTACGCGACTTTTGATTATGGTTATGGATTAATACATTATTAGATAGATAGGTACTCATTATTATTTTGTTTGTTGTTGGTTTGTTGGTTTGTTGTTGGTTTGTTGGTTTGTGTGTTGTTTGTTTGTTAGTTTGTTGATTGTCGTTACCTTTGTCGTTACCTTTGTCATTACCTTAGTCGTTACCTTTGTCGTTACCTTTGTCGTTACCTTTGTCATTACCTTTGTTGTTGGTTTGTTAGTTTGTTGTTGGTTTGTTGGTTTGTTGGTTTGTGGTCATATTTTTGATATTTTTAAGTAATTTTTAGAATCTGATCACATTTTTTTTTAATTTTGTAGGATTTTGGTTATATTTTTGATATTTTTAAATAATTTTTAGGATCCTGGTCACGGCACCAAATTGTAACGCTCGGAAATATCGTACCCTACCCTACCTGATCACTAGTGATTATCTATCAATAAAACTAAGTATTTTACTATAAGTTTTGTATTAAAATTGTGATTTAAAGTGGCCAATGATCGTCTAGTTAGCGGTAGGATTCATACATTGTGATTTAGTAACTCAGATTCTTTTAGAAGCTTAAGACAAATGAAATAAACGTTAAAACTACTTAGGTTATTGACTCTTCAATCCTGGTACAGTAGTATAGCACTCCTCTTTCATGACCGTCTCAAACCATGATACTCCCATGCTCTGAAACAACTGAAATTACATAGTAAGCGAAGAACCTATAATATCTCGGCATTGTGACTTTGGTTGGTTACTCTGCCTCTCATTTTGCGGAACCTGAGAACTTTGCTTTATCCCGTATAGGTATAAGCCAAATTTATCTGGTTGGTGCCCCACTACGACGTTTCTCTTTTCGTCTCCTCGGGGAAAGTCGAAAGCAGACGGCTATCGCCCTTCCCGTACTCAGAGATAACCAGACATTTAAAAGCAAAGCGTTTGTAAATCGCTAACTCAGGAGAGTTCGATGGGGAATGATCTCAAGCGATCCAAATACATCCTACCTCACTAAAACTCTAGCCCACCTAATCCCATACCTAGTTCCACGCGGGAAGTCCTAAGAAGTAAACGTGTGGAACCACATTCCAGTCCAACCGCAGATCAAAACAATAGATTTAATAATCAGGTTAGTTCAGGGCCTTACAGCACAAGCATTCACCAACACATCCAGGAACGTTGCAGTATCGACAGAATGTGTTTAATAAATATAATAATAAATTAGAATAGTCGGTTCTGGGATGTAACACCATCCGTTTACAATACGGAGAATTATTAGAAATGAAAAGTGTGGGTTTACGTAACCTGAATCTGATTGATAGAAATTTGCAATCCATCCTAGAATTCCTCCCTGGTCTCGTTCGATGGCTGAGCCGAACGATTCCCGTCAAAAAGAATTCACTATTCCTGTAAAACCTAGAATAAACCCCAAATTTTCACTTTACTTCAAAACTCACGATCTCCTCCCCCTGACATCTCTGTACCAACTATCAAGAAGCCCATTTGTTTTCCTAGAATCGTCAAATTCAAAAATCATGTTATTCGGAACATGATTTATGAAGGTTGATATTCTTTTTAGCATGGCGTTCGAACTCATTTACAGCTCCGAATATATTTTTAGTGTTACTAGCTATATCAAAATGTGTTAATTATTTCTATATTTGCAAATTAAACGAACCAGCATAAACTGGACCGTTACAAGCTGTCATCCATAATGTAGATCTCGACGAGTACCACAATTTACTTTTAGAAATCTGGCAGCATTTGTGCTGGATGTGTTTATAAAACATTTCGATACAGAACCCTTGAAAAGTAACGACGAGAATTGGACGAGTTGTCCCCTCACTTTTGGTTTAGGGTACAACTCATCCGAATCTAAAAACAAGAGATTTTAGATTCGGCCGAGATGTACCCCTACCCAAAAGTGAAGTGGACATCTCGTCCGCGGATGAGTTTGAGATTCGGACCAGATGTACCTTAGGTCAACCTAACTTAGAAAATTTAGACATCGTCAAATTTAAGTTAGGAATCCTAAAACAATCGAAATGCACACAAACCTATCCTACTCGTGACAGGTAGGTGTGCCAGTGCTGCCGAGGTGAGCCAAAACCGATCAGTCTCAGCTTTATGCTGTTTTGCACCGCGGTACAAAACAGCGCTGGTTTTCAATCTGACCCTGATTTAAATTTCTCGGTAACCTTAAGCTCCCACAGCTTTTATACCTTTAATACCTATCTAATCCTTACAAAATAAAGCCTCTGAAAAACTTTCGTCTTCACGAATGAAATAAACTCCAGTTCGAAAGTAAACAACGCCGTTTGGAAGTGTTAAGTTTCTAATGGTCTTTTAGGAAGGGTAATAAATATTTTAGAGACATTGGAGTGTTATTTGATGCTTTGTAAACAACGACGGCGAAGATAGGTAAATAAAGAAGATGGTTTCAATAGGATTCTGAGAGATGCGGGTTTTCACTCGATCTTATTAAGGGCGTACCTAGTTACTGGAGTAGGTTATTTTGTTGCTTATGACCTGCAAAGGTATTTTAATTCGTCGGAAAGGCCGTTCGACGGCCTTTCCGACGATTTAAAATAACCCTGCTGCCTTCCAACTTGTTGTTAGGCAAGGACTCAAAAAGCTCGAAAATAATTTAGCTAGGTGCCTGCTATCACAATGAGGCGGTCAGGGCGTGGCGTGAGAATTGACGACGTCTCGTGGATATCGTAAGAGACGACTAAGGCAACCTTTCAGAGGAAGGGTAGGAGCTTTACTATATATTTCAGAGTCCCTCCTGTATACAAGTAAACAAGTCGTATACAAGTCGTGTATACAGTACAAGTAGGTATACAAGTTTATTATATCAATATTTTATACTTATGTAAGCGATTTGCCGACAATGTATATTTAGGCAAGTTAAATTACATGTTATCCAACAGTAGTGATAAGAAATACTAAGTAAAATAGATGAGAACTGCTATAAGGCGTTTAACCAACCTATGTAATGTTTTTTTTAATGAATAAATGATGTATCTATCTATCTATCTATCATACTTAGTTAGAACGAGGAGTCAATGTGTCACTACACATAGGTTTTAATACGAAGTAGGCTGCTGTGTGGTGCTGGCTTAGAATGTACACCACCCCAACTCTTCCCGCGGGTGTCGTAAGAAGCGACTAAGGGATATCCACCGGGGGCGGACAGCAGCGCCCCCTGAAGAACAATTCTACCATCGAACTGCGATCCCCAAACCGCATGCCCAGCGTGGGGATTATGGGTATTACCTCCCATGAGATAAGTCAATAAGTCGCTATCAGGGGGAGGCCTGCGTCCAGCAGTGGACCATTAAAAGCTGTTGAGGTGAGGTGGTGAGGATGCAAAACTTACTTGTTAAACAGAGTAGTAGTATGTAAGTAATATTGGTCTATGGCTCTTTTACCTTCCTTATCCTCTCATGTGGCACGCCCCGCGCCCCGCTATCTCCGTTGTGTGGCAGGTACTTCCGCAAAATCCGCGGAAAATCCGCGGAAATGCATCATAATGCATTATTTCGCTTATTTCTTGATTATTTTCTACTAACACCTCGTTTACATCTATATATATTTGGATTCTCCATGAAATTTCCTACAAAACAGCGTGGAAACATTCTGATGTTGTATAACGTAATTAATGAGGTTGATTAAAATTAAATTATAATTGCGGAAAAATGGTAAAATTTTAATAATTTTTAAAAAAATCATAAAAAAAGTTATATAAATTAGTACCCACTTATTAAGTAGTCGCACGTCTTAAGTAGTTTCTTAGTTTTACCATAGCTAATATAGGATAGGTTAAAATTCCTACTTTTTTAAAACCACTTGAAATGAAATATATTTTTTTTGTTATTTTATTATTATGGGACACCTACTTGTTTGGAAATGTTTAGCAGTGATCGTATGGGTGCTGATGAAGAAGGATTTCAATGGAAATCAAATAATAACGAAAAAAAAATCGACTTCGACTGGACTTGAACCCGTATCCTTCCCTCAGTACGGGAATGTGCTAACATTCAATGTTTCCCCTGTAGGTGGCGCTAACGGCGCTAGAGACCGTAGGAAGTCCTAAAGATTTTCGACTCCTACGTTACTTCACCTCGTGGTGTAGTTGGTTAGCACATTCCCGTATTGAGGGAAGGAAGCGGGTTCAAGTCCTGTCGAAGTCGAACATTTATGCGTTAATATTTGATTTCTTAGAAATTACCCTGAGTGTGGGGTTACGCACTATAATAACAAAAAACCTAAGGATTTCAATGCTAAGTAGGTAGAGATAAACCATTCTAAAAATGCACGCCGAGTGTAGGCACCTATGACGTTTTCTGGAGGGGGCGTGCATTCATTACGGATGTAGGGGACGGTCGCTGGACCTTGCGAGAACAAGTCGTGTGTCATTTTGCTCTGCATATTTTAATCAACAAACCCAGTAAATAGTTATTACTTTGGCAAAAACTATACACTTCTGTATTCCAAATAGCAATACCTTTCGAGTGGTGTAAAATTAAACCAAGAATTGTGCATAAAAGCGAAGATACAAGTGAAATTACGTCGAATGACTTCGCGTAAAAGTGAACGGCACACAAAGAGCTAGCTAAAGTTAGTTGCGCCTACCCCGCTCATTTCTTCAAACAAATCCAGTCATTGTTTGTCTATTTGGCTAATTTCGAGCACTTGAATGCGTAGCTCGGTGGCGAAGTGAGTTAAGGCGTCACATATACGATTCGCCGGTTACTGGACCGGGGTTCGATCCTCTACGAGGAAATTACTTTTTGCTTTTTCTTTTTGCACTATTATAGTTTTTATTTTTTTTTTTTGCATTTTGAACATGAGTGATTTTAAGAAAGAGGTTTGCCATGGCTGCATGAAGGGGATTCCTGCTAAGGACTATTTGAAATGCTCTTTCTGCAAAAAATACTATGATTTGGAATGTGCAAATGTTACGCAGCGTTCCTTCGCTTCTATGAAACAGGCAATTAAGGACTCCTGGAAGTGTCCAGAATGCAAAACTAAGGAACGGAAGGGTGACAACTCTAATACGCCGGTCCGATCTGCTACTGCACCCCCCGCCCCTGCGAGTGGAAGTCATGATGATGATAATGTCACTAAGCGAAAACCAACTGCGACAGGCGCGCCGGTAATTGAAGAAGAATGGTGCCTTAACAAAGACAACTTACGATCTCTCATCAAAAGCGAAATAGCTAAAGCTGTCGCTGAGTCTGTGGCGGTTGCAGTTCAGAAACAACTACAGAGTGTGAATGATGTACTCGGCGCCCTTCAGATTTCTTTTTCGGCCATTGACACGCAGCTTGAGAGTCTGAAGTCTACACTTACAGAGAAGAATACTGTTATCGCTGGCCTGCAGGCGGAAAATGGGCACCTTCGAGATGCGGTGCACAGGTTGGAGGATCATATTCGACAAGCGGAACAGCAGGCCTTGCTCAACGATGTTGACATAGTGGGTGTTCCCGAAGCCAAAGGCGAATCGGTTCTCCACGTTGTAACTACCCTTGCTCTCAAACTGGGAGTTACTATAAGTGAGACCGACATTGTTAGCGCTGACCGGGTAGGTGCAGTACACGATGAAGCAACGGGGCGCCCACGTGCCAGACCGATTGCCGTAAGGCTTGTGCGCCGTGTATTACGTGAAAACTTACTGCGTGCTGCACGTGTGCGCCGCGGAGTCACCACAGCTGATGCGGGCTTGAACGGGGAAGCACGCCGCTTTTACATCAATGAGCGCTTGACGCGTGAAAACAGGCAGCTGTTTCTAAGGGCTCGAGAAATTGGATCAAGCCTTAAATGGCGGTTTGTCTGGACAAAGGACGGACGTGTGTTCGCCCGCCAGCACCAGAGCGATGACTCTCCGCGACACCGCCTTCGTTCAGAGGCTGATCTGATACGGGTTTTTGGGGCCGCAGCGGTTGGTGCTTGTAGTCAAAAATCTTAAATACTTTGCCTCTCAGGCTTTGTCTAAGCTCATAGTTATAATCTTTGTTCTTCTAGTGGACTTGCCTTTCCTTTGTGTTTCCTTTTTGTGCATACCGTGCTTTGCGTTTTTAGAGTCAAGTTTTGTTATAACCATATGTGTGTCTAAGTGTTACATTGTATTTCTAACCACTCACTTGTATTTCTATCCACTTAAGTCTGTTCTTGTGATTCTGCAGTACCAAACACTAATAATCATTTATCGATTTTACAAATTCACTATCAATAACTCACTCAATTATAAAGTTATTTTTATATATTTTAAACTTAATGTAATAATATTTGCCCTTTCTTATTATTTTCACATCCGTCGATCAATCCTGTTCACCCCAATCTCGTATTTCTCCGTAGGTCATGTCATTGAAATCTGGTTAAGTATATGTTTTCTTTAATAATGGTTTCTAAGACTAAATTTTGTTCTTTAGGTCTATATAATGCAGGATCTCTAAATACTGGACACAATGACTTTATAATGGCCATGCATAATTTTAAAAATGACTTAGTGGCCATAAATGAAACTTTTATTAGAAAAGGCGAAGAAGCACGAGCCCCGAAAATACCCGGTTACAAGTTTATTCACACTCCAAGACCTTTACACTTTAGTCGTAAGAAGGGCGGAGGCGTGGGATTCTATGTAAGGCGTGGTATCCGTGCACGGCAGGTAGCGCATCCTGATTCTGAGATTGAACAGATGTGGGTATCACTCAATTTAAATGGATCTCGCATTGCAATTGGTACTGCGTACCGCCCCGATTGGGTTAAGATAGATACATTTATTGATGCTTTGACAGATTCGGTAGCATTCTTTTCTGGTTATGAGGGCATAGTTATTTTGGGAGATTTTAATGTTAATTTACTGGATCCTAGTAGTGCTTTGTCTAAAAAACTCAGCGAATTCAACAGGTATACAGGTATGACTCAATTTGTATCGTCCGCGACTCATTTTACAAACAGCTCTGAGACACTTATTGATGTAATATGTAGTGACTGTCGTATTCGAAATGTTAAGGTTAATAAAATAACATCGGCCGTTGGGCATGCCTTCATTACAGCTACGCTTAATATTAAAAAAGAAAAGATACATCCTAAAACTATTATATACAGGCCTCTTAAAAATATTGACCGGAAGCAATTTGATATAGATATTTCAAATATTGACTGGGGCTTTTTCCTTGATGCGACTTCTGTTGATGGAATGGTTGAAGTTTTCACTAATACTCTTACGAGCTTGCTTGATGCACACGCACCCATTAAATCTATTATTATCAAAGATAAACCTGCACCGTGGATTACAGATACAATTAAGATAATGATGGACCATCGCAATGTTGCTCATGAGAAATACCGTAAAACGAAGCTAGATGTACACAAACAATATTACAAGGAATTAAAGTCATTAGTCAATAAGGGCATTTACAATGAGACGCGTGCGTACTATAACTTTAGAATAAACAATGAGCACAGCGAAAAACAATTATGGAAGAATATCAAACAAGATATTCTCCCTACCTCAGATGGTAACAATTATCTTCCCGACCACTTAAGCGACCCTACTGTAATTAATGACCATTTCTTAAATGTTCCAGGTACTAATTCTGTTCCTATTTCTAGGTTAACATATTTTGAATTTAATAAATTTAATGATAGCATTTTTTCCTTGCAGCCCGTTGATGAACTAGATATCACCAAAATTCTTCTCTCAATTAAGACTAACGCTGTTGGAGTTGATGGTCTGTCGATGGATATGGTTCTACTAACCTTACCATATACATTGCCTCTAATAACTGCAATCGTCAATAAGTCTATCGTTACCTCTGATTTTCCTAGTTTGTGGAAAATAGCTTCAGTAAATCCCATTCCTAAGGTACCAAATCCAACTACTGTAAATGACCTTAGACCCATCAGTGTTCTCCCCGTACTCTCAAAGGTACTTGAAAAAGTTGTTTATAATCAACTTAGTAAATATGTCGAGCGTCACAATATTTTACCCGATTTACAGTCCGGTTTTCGTAAAGGGAGGGGGACAACCACTGCCCTGTTGGATGTAGTGGATAACATTATCGTTGACCAGGACCAAGGTCTGGCCTCAGTCTTGGTCCTGCTAGACTTCTCGAGAGCTTTTGACTCGTTAAATATACCATTACTACTCTCTAAACTGTCATATTACGGGGCAGATACTAACACCCTGAAATGGTTTAATAGCTACTTGAGTAACCGGTCTCAGTATGTTCAGATTAGTAGAGAAGATGGTACTAAACTAAAGTCTTCTCATAAACAAGTAGACCGCGGAGTACCACAGGGGTCTATTCTTGGACCCCTTCTATTTATTATATACAGCGCTGATATTTGTTGGGGTATAGAGCATTGTAAATTTCATCTATATGCCGATGATACACAGTTATATCTACCCATAACCCCGAGTGACGTCACCGTCCAAATGAAGAAACTCAACGAGGATTTAGGTCGTATAGCTTTATGGTCTCAAAATAATTCTCTTGTACTTAACCCCAATAAATCAAAGTTTTTAGTGCTAGGCACAAAAAATCAGATAAAACATCTAGCTAATATTACCCTCGGCCTAAATATATTAGGTCAAAGCATAGAGCAGGTGAACGAAGCTAGAAACCTTGGAATAGTGTTCGATAGTGCACTAAGGTTTGAGCGCCACATTTTGAATTTAGTACAGAATTGTTTCTTCAGACTTAAATTGCTTTACAAAATCAGGCATTATCTTAAGGAAGAGGTTCGTGTAAAAGTCTGTGAAACTCTTATACTGTCTAAACTTAACTATGGGGATTTAGTATACGGTCCGCGTCTTACACACAAAACTAGCCGCCTTATACAAAGAATCCAAAACGCATGCTGTAGATTCTGCTATCATATCCCGCCGCGAACACACGTCACGCCATACCTAAACAACTCATCAACACTAAACATGGCTTCGCGTCGGGCTTTGCATATGGCCACACTGGTTCATGGTGTTCTGACATTCGGAACCCCTACATACCTGTTCTCCAAACTTGATCAATCACGTTCTAAATATAGCACTAGGCCAACTAGGAATTTGTTGCATTACTCAAATCACAAAACAACTAGGTTCCGGGGCAGTTTTAGGTACCAAGCAACCAAGTGTTGGAATAACATTCCACCACCCATTCGTCTGTTAAAATCCAAATTCACTTTTAGAAAACGGCTAAAAAGTGTTATTTTGGATCAACAAAAGTCTGGTTTGCTTGGTTTCGATGCCCCTTTTACATGTTAGATAAACGGTATTAATATTATTTATGTTTTCTTAATATTATTTCCATGTGAGTATAATAATATTGATTACAGATGCACCCACATAGGTATGAACTCTTTATATTTATTTATCTATCTATTTATCTATAAATTATGCACATATTTTCTTACTAATGCACCATTATTATAACTGAGCGAGTATATTTGATTTTCTGTTCAAATTATTTTGTAATCGCAGGGTCCTGGGATTGTTCTAGTTTTGGTCTGGGCAGAATACCAGCGCCCTCTGTTCACAACAGTTGGCATTATGCTGAGCCTAGGCCCATTTGCTACTGCAGCACACATTGATTAATTTTATTGTTAACATTGTTTGTTAAATGTACCTACTGTATGTGTTCTTATTAGTTTAATTAATTTAAGACTACATATTTTATTTTGAATGTGTTATGTAAATGTGTGTGTGGTGGCAAATAAATGGTATGTCTATGTCTATGTCTATGTCTATGTCTATGTAAGCGGGTTAACTACGAACCTTATTTGTGTTGGCAGAACACGAACGTTTCATCCCTTACATCCGTAATGACTTCGTCAAGCTACGATAGTTTTTATAGTAAAAAAAGGTTGCATTTTTAGAATGGTTTATCTCTACTAAGTATTACAACTGTTATACATTAGCCAAAATTGATGTGGAATGTTTGTACACAAACCACGACAGAAAAACTAAAACTCGCTTGCTTGGCGTCGAGTTTCAGATGAAATGGAAATGGAAGTATCACAAATAGACAAGTGAATAATCTAAATCACATCACACTTATATTATAAATGCGAAAGTTTGGATGGATAGATGGATAGATAGATGGATGGATGGATGGATGGATGGATAAATGGATGGATGTATGGATGGGTGTTTGTTACCTCTTCACGCCAAAACTACTAAACGGATCGGGCTGAAATTTTGCATACAGGTAATTCTAATTCTGGAATCAAACATAGGCTACTTTTTATCACATAAGTCGGTTCCCATGGAATAGAAATTACCTTTAAACGTTTCCATAGAAACAAGGCGTGCGAAGCGGCAGGCATAAACTAGTTCCATATAAAAAGACGCGGTAACAGAGTGAATTTCAGGGGCCCAATTCCACTAAATTCAAAACAAATGCTACAATTGTACCATAATGGTAAGATCGGTCCCTTGACTTTAATTTATTTGGTATTCTACTATCAAATTCATCACAATATCTAGGTTCATAATATCGTCATAATAGCAGTGTGGCCATATAAATCATAAAATGATCTCCAAACGTGGTTGGACAGACGGACTGCCGACCAAAATAATTTTGAAACTCTGCACTCATAATTATTGGAGGTTTTAGGTATCTCTAATATTTAAAATGATTACTTTAATGGCCTAAAAGTCTATTTACATCGTTCTCCATTACTTAAAACGCAAGAAAATAACAATATAAAAAAATAAAATGTGTGTAGTAGGCCTTAAATGACAGAGACAAAAAAGTTTAAGTTGGAGTCCGAGTATAGCTTTGTTGGTAAAGATTATTACAAATTTTCGTATTCCACTCGGCAATGACCTTGTAATCGCTGGGGATTCAGAGCAAATATTGGTATTCTACTAATTTTCTGACAGCTATTACAATTGTAATTTAGTTTATGGTTAGAGATTGAGCAAAGATAGCTTTTTGGGGTATTTTCGTAGTGATTCTTAATCAATTCGCAAGAAGACAATGTTACAAAAATTAGGTTTCTATGTAAAAGACGCATAGTGCGCTCACAAAAATTAATAACCGATCATCGCCTTGCCGAACGCCAAAGCCGCCGTAGTGATGGGATTTCTTTAGTGACCAAGGTTAGTTTATCAAACAATTTGTTGATTATATTCCCTCCATCATTCGTTTTTTTAATGTTGATGTTATGTAACTAGGTAGTACCTACAAATAAAAACTAATAATTTTGCAGATATTGACTGCACTGGCGTTTCTCGCCACATGATCCTACCGTACGTTGGTTGGCCAGAGTGCTCTACACGATGTCTCACAGAAGAAGATTAGCCAGGAATAGAGCGGAGAGTAAACGACTGGAACTAGCCTTTCTCCAGAAGCACACGATGGATAGATAAGCCTACTGAGGGATATCCTCTAAAACTGAAGGAGACCTTGTGTCAACCAACATGCTCCACCATGATTTATAGATAAATTACGATTGGTAATACCTACTGATTAAATAAATAGACCGTTTAACATTATTAACTGTGTCTATATTGTAAGATAAGTAGATTTTATGATAAACTATTAGCAGGTTCCTACATTTTAAACATGAGCTCTAGGGGGCACAATAATACCTATTCTTATTCACTGTAAAAAGGCAGCTTAATAAAGGCTATTTTTATTATAACAGCGATACTCAAAGTCATTGTATAAATGCAAGTAAAAAATACTCTTACTGTATTTAATTCACATAAAGATACAACTCAATCCTCAAAATATCAATATACAATAAAGTTCTTCTTTCACATAACATTTAAGTAACACATCTTAGGTAAAACTATCTTCATCATCATCTAAAAACTCGCCTTTCTTCAAATAACGAGTTTGTGCCTCATGCAACCGCTGCAGTTTCTTGCTTGTATTAGTGGATATCTCATAAATATCATAATCGTAGAAGTCTACTGTTGGCACATGAGTCGACTTCTCGCGACCTTTCTTAGAACTGCAAAAAGGAACGGTAGATTAAATTTATGCTTATATAATGATAGTTTTGCGAAGGTATGGATGTAAAGTACATAAAAAAGGTTATTGCCGTTCTAACCAGTCTCCACTCTTGCTTGGCTCATATTTTTGGAGAAGATATGGGCCTGTTGTGTGCCTATACCACGTACAATGCTGGCAGACCTTTTGAAAGATTTCCTTGTTCTTAGCCGAGCGCCAATGCTTTGTGGCACTCAAGGTATATAATAGAGGGTCTTAATTTGTTGAGTAACATCTATATCTGATATTATTTGTATGCTATTCAATCGCAAATCCGTTATGAAAATATTTATTTTTAAGACGTTGATTCGACTTTGACAGCATTAGCTTTTTTTTTTTTTTTTTTTTTTATGGCAACTTTCTTCCTCTTTTGGGTTTGAGGAAACTTTTGCCAACTTCACGTACTAGTTCACGGATCAAGTGATAAAAGAGAAGACTAACTCATCTGGGCAGCATTAGCTTATTGACGTCTTGTCTGTGTCATGTAAGGCCCATATAGCTAGTTAATTAGTCCTTATGTAATGGCTGCCACACACGAAGGTTTTTAAATTTGTCGTTTGGTTGCGTTTTAAGTGTGGTTAAGTGTGGTTTAAGTGTTGGCGGCGATGTAAATACACTTTTACGCAATTACAGTACTAATTTTAAATATAAGACACCTAAAACCCCTTACTTATGGGTGCAGAGTTCCAAAAATATTACGTCCGCCACACCGTCTGTCCGTACCGTTCAAATGATGTTCTATATGGCCACACTTACCATGCAATTCTATTACGACGCTATATAAGTCGTAGAGATTTTCACGAAATATTTAGTAGAATACCAAATTAGTGAAGGTCGAGCTATCAATATTAATATCGTCGTCACCACCGTAGCATTTGTTTCAAAAAAGATTGATATAGAGCTCGTTTCAAGGACTTCCATCGATCACTTTGGGAGGATTGGGTAATTCAATTGACTGCATAGTAGATAATTACTGATGTTTAATACTGAAAAAACCCGATGAGAGAAAAGCGCTCTTACTAATTCTATGAATTTGTGAGACCTACATCCACTAAGAATAGGATCATCCTAACATTTAAGGACATAGCGGATCTATAGGTAACGACGCCGCCGATGAATTGGCACGGAGGGGATCGGATACTACCACAGAAGGTCCAACACCTTTCCTACCGCTACCATTCTCGCTAGTCCAGACATGGACTAGGCTCAACTAGAGAGATGCATAACGAACGATGGACATATGCCTTCTAGAATGCAGACAAGCCAGAGCGGCTCTTCCACCAACATCATCGAGGCTGACAAAACACCTCTAAACCTAAACAGAATGGACCTGCGTATCCTGGTAGGAACACTAACAGGACACTGCCCACTAAACAAACATCTATTTACCATCGGAACGACAGATAGCCCTCATTACAGAGTATGCCTCAGCGACGACGAATCAGCTGCCCACGTAGTCCTGGAATGCGAGGGAGTAACAACACAACGAACAGAAATCCTCAACTTGCCGAGGTCACTCCGCGAAGCCTGTGAAGATCCCAGGAAGATTCTGCGCTTCTGGACGGAGTTAGGCTAGCTATGCTAGCAAATGAGACGCATAATGGACCAAATACGAGTCTAAATGCGGAAATAAGAGTACTTCTACCTAACATAACCTAACCTGAGACCTACAATGCAATGGTAAGAAACTCACAAAGGAGCGATCTAATTGGTTGTCTAGTTTTTAGGGTAAGCACTACACGAATTGTGTCTCAGTTATTCTTTTATTTTTACCTATTAGTTTATTAAGACAATCTCATGAGCTACCAGATTAGCAGACGCTGAATTTAAAATTTGAGAAGAAATTTAATAAAAATATTCAACAAAAATGAAAATTATGTATCATTGAATCGATTATCACAAGAGTTGATTGAAAATTTGCTTTAGAAATAAACACTTGTTCCAAGTTCTCGCAGACCACGTGGACGCCTTTCGACGAAAGTAAAGGTAAGTAGGTAAGATAAGTTAAGATAAGTTTACATAATACCTACTTATCGAACAATACTTCCGCACAGACGTCCAAACTCTAATAAATCACACGATCACCACTAAGAGTATCACGCACAACATGCTAACAATACCTCGATTTAATAACACCTACGGCCAAAGAACTTCCCAATATCTAATTCCCCATCTCATTAATGAATTACCGTTATATGTTAAAAATAAGATAAATAAAAAAAACATTAAAACTATCTTAATAAAATATTTTTTACTTGATTTGGAGTACCCTGTAGTTGGTCATAAGCGGCGATAAGCGACGAGCTTCACGCTGGATCAATGAACCTGTAGCAACATTCCGGTCGTTGATAAGTGAATGCATGCATGCTAAAGACTGCTATCATTGTAGATGGTTTATATAAGAGCTAGGATATTTTATACTTAGGTAAGCGATTTGCCTACAATGTATATTTAGGCAAGTTAAATTACAATGTTAACCAACAATAGTAATAAGAATTCCTAAGTAAAATAGATGAGAACTCTTTGCCTAGACAAACCTAACATAGGCTTTAAGGCATTACTAACCAACCTATGTAATGTTTTTTCTTTATGAATAAATGATATATCTATCTATCTATCTATCTAATATACCTATGTACCTATCTACTCTTTATTTAGGTACTTATTTTACAAAGTTGAGTGGTAATGTATAGTAAAACCTTTCAGCCTCCTCCAAGACTGGAAGGTTTTTCCATAATCATCATTACGTTCGGCAGGTGGATTGAAAAACGCAGTGTTACTCAGGCGGATGCCGCCTGCTGCCCATTCCTGGTAAATTTAAGTCGCCCTTTAAGACTCCGATCCTCGGAAATGGAGGGGTCCTATTCCTAAGCCGGAACCGCCCCGACAAGTACCTACCTAATTTATCTAGGTCCTTGGCCGTGATTTTTATTTAATTTTTCAGTTGCTGCGTAGGTAGGCTATCGTTTTTAGCTAGCGGAAGTTACCAGAGAATACTAGTCAGAGATATAAGTAAATACCTTTTTATCTCAACCATCAACATCTCGATGCATTCATGAGATAGTTGAAACCCTATGTCCTCCTAGTATTATGAGAAGTATTTAAGGTTTCCTTGCCATGGACCAGCGCGATGATGAGGAAGGCAAGCTTTCTGCACGATCTCGAGCACGCCACGCTACACCAGGCTCTCAAAGAGATATTGTAATTGACCAGTCAAGTAGACAAGACCTAATAAATAGTTTGTTGCGCGCACGCAATTTTCAATAAAATAAAATCACTGTACAATCTTTAATACATCATTTATTTGAAAATTACCTCCGCTCTGATAACATTCTAAGACCCTCTGCGATTCTGTTAAGTGCCGATGCGATGGCCCTATTTGCTTCGGACAGTCGCTCAATTTGGCTTTGAATAGCTGAAGTAACAGGCAACAGCCACCAAAATGTCGATGTTCCGGCGTTCAGCTGTAATCGCTGTTTATCCAACCTCATAATCACTCTGTGGTGCTGGTCAACTGAGATCGCCGCTGTGATAGTGGTGAGGGCGATGTCAATGTCCGTTTAGGGCGACATGGACCTATAACAATATTTTTTATTAACAATCCATATTTATATAGGTATTTATATTGATAGGATGTCCCAAGAACGGAGTATGTGTCAGCTATTGGGCTCTAAAACAGACAGACAGAATTATGATAAAATACTTCATTATGAGTACTCATTTCTTTATATAAGAATAAACTCACAAGGCAATCCACTGTATTGCTATTACTTCCCCCAGTCTTAAAGTTGCTAATGCAAATGAGGGCAATAATTCTTAATTTTGGTAGGGTTCCTAAAAATAATATCAAATATAAAATTCCATACTAGGTACTACTAATAAAAAATGCTAAAATTATACAAGTAGGTAATCAAAACTTACAAGGGTTACCTAAGTACCGACTGTTTTTAAAATTAGTATTTTATACACGTACCTTGGTTCACTGCTTTCAAGTCTTGACGCTCCCTCCCATACTATTGAGTTGGATTGCTAGTCTCTCCTAATGTTTTTACAAACTCCCTATCGGTGAGGTCCTGCAAGGGGTCCAGCGTCTCTCGCAGAAGAGCTCTAGCTTGTCGGCGGTTCCGGCGCTCGACAAGGCGACGAGTGTTTATCAATTCGTTTAATTGCGCTATGCGTTTTCTTATAAAATAGCTCATTTTCTGAATTTTTCCGCTTTGCAAATTATACATACACAACAAAACACGAAAATACCATATGACATAATAGACTAAACGACGGAAGAGCTGTCAAAAATGAGTAAAACTCGTTTATTTGTTATCTATTCCCAGCGATTGGAGAGTCAATGCCGAGTAGAATACCAAAATTTGTCAAAATCTTTTCTGTCATAGCTATTGCGTAAACCTAAAAAGATTGTGCTAGTAGAATACCAAAAGGTGTAAATTGCGGCGATTTTGACGCAATATATATATCTACAATAGATATTGACACATTTGTACTTAACAGAATACGGCCCCAGGTTAAGTGTGGGCGGTTTGTTTTAAAACATTCCATATCGAGTTTGGCTAGTATAGTAACAGTTGTAATTACATCTGGTGTAGAAAATAAAAAGTCTTTTGACTTTTATTTCAGTAAAAGGTCTTCTATTTTAGTGAAGCAGCTTTGGCAAGATCAGACTAAACTGGATATAAATTACGTTGATAAACATTTTATAGGGCCATTCCGCTAAACAAGAGCTTGTATAGCATAATTAAAGCGATAATTCACAGTAAGGTTATTAAAGTGATAAAATTTAGGTATTTTAAATTAGGTTTCTATAAAAAAATATACATAAGTACCTACTTTTAAGTTCAAGCTGTTTCAAAAATGTAGTTTGCATTATACGTAGGTAGGTACTAAGTACTTTTTTAGTTGAGTCGTGCTATTCAAATTCATAAATGTTGAAAAATAAATAAATAATGCTGGACAATTCACACCGCATCATCTAGCCCCAAGTTAAGCAGAGCTTGTGTTATGGGTACTAGATAACTGATATACTTAATACAATAGATACACTACATAGATAGATATTATTTTATTATACATAGAAAACATCCAGAACGCCCTGAACAAATACTGCAGATCGTACAAACATTTGTCCCGAGGCGGGAATCGAACCCGCAACCTGCTGCATCGCAGGCGAACCTTCGCCAGTTGCGCCACAGAGGTCGTCAAAAATAAAAATTGATGCGATGGATGTTTTAGTTTAAAACTGGGAATTCTAGACTTCTTGGGAACTTACAGGCGGGATAAGTAAGCCGCAATGACTCATACGATATACGATTTGAATAAATATAATGTGAAATAAGGAAATATGAGTATACCATATATATATATGGTGGGCCAATAACAACAATCAACATCATCGTCGGTCATTCTTGCCTGAAGGCATAAATAGGTAGCCACTTATACTTAAAAAATGTATCATAGTATAATGTATTAAGTTTGTATGTTCGTTTTCTTATAATATGTACCCTTATCATCTGCTTAGCTTGGGCCTATATCATGCTGTGTGAATTGTTCAATAAGTCCTTTTATTTATTTATTATATTAACTGATGCTTACTTTTGCTTTTGTCAGCTTCTTCTGCCTTGAGCTTTTCTCATCCACACCAATCATAAATACTAAAACTAAAAATACTATATAACTCCATTTACTTTGCAATTTAACAGATTACGAAATAAATTACAAATGCACATTCAAATAAGCTAAGAAGGTTTCCGAATGCTGTACACGCTTAATAAAGATACAAGTAACAGTTTTAATTAAGCGAAAATATTTAGATTAACAAAGTAACAGAACAGCCATTAAAATTCACCCCAGTTTACTTAGCTTAACCCTATCAACACCGAATCGTACAATAAATATCTTTGAGAGCGCCCTTAACTTGGTAATTGTACACTTTTTGGGGAACAAGAGAATGCAATTTTGCCTTGTTGCCTGGAATATAGAGGAGGCTGGGGTATGCTGTGTTTCAGTATCAGTGTCATTTTATCAATGTGTTTTTATACTGATATACTTTCAACATGATTTTGCGGAATGTTTGTTAAGGTATTGTGAAATTGAATGCAAATACCCAGCGTATTGTGTGTAATGTTACCTTGCCAAGCGCTGAAAAATTTATAATGAATATAAGCGGGTTAACTACAAACCTTGTTTTTGTTGGAAGAACACCAACGTTTCATCCCTTATGTTTAAGTTAGTGTCGCTTGCTCTGCGGAATAATTGGAACCCGGAATAATAATAATAATGGGTATTATTATTATTCCGGGTTCCAATTATTTATAATGAATTTGTCAAACTATGACAGTCTTTAGAGCAACTTTCTTGACGTAGATACATACCTTCTTAAATTAATATTTGCGTGAGTTTAGTATATAAAAATTGAGGTGTCGTCAAACTCGTTTGGTAACGTATTCCTCATTGGCAAATCTTAAAAAGCAAAATAAATATTTAATGCCCTTTGTCCAATCTCATAATTACCATTCTCCATGCGGAGGACATAATCTTATTTTTCTCCACAACCATATCAGACTAATCTCCCCTCAAAAATTAAATAAAGTCACTTCAAATTAATAAGTCTGGATATTAAAACTCTTTTGGTGTTTCCGCATTATTCCGCACTTGGTTTTTTCCGTCTGTTAAGTTGAAAGTGGCGTAGCTACTAATTGGTTGCCACCTAGGTAATGACCAGCTTTTTGCGTCACCTACCAAGGAACTGCAAAAAATTAATTGGGTTTGTTGTATTAGGAACTTGAAATGTTTCACTCTGTAGGTACCATTAGAGTGAATGAATTTTATTATTAAAAAGAAGGGAAGATTTAAGTTGAAATAAAGTTCTTTTCGTTTAGTATTTATCATAGTTCGATATTTCAGGTGCATAGCAAATGACACTTAAAAGAGTTTGGTGGTCTATTTCCCCAGCAGGGGACGAAGTTGATTTGCAAAAGATGATGAAGAATTTCTTTAACACATCTCTCTTAGACAGAGAATCGAAAATAGAGTTTGGTGGCCACAAGGTCAACTTCGTTTTTCTGCATATACAATACAAAATAAAACAATTATAGAGGCATTAAAAAAAGCTTATGATAGGTATCACAAACTGGCTATCGTAATTTTTGGAAATTCCTTTCTTAAACGCAATAATTAGTTAAAATAGGTGGCGGCGCTAGTGTGACGGGAGGCAGTGTCTTAATAAAGTGTAAATATAAGTAGGTGAATAAGGTAAATTGATTTTAGGCCGTCCACAACGTTAAATTGTTTCGTAGCTCGAGAGGTGGTAAATCCAGTGGTAAATCGTAATTATCACTTGACGTAGGTCTGACGAGTATTCCCTGGACGCTTTTCATTAGTCTAATAATCTGTATGACCTCAATAAAAGGCCTCCCTAGAGATGGAAACACTGATATAATTACATAGCTAAATCAAGACAGAAGCGTCTATTTTCACAGCCAGCAGCATTGAACTATAAAAGAAATATAATTCGAAAGAAAATAAAGTAAAAAACTTGAGAGGTGTCAAGGGACTCCCGGATGGAACGAAGTTCATAAGAGAGAGAGAGAGAGACAGACAGAGAAACAGCGCACGCCGCACGCCTTATGCCGTGCGGCGTGCGCTGTTTCTCTGTCTGTCACTATAGCAAAAAGTGTCGTTACAACTTTTCGTATGAATTTTTTCCGTCTAGCCCCCTTTCACAACGCGCGATAAGGAACTTCGTTCCAATAAATTTACTTCGTATCACAAAGAAAGAAATATATTTCGAGATTACTCGAGTATTCTCATAAAAATCACAAAAAATACCTGATTAGATTAATGACTGAAACTTATCGTTTTAGCGCTTTACCTTTCTGTGTCTCAACTACTCTTACTACGAAATCTATTAAAACTCTGAAAGTATCTCTACATTTTTATTCCCTAATGAACCTTTGAGCCTCACAATAATGTAAACTTTACCTTTACGATGTGAAAATTGTACAGTGTCACTTATTAGCGACACGTAAACAAGGCACGCACTGAGTTCGTGACCCGAATTAAGCTTTGTTACATACGAAATTAGGTGCATAAACATTCGCAGCGATTCTTGTTTGCACATCACGCTGGGTATTTGCATCCAAATTCTACCTATTCTACATACCTAGGTGCCGAATTCGACCTAGAATTTGGGTGTAAATTATAATAAGAATGAATCCTATCGGTCGAAGGAAACTGCCGGTTACCGTCTGCTCAGGACAAGGTGCAACGGGAATTCTGAGTAGGATTATCTCCTTCCAGCTGGTCTTTAAAGATTTATTCGTGACTTCGTGAGTGACTCAAACTATTTTCGCTTATCGGTTTATTCTCTTTTGTTTTTTATTCGTATACAAAATACAGCCAATGGTCCAGCAGCATTATTTATTTACATATTTATTTAAAATGTTTAGTACGGTCCTCACCGGTTTAATGATTTCTCTAAAAATAATCTATTCAAAGTAATGAGATGGATCATGAAATAAAACAAACTAGCTTCTGCCCGCGGCTTCGCACGCGTTGTTTCTATGGAAACGTTTTGAGGTTATTTCTATCCCATGGGAACTGATTTATGGGATAAAAAGTCGCCTATCTTTGATTCCAGGGTTCGACTTAATGCAAAATTTCAGCCCGATCCGTTCAGTAGTTTTGGCGTGAAGAGGTAACAAATATTCATCCATCCATCCAAACTTTCGCATTTATAATTGACGTCGTGAACGTAGTGAATGAAAGTCTTCGTTTCAGGTCTGGCCAAAATAGCGTTTTTGTCAGTATGTCCGTACTCCTCTACAGGTCGTATTTTACAACCGATCGGTACGAAACTTTGTGTACAGATTCTATGATTTTATAGAATTTTATTGTCGTCGGGATTTTTTGATTAAAGGCGTACTTCTTCCACAATAAGGCAAAAAGGCGGATTTGGAATATCTCCGCTTTAAGAGATCTGATTTTGAGGATTGTATTTTTAATTGAAAGGTAATAACTTTAAACTGTTCTTACAAAAATTTGGTAAAGATCGGATGAGGATTTTCGGCATGACGAGCAGAATAGCTTCGCAAAATGCAGTAATATGCAAGAGAGCATTGACAGTAGGTACAGCGCCACCTATTAGAACATCTTTGTAACACTTCGAGAATTATATGAAATATCGCGGCCGCATACATCGTCGTCGTCGGTTAAATAATAAAATAACAAAAACTTTGGGCTGATGGATCAACGCCATCTATTGATACTAGGTACAGAATTTCGAGCTTTGCTGAGGAACGTAACTTAGGTACTTTGTATGGACAATTGGTATAATGGTTGATGTGTTTGTGCAACATTTAGTTCAAAAATTCAATGCACACCACACTAGCGTAAACCAATATTTAGGTACCTACCTACTTATAAGGGTTTATAACCTATATATTTTTATAACCTACCTACCAAAATATCCCGTTTTAAATTACTTTAGTGCATTAATAAATAAATTAATTGTTGAAAAAAGTTAGTGTTCGCGACGTCTACTGTTCGTAGAACTACTAGTATTATTGTGATAATTAGTATTAGTATAGATGTGTTAAGAGAAATCTTTAAAACGGCGAGGACAAAATTGGGGAAATTTACCGCAAAGCCCCTTTAATGACTGGCGAAATAGTATGAGTGACACACTCACGAATCCATATGAATAGACCATTCAGCAGTAGATGTCTATCTGTTGAGACGACCTAAGTCTTAAAAGAAGAAGGCTCAGAATGATACCAGACACAAACGAGGTGTAGCCAAAAAAAATGCAACATTTACGTCTCATTTTTAATCCCCGACGCAAAAAGAAAGGGGTGTTATAAGTTTAACGTGTCTGTCTGTGTATCTGTCTGTGGTATCGTAGCTCCCAAACGGATGAACCGAATTTCGTTTAGTTTTTTGTGTTTTAGATAGTTTTATCCCGAGTGTTCTTAGCCATGTTTCATGAAAATCTGTCGGGGGGGTTTTAAATTCTAAATTTTATTCTTGTCCTATTTATATACGTGCGCTTGTGTGAGTCTTTCACTCACTGACGTCATATGCTTGTCAACTCACACATAGATTCGTATTTGGCCCGAAAATCAAGAATTGTTGAGCGACTCTGCTGTGACAGCAACGTGTTTTACCTCTATGTCGTAAGTGACACAAAGCAGGATTTCGAACGACTCGACGAAGCGAGCACTAAGCGTCTACACTAAAAGTAAAGTCTAAGCACAGATATTGGTGTCAATTCAGGATCAGCCCAAAACTAAACTATACTATACTAAAATTTTACCATTTTAGTTTAGAACCTTCAAAACGCTATTCAGTTGCACACGGTTTTAGTACAGTTCTAAAATTATTAGGCTCCTAAATTCGATAACGACGCGTTTTAAATTGAATTGAAGGTGTTGCCAGACAGAGATTTTGGAATCATGGACGTACGAAATTACTTCATTTTCGAATGAATGGAATGACCGACTTTTATTATCTGTGTGCATGCACGTTTAGCGCTGACAGTTTATGTTGCGAGAAAATTGGTTTTTCAATTTGCAATTTGCATTTCTCGTGATACAACGTATACAAAATAATACTTATCTTGGAAAATGGACCAATCGAAACGAAAACGCATCAATAAAAAGCAGCACGAGTTGCTCATGGGGCGACTCCACGCTCATAAAGAGGTGTTATGGGGTAAGCATAAAATGATTTGCCTACGTTTTTTTTACTCTACATAATTGTAGTTATTTACCTTCCTTGTAAAATTAGTTTAGTTAGCTACATCTTAAACCCGTACCTACCTACGTAGTTACAGGGTTTTGGATCTGACTGTAAACTAACAATGCTCTGCTACAATATTTATTACTCCTAGTACCTATGTATTTTCTGACGTTCTTTATTTCCTATAGGAAATCAAGCCTCTCAACAGTATAAAGACATGTGGGCCTCGCTCAGTGTGCAGTTGAACCACTATGGCTGCAGCAGGTCCGCGGAATAGTGGCAACATGTAAGTCCATAATAATGATTTACGTACCTATATAATGATAGGTAAATAGGTACCCGCTGATTTTTCTCCAGGTAAAAATATAGGTACCCTACTTCATAAAAGTATTGCTTTTGTACTATTGTTTTTGAAATCTTTGGATGTTTACAGATCTGTAGCATCATGGTTAAAACAAAAAGGAAGGCCAGAGAGATTGGTCAAGCGTTAACTGCAACTGGACGGGACCATCTGACGGCCGAACCATCAATGCCCTGGATGACAAGATATTGGATATTGTCGGCTCTGCCTCCGTTCATGGTTTCGCTGCCTTAGAAGCTGTAAGTTACCATTACATACCTATCGTCGTCTAGCTATAGGTACTAAGTAGGTGGGTATTTTAATTTTGTATCTGTGTCTATTATCTTTTCATGCCTGAGGGAATGTTAGTAAAATGCAAGTATTATTTATTTATTATTATTTATTATTTATGTTCTGTTTTAGGGCTTGCAAACAATAACAGTCTCCCCAGCTGAATAACCTGCGGCTAAGCTGTTGGTTTTGGAGGAAGGAGAGGTCCAAGAACCTGAGTCGCCAGCGTCTGGGCCCATCCGGAGCCGCCGGCGCCGGACGCAGAGATCTGCCCGTCCCCGCCCATCAGCAAACGCTCAGCTTGTGGAGACACTTAATGCCAACAGCCGCCTATTGGCGGATTCAATTGTACAAGCTGCTAGAATATTGGCAGATGCTGTTCGAGCACTGGCTACACCTACACCAGTTATTCAACTAGAGGAGGAGGAGAATGTACTGTAAATATGATACCAAATAAAATGTAAAAACAGACTAGTGTTTTAATTTAATAATTATGCCTGGTCTCTGTAACTAACCGCTAACACAAACTAGGTATTTAGTTAGCCTGCTTACATTCATAGTGAATCATAAATTTATTTCAAAATCGCTGCCAGTATTATAGACTGCATGCATAAGGAAATTACTCCTACATTGCTATTGATAAGTAATCTAACACATGAGTATATCTAGGTAGCTTGTGAAACGTGTGCAAAGCCATGGGCCAAAGCAAGTATTTTATAGGTCCCTCAAAACTTAAACACTTAATACATCAAACTTGAATTTATTAAAAAAAATTCTGATGAGATGGGCCTCGGAGTTTTTGCACGATGCTTTTGGTAACTACGTCGAGACATCTGCTTACTGTTGGCTGGCTTATACCCAACAAGCCAACAGCGGCCTGGTAGCTTCCTTGGGCCAAAAACTGTAGCACGGTCAACACCTGAAAATTGATAAGTAGGTTTTTATTTAATATAAGTACTTACCTACAGGTTTTTTATGGTAGGTACCTACTACTCATAATGTTACTTAAAAACCTATCTAGTCTAGGTGATTCAGATCCCAAATACTTGCTTTTGTTACAGAAAGTACCTACGACAAAAGTTGCGTCTCTGAATTTGACTTGGTTACCTACTACCTTTATTTGTTTTGGAATCCCTCCTTCGTTTAATAATGGGTCATCTAGTGTCCTGATAATGATTAGAGCACCAGATTTAGGAACTCGAAACAGTTTTGCAAACTTGGCTTCGGGGATTTCAAAGGGGTTGGCAAAATACCTTATATTTCTTAGCCTTTCATCGTAATTTCTGTTCAAAAATAAACACCCGCTTGTTGTAGGTAAAGTTTTAGGTTACACTATTCAAAAATTCACTGCTTATTGGGTAAAACTTGCTTACCTTATCCTTATCTTCTGCACCAACAATTGCCGCTACCACTTATTCCATTGTTATAGAGATAGAACATAAATTTACGAATTTCGCGCTTCGGAAAAACATTTGCGCGGGAAAGAGCCCTGCCTGCTAACTTGGCCTTTCTAAACCTTTGATTTTATGTCCTTGCGCCTATCTAATTATTTCTTTGAATTTTTACCACTCTTTCTTACAAAGCTAGGCGGCGTTTTTCTCAAATATTATAAAAATGTCAAAAAAATCAAAATTACATGAACTGCCGCCATACCAACTATATTTAGTAGGCAAAATTTTACAGTGTTCTAAACTAAACTGTTTATAGTCGAATTTAGTGTAAATCTGTCACTTATGTGGTACAGCAGAATACGAAAAGTGGCTTCTAAACTAAATTGAGTAACTAAAATCAAGTTTAGTCCTGTCAAACTATAATTAGTATAGTTTGCACTAAAATGGCATCATCTGAATAGCACACGTACTAAAATGGTTCTATTTTTAAAATTTAGTTTAGTTTAGGCTAGTTCGTGAAATCTGAATAGACACCAATATAATACTATACTAGTAGTCTAGGTAAAGACGGTAAGTCAACAATTACTGTCTTTGGATCTAGGGTTAGGAACAGCTACAAAGATTTTAACAAGATTACTTCCGCCCTAACAACATTTACACAGAACAAATGAACCGCTTCAAATGTAAATGTTTCTTGAAACAGTGTTGACGTACCTCAATGACATTTTCTTTGAAACGATCAACGCCTTTGCGAAATCACCCTTTGTCGATACATATTGCCATAATGTCTGTGAGATAAGGTTTATTTTGCACTTGTATTTACCAGTTTTGCGTTGAGATATTGTTATTTCTTCCTCCAGTACTGTAGTACTTTGCAGTGTTTGTGTGCTCAGGTTTTCTTTCCTTCTAAAGTGTTTATCAATGTTCACATCGATATAGGTCAAGGCAGTGGTTGTATTGAAGCAATGGACTTCTTAGAAGCTTTTTATATATTTCTAACACAAACTTTTCTCTTGAATTGTTTGCTCCAGAAAGTAAACATGTTTCTATTTAAAATGGTATTGGAATATTTTTGTAAATGGAGTCCACTCTTAATCTTAGAATACAATTCTAGCAACATAAAAGAGATCCACGAATTTCAACATTTTCTTATTTAAAAGTATCTGAAGCCCATAAATAATGTCACTAGATTTTAACTGTAAGCAAAATAGGCTATCAAGATGGGGCCGTAGAATATTGCTTATTTTCTTAAACAGCTAAATTCTAAGGACTCCCGATAGACTACTTAAATGATATACTATTCACCCGTGCCGACCGTAGATACTGCCTATAAAGTTAGTTTCTTCTTGTTTAAATACGTTCAATTTAAACAGAATTGATATTGGGCCTCTGTAGAATGCTCAGAGATATCTTATTCTCGAAGGGTTTATGTATAACTATCTCAGTATTTATCTTAACATAACTTCTCTACAATGAGAAATTATTTGTAATAATTGTTGTTCATTTCAGATGATCATTAGATAAAATGAAATATTTGTGTTTATTCTGATAAAATAAGCAAGAACAGTTAGACGAAATTCGATCTTTGGTTATCGATTTTTGGTTTACTACATTCGTTTTTTAGTACCATATGAAACGTAAATTTTCTAATCTATTAAAGCAAAGTATTTCACTTAGACAAATTACATTAGTACTAGTATTTGCACTTACTGCTAGTAGTTGCCATTCGAAGCGAATTCGCTGCCAGAATTCTGGCACTTGTGGTGTGGCCTTCTGGTGACGTCTTAGATTTTTAGGAAATTAATATAATCATATCAATTCATTCAATCGTAAGACAAGGCTTCGTAAATAAGCTAACGTTAGATAATTTACTAACTACACAAAAATAAATGAGCAAAACTCTTGTAAACGTTAATTTGTAATTGTTAACATTCAACTTCAATTCAGTCCAAGTTTAATTCATCATGTTATACAAATCTCTTGAGATTTGTTAGGTTTATCGGCCTACAAACAACCAGTAATTAGCTGTAAGCTAAATATAGACTAGAGCATTTGCTAGAGCATTACAAAGTAATGTTCTTACGCATGGTACAAAACAGACAAATGCTCAGTTTCCTAATGCATTTTGTATGTAGGTATGTAATACATACAAAATGATGAAACTTTTAAATTCATCGTAGTTATTAACACTAAAGTCACTTACAATGGGATATTTACCATGATTTGAGTTTTGAGCTTTCCAATATTTTACCACAGTTTCATGCGGCATTATCACGGAATAATTGGAAAGGTCAAAACTAAAATCATGGCAAAAACCCGTTGTAAACGACATACAAAATGCTTTAGGAATCTAAGCCATGACTGATGTAAAGTATGCCATGCAGTGTCACGTTCTTACGAATGCTCGACGCTGTGTTCGACGTAATGCTTACGGCGAGTGAGCATTTACCTGTAACATTTCTTTCTACCTTGCGTAAATTTTTCCTCGGCCCGCGCACCTCTCTCCCCGCTATCCCCCGTCACTGGCGCGGCGCGCCGCTCGTGCTTTTGCTCGATAAAATGTTACACCAAAAAGACGTTGGTTTTTAAATTCAGGTACCAAAGTATCGAACGTCATGTTCAAAGTATGGTTCGAGTAAAGTTAAAAACAGCGAAAGCTCGATGTTACCTTACTAGTAAATGCTCTAGTCTATTATCACCTTTACGAGTATTTACTATTTTTAGCTGCAATTTTCTGAAGAAAAAAAAAACAAACTTTAAAGGATAACGATAGCATGTACCTGCTCTGAAATAAACGCACCACCAAGTTTAATTCATCATGTTCCAATTCGAATAATCCAACCACAAATTCGACCTTTAATTACTAGCGATCCAAAAGCGATTCCAACGCAATTCGAACACGATGTTGAGTATCCCATCGACCCTGGATTAATTAATCAAGGTACCTAACGAATATTATAGAATTGATGTTGTACCTACTTGCCTTACGACCTACGGAGCTGAGACGTGGACACTCAGGGTAGGGCTGGTCTACCAGTTCCACGTCGCCCAGCGAGCTATGGAAATAGCTATGCTCGGAGTCTCTCTGAAGGATATGATTCGTAACGAATACATCCGGCAGAGAACCAAAGTTATCGACATAGCTCAAAGATTTAGCAAACTGAAGTAGCAGTGGGCCGGCCATATCTCGCGAAGAACCGACAACCGCGGTAAACGAGTTCTTGAGTGGAGACCGCGACTCGGCAAACGTAGTGTAGGACGCTCTCCGGCCAGGTGGGATGACGATCTGCGAAAGATTGCAGGCAGACGCATGCGGCGGGAGGCCTACGTCCAGCAGTGGCCTTATATAGGCTGATGATAATGATGTACCTACTTATAGTTTGGGTATACACAACTCCTCTCTACTCTGTTCAATATCTTTAGGCCGCGTCGCGCCGTGAGAAAATGGATTACTTGCAGCATAAACCTTATTAAATAATTTTTATGCCGGGGGCAATTCAGATGTCCAAAAAGCTAAAATAAACTAATTCTACAATACTAAAAACGTTCTCGTCCCTTTCCTAACGTATAGCGTCGAAATAAGAGGATATAATAATTTTTACTGGTTTAAACTTAGTTTAGTTTTGGGATTGAAGATAAGTTGTCTATAGACCAGTTGAAGTTTAAAAACCCCAGTAAATTACTTACAGCTTAAGCCATAATGAACAATTTGGAAACGCAATTTTCTAATATTCATCAGGTATCTCAGTGCCTTTGTGCCCCAAAGCAAATCACATTGTCACTGTCATACGAGCTCCTAGTTTGTAGGTTTGTTATCCTATGCAGGTAGCTTTAGATAAGTGGTTTAAGCTAAAGCTTTTAGATATAGCCATTAGATTCAAAAAATTAATTCCATAAAAAGATAATGTCACGTGATAACTTTCATTTCGGGTCAGCTGTTTGCAGTCTCTTAGGAAGCAAAAATGATTATTCTCAATTTCTAAGTGCCTATTTGAAACTAGGGTGATCCGGACACATCAATATTAAATTTGATGTATGTATGTAAGTCGGTAGTAATATTCCCAGACAACAATTTATGTCATAGTGGAAGAAGCCTAAGAATGTAGCGTAAGACATTTTTCTAATCTCCTTCAACTCCTACCCATTAAAATCTCACCGTCGACTTCCCAGTAAAAATAAAACTGAAGAGTGTTGTGCCAATTTCGACTTCAATCTATTTTTTCAAGCCGGCAATGTATCATCAACACCGAAATAACAGTTGCAAAAAAGGTATCGGTAGTCCGGTTGCTTAATTGAACCGGAATACTGATAAATCGAGCGACTCAGTAGTCCGGTTGACTTTAACGTAACCGGACTACTGAGACTACACCATTTTTTCGTGCCTTTTGTCTACAGGGGCTAGTACTGAGCTCTCTAAAGCGAGTGTCGACTGTCCACTGTATGGCAGTGGTCGGAAACTGCTGAAACAGAGACTGCAAAGCGACCGCGTATTGTTTGCTAACTCTGAATTTCAGAGCCCCTATGTTTCGTGTGCTCAGCAAATGAGTGGCTATTGAATTTGGATAACTGAGATATTGTATGGAGGACAGAAGATGTCTTTGCGAGGACATGGTTATCTCTGGACGCCTTGCATTCAGGTACTTTTTGAAGCAGTCTTTTTATACGTCTGCAGAACAAGTTTGAAAGTGTCTTGCGGGTCATTAGCACTTGTCCCGGGAATAAAATATTTATGAGACCATCTCAGGGTCATTTTCTATCAATACACAAGCAAAGTATCATCCAAAGTTGATCCAAAATTGATGGAGTAGTTGACAAATATCCTATCCTACTAATATTATTTATGTGTGCGAAAGTTTGTTACCACGCATCTCCGTAACTGCTTAACCCATTTAGATGAAATGTAGTACGTAGATAGTTTAGGTTTTGTAATAACACATAAGCTAATCAAATTTTCAAAAATTGACCTCTGAGGGGGTTAAAAAGGGTGGTAAAGTTGCTATGGAAAATTATTATTCCTTGGTTCGGTTCACTCAAAACTCGGTATAAATAAACTGCTAACTTACTTTAGTAAATATGTGACATTGTTTTTACTAAACTAGCCCTAGGGGGTGTGCAATAAATTTCTGAAATTCGTATCTTTTCCACGCGAGTAAAGCCGCGGGGCGCAGCTAGTAGGTACCTACATAAAAAATCCATATAGCCAAGCATAGAACTTTTTCCTTTGATTGAGGTCTGTTATAAAGGGGCTAGATTGTGTGTGTGTCTGTGTGTATGGAAAGGTCCAGAATAGAGTATTTTTAACCCCCGACGCAAAAAGAGAGGGGTGTTATAAGTTTGACGTGTCTGTTTGTGTATCTATCTGTGGTATCGTAGCTCCCAAACGGATAATTCGATTTTCCTTTGGTTTTTTTGTGTCATAGATAATTTTATCCCGAGTGTTCTTAGCCATGTTTCATGAAAATCTGTTCAGCCAATACGACGGCGGGATTTTAAAATTTAAAATTTAGTCAATTTATTCAAATGTCAAGATTTCTTGTCGCCATTTCACTGAAATTCCAAGTTTGCTAGGTATCTACAGTTATTATTATTGCAGAAGAAATCTCAATGGTTTCAGCTAGAGTGCATTGCTATCAAATCCAGAAATTATGCACTGTAAGGTTGAAAAATTCACAAATGCCTGGGGAGCAGTAAACCACGGAGTAACATTTCATGACGACAGACCTCGACGTAAAAATTTTACATTCGCAATAAAATACAATTCCAACGTTTCATTCTGCGAGGATCTCTAGCAACTTTCATAAAAGTTCTTTTTAGTGAGCTATATCTTTTTAAGTTACTTAATGTCCATAAAAATAGTAAATGGAAATAAAGTGTTGAGTGTAAGTGTACCTACCTAGTATAAAGTATTTGCAGCATGACAACAGTTAGGTTCGAAAAGCATGTAATGTAATGTGACTTGCCTGGTTGGGAGTAGGAGAGAAGTTCCAAACAAAAACAAACAACGTAGAGCCCAGGTAGTCCAAGCGTGAAATAAAAAAAACTACTATTGATATTATTATTACTATTGATATGGATCAGTTGAGCTACCTGTAGACTGTTTGCAACAGTCAGCAGTTAGCTCAATTGTTTCAATTGTAAATACTAGTATAATTTTCTTTGTGAATAAAGATGTTATTTATAATTAAAAAAAAATGAAATTGTATTTGTATTTATTTATTAATCAAAAACTTATTCTATTCCTATTTCTACGACACCTCAAACTATATAAGGATTGTCTAGTGTCGACAGTTACAGCGTGTTGCCACACATTTGGCATGAAGTTAGTTCCACTAGTAACTTAGATAGCGGATCAAAAGCTTTGCACATTTCGTAGGACGTTGTTACAAACTCAGCATGAGTTCATAATAAACTTAATCAATGGTCGTTTTGAAGGGTACCTATCAGAACCCCTAAGTAGAAAAACGATCGTTCAGTACAATTGACTAATTGGAGCCTATCGAGATTAGGTTGACTTCCTACTAATATCACACTAATATTATAAATGCGAAAGTTTGGATGGATGGATGGATGGATGTTTGTTACTTCTTCACGCGAAAACTACTGAACGGATCGGACTATTTTTTATCCCATAAATCAGTTCCCATGGGATAGAAATCACCTTTAAACGTTTCCATAGAAACAACGCGTGCGAAGCCGCGGGCAGCAGCTAGTACTTATTATAAAACTGAAAGTTTGTGAAATATGAATTTTTGTTGCCTAGGATTTCCAAAACTACTGAGCAGATCAAGATGAAATTTGACGTACGTTTAGAGCAAATCCTAACTTAGATAATAGGCTACTTGTTATACTGAAAATACGCGTGCGAAGCCGCGGGCAGAAGCTAGTTAGTAATAAATCTCTTACATGACAATAGACTCAGATAATTGATTTAAAGTTTGTCTATTTCTGCATTCTACAATATAAACAACTTTTGAGCGAGCGTCACGTTCTTTAGAAACCTACGTACAAAGTAATAGATAGATAGATAGAATATTTCTTTATACTACACCTGCTCGGAAAGTTGCCTATTCCTTTTCCATTTATAGAATAGAAAGTATGTCTTTGCAGGCCTATAGGAAACCGGGAGGAAAAACTCTATGGAATTTAATTTTTCACGTGTTTTAGCAGGAGGAAAAAGTGTATGGAAATCCATTTCTAACGTGTTATTTTTTTTTAATTTCCTAGAAGATCGGCCGGTAGCTATGGTTATTTTCGTTCGGTCAAACGACATAAAGTTTTTACTTCAAGTCCATTAGGCCTCCTCCGATTTCCGAACAATATTTTGAAAAAAGAATCCAAAGGCTGGCGCGGTCAATGAGGTTTTACCAACATCATTGGGCGCGATTTCAATTAACACACTCGGTAGGAATTGATCACTTTCTCGCCTTGGTGTAAAATGCACTATTATTGCACCATCAATAAATAAAACAATTAAAAATTAACTTATTATTAACTATATCTAGTGTGGCACAAAAAAATACTCAAGAAAAACTCAACTCAAAGCAAATTAATGCCATATAAACGTTAGTTACAGAAGCGAATTGTTAATCCCAACTCCTGTACACAAAAACCTGTACACTCCACAGAACTACAAGCGACATAAATAGTCAGTGCCATATTTTATTCGGTCCTGGCAAAAACAGGAGTGCCGTTATGAGTAGGTACTGTCTGTCTCTGGCACTCCACGGCGCTGTTTGTTTGTGTCCGTTCCAGTTCCGTTTTATGGCATTACGGGCTTTCTAGTCAGTGCCTGATCCATACAAATGCATTCAAACTGGAATAGAGAAATCAAGAAATTCACAACGGACCATCTTGCCCAAAACTAAGCAGAACTTGTGTTATCGGTAGTTACTAGATAGGTAACTGATACCCTACTAATATTATAACGCTGAAAGTTTGTGAAATCTGAATTTTTGTTGTCTAGGATCTCCAAAACTAAGGAACAGATCAAGATTAAATTTGGCGTACATTTAGAGCTAAGCGTAACTTAGATCATAGGCTACTTATTGTACCGAAAATACGCGTGTGAAGCCGCGGGTAGCAACTAGTACTTAATATAATACATTAAATGCATATTATATATATATTACTATACACAGAGAACACCCAGAACACCCGTAACAAATATTTGCAGTTGTAGTTATGGACTGATGTTCTTTTGACCCATATCCAACTTGAGAAGGTGTATTGGTGTATTTTCTATAAGATGGCATCACTAACTCATTTCTTCAAAAATTGTGACTCACGCCCTTTTAACATGGACCTATTCATTTGTCCCGAGATGGGAATAGAATCCGGAACCTCCTGCGACGCAGGAATGCCACTATTATATGAGAAACACAGAGAAAGCGCACGCCGTCACCGGCCTCATCATACCATACAAAAGGAACATGGTCCATGCGAAACACGTTTGTATGAAAAAAGTTTTAACTTTCAGCCTCTCAACTACATAGGCTGGTTGTTGAACTTTTTGTGAATTAAGAGCTGGGTTTTCATGTCAGTGGACATTCAATCTTCGTTATTGGATACGTTTGTGTACACTCTGTCTATTTGGGCGGGGTCAAAGAAAAGTTTTTTTCACTCTTCGACCTTTCCACGAAATTGAGTACACTTTAGTGCGTGGTACTCTTAACAACCAAATTAATTCTACATTATTGAAATGTATGTGACTGTACTGATAACATTTAGTTGATCCAGTTTCTCATTTCACCCTCAATATTAATTCGCAACCACAGCTACGAGAAAATTGAACCATTTAATATTGCAAACCCAACACAAGTCTGCAAGGTGTTCAATTTGAACCCGCTAAAACGCAGTAAATTTATTCCCACTTCCCACCTGAGGCATGTTTGAAACTTGTAAAATCACGGGTGTTTTCATTGAATAGGTAACTGAGCATATTGAATAACTCGGGCTTCATATCCAGCGAATGTATTTGAAATGCGATTCGGAAAATTCTAAGCACGTTTCAATACTTTCTTTGCGCTGGGACTTCATGGGTTTAGGGGTGGCGCATGCTTGCGATTATGAATTTATTATTGTGAGACTTCTATAAATTTAGTTTTACTATAGTTAGATTGGAGTTTAGACGACAAATATCTACTTAATACGACCCAAGTGGCGCAGAAGGTGCAAGGACGCAAGTCGTTGCATTTTCGATTTCGCGACAAAAGTTTGTACGATCGCAGTTCTGGATCTGGGTGCTTTCTATATATAAGTAATAAAAAAATATATATTTTAAGTATCAGTTATTTAATACCCCACACACCAGCTCTGCTTTTTTTGTGGCTATGCATCGATCAAAGTATTCGTTATTTTCGTTCGGCGATTGAAGGGGCTTCAATGCTGTGTGAAATATAATCCACCAATATTATTTATTTATTTAAAAAAATATTAAGTATGAAAATAATAACTGACTTATTGAAAAAGCTCAATAGAACTTTTGTTTTAATTATCACCAAGACACAGTCTCAGTTAAAGTTCCCCAGTTAAAGTTTCAGGCCATTTAGGTACTTGCTTCTACGCTTTTGGACTCAAAGTTGGGCTACTACGGTTCGTCTGGCTTTAGAAATCGTCAAATTTTGGAAGAAAGAAGTCCCAAGTGTGCGTTAAGTCTTAACATGCAGAGATTTGTTTTCGTCCTGTAGGAATGACGCTCACGTGCGACATCGTGCCAAGATTATCATGTTTGTACTGGATACGTTAAGACGCGTGGAATGTTTTATTCAGCTTCAGGTGAGCCTGAGCTGATTCTTGCTACTTCAATTTGAATTTGTGGGTGTGCGATGCAATAAGCTTGTGCAGAAATTACCTGCGTAAGGATAAGTGTTTCGGAGAACAGTTTGTGAACTCTACGTTACGCCCTGGCGAGAGACAGCTTCGAATAGTTTGGACAAATAAATAAATAATGCTGGACAATTCACACAGCATTATTTAGACCCAAGCTAAGCAGAGCTTGTGTTATGGGTACTAGATAACTGATATACTTAATACAGTACACTACATAGATAGATATTTTTTATTATACATAGAAAACATCCAGAACGCCCTGGACAAATGTCTACAGATCGTACAAACACTTGTCCCGAGGCGGGAATCGAACCCGCAACCTCCTGCGTCGCAGGCAGACCTTCGCCCGCTGCGCCTCAGAGGTCGTCTATACATATACATAAACAAATCTTATTACACAAAAAGATACAAAAACATACCAGATTTTTTTTAGTACAAACATGGCGTTACGGGTTTAACATAAACAAGAATCTCAGTACGTATGAAATCAACTATTTAAAAAAAACTAAACTTACCGGGTTTATGGAAAACCATGAATCAAAACAACATTTTTTAAAACGCGGGTCTTATGCATAAAGATTCGATTTACATTTTCGACGAATAAGACATTTCGTTCAGTTAAAAACTAGGGGCATCCCAAATTTTGACAAGGCAATCTCTCACCAGGAATTTAGGTAGCGTTACAAATCAAAGTGAAACAGGAGACCTCTGGAGCACCACAAATCGCACATCGAAAACAGAATCATGTATCAATCGACGCCACTGACCAAGTTGGCTGGAAATCGCATATGAACAGTTTACCTTCGGTGTTGTTATTTGGAACTACGCATGTTCAACTTAAGAGCCATTTTCGAATGACGGTGTCACTTGAATGATATATGTCACAATGTATTTTGCGTATAGGAGTGTACGTGCTTTATGTCAACGATAGGCTTGGTATATTACGCATTGCAAAAAACAAATGAATACCTTTATTTAGATACTCATCCAAAATAATAACCTTTATTCCATCCAGTCCTACCAGTAGTTCGATAGTCGAACTGTTTGGATGTTTTTTTTCCAAATTGTTATACTGACGGATCGAACTATTTGGAAACATGGATTTTATTCCAAATAGATTTACTATGATTATAATGGTACAGTCAGAAATGGTACTTCAAATGCATTTGTATCTTGAGAGGAAATTGTCCTTTTTGTTATGATATAATAAATCCTTTCTCGATATATCCTCTTTGAAGGATCACTTAAAACAAATTATGAAGTATACTTATAATATACTTGTCACTCATTTTATTTGTCATGTAAATTAATGATTTGTGTTGAGGTGAATAAGTAATTCGTGTGGAGCGAAAATGGAAGAAAATAAAGAAGAATCAAGTGTTGTGTTTTTAAAGAGAGGAAGGGGTACGGTGCTGCTATATGCAGGACACCAATATTACAAAAACAAAACATATGAAAATAGTTCAGCTATCTGGAAATGTGCTTCAAGCAAAATTAACAAATGCGTTGGTTCAGTTACACTGCTGGTAAAATCTTACTAATATTATAATAAGCGGGAAAGGTTTACAGATGTTTTGATGTTTTAATGTTTAAAAAATATATTTGCTACTAGATTTATAGTAGTAGGGAGTAGTTAGTAGCCTATGTATGGATGAAAAAAACTATTGTCGTAAATCTAAATTTATTCAAAAAAGGTACCTATTTTGACGACCCGTATTTAATTGGGTATTTCTTGGTTTCCAGGACAAAAATATACTGAAGCTGAAAATGCATAGTAATAACTGTAATCCAAATTTTGCAAAAAATGACATAGATTTAAAAATACATCAATGTAAAGAAAAGGTTGCTAAACATCCTGAGGAATCAATACCAACTATTTACAAACAAACTTTAGTAGATATTAAAGATTCCGGAGTTGATTTAATATGTAAAATTCCATCTTTTACTTCCGTCAAAAGCACCTTATACAACAAAAGGAACAATGCTGTTGGTATGCAAAAAACATGTTTCAAAAATGTTGATGATGTCATTGTTCCTCCTCGGGATCAGTCATTTCTACTGGGAGATTACTGCTGCGAAAATATTCGTATTTTAGTATTTTGTACAGATGAAACCAGACAACTCTTGAAAAATATAAAACATGTTTTTGGTGATGGAACGTTTCGAGCATGTCCTGAACCTTTTATGCAAATTTACACTTTGCATGGTGATATCGGTAGTTCATCGGCGAATACAAATATAATTCCCATGATCTACGCTCTGATGTCAGCAAAAACACATGAAGCTTATGTGGCGTTGTTTGAAATGATTAAATCTCAAATTCCGGATTGGTCACCCACAAAATTCACTAGCGATTTTGAGCAACCGTCATATAATGCTATGTTGACAGTATTTCCTAAAGTCAAAACTAAAGGTTGTTACTATCATTTTCGGAATAGTATTTGGAGAAAGTGTAAAAATCTACAGCTTGTAAAGAATAAAAGCACTCGGCGGATTATTGCATTGTGTGCAGTTTTACCTTTACTTCCGAGGGATAAAATAGAGTCGGGATGGAGTTACATACAAGAATTTGTTGACGTTATTGACAAGAAAATGTGTTCACTGGTTTCATACATGAACAAGTTTTGGATGAAAGATAATAATTTGATCGATTCCTGGTGTGTATTCGGTGAATTGCATCGTACTAACAACTTTATAGAAGGTTGGCATGTGAAAATTAACAATGAATGTAGAAGGAAAAAGGCCACTTTATTGAAAATATTAAAAGTTTTCAAAGATGATGCCGCTTTGTATAGTGTTTTACGAACACAAATTCAAAATGAAGTGGCCCCATTTAAAAGCCGAACAAGAGAGAGCATTCTGAGGGATCAGCATATACAAAATACCCAAATGATGCTTTTAAATGGCGACATCTCTGTAGGACATTATTTAGAAATTTTGAGATAAAACTTCTAAACATTGTGAAAATGCATGCATGCAAATGAAATGCAGACTGTTTCAGTAGTGTCTTTCTCCCAAATGTTTCTAAATTAAATACTGATAGTATAACAAGCACAAGTTAGGTTAATATTATTATAAATATTATTATAATATTACAAATATAACCTTGGTAATTTAATAATTTTGTATGATTTACGAAAAGTGTTTGTGTTGTTTATTATTGTTCTGAAGCAGTTCGTGGAAAATATGCCCAAAAAAAAATAAAGCAGACACAATTTAGTTTTTCCACATTTGGCCAGCTGATGCGACATCTTTGCACGTTGTAAATCGATGACTGTACTTCGGAGTTAGTAAATCTATTTGGAATAAAATCCATGTTTCCAAATAGTTCGATCCGTCAGTATAACAATTTGGAAAAAAAACATCCAAACAGTTCGACTATCGAACTACTGGTAGGACTGGATGGAATAAAGGAATAATAAATCATCATGGCTGTTTTGCTAGGAAAATAAGTAAGAGGTCGTTATACCAATCGTTGGTTACCACTTTATATCGGGTGAAATGATAACCAAGCTTTAAAACTGGTCTGACCTGGTCATGGAAATAGAACCACCGTTCATCAGGTAAATGCCTACGAGTAGTAAACACTCGAACAAGTAGCTTTAGCTTACCAAAACTATTCAACACCGAAATAACCCTGAAAAACGAAGTCAAGTATCTAGGGGTTATACTAGACAGTAAACTCTTGTGGAACAAGCACCTTGACTATAAACTACAACGAGGCACAGCAGCCTTCTACCAATGCAGCAGGATGCTGGGGAAAACATGGGGTCTCTCTCCAAAGATAACCATGTGGCTATACACTGCTGTCATCAGACCGATACTAACATACGGAGCCATCGTATGGTGGACCAGAACCGAGCTGAACACGGTAATAACTAAATTGCAACGATTCCAAAGATTAGTGTGCTCGGCGATAACAGGCTGCATGAGAACCACACCGGGCGCCGCCCTAGAGGTGATTTTGGACCTAGCGCCACTAGACTTATATATACAACAAGAGGCTACTATGTCGGCTTTGCGACTACAAAATATGGGACACTGGGGGACCACAGATAGTCCGCACGCCCAGATCCTGGACAGGGCTTTAGCCTACGAACCTCTTCTAGCGGCCCCTTGTGACAGAATTCCCAGCAAACCAATACAAAACAAACACTACCAGATACAACTACATGAAAATCAAAGAGATGAATCAGGCCCACACGAAGTAAGAATATACACGGACGGCTCCAAGACCGACACGGGCACGGGAGCAGGGATTCACTCAATGGATCTCAATATCAATGTATCGATGACCTTAGGCAAACACAGCTCCATTTTCCAATGTGAATGCGCAGCTATAACCGAGGCAGCCACAGCTGTGCTAAGAAGGGATATAGACAACCAGTGCGTGCGTATCCTATCTGACAGTGCTGCTACACTCACGGCCTTGGCAGAACACAGCTGCAACTCCAAGATCGTGTACGAATGTCACTTGGCACTTGAGAGAATTTCCTGCAGAAACAGGATAACCCTTCAATGGATCAAGGGGCATAGCGGATCACTCGGTAACGACGCCGCCGATGAGTTGGCACGGAAAGGTTCGGAGACGCCGATAATAGGCCCACCTCCGCTCCTTCCCCTACCATTCTCCCAAATACGTACATGGATAAGGCTTAAAACTAGAGAACAACACACCGAACGATGGACACACCTACAAGAGTGCCGCCAGGCAAGAGCAGCCCTTCCAGCTGCATCACCAAGGCTAACTAAGCGCCTACTGAACCTGACCAGAATGGACCTACGCGTCCTAGTGGGGACACTCACAGGACACTGCCCACTAAATAAACATCTCTTCACCATCGGAGCGACAGACAGCCCTCTCTGCAGGGGGTGTCTCAGTGACGAAGAATCAGCTGCTCACGTAGTCCTGGAATGCGAGGGAGTAACAGCGCAACGACACGAAATCCTCGACCACCCGAGGTCACTCCGCGAAGCCTGCGAAGATCCCAGGAAGATTCTGCGCTTCTGGACGGAGCTAGGCTGGTTACACTAGCAGAACAAAACACGCACAACGGACCAAACCGAGTCTAAGTGCGGAAAATAGAGTACACAATACAATACGTAGCTTTAGCTTAAGTACAACTTTCAGACCGGAAGGGAAGCGAGCTTACTCAGTTAGTCTTTCAAAACAGGAGACAGAAACTGGAACCCATGTTCTCAGTTACGTAGTTTATTTCAATGACGTACAAAGCTGCCTGTGATACGAGACGGGACAAAGGAATACCTAACGAATGTTTGCAATTCTGTCGTGTCAGCGAGAACTGTCGGGAACTATAGCGCTTGTATTGTTGCTGCAGACTGAGTAATGAATATTCCTAATAAATAATGGCAGTTCCACTTGAATAAGTTCCGAATTTCAAATGCTTTTGAAATGGAAATTAGTAAGCCGATTGGTTGGCGTTGTCCAAGCAGCACAGCTTGAAACTGTGAGTTGACGGCGATATTAGACATTCGTATGAACTATTGGTACGGCTAAAATCATGTAATGGATATTAGACACGTCTATATTTAAAAAAGTATTCACTTTTTGAAATATTTTCACCTCAAAAACGGGAATTATAAACTATAACCACTCATACAAACGCTAGCCACAAAATTGGATGTAAAATAATGTCGCTTTTCCACTTTCCCAATTTCAATAATGGACGCAGGAGGTTGCGGGTTCGATTCCCGCCTCAGGACAAACATTTGTACGATCTGCAGATATTTGTTCAGGGTGTTCTGGTCGTTTTCTATGTTTAATAAAAAAATATCTATCTATGTACTCGTATATTATTATGTATATCAGTTATCTAGTACCCATAACACAAGCTCTGCTTACCTTGGGGCTAGATAATGCTGTGTGAATTGTCCAGCATTATTTATTTATTTATTAATAATGTTCAGTATCAAATTTTGTTATTCTATCCGTAAAATCCACGAATTATGAACAAAATACCAAAATTTACCCACGTTTCTAATAGAAAAAACATCAAACAACTTTAATAGAGCTCTTCTCCGAAGCAAAAATAAAATCAGCATAAAAATTAGCTCGGTCTAAAGCGCTTCTAGCGGTTTTTGTGATAATAAGTGTGTCAAACACAGACCGACCCACGTTATGTATGGTCAGAGATTAAATAATGTGGTATGGTCGAGTCGTGATCCCAGATTTTATTAGTTTTTTATGCTGAACGGACGAATGGGTTAATAGGAAATTGATTTCTAGTTTTCTGAAAACGAAAAATAACTTACTTTGGTTTGTTTTTTCAAAGGTTATTTCATGCTGTAGTAAATATAAAATTTATTCACAAAGAAAATTATACTAGTATTTACAATTGAAACAATTGAGCTGCCGACTGTTGCAAACAGTCTACAGATAGCTCAACTGATCCATATCAACACCAGTCGGAAGCGTCCCCAAGACGCTGGCTGCATTGCCACGCTGTATCGCAATGCTGATACGCTGTGCCAGATATTCACCAGCTCTTGGGTCACGCGTCGCTTCGACCAGACGCTCAGATAGTTTTTTGAAAACCCGAAGAGCCTCGGTACCCCACGGACCGTAGTTAGAAAAAATACTGAGACACAAGAGGACATTAGTTCTCTTTATATTAATAAATAGAACATAACCAAACAAAAAATTTAAGAAGCCTCGATAAAGCTATGTAAAATAACGAAATGCGAACGACATAAATACTTTCCGAAAATCGAAGCTCAGAGAGACCCATTTGGGAATTTAACGTTAACCCTTTCGCTTTGGCATTTAAGATAAACTGCAGAAAGTAGGGCAGCGGTACATAGAGGCTATCCAGCACACTTTGAATAAATCCTGTACCCGCTCCAATAACTTTAACTTCCAGGGTGCACTTTGCTTTGACGGGAGTTGGTCAGTTTGGCACAGTCGTAAAATTTTTAAACAGCCCATGTTAAATTGTGTGATTTCAATTAGAAATATACCTCTTCCTTAAAAACATCTGTAAGAAAATTAAACTATTAATCCGATCGAACATGTTGTCTTATTACTATTAGGTTAAAAAAAGCTACCTGCAGCGTGAGAGAAACTAAAAAATAAAAACTGTTAATGATTATATCGGGTATTTAACGCGTACCTTTTGTTTTATTTCCCCTACGTTTCTACCGCGTTACAGCGATCGTGGTCACGGGGCGACTGGACCAGTCCAGTCGCTGTAACGCGGTAGAAACGTAGGGGAAATAAAACAAAAGGTACGCGATAAATACCCGATATAATCATTAACTATGTTAACAAATCGCGAAAGTTTAAAAAGTTTTATAAAAACTGATGTTTGAAGTTGGTGAAAGTGTGCATCATCATCATTATCTCATCCGAATGACGTCCACAACTGGACAAAGGCGTCCCCCAAAAATGACCGCCATAACCGGTCCTGCATCCAGCATCCAGCCGCTTCCCTCGGAAATTGGATGTTATTGTTCGGAACCGTTAACATTTCCAAGCCATTTTATTTAAATTAATTTTTATTACGAAAAAACGATTAAATAAATGGCGCGGGTGTCAGATTTCAATTTTAAATTTACGATTTTTTTTAAATTTTCTTCTAAACTTGGTTGGTTTATAGTTTTAACGTCAGCTTGACACTGTCAGTCAACTTTTAAGACATTGACATGGCTGAAAAGTTGACTCTCAGTACATAAATTCGACGAAACAAAAAACTATAAAAAAAAATCGGAAAATCGGCCATAATATGGTCGCTTGCCACACAACGGTTTTATTTGAGAAGCCATATTATGGCCTTTTGCCACGGGAGAGGATAATTAGTCCATGTAACTTATACGAGTATGTGGGTTCATATAAGTTCAAAAAATTCATGTTGTCTCTTTGTGAAAATATAAAAGACTTTCTCTTGAAAATACATGTAGGTTTCATAAAGGCTGCCCCGGCAAAGGGAAAGCAAACATTCGTTAGAGATCTGCGTGTCGTCTTTGCCAAACGTGACCGTACCTCTACCATGAGATGTAGAAAGTTGTTAAAAATAATGATTTAATACTCCTTTTGAAGTAGAAAATATTCGGTAATTGGTTATTGGTTCAGTCTTTGTTGGGTGTCTTGTTTCTTTGTGTTTGTTTACGCTGGAGTAACAAAAATGAAATGGTGTTTTATTTATTATATTGTAAGGTGATTTTAGAGAGGATAGTTAAACTTCCAGCCATACTTTTGAAAGAAAATGTTATATTTTGGTTTGCAAAGCAATAGAAATTCACAGAAAGTGATGAACAAACTTTTCGCAACTGATGGTTTTAGTCCGTATGTTTTTGGAAAAGCGAATCTTTTGTCAACTCATAATAGAAATCGATTGATTTCTATTATGAGTTTCTAGTGATCTAGAAGTCAGTAAAAAGCAGTGAAAACTCATGGTAGAGGTCAGTAGAGAGTAAAGCCTACTGTTCGTTTGCAAGTCCTTTGTTTCAACGTACCTATGCATGTGAGAATAAGGTCGAAAGTAGCTGATACGTGGAAGTGTGACAAAGTAAACTTCGATGGGACGGTGGAAATTAGAACTCATATAGTTTGTAATGAAACGCAATCATTTCACCTGTATTCGATTTCCTCTCGTGTCAGTGTTGTCTTACTAGTCTGGTTGATTTTATTCAAAGGTCTCGTTCTGCATTTCGTCAAAAAGATAAAAAAACTGTGGTTTTCACAAATACAGGGTGCCCCGGAAAGGGTGTACTATGCCGAAAGGGGGTGATTCTGGGGGGTCAACTTGTGAATAACTGGATTTAAATAGTACCTATAAATAAATAAATAAACAAATAATGCTGGACATCCACAATAAACACTTCCATAGAAACAACGCGTGCGAAGTCGCGGGTAACTAAAGGTTACGAAGGTTATTCAAAACCACATAGGACTAATAATATTAGTCCTATGTGGTTTTGAATCCATATTATGGATTACAAAGAGTCAATATCAAATATAGGTATAAAATAATACATGTGCCTGAAGTAGGTAATTAATAATATAATAATAAATTATAGATACTTAAGAAAGTCAAAGTCGTTATTTTTATAGAACAGTCCAGCATATTCAGATAGGTATTATTATTTTTAAACTTTATAATACAAGACCATTTTAAAATACTAGAAGATTAAAAAGCGCATAATAAAACACGCCCGTATGTTAAATTAGACATCTCAAACAATAGAAGCAACAACTAAGTTTAGAACAATAAAACACGATTCGTACTAAAGTCATAAGCCGGCAGTATCCGCTTTGTTTTACAGTGTAAGACAGATACAGAGTTTAGCGTTGCATGCTGCTGTAAACAGAATAATACTAAGAAAATGCATTTACAGTATTGCAACTACAAAGTCAACGTTTTTGACTTTGCAGAAATATTAAACGCTTTAGCACTGTCGTAGGAGTGTCGTTTCATAAGTCAACAGTATCGCAGCATAGACGTAGCAATTTCGTAGCACGTTCGTAGCTCTGCCGTAGCATTTAACTGTTGGAGCATCGCAAAGCACTGTCGTAGGAGTCTAACGTAGGTTGTCGTAGCACAACGTAGTACGATTGTTGTGTTGCCATAGCACTTTCGTTGCATTCTTGTGGCACTGTCACAGAACTATCGTGACATCGTCGTAGCACTTTCGTAGCAATGTCGTAGCACTATCGTATGAGTCTGACGTAGCAGTATTGTAGCAATGTCGTAGCACTGCTGTTGTGGCACAACCGTGGCACTTTCGTAACGCTTTCGCTTTTAATGTTTTTGTCACCAACCCAAAATTCTTAAACACAGTAAAGTTTGGTAAAACTTCGTTTAAAATAACAACTCTCTCTTTCGGTGCCCATCGCAAAATCAAATCGGCTGAATATTCTATAGTAAGAATTGGACTACTGAATCTAAGATTACCTTGTTTCCCGCAGACTTGTTGCTCAGTAGTCACAATGCAGAATGTAGCCAAAGCTTACAGGTAAGCAGGTATTGCATCAGAATAATGCATGAGGCAAGGTTTTAGCCGAGAGTGCATGCCTTAGGGCAGTGGATTGGTTGTAACCTGTTAGTGGACTGTTTATTTTATTTATTTAAAAACACAGTAATACTATAAATGTGAAAGTTTGAATGGATTTATGTTTAAAGAAATAACAACATTTATTCACAAAGAAAATTATACTAGTATTTACAATTGAAACAATTGAGCTAACTGCCGACTGTTGCAAACAGTCTACAGATAGCTCAACTGATCCATATCAACACCAGTCGGAAGCGTCCCCAAGACGCTGGCTGCATTGCCACGCTGTATGGCAATGCTGATACGCTGTGCCAGATATTCACCAGCTCTCGGGTCACGCGTCGCTTCGACCAGACGCTCAGATAGTTTTTTGAAAACCCGAAGAGCCTCGGTACCCCACGGACCTAGGGTCTCGACTCCAAGGGGAGCAAATGTGTAGGCTCTGTCGAGACCTGCATATTTGCGCCTCTTGAGATCTTCGGCCAAATCTGCCGCCGCACCCGCCCTCACGGATGTCCTCGGAAGATGGGAAGGCGCAAGTGTGTCGACGCATGTAGCGTCCCACACAATGGGCCTCCCCAACTCCCATGGGACTAGTGTCATACCGTCGGGCCTCTTACCATCGTCACAGTCGTCAGTGTCGTTAGTGTTTAAAGTCATTTACAACGAGATATTTACCATGATTTGAGTTTTGAGCTTTCCAACATTTCGGCACAGTTTCATGCGTCATGATCACGGAATAACTGATATCCCGTTGTAAATGACTTTAGTGTTAATAACCATGATGGATTTAAAGGGATGTATGTTTGTTACTTATTCACACGAAAACTACTGTACGTATCAGATTGAATTTTGCATTGACGTGGTATTCTAGTCCTGGAATAGCACATAGGCTACTCTATAGTCCTTAAATCAGTATTCATGGGATGTAAATAAACTAAATCTGTCTTTAAAATAATAAACAGATTTTTGATGAGCGATACTAAAATTATAGATATTAATAATGTATTTCCAAGTTACTTTTATCCAGGAAACAACCCATGTCCTGTATATTCTTAAAAAACTTTTTTACGAACCTAACAAATTCTAAGACAGTTCGCTAAATCATCTATCAAAACCATAGGAAATTTCTCTATAATACCTCGTAAAGAAGGCACCACGTTTGACTTAGCCATGTGTAGTTATTATTTTAATAACCTCCATTTGAATTTTTCCAACATTTATACCAGTAATATCATATTTACCAGGTACCTACGGATAAATCATGTATGTATACTTATCACAACAACCCCGAAGCTATGCAAAATGAAAGCATAAACGTAGCTTCTGTCTTATAATACCAACGAAAAAGCTGACATTACAAAATATAAGCAGAACGTGAGTTTATTTAGGTGCAAAGTTTTATAATATGGTTGTGGAATAGTCGTGGATATTACAGTTTTTGCTTTAGTGGCTCTATAGTGTAAGGCCTATTTAGACTAAGCTATTCAGATCTTGTCCGTGTCGAGCTGGCTTAGAACTTCCTACACCCCAAGTATTAACGCGGGCGTCGTAAGAGGCGACTAAGGGATATCCAGCGGGGGGCGTTCAGCAGTGCCTCCGGCAGAACAATTTTACCACCAAACTGCGATCCCCCAACCCGCATGCCCAGCGTGGAGATTATTGGCACTACCCCCCATATTACAAAGGCCAGTAAGGCGTTTATCAGGGGGAGGTCTCACAGAGACTAGATAGGCCGAGGGCTTTTATTACAAGCTTTGGGTCACCCGTTCGGTGTTCGTCTGTAATCAAATCTTGCAAGCTTAATTTTACTCACTTTTGTTTTCCAACTGAGCTAAAATTTCGCTTGCATACGTATATCACCCCATTTATCAAGTTTGGGCTCGTTTGATTCGTCTTGATAAGTAATCGGTCTTTAATAATATCCATGGCTATCATTGTCAAGGTCCTTTTAGTACAGTCATCGTCAACAATCTTAGAGAAATGGTAGATCTAAGCTATTTTTATTCCATCCTAATAATATGTTATAATACCTACATAACTCCCAAACCGGTTAAATATCCTACACAGTATACTACACAGTTATTATTCAAATATAATATGGATAAGCTAGCAACAGAAACATGAATATTGATGACCCGACTGAGTTGATCTGATTGACATTAGGAAGTAGTTGATTGAAAGCAAAACATAACAGCATAAAAGGATCGTAATTCATTGAACCGTGAAGCTCATCACAAGAAGCACACGTTTCTACCTGAGTATTCTTGCAAAAGTGAAAGAATTATCAACTAAAATTTCAAGTAACATTTAGTACATCATCATCATCATCATTAGCCTATATTAGTCCACTGCTGGACATAGGCCTCCCCTAATGAGCGCCATAGCGCCCTGTCTTCAGCTTGCCGCATCCAGCATCTGCCTGCAGTCTTTCGCACAGTTTTAGTACAGCGTACCAAATGTACCAAGTGATATGGTACTTTCATACAGTTTGGTAGAGATAGATCATTCTAAAAATGCACGCCCCTTTTACTATAAAACCTATCGTTGTTTGACAAATTCATTACGGATGTAAGGGATGAAACGTTGGTGTTCTTCCAACACAAATAAGGTTCGTAGTTAACCCGCTTACATCCGTAATGAATGCACGCCTCCTCCCGAAAACGTCATAGGTACCTACACTCAGCGTGCATTTTCAAAATGGTTTACCTCTACAGCGCTTCTATCGTGCGGACAGAACTACGCAAATCCCATCTTAAAAGGATACGTCAGGATCACGTCTTATAACTAACGTCAAATAGACTCGCCCCTCAGTTTGGTTTAAAGATAGCAGTCTAATTTTTGCATGCGATTTTCATAGTTCCATGTCTACTCGCTAGGAGAGCGGTGTACGAAATTCCATAGAAAAATGAGATGATCACGTCTCAATAAATCAAACCTAACTTAGGATTCCGGTTACAAAATTTGATTGAGTATAAAAACGCAAAAAACACTTCACTTCTAAAATTCGATAACTTCAGCTAACTTTTCGGTGCCTCACCTCAGCAGCCTATATTTGTCCACTGCTGCACGCCCTCCCCCTGATAAGCGCCTTATTGGCGTATATCTTTGTTTCGGTGGCAGAATTGTTCTGCAGGGGTGCTGCTACCCGCCCTCGGAACCTATAGTCGAATCTTACGACACCCGCGGGATGAATTGGGGTGGTGTAAATTCTAAGCGGGCACCACAAAGCTTGTCTGTCCGAAGCGCTGTTGAAGTGTTCGGCTCAAATACCACTTAATTTTTCTAGAACCAAACGATAAGAGGTTCTAGAAATATTTCTAGAACCTCTTATCGTTTAAAACAGCATCAGAAAAATGAAGAACTGTTTTGCCAGGAACCATTTACCTACAGCTCGATCGTAATCATTTTTGGGAGCTATCTTAGATTTTTTTTTTATTTTACTTTAGTCTAGTATACATACATGGATTTAAATACACTAGAATAACATTACAATCTAGCCATAGATTTGACTAATGGGTGATTTTGTTTTAACTTAATTTTATAATAACATATCTTAGATGAAATAGAATATTCACTACCCAGCTTTATACTATAAGACTAACTATAAGATATTGGCTCAAAATATACCTAGCCACTTTGAATTTAGATAGGTTTATTAATAAAATCCATGTATGTAAGGGGCAGTCGCTTCAGTTGGGTTGGGATACGGACCCATTTTTGATATGATGTCGATGTCGCCGCCATTTTGTAGAATCAGCCCGTTTGTAGAATAGCTAGACCGATTGCAGGACACAATTTGATTTTTTATGGTATCCCTTTAAACCGTAGTAAGTAACAATCGCTCCTATTAAATCAATTGTGAACTATCAGGAATCCTAAAGCTCTCAAAGCCTCCCCTGACGCAGATTTCAAGGAAAATTGTTGGCATGTACTCAGAGGATCGCTAGAAAATTAAGAAACTTTATTCTCATTACAATTACAAAAATTCGCTTAAAATGAGAACTTAGGGCTAGTTTTTGTTATTATGCAAATTATATTTGGGTGACGAGCGTGCTACAATGGTAAGGGTTAAGGCTAAAGGTAAAAATACAATGTAGGTAAGTAACGAAAAACTGTCTATTTACATCCATGCACGTTATCCAAACAACAAAATGCTATAAGCGTTACGGACAGAAGAAGAAGAAAGAAAATGGAAAGTGGGTAGTTATTAAATAACTGAGGAAACCGATTTTTGGGAATACCTTATCAATTACATTCGAGGAGACGGTTAAGTGACTTTTAGCCTTATTGTTGAAAGTTGGTCGTTCAACAATCGGAACAGGCAACTAAACTAACACTTTCATGGCCCAAGACGCAGACGGGCCTCTCGGGCGGCGCGCCCCTGCAGGTCGCACCGCCGATGCTGGGCAGTGAATGCGATACATTAATTGAATTGTACCGTTTTGCAATTGGCCTAGCATTTTTACCAACTAGCTGATTCTACAATCCAGTGGCTACATAGATACATTATGTAATACGAGTAGTTAAAAAGAAAAAAGTCCAAAAATAGTTGAAACGTAGCTTAAACGTAACTTATGCTTTATATGTATATGCTCTCCGTGATTATTCAAACTTGACTCTAAATTTTACTTCTAAATTGTTGCAATTCAAACCACCAGAGGCTTGAAACTAGATTGCAGAAGCACATTAAAGGCGACATTATTCATGCATGTCCCCAACTTTACCTGCCACACCATAATAATACAGAGAAAGCAATTTGTCTGTTCACAATGTTTCTCGTGTTGACAAGGAGCGTAGTTCCATTTCATATTCAAACTGTAATGGGCTTCCTTCTGTTTGCGAAGTCTTCATTTGCTTCTGTCGCGGAAAACAGTTTTATGTGAAAATATTTTTATTATCATCTCTTTGGAAATTTCGCTTCTTTGCGAAAATATTTACTAGACAATGGAATTTGAGAATAAATTGTTATAAAGCGGGGTGGGATTATTTTTCTCGTCGATCTACAAAGAATGAGGATGAAAAAATCTTTCAAAGAACACCATCAGGTGATGTTCTTTGAGTGATAATCGGACGATAAAATTTTAGATAAGGGTTTGTTACAATGGTTTCTAAACCTACACTAGGTCCAATTTCATCGTTACAGTTGAACGCGTAAAATATCAGATAAACTCAGTTTAGCGTTCCAAACAAGTTCCGCACATTTTATCAACATAGAGATGATCCGGTTCAAGCGCCAAACAGAGATCAAGAACTGTCACTAAATAGGAAAACTAAATTTGATCTCGATCAAGCCGAACTTGGTTTTTTTGATCATATAGTTTGGTAGCAAACGTTGAGTTAACCGATGACGGCTTTTGAGCGTTTGTTATTAGGAGCTAAAAATAAAATAAAATCAATTAGTAAATTTACCTATGAAAATTGAGCTCACATGCTTACTTAGGTAAAGTTCATTGAATACACATAATTTTCAGTCTATTATCAACTTAGTTGGGTAATTTTATCCAACTTGCCAGTAAATTCCAAAAGTACAAATTAATTTCAAGCAATCTGAGGTTCGTAATTAGAAGGTTTCTTCAGGCTCATAATCATCTCCTGGGACGCGATTGATCATTCCCTCGGGAATCGTCTTAATTTAATTAAGGAAGTTCAGTCATCCCTTAACCGATAACCTTGGTAAAAGACGTTGCAGGTTTTTAGGGTGAGTTCGGTGGAGTCTTAAATGATTGCCTACTATACAGCACCCTGTATAGTAGGCAATCATTTAAGATAAATAATAGATTCAGGCGTTACTTTGCGGAAATTCATTGTATAATATTAGGATGAAACAATATTTAGTAACAATTCCGCGCAAAACCTTTTCTGATAAGATCCAACAAAATGTAATCCGTTTTTACAATTATTATTATTATTCATTTATTTCGGATAATATAGGTATCCATAGCACATTATAATTAAATTATTTAGAACTTAAAATTACACATTATATATATAATACAAGAAATGTCACAAATAGAAAAATTAAAAAAAAAAATAGAGTAGTTAAACAACAGACTTACCATGCCATGCCATGACAGGCCATGGGACACCTCCCATGGCCATAGGAAATGGAGCGCAAGTACCAGAAATATTGAAGATAGGAAGTTTTACAGATAGGAAATATTTCATTTTTCTTTTTATAAGTATGACTGCATTAACTGAATTTTGGAAAATTAATAATAGTAATCCAACCCACTAATACATACAGCGTGGCAATGCAGCCAGCGTCTTGGGGACGCTTCCGACTGGTGTTGATATGGATCAGTTGAGCTACCTGTAGACTGTTTGCAACAGTCAGCAGTTAGCTCAATTGTTTCAATTGTAAATACTAGTATAATTTTCTTTGTGAATAAAGATTTACCCACTAATATCCAAAATAGTTATATTTTGGATTGAAAGCCCTGCATTTTTCATGGCATCGTTAGTATTTCTTGTTTGCCCTCCATGTCCCATGGCCGCGGGACACCCTGTATAAAGAAGTATTCGATTCAAAGTCCTGCTAACTGGCAGAATAAGGTATGTTGTAACCGAGAGGCATTATAAATATTCAAAAGTGTTCTTTCATAAGGTAGAGGAGAATTCTAGACAATACAATAGTATTAAAAATATAAAGGACCTACAACCCATGCTATATTATAAGGAGCTCAGGAGCAAAAAGTACTGAGGAGTTACCAATATTTTGCGCTTAAAGCTTTAGTATGAACATAAAAATATATTTGTTGTAATACCTACTAGGTATCTCTAACAAAGACAAGATAAACGGTGATACTCCATTTTGAATTTTCTCTGTTTATTCAAACGACACGTCTGATTTTTATGAAAATCTCGAAATAATATGTTGAGTTGATGTTGTAGTCACTGAGAGAAATATAAATGAGATAGCTATTTCATGTAAATAACTACCAATGAAACAAAGCAGGTATTTTTTCTATGAAATCACAAATAGGTAAAAGCAACTGTGTCCCAAGTCCCAACAGAAAACTTGGTTTGCTTAGGTTCTGCGTTCATAAATTGTGATTTTACTTTTTTGGAATGATAATAATTTATTGGTGGGTATTTGGCACAGCGCATCAGCACTGCCAAACAGTGGAGCAATGCAGCCAGCGTCTTGGGAACGCGACGACTGGTATTGATATGGATCAGTTGAGCTACCTGTACATTGTTTGCAACAGTCTGCAGTTAGCTCAATTGTAAATACTAGGTCTAATATTTATATTATTTGATTGTAATTTTCTTTGTGAATAAAGGCTTAATGTATTGAAGATACTGTATTCACAGAGAAAATTACAATCAAATCATAGAAATAAATTAGAAGATTTACAATCAACTAACTGTACAAAAATGTCCATTGGAATTATGGACTTTCAACTAGTGTAGACGAATTTTATTCAGACAGCTCCACTCGTTTGCTGTTCCGTGTTGCAGCAAGCTGTGTGTACGACATCCTTTAATGTTTATGTGTGGTAGAAAAAAGTGCAACCCAATTATTAAGCTTTTTTTGTAGGTTATACATAGATAGGTAATACTTTTATTAATTACCTTATAAAACAAATTTTACATAGTTAAACATAATTATAGAGAAAGCAATGGAACTGGCGGCCTTATCGCTTAAAGCGATTTCTTCCAGTTAATCAAAACGAGATGCGAGAAAAATAAAGGACGGCGGTGCTTCTTAATATAAATCTAAACTATAATACGAATACACATAATACCTACTAAACTATTACACTAGATAGAAGATAGAAAATACTTTATTATACCACACAAAGACAGGAATCAATACAGAGAAACAATACTTAGAATACAGGAAGTATAAAGGGCAGCCTTATCGCTGTGAGCGATCTCTTCCAGGCAACCTTGGGATGGACTGGACATGAAAAGAACAAAATAGACGGTGGCACTGAATAAATCTATTTAGATCACAGAATAGAGAATTCTAATTCCGTGATTTAGATACATAAAAAACCAAATACTACATAAACGATACAAGGTATGCATACACTAATACATACTTTGTATCGTGCCAAAATACAAACCACAAAAACCAATAGCTCAGACGAGTTGTCTTACGTGGGTTGCTCGTTAGAATACCTCAAGTCTTAGCACGAAATTAAGATATAACAGGCTGGTAAAATAAAACAGCTGGTCTACTTTCACTATAGCAAGAGTAACTTGGATTCATTTATACAGAAAATAAAATAATGTCATACTGAAAACACAAATTTTGCTTTGTTCCGGGGGGAAAACTGGAATAACCCGTCTAAAAGTAGGTAACTGTGATGTGCTAGAAAGCTAACCCCTAAATAACCAAAACTGTGAATTACTCAATTCTCGAAGAATGGTGTTCATAAAATAGCATTAAAAACAAAGGCGTTTTTCAATTTGAAATTCGGGTATGGTAATTATAGGTGTTTATCAGGTAAATCGGGTGTGTTTTATCAGGTATTAAATAATCTGGTATATATTTTTTTGCTATCGATAATGTGAAGTCTAGCGTAGTTACTGTTATATAGACTAGCTTCTGCCTGCGACTTCGGACTCGTATTTTCTGTATAATAAGTAGCCTATGCTCTAAGTCATCCAAAGGTTGCCTGGAAGAGATCGCTGTTAGCGATAAGGCCGCCGATTGCGCCATATTCTATATAGTTAGTATTAAGTTCGTATTAAATTTTTCTGTGTATTGATGGTGCAATAAAGATATAATCTATCTATCTATCTATCTAAGTCAGGCTATGCTCTAAGCGTACACCAAATGTCATTTTGATCTGTTCAGTAGTTTTGGAGATCCTAGGTAACAAAAATTCATATTTCCCAAACTTTCGGCTTTCTAATATTAGTAGGTTAATATAGGATGTTAGTGCATCAAATAAAATAAGACCCTCGAACTATAAAGCGATCTAAGTAGGTTAGAATTTGAATTTAAATTTGAAATGGATTCAAACCCAATATTTTGCCACAATGAATAATATTCGAGAATTTAAAATCGCTTATTCGTTGTTTGTAACACGCCAAATTAAGATTGTAAGCTGTTCTGTCAGGTCTAGGTTGAGGCGGATTTAATTTTGTCTCAGACCATAACAATTGCGGCTTCGTAATAAGAACAAACTGTTACCTATAGGTGAAGGTGGTGGGGATTAATTTCGCCAGAATTAATTCTGGGAGGGCAAATGTAGCCGTTGTGACGAGAAATGTACCTACCTTGATACACGAATGTGTGTGTGTGGGAGTGACGGAACCGTGGTCCCAGTGACAAAACTTTTTCGTGGTCCCACCAAACACACACTTGACCGTCCACATCCTCCCACCCCCGCGAAGCGGGGGGGGGGGGTCAACATTAACTTACTCCTAACGAAGCCCGTCCAACGTCCAACCCCCGCGAAGCGTTTCGTGGTTCGTGGCGACTCTGTGACTGAAAGGGTGTGTATATATGTAATTGCACCCAGAGCCATATGTTGAACAGTGTGTGTTTGGTGGGACCACGAAAAAGTTTTGTTGGACATCGCAGTGGGACCACGGTTCCGGAGTGTGTGTAGGGTCGTATAGTATAAAAACTCTTGACAGAAAAGCGTTTGGATGAGCAGAAAAAGCTGGCCTAACAAACAGGATAGATAAGATAAGATAAAAACATTTATTTACAGCAAAAACCAATATAAGATACTTAAACAATAATTTATTTCTTAGTGTCTAATAGTCCGTCTAAATTATGTAGTATAGTATTATGTAGTGGTATAGTACATTTGGTTATTGCCGAGACGTATCTACATAGGTGTATTCTGATGGCTCCCTCACTAGGCTAGGCCTGTATCGATAAGTGACGCTCTTGCACTGGAAAGTGATTGTTGAATTTATTTGGGCACAACTCGCACTATTTCACATGGCTTTACCATTGCTGCCCGGAGTTTTCAATGGTTATACAAATTAACCTACTTATTGACGACCTCGGAGGCGCAGCGGGCGAAGGTCTGCCTGCGAAGCAGGAGGTTGCGGGTTCGATTCCAGCCTCGGGACAGATGTTTGTATGATCTGCAGTTTTTTTCAGGGTGTTCTGGATGTTCTCTATGTATAATAAAAAATACCCATCTTTACAGTGTATTGTATTAAGTATATCAGTTATCTAGTACCCATAACACAAGCTCGGCTTAGCTTGGAGCTAGACGATGCTGTGTGAATTGTCCAGCATTATTTATTTATATATTGTTGTCGATCACTGTCTAATATTTGTTTGACTTTTGGCTGAAGAGGGTTCATTGCGCGCCATTTGTGAAAAGAATAGGCATGGGATTACGCTTGTATAGGAGCGGGATGGAGCATACGTTTTTGGAACGGCGTAAGCGCAAAAATGATATTTTTGTCTATTTACAAAGAAAACTACATAATTTATAAAGAAACTGTATCAAGGATCCAAAGAATTAGTTATAAACTACGAATCAAAACAAAAATCTTTTCTATAGACATAATGGTTCCTGAGATCTCGACCAAATTAGGTGCAAAACAATGCACTTCCATGATTTTTTTTCTCAATCGTGTTTTCCAATTAGGAATCGAACAAAAAATGTTGAAGTTTATGTGATGCTAGTTTTTTACCACTAGGATCCCGTGAGTATTGAGATCTAGACTGAGATCTAGGCTTAGTTTGACAAAAAAACCCGCTAGGTTCGCTCCTTGACAACTAAACAAGCAATAAACATGCGTAGATAAGTCAATTTAGTAATTTAACACAAATTGTGCAAAACCGCAAACACGTTTCAGTAAACCAAACCCGAAAGCGGCTCGACAGAGGTAGGTAATTTCGAAAATAATGTATAGAATTACAGCGATGAAAATTTGCAAGCGGACGCTAAAGTAATAAATTTCGAGCTTTCATAATTCTTCTCATGATTTACTGCATAACATCCAGCGACACAGAATTTTGTACAATATGCCAATTAAATACGGATGTTTAATTGTACAAACCATTTACACCGTTTTTGTGCTTGATAATTGTGTGGTTCATTAATATTGTTTCCATTTAATTGTGTTCTTTTCCATTTGAAAATACCTTCAACAAATATGACGATTATTGTTTTAAAAACAAAGCAAAAATAACAAAGGTTAAAAACACTTACACGAAATCGTACCTACGACATTTCGACATTAGTTCAAATAGGTAACTGTTGATTTAGGCGTACCAACCGCCTATTTGTTCGTTCTTTAGATCCATCAGAAAGTTCAAATAGACACAGCAAACATCTATAAAACTGTTTATCGAACATTACTACAAAAAAGATTGGAACGAAGTCGACACTGAAGAATACTATCAAAGAAACGGTGAATATTTTTGAAGAATATAGGGGTAGAATAGTTCCAAAGGAATATTTTGCTCTGGCCCGATTTCTATTTCCGCTATTCTACAGTTTAATGGCTCGGAGTGAGATCGATTGCAATGCCAATATACATATTTTTATTTCAACTGAATGTAAAACTAGTGGCCCAGTTTCGGAGTGGCGTTCGGAAAATGTTCATGATAGTTTCGAATTGATGTAGGTTTTAAATTTTGAGCCGACGACGCATAAAAAAACATTCTACGAATTCCTATTAATAATGGAAAAGTCCCTACAGAAGTTACGTAACATGAGATTCTGCATTGATAAAAGCATACTTACTAAAATAATGAAACTGTTTTTACTGTGAAAAGTCCTTCGTTACCTCAGGTACCTAGGCCACAAAGAAGTGCATTAAAATATGAGATTCGAACTCGTTATCTTTAAGTTTTAAGTTTAATATTCATTTATTCTCAAAAAGACAAAATATATAATGTCACTTACATGAGAACAGATTCGTAGGTTAAGTATATAAGATAGATAACATAAGTTGTGGTCGTTCAATAGTCGACTCATTTAAAGTGTTCACTTAATGAGGAGTGAATCATCATTTATGATATGTTGAGCTAATTTGTGATTGAACTTTTAATTTGGGAGGGTATTTTTATAAATACATTTTAACAGTGACAAAATGGCTTCCTATTTGGTCACTGTAAAATGTATAAATATACATTTTAATGTATATATAAAAAAAATACTCTCCCAAATTAAAAGTGTAAGCTCATTTAATGCGTTCAATCACTAATTACCTCAACATATTATCATAAATGATGATTCACTCCTCATTAAGTGAACACTTTAAATGAGTCGGCTTCCCATTTTAAGTGAAGGAGCTGGGATCTGCCCTGACTTAGTGTATTGTGCATTGTGCCTAACAAGGCCCTAACCAGCCCAGCTCCTAGAAGTACCGGAGCAGGACTTTGGCCTGCTTTGGATAAAGCCCATAATTGAATGCACATCTTTGTGTTGTGCGGTTGCGGTGCAGCCCTGATCTGCGAGAACCTTTAAGCCTCTACCATGCAGCCGCGATTTTAAAGCGCGTCTTGTGTCGCGCGCCCCCGCCGTAATACGTCTCCGGCTACCGCCCGGCCCCCGAAAAATCGCAAAACGCTAGACGCAGCTTCAAATCGCGGCATTGTGGTGGAGGCTTTAATCCGTCAATAAGTAAGTTTTTTAATAATAAATAGACCTTCGTTTGACCAGAATCACACCTGATGGTAAGTGAAGTAGTATAAAAGTCTCATCATCATCATCAACATCATCAGCCTATACATGTATATGTATTAGTCCACTGCTGGACATAGGTCTCCCCTAATGAGCGCCATAGCGACCTGTCTTCAGCTTGCCGCATCCAGCATCTGCCTGCAGTCTTTCGCAGATCGTCATATCACCTGGCCGGAGGGCGTCCTACACTACGTTTGCCGAGTCGTGGTCTCCACTCAAGAACACGTTTACCCCAGCGATTGTCGGTTCTTCGCGAGATATGGCCGGCCCACTGCCACTTCGGCTTGCTAATTCTTTGAGCTATGTCGATAATTTTGGTTCTCAGTCGGTTGTATTCGTTACGAATTCTATCCTTCAAAGAGACTTCGAGCATAGCTCTTTCCTTAAAAATATTTCCAATATTTCTAAATATTTAAAAATATTACCATAAAAGTCTCAATTCAATACAAATTACTTTATTAACTATACATAAACATTTGTTACATTTTATTCTTCTATCTTGACTTGTTCTTCATTAGAAGCAAGCAGAATAAGGCTTTCACTGACACTGGATGGGTCAAGGAGTGAAAGGTTTTCAACTTCACCTGGAAATAAGAATGATTTATTTAAATTTTCTATGCTTACTTCGGTTTTTATGCTTTATTCGGTTTTAGAATCCTAGATATTTATTGTAAACAATATATAACAGTTACAGTTAAAAGACCTAAAAAATATTGGTGGAAAATATTATATGACACTGGTATCACTTGAGCAATTCGGAAAGACTCGTCCGTTTCTGAACACGAATTGGATCGGTTTTCGCTGCGCATTGTGCAATTATGCGTTGTAGAAGTTATTGTTTTATGTTTTGTTAAGTTTTCAGTAATAAACGGATTAGTTTAGGTAATTAAAATATCTTCTACTCTAGAACCGAGTATCTTATCTCTATCTTCATTAAAAATGCGAAGTTTTAATAAAGCCCTTAGATTACCTAAGCTTTAGACGACCTCTTTGGCGCACTGAATGAAAGGCTACCAGAGACGTGGAAGGTTGTGTGATCGATTGTGGTAAATAGCGGCAAATAATTTGTTCCAGGTCTGAGTCATATCGATATAAAATCGATTAAGATGGCTTGATAAAAAGGAGACATAAAATAGTTATCTAACGAGGCGCTCTCTAGGTATACCCGCCACAACCTGGTAACGCTGTCATCGCCATATGCAGTCCACAGCTAAAATCGAAAAAAAAGGACTACAACCCTTTCGACAAGCCAAACTAAACCAGCAGTAGACGCTGAACATAACAGACTGGATAATAATCATGATAAAACTTTTCTTACCAATCCTAACAATAAAATTCATCGACTCTGTATCGTCCAGCATTGAGAAGACATTTTCCACTGGAATGTACACGTTCTGAGTGTGTTCTAGAAAATCTGCGTCCTTCTCGCACTTACAGGGTCGCCTGAAAGAGAGAGGAGTTCAGCATTACAATCAAACACTTAAATACAAGCCAAAAGGTTCTTTTTATAGCATTGGTATAGTTTTTGTAACAATATACTATAGACGTCTGATATTCGAAATAAATTAATCTTGAAAATCCTCTTGAAGTGTTAATATTGCCATGTCATAGCCTAAACCCAGATTATGAAAGTTCTGAATTAGAAATTAGTATTTTTTTGAAGCTAGGGATTTACTTTAATTCCAGTCTAATTTTCATTACAGTTAATAATCTCATAGAATTTTAAATGTAGGTATAAAGGGTTTTTTATTACGCGCGAGGGATATGTTCTAACCCTGTTTTTCGAGTGTTTCGATGTGGTTGTCTGATGATACTCTTTTTAACCTAAAAAAAGCCTGCAAATGGCTGAGACGAATTTGATAAACGAGATAATCAAAATACTCGTCTGAATTCCTATATCGTCCAAAACTAGTATATTTGGGCCCTACAAAACCCTCCTTTCGCGTAAAAAATGAAATAGAGTCGGATTTTATTGTTATTTTCAATGAATTCCTCAATTGTTTCAATTGTAAATACTAGTTTTAATTTATTTCTTTTATTTGATTGTAATTTTCTTTGGTAATTAATTCCTTGTTAGATGAATACCTAGATAATAATAATTGTAGTAAATATCGTAAGTAGGACAAGGTGTATAGTTTTCTTTGTTGAACATACAAGAAAAGCCATACAAACTGTTTTATTTCATGCAAACAAAAGAGTTATGTGCTTTGTTATCGGAGAAACTTTCTTGTGAATACATATTTTATAGCCTACATTCGGTCGATCTTCCCCCTGAGTGATAATCATAAATTCAAACATACCGAAAGAAAAATACAACGAAAACGAGCGAAACTTTTTGCACAAATTGCACAGTAAAATTTGTATGCTCCCCGAGGAAATAAATATTTTCAACAAAGTTTGTAAGCGATATGGTATCATTTAGATGCGGTAAATTTGAAGAAATTGTCTACTAAAACATTGTTACATTGCTTTATGTATTTATGCGGAGAAAATAATATATTTCCAGTAAACAATTTAGTGACAAACTTAATGATTTTCTTGAAAAAGCTTACTACACTGTGAATGATTTTTTAACTGACTATTGTTTAAAATTTGGTTTTGATTTGACAGTTTTATTCTTCTATTGACATCATCATTATCTATATTTTTTTGCAGTATTAATTTCATTTGACTAATTATATTAAATGTATAACTTTGACATTAATTTCTGACATTTGTTAACTTAGAACGATGATTGGACATCTGAAAAATTTATGCATGCTGTTTCATTTTAGTAAAATACCTATATCTTATTTTTATAAATTATAGAACCCTATTATTTTTGTAATAATGAATGTTTGTATGCTCTAGTGGCAGAATCTAGCGATCTAGACTAAGTCCGAATAACTGACTGAAACAAATAAATGAATTACTGAATTACATATTTAGTTTATTGCACGAGGCTCTTCGGGTTTTCAAAAAACTATATGAGCGTCTGGTCGAAGCGACGCGTGACCCGAGAGCTGGTGAATATCTGGCACAGCGTATCAGCATTGCCATACAGCGTGGCAATGCAGCCAGCGTCTTGGGGACGCTTCCGACTGGTGTTGATATGGATCAGTTGAGCTATCTGTAGACTGTTTGCAACAGTCGGCAGTTAGCTCAATTGTTTCAATTGTAAATACTAGTATAATTTTCTTTGTGAATAAATGTCCTATTTGTTTATTGCATCTATAATTATAGGTACGCACATTAATATTTTAATATTCTAGAATTTATTACTTATAATTATATAGGTACCCAGTCAGGTTGTAGCAAATTGCAAAGACAGATTTTAAAGTACCTAGGTCAAAAAGTAATTTCTGTCACATTATTTCGGTCTTATCGCCTAGAAATCGCTTCTCCCCTCATAGCTTACTTTTTAACTCTGGCAAGTGTAGGAACAATTTAAAGATTTTTGGATTTCTGACGAACCTGGCCTATCTAATGTGGGCACATTCATGGCCCAAGGTGCAGATGCTAGTATTCCTTCCCGTGTCGCGGCGGCGGCACGCCCCTATGGGTCGCAAAGCCGAGGCTGGGCAGTGAATGCGTTAATGAAGGAAAGGGCTTATGGTCACATGAATAAATATGTCACCTATGGAGTCAATAGGTTGGCCCTTTTTTTATTCGGCGAGGAAATTCATTAACGAATACACTGGCCTGGGGAGACCAGAATTATGTGGGTCTCAACGCCCTGAGAAGGACGTAATACCCACTAAAACCTCTCCAGTATTGCAGCATTTTTGCCGAACCACGGGAACATTTAAAACATCCGCGGCCCGACTGGCGTCCCCTATTCCTCCTATACATGGCCTGATATGCTGGATGAATTTTTGAGCTGTGTTTTAATAGTGTAGAGTACTAGTGATGATATGAGTACCAATGTAACCTCTATCGTGGTGACTCTTCATTTGCGGACCAGTAAAGCTTGCCGCACACCTGAAAAGTACCACTGCCACACAAAACAAAAATGTGCATTCCAATGTAGGCTCTAACTCGTAACATTTAGATGCATTTCTGACGGTATCAGTTATCATACATTTCGCGGGCCACTCGAGCAAACCATATTGTCACTGTAAAATGTTTATCTATTCTAATATTATAAAGAGGAAAGATTTGATTGTTTGTTTGTTTGTATTGAATATGCTCCGAAACTACTGGCCCAATTTAAAATATTCTTTTACCATTAGAAGCCCACATTATTCCTGATGAACATAGGCTACTTTTTAACACGGGAAAACGCTTCATTCCTACGGGACAACGGGGAATAGGACAACGGGTAGTAAGAATGCAGCTAGTAAAATAATAAGATACAAGAACCATATTAAGAATTTAAAAACCCCCCCGACAGATTTTCATGGAATATGGCTAAGAAAACTCGGGATAAAATTATCTATAACACAAAAAAACTAAACGAAAATCGTTTCATCCGTTTGGGAGCTACGATACCACAGACAGATACACAGACAGACACGTTAAACTTATAACACCCCTCTCTTTTTGCGTCGGGGTTTAATAACGAGTTCATGCCCATTATTTGATTACCTACACATTTTTATGTTACGGTAGGCGTTGTATTAATAAGAGCAAAACTTTATTATGCTCCTTATATTTTTTTACTATTTAATGTACTTGTACTTTTAGACGAGAAACCAGTAAATCTATAAATTTCTTACCTGTAAACGATTCTTTTACTGGGGATGTTGGGAAGAAATAGGTCAATTTCAAAGTAATAACGCTCTGCCTGGTCGTCATTTACCAGAACTGTCCACATCATTCGACCTGAAATCGCATAACATAAATCATGAACAGGCTAAAACAAGAACGTTCTTGAGTAGGTATAAACCTAGTTGTAGGAATAGTTTTCGTACTATAATGCCATAACCTCAGCTGGTCGATTTTTTCAAATATAGCTGGACAATTCACACATCGTTATTAGCCCCATATAAGCAGAGCTTGTGTTATGGGTACTAGATAACTGATATACTTCATACAATACACTACATAGATAGATATTTTTTATTATACATACAAAACATCCAGAACACCCTGAACAAATATCTGCAGATCGTACAAAGATTTGTCCCGAGGCTGGAATCGCACCCGTAACCTCCTGCGTCGCAGGCGGACCTTCGCCCGCTGCGCTACAGAGGTCGTCAAGATTTTCAGATGGTAACTACTCTTGAGTGTGTCACTCATAATAATTTCAACGCTCATTAGCTAATTTTCTTTTGTATTATTATTCGTTCAAGAGCTATCTATAAGCCTATCTCTTTTACTCTGGTTCCCTTCTTATCCATTATGAATGTAAACGGGTTAACTACGAACCTAGTTGGAAGAACACCAACGTTTCATCCCTCAACGAGGGACTTTATCAGGGTGAGTTCGGTTCCCTTCTTATTGTTTAGAACCTTTAATATCTTGTATTATATTTTGAGTAGGTATCTCGAAGGAATTGAAGCATCAAATAATTAATTTACGACGTATTTTCTTGTCATTTCATTATAATTTTTCATTTGCTTCCTAAAAAAGATGGTGTAGCCAGATTCAAGCAGAAAATCTAAGATGTATTTATTTAGACACGCTCGTTCGAGTGCACTACAACAGTCGTTAAAATGAAAACGAGGAAAACCATAAAACAAAAGTTTACCTCCTCTCTTGTCGTAAATCTGGTACACGTTGAACACGTGGTCGAAACACCTTAACAGAAAATAGTTCAGCACTGGTTCAGTTTTCTTCGCGTCCCATTTGTCCTTGACCGTCATAAATGGGAGGTCAGTGACCTTCTGCTTGTGCTCCAAAAAGCAATGGTCCATCCAGTCTCCAGCTCTGCCTTCCCAGCTGCAACCACCTGAGTAAACGTAACCTTATTTCAGTAGAGTCAAGGAATAGATTAGGACAGCAAGCTATTACAATCTGCTAGGAATTAATTAAGTTTTGAGAGTTCAGAAGTTTTTAATAAGCTTGTTTAATTTTTATGGCGATCAATTCTGTTTGCTTTATTTTCCAACAGTTCGTTTGAAATGGCGTGATGTAAGTGCTTGATTTTGCAGAAAAGATTAGCATATTTTGCCAATTCCACTGCAGCATGTTAGTTTAAAAGACACGGTCAAGCTTAGGGGATATTAGCAATTTTTCACATTCCTTTTTTCCAGCTTTTATCTTGCCAAATTGTAGTATCCATCTTATAGGTACATAAATCTACTGCTGTACATACCTTCCCAAACAAGGTGGATATACAAAATACAATACAGAATTTTGTTGAATATAATAACATATACCTAGGTACCGCCCTTCTTCTGATATGCTCAAGCTGATAACAAAACAAAAAGATATGATTCGATAACAACTCTGATTCACCAGTATTGCCGTCAAATACACTCGAACTATCACTTTAATAAATAGAAAATAAACAGAAACTGGTTCGATTCGTTTTACAGACAAATGGATATAAGTTTTGTTTTATTCAGGGGTCAGGGATTTTCAAATTTCCAATAAGGATTTCTTAAATTCTAAATCAAGGAATTTAAAATGTTTTACGTCGTTACATGCCCCTATTTATGTTAGTCCCTTGACGAACATAGATCTTTCCCAAGGCCCATAGCACCCTGTCTGCAGTTTGTCAAACCCAGCACCTACTGCTGCCTACTACCAGCCTACAAACAGTATTTCTCAGATCATTATCCCACCTGGCCACAAGACTACACTTAGCTTGCCTACTACTTAATAGTAAATATTCACTCACCATAAACCCTAGACATGAAACAGTCAATTTTCCTGAACTGGCAGTTTGGCGCATGCTTCTCCAGCATTGCCAACGTCAAGTGCTTGGGGCAGCCTCCGTTGCTGCATGGGAACAGCATCTTGTTCGCTAAGGATTCCAGTACCACGGGGCGGACTTGCGAGTACTCATGCTGGAATGACCAAATTTGTGAGTTAGGTTAACTAGTTAAAGAGGGCAACATGGTAAAGAAGATTTGAGGTGAATATTAAAAAGTCAATGAGCTCAATGGAGCTCGTAAAACTTCAACGATTTAGAAATGAGGTGGCCATTTTGGTGAGAAAGAAATCAACAGTGATGTTCTGCTAAGGTTCGGGACTCTGCAAACATAGTGTAGGAAAGGTAAGATGCCAGAGGACGTCCTACACTATGTTATCCAAGGTGGGATGCTCGCTTACTTGCGCGCTGGCTGGTATTTTTTTGCCGTCACAGTAAAATGTATCCAAATGTGACCAGTTTAAGTCCCTATTTGAATGCTTATTATTGTGCCGTGCTGTATGCTTGTGCTATGGCGCAGATCTCACCTTACAAATATGGCACTGGAAGCTCTTCCCGAAGCAAGCACCGCAGATGCAGTGCCCTTGCACGCACAGGTGGATGGGTGGCTTCATGTACTTGCTGCATTTCGTGCAGGTCAGCTCCTTGATCAGGCTCTCGTAGTGGTCCGACTCCAGCAGTGAATCTAGAACCACTATTGATGATGTTCAAATTTTACAGAGACAACTTTATTTATCTCGACCAGACAGTTTTGGCGGCAGTTGTGGCGTCGTTTATGGGGGAGGCCTGTGTCCAGCGTCGGACGTGTGATCAGATAATAATAATGATTAAAATTTTGTATGCTTAGGTACAGTTGTTCTATCTCACGAAGTCCGTTTAGCACTGCTTGTATTAGTGACTTTGCGCTTAGTTGTCGTGCTGTCGGTACTCGCTACCAAAATTTGACGTAAATACAATAAGCACTAGTGACCCGGACCGCGTCTCGGGCGAGACTGATTGCTTCTGAGCTTACGCACACTAAAACAATGTGTACATGCATTCACTCACACATATCCCAAGGGACTTCGTGAGATAGAACAACTGTACGTGAAATTGTTCAAAAGTCTACACATAGGTGCACCAAAATTCACCGGGCCTCCGACAAGTTGACAAAACACCGGGAGGTACCGACAATATTCAAAACATCCTATAATGAGATGGAATAAACATCCAATATAGATGGAACAAAGAATATTTTCAATAAACACAGTACATTTTATAAAACGGGTTAGGGTACATCTGGTCCGAATCTCAAACTCATCCGCGGACGAGAAAGAAAGAAAGAAAGAAAGAAAATTAATTTATTAGTTCACTAGAAAGCTTGCAACTATTACAATACTTAAACTTACTTAAGAATATTACATTAACAATAATAAAATATTAGTACCTAACAGTAGCAAGCAATGCAGCGAACCAAAAGGTCCTATCTCAGCATAATGTTGCTCCACAAGAAGTAGAGTAACGCTGGTTTTCTGACAGGACCTTTGGCGCGTGTCAACACGGGTGGCAGACCACAGACAAAAAATAACGAGAGGTCCACTTCACTTTTGATTATGACATCGCACCAACCTGCCGGACTTTTGCAATTTCGATATGCAGAGTTATGTAGAGTCCATTAAAAGGTACCCACAATCTTTTTAAATTAAAATTATATAAGATGCCAGATTTCTATACATTGGAGTTGAGTTTTATGAATGTAATTAAAATGATTTGCCTTTAAAATTGGTACATAAATAATGAAACCTGATACAGACAGACTGACACGATACCTATAATACAAAGCTTAGTAATTTATGTAAATTTCATTGCACGTAATTTTTAAATCTGTCTAGCGATGGTAACATTCAGTGTAAGGGCACAAGTCCTAGACAAAGAACATTATTCAGTCAACTTTCCCTAATTTAATAATATGAATATAACAATGGATAATAAATACTCCTGGAAAACCCAGACAGCATGATCTAGCCACAAAATAAGTTGAGCTTTTGATATGGATACTAGCAAACTGATATACGCACCTAGGACCATCGTTGTAAAGTTTAGAGTAATAAAAACATTCCCGGATAGGCACGTACTCTCGACCGCCGCGCGCCGTCCATTCTTACATGACATGACATATAGATATTTTTTATTGTTCATAGAAAACACTCAGAACACCCGGAACAAATATCTGCAGATCGTACAAACAATTGTCCCGGGGCGGGAATCGGACACGCAAGCGGACTATCGCCCGCTCCGACATTGACGTCGTCAAAAAACTACAATTACGAGTAGTGGGGAGTAATTCAACTTGATAATTACCAGGTATTGACCCGAAATTACGAGGACTTTAACCTTTTTCGGTAATTGGATCTCGCATGCGAACAAAAGAACCAAGTTTATTGATTTAGTTCGCAGTAGTGATGTGATGAACGAACTGTTAACATTTACCTGGTTTCTCGGAATTTACCTACTGCTTTGATAATACTTTAATCCGTTAGCTTTTAAAAAGCTTTTATGAGCTTTTTTGCCAATATGGAAATGTTTTAAAGCGTTGTTGGTTTGTATTTTTCAAAATATTTATTCATTGCAGAGTGCTTGGTGTAACTTTATGTACACGGAGCACATAGGTTTACTGGAATTAAAAAAACAGTCTGTTTCAATTTTGTGAAAGCTCTACTTTGATGCGACTATGACTAACTGAGGTTTAATTTTCACTTTTTTCTCTAGCTACGAAGAGCGAGAATCAAAAAGCTCTGTGTTACTTTGTATTCAGTAGGTATATAAATTTAAAATACTATGTGACTTAAATGCTTCTAATAAAGATGCTTCAAATGCTTCATAACGTTAATCATAAAGGCTTGGCCAAACCAACGCGTTCAGCTCGCGTCCGCGGTGGCGTGCACGGTGGCGATACTGCGCGTGCAAAAGTTGTATACACCGTCGCGTTTGTTCTTGCGTTCACCAGGCTGGAGTCACGTCATTGATTACTACTAAAACTAAACAACATAGTTCTTCTCAACAAATAAATAGCTGCGTGCAGCGTCCTAACGTAACAAGCCCGATCTGATCGCCACCGCCGCGTGCAGACGCTGCACCGGACGCCGCGACCAATCAGAGGACGCATCGATGTGAACACGTTGCTACAAGTTCGTACACAACAACTGACCGCCACCGCGTACGCCACCGCGGACGCGAGCTGAACGCGTTGGTTTGGCCAAGCCTTAAGTCATCATTATTTTTGTTCAGCATTATTATTTCGTACGATTAGAATGAAATGGAACATGGAACATCACTAGCAACCCATAATACGGGCCGTCATTTAGACTGGCCAACAACAGGTGTGAGTTACTTCTATTGTCTTGGTCTATTTAATTGGTTCGGCCTATTATTAACGAATGAGAACAGCTATTAAGTCTCGATAAATTTAATTGAAAAATAAAAATAGAAAATGAAGTTTATCTGAAGTTCTAAAAGAAGTTAGGTCCAATTTCATCGTTGCGAACGAGTACAATATAAGATAAACTCAGTTGAGGGCTTAAGCGAGTTCAGCGCATTTTATCGACATAAAGTTGATCCGGTGCAAGAGTTGTCATAATAAGTATTATGAATTTGAACTCGATAAAGCTGGACACAGTTTTGATGATCTTAGTTTTGGTATCAAACGGTGAATCAGTCACTTTTACAAGTCTATGAGTAGGTATGGCTATCGCATTTCTAGTTCTCGTGGTTGTCTCCATTTAAGAGCTAAGCTGCAGGCCGCATGGTCACTCAGAAATTTGTCAAGAGTAGAGTTAGTCCAAAGTATCATTTCTAACGAGGAACTAACTAATCTTAGTTAGTTCCTCCCTGTAATTTTCTTTCTCAATTAAAGTATCTACTTTTATGACAAAAAAAATTACAATTAAATAATAGAAATAAATTAGAACTAATATTTACAATTGAAACAATTGAGCTAACTGCAGACTGCTGAAAATAATTTACGGGTAGATCAACTGACCCTTATCGGGTTTTTAAAAAACAACTGAGCGTCTGGTCGAAGCGATGTGTGAAACGAGAGCTGGTGAGTATCTGGCGCAGCGCATCAGCATTGCCACACAGCGAAGCAATGCAGCCAGCGTCTTGGGGTCGCTGCCGACTGGAATAAAGTTGACTAACTATTTTAATAAAAAAATAAACTTTAGTCTAATCCTAAAAATTATTTGATACATTTTTAAAACACTCCTAATACCTCGCACATAGATCCCAAAAAAGAAATCCTTGGCACAATCAGAAAACAAAGCGTTGTTTTACTACCGCATCTAAAACCCATTACAAATCCAGCATTAGCACTATAAATAAACATACGTTTCCTTCCACCCGGCGAAGACGCAGACGACATTCTGAAATAGATCACAACACTTCACTCACTATAGCACTCATTAACTGGTCTACAAAGAAACGATTCAACCGTAATTGAGGCATTTCAGTGATAACACTGAATTTTAGTTACCACTTTGCGACACGTTCTACAGTGCTACGATTGTCATAGTACGCCTCGTTATTTCCGTACTGTGAACTTCTAGCAAGTCTGTTTTGTCCGCACTTCTTCACGACTCAAGAAGACCCAAGTCCATTTCAAGTCTTTAGTAATACATAACTAATGTTTTATGCTAGATGCAGTGATCACCACTATTTAGCTAAGGCGATACGAAAAATCTCACTAGGAACTGTCACTTTATCACGAAGATCACAGAGGCGCATAGCTACGACGGTAGTGTAGTTTAGTTTGGCTTGTAGTTATTTTCTATTTGTGATGCAAGGTCGCAAGGGCCGGCTGACCGGTAAGCAGTACACTTCGCAACTGTGTGATTATGGCTGGTGGTGATTTCTGGTGTAATGTTTGTTGTGGTTTGCCAAGGACCGTTTCCGCATTGGCGTTGTTTTCTTGCTGATTTTTGCGGTAGTTACGAAAATAGTAAGTCTGTAGGGCTTACCTGTTAGGTAGAAATAGCATAGTGCGAAATAAAGTTGCCTCATTATTATTTCTTGCTGATAATATTGGAATCATTAAATCGCAATACGTTTTCCCTTTTTGAGATGGTCCTGAAATCCCGTTGATGTCTTCAGGTATTTTTGGAGAGCTAATTTATTTTTTCTACTCCAACTACGTTGCCAGTTATCTGTCTGTTCTATGGTTTGCAAATTTTAATACATGGACTTCTCAAAATTTAACTTTGGTTGGGTTTTCCTTTCGCATTTATTTCTAGTAGGTAATACACTCAAGTTAGATACTAGAATCTTAATCTACAAATTAAAACGAATATTTCAATGACAAGATCGATAAAAACAAGGTCAAGACGTATCTTGGTATGTTTTACCGAAATTATTTCTTTCATGTCACTCTTGTACAGAGAATTCCATTTTCGGAATGTTTTTCTTGACCTAAAATGTAATGAAATCCAAAGACTCTCCTCAAGGTCAGAGACATTGAAACTATTATTTGAGCAAACGGATTAAATTACTTTTAGGTGCTTATTGTAGCACCGCAGACAGGGTAATGTAGTTTTTTGTGAGTAAAATAGACAGATGTGTTTTTCATTAAAACCCTTAGCATTCAAATAGTGCTTCAAACAGGGTGTAAAGATGCATGGTGAGTTTTGGATTGTTACTTAAACAAATCGTTTGTGTGGTACGACACAAACGAACGAAGTCAGTAAAAAAAACTGAAACGAAATAAAGTTAAGTGACAAGTCTTCGTCACCACATGTTAGCCGTCTGCTACGACCCTTCTTACTCGCACTGGGAATTAGAATGTCTTAGTATTTTGATTAATATTATTTCAAAACTTTGGTACAATTCCTGACTGGCTACTGGCTTCTGCCTGTGGCATCTATATTCTTGTCCCTAATGATGGACCTGGTTGGACCTCAATAATGAGGTGAATAGTTGTAAATTAAATGACGTGTATTTAAGTAAGTACTTAGCTAGAGGATAGCTTAAGTGGATTAGGGTACATCTCCTCCGAATCTAAAACTCGTCCGTGGACGAGATGTCTACTTCACTTTTGAGTAGGGTACATCTCGTTCGAATCTAAAGTGTTCAAAAAAAAAAATAAAGTGTATCTTAGATTCGGACGAGTTGTACCCTGAACCAATAGTGAAGGGGACAACTCGTCCGAATCTCGTCGTCACTTTTCAAGGGTTCTGTATCGAAATGTTTAAACAAGGTTGACTCACATTGACTCTCCGTGCGCAGCTCCATATCTTGAAGATATTTTGTTTAAGATTGAGTATCACAGTTCTGGATCAATCAATTCTTTTTCTTTTACTTCGGTGCCTATGCCTAGGTATTCAACAAATAGGATGTAAGTTAAATCCACTCAAACGGTAACTTTATTTAATTCGATGAATTTTGAATCAAATCCAACAACAATTTAATTAAGAAACCAAGTATGCTGTCCTACTGAATGGAAAATCAACAAAATGGCGTGAAGTATTTTTTCGCCTACTTATTCGAAATGATTGTTGATCAAACGAAGATAGTAAGATATGTTATCCGTATGCTCTTGTAATTTACGTAAATTATTATCATTATCAATAGTATCGGCCGATTAGTCGCCTAGCCGCATTAGATAAAAAGTATGTACCTACCCACTCACCCAGGGTACTGTACAGTCTCGACAAACTCGAAACGTCGAAAACTAAAGCCTAAATACTTAGCGTCAAGTTTCAGATATTTTATTATATTTTTATTTGAGAATTTTAGGAAAACTTACAGCTAGAAAAATTACAAAATATGAATTCAAATACAAATTACGTGTAGGTGATCACTGAGGGCTATTTATGAAGTTTCCACTGATATAATTGTAAGCAATATTTATTGAAGGATAAATCTAGAATCGACAAATAATATAAATTGCGTATAAAAAGACGCAGCCAAAGAGTGAATTTTAGGTTAAGTATTTGCGGTTTGCTTACAAACATTCCACATCGAGATTGCTAGTGTATAGATAAATGTATGACATCGCCTATCATGTCCTCATGAGCACATATAACCTCCAATAGATACTGAACGAACATGATGTGGCCGGCTTAGAAGCTGCACCACCCCAACTCTTCCCGCGGGTGTCGTAAGAGGCGAATAAGGGATATCCATCGGGGGCGAGCAGCAGCGCCCCCTGCAGAACAATTCTATCACCGAACTGCGATCCCCAACCCGCATGCCCAGCGAGGGGACTATGGGCCCCCATGAGATAAAAGCCAACAAGGCGCTTCACAGGGGGAGGGCTGCGTCTAGCACTGGACCAATACAGGCTGTTGAGGTTGAGGAACATGATTCCCCCAAACAAGGGGTATTCTTATTGCAGGTGTTGAACAGAAGAAGCTGCTGACCCACCTTTAGTAGGTTCCCAGTCGGCGCTTACGGCCGGAGTTACAGTGGTCGATTCTAACGCGGGGACCGCCACGTCTATCAGTCATCATCATCATCAACCTATATTAGTCCACTGCTGGATATAGGCCTCCCCTAATGAGCGCCATAGCGCCCTGTCTTCAGCTTGCCGCATCCAGCATCTGCCTGCAATCTTTCGCAGATCGTCATCCCACCTGGCTGGAGGGCGTCCTACACTACGTTTGCCTAGTCGCAGTCTCCACTCAAAAACACGTTTACCCCAGCGGTTATCGGTTCTTCGCGAGATATGGCCGGCCCACTGTCACTTCAGCTTGCTAATTCTTTGGGCTATGTCTATAACTTTGGTTCTCTGTCGGATGTATTCGTTACGGCGTCTATCAGTAGGCTGATAATAATAATGCAGTATAATTTTGGACAGTGATATCTTTTTATATTTCCACACCTTATTAATATCTGTAGAAAACATTGTTTATTATCATTTATCGCATATAATCATTAACTAAAACTTTAATTTAGGTAACGAGTAATCATCATCATCTTCACAGCACTTTAACCCTTTGTGCACATGCCCGTATTCAAAGGCTGGGCAGTGAAAGCGTTAATAAACTTTAGCTGGGCTAATTTAGGGAAGGAAAGAATCTCATCTGACAAGAAGAGTGTTAAGTTTAAATGTGGAGAGCTATAACGGGAGAGAAAGACCAATGGAAAGAAGGATGTACTGAGCATTGTGTGAAAGTGGACATTGGTGACAAAGGTGTGAATTCCGCTGATAGGGAAGAATGAAAGAGGAAATATGTTGCGCCACCTAGAGTTGGCCATGGGTAGGGAGATAATGATTTTATATAATATAATACGTTTCATACATAGCCCAACGGACTTCGTGAGATAGAACCACTTATATCTGTGCTAATGAGTAACACCATGGTACAAATAAACAAGGTATGCTACTCCGGGAAACAGCGGTCACGTGGGTTTTAATATCCGCTACGGTGGTTCTCAAACTTTTTAGTTTTGGGAGATTCGAGATCTAGATCAAGGTTTTAGGTTTTCCATGAAATTTTTTAAACTTAGTTTCCATAATTTGAGCAACGCTAAAATGAGCTCTGCACATGGATAAATCAATTTTTCTTTTGAAATGAGATTTATCTAATCGCAGGAACATTTTTCAGCCTCATTTTTCTCTTTTCGGGAATTTAAATAACCTTATTTTACCGCCCTTCACACTTACAGTTACGAATAGAGTAACCGCCCATTTTATTTTAAAGATTTTTCCGATCAAAAACTCGAGTGATTCACCGGCGTCAATAAAAGTTTTATGGTCACCGGCAAATGAACGTAACCTCCCATTTTTGTGGCAATTGGACAGTGACGTAGGCTTGGGAAGATCTCGGAGTAGCATACCTTGTTTATTTTTACCATGAGTAACACAAAAGCCGCATTTTAGTTTCCTTTCTCTGCATGCAAACAAATGAGAAAATAACATTTTTATAAAGGAATACCTATCTTATTACAGTGGCTGGATTTTAAAACCCACACTCATTTGAAGTTTGCATTTTATTTTGCCTTTGAGATCCCGCCACGGCGAATGTAAGTGTGCAATTTCGTTTTGCATTTTAATGCTTGAACTGGCACTAAGATTCAAAAGTTTATTAGCAAAACTAGCAAACTATTTTAAGAAAATTATTTTTTACAGCATCTGGGGTAAAACCTGAATAAAATACGTTGAGTATCCTTTAGTTTTATCTGAATAAATATTTTACAAGAGCTTGTACATATTCGGTTTCAATTTTTTTTAATCTCTGGCAGACACAAAAAAATCATTCGACTCCCGTGGAAAACATTGAAACTCGACTGACCCGTCACGTTTCCAATGTTAGATAGGTACGATGGAGCATGTAACTACAGAACTTGGTCATGACTTATTTTGGGCTGAAAAACATGCATATTTCCGAGACCTTAGGGTCTCGGGAATATTTTAATATTAAGACGAACTCCAAAATACGGTAATTCTTAAAAACTAGCAGCGTCATATTATTGTAAAAATAATAAAGATAATAGATTACCTATGTCAAATAAGTATTCATTTGAAATCAAGCCATACAATTTATTTTCTTAGTTTTAATATGTTAAATGCAAAATATTATTTTGTGATTTACCATAGAATAAAAAAATTCAACTCAGTTCTTGCTACAAAAAATATGATAAAGCATTTTTAGACATTTTTGTTGTGTTTTTAAACAGTTTTAAATTATTTTAAATATTAATATGTAAATTTTACGTTAGTAACGTAAGCATCATTCCTGTCTAAATCTGTCATTTTCCTAGGGATTTTTGTAGGGATTCTTACATATCTTTACCGCAGCCTCGATCTTTAGCCGGCAGGACGGCCTCGCCGATATGGCAGCACTTTATGCGAAAAGTAATTTAATGTAATTTATTTTAGCTAATTTACTTTTTCTTTTGATTTAATGGCTTGAATTTGATTGTTGATTTTCTTGTAATTGATTTGATTTAATTGATTTTTTGAATTTGATTTTGATGATTTTAATTTGATTCTTGTAGGTTTATGGAATACTAACATTAAATATAAGAGTTATTGCTGCTACTAACAAGCTCTGGATCAATGTAATCTGCAAATAAAGAATTTGAATTTACGTTAGTATCGTAAAGCGATCGAGAGCGTAGTTCGATGTCCGCACGATAGAGGTGCTGTACCAAATTGTATGGAAAAAGGAGACGTCGAGATCATGTCTCGTTACTAACTTCAAATGGACTCGGGGCTAATTATAATTAGGTGTATTATGTACCAACATTGACGAAATAGCCTGCGTATTGGAGTATAAAAATAGGCCTTCAGATTGTTACGTTTGATTGATGACAAATCTATACTAATACTAGCTGCGCCCCGCGGCTACGCCCGCGTGGAAATTTAAAATTATCACTTAGGGGTATGAAAAATAGATGTTGGCCGATTCCCAGACCTACTCAATATGCTCACAAAATTTCATGAGAATCGGTCAAGCCGTTTCGGAGGAGTATGGCAACGAAAACTGTGACACGAGAATTTTATATATTAGATAGATTATAAGAGGAAAGATTTGATCGTTTCTTTGTTTGTTTGTATTGAATTGGCTCCGAAACTACTGGACCGATTTGAAAAATTCTTTCACCGTTAGGTAGCTTACTTTTCAGGGAGTGACATAGGCTATATTTTATCCAGGTAGAATTCCCACGGAAACGGAAACTACGCGGGTGAAACCGCGAGGCGATCGTCTAGTTATACTATATATCTAAAGGATTATACCTAAAAATTTATACCTAGATGAATAAATAATGCTGGACAATACACATGCATCGTCTTGCCCCAGTCGATATGCCATGTTATATTTTAGGCCGACCCTATTGCAGGTAGTAAACCGAGAGCTAAGTTAATTTAGCTTGGCGAAGCTTGCTGACGCAGTTATTTATACCACATCGCTCATGAACAGATGCGGTCGTTTGGGTACGTGTGTGCACCAATGTATCGAACCAGATGGTCCGTATGATAAAACGCGCGTTACTTGTACTTGTAATGTGTAAACAGTCTCAGTTTCCTCAACCTCCTCAACCTCAACAGCCTGTATTGGTCCACTGCTAGATGCAGGCCTCCCCCTGATTAGCGCCTTTTTGGCTTTTATAGCATTGAGGTTGTGCCCATAATCCAATCCACACGCTGGGCATGCGAGTTGGGATCGCCGTATGGTGGTAGAATTGTTCTGCAGGGGGCGCTGCTGCTTGTCCCCGGTGGATATCCCATTGTGGCGAATTTAACGACACCCCCGGGAAGAGTTAGGGTCATCATCATCATCAGCCTATATTAGTCCACTGCTGGACATAGGCCTTCCTTAATGAGCGTCATAGCGCCCTGTCTTCAGCTTGCCGCATCAAGCATCTGCCTGCAGTCTTTCGCAGATCGTCATCCCGCCTGGCCGGAGGGCGTCCTACACGTTTGCCGAGTCGAGGTCTCCACTCAAGAACACGTTTACCCCAGCGTGGTTGTTGGTTCTTCGCGAGATATGGCCGGCCCACTGCCACTTCAGCTTGCTATTCTTTGAGCTATGTCGATAACTTTGGTTCTCTGTCGGATGTATTCGTAAGCTTAGCTTTCGGTTTGTAAACCGCATTTAGGTCTTATTCAAATAATAAATCAAATAAAATTCCACAATAGAGTGAACCGCATCTCTCAACCTCCAAAATAAGTGTAGGTCATCAACTCATTACAATAAGCAAAAAGGACTGGACATTTGTATCGTCAATGACTTTGTTCGTCATTGAGGAATGCCCGCTCGTTGTGTTCTGAATTGATGCCTGATTGCCTGATTAATTTTAGGGCTGATCGTATTTTATTTTGTCTGGATTTATTTATAGCTCCATTTGTTTTCATGCTTATTCTCTGTAAATGGTAATTTCGGTCCAATTTGAACTATTTAAATTCACAATGACACAGAATAACTAAATTGCTTTTAAGGATACAATTTAATCATTATTAGTTAATCATCAACATTAATATATTCTGCCTAATTTATGCCATTAAGAAATTGACGATTATATCTTAAAATATATGATTAAAGATTCTATTTTAAGTATATTATAATGCACCGCAAGCCCCATCAAAATCACAAAGCTTAAAAAATGACATTGAAATGACAAAGTGAGAGGCAGAGAGTGATCAACAGGATTTGAGGGATGACAATAACTCATCGTTTGGGGCCCTTCCCAAAGCCCTCATTAAAATTCTACTCCTAGGGGACGTCATAAAAATACCTCTAGCTACTTATTTCTTAGCTGTCAGAGTTTTCGTAAAGATTGAAATTCACCTGAGGGTTTGTATCTTTTTAATGAGACCATTTTAAATGACGATCTTCTAGGGGAGTTTGCATCTACTTAACTTTATTTTTCGGTTCAACACGTATTAAAAATAAATGAAAGAGATCAAAATTACCGGCGGAGGCTTTAAACTTATTGGAATTTCATTTAAGTCAGTTATTAATCTAACTTTTGACTTTCGGAATGGAGAGTTTCGATGGAATAGATAGTTCGAGATAGAACAAGCTAATGGCCAACTTGATGCTGAATAGGAGATACCGCCAATTGTACTTAATATTGATATTTGTTTTCACAGTAATTATAGTAACCTTTTCAACTTTTCACATTACATTACACCTCTAGGGTCTATATTAGTCCTAGTATACTTGTATCTATACTATTATATTGGAAGGGTTCTGTCTGGACGTAGGCCTATACAAGTTCTAACTAGTATAGGCCTATGTCCAGACATAACCCGTCCCTGATAAGCACCGGTTGCTCTTATCATACGGGGGGTAATGACATAATCCCCACGCTAGGCATGCGGGTTGGGGGTCGAAGTTGAGGTTCTAAATATAGAATGATGCTGCAGCCCTTCTTCTTTAAGAATACCTCTCTCCTTTCAACGATTACACTAGCAATATTATCTTGTTACTATTTAAAATTGTTGTTTATTCTTTGCTTGTGGTTTTATTGACAAATTGGATATCAATACTACACTAAGGACGTATTTATAATTGTCTACAGTCGTGACAAAGTCCTGTCTACTGGCATTTCCTGGTCAAACAGTCCAGTCCTTAGCAATAACATGTTTTTGTTTGTACAAAGTGATAGTTATGCTTGTTAACATTATGGTGGAAATTTTCCCAGAATAGGGACTTGACTTACTATGTTTAGACGTAGTCTTTGACTACGAAACAAGATTACGTTATTGTTAGATACTGGTATCCTTGCTCTACCTGAAAACCAGCGCAATTGTGGTCTTAGCCGAATATATAAACATGCCGACGTGATGACCCTTTTTTACCCTACTTTTATGTCCTTTTCTTTTATTCTGTATATATATTATGTGTATATATTATGTATAATAAAAAATATCTATCTATGTAGTGTATTGTACACAAGCTCTGCTTAGCTTGGGACTAGATAGTGCTATGTGAATTGTCCAACATTATTTATTTATTATTATTTTTTTCTTGTTTTTGTATCGTTTTAATTTTATATGTGATACCTGGTCTGTAAGTCTATGGGTAAAAATTAATATGTTTCTACTTCTATACTTCGAATAAAAGAAGAAACGAAAGTACGTTCTTTACGTTAAATGAATGAACTCTAACTAAAGGAACTTCACAAGCAAACCCAAAAGAGACAATTTTGTAAAAATGTTTTGACGCCGCTTATCTAAGTTTCATGTATGACCTAGGGAAGCGGTTTAAAAGGTTTAAGCTAAAGGCAGAGACAAGCTCATTGTAAATCTGGGCTAGTCCACAGAATAGGTAACCTAGAACTTCCAAGGCATATTCCTAGTGTTTGACAAAAAAAAAACAGTACTACTAACATCAAATAATGACGCGTAGCTGAATAATGATCGATAATATTATGTGCTATGACGATATCGTCAAAATTGTTCATAAAAATCGAACAATCCTATAACAAGACCCCATCTGCCACATTTTTCATAACATTCCCACCTCCATACAATTCTTAAATGCGTACCTACCATTTTTCATTTCGCGTCTCCAAGCGCTGCTATACATTGCTATGTAGTCATGCCGCTTATGCCTGAAATGCCTACGAATATCATATTGTAAGCATTTCAATGACTGACGTATCTAGATATTTCTATTTATCTACGAGTACCTAGATTTTTTCGGATTCCGAAACCTTCAATAAATGTCTTCAGATCTAGAGTCTATAACCACTTTCTTTCGCTAGAATAATTCGGTACGTAAAATATATATGTATTATTGTGTATGTATCTATTAAGTAAGTATTAATGTGACTAGTATTTATATTTTATTATGTTTGTATGTGTATTTATTTATGTTAATCGTAAAGACACGAATTATTAATTGTACATATTATTATTATAATTTTCTTGTTTCTCTGTAAATTTTTTAATCAAGCACTACCTACTAAATTGTTGTCCACACTACCCAAAGGTTAGCAGGTAGAGAATGCCATCTAGCATTATGCTCGCCCATGTACAACTTTTGTGCAATAAAGTATATTCTATTCTATTCTATTCTATTCTATTCTATTCTATTCTATTCTATTCTATTCTATTCTATTCTATTCTATTCTATTCTATTCTATTCTATTCTATTCTATTATATTCTATTCTATTCTATTCTATTCTATTCTATTCTATTCTATTCTATTCTATTCTATTCTATTCTATTCTATTCTATTCTATTCTATTCTATTCTATTCTATTCTATTCTATTCTATTCTATTCTATTCTATTCTATTCTATTCTATTCTATTCTATTCTATTCTATTCTATTCTATTCTATTCTATTCTATTCTATTCTATTCAAAGTTAAAGGCCTGTCTGATCTACACGGAATTCACTACTCAGAGCGGAAGCGAGAAGTTTCGCTTTGATTTCGCGCGGTCCGCGGTATACTTACCGTATACCCCCTCAGATTTCACCAACGCTTTGTGTAGCGAATATCGCGTAGGTCTGAACAGGCCCTTAGTTTTGGTTACAGATAACACACATTACATCAACAGCGTTTACCAGTCCACTGCTGGACATATAGACCTACCCTGATGAGCATCTTAATGGTTCTTAACATAAAGCCGGGTACTGACAGGTGTGGATTAGGTCAACAGTTTTTACCGGAGCCAGTCGACTAAAGAGCCGTTTCGGGGAGTAACGTTCGCAGCGAGCATGATTCGTTACGCCGCCGTATGCTAAAATCCAATTCGTTGCTCGTTGCTCGTTGCAACGTTCTTTCCCGTACTGACTGCACGAACGCTCGTTGTGTAACACGTGACATTAATGGTGGTCATTACCCACCTTTAGGGGGTAATTCCGACCCCACGCTTGTAGTGTATACCTTAATTGTTGTTTTTTACTAAAATTTATGATGTTACAACCAATCGCTGTACCTAACTGCATGTTCAGTAGGCATAATACAACCTTACCTTATTTTAAATGACAGCAACATTATTTATTTGCTTTCTGATGATAGTCTAATAATGTAAATAGATCGTTTTAGTTATTTGCCTACTCACATTAATAATCAGACATGGCGCCGCTCATTTCAAGTGTCGAAATGTTGTAAACAGATAATAATGTGTCCTTCATTTGAATAATGTTAGTTAATTATAGCTGTTTTGATTTGAACATTCCTGAGCAGTACCATGATTTAATGAAGCAGAAGATGTTAATCATATTTTGAGTGAAAGAGAGAAGGTACATAAGCTAATGAAAAAAAAAGGTAAATATTTTACATTTCTATATTTTTGCGACACATTAAAAGTCGATAAGTTACAAGTTTAAGCGTTTATTTACCCAGTGGCCGCGTTTTAGTAAAAAGTTGGAGGAATTTCCAATTTATTTGTATTCAACTGATCGCATAAGCGTAGGAATTAATCAACATTTCACATTTCAGAAACTACCTATTTACCACATCCTTGGAACTTTTTCACTACATACAATGTGGTTATCTATCCTAAAAGGATCATCCCATTTACCCGTAGGCTAAGCAATACCTTTAACAATATGATGCTAGGTATGGTTTCGTTACAAAAGAGTCGATAGCCCTTATTACGGGCAAGGGGATGAGATGGGGTCGGAACTATGGTAACCGTTGAATAGAGAAAATCATTTGTTAACTGAGGTTCGATAATCGATCATGTTCATTGTTGTCCTAGCAGCTTCATATTAAAACATTTGAGCATTTTTCATAAACTACCCGCACCTTGTTTCGCACGCCTTGTTCCTATGAAATCGATTAGAGGTATATATCTTGCTATATGCTAGGGTATTCCTATTCCTTGAGAACTGATTTATGGGATTAAAAGTAGTTTGTTTATGCCGTGAAGAAGTAACATCCATCCATCCATCCAAACTTCCACATTTATAAAAATAATGTGATATAGTAAAAGAAAATTTATATTAGAATTTTTCGGTTCTGGCCTTTGATTAAAAAAATTACAACATGTTTTTTGGATATATCGTAATAAACCTGACAAAATTCTTTAACCTGTAGGTAGGTCTGGAGTAAATAACAAGATTATGTAAACAAAGTTCTTTTTAGTTTGAACTTCCTAAAAGGTTATCAGAATGAATGAAGATAATTAAATAATATTTTGTTTTTATCTGTAGTTGTAAAGACCACATTAAGATTTTTGGGCCACTTTTGCATAAAAACAACTGAGATAACTCATTCACACACGGTTTTAGTAAATCAAAAAAGCTTTACGGGTTCTGTTATACATATTTAGTTTAATTTAACAAAATCGGTACGAGTAAATAAACTTCGATATAATGCGCGTTGTTATTAAAAAAAAAAATAAAAAAAAATAAAAAAAAAATAAAATAATGCTGGACAATTCACACAACATTATCTAGCCCCAAGCTAAGCAGAGCTTGTGTTATGGGTACTAGATAACTGATATACTTAATAATATATGAGTACATAGATAGATATTTTTTATTATACATAGAAAACGACCAGAACACCCTGAACAAATATCTGCAGATTGTACAAATATTTGTCCCGAGGCGGGAATCGAACCCGCAACCTCCTGCGTCGCAGGCGGACCTTCGCCCACCGCGCCACAGAGGTCGTCGTTATGATAAGCACTCGAATGAAAAATAAAATCCACACCACTTTCGAACTATAAACTGTTTCTATTAAAAAGTATCCTTGTAGTTTTTTCCTAAAAGAATAAATATCTTATTTGCAGATTTATTGTTGGTATTCCAACTATTTGACCATCAATTAAATGCTGTCTTTGAGGGCTAATCACCAAGCTCATTAATGAATTAATTTCTACATTCCAAAACAAAAAGCTACATACCCTGTGATAATCAATTCCCAATAAATAGAATTGACCACTACAAACTCATAGCACACGAGGGATCTAGCACACCACCAACGAATCTCTAAAACCGTCTCCTTATCAAAATTCTATAAATATCAAATCGTTACAGTCTCGTCTTGACTCGGGGCCCTGGCTTGTTGTTTTGAACTTATGTTGTTCTGTTGTCACCGTTGACACAGGTTATCGTCTCTATTTATTGTGGCACCCACAGCACGGCTCCGTAGACGGAAGCTTCAGTTACTCCCCGTCGGTCATCAGAAACACCCACAAAATGTCACGAACGGGTGCAAAAATCTTTTGGGTACTGTACGCACTGTTTCTGTTCGACTCAGTACACGGGGGGGATCTAATGCTGAGCTCCATGATCCAAGACATGTGCAGCAGATCTCTCTCGACGCTGATCTTCCAAATCTGTACGGGAAGCGTACCGATCAGTGATCTACCAGTGGATAAAATTACCAAGATGCGTGGAAAAAGAGCGGCGATTTTCTCAAGAGAGAGGATAAGGAGGCAAGTGGCCGACGAATGCTGTCTTCATCCATGTTCTGTGGCGGATCTTATCCAATACTGCCCTGACACGTGGTGAACACTCAACGGCAGACATACGCTTTCTATGTATATGAAAGTGGTATTGACTGATGTACACCCCAAGGGTTGCCGCAAGGAATTCAGTGATAATAATCATGGTTATGATGGCAAGTGAAAGTGATGCTTTGGTTGCTCCGCGCTTATGAACTGTAAATATTGAAGTGATCGTTGAGCTTTATGGGTGTTCCTTTTTGAAGGGCTTCCGTTCTAAGGGAATAAATATTATAAAAATTGGATGCTGACTGCCAGATGATAACTGCCTCTTTTATAATGATGTATTGTGATTATTCTACGAGCTCTACTCTATATAAAGTTCGTTTCCGTTTTTTACCACGTGGCTTGTTCGATGTTGTTATTCTGGTCTACCTCAATTACTTGAAATTTTGAAGACGGTAAAATACCATGTCTTAGGTTGTTCCAAGTGCTGTAAAAGTAACAAAATGTACCTAGGTTTAATTGCATGAATTTTCACGGTGCATGTTGAGATCGTTGAGGCTAGACTGAATTTGTGAATCCGTCCAGAGACCTCTATAAAATATTGATTGAAGGTGCTAGTTTTATTATGAACACAGTTGAGAGACCAAATACGTAACTGCTAATTTAGTTATTGGAAGTTCGGTTTGTGTTTGGTTAGTTTAGGTTATTTAATTAAATTATTCAAACGATATTATGGTTTTGCTATTATGATTTGATTATTCCTGGTTTTCGTTTTCATAATTTGATAGTAGGTAGGTGTTTCACTAGTAGAGTAGGTAAGTACTACAGGCGGTGTAAAGAAGGCGGTGGAAGACCATTCTACACACCTGGTAGGTAGGTACATGGAGTTTGCCAGCGTGACTGGATTTATATTTATATCAGGCAATGCTTGAATCATTAATTTTATTAAAACCTATTTTGTCTAAATGGTAATCGAAATCGTTTTGGTATTTTCTGTCTACTTGTTTAATTATTCTGAAGTAAATTATGTTAACAATCTACCTATACACTGATTCCCAAGTATATCATTTGCAAAAGCGAGATTTTGAGCATAGCCTGTGCAAGTTATGTGATTTGTTTGTACGTATAGATTTTGTATCGTATTCTTCAGTTGATCAACTTAATTACCTTCCAAGTGATTGCGCATTGAAATCTTGTTTTTACCAAACAATTGTACAATATTAATTGAATGTAGGTCATCTAACAAAATATTGTGACTGGATATCACAGCAGCACGTGATGTGAGAATGTCTGCCTATCTGTATTGTAAAAATAACAAGTTAATTTAATTATGCCTATTTATTGAAGCAGAATGTAAACAAAAACAATATAATAAATTATTCAATTAAAAATCGCTATTTTATTAACCTGCCTGTAAATAAAACTCCTTGTAGGTAAAAATCGTTTTGCTCGTAGTGGGAGGAATTTTCGAGGTTACGTTTCGAGTGATACATCCCAATTTGTGGTTGCTGGGAAAAAACCAAAGTTCTCAGGCATGTTTAGTATTCACCATCATCTGCCTAATGCTAGTCCACTGTTGGACATAGGCCACCCGTTGTGGAAGCACCAGAGCAACCTTCTTATGCTTGCCGCATGAAGCATCTACCAGGAGTCTTTTGCAGATCGTCATCGTCATCCCACCTGGCCGCAGACCATCCTATACTAAGTTTACCTGCAGAACAAATCCACCACCGAATTGCAATCCCCAATCCTCATGCCCAGCTTCGGGATTATGGCATAAGGGATGCTTGTCAGGGGAAGCCTACGTTCAGCAATGGACTGGTAAAAGATGTTGATGAACTGATCTATCAGGTAATTCACTTACAAGTTCAGACCATCATCGGTGGGTCTGCAGGGTTATTGAGACTCTCCGCTACCGAGTTGTTGATACAGAATCTAAGACAGATTCGCATAAAATTTAAATGTTTTAGCGGGTTTTAATATTTTGTGCGTTATGCAACGGACTAAACTACCAGAAAAGTAGTTTTTCACAAATTGTAGACCATTTTCTATGATGGTGTAGCTTTTGGTAATATGTTGATTTTAAGTGATAAAGCTGTTATAAAATTAATTGCTCTGAAAGTAGCATTAAATCAATGTTTGATAAAAACTGATTAAAATAAAAAACAAAAAAATTGGTTGTCTGTAAAGTCGGTTTACTGACGATACTTGAACGTGACAACGTCTAAAGAAAATACTGATGGAATGGTAGCATTTGATACTCGATCCAAACATGTAAATGTACTATAGTATAGCAGCTGTCCACGCAGACGCATCGCTCACTCAAGTAGGAGAGAGACGGATGTCGAGCGCTCTCGCTTGCACTTCAAGCCTTACATGGAACGCCTCAGAGCGAGGTAACGCTTCAGAGCGAGGTAACGCCTCAGAGCGAGGCGATAAAGCTGTACAATTTTCTAAGTTAGGTTGACCTAAAATTGGTATTCTCTGTACAGATCCTAAAAATACCACAAAATCCATATTTCACTCATTTCAACGAATCTGCCGGTTTTCACTAGAATAAATTTTAATCATGACCAAATTAGATGCCTGCTAAAATTAGGTAGACGTTTTTAATCATAGCTAAAATGCAATGCAAAGAATAGGATTTTAACTATTATAACTAAGTTGAGTTGTTTTAGATCTGTCAACCTAATTTTAAACCTGGCAGTCATCGATCAAAAATTTCCGGCCGCCGCATACTTGATCGATGCTGGCAGTCTAATTTTTGAAACATAGAGTAGCTTTCGTCTATTTGACATTCCTAAATCCTAAGTTTAGCTAATTTTGGCTAATTCTAAAACAAAAGAATCAACACCAATATGTTACCAAATAAGGTTTAATCAATGGCAGATCTAAAATTTAAATCATTAATTAAAAATCGATTAAATAATAAGAGTTACTAATGTTATTAAAGACTAGATGAAACTTTTGCTGACAAAAATATTTTCTTGATTGATGATTGAAATTTAATCTGACATTCCCATAGATTTATTTTAATTTAATTTTACTCGTTACATTTTTGACAATGCTATTGCAGCTATCCCCCTAAACTATTGTTATTATTTTATGATTGAATGTTATATGATTTAGAAATGTCATTATTCTAAGTACCTATTTGACTAGTCTAAGTGTTCCTTGTGAACCCATGGTATTAATAAATAAATTGAATTGAATGGGTTTAAAGAAAATGTTTTATTATTATTTATGGAAAACTACGAAGAAAATATTCAAAACCGCTAAAATATTTGAATTTCGCGAATTCTATTTCATATTCCGTGTTGATAACTCGGTAGCGGAGAGTCTAAATAGCCCTGCTGGTCTTCCGGGCCAGGTCATACAAAGTTAAGTATTTAGTCTCGTATTCAAGACATAAGACTAAACAAATTTTTATCTATCCTGGAAACACGATATCTTTGAAACTTTGTAAGAAAGTCGAGAAAGCAAAAAGTTTCCATTGCACGAGGCTTTTATCATGAAACGACAAGTAGGTAGATAAAACTACATATAATTACAGCATAATTATTGCTTACTTAGCTAATTATGCTATCTAGGTAGACCGTTCTTATAATGCTTCAATAATTAACTTGTTGTGATTCTCTAAATCGCGGACTAAGGAAATATGTATGGGTCAGCAGCTTTTTACCACGCCTTCAGAATTTCTTTAAGAAGTAACTGTTTTTTCTCAGCGTAGGTATTATAGATACCTCTCTATACACTCGTTTATTCTACTGAATAATTTGCTCGTGTCCATGTTTTGAGAGAAAGTCAAAATGGTTTTTCAATACGAAAGAGATAGGCAAAAAAAAACGCGATGTTTTAATTTAAGGCGAATAGTAGGGTGGATAGTGGCGCCACTACATATTTAATTTTATAACTACGTTATACAAAGGAATTATCAAAAAATCTGACCGCGCGTAGACGATATCTATCATAAGCTTTTTTTAAATGTATCTTTAATAGTTTTGTTTCGTGTTATTCAATCAAAAACCTTGTTTGGAGAGCTTGGTGGCCACCAGTAGGAACTAAACTCTTGAAACAAGTATCTGCCTAAATAATACAGCGCCACCATCCACCCTACTATTCGCCTGTACACATGAAACAACTGAATAAATGATTTTAATGTTATCAATGGCGTTAACAATTTCGAAAAGGAAGCCAAAAAGGCTGGGCAGCGTTCGGAAACTATGTCGAGTCTTAACGTCAACCATACTGCAATACTTGAAAAGAAAAATTTTAATCAATGCCTCCTACCCATCATGACCTACGGAGTGTTATTCCACCAGTTCAAAGTCGCTCAGAGCACTATGCTCGGAGTTTCTCTGAAGGATAGGATTCGTAACGAATACATCCGACGGAGAACCAAAGTTATCGAGCCCGTAGCAGAATACCAGCGCTACAGCATGGCGACATGCTGGAGCATTAAGCTGAGCTATGGGCCATTTCTCTGCCACAATAAAATTGTTACCCATGCATGTATTAGTATGTATTTAATGTATTTAAGCAACATTGTAACTTCATTTTTCACTGATAATATCTTTGTATCGTTTTTTAGTATTAAGTGCTTTTAATTTTCAATGTTTGGCTTTATTGTGGTGAGAAATAAACAAATTTCATTAAATTTTTTCATTTCATCGACATAGCTCAAAGATTTAGCAAGCTGAAGTGGCAGTGGGCCGGCCATATCTCGCGAAGAACTGACAACGGCTGGGGGTTCTTGAGTGGAGAGCGTAGGCAAACTTAGTGTAGGAGGCCCTCCGGCCAGGTGGGATGACGACTTGCAACGTACTGCAGGCAGGTGCTGGATGCGGCAAGCTAAAGACAGGGCCGCTTTGGCGCTTATTAGGGGAGGCCTATGTCCAGCTGTGGACTAATATACGACACGTTTTGGCATTCTATCATAGATAAAAGATAGGGATGCACGTCAAACGCGACGATACCTACTCTTGTCATATTGCAGCAATTGGGTAGCAGAATAGGGCCCTAGGTTGGAATGGCAATTTAAAATAATTTCCTCAGGTATAACGTAAAATAAAAACCACGTGGTTCAAATCAAAGTTCCGAGAATATTTCATTGCCAGAACAACATTATTTTGATTAGAAATTGCCAACACAAATGTCATAACATGTGTAGATAAGTGTCTAGCACATTGTTTTTGCCTGATTTCGATAATATTAGGTCGTTATTGATAGGTTAATAGGTTTCCTGTCCAGAGGTCGCATGTACTTGAACAAAGATCCGTCGGGATGGGACGAAGGTTGGCTGATGTCTTCATCATAAAAGCCCACAACCACTCGTAGAATCGTAGATAACGGGTATAAGCACAGTATAAGGCATACGTACAGGTATAATTAACGCGTGATTCTGTAGTACAGTCATCAGATTGGGATAGAACTTTGTCAATATATGTTTTACGTCACATGTCTGATAATATCCGCACGTGGTCAAAATATGCGATGGACCCACCAGTTTTGTTTCAGTTTCAAAATGGTTTTAAATAGTTCCATGCCGTTCTGTTCGCGAGCGAATTATGAGTACAGGAGAATTAAAAAATAAAATTTTTGGTATATGCATGTGACTTCAAAAAAGCTAATAATTTTTTTACGTTTCCTCTATTAATATAGAAATATATCTGTATATTTATTTTTGTATTTTTAAATGTTTTTTTTTGTGAAATTTAATCATTGAAAAGAAGATATTATTTATGTTTAATTTCAATCGCAAAATTTCTAAACGCAACGCCATTGGCAAGAGAGAACGTGACGTCGCACTTCACATTTCGCAATACAAAATGTGAAGTGCGACGTCACGGATATCATTTCTGGGATGTCAGGGATATCTTTTTGTATTATTTCGCGGTTGTTTGGTTCTGTGAGTAAAATTTTAGTTTTTATCATTCAATCGTATCTAATTTTATGTTGATTGAAAAATCAACGAAGAAACAGAACGGCTTTGAGTTGAAAATGTGAAGTGTGACATGACATCACAAAAAAGGGCCAATATCGCAGCGTTTTTATCAACTTTCTGTTTTTTACCTTAAATTTTGTGGGTGTTATTTTTTCGGTAATGGTTACCTAAATACTAAACGAATAAAAATACAAAAAAGTTCTATGCATATACCCCATTGTGGTCGCTTTTCAGAACAGAGAAAACTTAATAGCACTTACAACCAGCACCACTGCAGCAGACCACAAAAATTTGCATTCAAATATGGGATAAAACTATAATAACATGATTGTGTGGGACGCTACATGCGTCGACACACTTGCGCCTTCCCATCTTCCGAGGACATCCGTGAGGGCGGGTGCGGCGGCAGATTTGGCCGAAGATCTCAAGAGGCGCAAATATGCAGGTCTCGACAGAGCCTACACATTTGCTCCCCTTGGAGTCGAGACCCTAGGTCCGTGGGGTACCGAGGCTCTTCGGGTTTTCAAAAAACTATCTGAGCGTCTGGTCGAAGCGACGCGTGACCCGAGAGCTGGTGAATATCTGGCACAGCGTATCAGCATTGCCATACAGCGTGGCAATGCAGCCAGCGTCTTGGGGACGCTTCCGACTGGTGTTGATATGGATCAGTTGAGCTATCTGTAGACTGTTTGCAACAGTCGGCAGTTAGCTCAATTGTTTCAATTGTAAATACTAGTATAATTTTCTTTGTAAATAAATGTCTGATATTATAAAAAAAAATAATATAATAACTAAATTTTTCAGATACATTTTACAGTGATAAAATGGCTCACGCACAATGGCACTCACAGTAGGACTGGTCTACCAGTTCAAAGTCGCTCAGCGAGCTATGGAAAAAGCTATGCTTGGAGTCTCTCTGAAGGATAGAATTCGTAACGAATACATCCGACAGAGAACCAAAGTTATCGACATAGCTCAAAGAATTAGCAAGCTGAAGTGGCAGTGGGCCGGCCATATCTCGCGAAGAACCGACAACTAATGGGGTAAACGTGTTCCTAAGTGGGGAGCACGACTCGGCAAACGTAGTGTAGGACGCCCTCCGGCCAGGTGGGATGACGATCTGCGAAAGACTGGAGGACGATGCTGGATGCGGCAAGCTGAAGACAGGGCGCTATGGCGCTCATTAGGGGAGGCCTATATCCAGCATTGAACTAATATACCTAGGCTGATGATGATGATGAAAATGGCTCACTGCCTGCATTTTGTCACTGCTCGCTTGTCTCGCCCTCGCTTGTGCTTGTGATTTGTCATAACTCGCTATAATCTTGATTCAAGCGAGTTATATGATGTCGTCAATATAAAATGCAACTAAATGTTACGAGTTAAAGCCCATATTTAAATGCACAAGTCTGTGCTATGGCTATGAGGCAGTAGAGCGTTCCATATCTGCGACAAGTACGACAACCTACAGATTTGTTCTAGAACAAGACCCGTATTTTAATACCTACTTTCGGAGATTCGCCCAGTCTAAATGTATTCCAAACAATACAACTTTTAATACAAAAAAGTCTGGCTGCGGTCATAACAGAGATAAAACCGTCAGCACGACTTTATTAACTTAGGGCGAAGATTTATGTGAACCCTTTTGTTGGAGTTATCCATACAATAAATCCCATTTGAGTCTGCTAAGCGCTTTATCAGTCGGCCATCCTGCACGCAAATCAAGTTATATACCGATTAGACTGAATATGTGTGACCTAGGTAATGTCGTAGGGTTATCAAGAATACGAGAATTAGTACTAAACTTTCTACAAATTGTTGGTAATTCCCCTTGGAGATTGTCTTCATAGAAAAATTACATTTCTCATGTCAGTCAGAGACTGACCGCCGTGGTCGAAATTCAGCTTGGAGGACATTATTATTAGTATAGTGATCCGAACGAAACTTATAGGTACTTGCAGGCAGACATCATGTCGACCATGCACACATTTGTCCCGCGACAGGAAACGAACCCACAACTTTGGTCCGCAGGAAGACCTTCGTTTTGGTTTTAATGTGCCACTGAGGTCGTCAAATATAGGGGTATGTATCACTTCGGCCCGAAAAATGTTCAATAGCACGGGCTGAAGTGTGGTATTCAAAAGGACTAAAGCTCTGCGCTCATTAATGCAATACCACTACCACCCAGCACAAAAATGTGGATTCAAATTTATGGGCTTAAACTGTTTGACGACCTCGGTGGCGCGGCGGGCGAAGGACCGCCTGCGGCGCAGGAGGTTGCGGGTTCGATTCCCGCCTTGGGACAAATGTTTGTACGATCTACAAATATTTGTTCTGGGTGTTCTGGTCGTTTCTATGTTTAATAAAAAAAATATCTATCTACGTAATGTATTATATTATGTATATCAGTCATCTAGTACCCATAACACAAGCTCTGCTTAGCTTGGGGCTAGATGATGCTGTGTGGATTGTCCAGCATTATTTACTTACAAGCTGCATTCTTACTACCCGTTGTCCTATTACCCGTTTTCTCGTAGAAAGTAGCCTATGTTCATTCGGAATAATGTGGGCTTCTAATGGTTAATTTTTTTTTTAAATCGTTCCAGTAGTTTAGGAGCCTATTCAATACAAACAAACAAACAATCTTTCCTCTTTATAATATTACTAGTTTAAGCCCGGGGTTTCGCACGTGTTGTTTCTGTGTTTAACGTTAAAAGGTGATTTTTATACCATGGCAACTGATTTCTAGAATAAAAAGTAGCTAATGTTTGATTCCAGGATAAGATTTACCTTTATGCAAAGTTTCAGCCCGATTTGTTCAGTAGTTTTGGCGTGAAGAGGTAACAAACATCCATCCATACATCCATCCAAACTTTCGCATTTATAACATTAGTGTGATTATATTAGTATTAGTATATATATATAATATTCATCTAAGTGTCACGAGTTAAAACCCATATTCGAATGCACATTTGAGCTGTGCTGCAGCGGTGCTGACCAGGTGTGCGACAAGCTTAATAAATGAAAATTATTGCTACATTGCCTCGTGTAGACATTTGATCTCTGAACTGATTGATTAGGAGTTTCCCCCCGGTGATGTTGCTATGATACGATACCTAAGTAGGTGAAGTTATTGTGGTAAACAACCGAGATAACAGACGTGGGATTCAATACCGAAGAAGATTTTCCTTGAATATGGCAGGAATAAGGGCGTGGATAAATTATCTATTTATTTATTTAAAGACCAACAGTTATAAATTATTAAATGTTTACAAATAATCTCTTACATATAAACTGCCCTTACAGGTCTTTCATAATTATGTAAGTAATTATGTTCCAACCAAATAGATTACTCAAAGAAATATAAAAGCTTAGTGCAACAAAAATCCTCTACATAATATATTTGACTATTAGTATAAAAGTAAAAAAAAAGTAAAAGTATATTTATTGCAATTACATGTAAAAAGATGGTAAATACAGTGAATGAGTAGCAATGTAATTTGCCCTTTTTGGGGCGTGCAATTGTCTTATTCATTTACATGCAATAATTAATTTATAAGAAACTATAACTAATAAACTAAAATTAATGTTAATAAACAATATTTAATATATAGCATACTTTATAACAGAATTGAGAAAACTTTAGTTTGATAATTATTACTTTTTAAAGTGGTGAAATAAAAAGGTTAAGTTTTAAATTAATATTCGACTTAATAATTAATTTAATAAAATTACGTAATTTTTTATAAAATGAGCGCCTTACTGGTTATTGGATAAAATTAAGTCAATATAATTTAATATATCTGAGCAAGTTTATTGTAACTACAGGTTTAACATTCCTTTAGCTAGATTCAAGAGCAAGAAGCATATAATTAGAGTTACAAAGTATTATTAGGTACCTAATCTCTGAAAGAGGAAGCGAGGCCTATTACCCAGTAATAAGTGATACCACCCGAGTTGCTGTGTGGTGCCGGCTTAAGGCGGGTCCAGATATGTATCACTAGCCCGATCCGATCACCGTATCCGTATCAGCGTATCACGTATCAAGCCACGTATCAAGTTGTGGACGCCTCGATTTGCTCCGTATCCGTATCTTCCGTTCTGTATGACGCCCGTATCTGTGTCACTTTTGATGATCGGACAAAAACCGACACCACACGGGACGGGCCGTATCTTAACGGCGTATCGAGATCGCGTATCATGATACGCGTATCATCACCCGTCCACATATGCAATCATGATACGCGTCGGCAATACGATACGGTGATCGGATCGGGCAAGTGATACATATCTGGACCCGCCTTTAGAATTTGCACCATTCAAACTCTTCCCGCGGGTGTCGTAAGAGGCGACTAAGGGATATCCACCGGGGGCGGGCAGCAGCGCCACAATAATTCTACCACCGAACTGCGATACCCAACCCGCATGCTCAGCGTGGGGATATCAGGCTTTACCCCCATGAGATAAAAGCCAAAAAGGCCCTTATCAGGAGGCCTGCGTCCAGGACCAATATAGGCTGTTGGGAAGTGATACCACACTAGAATGATGATGATGACGCTGGTTGCAACTTTCATGCGTAGAGGGATTAGTTGCAATTCGTGCGTCGACATTTTGGAGTAAACAACCAAGTAAGTCGCGATTCGTGCGTTCTGCTACCCAGCGAAAAAAATAGCTGAACCTTTTGTTGCATTTCGTGCGTCGAGTTCATTGTAATGATGTACAACTAAGTTTTAACCATAGAGCAACAAAACTTTTAGAAGTCTCATTTTAATTATTAGTAGGTACCTATCATATAATTTGTTCTTTAATAGAGGGATTTAATAAAAAATAAAAATTTGTGTAAATAACATGTATATATTTAAAATACATATATATATATATTAAATATATATATTATTTAAAATACATGTATATATTTAAAATATATATAGTTTTTATGAAATACCTATCTAGCAGTCTTTGATTATTTGTCCTTAAGCTAAGATTTTAAGTATAACTAAAACTAAGTAAATAAATAATTTAGTTAAAACAGTACAAGTTGGTTAAATAAAAAAAATCAGCAAACATAGTACCAAACCAAAATCAAATTAAAACTAAAACAAAAATCAGATATAACATGGCAGAGACATATTGATAAATTATTATCGTTATAATCACAGATTATTAAGTCTTATTAATTATGTTAAGTTTCACTTTAATTGTGTAGGAGTAGTTCGAGACAATCACCAACCGGAGTAATATTGTCCTCCAATAAACTTGTCACCATTTTTATATGATCATCGCGATCTATTGTGGACTGCTTTCGATTTTGATTCGTATTTCTTTGTAGAATTTTTATATGTGTGTCTTTTAATTCATGATTGAGTTTTTGAATAAACTCGAAAAGTAAACGGGGTTTTCTTTTTTCGATTTTTGAATTAATGCCATGGTTCCAGCCTTCTGCAGCGTTGGTTGTTCGATGCCGCTGACCATAGCAACACCAAATTCTGCCCAGAGAGCCATTGTTCATCCACTGTTTTTCGAAGTACTGAACAAATTTGGTCACCGAAGGTTGGTCATTCGCGTATTTTTGTTTGATGTAGTCCCAGCCGTGGTCAATGTAGTTTTGAGGAATTAAAGCCAGTGAAGTACATAGCTGGATCAATTTGAAATTGGTCATCTTTAATGATTTGGCTTTCTTCTTTACCGCTTGATAAAAATGGAAATAGCATCCAGTTACTGTAACGTCTGGAAAGTGTTTGCGTAAAGCGCTCAAGGTTCCACTCTCGAAATCAATTTTCAAATGTTTCATGTTTTTTCAAATGTTGTTGTGTTGATAACCCAGGTAGGTGATAAACAACAAATACTTGTAACAAATCAGGCTAAGAATAAGAATTCTTTTAGTATTTAAAATGTTTAAATTTTATGCCTTTGCCAGTTCTGTTTTGTTAATTCGTATGTATATCTATGGTATTACTTGTTTAATCTATTCATACGAACTCGACGCACGAAATGCGACAAAAGGTTTCTGTATTTTTTTCGCCGAGTAGCAAAACGCACGAATCGCGACTTACTTGGTTGTTTACTCCAAATTGTCGACGCACGAAATGCAACTAATCCGCGTAGAGTTCTATAAGAAGAGACTAAATAGGTGTCTTCTATACCTCCATGATACATCGTCCGCCACATCGTCACTTACCTTCACATTAGAATGTGGTTTAACAAACGTCTATTGACTATAAAAAAAGTTACTTATATGACTGGTTATACCTATGAGGGATGTAGATCCCTGAATGAAGCCATATAACTTTTTTTCTTTTTTTCTCTTTTATCCACATCTTTAGTCCACTGCTGGACATAGTCCTCCCCTAATGAGCGCCATAGCGCCCTGTCCTCAGCTTGCCGCATCATTTTTTCTCTTTGTCTATCTCTAACTCTACAAGAAACATTTATTAAACAACTCAGTTACAGCACAGAACAGAAATAGTAATAATTATACAGACTTATATAGTTGATTATATTAAATAAAAATTAATGACAATATAATAAGAAAAGTATAGGTAGGAGGTACATACCCAGTACCCACGGATGTAGTCATTGCTTGGTGCAATTGCTTTTATGTGAATACTTAGAGTTTAAAAAATATAATTCCTAAATAAGTTCAAGGGGTGTTAAGTTGGTAGACACAGATATGTATCAACATTTTCAAATGTTTCATTTCAAAACACAAATCGGTTTGGAATCAAATTCTCATGCAATAAGGATGCGATTTCGTTTTACGACTGACTCGATTGGATATCCAATATGCCTTGGGCATATTGCTAGACACGGGAATCTCATATTGAGTGATAACCACAGCAATGCCATACCTTTTATGTGCGAATATTAAACACCGCGCTTTTATTGTGCGAAGTCTTTACCAAATATCAATATCAAATTTAATATCAAAGTTCTTTACTTTGTCCTTTAGACCTTCAGGTCTAAATGATTATATTTTGAATTTAATCGTTACGAACATACAAAAATACAAATTTCTTCCTTATAATGTTAATAATAAAGCTTCTAAGTGTGAATTTCTAAAAAACTGTCAGCTGTTTACGTCTTAAACTAAATTTTCATACAAAATTTCAGCCTCGTAGCTTTTCTAGTTCCTGAGATTTCGTGATGTCAGTGAGTCGCGTGGTGCTTACTTTGACTCCACACCACTGACTTTTAGGGGGTGAATTTCAAAAAACCCTAAAATACATGTCTGTTTATTTTAAGTCATCTTTCTACGCTACAAATTTTATCGCGCCAACAGTTACGGTTCAAGAATTATTATAAAAATGACCTTTGACCCCTTTAGAATACGAATTTCCGAAAATCCGCTCTTAGCAAGTGCTTACGTCCTTAAAAGGAACCTCAATGCAAAACTTCAGCTTCATAGCTTTTGTAGTTTCAGAGATCTCTTGATGAGTCCCGTTTTCTCTTCTCTTTTATTATAAACTATAAACTTACATAAATTATGTATGACGCGGCCAAAATAATTTACAAAAATCTTGTCTAAGAATAACACTTACCTGTAGGTAGGTACTGGCTACTGCAGGCAAGACGACCGACAAAACGGGACATCAGGTAAATATATCCGATTCAGCTGGATGATTGGCTGTTTGGGAACACAACACTCAAGGCACTAAACAGTTCACAGTTGGTTGATAAAACTATCTTGACAACTTAACACGGTAAATAACGAAACTAAAGAACGTTTCCGCTCATCGCGCAGAGCGGCTGTGTAGAGCCAGTCGTAGATACCCCAAAGCTCGGCAGTGTATCAATCAGCAAAAGCAGCCCTCAAATTATCAGCAGAATCGAAAATGTAATAAAAATAGGCCCAAATGTGAGACATATACAATGTGTCTGGTCATCGGTGTCGGAGACTTTGGGGGGGTGAAATACGGTAAATTTTATCGACAAATAACTATCCCAAATTTTTTTTTCTCTCTCCATGATAAAATGGTAGCCATTTTGTTTTCTGTTGCCTCGAAGCACGGGTGCTTGTACTGATTAAGCTATAGCTAGCCATGTGGAGGTCTTAGAAAAGCGAAAGAGGACTCATTTGATAGCCAATAATGTAGACAATAAAGCAATGATAACATTGATACAATTTCTATTTTTTAGTTGAAGAAAAGAGAATTTATAAAACAAAAAAATAATTATTTTTAAAAAAAAATTTAATTTATTAGCTTTTTCATAAAATCTAAGGTGTCAAGCTACATGTTTTTTGTTTTTGAACGGTAGTACAGAATGTGTGCTTCAAAATAAGTTTTGCATCTTAGCCCTAAGTAAGATAGTTTAGAAGTTATGACGATTTAAAAATGGTAAGTGTCTCCAAACCTTGGAGTCCTAAAGGAAAAAAAAAAATCGATTAGGTACTTTAATGGTTTGTCTATCAAAATCAATACAAAGGTTACAGCCACGATTCAAAATGTCCTCCGCGGTATTGCAAACAAGCTGTTGCTCTAATTGACACATGTTGTGTATCATAGCGGGATATTCAAGCTTTCAAGGGTCATATTCAAACCGTCATAACTTCTAAACTATCTTACTTAGGGCTAAGATGCAAGACTTATTTTGCAGCACGCATTCCGTACTATCGTTCAAAAACAAAAAACATGTAGCTTGACAGTTTCGATTTTATGAAAAAGCTAATAATTTCAATTTTTTTTTTGAAATTATTAGCTTTTTCATAAATAATAATAATTTTAAAAACTATTTTTTTGTTTTATAAATTCTCGTTTCTTCAACAATGTTATCATTGCTTTATTGTCTACATTATTGGCTATCAAATGAGTGCTCTATCGTCTTTCTAAGACCTCTACATGGCTATAGCTTAATCAGTACAAGCACCCGTGCGTCGAGGCAACAGAAAATAAAATGGCTGCCATTTTGTCATGGAGAGAGAAAAAAATAGTTGGGATAGTGATTTGTCGATAAAATTTACCGTATTTCACTCCCCCAAAGTCTCCGACACCGGTGACCGGACACATTGTCTAATGTAAGTTGTAGCATTAAAGGCGTTTAATTTACATTGCGCGAGAGATTAAAATATTTTGGTGATAAAAAAAAAATTCAGCTCCTGCAAGGAATAGAACTAGCAGAAAAGAAAATTGGCGTAATGTAAATATAAAAATTGTCAACGAACCATTATACAACTCTAATATTCCCAAATGCTACAAATAATTCTTACATATAATATATGTATAAACTATTTGTAGCATGATGAAATTTACTGCGATTCAACATACTTATTATGTATGTTGAATCGTAATAAATTTCATCATAGGGTGGGTTCGTAATTTGCGGCAAACTATTTTCCTGCTAGTTTTAGTCATAATAGAACGCAGAAAATATTAAAATCCGCAAAAAAAAATTCTCGCAAGCAAAGTAATCGATCAATAAGTAGGTAAGGTTTTTAAAACTTTTTCCCTCCCGACATTATAAACCCCTGAATAAATTGCAACAGCAATCATGCCCAGAATTTCAATCAAGTTGTGATGCGGAAAGTTTTCATCTTCAAGTACCTACTCCAAGCTAAACAATAGATATATTCAAGAAGCGAGAATAAAGCTTCTTCTTGGCAGAAGATGAATGCGAAGCTCTTTCTAAAGCTCCACCGGTCCTAGATATAACACAAGATTGGAATTATGCAAGACAAATAAAAATTGCGGGTGAAATTGAAAATCTGGACATTTTTTATGGAAGTAGCATGAATATTTAAGACCCACGTCAGCCCAGGAAGAGCCGCTGTAATTTCGATTCAAAGGGCGTAGGTTCTAATTCCGGTTTCGCATTTTTATATACTTACCTCGTTAATCGATAGAAGGTATGGAGGAAAAGGAAATCACCGAAAGTTCATTATTCTTATTTATTACCTGTTATTTCATTATTTCAAGGAGAAAGGGTTTTATTATTAGTTTTATTATTTATTATTTAACGGGTATACGGGACAACAGGTCTACACACTGTCAGACAGTTTGTAAAACTGTTGAAACGTCGGGAAGAATAGGTAATCAAACGCGATTACGCGACGCCCTTTAAATAATAATGTGTTCAGATCCCGAAACGCTTTAGACCTAAAACAGTTTATTATTTTGATTACTACCCATACAAAAAAGACCTCTCACCCTCTCTGATCGTCCCAGTCAGTTAACACATTCACTGCCCAGCCTCTGCAGCGCAACTCGCCACGGGCCGCAGCGGTACGTCTGCTAGAAGCGTCGTGGGCAATGACAGTGCTATGTAACTCTTAGTTTGGTGGTGAAGTAAGTACCTACATTTCGATAAAACTTAAAATAACCACTATTTTAAGTTTTATCGAAATGTAGGTACTTATTGTCTGTAACGTTGGTGTTCTTCCAACACAAAGAAGGTTCGTAGTTAACCAGGTTACGTACGTAATGAATAGGTATTGTCTTTCCATAGTCAATTCGAAAATTAATTTCCACCGGTCAGAGGAATTAATTTTCACTCGCACAGCCGACTCATAGAAAACTTGGAACTCCGAATGCTGAGAACTAATTAGTTCCATTCACGCTGGAAGATTATTATCTGCCTCCGACGTATGCGATGAACCATCAAACGAGGGATGCTCTGCTATGAAGATAATTAGCAGAGCTGGGCTTCAGCAAAAATCAAAAAATCAAAATCAAAAACTCTTTATTTCCATAAATACAATAAATGTACACTTAGAAAAGGTCAAAATATAAAGCTAAACACTGACACGGAAATAAAGTGATATTTTTGATTTCTGTCGCTTCGGTATGTAGACTAAAGTAAAGAAGCGACGAAGAAACCTGTTAGTTAAAAGCCTGTTAGTTGTTATTTTTCGAGTTGGAGCAAAACCCGTCCCAAGCATTTTTGTCCTCTAGATAATCTGATATTTTATAGTAAGCCTTTTTGCACAGCAAGGTTTTAACAATTTGTTTGAATTTATTTATTGATAATTTTTGCAACTCACTAGGAGTTTTGTTGTAGAAGCGTATACATTGCCCTTTAAAAGATATTTTAATTTTGTGTAGCCTAGTTGTGGGCACAGCGAGCTTATGTTTGTTTCTGGTATTCAAATTATGTTTATCGCTATTTTTAGGGAACTGACTTATATTTTTATGTGTGTACAACAAGTTTTCATAAATATATTGACATGGTACTGTCATTATGTTTATTTCTTTGAATTTATCACGCAGGGATTCTCTGGGACCCATATTATAGATTGCACGAACAGCCCTCTTCTGCAGCACAAATACGGTGTTAATATCTGCAGCGTTCCCCCACAGCAGTATACCATAAGACATAATACTATGGAAGTAGCTGAAATAAACAAGTCTAGATGTATCCACGTCTGTAAGATGACGGATTTTTTTGACTGCATATGCTGCAGAACTAAGTCTCTTCGATAGCTTATCTATGTGTGGGCCCCATTGAAGTTTATTATCTAAGGTGATTCCTAAGAATACGGTACTTTCTACTATTTAGCTTCTAGCAGTATTAATTTCTCCGTTTTGTTGTCGGGTTTACATTTTATTTTCCTACCTACCTAAAAGTTGTGATTATAGACCAAGCAAAATACTATTAAAGAATAGAAACAAATTACAACTAGTATTTACAATTATGAAAACAGTTGAGCTTTACCTGGGAAAGTCGAAATGTGTAAATATCGGACTAAAAGGCTCAGTAGTCCGATGATCTGTATTGATCCGCATCATCGGACTGATGAAACTAAAAAGTCTCATCAGTCCGATCATCGGACTAAATCATCGGACTACTGATACTAGGCCGTTAGTAACATGCCTATCAGGACAGGAGCTAATTTAAAGTTTGAAATATTAGATTGATATGTGGTTGGTAAACGATTGGTAAACCTTATAATAAATAATTAAGCTAACTGCAGACTGTTGCAAATAATCAAGAGGTAGCCTATCTGATCCTTATCAATCGGATAGCAATCGGAAGCATACCCAAGAGATAATAATGATTTTGCTTTTATATATTTTACTGTCTAAAGCACTTATGGTTTATATCAGAAGCATTATTTGTTTTATTGAAAACTAGCTTCTGCCCGCGGTTTCCTGCCAACCTATATATAATTTTAGGCCTAGAACTTTGTGTGAAAAAAATCTTCTTTATTCATTCAGCAGTTTTGGAGTCGTCCTCGTCCAAACATCTTCATGACGATGCCGGGAAAATATTTTGCCTTTATAATAATACGACGAAGAAGGTTTAGCGTAAGGTACCTAGATATTTTCTTATGAAGATTCATTACAGCAGGTACCTAATTATTCACAAAAAGGTATTTTTAAGTAGGTAAAAAAACAAAACAATTACATAGGTAATGTAATTGTTTTGTTTTTTTATGTATCGATCGCATACCTCGTACCCCTTACATGACCCGAAGGGCACATTGAAATTTCAGCAGGCCGAAAAACCGTCCAAAGTTTTTAATGGATTTATTGGATTATCTTGTCTTTGTTCTGACAAAAGTATAAACCTTTTAAATATTTACGATTTACGAGAGAGTATAATATAGGTATTTTTTTGCTCAGCCTAAAAAGTCGTCTAAAAACTTTGATGTCTAAAGAAGTATTGAGTTATTTTGTGCCTTCTCTGGCTAGAAAGTAAATAGGTACCTACTTACTTGTGTCACAGCAATATCACCAGCAAAAAAATATACATGCAATATACCATGGCTCTATTTTCATCTTTGTATTCATTCTACGAGCTCGCTTAGGGGCTAACATTATTGGCATCGATATAACACGAGGCATCCCGCATGTCATTTCGCTGCCTCCAGGCGCAAGAAATTGCATGAAATACGTCCTATAACGCAACCAGTAGAATGGAGCCTCTCTACCAGTTTCATTTCGTACAAATAAGTAGTGGTTGAAGGAAAGTGAGAGGTCTGGACTTGCTGGATCAGTTGTGCTTTCCATGTGTGCCTCGAACAACCCTACAGGGTGTATTGGACGCAATCTGACGATACCTGATGGCCTGAGAATTTCATTATACTCTATTGACTGCTCATGACGAGCGTGGATTGAAGTTTGTACTGTTTACATGAAGTGCAGAGATTGCAAGGCAGCATCTGGGAATTAGCTCGTTTCGAAGTGGAGTGCAAATTGAAATCTGTTTGCTTGTTTTGGGGAAATTCCACGCTGTGCACTTGGGGAAATCTTGTTTTCTTATCTTTGGTACGAGCAACCACATACCTACTGTGAGATTTTATATCGTTGAAAGTGGGTTACGAAAAAGTAAAGTATCTAAAATAAATACTTTATTTAGGTAAAGGTATAGGAAAATCAAAGATAGGTATTCGATTTCAAATTTTAAATATGAATAGGTTTTAGGTAAATTTCACGTTTATTTTTAAGATAATTTGTTTTTGAAGAAAAGTCCTGTTTCTATGGTAATTTCTAGAAGCCAAAGAGACCCGTTATTTTGTGATGACTTAGGCTTACTCCTAACAGAACCCAGCACTGGTCGGGCTCCAGCAGCATAAGTGCAAACCAATAGAATTGTTGCAATATCGGCGCCATAAGTTCTCACTAGAATTGTTTCAATAAAGTCATGTCAGAAACTACGTTCCATTGATTTCTAGCCCGGTCATTGTCCGCACCCACACTGCAATTTTCCACTAGCATTTCACTGATGGTAAGTGAGTTTTACACTTCGTTGAGTTCAGCACAAATTGCTTTAAGATACAGAAAGTTTTGTACGAAGGGTGCTGTTCGTACAGAATGTAATCTTGTTTAGCGGTATTCTAATCATGTCTGCTAGGTAACTGAACTTTCACTCTACCATGTCATGCTGAAGTAGTAGGTACTTACTTACCTCGGTGCGAATTTTGTTGATTATCACAAAACATCATTGAAATGTATTCGGAATTCTTCTAAAAATTAACCTATCCATCAGAGTCTATTCCATCTATTCCATCTGTCTGCCCATTTAGAAGCGCGGAAAGGGATAATCTGAGTTTGATCATTCTTAGGGTTTCTAGGTCGTGGTCTCGCTTTGTCTGTCCTTTTTCCTCTCTTTAATATCTCAGCAACTAACGCAGCTATTAACTTGAAATTTAAAATGGTAATACATTTTGTGCGCCTTTAAATCTATTTAAAGAAAAAAATACGAAAAAAACGAAAAATAGAAATGAATTTATTTTGTAAAAATTGTGATGTCGAAATTTTAAGAGACTTACAAAGTCGGTATCAAATTAAAGGTATCAATGTACATTTGAAAATAGTTTTTGAAATTTTCGTAGGTTTCATACATTTAGAAATACTTATTTCGAAAAGAGTAGAAACATTTACCATTCGTTACCCGAAGTTTGCAGAGCGATCCAACTGAAGTGTAGGTTGACACCTACTATTTTTAGGTATTCATTATATGGCGTAGTCTTAAACCGGTGCCTATCGTATATATTTGTATAATTGACAAACGTTCTAAACCCTCCGCGCACGTGTTACACACGCACTTGACTTTTCTTTGAATAGAATGAGACTTTATTTCTAAATTTTGGTAGGTACCAAAGTTTCAAATTAAATTGCCGAGGGCTATCGATTTAATTTAACGAGGTTGTAGCTAAATTCGATCCCCAACCCGCATGCCTAGCGTGGGGATTATGGGCATTACCCCATGCGATAAAAGCCAATAATGCGCTTATTAGGGGGAGGCCTTCGTCCAGTAGAGGACCAATACAGGCTGTTGAGGTTGAGGTAGCTAAATTATCATTTTTTGGGAACATTGGAGTATCAAGTTGGAATATCAAACTATGTATAAACTAATACCTTTCATTTAAAGTAAAAAAAAAAGTATTTGTAAAGTTTATATAAAAAATTTGATACCCCACTTGACTTTGTAGGTCTCTTTTAAAATTTCGACATCTCAATTTATGAAAAATGTTGATTTTCATTTATTTTCTAAAAATCTGTACAGGCGCGAAAAGTATTATTATTTTTAATTTCAAGTTGATAGCTGCGGTAGTTGCTGAGAGATTAAGGAGGGAAAAAATGACACACAAAGCGAGATCATAAGGGTTCCGAAACCGATCTTCGATACCCTAAAAACCTGTAATGATGGTGTTTCTCTCAATAAATAAATTACTAAGTATTGTTCCCAGGTGAAACTATCCACCGAAGCACTTGCATAGTCCATCAGCATTCAATCAGTACCAAAATAGCCTCCCACCACGCCACTAGACAAACTAATTAACTAGCGATCAGGTCGCCCCTTAATTATACCGGTAATGGAACACGTGATTCACGTACGTATATACGGAAAAGAAATTAAAAGGGTCAGATGCTTTTAAAAAGCTTTTTACGTAGATACTTGGGATATATTGGCTGTGTTTTGGATGCAATATAGAAGCCTTCGTTAATTAATATTAGAATTTGAAACTAAGATTTTTTATCTATGTATTCCGTTCTCTAATGTCTTTGCGTTCTTTATCCATCTCTTCTTATTGAGGTCTAGCTTCTGCCCGCGGCTTCGCACGCGTATTTTCGGTATAATAAGTAGCCTATTATCTAAGTTATGCTTTGCTCTAAACGCACGCCAAATTTCGTCTTTATTTATTTATTTGGCACACAAAACAGAATACAATCAAATATTATACAAATAGAAGAACAAAATAATAATAACTAGACTGTATCCCTAAATATGTGTACACAGCATGATCAAAAAACAGTTCTATGTAAACCCTGTCGTCTGTTGTTTGCCTCAGTGAGGATACTTTCTGACGTCATATGATCAGTTGTGTCCAAAATGGCGGCACATGCCCATCTGAGTAACCACATGGTGGTTACGCTCAGACAGGGTTTGGCGAACTTATAAATCATGATTTCCCTGAATTTTTGTATGCGAAGCCTAATCTTCCTATGAACATGATGAAATAACCATTTCCTATGAACCCGATGAAATAACCTACATAATAACCTAACTTTTGAGTACACTCAAATTTGCTGTCTGGTTAAAAACCACAATGAGGCGAACTGAGGCGAACAACTGATCGGCTCAGATCGGTGGATCGCCTCACTGAGGCGACCAACTGAGGACACATGTGCCGCCATCTTGGACACAACCGATGACAGGTGTCACTGTTATTAACTAAAATATCATTGTACTGACGACACATTCTGTCCATAGGGTTATAACTATATCTGTTTCTGACCAATTCTGTATTGGTCGACTTCTGAATTGGTCGACCTTCGGTACAGTCAGCTTAAGCAAATGACCTAAAAAGAACTTGTCCTATATCGTCAAAAACATTTAATTGACACAAAAAACACATTACAATGCCAGTATAGTTGTTCTATCTCACGAAGTCCGTTAACTTACCTCACTACGAACAACTTTGCGCTTAGTTGTCATGCTGACGGTACTCGCTACCAAAATCTGACGTGAATACAATGAGCACCAGTGACCCGGACCGCGTCTCGGGCGAGACTGATTGCTTCTGAGCTTACGCACACTAAAACAATGTGTACATGCATTCACTATGCATACATAGCCCAACGGACTTCGTGAGATCGAACAACTATAACAGTGAATATACAAATATCAATATATATAAAAATGAATGCCACTTTTCGTTGTAATTTTATAACTCAAGAACGGGCTCACCTATCCAAACCAAATGTTTAGACTTTGATCGGACTATTTATTAGATGTTTTATATGAAGTTTGCACAAAATCGGTCGAGCGGTTCTTCATTTATCACATTTTTGTAACAAATGAATTCAATAAAAGGCGGATCATTTTAGAGGAAATGTTTAAATGTTGAGAGCGGAACAAAGTTCGCCAGGTCAGCTAGTTAGTTATAAACTACATTGTAGCAGTATAGTTAATATTATTATTTGTATTAACTGGACAAACAGAAGAATCTAGTTTGTAAAAGTCACTGGTGAAATAAGAGTAGTGGAGTAAATTTAAATAACACAACCAATTCTACAGCCAGGCAATGCCATGCACACTGCCTGCTATAAGACCTGGTGGCTATATCATTCCATTGTCAGGTTGAGTGCTCCAACGTGGAGGACCAGCGATAAGTATGAGAATCATTGAAATGGAGGATCCCTTTAGTTGTCCAATGAAATGTTTAATTCGATATTGAACTAAACCAGCTATAGCTTACTGTACGGACGATACGATATCAATAGATCATTATAAAATGTTCCAGATTCTATGAATACTCTGACTTTGTAATAAGAAATAGACGTGATAGCAGTAAACTCCAAATGCCTAACAGTAAAACCGCCTTCCTACAAAAAAGTGTAGTCTGTATGTCACGTAAAATCTATGATATGACCCAAATCATTGAAAGATCTTGACGACACTATATTTAGGACGAAATTGAAACAATTATTAATTAAAAATGCTATTATAATATTAACGATTTTATGACCGATACGTTTTGACATCACCTTATTTTACTTTTGCGCCTGTTACTAATATTAATTGTGAATTTTTTGACATTTTATAAAATTACAATGTATCGAGTATTAACTGAACTTACTGTAACATTTGCATGCTAATCTTAGTAGAACATAATTGAAACTAAAAAATTATTAACATCTGTTTTACCCACATTGTGTTCAAGCAAATAAACTATCTTTATCTTTATCTTATCTTTATCTTTACTATGTAGATTGCTTGCAACAGCCTGCAGTTAGCTCAAATGTTTCAGTTGTAAATACTAGTTCTAATTTTTGACGTGACAACGTCTTATAATTCGATAGAGCCGGCTGCACGCACGAAAAAACATGACGTCATGCGGCGTTACCTCGTCATGCGGCGTTACCTCGCTCTGAGGCGTTCCATGTAAGGCTTGAAGTGCAAGCGAGAGCGCTCGACATCCGTCTCTCTCCTACTTGAGTGAGCGATGCGTCTGCGTTGTCACGTTCAACTATCGTCAGTAAACCGACTTTACAGACAACCAATTTTTTTCTATTATTTGATTGTAATATTCTTTGTGAATAAACATATCTTGTTTTTAAAACTAACACTTTCATAGCTCAAGACGGTGCGAGCCACTTCGGGTCATACCGCGAAGGCCGGGCAGTGAATGCTTTAAGATTTTAGTCTAGATTACAATTGTATTTTTTGAGAATAACCAGTAAACTCTGCAAAAAAAAATATGCGTCACACAAGCTCAAGTAGAACGCATAACTTCTCTCAACTCCTTGCTAATAACAGTATTATGAACTTTCTAATACGGTTCCTCGGTATCAGCACTCCACATTGATGTGAGCTAACTTTCTGAAATGAATGGATGTGTTAGGTAAGATCGACTCTGACTTTTTGCTAATTTAATACCGTTCCTTGGAAAACTTTGGAGTTACGTTAGAAAATGCAACTTGGTTGAAGTACGTTTAATGAAGAAGTTTGAAAATAAAAGAAAATCTAGACAAATGATGGTCCATTGACTATGAAAAAAAAACTGAATAAATTTTTAGAGATCTATCGTGGGTATAAAATATGTTGGACTTACATAAGTAGCTATTTATAGAAGAAATATCAACCCTATTTTATTAAGTTGACAATTTCAGAAATGGGTACTGTTAGAAGTGATTATGGTAAGAAGTGGTAATTTCCAGAACTGGATAATTTTCGTTATGGTCATTATTAATATTAATCATTTCTTAATGTGGTCCTCATCCGGCGGAAGGAAAAAATATGGAGTAGGTAAATATTTTAAAAAATCTTAGTACCTACCTATTCATCTTGACAGGTGTTTACAATCTTATACGATTCACTGAGTTATACAGATTACATTTTCCTTTTGCAGAACGTCTCCTAAACCTATAACTTTATTCAACAATCACTGTTGAATACCCAAAAACACCCTTCACAACAAAAGCGAAACAATAGGAATTGTAAACACCTCTCAGCCGGGCGGCAGATTTATACGCCGGTCCAGATGGAGTAAACTTTGCACTCAGCACTAGTAATGACCAAAGTTTGGTGTTTTTCTTGTCACGGTCCACTTTACGACAATTTACCACTACTGTCTTTTGTTTCTCCTCCAAAAATATAAAATAATTTACGGAAAACTTGAGCCTGAATGCTCGTAACTTTCGGCACAGCTTTTGGCAATGGTCAGATAAAGTTTTTCTTGAGTTTATTCTGTAAGATATAAAATTCGTAAATAAAGATAAGTTAAGTTTACGGGGTTAAATTATTATTTTGTCGTTTTTAGGGTTCCATACCTCAAAAGGAAGGCAGGCAGGCAGGCATGCAGGCAGGCAGACAGACAAAATCTCGACAAATGGTGCACACATCCTTTCGAAAAAGAAAAATAGTAATATTAATGTAAGAATACATGGTATTTCACTGACACTGCGTGAACTGCAGGTTCTGCCCATCATCACAAACATCTTCCTGCACATGCCAGGTCCAATTTTTGAGAATAAAAAAAATTTTAGAACAAAAATTGAGCCTCTCGGGGTCTAGAATTACCCCATTTCGGCTTAGTATGGGTACATGTTTCGAGACACCCTGTATTTTGATGTTTTTCGGAGATTCTTTTCCCAAGTTATATGTACCTTTAATACAGAATAAGTAAGGCCATGGGCTCGGATTTGAGCCACTACAAAAGGGTTTCTTATTCAAAAGCATAGCAACTTGCTAATCCACTGAAACGTTTTCCGACCAACTGACTTTTCCCAGAAATCTCCAAAAAGGGTACGAGAAGAATAACATCAGAATTATTCATGCGTGCCCCCGAACTTACGGGCGAGGGTATATAACTACGGATTCTGATAAAACGGTGACCGTCATCATCAATTTCAGATTATAGCCGTTTGTGCCCAGAAAGCTTGCCATTCCCAGCCTAGACCAGGCATTGACTAATATAGAATGGGTAAAAAAACATCGATTTGTCATCAAATGCGTCAAATAATTAAAATTATAATTTCTTCCACTTCAATAATTTACGCCGAAGTGGGATCGGTTTTGCGAGACAAGGACGAGCGAACGTCGCGCGGGGAAGGCGAGAAAAGAAGGCAAGAGCCGCGGAATGGCCAGCACGCGAGCAATTTCACTGGTTTTTTTTCATAAATTTGCTTTTTGCTCTAAAATATCTCTTTAGCAATAAAATAAAACAATACTCGTCTAAATCCCTTATTTATCAGGGAACATGTAGACAAAAAATTATTGAAATATGATAAATTACTAGCAAATGAAACTGCTTTTTCCGTAGAACTAGTTGAGCAAAAATGAAGATTTAGGGAAACTTTGCGATTTTTTTGTATCGAGTCAAGTTTTGTCAATCGTGTTTCGACTCCCATAACTTACTAACTAGAATCCTAAATTTTTGATGCTTATCAAAATATTGTAAAAAAATAATGTGTTTTTACCTAAAAATTGATTTTCCGTACGGTCAAAACGTGGGTTTTGGGACTCACTTCACCTCGAGAAAAGCTTGTCTCGGTTGTCCGTGTCTATGCCAGGAGAGCAGAAGCAGAATGTTATGTTTGTATCTGATTATCTAGAGGATAAAAAAGCTTGGGACGGGTTTTGCTATAACTCGAAAAATAACAACTAACAGGCTAAAGGTTTCTTCGTCGCTTCTTTACTTTAGTCTACATACCAAAGCGACAGAAATAAAATATATCACTTTATTTCCGTGCCAGTGCTTAGTTTTATAATTTGACCTTTTCTAAGGGTAGGCACTTCTAAATTTATTGTGTTTATGGAAATAAAGAGTATTTGATTTTGGTTTTGATTTTACGGCCGATGACGGACAAAGTATTTGTGGAAACAAAAGTCTTAAAGGTCTAACTGACCACAGCAGACGTGGGTTTGATTTATTCCAATTCGCGCTTCAAGTGGGACTTTTTGAACTTAGGTATTTGGCTTGTTTGTGGGAAGTAAAATTTGTTAGGAACTTTTCTACGTTGATTTGGGAATGGCTCGATTTTAGAGGACAAAATACGGATCCGTTTGAATACCTAATTCACTCATCAAATAGTTAAACACCCTCAACAGCCTGTATTGGTCCACTACTGGACGCAGGCCTCCCCCTGATAAGCGCCTTATTGGCTTTTATCACATGGGGGGTAATGCCCATAATCCCCACGCTGGGCATGCGAGTTGGGGATCGCAGTTCGGTGGTAGAATTGTTCTGCAGGGGCGCTGCTGCCCGCCCCCGGTGGATATCCTTTAGTCGCCTCTTATGACACCCGCGGGAAGAGTTGGGGTGGTGCAAATTCTAAGCCGGCACCACACAGCACATCAAATTGTCAAACATATCTATACTAATATTATAAAGAGGAAAGGTTTGATTTTTTGTTTGTTTGTTTGTTTGTATGAATTGAATAGGCTCCGAAACTACTGGACCGATTTGAAAAATTCTTTCACCGTTAGGAAGCTTACTTTTCAGGGAGTGACATAGGCTATATTTTATCCCGGAATTCCCACGGGAACGGGAACTACGCGGGTGAAACCGCGAGGCGATCGTCTAGTCCTTTATAAAATGGCTTACTACAAAATATCAGATTATCTAGAGGATAAAAGAGCTTGGGACGAGTTTTGCTCCAACTCGAAAACAAACACCCTAACAAGGTAAAGGTTTCTTGTCCGCTTCTTTACACCTTTAAAATACTGAAGTGAACAAAAAATCTAAGTGATCACGTTATTTCCTAGTTTTACTTATGTATTTTGAATTTTTATAACGTGTCCAAGAGTCCTGTAAGATCTAAACGAAATAAAGCACTTTGATATTTTATTTTTAACTGTAAAATATTGCAAACTACTTCGCACGCGTCTTTCTATGGAAACGTTCAAAGGTAATATCTATCCCATGGGAACTGATTTATGGGATAAAAAGTAGACAATGTTTGCTTCCAGGCTTAGAGCTACACCGATGCAAAATTTTAGCTCAATCTGTTCAGTAGTTTTGGTGTGAAGACGTAACAAACATCCACCCATCTATCCATCCACACTTTCGCATTTATATTATTAGTGTGATTACGCCTTTAAGGCTTGGTAGGCCAGCAGAGGCCGCACTATTGTGATTTTTAAAATCATCTGAGACTTAGAAAATAGAGTTTAAAATTCTGAAAAATCTATATCGCTCCTTGAATGCAAAGGGGCCACAAACCAGAAACCTCTTTTTTTATAGGAGAGCCAAAACAAAATTTCAAACACGATATTTTGAAAAAAGTAATGAGACGAACTTTCCGCAAAGCCGCGTTTTTCCTTACGCCTCCTACTGCAGGAATACCTGGGCTTAAAGTGCTTTTAGTCTAAAGCTTGCGATTTCTAAAACATAGACATGTCAGGGAACATTAATTTCTCAACTTCGTTCATTGACTCCTATTTACTCTACAAGCTTATCGACCCTGTAGTTATTATGTCAAACAAAATACTACCTTAGTTCATGTAAGTAAGATTCAGAATTGCTGGGCCATGTTGATGCTGTACAAGGTAACTTTTCAACGGATTAAGGTAATCCTTTCAGCTGTTCAATGGATGTAATAATTCCCTTTCACTCGCTAATTACATTCTGTTCAATCAATAAGTGTATTAAAATGTGTATTTATCTATACTTAGCTAATATGTATTATTGTTTAACCCTCGAATACTGAAATGCAACTCAGATTTGAGCCCGTTTAAAATGAAGAATTTCTAACAGATTTCCATGGAACACTATCAAAAATTACGACCTGAGTTGCGTTTGAGTATTTGGGGGTAAATTTGGGTTGAAAAAATAAGGTAGATACTTAATCTTACAAATATTTAAAGCCTTCGATGAATTTTTTTTTGTAGTATCGCGACTGTAGCATAGCTACCTTGATCGTCTTGCATCCATTTTCTTCAAAAAAGCCACTTTCGAACAATAAAAGTATAAATATTTGTATATAATACGTTACTTTGTGTAGTAATACACAAAATAACGTATTACGGAAGCCTTTACTCACAAAGAAAATTGCACTAGTATTTAGAATTGAAACAACTGAGGTAAGTGCTGACTGTTGCAAACAATCTATATGTAGTGGAACTGATGATGATTTACGTATTACGTAAATATTACTCTTAATTTAAGGCTTTCAAAATTTATATATTTTAGTACCTACAAGTACAAACTCAATAAAGAATCAGAACGTCATAAAATCAAATGGGTATTAAGAGTTGTGGAACAACGATACCCCAGACAGTTACACACGCCCTCTTTTTTGTCTGGCTGCGCAAGAAGGACGGTTAATGTCGAGGGTTAAATCAGTCATTTGGATTTTGGACCACAAAGCAACAAAACTGACAAGAAAACATCTTGCGAATAAAAATATCTAACTACTATACAACCTTATAATCTGATTTACTGACCTATGTTTAAGATAGAGGCCTATTTTTGAATGTTTTGAAACAGATTTCCCAGAAAAAGCGTCCGATAAAATTATCAGCTTGTTTTCAGATGAAAAAACATACAAGTAGGCTCAAGAATATCAATGCATAAATGACGCAGTATGAAACTTCAAAATGGGATAACAAAATCATTGTTATCACTATTGTTTTCAACGATAACACGAAGTCTATAGCCTAGCCAAATTTGATGTGAAATATACGTTAGCAAAACGCGCAAACTTAAACTAAAATTCGCCCAAACATCGATGTTGGTCTATCTGCCGTCCGATCACTAAAAGGCCGTTAAGTGACATTTCGACAAATTCGACTTTTGTGTACCACACTAAAACGCAGATTTTGCTCTATCTTCCAATCTGATTAAAAAAATTCTATCTTTTGTCAGTGCTGAGATACAGAGACCACCTACACCACTATCTACATCATTTTTGGGGTTTTCCATTACTAAAATACGGTTACCTCACTTTAAAACACTAACATACGGTTAAACCAGCTTAGCAAAGTATTTAAATCTATATTTTTCCGTTGTATGCAAACTTAGAAAACGGTTACTTGTAATGACAATAAAAATAAACCGTTAGCTGACTTTACATGTGTTTTAATACATTTTAGTACTGCATGTCACACTTGTACTTACGATGTCTAAATCACAGTTTTTTAACAAGTCCTACTCTATAAAAGCGCTAGATATACTTAGCTAACTAGTCATTGGAAAACCAATATAAGATTGAAACATTTACAGTACTAAAAGACGGTGACCGTGTTTTAGCTGTGAAATTATTACATTCACGTGAATAAAAACAAAACTAGAAAACAGTTTAGTGACAATGCAACGCTAGGAAAAGGTTAACTACGAAGCTTTACCCCGCCCCGTACTCCTGCACTGTGTTGCTAGGGAAGGGACGTCGCGGAGGCAGGACGTGCGCACGATTAGTGGGAATTCCCGCCAGAAATGAGTTTAAAGGCGAGTAAGTTTTATTTTATTTACTTTAGGTATTGTTTCTATCACACTGTTAAATAATAATAATACAACTTAATTAAACAAGTTAGTACTTATTCCCTATTATTATACTACCTCGGTGACTCAGCGAGCGAATAACAAGCTGAGAAGCAAAGTGGCGGGTTTGATCCCCGCGGCGGCGGTAGAAATATTTGGTTATGACGCAAATATTTCTTCTGGGTCTGCATTTTCTAATAGCAGAGTATTCGTAGTTCCTTACGATACAGGAAATAATCCCTGTGTGGTGTTAGAATTATGTGTGTGTCAGTGAAGGTGTATTTAAAATTAATTATTTTTAGGCTTCAAAACCCAAGGATCAAAGCGATGTTAGAACGATGCAGTTATGGATCGCAATCGGACTTGCACAGCAACAAAGAAAGCCGCAAGAAGACACAATGACTTGCTTGACTCATTTCATTATTCAATTCCGCGAGGTGAAGAATATAACTATTTGGATGGATAACTGTAGTGCCCAAAATAAGAATTGGCTATTGTTTTCTTTATTGATATATTTGATTAACAGTGACTTGATAGCAACCGAAACAATAACTCTCCAGTATTTTAAGTCTGGTCACAGCTTCATGATCTGCGATAAATTTCAACATCAAGTTGAGCTGGTCATGAAAAGGAAAGGCAAACTGTGATTTTCAGGATTTCACCGAGAATACAAGAATGTATTAATAAAATCATATTTTACACGTCAATTGATTCGTAATTATACAATATCACAATTAATAATTTATTAATATTGTGATTCATCTTGTGAAACATTACCAATTATATTTTAAATGTTGACTATTAAATGTAACGCACCTAACCTCTTAATTAGTAGTGGGGGTTCTCTACAGTTCAGGTAATTCAAGGAATTCACCCATGCTGTAGAAAACCCTCTCCACTAACCATGTCTTCGTCGAGTGCGTCGCTTCTGCTAATCTAGCTAGGGTGGATGTAAAACTATGACCCCAAAAGATATTTTCACTTATCAAAACTTTGTGTCCGATAGACGTATACAATCATCAACACCAAGAGTGTACCTGAAAGACATCATACAAGTCTCTTTCCAAAGAAATAACCACGACATGCTCTATAAAACCGAAGTAGATAATTATGGATGATTTTAAAGTTCTGCGATTCTTGACTGACAGATATTTGAAAAATACCGATGTTTTGAAACCTGAATTCAAAAGTTCACCAAAAGGTACTTATAGAGAAAGCGAGAAAGTTTGCTAGTATCAATGCGTTAAAAGACTGATGTAAGCGCACCGCACAAAATGCAATTCTGGCATGAGATACCTGAATGTAACTAAAAATCAAGGCATGATAGTTGCTAGTAATGTTGATTATGACTGATCTTATTATAATTATGACGTTAAATTTCTTTTAAGAGGGTAGATAGAGTCAAGTTAGATTAAAAAATTCAAGTTTTAAACTTGTCCTAATGTGATTGAGGCTGTTTTTAGAGTAAAGCATGTTATAATAATGGTTAATAAAGGCGCATCAGCATTGCCATACAGCGTGGCAATGCAGCCAGCGTCTTCGGGACGCTTCCGACTGGTATTGATATGGATCAGTTGCTCCTTTCAGCTACCTGTAGACTGTATGCAACAGTCTGCAGTTAGCTCAATTGTTTCAATTGTAAATACTAGTATAATTTTCTTTGTGAATAAAGGCTAGTCTGATAAAAAGAAAAATAAAGGTGTAAAAATTTCTTGTCAAGTAAACTACGTCTATTATGTATAAGTATAATAGTATTATAATATCTGTGCTATAAGTAACTTTGTTGATTTTTTGTGGTAATATTAATAACGCAGATCTCTTTTCATAAGGTAGGTAATCTTAAAGATTTTTTTTAGAATAGTTGTACTTTTCTCTTTTTAAATTGATTATAGGTAAACTGTAAGAAGGCAAATTTAATGAAAGTGTTAAATCTTACTATTTTATTTTAATTGAACCTTATTTCCTTCTTTAGTAAGCTTATACATTTTAGAAAAATTCAGACTAGACTGTTTATTTGTATTTAAATTAATATAATTCAGACCAGTATTTCCAGCACTAAAAAACAGTTAGCATGGATTGCTTATCCAGCTACTATGTTTTTGTTTAGGAAACACTTTAATTTTAGCATCTCAAAACAACAATATAAACAACTAAAGTCCGATAACGCCATTTTCAGATTTGGGGTTAGTTAAATTTCAATTCAATAACTACTCAAGAACACGGCTAAGTAACTTAGCCGTTAATTACCTTTGAATATGTATGTAACTGTTACCTGTTATAAAATATTCTCGCAGTTACAGTTTGTTACAACTCTTAAAGACGGTTGCATTTCAGCAAGCCGTTTTTTTGCATTTTAGATGGTCACAATTTAAAGCAGGTAAGCACAACTAAAACACAAAATCTTAAATTAAAAAATAAACTTTCAACTTCTAAAACAAAATAATGAATAAAATAGCAGCTTAAGTGTTGATGAATAATTTGGTCTAACAAAGAAATCTGTATGTCTTCCCGATTTCTAGGGACAGCATTTCCCACGTTTTGGCTTATACCCACAAATTTGGTTTTATCACTTAACGACCTTCTAGTGATCGGACGGCATAGGCTGCGTATAAAAATACACGGCAACAAAAGTAAATTTGCTGCTGTGTTTTTTAACGCAAGTTACATTTCCAAGTTGCGTCTTTGCTTCAATCTTTTTTTTTCAGCCATTGCTGTCTTACTGCTGGGCACAAGCGTCTCTTTTCTCCTTCCACTCCTCGCGATTTGACGCTGTCACAGGCCATGATGGATGGTGTGGGTCAAGCTCGTCCCGCCATCTCATCCTGGGTCTTCTGCGTCGCCTCCTAGCGTTGGGTGGGCTCCACTCTGTCGTGGTCTTTGCCCACAAGCCGCTGGACATTCGGCAGACGTGTCCGGCCCAGTTCCATTTCAGGCTTCCGGCTTTTTGACCAACGTCAACGATGCGTCTTTTGCAGCGCAGTATACTGTCCAATAACGCAGTCTGACAGCTTTACTCCTAAGATACTGCGCTTCATAGCTCGTTGGCAGATCGGGCGGCGGAGAGGGCGAACTTCTGACGATCGGTCATGGACCAAGTTAGAGCTCCATAGATGAGAATGGGAAGAACTCGTACGTCCATGAGTTTCTTTTTTAAGGTTAGTACGGTAGTTTGCCCTTCATGAGTTCTATAAATAATACTAACAATCACATCACACTAATATAATAATGCGAAAGTTTGGATGGATGTATAGATGGATGGATGTTTGCTACCTCTTCACGCCAAAACTACTGAACAGATCGGGCTGAAATTTTGTATACAGATAATTATAGGCCTGGAATTAAACATAGGCTACTTTTGATCCCTTAAATCAGTTCCCATGGGATAGAAATCTCCTTTAAGCGTTTCCATAGAAACAACGCGTGCGAAGCCGCGGGCATTAACTAGATATGTATAAGACTCAATGCCAAGCATGTTTTTAAACAGTCCGCATCGAGTTTGGCTAGAGAACAAGTAGGTAAAAAGGAGGCTATACTTTACAGAAAAGAACAAAAAGGAACAGTACATCTTTTCAGGGGTTAATCTTGTAAACTGCTGCAACGAGTAGTGTTCCAAGTAAATAAATAGCCCTATTTTTCAACTCAGAACAATCGTAGTATAAAACACGAGGTGGGTTCTGTACAATCAACAATAGATCCTCATAATGCTGAGACTAGATACTCGCTGTCCTAATGGACTGAGGGATGGTTGGAGCGGTTTTGATACAAAATTTTACGCTATAAAAGCGGGCCACGTTTTGGAATTTAAGACCAGGTATTCCAAGAGAGACCGCGCTTTTGTGATTTTTAAAAGCATCTAAGATATAGAAAATAGTGTTTAAAATTCTAAAAAAGATGTACTTATACTACTTAAGGATCTAGTCTAGTCAAAGTCGCATTCCGTTGTAAGATCTAATGAACTGCACTGGATAGAAAAAAATCGAAAAGTTACCCCTTTATGTTATGTTTCTGGAATATTATGACTGAACTATGTACTACTGAGAAAATTACACTAGTATTTACAATTGAAACAACTGAGCTAACTGCAGACTGTTAAGAACAATCTACAGGTAGCTCAACTGATCCATATCAATACCAGTCGGAAGCGTCCCCAAGACGCTGGCTGCATTGCCACGCTGTATGGCAATGCTGATGCGCTGTGCCAGATACTCACCAGCAGACGCTCTACTACTATTTTACATATTTTTTTTGTTCTTAACTAAAGACAATTAATATTTCTAAATAATATTGGCAGAGTTTTACTTGATAAAAACATTTCTTAATCACTATGTTTATGTAAATAACACGAGCGCGGCGGCTTGGCATGTGCGATCAGTCGCTCTCTGGCGCTTACGCCTACTGCTGCAGGAATACCTGGCCTTAAATGAAAGCATGAAAAAAAAACAGAGTTACAACAGGAACTATGAACGGGACTATCCTCTCCTCTCCTTTTTATCATTGCTACTCTCAACCTTAGTGCATAAACGGTGGTTCTTTTTCTCTTGATTTTAGCAACCTTTTTCCTGGTAGAAGACTATAATTTTTATTTTTGAATCAAACATGATCTTATCATTTGATTTGATCATTTGATTTGATTTATTGATTGATGTAATTAAAACGGCTTTAGGCCAATTATACTAATTACAGTATATATTATACATCTCATTTTAAATAATGATGGACAATCCACACAGCATCTTCTATACAAGCTAAGCAGAACTTGTGTTGTACAAATTAAATAATTAAATAGATTACATAGATACTACCCAACTAGCAAGGGAATCCTATAATAAAATACAATAGGTTAAATAAGACTAAAAAAGCTCATATAATGGCTTTTCTTGAGACTCTTTTGCTTATAAGTAATAGCACTGCGCAAGCATTTTTACTCTCAAGGGCAAATTCACTAATATAAATGCTTTGTAATTTACTAGCTATTTTATAGGACAATTACAAGACATATAATCTCATAAGTGTATTGACGAAGTCTAAATAGTCCTGCAAAAATTATAGTTTTATAAAAGCATTGTGTGATTTCCAGAATGTACAATATACTTGTCTGATATCATTACAAATATGCAGCAATTTAGTTTTATAATGGCATTGTGTAAGATTCCCAGATTTTATAACATAATTATTTAGCTGAGATCATTTTATGTATGAGGTATTTAATTCAACATGGCGGTGAGTTAATCTTATCTAAGAGTAAATCTAGCGTATTTTTACGTATTACAGTCTTATAAATGTCTTAATGCAGAGCAATTTTTGAAACATGGCGAATGATCAAAAAACAATAATTAAGTGCTTGAGCATATTTTTACATTATCTGACTCAATATTCAATTTATGTAAGCGTGATAAGAAATTAGCACAAACACTGTACACTTTTACAGTAAAATAGATTTGCCACATGTTAAATTGTATTTTCACTAATTCTAGCTAAGCTTTTTTCATTTATATAAGAAAACAAAAACTAAAATTACTTACGTAATAAACACTGCACCTAAATCAGTAAAAAAAAAAAAATTGGCCTGCCCAGCCAGCTTGTAAAATGTGTTACAAATAACTAAAAACCAAGTACGTTATTAGCACATTAATAACGTAATTACACTTGAAACGAACTAGAAGTAGATAATAACAAGAGTACTGGTACCAGTAGTAATCTTCTCCAAGGCAATTATAGGAGCTTTAGTGCTTCCAAATACTGGTGTAAGACTGTAATTAGCTCACTGTGGGAGCATCACAAGAACTTGTGCTCCAATAAGTGCGCCCAAATCCAGCGTTGTAGTACCGTTGTAGTAGTAGTTGTAGTACTAGTAGAATGTTTATGGAGTGTTGAAATGTAGTCTTGAAGACAGTTATTGGATCTATTTTGCTACTTGGGTATATATTTTTTATTAGGTATACATAATATGAAACACCTAGATCACCGGAAAAAATATCTGCAGATCGGAGCGTTACAGACGGAGATTCGCCCACTCCGCCACTGAAGTCGTCGTGAAAGGTCGACTGATATATCTGACTGACCATAATTTTTAATTAAAAAATCCACAGCAGTATTATTTCACGTTTTAAAACGGCCAAATTTTATCGTGATCTGTACAGTAATTTTAGAGATCTTTGGTAATTTTATTTATATCATCAATTCATCACTATCGTTTGCTATTATAATATTAGTAGGGGTCTGAATTAACTTATTAATAAAACTAATTTAGGTACAAAATATACAGATAAACGACATACAACAGAAACGTATTTTGTATGAAAATTCCACAGCTTCCAATCCAGAGAACTATAAATTCCGACCGCGCCCCTTCGAAATGGATAATCAGAGAGACAACTCTACCAAATGGGAATTTAGAGCCCTATAGAGGAGGCCTAATTGACAAAACACACTCTATTACTGCCCCTCGAGCGAGAATGAATTCGTATTTGTAGAGGGTGGTGTTTAGTATCTACACACAAAGACCTAATACCCTTGCCACATAGGGGTCGGTGATGGTTGTATAGTACCTACCTTCTTTGTTGAGATAATCCACGAAACGAATTAAACTGAAAAAACTATAGTTTAAAAATAATGGTGGCTGAATTGCGGGCAGTCCAGAATTAAGTTTATGGCGTTATTTATTTTACTTGAGTTTGGTATTAACCTCCATCTAAACGCCATATTAAAACAGTTATCGGTACTTTGTAGGAGAAGCGCTTCTTTTACTAATTTCAGTAGTAAAGTAACAACAAAAATAATAATCAAACACTACTCGCTTCGTACTATCGTGCATTGGCTTCGGTTTTTCAGACAGAATAAGCTGCGGATTATAATTTCCTCCGCTAAGCTTTGTAAGCTCTGACTTTTGGAAAATTATAAGGAAACCACAGGAACCTTCTACGAGTAGAAAAATAGTAAATTCCATGGAAAATGATTTTCTATTTATATTTCCACGCCGAGCTTTCTTCTCAATGTAATTCCTTGGATACTTTTACTATGTTGTTTTGCCCAAGAAGCTTGCTTGCCAGCTTCACACGCGTTATTTAGGGATTAAAATTAGCCTTTATGTTCTTCCAGATTCAGACTGTTAAGTTTGCAAAATTTAAGCTCGATTTATTCAGTAGTTTTTCTGTTGTCTTCGGTCAAATATCTTCACAATTGCACGAACCTTCGCCTTTATAATATTAGTAGGATAGGAAGTTCACAAAGCAGTAAGTATAACAATTTTATTTATTTTACACCTGCTTTTATGGCAATCCATATGAAATGTATTTAGCGCTGATATGCATCTATATTTTACAGGTAAATATAGAGAAGTTGTGTGAAGTGTGGAGTGGCACAAAAGTTTGGAGACCTATACCCAGCAGTGGGTGAAGTCGGGTTGCGGGTGATGATGATGATGATGATGATGATAGAGAAGTTTGTAAGAAGAACACTTTTTTAAAAATAGACAATAAACAAATTTTTAAAAGAGAGAGAGAAGTACAAATCAATATCCCACTCAATTTAATAGCCCCCATTAAATTGAGTGGGATAATGATTTGTACAATTTTCTAACTTTTGGAAAATTATATATATATAACATACTTTTTGAAAAACATTGAAAAGAGTCGAAAAATTTACCAGTACTCCCTAATCTCCGAAGTATCTGGTACCTTTAGTATTTGTATACTTACCTTCATAATTGACAAAAGTTCAAAACCCTTGGCGCGCGAGTCACACTCGCACTTGACGGATCTTGTTTTCTTAAAACTCTGCCAATTCAATTGTATTTTGCTAATAATGAATTGGAGTGCAATTTAGAAATTCAACTTTAACGCGAAAAAAGGTAGTAAAAAAAGACATTTTCCGGTTAGGTATTGCCACAAAACAACTGTAATAGTACTACATATTGTGAAAACCATAAGTTATTCTATAAATATAGTACCGTATTTTATAGCTCCCTGAAAATAAACGCAAAGTGTCAACAGAGGTGTCAACGGACTGCAAAAGACGAATCGATACCCTTCTCAGTTACCTTTTGTACACTTTTGTAACGAAGCTGTTAAATATTTTAGGGGCTTACTGTCCAGGAATCAATTTAAGGCGAGTTAAAAGAAAGGGTCCCTTATCTTTTGTTACCAGCTGTGCTGAACCAACAGGACCGATGGACCGACTGCGCGGATCTATTGCTTTTAAATAAAAGCGTATTTGAAAAGAAAAGAAAAACTACAGTTTGGATTTTACATTTGGGCGTTTATGATACAGTGTACCGAACTAGCTTTGGATCGTATTTACTCAGCAGTGTGACAAAAATACAATTGAATCCAGTTTGCTTAAAACTTAAACATGAACAACAAAATGAGCACTAAATGAGAAAATAACTTTTGTTGGAGCGTAAATTAGTCTGATTCTGAATCGTGCGTTTGTCCCATCACACTAATATTAAAAATGCGAAAGTTTGGGTGGATGGATGGATAGATGTTTGTTACCTCTTCACACCAAATCTACTGAACGGATCGGGCTGAAATTTTGCAAATAGGGGTTTATCCCGTAAATCAGTTCCCATGGGATGGAAATCACCTTTAAAGGTTAAACATAGAAACAAGCCGTGCGAAGCCGCGGGCATAAACTAGTAATGACATATTTATTTGGCTAGTTATCTACTCGTAAATTCAATCTTTTATGATTTGACTAAGTTTTTCTTCTTTAAAATTTCATGATTATTTATCGGGTGTTTATCGCAGTACGCAAACGTAGAAATAATAACAAAAGGTAGAGATCCAAAAATGCACGCCGAGTGTGAGGTACCCATGACGTTTTCTGAAGGGGGCGTGCATTCATTACGGATGTAAGCGGGTTAACTACGAACCTTATTTGTGTTGGAAGAACACCAACATTTCATCCCTTACATCCGTAATGAATTTGTCAAACTACGATAATTTTTATAGTAAAATGTGCGTGCATTTTCGGAATGGTTTATCTCTATATCTCGATAAATACTCACTAACTATTTTCTCTTTGTTTAGTGAATGTCAGACCAAAAATAAAGCAAACCAAAGACAGAAGTTTTCGAGCTAACAACGTAAACGACGTTACGCAAGGTGGCAGACTTGGACCTACCCCTCACGCGCATAAGGGACAAAGAGAATGAAAAGATCGGATAGGGTGGAATCTCTTTTCAAGTGTTCTAATAAATTGGTAGCCAGTTTCGTGCCTCGTAAGCAGAAGCCAGTCATGTAAATAGGTAACTAAAAAGTAAAATTTTCGTTTTGTAGACCCTCTACGAAACCTCTACGAGTTGGTCGAATTGTCACAGTTACAAGTCAGCTTGACATTTTCATTACTTCGACTCGATTACTTAGATTCGTTGATACCTCGTCCATTTTTTACTTCGCACATCCAAGTGGAAAAGTCATTGGGGAAATTCGTAGGGTGCGACGCACCGGCGTGTTTTCATTTCAGCCAGTGCCGTTTGCGCGAACGTCGCGAGAGGGCGCCACTCCCGCTCCGCCGCCGTACCACGTGACTTGTTGCTTGAACGGTAAACAAACCATGCACCCCGATGCAACCTGACCAAACTATGTTCAACAAAAGCTCCTGACATGAATTTTATAGCAAAACCCCTGTACAATCACGCGAAGCTATTCATGCTGCTTAGTTTTGCGCTCGCGATATTACTTACAGGCGTTTTATTGCGATACCGGAACGAAAAACTCGAAACAGATGAAACACAGTTCGACGACAGCGAATACGAGCCTTTGACAAATGGAAGCACGGCGGAACCGCGCAAAACGAGAAAAGAATACATTTACAGACTTTTGACAAATACAACCCGCTCTCTCATACAGATGGAAATAAAAGCGCGGAGGCTGGAGGAAAATATGCGAAGGATTAAGGAGAAGACTGCAGATATATTGTGGAAGAATAAGGACAAAGCACTGTGGCACATCCTTTTCAAGAACATAAGCAGGCATATATCCATCAGGCATGAGTTCCACCAGCACGCGAGTCTAAGAAGAATCATGCAGGATACACATCCCCACGTTCATAATCGGAGAAGAAAAGTTTTCCTTTCATAGACTAGTTTGTTTTAAGTACTTTTGTAAACGTGACTCTATTGAACTGACAATAACGTATTTAAGTGTTTTGTGTTGCAATTGCAAGGAGTTCATATTGCAAGCACGTAAGTACCATACGTTTGACTTATAAAGTATCTTAGATACTTTTATTGCTATGATCTACGTCTTGGTTTCTAGCGATAAGAATGCTAGCATCTTTGTTTTTTTTCTCGCAATAGCCAGACAAGTCAGACTACCCTAAATAGGTACGTAATATTATGCCTTTAGTATAATACTATGCTGTTGAATTTACAAAACCAAAAATCATAGTTGGTATAAACATCTCAGTCTAAGGGTGCCTTGTTGTTTTCTGTGACATAATGTAATATGCATCTACATAAAAGATTATTGTATTATAATACCCACAAAGCAAATATATACCTACAGAAAAATCTAATCTAACCTAACATAATCCTAACCTAGCCTAACACCATCACAATGAATAGATTTAGACAAATAGTTGGCTTGACAGCATTATTTTTATAGCTACACAAAATTCCACGTTAATGTTTCACTATTGAATATTCAATCCAGTCTTGATTGTACATCGTCGCACGGTACTGAGATATACTGTTATCATATCATGTATGTACCTATAGGTGTATCGTTCGAGTGATGTTTATTTACATCATCATTGGCTACAAGCCGGTTCTTGAGTGCGGTCGATTTTGTTCGCTTGTGATGTCTTGCTGTGAGTATTTTTGTGTATTCTACATTTAATGAACATTTAAATATCTACGTAGCTAAGTGGATCTAAACAATTCAATTTGTACTTGGTACGCTATAGCTTTAGAGTTGTTAATAATAATATAATAATGCTGGACAATTCACACAGCATCATCTAGCCCAAGCTAAGCTGTGCTTGTGTCATAATAACACAAGCACCATGTACTAGATACAGTATATTTTCTACAGTTGTGGAAAGTTTCTTTTTGCTTTCTCAGTTATTAATTGTTGGTTCACAAGACATTTTTAATTAAGAAATACCTTTGTGTGGGTGGTTCCAGTAATAATTTAGCCAACAATGGTTGATGAATTTCGAAGATCCTTCTCTAGACCTTTGTGATCTATTGTTGGCTGGAGTTCACTCACTAAGTAAACATAGCGTAGGTTAGTAGGTATAATATGATTTTTTTAGGTTAGGATATACAGGGTGGATTTTTGGTTGGGGGGAGGTACCATAACCGGTGTAGCTAGAAGAAAATGGTCTTAGGAGACTTAAGAGAGTAATTGTAATCGTCATTCACAGATTTTCAACAAAAAAAAAATTAACCTTTAGCAAGGGCATATTACAGAACACATTTCTTTGATACTGATCAAATTTTTTATCGGACTAATTGAGATAAAAAAAAAAACAGAAATTGTAATCTCCATTCACAGATTAAAAAAAAGACTTTTAGCAAGAAAATGGGCATTTTACACATCGCATTTTTCGATACCTACTGATTAAAAATGTTTATCGGACTAGTTGAGATAAAAAAGTCAAATATTTCAAAAAACTTTTCCCATGTGCCTACAGTGCGCCAGAATTATTCAAAATAGGAAGTTTTACTGAAAAGAAACGTTCCTTCATTTTTTTAATACGTACATAATAAACTTTGTAACATTTCTTCAATAATTCTTTAATTATCATATCCAGTAAAAAGCTTCGTTCATGTTACTCACATGATAAAAGAAATAAAGAAACCGGAAAAGGTCAGAATGTGGAAAAAAGTGTCAGACACATCAAGCCCCCTGTAATTTATCATTCCTGCCCTCTGGAGGAACTTCAAAGAAACTCAAATGAGGTTTCTCAAACCCTACTGATTTTAATCTCGCTGTTTAGATAGAGCCTTTTGAATCTGTCTGAACTTTGAGGAATATTAATCGCGGTTTATAAATTTTCTAGGGATCGTATCAAGGTCAGGCTGTTTTGGGTTAAAAACTAGATAAGCTGCTGTTGCTACCGCCGGTACATAATTAGAGGACATACTTAGTGTCCTCTAACTGTGTAACTTCATAAACAATGCCCCTTTTAGATACATGCCTACTTAGTAAGTAGGTAAAGGTTCTTAATCAGGTCCAAAGCTAAACTATTTGACACTATAATTTTGTAGTAATTTGACTATACTTTTTATTTCAATCGTTGTGATAGGAACGGCGACATTTTTAGTGCTGTCATAGTTTAAGTATAGTTTTAGTGACATTTAAAATGACACTAATTCCTACCTAAATATAAATCGGTCTTGTACTTACTTAATTGAGATTAAGGAGGCTATGAACACATGACAACCTGATAAACTAATAGGTAAGTACGCTAAAATCAAATGGATTTTTTGATAAACTTGCACCCATATTTTCTGGTAAGCATTTTAAAAACCCAATTTTCCCCAAAAGACCGCTCGTAAAGGACCTGTCACCTTCAATAAATCGTCGATAGGAATCAAAACATTATTTTCCGTTGCACAGAATGAGGGTATGTCGTGGGGTAAGAACCCCTGTCCTTTAGTAATCTCGTCAGGTAACGCTTGCATATAAATTACCCCCTTTGTTTGGGGTAATCCTATCAAATGGCCATTGTTTGTCTATTTACCAACTTTTCGTACTCCGTTGAGCATGCTAAATAGTTTGATTAGGGTGGATTAATTCAATATTATGGAAATCCTTACTGATTTTCGTTGAAGTTTGGATTATTCTAAACCTCATCTTATCTTAAATCAACTGAGTCTCTTATGAGGTCTATTCTATGTCCAGTCACAATAGCTTCCCTCTCCCTCTTTTTCCTTCGGTCCAAATTTCGGTCGGTTCTAGCATCCTATATATTTTTTTTAACCAAAAGGAGGTAATCATAGAACTATTGGTTGAAAATATTTTATGACACTGGTTTCATCGGTGCATATCGCAGAATTCCTAAATAATTTTTGGTTTTGAGAGCTTTCATTCATCACCGTTTGTCGTTCATTTTTAAACTCGTATTTGTACCTTTTTTCGCTGTGCTTGGGCAATTATAAATTGTTGAAGTTTGTATTTTTGGTTTTTGGTAATTACTATTTAATTTGTTGCTTTCTGTTCTTGTTATCAGTTTTTGTGAAGTTTTCATTCCTTTGTTTGTAGTATATTTCTTTGTAGTATTATTATTTTGTTGTATGTATTTGTGTGGCATTCGTTTAGTAGGTACTACGTGTATTAGTATTAATAGTTTATATTTACGTTAAGAAGCACCGCCATCCTTTATTTTTCTGGAATCGTTTTGGTTGCCTGGAAGAAATCGCTTATAGCTTTTTAGGCCTTATGGCCGCCAGTTCCATTGCTGTTCTTTATAATGTTTCTATGTAAAATTTGTTTTTCTTAAGGTCATGAATAAAAGTATTTTCTATCTATCTATCTATCTCTCTGTTGACATAAAATATCTTGGATTCTAGAACCAAGATAGGGTTAGCTCTTTGGTTGACTTGTTTACCATACAACGTGGGGATGTTTTTCGTTTGTTTTCAACCAGCACCGACATCCCAAGAGTGCCTTGGTAAAGTTTATCGCTGGATATTTCGCCAGAGCCTTGATTTTGATTTGATTTGATTTGATTTGATAGAGGAGTGGCGATAGGGAAATTCACTTGTAGACAATGTTGGAAAAATTATCGACGCTGCTACCCCGAAAACCCCTTTGGGCAGTTTGAAAGCATCGCTAGAAAATTATAGCACACTTATAAAAATTTATTAAGAACTGAGTTTGCTGAATACGAAGCAATAATTTGAGCTTTTTCACACTTGTATGCGTACAACAAGTTATATTCACAGATAATTATTTTAGATAACTGACATGTAAATCGACTTTATGAATTAAATTTATATATTTCTATATTCTTAAATTTTACGGGATTAATAGAAATCCCACGGAATATCCCGTCTATTACCAACCGACTAACCACTTCTCTATACACAAGCGAAAGAATCATCAGAATCGATTGATTGGAAACTTCAAAATACTATCCTACTAATATTATAAAGCCGAAAGTTTGTGAAATGTGAAATTTTGTTACCTAAGATTTCCAAAACTACTGAACAAGTCAGATGAAATTTGGCGTACATTTAGAACAAAGCTTAACTACTAATATACCGAAAATACTACTAATAAAGTTAACAACATTGATGATAAGCCTACATGATATGTAACGTTAATAAGGTTAATCTGAATCGAGCTAATAAAGTTTATGTTAAAATAAGTTCACAATGTTAATAAATTTCGTATTAACAGGCAAAGGCCCCGGCTACGCGTCTCCGTTGGATGCATTTAACAACGGCCCTCGAGAGGAACTCCTGTACGTGGTGACCGTCCAACCTGATCAGACGAAGCAGGACTATTTGTCTACTGTCGATGTTAACCCAGAGTCACCAACCTACTGTCAGGTATGATAGACAGTTTAGACACCCACGTCGAACGTTACGTCATTAACAATGATCCGAGAAAAGAACTCCTGTACGTGATGACCGTCCAACCAGATAAGACAAAGCAGGACCACTTGTCCATGTCGATGTTAACCCAGAGTCACCAACTTACTGTCAGGTATAATAGACAGTTTAGACAGCCACGTTGAACGTTACGTCATTAACAATGATCCGAGAAAAGAACTCTTGTACGTGATGACCGTCCAACCAGATTAAACAAAGCAGGACCACTTGTCCACTGTCGATGTTAACCCAGAGTCACCAACCTACTGCAAGGTATGATAGACACCCACGTTGAACGTCACGTCATTAACAATGATCCGAGAAAAGAACTCCTGTGCGTGATGACCGTCCAACCAGATCAAACGAAGCGGGACTACTTGTCCACTGTCGATGTTCACCCAGAGTCACCAACCTACTGTCTGGTATGATAATTGATACGAGAGAGGAACTACTGTATGTGGTGACAGGCCAACCAAACCAGACGAAGCAGGACTATTTGTCCACTGTCGAAAGTTGACTTTTTAGAGATTTTTATTGTTGTCGGCAGGTTGTCGGTAGGTATATTGTGTCAAATGATAAATGAAATGAAATCACTTTTAATATTAGTAAAAAGTGTCATCATCGTTCGTTTAAATTTACAATTCTTATCTACGCAAGCGGATATTTTGATCAGCTATCCAATGACATGACATTTATGACTTGACTTCTTTGCTATTGGCAATATGTGTCTGGTTTGTCACTTTTCTGCCAGTGTCATGACATTCAGGGCGCATTCCGAAATACGATTATAATGCTGATAGCGATCACAACAATATTTTGCGATTCAAATTAGATATCACGATATTGACAATTGAGTGCTATCATTAATTCGGAAAACTTAATAACGCTCACGGTCACGGATCGCGGTGTCAATGTCAGTCAGGTAAAAGAAAACGAAAAAAAGAGAATACAATACTACGATGAATGCTAATTGTCAGTTTTGAAAGAGCGCGCACGATTTCAGTTTTTAGGATGTTCGGTGATTTTGCAAAATGGTACATGTAATGACGTCAACACACGGGACATCGTTGTCGCGCTCACAGTAATTTGGAACGCTTTTGAGCGCGCCAATATCGATTTTAGCGTAATTCGGAATGTACTCTCATTTTATGATATCAAATGTTGACTGTTTATTTATAGCTCTGATGGACATCCAATAATAGTGATACCCAATAACTATTCTAGTTTCCTAATTATCATATTTTGTACCACAAGATCTTAAATTCTACCTACAATCCCAGCGCGATCAGAAAGGGATAAAACTATTTCGAACAAACATAGGCTGCTACGTATTTTGATTTCGACTGACTGGCCGAGCACAGGGATTTTTGTCATAATCTATGACGAGATGTGGTGTCATTTTTCTCCATTCTACCCTAGACAACAATCCATGTGCTAGGCCTGCTGAACTTAGCGCGCCTCTCACATGTTACTTTGACAATGTTCCATCTCATTTGAAAACGCGTGAATTGTACCAAAATCTAAATATTTTTTTGATAGATAATAAATAAATAATGCTGGACAATTCACACAGCATTATCTAGCCCCAAGCTAAGCAGAGCTTGTGTTATGTATGGGTACTAGATAACTGATATACTTAATACAGTACACTACAAAGATAGCTATTCTTTATTATGCATAGAAAACATCCAGAACGCCCTGGACAAATGTCTGCAGATCGTACAAACATTTGTCCCGAGGCGGAAATCAAACCCGCAACCTCCGTCAGGCAGACCTTCGCCCGCTGCGCCACAGAGGTCGTCCAAGATAGTAGTCCACTTGGATAGCTCGTGGAATAAACTTCGAAATGATCTGTAATAGTAGGTAAATAGTGCATAACTTATCTCTGTTCCTTAGCTAAGAAAACGCCCAAAGAAGGAAAATGAGGAAATTAAGCGAAAACGAGGCTTGATTGCGCTGTCTCAAATAATAGTTCATTAGCTGCCAACTCGCAAAGTATGAGGTCAGAGCATCTTCGACCTTCTTGTGATGAACACAGAGCTTATATTTTAGTTGAGATTACTTATTCCTGTGTTTGTAGGTAGGTAAAGCGAGTTAGTATGTGAGAGTTGTATCCCGTGCTGTTCCGAAAGGCTATTGTTCCTCGTGATTACCTATATGGAAAAATAGTCCTTAAATCAATATATACTAATCACATCACATCACACTAATCACACTATCACACTAATCACATTACATCACACTAATATTGTAAATGCCAAAATTTGGATAGATAGATGCATGGATGGATGGATACGATGTTTGTTACCTCTTCATGCCAAAACTACTGAACAGATCGGGCTGAAATTTTGCACACAGGTAGTTCTAATCCTGGAATCAAACATACTTTTTATCCCATAAATCAGTTCTCGTGGGATAGAAACAACCTAAAAACGTTTCCATAGAAACAACGCGTGTGAAGCCGCGGACAGAAGCTAGTAATATAATATTATAAAGAGGAAAGATTTGATTGTTTGTTTGTATTGAATAGGCTCCGAAACTACTGGACCGATTTGAAAAATTCTTTCACCGTTAGGAAGCTTACTTTTCAGGGAGTGACATAGGCTATATTTTATCCCGGAATTCCCACGGGAAAGGAATCTACGCGGGTGAAACCGCGAGGCTATCGTCTAGTTTGAAATACATTGGTCGCAGACTTAGGCCCATAAATTAAGGTGGCCTTAGATCAGAGGAGTGAGTCTATTTGACGTCAGTAACGAGACGTGATCGCCACGTCTTCTTTTAGAATGGGTTTTGCGTAGTTCCGTCTCCGGGCGATAGAGGCGCTGCTGTACCGAATTGTATGGAAAAGGAGACATCACGATCACATCTGTCAAATACACCCACCCAACTGAACAGAATAAAGCCTTCTTGCAATACCTACCTTCTTTCTAACTTGTAATAAGGCCAAAATTAGTTCTTTCTGGTAACAACCAAAATAATAAAAGCCTCAGTTACTATTATCCTCCTGTAATAGGTTGGTACTGTGGCAAGTTTCTTTAGGAAATAAAACCTCAAAAAGCAATATCGGCAGAATGTTCACAATTACGCACTAGTAAGTGAATAAAATGTTATACTGCTGGCCGTTTAGTCCTGTACGATGGCAATTCCCGGTAATCCGAGATCTAGGGTGAGTTTGCACAGAAAACTGATTATTTCATCTCTTTTTAACCGGTGACATCCTACCGGCTTTTGTCAGTTCAAAAGAACACAATACTGAGGTGACAAGACGGAACAATGTACCTCAACTAGCCTCCTCTCTGTAACTTGACAACAGTCCTCTTCCAATAAAAATCATTACAAAAAATCTATTTATTTGTGGCTGAGTTGCAATGCAATTCCAATGAAAAGATTCAACTAATTGAAGAGTATACAAAGATGTGAATCTTTACCAATATATTATAACCTGGCAATGTGCGAGACACAAAAACATTTTATCAAAACTAGAACATCTTCATCAAATATCAATCTATGTAGTGTATTGTATTAAGTACCTTTATCAGTTATCTAGTAGGTATCCATAACACAAGTTCTGCTTAGCTTGAGGCTAGATAATGCTGTGTGAATTGTCCAGCATTATTTATTTATTTATTAATTTTCAACCCTTTATCAGATCATATAAAACAGTTTTCATTCTAAATGTCGCCTAAGAAAATGTACATTGCAGTCCAGGCACAGAATAAGCAAGAGCACCAATCTAAATTAACAGGAGGAATGCAATATATCTCAGGGATTTGCTACGGGGATTTAAGACGATGGATCTCTTTGGGAAAGCGAATTAGACGCTGGGATAGATGACCGATATCACCTCCGACATTTTATATACGTGGAAGACTGAGTAGGACAATTTAGCGTCTACGGAAAATTCGACTAAAACAATTCGTCTAATGCAATTCGACTAAAACAGTTAGACTAAAACACAATTCGAGTAAAAACATTTCGAGTAATGACAATTCGAGTAAAGCAATTCGACCTTGAGTTGACCCGACTTGTAGGCCTCCCATCCCCGCGAAGCGGGGGGGGGGGGGGTCAAATATATACCCCGCAGGGCACTGCAGGTGGCAGAGCCGTTGACACAAAATTTTTCGATGTTAAAACTAGTTGAAATGTTTTTAGTCGAATTGTGTTTTAGTTGAATTGTTTTAGTCGTATTTTCCGCAAAGCTAGACTTAGGCTGGTTTATACTCAACCGTCCTCACGGTTTGTACGTTGAAAGAAGTTGAAAGAAGTTGCTGGCTTGAGATTGGTGCAGTGATATTTTGTATGAAGGCAAATAAGTACCCAAGATTCATTAAACGATGACTTTCTAAGACTTTTTTCCGAGCTGGCTGTCTAGTGCCAAACATAGAAATAATAGTAAAAATGGTGAACTGCCATCATAACATCTTAACTAAATATACTTAGCTATCAACACTTTCCAGGTCATAGTTCTCACACAACCTGTTTACAGGTCATTCATCGAACCTACACGGGCAGCACAAAGGACGAGCTTCACCATAGTGGCTGGAACGTCTGCTCCAGCTGTCACGGTGACAGTTCCTTAAAGAGGAATCTCCTCATTCTTCCCGCGCTGCAGTCTGGCAATGTCTTCGCTGTTGATGTTGGCACGGATCCGAGGAAACCTGAGATTCATAAGGTATGTTTAGAGTGAAAGCTGGTTGGTTGAGTCGACCCCTGGATCTCAATGGATTAATCATAAATAAATAAGGATAAATACTAATAAATAAATAGAAATAAATCACTACATAGTATAAAACAAAGTCGCTTTCTCTGTCCCCGTGTATGCTTAAATCTTTAAAACTACGCAACGGATTTTGATGCGGTTTTTTTTTATAGATAGAGTGATTGAAGAGAAAGGTTTATATGTATAATAATAGTAATATTTTATTGCACCCGTGCGAAGCCGGGGCGGGTCGCTAGTAAATAATAAATAAATAGTAAGTAATAAATAAATAAACAATAATAAATAAATAAGGTTTAGTTGATACACTTGAGACGAACCGACAGATTTACTAAAATTGATAGTACGTATTTGATTCGCAAATTGTTTTCAATACAAGCTTTAAAAACCTGATATCCAAAGCGTCGTAAATGGTTTTGTGCCACGTTCTGCACCATTTCAGATTAAATAGCGTAAAACTGCATTTTACGTCGGTCACAAACCCGAACTTTTTTAATTTTCAGTGTTTTACTGCTTTGATTTAACCATGCGCTGTCGTAAAACTCTTCTTAAAAATTGACTTTTACCTTTATTATCAATGCGTTCAAGAAAATAAAGCCCAAGTTTCAAAGATAATTCCTTTGTTAATGAACTTTCCCATTCAGAGGTTCGAGTTTATTTGTTGTTATTAACGAGATGTATTCTTGTATTTTGTATTTTCTTTATTAATCAAAAACTTATTCTATTCTTTAAACCTATATATATAAGGTTTGTCTAGTGTCGACAGTTACAGCGTGTTGCCACACATTTGCCATGAAGTTAAACTTAAATAAACATTATCATATAATATAGATGGATGTTTTCTATGTATAATAAAAAATATTTATCTATGTCGTGTATTGTATTAAGTATATCAGTTGTCTAGTACCCATAACACAAGCTCTGCTTAGCTTGGGGCTAGATAATGCTGTGTGAATTGTCCAGCATTATTTAATTATTTATTTTATTTATATACCTACCTACTAAGTCTACCTAACATTATCAGAGATTTACACAAATATTACCTTGTACCACACTACATAACACTTACTGCGAATGAAGTTCACCTACCCTCTACTAATTTGTTAAAAATTGTTCAATATTCATTTATAATTATTCTCCTTACTTGATTTTACGCACTTAAGTAAAATGATTTTTTTTTTGTTATTATAATCTTTATGAATATTATTAAAGTTTGTTATGGAAGAGCGTTACCTCCTAATACAGGTATTTCATACTTAAAAGGAGGTTCCGAGCACGGTCAAAGTATATTGTAATATTTGATTAATGATATAAACATTTTGTATTTTTGTATTTGTATTACCTACAACTAGCCGAAGTACACACAGAAATGTGATCGTGACGTCTCTTTTTTCCACAAAATTTGGTACTGCGCCTCTACCGTGCGGACAGGAAACTACGTAAAACTTATTTAAAAAGGAGACGACACGATATCGTCCCGATAATAACGTCAAATAAACTCACCCCTCTGATTTTCTCTTAAGCAAAACTCCAAACAGCTACCTATCTATCCAATTTACTGATATTTATCGTCCCGATTTATTCTATTGTTTTAACGAGGTCTTGTTTTATCTCCCAATCAGGGATCCTTTTACCCGTCTTGAGATTTAAACTTGTTGGATTATAGGTAATTAAATTTTATAGAAATGCTCGAAACAATTCTGTGTTGCTTTTAGATAGCAGAAATTAAAAATGATTAATTTAAATTTTAAACACAACAATGCGATAAAAATTAATGATACCAAATTTTGTCTTATATTTAAACCAGTGGTGATTTACTTATAAACAATTTCATCATTAAATTGCAATTTATATTTGACCTCTATTGAATAAGTTTAAGATTTGACTTGTCTTGACTTACAGTCTAAAGAAATATAGGTACCTAGGTACATCATTGATTTTGATTTAAAATTGACCTACCTATATTGTTAAGAATAACACGTTCTTTGGCTGCGGTTCATTCGTCGTTTGCCCGTACACGTGCTTTGCCACTATTTTGAGTGATAGCTGGTGACTTACGCTCGAATACTCAAACGCAACTCAGATTCAAACACGTCTCAAGTCTCAATGTTTTTTAACATATTTCCATTGAAACCTGTCATAAAATGTCTACTTGAGACGTGCTTAAATCTGATTTGAGTTTGAGTATTTGGGGGTTACACAATTACAAAAGCTGAACAGCTTACTAAAAAGCTTATGAATGCACGAAGGCACGAGGAGTCGTCAAGTTTTACAAAGTGTTACTTTAGCTCATAACTGATTAAAATTTACCAAGATCTACAGAACTGTAGTTTCTGAAAGTTGCTTAAATTTGTAGCAAAAATTATCACAACACTTGGACGCAAACTTGAACCGAATGGTGGCAAACTTCTTGGAGAACTGCGAGCTTTTAGCATACTGTTGCATACTGAATAGAGTTTGCCAATTTATTATTTGTTCCTATAAAACTTGTCTCATTTGTTACTTATCTAGTTTTTAATTTCTTTGGAATTAGTACTTATGTATTTTCTACAAGTAACATAATATCTACATGTCTCTACAATTTCGAGGTGACTGTGATACCTTTGCTGAGTTATTTACTCAGAGATGAATTTTATTATGATGACCTCTGTGGCGCAGCGGGCGAAGGTCCGCCTGCGACGCAGGAGGTTGCGGGTTCGATTCTCACCTCGGGACTAATGTTTGTCCAATCTCCAGATATTTGTTCAAGGTGTTCTTGATGTTTTATGTATAATAAAAAATATCTATGTAGTGTATTGTATTAAGTATATCAGTTAGCTAATACCCATAAAACAAGCTCTGCTTAGCTTGGGGCTAGATAACGCTGTGTGAATTGTTCAGCATTATTTTTTATTTATATTTCTTTATTATGTTCCTCTCAATTAAAAATCCCCTTATCATGATAATCTTTATAATAATGATGATGATGATTATACTAGGGAGTTTTTGCCAGCTTTTGCCCCAAACTGTAAAGCAGTCAATTTACCTGAATCTTATCAGCATATCTCTAAAACGGCAGGTGATAGAAGGCTCGGAGATGAGGTCATTCAACTGCACCTTCCCCCACACTACCCACTGCCTCGCTACCGGGGAAATCATGATTTCTACGATGGGTGATAAGGAAGAAAATGGAAAGGGGGACTTCGTGCTCATCGATGCGAAGACGTTGAAAGTGAAAGGTAAAGAATATTTATGATTTGATAAGAGTAGGCTGTCCTTTCCTTTACTTATTATTTAACTACTAGACTTTAACACACCTCGAAGTTACATTATGTATAATCAGAAGATTATACTTGGCTCTACAGAAGTAGAGCCAAAGTATAACAATATTCCTGATCCAAGTTTCACTGTCGTATGATATTTGTATTAACTACGATCTAAATTTATCAAAAGACAGGTATGTATATGAATTTGAAATTAGAATATTAACGTAGCTACTTTCTTAAGAGTCCTGGAAAAAATAGCTATGTGATGTTCAGAAAAAAATTATCAATCGCATTCTGTCAACAATTTTTTTTTCTTCGTAGAGTTACTCTTCATCACCGACGACAATCTTTCTTCATTACTAAAGAAATTCATGTTTATGTGTATTTAAAAAACATCACTTCGGATTCAGACCATACGGCCTATAATTAGAACTAGGCTCATGAGTTCTCCATATTTGTGGACAAGTCAGTCGAAATCTATTCCTCACCTGCTTAAGCTGTTGCTTATCTGGTTCTATTGAACCTGAGCAGAGAAATTTGGAATTTCTATTCGTGGGGAATTTCCTGTTCAACGATGCGAAGACCTTGAAAGTGACAAGTGGTTCTGCATGCGAATAGGAAAGTAATGAGAAATCTAATAACAGCCTGATGTTATTAATAGTCTGTGATTTGGGGAGTCAATATTTCAAGAGAGATAATATGTTTGAATATCTTTAAGATCGAGAATACCAAGTTATCGAATAAATGAAGCATTTATTTGTCTCTCACATGGTGCTTATAAATAAATGGAATACTTATTCAAGTATTAGTATCTGTAGGAAGATTACCTATATTTTTCGACTTTAGTTGAAAAGAAAGTATACCTGTTTCTTAGTTACCTATACATAATGATATCATCAACTTATGACCTGTTTTGTGAGAGACTGATGCCTGTGATCGACAAATCTAATGAATGCGTCAAAAGAAATGCGTCAAGGCTGTTATTTGATCCTAAATGTTTTGTAAGACAATTTCATTTGAAGGAACATGGACAAAGGGGAGCAAATTGGCGAAATTCGGTTACGATTTCTGGTACCAGCCCTACCATGATGTAATGATCGCGTCGGAATGGGGAACGCCGAAGCACTTCAAATCGTGAGTTATTTCCGATTAATTGTCATCCATTTTTGTTTCAATTGATTCTGCTTGATCGACCGTAAAGTTGTTTTGCTTCGGGTCTTGGAATTTAATAATGTTCGTGATTTTCCAACTCGTAACAACAAATTTGAGGATTTTATCTCTGGTTTACAAAATCTTTTTCGCAAATTTTAAAGTTTCTCGGGAAAATTCATTTTAAAATCCTCAGCTTTTACGAAAATGATGTAGACAATAACTTTACGTGACTCTGTTTTATAAATAGTGGATTTCACCCTGGTGATATCACTAACAAGGATCGCTACGGCACCATGCTGAACGTGTACAAATGGTCAACACAAGAACTCCAGCAAGTCATCGATTTGGGTCAGGAAGGCTGCGCGCCCCTGGAGATCAGATTCCTCCATGATCCGAAATCCGCACAAGGATTTGTTGGGTGCGCAGTCGAGGCCAACGTTTACAGGTATGAGATTTGTAGGGATTTAGTTTATTGTGAGAAATCTTGCTTGTTTGTGGAGTAAGGAATCGGATATTGTTGCAGGGAATAAGCTGAATTTCACAATTTTTTTATTATTTTCTGGCAAATACAGTATTGCATTACAATGCAATACTGTAAAATGAGTGGATGTATTGAAAAATGTCCGTGTTTCTAAATTATTAATTTGCCTGAGTAAAAACGAGTCATGGATACAATATGACTCGTTTTTATCTAATGGATTAAATAAAGTAACATTATTGACCCATCGAAAATACTACAAATATCCAGAGAAAAGGGAGGTTTCCTAGCTAATTCTCAAATTGGAAAACTCAGTCCCCACATAGTTTTTTTATTTGTTTAGATTCTACAAAACTACGGACGGAACGTGGAAAACCGATAAAGTCATCGACGTTCCTGCAAAAAGAGTAGCCAAAGATGGCGTTGTATCCGAGCTCAACGGTAAGTTTATTTTGTTTTTCTTTTACTTGGCTACATTGAGACCGGAGGACTGTTCGTCGGTTACCGTTTTCGATCCGCAAATGATAGTTGTTATTAGTGTTACTTCTTGACTTAATGATTTCACCATGTAGATGTGTTAGATACCTAACTCCTTGGTTTAATTTACCAGCTCTACCAAGAAGTAGTTTCAAAAAGGACCAGTAGTCGACAATTTCGAATCGGATTTGCTGTTTATTTTCCAGGGTCGTTTCTGTGTAAATGGAACTTTTTGTTTTATTTTATTTAATGAACTTTTTGTCGACTTTTCGTCTAATACTTTTTGTTAGAGTCAATAAACGTAACTCCTAACATACTGAAGCACCTACATTGGTTCTAGTTTTTGGAGCTTCTTATTTACCTTATTTTGTATGAGTGCTGTTTGTCTTTGCCAGTCATCAAGAGGATTCAATGTATATTGTCTCTTATTGTTATTCAAATGACTTTCATGTATTCAAATGACTTTCATGTCTATATACCGCTGGGGTTGCTTGAACGCTGATCAAAATAAAAAATAAATGAAGGTTGGTTGAAGTTTGACCAAATATTACCTGACCAGTCTGTCAAATCATAGGTTATTCTAGCACAACCAATTGCTATTGTCAAACCATTGATCAAAGTGCTGCAGGTTTCATTCCGGGTGTTCTGAGTGTTTTCCATCATCATCATCAGTCTATATTAGTCCACAGCTGAACATAGGCCTCCCCTAATGAGCGCCCCTGTTTTCAGCTTGCCGCATCCAATTTCATTTAGTCTAATTTATGTTAATCAAATTCAATTTTTTTTTTGTCTAATTTAGGGTTTTTTTATGTTTAATACAAGATGTGTTTTGTATTTTATTAAGTTTATCAGGTAACTATTAAACATAACACAATCTCTGCTCAGCTTCGGGCTAGATGATGTTGTGGATTGTCCATCATTATTTATTATATAAAAAAACTAATCAGCGTTCGAGCAACCGACTGAAAAACTTCGAAATATATAGTTCTCCTCTACCGTAACTACCTATTCCATACTCCTATACCAACAATTTCAGAGCATCATCCTTTTTTCAGGTCTTATATCCGACATTCTCATATCGCTGGATGACAAATACCTGTACCTATCATGTTGGCTCCACGGAGACGTGAGGCAATACGACATATCGGACCCAGCCCATCCGAAACAAGTCAGTCAAGTGATACTCGGCGGGCGAATAAATAATGAAGACCTTGAAGTTGTTGAAGATAAGGAGTTGAAGGTGAGACTTTTTATTCAGGTATAAGAGTGTTTTAAAGTGAGGTCAATACATTTTAGTCACCAGAAACTGAAACGACCAATGCACGAATCTATATAAGTTTTTTCTTGAATCGTTGTTAACAAGATTTTTTGTCGTTGTTACCCGTTACCTTTTGGTCATTTATACAGAAAAAAAAAAACTTTATTGCACACCAACAAAAATACAATACACGAGACCTTACATAAGATACAAGTACAATGGGCGGCCTTATCGCTTAGAAGCGATCTCTTCCAGGCATTTATGCTTCATTTATGTACGCGCAAACTCGACGCCAATAACTGGCGAGAGGCTCAGAACCGATATGCCTGGAAAATCTTGTGTTCGAAGCCAAGATCCACTTTGGGTCGCTGACTCACAGAATGTACAGGGTGAACTTTTAGGACGGGGCGTATACTGATCAAAAATATCTGATCTATGGGACCAACTGAGGTTGGAGTAGTTTTTGATCAGTATTAGAAACAGGATTGGCATCAACAAAAGTTTTGGTGTAGCAGGCTTATTTTCTTGCTAACTGTACTCTTATGTCTTATGTAATGTCTCCTTGTAATGTTATTATTTTATGGTGTACAATAAAGCATTTTTGTATTGTATTGTATTGTACATTTTTTGAAAATCTGTGAATGTGTTATGTATTTCTCTAAAAAATATGGATCAGATAAGTGTCCCAAGACCATTTTCAGGTAGCTACACCGGTTAAGGTCCTCCTATTACTGCTCCGTCGACAAATCTAACATGTAGAAGTAAAATAAAAAATAAATCAGAATAAGGTGGCCATAGATTATGTGGCGTTGTGTAACTTCAACCCTCAACCTCAACAGCCTGTATTGAATAAGAATAATATGAATAAGAATATCTTTATTTGTAACTAAGATACAGTATTTTGTAGTGATATGCATTTAGTAAGTTACAGTAATTTTCTACTTGCTAACACATTAAGTAAACTTATAAACTGAACTTGTAAATTAAGAACTTAAAACAATTACACACTACTTCGACTTACATTAATGAAACTTAAAGCTACAAATTGGCGTCCGACTCAGCATATGTTGTAATAGCCGTAGGCTACCACAACGCTGGTCTTCCGTCGGAACCATGCTGTGGGCGTCACGTACGAGACATAACATTAAAAACAGGAAATCCATCAACAGATTGAAAATAAGTCATGATACCTACGATAGATAGTTAATTTATTATGAGCAAACAAAAGAGAGTCTAATACTATTTGGTCCACTGCTGGACGCAGGCCTCCCCCTGATAAGCGCCTTATCGGCTTTTATCACATGGGAGTAATGCCCATAATCCCCACGCTGGGCATGCGGGTTGGGGATCGCAGTTCGGTGGTAGAATTTTATGCAGGGGGCGTTGTGTAATGAAGAGTTTAATTATAGGCGCGTAGCAAACCTTTAAAAAACTTAATAAACATAGCTAAAATTGGACAATTAACTTCAATTGAGCCAGTCACACCATGACACGACCTCCTTGCAATCCTCGCAATTTCAATTCACATACAGACATTCCACCCGATTCTGATTGTAATGGGCTAAATGAAAGGCCCGTGAGTTGCAGAATTACCTTTCCGCGCTGTCATTCTTTTCATTTCAGTTTTTGCTGATTCTACAATGGTTTTGCCATTTGTTGTTATGTTCGGTGGTTTCTGGTTTTGAAGCTACAGGATAATTGATTGTTGGATAGTTGTTGTGCTATCGATTCGTTAAAGCTTTAAAGGATTTCATTGGTTCTGCGTTTTAACTTCCCTAAGCCTAAACTCAGTTTAGACTTAGACACTCAAGTCGGCTACGCTGCCAACACAGCCCTGCGGATTGATGTCTGCAACATTATAGTATCATGTCGCCGACAGCCCGTCGACTTTTTGCGATATGCAGGTCCGCAACAAATGTCAGCGTGACAATATCTCCGCCATCATAGAGGTATTATAGTACAAGTCCGTGCTTGCTTGTTGGTCTGAAACTCAAATTTATCCCTTATCCATGATCCCTATACGACTGAAACTCAAAAAGACACTTCTTCTTTTAGAATCAACTTCTCGAAAAGTTCGAAAAGTTCTGTCTCGTGTATCAAGCCATATTTTGTTTATGTTGTGTTTTTTCTTGTTCTAAGCTCCCAGAATTTTAGATTTCCAAGCTTAATTTATATCACGATTTGTTTTATCTAGGAGCCAGCTAAACCAGTAACCCTGAAAGGCAAAAGACTGTACGGAGCACCACAGATGCTACAACTCTCTCTGGACGGAAAGAGGCTGTACGTCTCATCCTCACTCTTCTCTCCTTGGGATAAGCAGATCTATCCGAAAATGATTAGAGAGGTAATGTTAATATATTTTTTTTTAATTTATGTTGATCCTTTTAGAATTTGGATCAACAATATACAGGTTTGAAGGCTTTCAGAAGCGAAATGCAATCTAATATCGACATAATGTAAAGTAAGAATTTGTACAAAAGTATAAATGTATAATTTGAAACATAAACTTACCTTACACGATACTACAACGTTCACTTTATAGCCGTCCAAATATTTACTAGGTAGTCCTAATAAAAAAGATCATAGCCTAACCAGCTACACTATTCCGAGAATGTGAATCGTGAACAAACTATTTTATTAGATACACCCTCTCGGTCCCTTAGCCCTTATAGCCTGCAATAAACAGGTCTTGCCTTATATCAAAACCTTTTGTCTTATTTATGCGGTTACCTTTATAAAGCAATTTTTCTGAGACCCGTGTCACCTGCTTTTTATGAATAATTTATAAAGATACTACGCTTATTTTGTATAACAAATAGGTATGAGACGCAGTAATTTTAAATTGTTTTTCTAAGAAGGTAGTTTAAGTTTACGAGGAGATTCTTTTAGAATTTTAAAGAGCTAGACTGTCTGAGAAAAGTGTACTTACTTGCTCTTGAGTAAAAAGGAACAACCGTTAGGAAAACAAGTAGAAGTGTTACTTTACAGAGTACCTACGCTTGCATTATATGAATTCCTCTATGGTCGAATATTATTAAGGAAACTTCTCTAACAATCAGTATTGGAACAGGGCACACCATAGACTTTTCCTTGAACTCACGCGTAACAAAGCCCTATTCGCCATAGTACGATTTTCAACATTAAAACTAGTTCAAGCTCGAAAATTCCTATCCGAAAATTCCTCAAACCGGTTGAAAAATTGCCAACTCCGCTTAACCTCTAAAAACTCCACAGGGTGGGTGGATAGTAAAGTTGGACGTGGACACCGAACGCGGAGGCATGAAGTTGGACCCGCATTTCCTGGTTCACTTCGGAAACGAACCGGACGGGCCCACAGTGCCGCATGAAATGAGGTATGAGTTGAGGGGTTTACTTACTGCTTCTATGTACACTTCACTTCACATTTAAGTCGTAATTTCTATATTCTATTCTAATTTCTATAGATTGTATTGTGCTATTGTCACTAACTTCTTGGAGATGGTGAAATTGCTGCATCTTACATTTACTGTTACTTTAGTTGCTCCTCTGATAACCTACTATTTAGCATGCAGTGTCCACCTATAACTGGTTGTGCAATGAACTATCTCATTAAGTGTGCATTTTATATTATAAGAATTATTGTAACACCCACTGGTAGACCTAATAAATAAAATAAAATGTATTGGGGGGGATAGACCTAGACGGACATGGCAGGACGAATTGAACAAATTCCGGGTCGACTGGACGGAGCTGGCCAGTGATCGTGATGTCTGATCTGAAGTGGGGGGAGGCCTTTGCCCAGCAGTGGGATAAATTTGGCTAATAATAATAATAATCAGAGAAATTTTAAAAGTAGGAGGCATGATTGTGTGAGAGCCAAACAAGACAGTAAATATCGCAACGCAAAGAAAACTAATGATTACCATATTTCATAAGTCTCTCTTTTTGTCAATTTCTTGAATACCTACCATTATTATACAAAAAAAATCATCTCATTAAACATATTATTCAAGAGTGCAATTAGTTAAGGTGAAGTGATATGAAACTAATTCAAGAGTATTTAAATCCACTGTCCAGTCTGTCCTCTCCATCAGTAGGCATGGGGGGGGGGGTTAAATTAACGAAAAACTAAACACGGGGCATAGACAACCAGTCTTGTGGCATGCAGAATACAATTTTTCGATTCCACACATAGGCTCGTTTGAATCGCATTTGTGTTTAGAACACGTTGTGACGTCACACGTTTTGGGCATGTTATCTCTTAGGTCATAATGAGTCGGCAGAGACGCGACCGCGTCGACGCGGTGATGCCGCGGTCTGGACCGCTTACAAGACACATGTTCAGGTTGATTGCGGCACCGTGACCCGCATTCGGCTGCGCGACATTTTCGAGCTTTTAAGTTAATCTGGTATTTTAAGAATGTAGATGATGTTTAAAAATATTTGAAGTCACTGACGGTCGTCGCGGCTCTGCCGGCCGCTGGCATCCCGGTGTGAATGGAGTCTTTTCCCTTTGGCCTGTCCTATTTTCATTACCGTTCATTCGCTATGCCCCAAAAACTTGACAAAAGGCAGAATTTTCAATAGACTGAATAAATGTTCTGTTACAGATATCCGGGTGGCGATTGCTCTTCAGACATTTGGCTGGCCGAAGACTAAAATATATTTAACTCAAAAGTAATGCTATATACCTAGCATAATAATTATTAGTGTGTGCCAATATTTTTATACAAATAAGAATTGTGAAAGATTTCACGTTTGGTACATAATATTATGATTTTACTTTGACGATAGGTGATGCTGTTATATGCATTATTAATAATATGACATGTAAAATAGCATTTTAAGTTCGGTAATATTAATTAATCATTCAATAACGAATCGTTTTATACATTATCCAAGTAAGTAAACTGATAAATAATAAATTATATCCAAATATAACAAACATTTTATTTTATTATCTCGACAGTGTGAAATCAGCGTTTTTGCAAAATCTTGGATTAAATAAGAGAATATTGTCTGAAACACTCTTGACACGCCACGCGACCCGACGCAACGCGATGCGTGTCGAGTAAAATCTAATCGTACCTTTATATGACCAGAAAACGTGCCCCGGAAAGCTCGTGCCCCAGAAAGCCGGTGGTCCTGCGCTTGACCTCTCCCCGGTCGTGTCGGTCTGCCGTCTCATTCGATTATGAGAGTGAGGGAATTGAGAGTGCATCTGTGTTTGCGCACACACTTGTGCACTATAATATGTCCTGCGCATCTGGCTAGTCTCCAATGAGGCTGGCTGTCGTGATCGAAATTCGGCTATGAGGACATTATATGACCAGAATCACAATATACTGACACGTTCAGGGCCGAAAACGCAGATGCCCTTCCCCGCCACCATGTAGCGACGGCGGCGCGCCCCTGCAGGTCGCACCGCCAGGACTGGGCAGCGAATGCGTTAACAGCCGACGCGACGAAAATTCGGGGGCTTACAATATTGTTTTGTTGATAGAAATTTTCAATAGGGCGCGTATTCCTTTATATATAAAATAATAATAATAATAAAATTAAATAATGCTGGACAATTCACACAGCGTTATCTAGCCCCAAGCTAAGCAGAGCTTTTGTTATGGGTACTAGATAACTGATATAATTAATACAATACACTACATAGATATATATTTTTTAAATAGACATAGGAACATCCAGAACACCCGGAGGAAATTCCTGCAGTTTGTACAAACATTTCACCTGGGTGGGAATCGAACTCGCAACCTCCTGCGTCGCAGGTGGGCTTTCGCCCGCCGCGCCACAAAGCTCATTTAACTTTGTATGCCAGTATATCTGTCTGTCACTATCTTTCTTAGCAAAGACTTAGGTACAATATACAAACAACGAGTTGATGATGTCATTCATGATAAACCCGGTTTATTAGTCCTTTCACATCAAAAATTTAATAGTAAAGTAGACAGGAAGCAAACTTTAAACAACTAACCACAACATTGTTCATAATGAACGTAATTTCCAATTTTGAACTGTTCTGAAAACACTTAACATTTAATTACGTGAGTTTCTGTAACACGTGGGTAGTTTTGACGGCGAGAAATGGAAAATTATCAACTTTTTAATTTAATTACTGTTTGTATTCGCGTTTAACTCTTCAATTCTGATAAATTCACTCATACACACACACACACACATCACTTTCCTCAAGTACATTATACGTAACGATCTTAGCCATTCAAAGTTGCTTGGTAGAATCACCTTTTTTGAGTTTGTTTTTAATTGTTTCCTTGTGCAAAACGAACGAGGCAATAAGTCACTTTTATTTATATCCTGGGTTACGCATAGATATGCTAAAGTTTTAAGTTGACAAACAGACGAACTAACAAAACCTAACAAGATTATGAGCGTATTTGTAGGGCCTATCACAATAGTAGAGTTACCTATAATACAGGGTTTCTGGTAATTTACTGGTACTACGTAAACTGCAGGTTCTGTCAAAAACACTTTCGTGAAGACGCCAGGTCTTCATTCTTGAAATTGGCATAAATGGAATGATATAACCATTAACCCTGCATTTATTTTAAGATAACGTATAAGTATTTTATTACTTCTAAAAACTAACAACTTTCGTTGTATCACACCACATTATACCATCTATCTTATTGTCCAAGATATATTTCAGCAACGGGATCAAATTAGAAAGACGTAACATATTGCGAGACGGATGGTTGGTCCGCAGTTCTATAAAACAAACGCGTGACAAATTGTCCAGGACGGTTTTCCTTTATTTCTTACTTGAGATCAGATATCCATGTCTTTGCACTGAGTGATGGCAGCCCAAAACTGAAGCCAATGTAAAGTAAAAAAAGTAAAAAAAAGTAAAAAGTATTTATTCTGTGTCACAAAAATTACATGGAGTTGGTACAAATAAATAAAAGTTAAAACAGTGACATCAAAAAAGGTCGTCGCTCAGCATGATGCACAGTAACGATGGCGCTACTGTGCTAAACTGTATTAAAATAGATGACTTTACGTGTACTGTATTAAAATAGATGACTTTATAAATAGTATCTCCTTGCATGATTGGGAATCTGTATTGAATAAAACACAATGCCCCAGCGTCACCTTTGACAATGTATGTAGAATTATTAAGCACTTTTTTGACATTCACTTCCCGCTGAAGAAATATCCAATTCGCAATAATGTAAAAGTGTGGATCAGCGATCGCGCTGTCGAATTAAGTAGACTAATCACCACCACTAAATATCTCTTGACTGACAGACAAAATGATAAATCGTGCTTAGAACAAAAACTAGCATACTTAGAAACGGAATACTCCTTAGAAATTACATCAGCTCGTAGGCAGTTTATTATTAAGACAATTGCTAAATCTGAAAATATTTGTCGCGGCGTCTGGCAGATAATAGCATCAGAAACTGGTCATAATAATAAATGCAGTGCTCTGGATGCACTTGTCAGTCGTGCTCCAGGCAATTGCGATTGCGAGCGTTCCGCAAACACTGCTGGTCAATTAAATCTATTTTATGTAAACGCAAACAAAAACTCCAACATTTCGCCGTGTATAGTTAAGGCCATGATCTACCTATGTACGTTCTTACACAAACGCACGACAGACTATTTCTGCGAACCGTTCACCCTAACAGAGGTCATAAAAACTATTAAAAATATAAAACGCAAAAACTCAAAGGACGTTAATGACATGACTACACGGACATTTGACTACCTACCACCATTTATGTATGACATTTTGTGTAAACTTTTCAACCAGTGCCTTCAAGCTGGTGTATTCCCAAACACCCTGAAGTTAGTAAAAGTGCAACCGATCTACAAAGGAAAGGGTGAAATGACGGAATGCAAAAACTTTCGGCCTATATCTCTCATTCCAATAATAGCTAAAATACTCGAAAAACTTATGAGCAACAGATTAATGTCTTTTTTCAATGAATTTAGCTTACTTAACCCGCAACAGTATGCCTATCAGCCGGGAAGATCTACTGTAGATGCGACACGTGACGTAGTGCATAAAGTGATGAGTAAGTTAGACCTAGGACAACACACAGCGGCGATCTTTTGCGACCTATCACGCGCATTTGAACTAGTCGATCACAAGCTCCTCCTCGCCAAACTTGAACACTACGGAGTGAATGGCCCTTTTCTAAGGATGATTACCTGCTTTCTGTCGAACCGAGAACAAATAACATCTGTACATGACATAAAATCGGACACTCTTACCCTAGATAGCATAGCCGTTCCCCAGGGCTCGATTATGGGAAACAACTTATTTCTGATCCTAATTAACGATCTAACGGTAGCCTCCACGCAAGCGGAATATGTCATGTATGCGGACGATGGATGTCTAGTAATATCTGCGGAATCCCATAGCCTTCTTAACGCAAAGGTCAATCATGTGATCGAAAAAGTAGCTGAATGGTTCTCCGCGAATGGGATGGCACTAAACATAGAAAAAACAAATATTGTCCACTTCTATTTAGGCGCAGACAAAAACAAAGGCCAACTCGATGTAGTTTGCAATGGACTTAAGGTTCCCATCGTCGAGTCTGTTAAGTACCTGGGTTTCACTCTAGATCAAAAACTAACTTGGGAACCCCACATAGATATAACCTGTAATAAGCTATCTTCTGCGTGCTTTGCACTGTCCCGCCTATATGGAAGCCTCGACTTGGACAATACGCAAATGGCGTATCACGGTTATTTTCATTCTGTATTGACGTACGGAGTAGAATTTTTTGGACAAGCGGCGGAACGTATAAGACCGTTCCGTCTTCAGAAACGCGCAATCAGAATCCTGTGCGGTGTAGAATGGGACCATCCCGCTCGGGAACTCTTTAAAGAAACTAAAATACTAACGTTACCAAGCGAGTTTATTCTCCAAGCGGCCAAATTTGTAAGAAGTCACCTTAAGGAGTTCCCGACGTGGGCTGAAGCCCACAACTACCACACTAGACATCGTCATCGATTAACGCTACCCAAAACAAGATTAGCGAAAGCACAACACAAAATTGACTACATAGGCGTGAAAATCTACAATAATCTACCGGACTCTATAACTAGTGCCGCGTCGACTGCAATATTTACGGACAAACTGAAGAGAATCCTAGTGGACAGGGCATACTACAGCTTAGAAGAGTTCTTCGATGACAAATTTGTTGACGCCGATGTCGTAGATCCACACTTATAATTATAATAATATTTAAATACTCTTGGTAAGATTACCAAGGACAATTATTTGTACTTAGTTTTTACATTATTCTGTACCTAGCTAAGTTAGTTTGACGTGTAAGAAAATTTTCTTATAAATAAATAACTGAACTGAACTGAACTGTGCGCTGGTTTTATGCGACACCTAGAGGGCGCAGCGGCAGCAGCAAAAAAAGTAAGTCATTACTTTGAGACTCATTCAACTAGTAAGGTTACCATGCTAACAAACCTTACAAAAATCTTGCTATGCCTGTAAATAAGGTCCCTAAAAGAATCCATTTTCTACTTAATAGGAAACCATTCAGTCAATGCCCATAATGTGGGTTCTTCTAAACATCTTCCTATGTAAATCGTTCAAACAGCTGCAAGATACTGTTTTACGGGCTGTATGGCCACATTTGCTAAAGTTATACCTCTCCTAATGTTCGGATCACGGCCTTGGCAGCATAATTTCGCAGCTTACAAGATATCTACTGTTCGGGGTTTAGTACAGTTTAAGTGTGTAATAAAATTTAGTGCAAGATTTTAGTGGGGTGTGTGTTGTTACAGAGCGTTAAGATGCTACGTCAGCGAGGGCGTTTTTATTCAGGATGATCGCGCTGTCTATTATCGGTACGGTATACTTGGTACGTCTCGGCGTGAATGGCGTTGCGTCGGCGTTGTCGTGGGTGTGGACTGATTCTAAAGTACCTACAACACTATGTGTACAATTGTGTTGTTAAAATAATGCCTAGCCGAATTTCTACTGACGGCGGCAGAACTACGGCGGCCAGTCTCATCGGAGACTAGCCATATGAGAGAGTGAGAGAGAATATTTTTATTTACCTTAAAACTATTTTAACCTTAAGACAATAATAATGTAAATAATTAATGTAATGTTATTAGTTAATGTAATGTTCTATGTACCTTAAGACTAAATTAATTAATACCACCAAATAGTTACAAAATAGATTTGTTTTGTGCATAGCAGCGTTAAAGGCAAATGTGGCCCTTCACTCAGCTCAGATGCGCAGGACATATTATAGTGCACTAGTGTGTACGCAAACACAGGTGCACTCTCTATTGCCTCACTCTCATAATCCGATGGGATGACAGACCGACACGACCGGGCAGAGGTCAAGCGCAGAACCAACGGTTTAACGTGCTTTCCGAGGCACGGTCGTGTAAAACCGCGAACTTCCTGACTCCGGGCTGCTACTGTGAATTTTTCTTGCTAGAAAAACAACAATAACAACTATTGGTCCGACCCGAAATTCGAACCCAGGACCTCATAACCAGCGGTTGAACAAGCTAACCGCTAGACCAACGAGGCAGTCTGTGTTGTTGACTGTAGTCTATGAGTTAATTACGAGTACGATCATAATTACCAAGTATACACAATATCAGAAACGCGTCCATTATCATCATAAATTTAAATCTTAGAACGCTTTGGGATTGCTGACTGTTCAGGATATTTTCTAAAGAAAAAAAAAATGCTGGACAATTCACACAGCATTGCCCCAAGCTAAGCAGTGCTTGTGTAATGGGTACTAGATAACTGATATACATTATACAATACACTACGATAGATAGATATCAATGACTCGTAGGTATATTTTGTAATTATCTAATCTACCGATTTCTATCATTCGTTTTTTCATTCTTCGATCTTTGCAATGAGAAGAGTTCACGTGGGAATACCTACCAAAAAGAGAATGTTCAATTCATAAGAAAAATCTACCCTAACTTCTTAGCCAAATGAAATCCCGGGGCAAACATGGAGATCCAATTGATGCGAAAAGAAGTCCCCTTCGGCATCGCTCCGTTTGATCCACCCTTAAATAAAAACCATATAATGGTAGAAAAATAATTTTATTCGCCGTAAATTGTTTTAGTTTATACATATTGTGCTACAGGGCATCTTCCAATTTTTAGTCCCGTAATATTTTCTGCGGGGAAACTTTACTTTTATGGTTCCGTACCTCAAAAGAAAAAAAGGAACCCTTCTAGGATCACTTTGTTGTCCGTCTGTCAATCTCTTTTTCTCAGGAACGCGTAGAGGTATCGAGTTGAAAAACATCTTAATATACTAAAGTAACCTCTTGCAGCCGTGATACAAATAAAACTTCTAAGTCAACGAAATCAAAGTTACAGCCGCTTAAGTCCGAATGTTTTTTAAATTTCCAAGAGAATCACAAGCACACAAAACTTATAGGGTATTTCCCGTAGACCTAGAATCATGATATTTTGTGAGTAGCAAAGTCTTGTAGCACAAGTAAAGAAAACATCCGAAAACGGTAAATTTGTAGTTAAGCCACAAAAAAAAGAATACTTTTGATTCTCGCCATGGACCAAAACCTACAGCCACCTACTTCCCGTTGACCTAGAATCATGATAATTTGGCAAGACACAAGGTCTTACGGAACCCTTAGTGCGCGAGTCTCACTCACACTTGACGTTTTATATAGAGATAGATACAATATCTCGCGCCAGAAGGCGTCACAATAAATCTTTCTGCAGTTTCATAACTCAATTTCGTTAGTTTCATGCGGGAACAAATAAAAAGTTCCGTAATACCATAAAATATCAAGAGAACACGAAATAAGATCATTCGTGGTTTCTTGGGTACTTTTATAGTTCGTGAATCGATTTGTATAGGAACTAACCTAACCTACGTAAATTGGTTTAGGTATGTACAGTCGGCTGCATAGACATGTATACACTTCCAAGGTTTAACTTTTATTTTCATTTTAGTCATCGTACTTCGTCATCAATTATCACACGTTCATAAATTATCACAATTACTATACACTTACTATTTAGTCAAATTGAAAACTTGGGAGTGTATACATATTTTTGCAGCCGACTGTACTTCGGATTCAAAGAGAGGTTTGCGGTTGGGCGCACAAGGATAAACTTTTCATCGTGTGGACTTTACTTTGATGAGCACAGGAGCAAGGCAATTGTCGTGGTGATAGGGCGGCCATGTCTCGGCAAACGTAGTGTAGGACGCCCTCCTTCCAAGGGCGCTGACGACCTGGAAAGGCTGCAGGCAGACACTGGATGCTGCAAGTTGAGGACAGGGTGCTATGGCGCTCATGAGAGGAGTCCAGCAGTGGACTAACATAGGCTCGTTGATAATGATGATGATAAAGAGGCCCATGAACAGAGGTGGGTACCTACCTACCAATTCGAGACCTTCACGAACTGTAAAGATCACGAATTGGTTTGGATGATGTAGATTCGATTCACATATTGATTTGACATTTACTGTTCCTCTATAATAATTTACTTCATTCATCCCAAAATGCAATATTGCCTTTGAGTAGCCATTAATACTCTCTAACTGATGATCTAGCTAAACGTTCCGAATACAATTGATACAACATGATTACATTAGTAATTGCAATAATAATTACTTAGCAACAATATTGAATTAGAATCAATTTGTGATCACACAATAACATTTCTGGTTAGAAATAGAACAACAAAGTAATATTGTGTAGTTTAGTAAGCTAGCTGTAAATCCGGGTTTCAACCGCGAGCGGAACGGACCCATTTTAACTCGCAAGAGCAAACTGCAAACTTAAGATTGTTGAGCGGAAAGGACTCAGCAAGCAGAAAGATAGTCAAGTGGACAGGACTGAGCGAGCATAAAGCTTTGACACTAACTCCGCTCACTCATCTCTCATTTCCCGCTCATAGCCTTTTCGCGGGGGAAGCCCGGCTTATGTATTATTATCATCATCATCATCATCATCAGCCTATATTAGTGCACTGCTGGACATAGGCCTCCCCTAATGAGCGCCATAGCGCCCTGTCTTCAGCTTGCCGCATCCAGCATCTGCCTGCAGTCTTTCGCAGATCGTCATCCCACCTGGCGGGAGGGCGTCCTACGTATTATGGAGTCTTTAAACTACAATCGATGTGCCAAAGGTTGACAAAAGATTGTCGGTTCAGGCTACTTCCCATTTGCTGTGCTGGGTATGTATTGGTCAACAAAAAAAAAATATTTATTTCGACGAAACAAAAAACAACAAAAAAAAATCGGTAAATCGGCCATAATATGGTCGCTTGCCACACAACGGCTTTATTTGAGAAGCCATATTATGGCCTCTTGCCACGTGAGAGGATATTTGCCAACCTTTCCATCAAACAGTTACACGTGCACCAACTGGCCGAGCTGTGTCGCCAATTTTTGTATGTAGACTCCATCAAGCTCTACTTTCGCTTTACCACGATAATGAAGGAGAAACCTCGTAGTCGTGGGATGCCATGGAGTACATAGCACAGTAACCAGAAATTGTCAACCACCCGAGGGCATTGCGTGAAGCCTATGAAGATTCTGCGCTTCTGGTCAGAAGTAGGCAAGAATCTTGGAGCCCAATTGCGATAACAGATTACTTACAAACAGTTACATGTTGCACCAACTGGCCGAGCTGAGAAACCTCGTAGTCGTGGGATGCCATGGAGTACATAGCACAGTAACCAGAAATTGTCAACCACCCAAGGGCATTGCGTGAAGCCTATGAAGATTCTGCGCTTCTGGTCAGAAGTAGGTTAGAATCTTGGAGCCCAATTGCGATAACAGATTACTTAGTAAGTAATCTGGTTACTCTGTGTAAGTAATACGGTAATACTTACTCAAACACAGAGTAGGAGAAATTTCAAAACCTAGAAAATAGGTTCCAATGGCGCCGCTGTAATGTGGGTATCGCAATGACGACATCCCAAGCTATATTGTACCTAGTTGTTACCTACTGACCGATACAATTTTAACATAAAGAACCGAAAGGGACGAAACTGGTTGACGACTTACTTTGATAGATTTTTCACTGTGTTGTTGGTGTGGTTTTCTCCTACAAAGGAACTACTTTGTTGCATGTTAGCAGAGAAGGTATACAAGTTTTAGTATACTGTATACCTATGCATGCAGGTTTATATAGGTACATAAGTTGTTGAATAATTCAGGCAATAAATGATTTTATTATTATTATTATTAAAAAGGTTTGCGCGGAATTGTTACCTAATAATTTGCAATGTACTTCCACAATGCCCTGAATCTATTATTTAGAAAAACCTTAGTGTGTGAAGTTAGTGATGTAGATCAAATATCACACTTCACACTATGTTGATGTTTGTTACCTCTTCACGCCAAAACTACTGAACGGACTGGGCTGAAATTTGCATAGGTACAGGTAGTTCTGGGCCTGGAATAAAACTTTTATCCCTTAACTCAGTTCCGCTGGGATAAAAACAAAAATTTAAAGTTTCCATAAAAGCAACGGGTGCGAACCTGCGGGCAGAAACTAGTAATAAATATAATCTTTACAAACAGCCATTGCAATCAAATGATTTTTTTTTAAATTGCCAATGCAAGTTTTTGGCCTTTAGCATATAGCTATACCTTCTAAGTATGAGCTAAATAAATAACAACCGGTAACGGTTATCCCTAGCGCTTTGGACATTTCTGAACCCTCTTGAGCCTATTCATTACCTTGAAAGCCTTAGAAATGTATTTCACAAGACTGAATGCACTAGAGTAGGTATGAACAACTGATTTTATTTGAAGGAACGCCACTCACTACTTTTGAAGATGTTTGATCATTGCGTTTTAGGGTAATTCTCTAATCTCCGAAGTATGCAGAGCAATCCATCTGAAATGTAGGTTGGTACCTACCTATTATTTTCAGGTATTCATTAAATGTCTCTAACCGGTACTTTTAGTACATATTTATATAAATATCAAATGTTCAAAACCTCTCGTTTTATTAGTAAAATGTATACAAGGTGGCCCATTTAGATCGGTCAGTATGGGAAAGTCTGAAACTATAACTATATTTTTAAGTGTTACTGACCGATCTAAATGTGCCACCCTGTATAGTAACTTGTCCTGAAATTTTGTATTAAGATGTGTTTTAATAGTGTAGGGTACGAGTGATCGTACACATTCTTGTGCAATGTAGTAATGTCCTGCGCTGATCACCAACCGAATCCTAGCGCTAAGCAGAAGCAACCTTCGCATCATGACAAGAGCCCTAACTGGACACTGTCGCCTCAACAAGTAAATATTCAAATTAGGGCTAAGCGACACACAATCCTGCAGGTTCTGCGAGGAGGCGGAGGAAACGCCTCTCCATCTTCTAGGAGAGTGCGGAGCACTGATGCAAAAACGTAGCATCCATCTGGGCAAGCACCTGCTTAGTCCAGACGAGCTAAAAGACTCCACCCCGAAGAAAATCCTGCAGTTCCTAGCAGCTGCAAGGGTTAGCGGCGAACTGTGAACGCCGCTGCTTCGAGGCTGAACACACAAAGTGGCGATCACAATAGGCCTATCATGGCCGCAGTGATACGAAAGCCACCAAAAGCAAATAAAAAAAAAATGTCCTGCGCACATCTCTAATCCGTTGAGACTGGCGGCGCTGTGGCCGAAAGTCGTTCTTTTGTGGAGCCGTTACTTCATTGTTCATACTCGTACCTACTCATCTTGGTATCATTACTCTGTCGAAGCGTAACCTCTATCGAGTCCATTCCCATCGATTGGCATAAAGATTACAATTTGGGTCTACTAAGGACTATAAACCTTGGCTAATAGTCTTCTAAAGCCTGAGAAAGTATAATTAAGAAATAATCGATGAAAACTAACGTTCTTTTACGTGGGGATCTTGTAAATGACTTGGTTTGATCATTATTCGAAATAATAAGGTTATTAAAAGTTTGGGTGTTCGTTTAGGTAGCTAGAACCAAAAACCAATTTACTATCCCAAATATTCCGTGAAACTGCTTATAATTTTGCCGTAAATACTGACTGTTTTTTTTTTATAATAAATGCAAAATCATGGCTGCCTAAGATGTTTGGTACGGTGTAGTAATAAATTGTTTTTAATAAATTGATATTTAATGTGAATGTTTTTTGCCTCTTTATAGCAAAACTGCTCCTCAGATCAGGCTGAAATTTTGCAAAAGTCATCTAGTTCTTACCTGAATTACGAAAAAAGGTGGGAAAGCCGCGTGCAAAGCTAGTGTCACAATCCTCTCCTACTCTCCTACTTCCTACTAATATTATAAAAGAGGAAGCTTGTGAAATGTGAAATTTTTGTTACCTAGGATCTACAAAACTACTGAACAGATCAAGATGAAATTTAACGTACGATTAGAGTAAAGCCTAACGGAGATAATAGGCTACTTATTATACCTAAAATACGCGTGTTAAGCAGCGGGCAGAAGCTAGTCCTACTATAAGGCCGAAAGTTTGTGAAATCTGAATTTTTGTTACCTAGGATCTTGAAAACTACTGAACAGATCAAGATGAAATTTGGGTATGTTTAGAAATAAGCCTAACTTAGATAAAAGGCTACTTATTATTCCGAAAATAAGCGTCCGAAGCCGCGGGCAGAAGCTAGTAAAATCATATAGAGTTCTTTGACCGATCACAGCAGGGTCGGTAGCTAGTCCAAACAGTAATCCCAATCCATTTCAATATTGACCTTACGAAAACGTGTTGGTCACGTTACAGCTCAATACATTTTAAAGCGTTTCGATTCCGTAAAATAAATAACTGGCCTTATCTCGACCAGAACTCTGTGCACGACTTCCACAAATTTTATGAAATACTGTAATATTGTAGAACTAGCTTCTGCCCGCGGCTTTGCACGCGTTGTTTCTATGGAAACTTTTTGAGGTTATTTCTATCGCATGAGAACTGATTTATGGGATAAAAAGTAGGTTAGACTTACCTGTATGCAAAATTTCAGGCTTATCCGTTCAGTAGTTTTGGCGTGAAGAGGTAACAAACATCCTTCCATCCATCCATCTATCCATCCATACAAACTTTCACATTTATAATATTAGTGTGATGTGGTCTACATTCTACAGTATTACAGTACACAGTACATAAATATTACAGTACACAGTACATAATTTGGCCGCAGCATTGTACTCATGTGCTCTCTACACATACAGACTTAGTTAATCTCGCTATAAATCAGAATTTAAATCAGATTAATCACACTAATATTATAAATGCGAAAGTTTGGATGGATGGATGGATGGATGTTTGTTACCTCTTAACGCCAAAACTACTGAACTGATCAGGCTGAAATTTTGCGTACAGGTAAGTCTAACCCTGGAATCAAATATAGGCGACTTTTTATCTCATAAATCAGTTCCCATGGGAAAACAACGCGTGCGAAGCCGCGGGCAGAAGCTAGTAAATAAATAATTCTGTAGGCCAAGCACGGGGATTGTTCTCTTAGGTGAAATAGACATAATTAGGAGTGTTTTAAAATTTTTATTAACTTACTAAAGAATTATCAAAATCAGACTACTCTGTAAAAACTTATGCGTGGTCAAACATTACAATCAGTGAGTGATCAATCAATCATCTGTTTTCCTACCCTTAGAGTTGGATTTTTTATTCCAAATTTAAATGGGACCAATTTCGCGGTATACCCTTTCCAATAAAAAAAATTGGTTGTCTGTAAAGTCGGTTTACTGACGATAGTTGAACGTGACAACGTCTTAAGAAAAGAGCGAGGTAACGCCGCATGAGGTTACGCCGCATGAGGTAACGCCGCATGACGTCATATTTTTTCGTGCGTGCCGGCTCTATCGAATTATAAGACGTTGTGACGTCAAAAAGAATTATCAAAATTGGACTACTCTGTAAACAGTTATGCGTGGTCATACATAAAAAAATATATACGCGTCGACTTGCGAACCTCCTTCGTTTTTCGTCGGTTGAATAATTACTCCGCATCGTCATACATTGAGTACATTATTGAAGTCGAAGGAATGAATTTCAAATAGTTTACGCATTCGATGACAAAGTGACGTAATTTTTCTCTATTCTACCCCAGAAAGCAATCCCCAGAGTAAAATCCTCTACACAATGGTGAAATCCGCAAATCTCTGCCATGCCGACCTCTGTGGCGCAGCGGGCGAAGGTCTGCCTGCGACGCAGAAGGTTGCGGGTTCGATTCCCGCCTCGAGACAAATATTTGTACGATCTGCAGACATTTGTCCAGGGCGTTCTGGATGTTTTCTATGTATAATAAAAATATCTATCTATATAGTGTATTGTATTAAGTATATCAGTTATCTAGTACCCATAACACAAGCTCTGCTTAGCTTGGGGCTAGATAATGCTGTGTGAATTGTCCAGCATTATTATTATTATTTCGAGAGATATTAGGAGTTTTGTGATCGATCGCGCAAGTGTTTACTCGCGAAAATGCTTCAACTGGCTAATTTTCTACTGGTTACTGGCGCAAATGGTCACTCGCGCAAATGTCCACTCGTGGACAGTCCATCGCACAAGTGTCACTCGCGCAAATGTCTTTCATTTGCTTGTGAATTTGGTGTGCATAATGGAGTCTACAAACCTAAGTATCAGTTTGATGCGTAGACCCCATACACATGACACAAACCTCCATAGGAAATGAATTCCAACTCTTTAGAATACATTTTCTATGGATAATCCTCTTTGTGTACAGCATTTCCGATACGCATTCCGTACTAAAGAGTAATATAATATATAGATATAATTGACGCTCATAATTTCTTATGCAAAGCCGGCGATTATTCAGTCCATTTGAGATTGATCATTCGTTGATCTATTATTCTACACAACACACGCTAATTATAATTGTAGGCTGGGCAGGGCAGTGCGATTGTGAATACTAAATTTGATTCAATTTACCTACTAAACTCTGATTAAATAGATTCCAACATTCCGGGCTAAGCCAGAGTGGCTAGTATGAGTTTTAGAAATACCAAAATTGAAAAAAGTTATAGTGAACGTGATAGTTTAGAGACTTGTTAAAGTTTTTAAATTCGTAGTTACTGCCAAAATGATACAAATGACTCAAATCATCTTATTACAATTAAATTATTGGATCGCCGTCCTATTACAAAAAATCGTACCGGGGTGGTAGGGGCGTTGTAAGGAAAGAAACGTGGAAAGAGAAATCTTTTATGGTTTAGTAAAACTCATACTAAGGTTTCAGACCTACCTACAAAATACCTAATATACCTACCATATACCTGTACTAATACTAATATACTAATATACCTGTAATGTACTAATATACCTGTAATACCTGCCTACCAGGTAACCAGGTAGAGATAAACCAGTCTAAAATGCACGCAACTTTTACTATAAAATCTATCGAAGTTTGACGAATTCATTACGGATGTAAGGGATGAAACGTTGGTGTTCTTCCAACACAAATAAGGTTCGTAGCTAACCCGCTTACATCCGTAATGAATGCACGCCCCCTCCACAAAATTTCATAGGTACCTACACTCGAGTGCATTTTTAGAATGGTTTATCTCTAACCTGAGTAGTAATGCCTGTGTTTTAAACTATTTTCCGAAATAATTTTCAGCAGGCCGATTTACCCACTGTGGGCCCCCAAAGTTTGGTTCATCTACCACGGTCCTATGTCTATACATACCTATTATAATATTTATTTATTTATTTATCACACTTATCACATTACACTAATAATAAATGCGAAAGTTTGGATGGATAGATGGATGGATGTTTGTTCACGCCAAAACTACAGAACAGAATGAGTTGAAATTTTGCATCGGTGTAGCTGGAATTCTAACATAGGCTACTTTTTATCCCTTAAGTTCCCATGGGATATAAATTACCTTTGAACGTTTCCATAGAAACAACGCGTGCGAAGCCGTGGGCAGAAGCTAGTTTATAATATTAGTGTTATTTTTTGAGCGTGTTGGTTTCTTTTATCTTTATACCTCGACCTAAAGTAGACGAAACTCAACCACAATAGTTTACAGCCAGCAAAAATTGTGGATAGGCCCTTTTTAACCGACTTAGAAAAAGGAGAAGGTTCTATGTTCATCTGGATGTATTTTTTTGTATGTTCTTCGTCCAATTTTTCCGTCTTAGAAGACCGATTTGGATGAATCTTTAACAGTTGTGATGATTTCGAGGTGGTCTCATACAATTTTTTATTTCTAAGGATTTGTTTTTATTCCGCTAACTAAAACTGAGGGATTCGTAGTCGTTTCTTAGTTATTTAAAAAAAAATAGTTATGTGTTTAACAATTAAATATTTATTTACACTTTTCTCGATACAAGGGTTTATAGAACTTACAGGTAACATTTTTTACCCGGGAGGCGTAAATAGTATTTTTCAAGTTTTTCTATGTGGTTGGCGGACATTCTTTATTACCTTAAAGCATCAAAACGGCTAAACCGATTTTGATAAATTTTAATGAGTCATATTATTATATTATATGACTCAAACATGGTTCTTAGTTTCAATTTGTTTCAGGCGATTATTTTGTCACCTCTAATAACCTATATTAACCTATATTATAGTACTTAGTTTTATTTTATGGGCCTTAGCCATCACAATTTTCGAAAAAAGTGAAAAACGGGCCCCGAGTCGGGTTTTTTATAGTTTTAATTAATTACTTGCTACTGAAAAACATATTATACATAAAACCGAACATCGAACCTACTCCTTTTATCTGAGTGGATTTAAATAAAAACAAGACCCGTCAAGTGCGAGTGTAACTCGCGCGCCGAGGGTTTCGAACGTTTGTGAACAAGTAGGTATGTACTAAAGGTACCGGTTAGAAACTCCGAAATTTAATGAAGACCTAACACTAGTAGGTACCAACCTACATTTCAGATGGATCTCTCTCCATGCTTCGGTGATAGGGTGTAGCGGTAATTTTTTCGACTTTTTTCAAAATTTTTCAAAAAGTATGAAACCTACAGAAATTTTAAAAACTGTTTTGAAATGTACAAACCGATACCTTTCATATGACACCCCATTTAGTGGGGTAGCCCCCCCTTTTGAAAATTATCCCCCCTCTTTTCGACCATTTTTCAAAAAGTGTTCATTTTACAGACTTCTCTATATTTTTCCTGTAAAATATAGATCTATATCTACAAACGCTTCACACATTTTGAATGGATCGCTCTGCAAACTTCGGAGATAGGGGGGGGGGAACGGGTAAAATTTCGACTTTTTTCAAAATATTTCAAAAAGTATGAAACCTACAGAAATTTTAAAAACTGCTTTGAAATGTACAAACCGATACCTTTCATATGATACCCCATTTAGTGGGGTAGCCCCCCCTTTTGAAAATTATCCCCCCTCTTTTTGACCATTTTTCAAAAAGTGTTCATTTTACAGACTTCTCTATATTTTTCCTGTAAAATATAGATCTATATCTACAAACGCTTCACACATTTTGAATGGATCGCTCTGCAAACTTCGGAGATAGGGGGGGGGGAACGGGTAAAATTTCGACTTTTTTCAAAATATTTCAAAAAGTATGAAACCTACAGAAATTTTAAAAACTGCTTTGAAATGTACAAACCGATACCTTTCATATGATACCCCATTTAGTGGGGTAGCCCCCCCTTTTGAAAATTATCCCCCCTCTTTTTGACCATTTTTCAAAAACTGTTCATTTTACAGACTTCTCTATATTTTTCCTGTAAAATATAGATCTATGTCTACAAGCGTTTGATACATTTTGAATGGATCACTCTGCAAACTTCGGAGATAGGGGGGGGGGAAAGGGTAAAATTTCGACTTTTTTCAAAATTTTTCAAAAAGTATGAAACCTACAGAAATTTCAAAAACTGTTTTGAAATGCACATACCAATACCTTTCATATGATACCCCACTTGGTGGGGTAGCCTCCCCTTTTGAAAATTATTCCCCCCTTTTTTGACCATTTTTCAAAAAGTGTTCGTTTTTCAGACTTCTCTATATTTTTCCTGTAAAATATAGATCTATATCTACAAACGATTCATACATTTTGAACGGATCGCTCTGCAAACTTCGGAGATAGAGGGGGGGGAGCGGGTAAAATTTCGACTTTTTTCAAAATATTTCAAAAAGTATGAAACCTACAGAAATTTCAAAAACTGTTTTGAAATGTACAAACCGATACCTTTCATATGATACCCCACTCAGTGGGGTAACCCCCCTTTTTGAAAATTATCCCCCCTCTTTTTGACCATTTTTCGAAAAGGGTTCAGTTTACCGACTTCTCTATATTTTTCCTGTAAAATATAGATCTATATCTACAAACGCTCAATACATTTTGAATGGATCGCTCTGCAAACTTCGGAGATAGGGGGGGGGGGGAATGGGTATTTTTTCGACTATTTTCAAAATATTTCAAAAAGTATGAAACCTACTGAAATTTCAAAAACTATTTTGAAATGTACAAACAAATACCTTTCATTTGATACCCCACTTGACTCTGTAGGTCTCTTTTAAAATTTTGACATTTCAATTTGTATGGAAAATGTTCATTTTCATTTTTCATTTATTTTCATTTTTTTTTCTTAAAATCTGTACAGGCACACGAAATGTATTATTATTTTAAATTTCAAGTTGATAGCTGCTGTAGTTGCTGAGTTATTAAGGAGGGAAAAAAGGACAGACAAAGCGAGACCATAAGGGTTTCGAAACCGATCTTCGAAACCCTAAAAAATAAAAATTTCTTTATTCAGACAACTTAGTCTATTTTGTTAGTAAAAAAGGCCTTTAGTAACTATAATACTTCGTTGGAGTGAACCATGCAATAACTCCACATGAAATAATCACTGTCCCGTTAGCAATTGCAAGCCTTGGTCTTCAACGTTGACATTTACGAGGTCATCAATCAGGTGCTGGTAATAGGAGTTAATCCAGGCCGTACCAGTAGGTGCAGTCGACGACAAAAATAGCTACGCAAATATGAATGTTTTGGTTTCAATATCAGTCAAATCCATTTGAAACTTTTGTTCAGTAATGGACGGAAACTATTTCTTGTATAGGCAGCCACCAGTAAAAGTTAATTTTTGGCTGGTAATTCAGATGGGGTAAAAAATTACTTCTACATAAAAAGTTGCGCACGAAAAAAAGTCAAAAATTACGAATTATCTGATGGATTTGGCTGGTTTTGATAGTTAGCTTGGATTTGACAAAGTATATGATAGTTTTTCAAACTTATTACGCCTTTACGTCTCGTTCACTTGTTAAAAAGCATAGAGATTCATGTAAAAAAACCAAAGAAAGAATCTACTTGAGCAACGATTCTAGGCAAAGTTGCCGGATATGCACACTATCGATACATTTAAAATTATGCAACAAAACAAACCCTTCATATCGTTCTGCATTTCAGATTCCATGAAATAAAACTGAGGCGGTGCTGATTAAAGGAAATTTAAATGAAAAGTTTTCATAAATAATCTCCGCCAAAGATCACAATTTCCGCAAATAAGCTTACGCAAGAACACCAAAGTAAAATAAATTAGTTGTTTGCAAAAATTCGGCAAAGGGGTTTTAATGAATTTTTTAACGGGTTCCGGTCGTATCAAGCCGACAAGTTTAATTAAAAACCCTAGAAGCGTGAGAACGACGATTTCGAAATAAACGGAGGAAAAACGCAGAATGATTTCATTTAGTTTTTGTTTCGAACTGCGAACAGCTGTCGCACTTGACACTCGTATTTTAGAAACTCTTTCCTGGAATTTATGTAAAACCAGATTATGAAAGTCACGTTATTCATGGTCGAATTTAGTTTGTGTTTTCGCGGCAGTTCTGTAGGAGTTTTTCGTTTTGTTTCAAAGTTTTCAGACTATAATGGTAAAAACGAGTCTAGGTTACAACCACTTTCGTCTGCCTGTCGAGTCTGTCATGCAAATAAATATTTTAAAATATTTTATTTAAAAACAAACTGTGCCTTACCAAATAGCTCAGCTAAAACTAGTATAAGAACCAACCAAAACGGAAAACGATTTCGTTTACTACCGCTGACTCAAAGTTGTACTGGTCAATGCAACAAATCTCTCAAAATCATTTCAACACTGTTTAGGGCATCCCTCGACCATGCCACATGGCGGGTAAATGTATCTTAAATATTGGAGATAGAAAATTTTACCGAAAGAAGACTTTTGATTTTAAAAACAATGTAAACTGCATTCAAAGATCATTAAATAGGCGTCTGTCTGAACCGATAATCAAACACGCCAATTTGTAAAAAAAGCACCCGGAATTTTATGATACCGATGAAAAGGCTCAATCGTAAGTATTATTTTTTCCAAATAGCATATCATCATAAATAAAGGGAAGACTATGAAATTTACTGGTACTGGTTTCTGAAGACCATTTTAGAATGCCAGTCGTACTTGTTACTAAATAGAAACGTTCCACACTGATCGAAAATCAACCTATAACGTCTAGGAATGTGGGAATGAGGAAATTCCGTCGGAACTCGGTACGTAATCTAACTTGATTATTCAGTAATCGAACCGACGAGACGTTGCCAAAAGTGGATCTCTACTCTAGTGCCCATTCCACACAGTCAATATCAAACTTCCCTACATACCTCCGCACGTCAGGCAAGACAGGTGGCAACATTGAGAAGTGGAAACCTACAGAACTATGCCTTAGCAACTGATGTGTCCGTGGTTCTGTGACAAATTTCAAAAGACTAAAAAACTAATTAAAAGCACTATCTGTTGTTTGTGTCCCTGACGAAGAAACGTCTCCACTACGTTCTTACCACGTATCTTTGTATCTAAGTAATTTACTGATGAAATTTGATATGTACGTGATATTCCGTTCTAGATTAACACAAAAATTAACCTCTTAAGGGGGTTAAAAACAGTGGTAAAGTGTCTATGGTTCGATTCACTCAAAACTCGGTATAAATAAAGTATAAAGTAAATAATAATTGCGCAGCTAGTTTATAAATAACTTAATTTTTGATCTGGATTGGGATCTGTTGTGTGAAAGAACCCTTATCCAAATAAATCTCCCCAAGAATTCCCCTTGGCGTTACCCACGTTAATGCACCTTGCATTAGATATCACGGCACACACGCGACATGTTGGATATTGCCATTTTAAATACACCCACTTCCTGGATGTTGCTATTTTATACACCCACTCCCCTTTCTGAACCAAAGTTGCTAATGAACACGTAAACCGCAATTTCCGGCTTTTAGCGTCGTAAAGGAAAATAAGCCAAAAAGTCCGATTAAAAGTTAAAAAATAAACTAAATAGAGACGAATGTTTTCATAATTTTTCATTACCTACCTACTTATGGTGTATTTATAACATTTTCATTTCTCATGATGCACATTAACGCCCGTATCACACCTCCGCTGCGGAATACGAGTAGCGAAATCGCTGGATGAATTCCGCTGCGATCAAGCGTAGTTTGAGTTGCGGAACTGGGCGTTGGATTATCATGTGAGTCAGTTAAGTCCAGTCTGAGAAGGAAGCAATATTATCGTGGTCTTTAACTTTGAAAAGGGTAAATAGAAAATAGCTCTATTTCTGACCTCTTGAATTAATTATTCTGTAAATACGACGTCCATTCCATTTTTGACCTCCACAACCACATGCGAACACAACGCGGCACCGTAACAAAATAGCGGAAGTGTGGCTGACGTCGGAGCAAATCGATGAAACCGCGCGGGGAAGGAGATATAATTATAGTAAAATCTATGCATTTAGACAGCCGGTTTCTAGTGTTCCGCTTCTCCTACATACGGACAAGACATGGTGAAATTACTGCGGTTCCGCTGTTATGGTTTCGCAGCGGAGGTGTGCTACGGGCATAACTCACTGTAGATGTTTATGAATGAATTCAACAAATCTGTTAATCAATGTAAAATAAAAGTGGGCAGCTTAATATTTAAAACACGTCTTATAATTTTTCGTTTATTTAGAAAAAATATGCTCAACTTTGCTCAACCATAATATGGTTGAGCAAAGTTGAGCATATTTTTTTTACAAATACGAATATTAGTCCTAGCTTTTTAATACACTGACTAAATAAAAGAGTTGAAACTATTCATTACTGATGTAAGCGGGTTAACTACGAACCTTAACCTTCACCCTGAAGATAGGTTCGTTAAGGGAGAAACGTAGGTGTTCTTCCAACACAAATAAGGTTCGAAGTTAACCCGCTTACATCCGTAATGAATTCGTCAAACTACGATAGTTTTTATACTAAAAGAGTTGATACTATTACATATACTTATTCAAAACACTGGTCTCAATAAATCTTCTTAGTCAACTCCAGGTCTCTCTCTATCACACTAATGATGACTGAATGGAGCATTACGTACGCAATCTCAATTAGGGAGGCTTATATCAAGGCTTAACTGTCCCCTTTTAATCATCAAGGGGTTTGAAGAAGGCAATTATGTGCTTATTAAGTATTAACAATATTCGCAACAAAACTGAGAAGGGCTTCAGTTATCTGATCTCACTTCCCTTTTAATGGACTACACGCAGACGGATTTTCCCGCATTAAATCGAATTTTTGTTTGAATATTTCGCACCGCTCTTGATACCAAATTATACCTACTAGTGCGTGACCTCCCAAAAGCTAAAGGGTTAAGTTATTTGGAATGCACTAAATGACTTGCCAATAAGTAATTGACGGTTACTTTTTTGGTGAACACCAAGGTAAGGCTTACAGCCGGTTGTTCGTACGCTGACTAACGAACTAATGGAAATTAAATCACTTGTCTAATAGTTCTCTCTCGTGCTGAATTGACGTTGTCAAGAGAAAATTAATAACTAATTGAATAAGTACTATAAAAAACCCCTCGGTTCCCTTTTTTCAATTTCTTTTTCCAAAAGAAGTAGACAAAGGCCTTCAAAATATTGCTTAGAATCGTAAAGGAGTTCAGATAAGTATGATGACGCCTCATTTATCAAAATTGCTTCTTCCGTTTTGATGCTACCCAGGTAATAAAGAATCGCTAACCACACAGAAACACATTTTTTGTAAAATAAATGTTTTAACCATTAAGCAATTGGGACATTGGAGATTCTGACCCAAACTAAATACGCACAGGGTTAGGTCAGATTACCATTGCACCAAATCCACACACACATGCACTGCATGCTGTGAGGATCGTCTAAAATTTTTTTTTAATTTCGTTCCTGATTCTGATATTGTACATTCATCAGCAAACATAACGTCTACTCCTGGACATGAAAATTCCACACCTTGCAGGTAAATATGAAATGATCGCGTACAAACGGCTGTTAGCTCCATAATCAAGTGAGAAAATTGTCAAGGCTCTTTTGAAATATTATGCCCCTAAAAAAGATTCACGACTAGACACGACAGCGCGGAGGCCTGCCATTATTTCACGTGCTGACCGATGTAGCGCTGCGGGCGAAGGTCTGCCTGCGACGCAGTAGGCCGCGGGTTTGATTCCCGCCTTCGGACAAATGATGGTGTTCTGGGTATTGTCTTTGTATAGTAAAAAATATATTTCTATGTAATGTATTGTATTAAGTATCTAAGTACTCATAACACCAGCTCTGCTTAGGTTGGGGCTAGATGATGCTGTGTGGATTGTCGGGTTTATTTATTTATATGTACTAGTTTATGCCCGCGGCTTCGCACGCATTGTTTCAATAAACGTTTAAAGGTGATTTTTATCCCATGGGAACTGATTTATGGGATAAAAAGTAGCCTATGTTTGATTCCAGGATTAGAATTACCTGTATTCAAAATTTCATTGGCCATATCCGTTCAGTTAGTTTTGGCGTGAAGAGGTAACAAACATCCATCCATCCATCCATCTATACATCCAAACTTTCGCATTTATAATAGGACGTAGTTATGCAAAAAGGAACCAACCCTCAAGATGTTACTTTCGAGATAATTGAGTTTAAAGAATAAAGTTGTGTAGAAATGTTTAGGTAGCTTTTATTAGCTTTATTGTTTTACAGTCTTGTGTAGGGTAATGAGGGCTTTATACAGAGCCTAAAAAGTTAAGATTTTTTTGGGCACAAGTAGTTGTTTTTATATTAAATTGCAGTTGGTTCCAATGCAAAATGCAGTTTTTGTGGGTTGGTTCCCTGTTACAAAAAGTTCTTCTAGTTGCATTGTGTAAAAATGAAAGCAAATTATTAGGTTTATTCATGTTTTATTAAAAAAAATGTTTAACTACTAAACAAACTAAATATTAAACACAGCTAAGTAAAGTGGCACAAACAATCTTCTCATTACAGGTACATGCTAAATATGTTTTCTTATTTTTACGTTATCAAAGTTAAAATATAGTTAAGTTAAATAGTTTAGGCTTATTTATCTTTATAAAATCGGATACTGACCGGCGTTATATAACATTCTTATTTACTATATTATATAACGCCGGTTGTATTGTGACATTGTTATATCGCACAGTTTTAATACTGTGCTTTTTTAAGTAACAATGTTAAACAACCAGTTTACTCATGTGGACGTGTTATAAAACGTCTTGTTATTAATCTGGAAGCACTTTAACGCTCCAATAATAAACTTTTTAATCAATGTTATCATCTTCTTCTAAAATAAAGTCCATTTCTCCGGAGAAGCCTTCGATATCGTCTTCAATATTTGCGTTTCCAATTAGATTTTTGTAAAAATACTGGGCATCTTCGGGCACAAGATTTAAAAGACTGTTCAAATCTTTTAGTTTGGCTTCTGGTATGTCTTTACCTTTGGGCCAAAGCGGGTTCATTGCACCTATTGTCAAAGATACAGGACCACATCTTATGTTTTTTTTAATATTCACTTCAGAATACTCACTATTAAGGTCTTCTCTCATAAAAATTGAAAGCATTCAGAAGAGAAAGCGGAAACGTAGTAACCAACAATATGGAAAGTTCACCAGAGCCAGAAAAAAATTGAGAATTCAGAAAAAATATCATATCTCCTTTAATATTAATCGCACAAGTGCCATTTTTTTTTATGAGACATGTATTTTTGCTTTTTTTATCAAGGCAACTACCCAAATTCTACTAAATTGACGTGACAACGTCTTATAATTCTATAGAGCCGGCTGCACGCACGAAAAAACATGGCGTCATGCGGCGTTACCCCGCTCTGAGGCGTTACCTCGCTCTGATTTCAGCGCTCTCGATTGCACTTCAAGCTTTACATGTAAGGCTTGAAGTGAGAAGCGAGAGCGCTCGACATCCGTCTCTCTCCTACTTGAGTGAGCGATGCGTCTGCGTGGACAGCTGCTATACTATAGTACATTTACATGTTTTGACCGAGTATCAAATGCTACCATTCCATCAGTATTTTCTTAAGACGTTGTCACGTTCAACTATCGTCAGTAAACCGACTTTACAGACTTCTATCTTTCGAATCTTTTTATCCTTGTGGTTTGGTTCTAGTTTGTAATAACAAAAATATCAAAATTTTATGGGTACCATAATGCTATGGTTCCATTTAACATATTAAATCAGCTCATTGTAGTAAATCACGCAGCATGGTTCTAGATTGTAAAATATGAAATGTCGAAATGTGGGTTAGTTCCCTTGTGACATACTCATATCTTTGCTAGGAGCCGCTAGATGGCCAGGATCTTTTTTGAACATATAGAATACATGCTTAGGAACCTCCCTGTGCACTTAACTCCATTTTGACCGATTTGTGGGTTGGTTCCTTTTTGCATAACTACGTCCAATATTAGTATGGTAAGTGTGAGGTGATTTCATCGAAAATGGTAGAGACAGGATAACAAACTGCATGTAGTCCCACGTCTAAGTAATGAGGGAGGTGGGTATGTCTCGCTACCTGAATCTGTATTAATTATTGAAATGGTTGTAAGTAATCCTTTCATGCCTTTCAATTATTAAAAATGATGCCACTTAATACAACAAAAAAAAGAGTTTGTAGAAACTCTTTTTTTGGGTAGTGTTATCCTTTTATGTGACAAGATTACCTATCGTCATATTGATAACTACAGAACCCATAAAAACCCAGGGACTTGTAACATTCACAGACTTGGCACCACAACGTCGTAAAAAAACCTCTATCGTCGTCATAAATATTTTTGAGCATTCTCGCATTTAGTGCGGAAGAGGAGGAGAGTGTTGAAAATTGAACGGAAATAGTTAGCCGGAAATGAGTTCATTTGGATTCTTGTAGAAACTCAGACGTTTCAGCTGGAGACTACGGACTGTCCGATCTTGGCAAAGTTTTGTAGACAGTCTTAATATAGTGAGGGTCGCCATTGTTTGTTACTTATTATTTGTTATCGAGAGTCGTACCTACAGTTCTTGTTTTCTACGGGTACATCCAGTTTAAGTAACTTGCTTTTTAGGGTTCCGTGCCTCAAAAGGAAAAAAGGAACCCTTAAAGGATCACTTTGTTGTCCGTCTGTCTGTCTGTCTGTCCGTCTATCAACCCTCTTTTCTCAGGGACGCGTGGACGTATTGAGTTGATATTAATGTCAAATACTTAAATTTGTAACTTCTTAAAGCCGTGATATAAATAAAACTTCTAAGTCAACGCACTCAAAAGTTACAGCCGTTTATGTCCGAATATTTTGAAATTTCCAAGGGCACACATAACTGCATGCACACATAACCTAGATACACTAAACTAGAATCATGAAATTTGGTGAGCAGCAAGGTCTTAAAGCACAAGTAAAGGGAAAAATCCGAAAACTATAAATTTGTAATTAATTCACAAAAAAAAAGTTTTAATGCTCGCCATGGACCAAAACTACCTACCTATACCTACTTCATGTTGACCTAGAATCATGATATTTGGCAAGAAACAAGGTCTTAAAATTAAACGGAACCCATAGTGCGCGAGTCCGACTCGCACTTGACGTTTTATTATGTTATGTTATTGAAACGTTCACAGTAATTAATTAATTAAAATGTTAAATTATATCACGTCCAACATTATAAAACGTGATAGAAAACTATGTTTTGTAGCATGTTTTGTTATTTAATCTGGTGGATGTGGTTCTCGTAAAAACCAAAGGTTTTTACATTGATGTGCATCAAATAAAGAAATTATCATAAAAGTTGATAGAAATAAGGTTCAGTTTTAGTCTTACCTTATTTTCAATCTTTTTCAGATACAATATGTATAGAAATTAAGAAAATACACATAGGTATAGGATTTAAGTACCTACCCTTCAGGTAGTTGAAATCGGAATTAATCTATCAGTCAGTCTACGTAGGTAATTGGATAGTTTTTGTCTTCGCTTTATAACAAAAACTACTGCACTCTCTTGAAGACCACATAACTCTACGGATTTCCCCCTAACTCTAGATCGGTTTCATGATTGGGTCGTTTGTATAGACTTTTATCTGATTCGGTTGAGAGAGTTTTACTGCCAGAATACAGCCAGTTTGGCGTAGGTAGTAAATTAAAACAGTGATTTCGTTGACTGAAACAACTCGAGAATCTCTCTCATTAGCATGTTACTTTGCTTTTGTTTTGTATTTGTGAAGATGCTACTAATTGTCTGAAAAGTGCACACTTTGAAGCTATTGTGAGACAGTTTCTTGCGTAGAAAGTGTTTCCGTTTTGTTATGAATGATGTACACATGTTTGTGTATGGTTCTTTATGTAGGGACTTACAATTTTAGTATAAGAAATTTACAAATCTCATGGTACGGTCCACACGGCAGCGGTCATACCATCACAAAACGTTGTTGTTGATAGCCTGGGGGCTATTCTGCTAAACTAATCGCTTCACTATTATAATGGTATCGTCACAGAATGACACATCTCGGTATTTTACCTTTGATGAAAGAATCTACAGATCGTCAAAAGCGTCAAGTTTGAAATCATTCCATCAATCTCCCTGCGCAAATAGCACCGCACTCACTATCAAATAGTACTCTAGATTCTAGAGTTTCTGTCATCTGAGTTTTCAAAGTGACAATTCTGCGACGTCACCACTGTCTCTTCTTCTAAAAAACTGTATCACCTTGCAAAATACAGGGTCATGTTTTAAAGGAGATGTATGTTTTCCAATTTGCTTGATGAAACATGGTTGAAACAAATCCACTACAAATATTCAAAGCACACAAAAGCACTTTATCGTACTAAAACTATATTCAAAGTCCGCCTGCGTTTCAGCCTACCTGCAAACCTTTGTGTAATATTTAACTTGATTACCTACTCCTGTATAATATTTGCAACGCTGAAGGGAACTGTAAATTCAGTTAACCCTTCACTATTCCCATAAAGCAAACAACCCACTGCGTGTTTATGGAACCCCAAACACGAATATTGTTTGGTGAGAATTTCTGAAGTCGTTAAATATAATTGTTTTACGCTGTGTTCAAACTACCACTGATGTGCCATCAGTGGTAGTTTGAAACTAGCCTTATGGGAAGTAGCTTTTCAAACTCAAATTGCTTATTGCTATGGTAACACCCATTAAAAATTTATTCGAGTGCTTTTAAACATATCATCGCCGGATTGTAGAATCAGCCCGTTTGTAAAATGGCTTGACCGCTCACAAAACTAACGCTGATATGTTGAGAAAAAATAAATCATTTCATTCGACGAGATAGCTAAGTGACGTTTAGCCATGCTGTTGAACGTTGATCGTTCAAAAATCAGCATATACACACCAAAGTTACCGCTGCCGACCCTCCGAAAGTTGATTAAACACTGATGGCTGCCTACAATATTGGGTTATTCCAGTTTCCCCCCTTGACAAATCCCCCTTAACAGGAAAACTGGAATTCATTTTTTAAAGTCCAGTTTTCCCCCTTGATATTAGTTTTGGGGAAAAACTATTGATAATGACACTGAAATATTGCACCAACCGCTGCGCGGTCAAAAAAATTAGATACTAGTTTATGCCCGCGGCTTCGCACTCGTTGTTTCTATGGAAACGTTTTAAGGTAATTTCTATCCTATGGGAACTGATTTATGGTTTATGGGATAACAGGTATATGTTTTTTTAGTACTAGACATTTATTCACAAAGAAAATTATACTAGTATTTACAATTGAAACAATTGAGCTAACTGCCGACTGTTGCAAACAGTCTACAGATAGCTCAACTGATCCATATCAACACCAGTCGGAAGCGTCCCCAAGACGCTGGCTGCATTGCCACGCTGTATGGCAATGCTGATACGCTGTGCCAGATATTCACCAGCTCTCGGGTCACGCGTCGCTTCGACCAGTCGCTCAGATAGTTTTTTGAAAACCCGAAGAGCCTCGGTACCCCACGGACCTAGGGTCTCGACTCCAAGGGGAGCAAATGTGTAGGCTCTGTCGAGACCTGCATATTTGCGCCTCTTGAGATCTTCGGCCAAATCTGCCGCCGCACCCGCCCTCACGGATGTCCTCGGAAGATGGGAAGGCGCAAGTGTGTCGACGCATGTAGCGTCCCACACAATGGGCCTCCCCAACTCCCATGGGACTAGTGTCATACCGTCGGGCCTCTTACCATCGTCACGCAACAGACCATTCGGTTCGAGAATAGCTGGTACGTTAACGGTGACAAAGGCCCGCCGGATGATGTCGTTAAGGCTAGCGTGGCGAGATATCCGACCAGCGGCCCTAGTGCACGATAATCCGTGATGACCAAGCTGTTCGACAGCAGTACCGCACTGGCATTGATGAGGCGCGCAACACGGTATATGTTTGATTCCACGGTTAAAATTACCTGTATGCAAAATTTTAGCCCGATCGTTCAGTAGTTTTGGCGTGAAGAGGTAACAAACATCTATCCATCCATCCATCCAAACGTGTGTGGTTTTGAAATAAACATCTCATATGCATGGATATCATGGAAATATTGTTTTTAGAACTAGATTATTTATCCAGTCTCTATTTCATTTTAGTCAGATATTTATTCTAACATGAGTGGACATAACTTTTATCATACAAGATCAAAGCAATCACATTCGTAATTGATTATTCCATCCATGTACCGTGGTAGAAATATTTCTTATCCCAAAGGGTTTTCGTAACTTACGAACATCAGAAGTTGTGGTCCAAAATATCTGCTACATTTTTATTTCTACCTCGTCCCTTTTTTTTAGACCCTCCGTACGTTTAATCAAAAATTCATCTTACAGAAATTTTGGTTATTAAGTACCGACTATGTGACACGACACGCATTTAGCTGTTTCATTGTTGGCATCACGGTTGCAAATCTAATTCAAACTCCATCAGACAAAAAGACTTTCAAACTCAAAATATGGGCTTCCACCTTGATTAACATCAAGTTGCTATGTAAATAGGAGGCCGCATTTAGATAGAGAGCAGGTATTCGCTGGTGTTTGCTGCTCAAGAACTGATAACTGCTGAAACAGTAAATAACAGTTAATTATTGAAAACTATGAAAAGTCCCGAATTTGTCTCCGGTTTTTCACTTTCTTTCGAAAAATGAGGCCTTCAAACTGTAGCTGAGAACACTCCCAAAATTTAGACGAGTGTGTAATTAAACGAATACTTCGTTCATTAAAATTGATCTATTGGTCTTTCATGCTTCGAGTTGTAAAAAATAGTGTCCACCAACCACAGAAACCCTCAAAAAACCAATGCCCTGGCAATAAAAATTAAAATCCTACTAATATACATATAGGCCGTTGCATTGTGCCGTTTTGAAGATGTTTGACCGAAAAAAACGCCAAAAATGTATGGTTGCAATACAATATTTGCTTGAAACTCCTGAATGGATGGGGGCTGAAATTTGGCACACAGAGATGAACCTCGAACAAAATATGGGCTACGTTTTATTCCAAAAAACGCGTGCGAAACTGCGGGCAGAATCTAACACGTGTATAGTTCATCAAAGTTCATATTTTTCAATAGTTATCCATCAGTTTTTTTTTTAATTATATGATATTTGAAATCACGTAAACATTCTTAATTGCAGCCAAAGGGTCGAGCCCCAGGGCGTTGTTGCGAAAATTGACGTAAAACATAGGGCTGCCGTAATGAGGTTAGAGGGGTCCTCGACCACGGCTCTGTTCCGAAGCAATTATAGGAAGGTGTCTGCGGCAACAGTCGGAATTCGATTAGTGAATACGAATGTCTAACGTAGTCCCGGATAGATAAGTGAGATGCAAATAGGTGACGCACTTAGTCAGGAACAAGGAAGGCTTTATGTACCGAAATATTATTATTTTACACGCCCTAGTTACCTAAGTATCAACAGACGGATAAATAGACGGATATACAGGATAGATATTTGAGATGGGAATGGATGACCGAATCAGAAACCATGAGAGTTAGAAAAAAGTCAAGAGTCAGTCACGCACGAGTCATGGGCTCAATTTATGAGAAAATAAAAACTGCTCATTTTTTAAATTTTTATATGATGTTTGTATAAATAAAAAACCTAACGTGTGAGAATGCAATCAAGTACCTTTTTAGAGATTAAGCTTTGAGAATTAGGCTTCAGCCCAGTTTAAGTTATTATACCTGAAAATATTAAAGAGGGTTCAGTGGTGTTATAATAAGAAATGCTTCTCAAAAGTCATATTAAACACTTTTCGGACCGGCATATAAAAATTAACTTTAGTAAATCCAAAACAGCATCACCAACTGCAACTTGCAATCCTACGCAACATAAATAAAACCGAAAAGAATCGAGATTGAAATTCCGGCCTTTAATATGCAGACTCAAAGGTCGAAATGAATTCCGAAATCAAAGGATTCTACTGCACAAGTATGAATAGAATCTTTTAATCCCCTAACTTTGAACAAATTTTTATTTTCTTTTTAGAATTAGAAAAGGGTCACGAGATCAAGCGCGTTCTACCGATTTGAGTTTGGTAGTAGCCTAGATTTAAACTTGATAGAATCAATTAAAATCAAAAATGTAAAGAAGATGATCCGGGACCGGTCATCGTACATTATATGCATACCTTCTCGAAATTGTTTCCGAATACACACCTTGGGCGAATTCTGCAGTGAGGTAAAAATAATTTTGAGGAGGCGGCCAAGAGGAGGATCCAGCTAGGCTGGGCAGCGTTTGGGAAACTGCCCTCCGGCCAGATGGGATGACGATCTGCGAAAGACTGCAGGCAGATGCTGGATGTGACAAGCTGAAGACAGGGCGCTATGGCGCTCATTAAGGGAGGCCTATTGTCCAGTTGTGGACTAATATAGGCTTATGATGATGATGATGTAAAGAAGCTTCTTTCGGTATTGACTTCTTAAATTTATAATTTTATCATTGGTTGAAAAGCTGGGTCTTTAGTCATTTCGCACCGCGAGCGATTGAAACTACGGTGCGAATCGCCCAAGTTCTATTTCCGACTGGCCTAAGGTATCTTTTGAAATGGGTCGATTTTCGATTCGGACCACAGTACAAATCGAGCCAATGCTCTTTTGACCGATTCTACACTACTAAAGCTTCTAAAGTATTCACCAACTTTGAAATGACTAGCGTAGACAGAAACCAGGTTGGCAAATAATGGCAAAATCAACAATCTTAGAAGGATGAATTGGTTTAAGTAATTTACCTTCCTGAATCTCAAACTATTGCAAAACAAATACACAAAGTGGGGAAATAAGAGCTACGCACACAGTTATAAAGCCCAATTTTAAATAAAGTCGTGAATAATTCAATTCCCCCACAGAAGGGTTGATGATCCCCACGCAGTGGAGGAAGTATCTCCGGCTTTTGGGTTACTTGAGATAAATAGAGCTTAAGAATGCAACATTTATATGGAAGATTTTCGAACCGCAGGAGAAAAAGTACCCACAGACAACATAACACAGAAATAAACCCACAGAAAGTCTACCTCTAAATAGTTAACAAAAAGTAAAATAAGCTAAGTGTAGAAAATAACTAATCACAATTATTATAAACTAGTTTCTGCCCGCGGCTTCGCACGCGTTGTTTCTATGTAAAAGTTTAATGGTAATTTCTATCCCACTGGCACTGATTTATGGGATAAAAAGTAGCCTATGTTCGACTCCAGGATTATAATTACATCCATCCATCCAAACTTTCGCATTTATAATATTAGTGTGATGCGAATGTCTGGATGTATGGATGGATTGATGTTTGTTACCTCTTCACGCCAAAACTTCTGAACGGATCGATCTGAAATTTTGCATATCCAATGCAATTATAATCCTGGAATCAAACATAGGCACTTTTTATCCCATAAATCAGGGGTTAGGGTACATCTCGTCCGAATCTCAAACTCATCCGCGGACGAGATGTCCACTTCACTTTTGAGTAGGGGTACATCTCGTCCGAATCAATCGCAGAAAATAAGTAGATAAAATCGATAGACAATGGAGGCGCCTAAAATTGCCGATACAGTAAACATAATAATAGGTATTTCTTTGTACAAGATAGTTTATGTTTTTTAGCATTCGTGTTTTACTCGTATTATAGTGTAAGGAATAACAATGTAATTTAGATCTTGATTTGTTTAAACTAAGCTAATATTGTAAAGAAGTTGTTTACGCTAAATGTTTTTATCGTAAACAGCTCTTAATATTGTTATACTATGTTCAGATAGTTTTAAAAGCAATGTTACAATCTTGTTGATACTTGGTTGTTGATACTAGACTTCCAGAGTAACTGTCAGATGTAAATTCTTATTGGAGGTAGGTAGAAACTAGCAGTCTTGTTAGAGCGTTTGAACGAAGCGGTCGTCCGCTCGGAACACACTAATAGTGTGAAATTGCAAAAGTGAGTGCCCGTCAGCTGTGGCAGTTAAGCTAAGGTACCTACGTTATTTTCTTGCTGTTCTTAGTTTTTCTAGTCGATAAGCGATATTTAGTTAACCAGCTAGTGATTTCTTTTTCGCTTCTTTGCACTAGCTTATAAAAGATTGAAGCGAAGAGAATCAAATAGTCGTACATTTTCTATTTAGTAGATGTAAAGTTACAATGTTGGAATAAGCCATGAGAAAATAAACGCATTTGATTCTGATTTTCCTTTTATTTTATCATACCTACTCCTATAACTCAGAAGCGGGATAAGGCGAGTATTTGAAATAAATTACTCGCCGCGCCCATGTCTCAATGTAAAAATAAACATTTATTTATTTTGTCATGGCCAATTTAACTGCAGAACACAGAACTATCGTGAGTGATATTTGTTTAACAGCTTAATTTTTTTTTGTGTTCCTTTTTATTTCATTTCTCTTTTTGCTCATCAACATCACTATTCCTATGGTTGAATTTTGTCCGGCGTCATGAAAATTTATGGCTTGTTAAAGCGTCTTTAAACATAATATCCAATTTATTTCTTTATTTGTTTTTTTTTTGTCTGGTTTTATTATTATTATTCTTTGTCTTCACTCATCGGTATACCGTAATCGGTATATACTATTCTATCTAACCACGAACCATGAAAGAAGAATAATCGCTAGGTAATTAATAAGTATTCGAGGGTGGAAAACCAGAAAACGATTACAAACTGCACAAACTTCATTGTAAATTAGTTCTCAACTTGTTATTTGACATTTTTGTCATTTACTACCATATTTTCACTAACTTCCCGGATCAACCCTCAACCTCAACAGCCTGTCTTGGTCCACTGCTGGACGCAGGCCTCCCCCTGATAAACACCTTATTGGCTTTTATCTCATGGGGGGTAATGCCCATAATCCCCACGCTGGGCATGCGGGTTGGGGATCGCAGTTCGGTGGTAGAATGTTCCCTGCAGAACAAAATTGTAATAATTATACGGGGCCAAGTAATAATACGAAACTCGATATATTGTCAAATAATTTAACTGTAATTTTAAAGAATTTTTTATTTTTATAGTTTTGAGAAACGATTTTAATAATAATAATAATTATATATCATGAATGCCTATAAATTACTTAACCTAGACTAGAATTAAACACAAAAATTAAAAAACATAGGCAGAGATATCAAAATTTTACAATTTTTGTATGGAAGCTCGAAAGTGGTTGTGTTCATAACGGTTATCGTTATACCGGTATGGATTTCGGTTACACCGGTATGGATTTCGGTTATACCGGTATGGATTTCGGTTATACCGGTATGGATTTAGGTTATACCGGTATGGATTTCGGTTATACCGGTATGGATTTCAGTTATACCGGTATGGATTTCGGTTATACCGGTATGGATTTCGGTTATACCGGTATGGATTTCGGTTATACCGGTATGGATTTAGGTTACACCGGTATGGATTTCGGTTATACCGGTATGGATTTCAGTTATACCGGTATGGATTTCAGTTATACCGGTATGGATTTAGGTTATACCGGTATGGATTTCGGTTATACCGGTATGGATTTAGGTTATACCGGTATGGATTTCGGTTATACTGGTATGGATTTCAGTTATACCGGTATGGATTTCGGTTACACCGGTATGGATTTCGGTTATACCGGTATGGATTTCGGTTATACCGGTATGGATTTAGGTTATACCGGTATGGATTTCGGTTATACCGGTATGGATTTCAGTTATACCGGTATGGATTTCGGTTATACCGGTATGGATTTCGGTTATACCGGTATGGATTTAGGTTACACCGGTATGGATTTCGGTTATACCGGTATGGATTTCAGTTATACCGGTATGGATTTCGGTTATACCGGTATGGATTTAGGTTATACCGGTATGGATTTCGGTTATACCGGTATGGATTTAGGTTATACCGGTATGGATTTCGGTTATACTGGTATGGATTTCAGTTATACCGGTATGGATTTCAGTTATACCGGTATGGATTTCGGGTATACCGGTATGGATTTAGGTTATACCGGTATGGATTTCGGTTATACCGGTATGGATTTCAGTTATACCGGTATGGATTTCGGTTATACCGGTATGGATTTCGGTTATACCGGTATGGATTTCGGTTATACCGGTAAAGATAGCGGTTGTAGCGGTACTGATAGCGGGTATATCGGTACCTCAGGTATGGGATACCGGTATTGAATACCGGTTGTGGAAATAAGTTGCTAGGTTAAAATTTGTATTAAAAATAATGACAATAAATTGTAAATGTTAAAATAAATGATTATGGTAGTTTATGATGTCGGAAGTTTATATTTTGTTTGGCTAGGTTTGTAAAAAAAAAAAATACAGTTTGAACATTAATTCAATAAACAAATACAAATCGTCCTAACTAAAGGTAGGACGTTCTATAATACGCCCTCGTCTATACCTGTTCAAATAATTACGTGCCTCGCATTTAGCGTAAGGGCCGCCCATTGTGCAACTGGTTGTGTTTTTCTGTTAGTTTGCCTGTGTTTAATTGTGTTTTTTTTTGTTCTTGTTGCGAGCTATGGCGTCAAGTCGATCCAGTTACATGGATGGCGGTGACGATGCAGCAGCTACGGGCAGGCCGCCTCCGACGACAACCAAGGAACACCAGATCGAGCATCTCAACACTACACCCTCTCGTGGAGAGAGCATCATTAACAAATGTAGTTCGAACTCAGTACCCTATCATGATAAGGTTGGTGAGAGCCGGGCTGATCAGGTCGGCAAGGACTCGGAGCTTTATGGTGATAGGGGTGATGAGAGATGGGCTAATCACGCTAGCACGGACTCAGAACCTTATTATGAGAAGGGTTTTGACAGACGGGCTAATCCGGTGCCCTGTTATGAGGAGGGTACCGAAGCACCTTGTTATGAGGAAGGTGGGATGGCGGTGACGATGCAGCAGCTACGGGCAGGCCGCCTCCGACGGCAACCAAGGAACACCAGATCGAGCATCTCATCGAGGTACACTTCTCCGACCGGTGCAGCTATATTTCCGGTCACGTGTTCAGTCGATGAGGCATAACAGTCAGCAGGAGAAACCACCCTCTCGTGGAGAGAGCATCATTAACAAATGTAGTTCGAACTCAGTACCCTATCATGATAAGGTTGGTGAGAACCGGGCTGATCAGGTCGGCAAGGACTCGGAGCTTTATGGTGATAGGGGTGATGAGAGACGGGCTAATCCGGTGCCCTGTTATGAGGAGGGTACCGAAGCACCTTGTTATGAGGAAGGTGATAATGCGTTCAAGCAGTTCAAGCGTGGAGTCAACATAGCAGCGTCGTCATTAGCGTCTTTGCCGGCGTTATTGTGGGGATCCTAGATTTCAGATTTCATTTATTCATAAAGTTTCAGGTTTATACATAGATCTTACAATTATTATTATAGCTACTATTACCAAAACCTGCCTTTTCAGGCGTATGAATATAATATAAGAATATAAATGATTGTAGGTTGTAAATGAAAATACAAATTAAATATGATTTACATTAAAAAAAGAAACATGTCACACATAATCATGCAAAATCAATTAATAGTTACCTACAGTTTACATTTGAAAATTCATTTATACTATAAAAACATATTTCGGTCAGCCATTTTGTCAGGTTACATTTAAATCTAGTTAATTATGTCATTTCTTTAAAATTGTCGGGAATTTTATTGTATATTTTAATTGCCATCATAAAACTATTATTCGTGGATAATGTCAATCTTGTTTGATGTCTAAATAATTTATTTTTATATCTTGGTCAGACGCTATAATTACTCATTTGATTTGCCGATTGAAATTTGCCTTTATTCTTAAAAACAAACAAGTTGAACACCTAGTCGAAGTTGAACACGCAGTAGAGGGATTATACTTCGATTGCGTTCGAAATCTATCGAGTCCGGGTGTAAAACCACCTAATAATCGTCACTTAACCCTACGAGCGTTTCTGGTGACCGCACGGGTGTCACCTAATAATCGTCACTTAACCCTACGAGCGTTTCTGGTGACCGCACGGGTGTCATGACCGGCCGGTGATACAAACACTAACTCTCACTGCAGGACAAACCAGTGTTTTACCCTACGTACGTGTAGGCGTTGAATGTCGGTACCTACACAAGGGCGTACTAAAGGCACAGAACGTACCTACTCACTATTACCTAATCTACGTAGCCTAACCCCTACTTACGGAATCTAATTTGGACCCTAACCACGTATCACGTATCCTATCATCCCTAATGGTGTAGCCCTATCAGTGCGTCTAGCCCATAAAATAGATTAATTTATAAATTTAAAAAAAAATCGTAAAATTCAAAATTAGTTACTGACGCGTGCGTCATCGTTTTTATCGTTTTTCTTTGTATAAGTTATGTTTTCTTTTTTTTTTGTTTCTATTGTAACGATAAGCTATGTAACTTTAAAATAATGCATCATATCCCATTTCCGCGCGGATGCGCGGCATGTTTACGTTTATTCATTGTAAGAACTCATTGTGTAAATAAATTGTTTGGAAATGTCTTCGCTCATCAGAGGGTGCTGATACTTCAGGGTCCGTAAGGTCTTCGTAGAGGGAGAGGAGTAATACTCGAATCAGTGCTTCATTCTAATTTATTTATTTACAAAAATGTACAGTTTCCATCCTAAATCTGGCGCAGCAGTTTCGCTGAGTCATCACGCTAGGACGGACTCAGAACCTTATTATGAGAAGGCTAATCCAGTGCCCTGTTATGAGGAGGGTACCGAAGCGCCTTGTTATGAGGAAGGTGATAGTCCAAGTGAACGAGATGTGCGGCGTATCGTTACTCTATTGAAGTTTGGACTTAAGAGCGCTTTTACATCTCGGCGCTACTATTTTTTATTTAACGCACCGAGCGGGCAGCGAGCTAATCAAGCGTAACTTTCTATTGTCTCGCGATTGAACTGACATAGGTCTGCCCTCGATAAGCGCTCGCGTGGTACTGAGGGTAAATCGCCGGCGCAATGAAATATATACTACTTTTAAATAATTCATTTTAGAGCCATCTGTGTATGTTCTTATTTCGTATATGTTTGAGCTATCACTTGGCTCTTCGTGCGTTTGTATGGTGAAGCTTTTTGAGTGTATGTGTTTTTGGGTACCCTATCATAAATCGAGAGTAGCATGGGATTACTCCCTGCGTACTTGTCCCATAAACTTAAAGCCCATACTGCTCTCAGCTTAAGCGTGATAAACTGATAATAGATAGATAGATAGAAAATTCTTTATTGCACACTTATCAAAATAATTTACAATATTGAAATAAACAACAAAATTACAGACTATGTAACAATTGACGGTCTTATTGCTCAAGAGCGATCTCTACCAGATAACCGTGAATGGATAGGATCTATGATCCAGTTTACCATCGTTAGCTCCACTCCGTGATTTTGCAGGAGTGTATTGATGCTGTCAAAGTTTGTCTTGTCAGAAGCCCCTTCGATATCTATGAAGGCTGCGAAATGGAGCGTTTTGATTGAGATGTCTTGTTCTAATCTGCTAACTACTGTGCGCAGCGCAGATGTTGTTGATTTACCTGAGCTGTAGGCGTGTTGTTGTGGGTGTAGTGGTTTTATTCGATAATCCAGCTGTTTCAAAAAAATCTGGTCGCTACAACAACGCTGAAGAGGGACATCTTTCTTCGATGTATCCAATAGCAAGAGCGATATGTAAGGCTATATATATAAAAGGCGGGGCATCTTAATAAATTCTTTGAAGTAGGTACTTAGATCCCATGCTAAGAGGGTTGAACAATCCTTAATTAAGTCTCATTGGTAACTCAGACGTAATGGCCAATACGACAAACATGGGACGATAATTCAGAAATACAAATCAGGCTGAATACAGTTCGTTAGACCACAATTCGACAGATCATTCAAACGTGCTCATAAGCTTGAATAATATTGATGAATAAATATAATATTAACTATAGATTACATGATTAATTGGTTACAAGTAATAAGTGTTGAAACTTATATAGTAAAAAAATCTACACCAGAACTTTATTTTTAATTAGAGATTTTAATTCAAATTTGTCTTGAGAAATTTTAGAATAATTATTTATTTGTTTATTTATTTAAATGAACAGACAAAACTATCGAAAAGTTATAGTGACATCTCATTATTGGTTTATTGGTTTATTCAGACATATTTGGTCCATAAGTTAAACAGTACACATAAAAAACATTACAAAAAATCAAAGATAAAATAAAAATATAAAAACAAAGTTACAAGAGTTGCGCAGCCATTCAACATAATCCCAACTTAAGACGTCTAAATAGTTACGAGACTATAGAGAGACTATAGAGGCGCTGTACCAAATCTCGTAGAACGATGACACATCTCGAGATGATGTCTCTATCCTATACTCAAACCGAATTCAGGGCTCAGATCTGGATATTCATAGAATACACCCACGTCTACGTTACCAGTTGATTGAAATAGCAAAATTGGTCCGATTAGGCCCACCCACGATATGAAACACCATTGAAACCCGCTACTCGGAGTATCTTGATTTGAGATATTGTAGCTACACTTGAATGGCTCCTGAGAGCTTAATGTGATGGCAATTTGGAAACGATCGTCTTTCATGAAATTGATGGGGGATTGAAGGGGTTATCGGAATTTTGAATGCCAGTAACGCTTGTATGTTCGGTGTGGATAAATGTTGTGTTTGGGAGGTTTTATATTTCAGAACGCCTTATTTCTTATTTGATAATAATTTACGTACGTATAAAAATTGACTCATGTACCTACACTTACGCTTATTTTGTGGGTCTAATGAAATAAAGTTATTGAAATCTGAAATCTAACGACAATCATGAAATTTTTTTGTAGATGTCCTCCTAGCTGAATATATGGCCAAGGTGAACAGTTAACCTTAAAATCAAAATCAAAATCAAATACTCTTTATTTCCTTAGATACAATAAATGTACACTTAGAAAGGTCAAAATATAAAACTAAACACTGACACGGAAATAAAGTGATATTTTTTGATTTCTGTCGCTTCGGTATGTAGACTAAAGTAAAGAAGCGACGAAGAAACCTTTAGCCTGTTAGTTGTTATTTTTCGAGTTGGAGCAAAACCCGTCCCAAGCTTTTTTGTCCTCTAGATAATCTGATATTTTATAGTAAGCCTTTTTGCACAGCAAGGTTTTGACAATTTGTTTGAATTTATTTACTGATAATTTTTGCAACTCACAAGGAGTTTTGTTGTAGAAGCGTATACATTGCCCTTTAAAAGATACATTTATTTTGTGTAGCCTAGTTGTGGGCACAGCGAGTTTATGTTTATTTCTGGTATTAAAATTATGTTTATCGCTATTTTTAGGGAACCGATTTATATTTTTATGAGTGTACAATAAGTTTTCATAGATATATTGACATGGTACTGTCATTATGTTTATTTCTTTGAATTTATCACGTAGAGATTCTCTAGGACCCATGTTATAGATAGCCCGAACAGCCCTCTTCTGCAGCACAAATACGGTGTTAATATCTGCAGCGTTCCCCCACAGCGGTATACCATAAGACATAATACTATGGAAGTAGCTGAAATAAACAGGTCTAGATGTATATTATAGTGAAATAGGTCTAGATGTGTCCACGTCTGTAAGATGACGGATTTTTTTGACTGCATACGCTGCAGAACTGAGTCTCTTCGATAGCTTATTTATGTGTGGGCCCCATTGAAGTTTATTATCTAAGGTGATTCCTAAGAATACGGTAATTTCTACTATTTATATTATTCCCTCACTCTCATAATGAGATGAGACGGTTGACCAACGAGAGCGGTGAGTTCGCAGGCCCAACGGCATAACGTGCTTTGCGAGGCATGGGGGTTTAGCCACCTAATTTTCTGACTACGAACTGCTACTGGGAATTTTTCTTTCTAGAAAAATCCCACTAACTATGAGGTGCCGGGTTCAAAATCAAAATCAAAAACTCTTTATTTCCATAAATACAATAAATGTACACTTAGAAAAGGTCAAATTATAAAACCAAACACTGACACGGAAATAACGTGAGATTTTTTTATTTCTGTCGCTTAGATATGTAGACTAAAGTAAAGAAGCGACGAAGAAACCTTTAGCCTGTTATTTGTTATTTTTCGAGTTGAAGCAAAATCCGTCCCAAGCTTTTTTATCCTCTAGATAATTTATAGTAAGCCTTTTTACACAGCAAGGTTTTGACAGTTTGTTGAAATTTATTTACTGATAATTTTTGCAACTCACTATGAGTTTTGTTGTAGAAGCGTATACATTGCCCTATAAAACATACCTACATTTATTTTTTGTAGCCTGGTTGTGGGCACAGCGAGTTTATGTTTATTTCTGGTATTCAAATTATGTTTATCAGTATTTTTAGGGAACCGATTTATATTTCTATAAGACGTGTACAATAAGTTTTCATAAATATATTGACATGGTACTGTCATTATGTTTATTTCTTTGAATTTTCCACGAATAGCTTCTTTGTTCACTATTCAAATCCCGGGTCGGACTAAAAATGGTAAAAACAAAATTGCCGTAGCTTGCTATGGCGTAGACCGCTACGAAATAGAAATTGAACTCATAAATATCTTTAAAAATGTATCGCGATTTATGTACAGATATTATTATTCTTATTCCCAATATCACTTGGTCTGAATACATTTTCATAAATAATTTTGGAGCTGTTAAGCAGATTAACGTTAATTGTGGCGGAGCAATTAAAATGAGTAAAATGTAATGAGGTCCTCACTTGCAGACCTCTTAGAGTATCCTGTTAAGGAAAAATAATGATAGATGGTTCATAATATTAAACTTTTGGTGGATTTTATAAATCTCAGAAACGTTAATGGAAAAAATATATGTATTTTTATTACACACGTCCGTTTTTTGATCACAGAATGTTTAATGTGCACCAAATTTAAACTCAACGGTCCAAGAGATTTGAAGATAATTGAATGTGACAGACAGCCAGACAGACAGCAATACACTAGTGATCTTATAAGGTTTGTTTTCGTTTGGATGTGCGGTGTTAAAACATAAAATAAAATTTAAAATCAGCATAATAGTCCGTACAGTAGAATTAAAATTCATCACAACAAGTATTAAGTAAGCAAGTAATCAAGCAACACAGTTGAAATACTTTATTGAAAAAATTAAACTAATTTGTATTTAATCTGCTTGAAACAAAATACCTGGGTAAATTTGTTATAGAAATATTGTCCGGACGTTTTGTACATTTGAAGTAAAGTTAGTTAACTTATTTAATGAGTGCAAAGTTAAAATAACTGATCACCTTTCAAAAGTTTATTGAAGTAGTTACACGTAAAAACACATACAAAGTAAACGTTCCTTCATAGGTTTGAATCGCGTCGCGATCAATGTCGCACTAGTTATTACGGGCTTATATATGCCGATTCAGTAATATTAGATACATAAAGTATGTACCTAAGTAGTACGTCTTCGTACAAATATATATCACATCTTTCGGTCCAATTGTTTCTGTGATATATTTTATTCCCAACTTAAAGCTTAGTGCGGCTAGATCAGAGATTCTTAAGCTGTTCACGCAAAGTACCCAGTTCACGGGCTGACCTAAAAAGTTTTCTATTTGAATATGAATCAGGTAAAAGTACCTACCCTTGTCACGATAAGACAGACACGTGACTTAAGCAGCTTTTTCTTTTTATTAATATTTAATACCGTTTTTCTTCGATTTTACGAAAAAGGTTCTGGGAAACTCATTGGAGAATAAAGCCCACATTTAGAAGTCATTGTGTATTACGGGCAACAAAAAAGTCTTTGCACTCGTATTTTCACTCCCTGACGTTTAAATAAATACATGTAAATATAAATAAATAATGTATTTTAACTTTTTTCCTCTTTTAAAGAGAGGGGACGCATTCAAATATAGCGAAACATCTATGTTTTATATTTTCTATTTATAGGTAGTAAAAGTATTTAAAAAAATAACAAATAAAAAAACAAGTATTTACCATTGAAACAATTGAGCTAACTGCAGACTAGTACCTCTATAATTTACTTTATTGTATCTTAGTTTTAAGTGCGCAATATTATTTTCAATCTATCTATCTATCTTGAATTCTTTTCTTTCTATCTTTCTAGAAAATATTCTCTATCTGTCGTATATCAGTGAAAGAACCGTAATAGGAATAGCAATATTTCCTTACTTGTCCCAATCACCCCCTTAATCTAACCTTCGAATCACCCTTTGTACATAAATAACAATCCTTTCTAGAGTAGGTAACATTTAGGTGCAGTCAGACAAAAAGCGGGACCTTTAAGCTGTTTGGATGAGTTGCCTTGTTGTTTACTATGACTTCCTCTAATGTGCTTTCTAGTTTGTATTCTTTTTTGTTATCTCTAGTTGGTTCTAGACCCATGCGAGTTGGGACCCTACATGCGTCGACACACTTGCGCCTTCCCATCTTTCAAGAATATCCGTGAGAGCGGAAGCGGCGGCAGATTTGGCCGAGGATCTCAAGCAGGTCTCGACAGAGCCTACACATTTGCTCCCCTTGGAGTTGAGACGGAGTCTGTGGGGTACCAAGGCACTTCGGGTTTCCAAAAAATTATCTGAACGTTTGGTCGAAGCGACGCCTGACCCGAGAGCTGGTACCTATCTGGCATCAGCATTGCCATACAGCGTGGCAATGCAGCCAGCGTCTTGGGAACGCTTCCGACTGGTATTGATATGGATCAGGCTGTTGAAATCAACCTACAGGTAGCTCATACCTGTAGGTTGATTTCAACAGTCTGCAGTTAGCTCAATTGTTTCAATTGTAAATACCTACTACTAAGTAAAAAAGGTAAGTAACTAAATAAATAAATATTCTTGAAAAAAGTTCTAGAATATTTTTATGATTGGTTTCCAACTTATCATATATTCTGTCTAAAGTACGTGCTTAAATACCTCTTCAGAAGTTTATATACCAGCTCATTGACCATACAGATTATGGATTTTGTCTGTCAAGATTTTTAAAGCTTTTTATGATTTACTTAAAAAAATCCTATCTCAGATATGAATCTAAATAAAAACTAAAAGAAACCGTTGGAAGGTCGTTGTGGTCAGTGTACATCGGCAAAAATCACTGCACTCCCACCACACCCGACCAGAATACCCATACAGACAGGTGGGTATTTTATAGAGATTTACGGATATTTGAGCCACATCGACTGGCTTGCCTAGAAAAATGGACGGTAATGCATTAGCTGATGGGGGCTAAAGCGCTTAGCGTATCGAAAGCGGTTTATTTTTATTTTCTGGCTAGGGAGCAGATTTAGTGTTATATTATGCGTGAAAGTGTTGTGTTAATGCGCAAATGTGAACATTTACGCATTTTTATGGCATGGAATTGTTCAGGAGAATCATGAGCCTGTCTGAATTGAGGGCTTATCCTTTCGATGGGCGGATAGGAAGGACATTGGGAAACGTGAGTACGGGGCTCTCGGTTTTGAAAAGAAAGATCTTTTAAATTGAAGCTTTTAAGGATTCTAAGGACTTTGAGTGGTAGTAGGATGAAAAAAAATCTATTGCATAGATTTCCTGACAAATCAAAATGTCAACAACCTATTAGAAAATCACACCATAACAACATATCAAAAACAATTTATTTGTCATTGGCAAAAGACCCATTTCACTCAAAACTTTTAAGGAACTTTCAAATATCCATTACAGTTTTCCCCAAAGATTTGAAGACTGGAAGAATTGAAAAACCTTTTAAGCATTTCACGCCGAAGGTGAATAGGAATGGTGACTCTATATAGCGGAAAATGTAGAAGGGCAACACCTATTTTTCGCGATGGCAATAACCGGCACAATTGCTTATGTTGCTTTCAAAAGGGAAGTAGCAGTCTCTTCCTGAGCTCACCCAAGATAAAACTTTGTTGATAGCTTATTAATACTACGGTTATGTAAAATTATTTTTATAAAATCTCTGTTGTCGCCCCACATGAGTTCAATATGATCGTTATGTGCTACGAAACCTAACGTTTGCCCATGCCTGCTGGCCCCATAGTATAGTATTATTTCATTCACTGTTTCAGAACTATTTACACGATCATAAGTACTAATAAAACGATGTCAAATCAAATCAAAAACCTTAATTTTCATAAATACAATATATGTATACTTAGAAAAGATCAAATTATAAAACTAAACACTGACACGCAAATAAAGTGATATGTCTGATTTCTGACGCTTCATTATAATATACGATGTAAAGAAGCGACGAAGAAACCTTTAGCCTGTTATTTGTTACTTTTTGAGTTGGAGCAAAACCCGTCCCAAGCTTTTTTATCCCCTAGACTAGATAATCTGATATTTTATAATAAGCCTTGTGCCTATGTCTCTAGCTAAGCATTAAAAATACTATAAATTAGATAATCGCTCCTCTCTATTCCTTCACACAAACGATTTCTTAACAGAATAAAACAATTACAACTAGTATTTCACTTACCTACCAATATCTATTTCCTTAAAATCTAAGCTGTCACCAGAAGGCAAAGCTGCTCAGAATGCTGGCAGCATTGCTGCGTTGAATGACGATGCTAATTCGTTGACCGAAATAGAAGCTCGAAGTCCGATCACCTGTGGACTTCTATGAGAAGTTTTATATTTTGATCTATTTTATAATATAGATAAATATTTTATAAAAAACTATATTGGGTTTATCTGAGCACAACGTTCTCACCAATTTTTTTAAAGTTATTTCCATACTCTAGTTAACAAACTATAGGTTGGTTTGTAATCCTATTTGTATTGTAGTCCCGTTATCTAAAGAAGTTATTAATTATCTGAGCGTCTGGTCGAAACGACAACGCGTGACCCGAGAGCTGGTATCTGGCACAGCGCATCAGCATTGCCATACAGCGGCAATGCAGCCAGCGTTTTGGGGATGCTTCCGACTGGTATATGGATCAGTTAAGCTACCTGTAGATTGTTTGCAACAGTCTGCAGTTAGCTCAGTTGTTTGAATTGTAAATAGTAGTGTAATTTTCTTTGTAAATAAAGGCTTCAATATTAATTCTGACCATGCTAGAAATAAACAAGACACCAACCACAACTCTAATGTGACCTTTGCGACAAATTTTGGGTCGGGTAAGGAATAAACCAATAGCAGGGCCCCTAGATTGCTTTCAAACCCTTGAGGTTGTCTGATGGGCTGGTTATTTACATCCTATTGGAAAAAAGTTTCTTTCTTTTATTTAGCCAACGAGGGAGAGGATGTGTTTTGCTCTCAGAGTGAAAATTAAGTCGATATTTTAAGTCGAAGGTATGAACGACAAATATTTAATTTCTCTAATTGTGCCGTCTGAACGTGAGGATTTAACAATATGGAGGTGACACAAATGTAATTATCAGAAGTAATTAGTAGATCGTATAAGGGAACGAAGTGTCCCCCCCCCCGTCCCCCCCTTCGGATGATTCAGGATCCCACAAAGAAAATTAAAATTATTCCGCATTCGTCTCACTTTGTTCGGACCAATTACAATTTAAGATTAGAAACAACATTAAATTAAGTTTGTTTTACAATTGAACAAGTTTCACAGAACTGTTTTGCTCCGCTGTATGGCAATACTGATGTGCTGCGCCAGAGACACAGACCTTCAGGGATTTTGGAAAATCAATAACAAGCAAGCATTTCCCCTCCACACCTTGGGTATTTATACCACTCAGGCAAGGAATAGGCTATATTTAGTACTGCACCATTTGAATTTCAAGAGCTATGGAAGCGAGTCCGATCCGAACCCATTGAGATTGCTTTAATGCTCTCAGAAACCCTGGATGATAATGTCAAAATAAGTTCCTATAGAATCCTGCATCTCGAGTGTCGAATGGGACAAAGCAATGTTGGAAAGTTCTTAACGTTTGGATACAAGCGCTTTCGAAATAATAATATAAAGTTCCATGTTGGAAACTTGTACTTCGTTTTCAATAAAGATTTGAATGGAATTCTTCAAACATGCCAGGTTTGAAGAATTCCATTTCACATCTTCGGTATAAATACCGAAGCTGTGGAGTGGAAATGCTAGCTTGACTTTATCTACAGGTAGTCGCTACCACTCCGAGGTTTTATTTATTAAACAGCGATGTTCGGGTCACGGTCTGGGCTACTGTGACCCCAAATTGAGGCTTATTTGAAACTTGAATGCGGGAAAGTGATCTTTTGTTTATTTGATTCGTTTCAGTCTCGTTCATTTAGTAGAAGTATAAGTCCAAAAATTAATCATTTTCGAATGTTGCTAGGCTCCAAATATAGTCCTCTCTGTCACCTATACTAGACCTAAGGGTTTGGTTTGGTTAGATAGTATCGAAACGTCATCATCGATACTATTGAGACAGCACATTCGTGGTTGCCACTGAATGCCACTGAATTGAGCGTAATCAATAACATACTCTAATTAATTATTTGCAATCAATCGATTAATTCCTGTCTGTTTGAAGTCTCTAACGATTTCCTCCTGATTTCTAAACTAGGAATCAGTTCATGGACCACCCTAAATCAATTGAAAACTTAAAAGCGCTGCAGAATGTATCTTACTGAGTCAAACTCAGTTTTATTGAGAGTCTTACAGACACAGTTTCCATGACAACCCAGGCACTCAGGCAAGGGGAGGCTCTAATATGTACTGCACCATTTGAATTTCAAGAGCTATGCAAAGCGAGTCCGATCCAAACCCATTGAGATTGCTTTAATGCTCTCAGAAACATGGATGTTATTGTCTAAATAAGTTCCTATAGAGTCCTGCATCTCTAGTGTCGAATGGGACAAAGCAATGTTGGAAAGTTCTTCAAGTTTGAATACAAGCGCTTTTGAAATAAATAAAGTTCCAGGTTGGAAAGTTGTATTTCGTTTTCAATGGCGACTTGAATGGAATTCTTCAAACCAGGCATTGTTTGATACTTTGAGACTTAACAAATAAATGGAACACGAGACAATATTACACAATAAATGAAAATACCTTAAATTAAACATTATTTTTATTGACATAGGTAACAAAAAATTTCTTTTTCTTCGCTCGCATTTTTTAATAAAAAGTTACTATTATATTATTCCAGGTCCCAGATCTTTCTGTTCAAACCGACCCATTCAGTAGTGTTAGCGTTGTCTTCGGCCAAACTTCTTCACAACGACACAACGGCATAAACTTTCGCCTTTATAATATTAGTAAGATAGTGTTGTAGACAATAAAAACTTCATAGGCTCCTGAACTATGTAGTTCTAAACTGTATTTCAGGATCCAGTGGCTTCTCTAGCTAATGATAAAATGATAAATGTTTGTTTACTACCAATATAAAAGTCAGACAACTAAAGAATTATTTTATATTAAGCCCCTTACTAAATAAAAGAAACTAGAAAAAATGCGCACAAAAGAATCTCAATGCAAATTCTGCTCGTAATTGATCATTATACGTTGAAGCACTACTTAAAGTAAAATAGAGAAAAGGATCGACTTTGATTCTAGAGCAGTCTAGAGCAATTTCTATTGAATATTATTGTTTATCTAATAAGTACACGCCTACGCCTACTTGTTAGTGAGTTTTCACAGTAAAATTACCTAATTTGTGCTTTTAGTACTAGAAAACTTAATAATTGGTCTAAGGGCGACGACTAAGGGATATCCACTGGGGGCGGGTAGCAGCGCCCCCTGCAGATTTTACCACCAAACTGCGATGAAGTATAGAAAAAAACTTCGCAACTTCGCATCGCGAAGGGCATTTGTTGTCGCGATGATGATTCGCGATAAGACGAACTTCTTGGCCAAACTTGTCGCGAGCGACAGCGCAAATCTTCGCATTATTTATTGCGACAGTGCAGCCGTAGTTTTACGACATTAATGGGCTGAGTTTGAGGGGTCCATTTTTGGATCGCTCATGGCTTTGTATACAGTGCAGCCGTAGTTTTACGTCATTAATGGGCTGAGTTTGAGGGGTCCATTTTTGGATCGCTCATGGCTTTGTATGGTCTTATGGAAATAAAGATTTTGGAATTTGACAAATAGAGTACCTGCCTAACTAAAACAACTTCATCTTGTCTACTCTTACTCAAGGCATCATGTAACTGGATAATTAATTGAATTTCGATGCTTTTGAATCCTTTGAGCCTTTACAATGGTAGGTATTAGTTTCACTAGTTAATTTTGTAGAACATTGTAACTGACAACATTTCGCTAATACAACGAGTTTTCGCTGAAAGTAAAATTAATTAATAATTCACCATTCAGGACGTTAACTTTCATTCTCCGAGCTTGTATTTGAAAATAAGTATATTTTTAAATTATATTCGAGAATCAAAACATAAATAAATCAATTAAGTAAACAGTTCTCTATAAAATTACTCAATATCTTATTTTATACAGAGTGGCTTTTTTATAAGGGAGTTTATAGTTACAGGTTTTTTTTTATAATTTACTTTACTTCTTATGATCTAACCACTGCCGAAAGTTTCGTTCTTAATTCTGTTAAATACTGATTTAGTGCCTTTTCTGATTAATCGACTGCGTTTCGGTACATCAGCAAGCTCTGTATACGCGGTACCGAAACCTTACCTAAATTTTTATTATCGATTAGGCGGAAAGCGCGGTAAAATGTTGAATGACGCGTTCAGCACAGATACACAAGTGTAAAGACGGTTTCCGCGTCGAAACCGTTTTTATAGTGGAAAACAAACGGTACGGTACGGTCTCATATGCCATAATGCATGTGAAAAGGACCGAAGACGACATTATTTTTTACTTCGTCACAAGCGGCTCTGCATAATTTTTTGCAGACAAGTGTGAAAGTGCAGGCGGTGCAGTAAGCTTTCGACATCCGAACGTGCTGATGTTGTACCGAAACCTTACCGACTAATCAGAAAAGGCACTTAGTCTAACAACTCAGAGTTAGGTAGGTAACCAAATAAACTAACGAGGTGCTTTAAGAGGTCTCACGCACACAATAGGTATATAACTTGTTTATGATACATGCAATAAATGATTTTATGGTTTGTTTTGTACCATAATAGGATTTCTTTCCATTCTATTTTTGTTCTGAGATTTGTGACAACATGCACCAAACACTGATAAATATTGAAGGTCTTGTCTAGATCGAAACAGCAACCCTGTTTTCATATTTTCGAGCGCTATACGCCGTGAAATCATATCCACTATCCAGTCACGGACAGGAAGCGACGCCTGCGCCCTCACTGGGCAAAAACATTCTTCCGTTTCGCAACAAATGGATGACGGGTCGTTCCGCGCCTGATTTTTCATTTAATCAAGGATTTTGTGCATATTTGTGACTCAAGCCGTGTAAACCTAAGACTGACCACGAACTACCTATGTGATATACCAAAAACTGTGCCTTGTGAAGTTTGAAGCTACACCAACTCGAGTTCCACCGGTGGACACGAAAGCGCGCCGGCGGCGAGGTGAATCAGGTTAGCCCACTAGATTTAGGCGCAGACATGGTTCTATATGACATTAATGAATTCTTTAATAATCCCTTATCTATCATAGCGATTATATTATTTTATAAATAATGTGATGACATGTAATAACGGTATTATGAATAAAATCTGTATCCGTATCTGTTACTTTTTCCCTACTCCAGCTATACCTTGTTCGTTGTAAGAACGTCTCGCAGGAATGTTCTAGAATACATTTCGATATTCATCAATCGCTGACAAGTTTACTATGATAGGTAGATATTTCTAAATTTATGCACTTTTTAAAGGTCTGACAGCGCCCTAAATTATGGCAATCGTCAAAGACGACAAGGACTTTATACAAATCTTTAAAGACTGTTAGCTATTCAGGTCATTCGACTTATCTTAATTTTGAAAAAAAAAACTTTTCAGTGCCACCAAATGCGTCGTAACCATAATTGGTTACAACGCATTTCGTGCCACATTTGGTGGCACTATTAGTATTTTCGGTGGGCAATGCGAGAACAAACGGATGTTATAGTAACCAATTATGTCACATTAGACTATACTTTAATCCACTGCTGGACGGCCTAGTATCAGTAGTCCGATGATTTAGTCCGATGATCGGACTGATGAGACTTTTTAGTTTCATCAGTCCGATGATGCTGATCAATATAGATCATCGGACTACTGAGCCTTATAGTGCGATATTTACACATTTCGACTTTCCCAAAAAAAGGATGCCTCCTCTAAAAAGCCAATGTGCTTTTTCTCCTCCTCTAAAAAGCCAACGAGCTTTTTTACATACAGAAATCAATAACTTTATTTATCTAGGCTTACAAAATAAGCACTCACACAAGTCAAATTTTAAACTATAAGTTATTATCAATTATGAAATAGAATAAAATGTTACGCATTGATTTTCTCTTCACTTCAATTTCTTGTCTACTTGTGGAAGAAGTGAAAAAGAAACCACTAGCACATATAAAACGGGCTATTGGTAAAATTTACTGACACTACGTGAATTGCAGGTTCTGCCAATCATCACAAACTCATTCGTGAAGACGCCAGGGGGGTAATTGTAGGTCTCAGTGAATTACCAATGTTTATCACTTATGTGTCTGTTATAGATTTGTTTTGTCTAACTGTAATTTAAATGTGATTCTAGATGCATATCAATATTTAGCTGTTGTCGGTAATGGTCTACGCTGAGCATGCGGGTTGAGGCTCGCAAACACCATCGTTTTTATCGACTTAGCATTGACGCGCAGCCGAGAAAACAAATTAAAAAAGTACCCTACAAATAAAACTAGTTAGCCCAGAAATCAGTACAACTCAGGAACAATCAAGGCTAATGGAATAAGCACGACGTCACTGGAATCCGAATCAATTAACGAGAAGCAATTCGGGCGAAGTTGGACGATGCAATTAGAGAGTCTGTCGGGGGACAAGGCGGTAATAACTGGCTGATGGGAATTTTGTAGTCTATAGTGCGATTTTAGTGCCTGGATTATCAATTCTATTATTATAATAAAACCTAAGCGATCGTGGGGTAAGATTCGACAGCCCCAGCTCAACCCGTGTATGACGTAGAAGTCGGCTATGGGTTCTTGTTTCGGGTTCCGCACCTCTAAATGAAAAAAGGAACCCTTATAGGAACACTTTGTTGTCCGTCTGTCAACCCTCTTTTCTCAGGAACGCGTGGATGATTGTCAGCTTCAGCTATGGCAGCTTGGATCAGTGCGACGGAGTTTACTACTTGTGAATGTTATGTGTAACCATACCACTAACTGGTCAACTTTAGTCCATTTCACATAGACCGTGGCCTGAAGGGTCACATACTCTATGCCTCACGCGTAATAAATTGATGTATCGAGTTGAAATTAACGTCAAATACTCAAGTCCGTAACCTCTTGAAGCCGTGATATAAATTAAACTTCTAAGTCAATGCGCTCAAAAATTTACTAGGGTACTTCCCGTAGACCTAGAATTATGAAATTTGGCAAGAAGCAAGGCCTTATAGCACAAATAAAGGAAAAAATCTGAAAGCAGTAAATTTGTAGTTTAATCACAAAAAAATACTTTTGATTCTCGCCATGGACCAAAACCTATAGGGTACTTTCATGTTGACGTAGAGTCATAAAATTTGGCAAGAAACAAGGTCTTACAATCAAACGGAACCCTTAGTGCGCGAGTCAGACTCGCACTTGACGTTTTATTTATATTCGAAAGGCCTTCGTTTGACCACAATCTCACCTCATGGAAAGTGTCGATGTGGCCAACGGTGTATAATGAAAGTCTAGAAGATCCTATTCACTTTTGTCTTGAAGATTGCAACTGGTTGTTCAGCCAGTTACAACGCAGGTTGTAACCGCTTAGTGCGAGTGGAAGGTATCGACTAGATAAAGATGATATTGCGCCGTCAGTCTGCTGGTCCTGGAGTGAAAGGGAGATAGTGAGATTAGGTTATGAAGACAGCCAGAGGACGCAACAGCATCATATCGTGTATTTTTAACATTTCAACTGCGAGCGCCAATCCCTCTGCCAAACGTGGTGATCATGGTAAAATCCTGCCTTGTTTTGGGGAGGCACGGCACGTTCAGTAGCTGAGGAACACACGTCACAAACATGTGTTGAGGAGGTATTATCACTATTGCCCGAGGGCATGAGGTTCTGGCGAAAAGCATCATCAGCATTGCCATTCAGCTAGGCAATACAGCCAACGTCCTGGGAACGCTTCTGGATGGTACTGATTTGGATCAGTAGTGCTATCTCTAGATTGTTTGAAGTATCCTGGAGAAATCCGTCCGATGTCACTGACGCGGTATCGACGCAATCCTTTAAGTTTAGACTTATGAAATAGTTGATTAGACAATGTTTTTATACGTTGGATGAATTCTCAGTACGTAAAATAATATAATTTATTGACATACCTGTATAACTTTTTTATTCAATTATTTTAATTTTAAATTGATAATTTATTTTATTTGGTTGAGTGAATTTTCCGATGTATATTTTTCTTATATTATTTCATCTAATTTATTTATTTAAAAAATTGTATTTTACTCTTATGTAAATTACAATTAATTATTTATAAAAAATTGACATGTAACCTAATTATTTATGAAATAAAGAACTTGAACTTGAACTTGAAAGCTCAACTGGTTTATGAGACTTTTGACTCTTTGAGAAAATAGGTAAGTACTTGTAGTTAAGTATAATCCGGCCTAGCTACAAAGCTTGTAAACATTGCCCTCATGCCATTCTAATTACCCCTGGAAATCGCTTTCTTGTTTTTGAATTTAGGACAAAATTTGAATGTTGTACTTGTCTATCTGAGCTCTTTCCTACAATGCATGATGCTATAAATTATTTTTCAACCACGACGCCAAAAGATAATTTTTAATTTTTATTTTGGGAGCTGTTTTCAAACATTGTACTTTAAGAATGGCTTGATTAACATAGAATTATAATTACGTAATTTTAATCCGTCCGTCTGCTGGTCCTGGAGTGGAAGGGAGATAGTGAGATCAGGTGAAGACAGGGAGCCAGAGGACGCAGCAGCATCATATCGTAAGTTAAATCCAGCAAGCACTTTTTGTGCTTTGCTGCAGCAATGCTTTTCAGGTGTGCGATAAGCTTTAGAAAACTGTGTCTTCAAATTTAGTTTATTTTGTGTATCAAATAAGTTCAATAAAGATTTTTTCAGTCGTCCATTACCACTGAAATAATATAAAACTTTAATGAATTTTGCTACCAGTGGAAACTTCATAAATAGCCCTCAGTTAAGTACATGTAATTTTCATGTATTTGTATTAATATTTCAAATTTTGTAATTTTCTATCCGTGTCCAGGTAACTGGTGGTCTCCGCGGAAGATATTTTTCCATCGAGAAAACTAGTTACCAAGCAGTTGTGTAGGTGGTAATAAAATTCCGCCCATGTAACTGGTGGTCCCCGCAGCATATTTTTTCCACGTAGACAACCAGTTGTCAAGTTTGGTTGTCTGGGCGGAACAAACCATAACTTGGTTTTCATAAAATTCGAAAAAAACTGCTTTGCCAAATTCCACGACATCATCCGCCGCAGCAGTTCAGTCTCGCTTCCTTATCTAGAAACTGCTTATTTGAATAATTAGTCTAATTTCATACTCCAACATTAATTGACGATTCTCCTTACTAACGTTGAATAGCCTATAACATGTCTATGTAATGGAAGCAATCTGTAATGATTTACCAACAAGATGTAGTTAATGTTGCTGATAAGCTATTTGGGTCAGAGTTGACGGGGATAGCCGATTGTACTCAGGATACAGGGGATAGTAATGATAGTACCTAATGGTTACGTGTTCTAGAATCCAAGATATTATATGCCAACAAAGGCATTTAGTAATGAAAACTTCGCTTATAAGAGTAACCATACAATATGATGATGTTCTCTTTGCCGAATTTCGACCATGGCGGCTAGTCTCATTTTCAGACTAGCTAGATGCGCAGGGCATATTATAGTGCACAAATGTGTACGTAAACACAGGTGCACTTATAACCGGTAATCACTCTAATATTATAAATGCGAAAGTTTGGATGGATGGATGGATGGATGTTTGTTACCTCTTCACGCCAAAACTACTGAACGGATCAAGCTGAAATTTTGCATACATGTAGGTCTAACCCTGGAATCAAACATAGGCGATAATCTCATAAATCAATTCCCATGAGAAATAAATAACCTCAAAACGTTTCCATAGAAACAACGCGTGCGAAGCCGCGGGCAGAAGCTAGTTATATTATAATAACTAAATTCATTTTAACTGGTGAGATATTAAATCGGTCAAAGAACCTACAGTTTAAAATACCTACAGATCATTTTACATAATTTCGTTATAACTAATGATGAACGATATCCATAACGGAGCATTCACAGGTAGATTCACCAATGGTTTGAACAACTACAGTTAAGTAACATAAGGTTGATTGAAATAATGGACGACTCACGTACTGATCTAAAAAAATGTTCATGAATATAAAGGAGTCCTTGTTTTACCTTGTTTCTACTTGAGTTAACCCGACCTGTTGGCGTCCCACCACCGCAAAGCGAGGGGGTCAACATTAACAGATCAGACCGTGGACGAATCGTCCATTAGGTATTAGTAAACATCCAATACCTTTAAAAAAACATTAGATTGATCGTTCGTTAGTGCGATTAATTTTAGTATAGTAAAAATTAAATAAGTTAAACATTATTTGAGTCGGCCAATATGCGTTATGAACATAATTATGTGAATCGACCGTAGTTATATCGAAAATAGTTGAAATGATCTTAGTTATTATGTGTAATCCTTATAACCATGCAAGGTAATGTTAACAAGGGAATCACTAAAAGAATATAATATAATCGTTTATTTACAGAAAACATGTCACAATAAATAAATAAGTAATGCTGGACGATTCACACAGCATTATCTATCACAATGCTGTTGTTGTATCAGTGGTATCAATGCAATACCACCGGTAGTTTTGGACTGGTGTGTGAATATTAACAAACCTACCTACTTGAATAATAATAATGATTAAGAAAACAAATACATAAATTCAAACCGCACATGCGTAGCGAAAATTTTCAAATTGGAGTTCGAAAACCAGCCCGATCCATTTAGTAGTTTTGATGTTGTCTTCGGCCAAACCTCTTCACAACGGCACAAACTTTTGCATTTATTAATAGGATTTCCTATCAATGGTTCTGATTATTTCTGATTTTGCAATCCCCTTGTTTACAAAAAAATATATTGGATTCTAGAACCGATTATAGTTAATAGAGATAATAATATCAATTTAATAGTGTAGGTGATTGTCCTCGGTTTAAACCGTCTCTAGATAAGGCTAAAACGTGGGGCCTTAGGGATTTGATTCGGTATGCAGATTTGTATATCCCTTGACAACATTTACAATTAAAGCTCTTGAGAATCAAACAATTTACCAACTAATTACAATCTGGGTCTCGTCAAGCCAAGAGTGACGGTAGGTGTCTTCTAGATTTGTTAGCAGTTCATCCAAAAAGCTGTTCGTTCAAATCACGTTTCGTCCAATGAGCGGTTCGTCAAGACTCCATACGCGTTTCGTCCAAAAGGCGTTTCGTTCAAATCGCGTTTCGTCCAATAAGCGGTTCGTCCATAATCCATAAGCTGTACGTCCAATTCTTACTAAGTAAATTTACTTTAACTTATCCAAAATACATAGTTTACATTTCATATTGTTTCATACAGTTATATTTGAAATTAATTCCTCCAACTTCAGTAATGTACGCAATGTATGACGACGCGATGTCACTATTGTCTATTTTACCCTAGACAGTAATTCATTTCAACGGAGTCAATTAGTTCTTGTGGCAAAGCAGAAAGGAAGGTAAGTAATTACCTATTTTTCTGAGCTCTTGATTTGCATTTCAATAGTTTAAGAGGTGATTGTTTCTCTAGCTCTCTAAGCTTGTTTGTTGTTCTTTATTTTGTTTGTTTAGTTTCTCCAAGGCCTTGGCTAAAAATTACGATTCTTGTTTTTGCGCAAATAGGTACGTAATGTAGGTATATTTTTATCTCTCATTTTATATTTAGCCATATCTCGCGAAGAACCGACAACCGCTGGGGTAAACGTGATCTTGAGTGGAGACCACGACTCGGCAAACGTAGTGTAGGACGCTCTCCGGCCTGGTAGGATAACGATGACGAAAGACTGCAGGCAGATGCTGGATGCGGTAAGCTGAAGACAGGGCGCTATAGCGCTCAGGAGGCCTATGTCCAGCGGTGGACTAAAATATGATGATGATTTCTAGTTTGTGCACTTTTAAAATATAAAGTAGGCTACTAGTCTAGAGGAGTCTAGTAGAGGTAGTGGGAAATAATTTTTCTTCGTGATATCTATTAGTGCATCCACATAGCCCGGCTTGATCACAAGCAAAGCCGCCAAGGGAGACATCGGCAAACAAAACCGTAAAGAGTGGCGGCTCGGCTGTGGGTGGCTGCACCATTCATTGGTAACAGATCGAAAACGGAACATCTAAACGATTTGTGGTCGGTTGTAAGGCTTGAAAAAATTAATGTTCTTTTTGACAAATAGACTTATTTCGAATATAATTATAAATGCATGGCATTAGGATTTGTTAAACACCAAAAATTATGGGTTTAGTCAAGTATTAGCGCTATACCTTCGCAGTACGGATCAGAGCCATTTCTTTCAGAAAAGCTCTTCCCTTCATAAACATACTCTGTAAATGGTATCCTTAATTGAACTGTGAAACCTAATGACGCGCCTATTTTCTGTGTTGCAACAGAAGTTCCTATAGCTTGACATATCTTCGGAACTTTAGTGGTAACTTCTCTAGGCTTCATGTATGCGTATTTCGGTCCTAGGTCCTGCAAGGTGATGTGGGATACAGGTCCAGCTTTCAGTTTTCTTCCGAGGTCCAACGAATACTTGCATAGGAGGTAGCCAAGTTTCTTCTGTCGGTGTTCTCGAAGCGTTGCGAGGAACATTAGTTCTAGGCTGCAATCTACATTATACCTGAAAAGGAGACAAAATATAACGTTTTAGTTATTATAGTGCGTAGGCCTCGCACTCTGGATAATTTCTAAGAAATCAAATAGTGTAGTTGGTTATCACATTCCCGTCCTGAGGGGAGGACGCGGGTTCAAGTCCCGTCGAAGTCGAAAATTTTTGCGATATTATTTGATTTCTTAGAGACAAAATATTATCGTTAGGCAAAGACGTAAACTTCTAGTTCAATGTGAACTAACCACTGGAGTCATCGAAAATGACTCCTAAATTCGGATATTGATTCTTAGATTGTTGATGAAGATTCGTAGATTGTTTTAGCGCCGGTTCATAGCACAATGGCTCACAATGTGCCCAAAACGTGTTCTTATAAATGACTTGTAGAACCTAGAAAATGGTAAAAAACCGTTGGTTCTTTCGAGCGTCTTTATCCACCTTAAGATCATTCCAATGAGAATTGATTACATTGCCAAAATTAACAAGAAATGAACGACAATAATTAAAAATATTATTTAACTAGTTTCTGCCACAGAGTACCACAATAGGATACTTATTATACCGTTATGGTTTAATAAGTATCCTATTGTGTTATTCTAGGTACATTGCATCAGTGCAAAATTTCAGCCCGATTCATTCAGCAGTTTTGGCGTGGTTTTCGTACAAACATGTCACATATCTTGCGTCTCTATAATACTGGCAGGATAGGTAAGCCGCGGGGAAGTTAGAAAAATAGTAGAATATTAATTATCTACCTTTCAAAGAAATTACAACGACCATCGAAGTCAGACATGAAGTTGATCAAGGCTTTTGAGGACGGTTGCTTGCAGCGCTCTTCAACGAATACGTCAAAGAAACTTTTCTCATCTGAATTTGTACTTGCCACCTGGAACAATGTTGAAATTATGACAATATGAGTCAAACCTAATTAACAATTTATTCGATTTGTTCCACGTTCGCTCCACTTGTTCGCCCCACATTACAAAAGTACCAACAAAGGGAAAAGTTCTTCCCGACAATCAATAAGAAGATTATGATGTGCTGAACGCTTCATTTTTATCATCATCACGAGTCTTGCGTCTTGCGTCGCACGATTTGTTGCGATTTTGTAGCACTTTTCCGCTGCGTTTTTGTAAGCGCGATTTCTAGACGCCACGCGCCAAATGCTAAATCGCAACAGTGTGAATGATCGTATGCGTCTTAGCACAAAATGTACTGCAAAGAAATATCGCAACAAATTGCACGAAAGAAGACGCGCTTCAAAATCGCGGCTGTGGGGTGGAGGCTTTATTATGAGGGCATCTTAAACAACGTTTAGGTTACCTAACTAGTTGCGGTCTCCAATCAAAAACACGTTTTTCTACTCTTTTTGGCTCTAAAAACACCGGCCCACTGCCACTTCAGCTTGCTAATTCTTAATTGATCTGTGTGAATCGTCGTTCGTTGCTATCATTTTCTTACCTGAAGTTTATTAAAACAAGCGGATGCCACCACTCCTGTGCTGATCTCGACAGCAATCAGTGATACACCATCCAGCGCTGCATCAGCACAGAGCTCCAGCAACTCTTGACCAGCTACCGGGTTCTTGTTGACTTCGGTGCCGATGCATACAGTTTCATCGGGGAAGAATGCGTCTTCTATCACCTGAAATAAACTTTGCACTGATTTCAGAAAACAGTGTAATTTTTTTAGAACTTACTTACTTTATTGGTCAGCACACGTATGTGTGCTGACCAATTAAGTACAGTCCAGTGGATGTCCACTGATCAACATGCCTCTCAAGGGGCATTTTGTCACAATTACTACGCCTAGCGCCTGGCTAGGATTGGTTATCGCAGTGGAGATATTAAAAATACACAGAAAAAAGCGGCCTACCAGAGGAAGGGCTTTGGTAAATTTCCCTTAGTCGGCTCTTACGATTTTGCATCCACGGGAGTTCGATCGGTCGATTCTAACGCTGTGACCGCCACGGCCATATAAACATAATTTGAGGTTTGTCGCATTGCAGGTCATCCGCCGAAGTGTCAAGAAGAAGTCAGCAAGAAAAACGAAGACAGCAAGTATCTAGTTCATTTTGTACTATTTAGTTTTTTTTTGTACTCTACCTAGCGTAGGTCCGTTCGTGACGTCATCTGTACGGGTCCTAACGGAAGACCAGCGCTGGCTTAGCCTCTTACTGGAGCTTAGCCAGCATTATGCTAAGTTAGGGCCTTTTTATAATAACTTTATTTAGATACATATCCCATAAGTGTGTTTTTGTTTCTAAACTTGTTTTATTGTTGTTATACATAAATGTCTTTCTATTCTATTCTTGTAGGAAACTAGCCGAAACCTGGATTGAGTTGAAGATTGGTTCATCTTTCATTTGAAAGTCGAGGTCCCTGTTAGAAAGGAAGATCAGGTCAGGTCGATGTACCACATCACCAGTACGCATTCAGGGGTGCGATACATGTTTATTTATCTTATGTGGTGGCACAAAGACACTGGTGGTTATTACAATACCTACGCTCCCGGCAAGACTTATCACGAGTACGTTATTGTTATGTAGGTAGGTACTGACGCCTGTCCATCGATGCAAAGTGGATCTTAGCCACCGGTATAAAACTTGTTATGAAATAATTCCGTTTAAAATCTTACCTTCAATGCCCCTGGAATAGTAGCAGCTGATAGCGACTGGATACTGTACTTTCCTGGAAATTATTAAAAATCAATAAGAAATCAAACTATACTTTTAACAGACTATCTATTTTTTACTTACATAATTCATGAATAAATGACCTGTAACATGGTTGTCTAATGATTATGATAATGATTATATGATGTGAACTATTATAAATCCGTAAGTTTGTATGGATGGATGGATGAATGTATGATTGTTACTTCTGCACGCAAAAGCTACTTCAAAAAAATGTTAGACAATTCAATTTATAGAGCATCATGTTGCCCCAAGCTAAACAGAGCTTGACTTACTGATCGAGTCAGACTTAACATTTATCATATAATGCAGGTCTAGACATGGAATAACTCAGTAGCTATTTATAATCCCATAAATCAGTTCCCATGGGGTAGGTAGAAATAACCTTTAAACGTTTCCATAAAAAGAACGCGTGTGAAACCACGGGGAGAAACTAGTCAGAAATATTATTATATTATATCATTTTGTTGACATGATTGGTTTCTTAATTTAACCATTTTGTATGGTAAAGTGGCACGGAAACTGTATTGTTTAAGTAGTGGTGTTTCTGGGACGAATTAACACTTATAGGCGACAATACAACATACCTACTAAATAAGGTTATTGTAGACATTTTTTAAATTTTTAAAGTAAAAGATAATACTTACCACATTCTGATACTCCCCATTCCATTTTAGTAAGACACCAAACCCACGACAAAAGACAATACGTAACTAAATAACCAGAATCAAACCAAAGTAGGTAACCACAAACGTGCGCTTGCGCCGGTGTCAGTCGCTTCACTTCACTATCATCCGGTTTATCAACATCATTTGAAAACACATTGGTCTCATAATTTGCTATTGCTACGCGGTTATCAACGCTATAAAGTGACAGAATAGGGTCGTTTCGATATGTTCATTTGGGACTGCTTAATAGGCCAATACGCTATCTACATATTTGCTAAACATAATGTGTAAAATGTGTTCGAATGGTGAACCACAGAAACTGGTATTTTTTGCTACGATTTAATGAATTTCTTATATAAATCTAAATAGACTTTTGTTGTAAGTAGGTAGCTAGTACAAAAAGTTACAATTTACTGCGTATTCATTGCAGGAATGTATAACGTACAGTACCTTCGTGTTTCTTTTCTTTATTAAAGGTATTAAGGGATTCGGACTGGGAGTGTGCCCTTAGAAATAACTCAGTTGATTAGTTAAGGTACAAGATATAGTATAGGTAAATGCATGGAATAGGTACAAATATAATCAAACATAGGTTTAATTAAGATTCCCATTGATACTACCACAAATCACACTACTCATCAACAGTCAGCGGTTGCGGTACGGTGTCCATTCTACCGCTTACCCTGCGGACAGTTTGACACTTACTAAAACAGTGACAGCGGGTAAGATAGCGTCAGAATTGGCCAATACAGCTGATTCAGTTGAGAGCAATCAACAGTCCGGACACGGACAGAATTCAATTTCAAGTGCGCTAACAGACACCCGTCGATATTTTAAGCTGGAATTTTAGTACGCGTGGGTTTCTAAGTGAAGCAATTTTTAAGCACACTAGGTCCCTTGGCATCTTTTCACGTTTAGATTTTTTATAGTTTCTCATACTAGATAGTTATGTTATGAGATAATGCATAGATGATTGACGACCTCTGTGGCGCGGTGGGCGAAGGCCCGCCTGCGACGCAGGAGGTTGCGGGTTCGATTCCCGCCTCGGGACAAATATTTGTACGATCTGCAGATATTTGTTCAGGGTGTTCTGGTCGTTTTCTATGTATAATAAAAAATATCTATCTATGTACTCGTATATTATTATGTATATCAGTTATCTAGTACCCATAACACAAGCTTTGCTTACCTTGGGGCTAGATAATGCTGTGTGAATTGTCCAGCATTATTTATTTATTTATTTATAGATTCGATTTTTGGTCGAGCAGAGCTGTGACTGTTGCGTTGGTCAATTCAGATTATTTCAGATCAGGGATGTTATACGTACCATAATTATGGTATGCCAGCTTCTGCCCGCGGCTTCGCACGCGTTGTTTCTATGGAAACGTTTTGAGGTTATTTCTATCGCATGGGAACTGATTTATGGGATAAAAGTCGCCTATGTTTGATTCCAGGGTTAGACTTATCTGTATGCAAAATTTCAGCCTGATCCATTCGGTAGTTTTGGCGTGAATAGGTAACAAACATCCATCCATCTATCCATCCAAACTTTCGCATTTATAATACTAGTTTATGCCGCGGCTTCGCACGCGTTGTTTCTATAAACGATTTAAGGTGACTTCTATCCCACGGGAAATGATTTATGGCATGAAAATTAGCCTATGTTTGATTCCAGGATTAGAATTACCTGTATGCAAAATTTCAACCCGATCCGTTTAGTAGTTTTGGCGTGAAGAGGTAACAAACATCCATCCATTTATACATCCATCCAAACTTTCGCATTTATATTTTAGTGTGATGTGATGTGATGTAATTAGTGTGACGTATCATACTCCAGGTTTTCGTACCATATACCATAGTACTTCTATCTATTATGGTACGCTTATGTATCATAATTTTCTATCATCAAAACTTTTATGTCGTGTAATGAAACGAACCAATAAATCAACCATTCTAGATCCTAGATTTAATGCAAAAAAGTTAATTTTAGCTTGTGTCTCTCCGTCAAAGCTCTAAGTGTCAAATAGCTGTCTTTCTAAATAGAAATAGAGAGCATCTCTCTCTACACTATGCAAACTGAACGAAACTTTATGTATATGCTGTTGGCGTTCTTTTTAAATAAATGAATGAATCTTCAGACCCAGAAAAATAGAAAGTGCGCTTGCAGTGTAATACCACTTAGTGTTACCACCTTTAGCATGATGATAAGGTAGATTATGATAGGTTCGAACTGTGACTTGCCTCGATATTCCGAGTACGTATAATACTTACTTACCTTGCCTAGACGACTTGGTACTAGAAAATTTGTGTATCTCAAACCAAATAATATCCGTGTAAGACTTTTAGAAACCGTACCATAGTTTTTTATAAAGTACCATCATTTTGAGAGGCTGATGTCATAATTCTTGAGTTGGCATCTTACATCCCTGTTTCATATGTAAAAATATTAATAATATTTTATATTATTAATATTTTTATTCGTAACTCCGAATAAAAAAAAAGAAAAATATTCAAACGTAGTTAGCGAACGGCGAAAATAATCATACACTCACTTATACATATGAAACAGGGATGTGAGATGCCAACTCAAGAATTATGACATCAGCCTCTCAAAATGATGGTACTTTATAAAAACTATGGTACGGTTTCTAAAAGTCTTACACGGATATTATTTGGTTTGAGATACACAATTTTTATACATCTGAAACATATGAGTGATACACTCAGGAAAACATCTGACTGAATTGACCAGCTGACCACTTCTTTATGTGTCAGCTTTTTCAAGTAGAGTATGTGGTTAACGCACCTAACAATTGTCATAAGGTAAGTGTTTTTTCAAATTTATGGTACTACTAGCATTTGGCGATTGAGAAATTAGAAATTTAGCATTCCGTTAAATGGATGACCAGATAGATTACAATCAAATAATAGAAATAAATTTGAACTAGTAATAACAATTGAAACGATTGAGCTAACTGCAAACTGTTGTTGACGACCAGATTATTTTTAGAAGGTAAACATTGCACTCCAGGTTCTGGACCTTTAGTTTTATTACTTTGGCTTTGCAGTGACACGCCAAATAATTCTCTTTTTACAGCTGAAAATGGTTGCTTTTAACGCTTTTCTGCAAATGGCTTTTATTCGAAAAACACTGGCGTGAGAATTCAAAGTGTTTAGAAGTGAGTTGAGACTAATTTCGTTGAGTTGCCTTTGTGCTCCATTCCTTCCTTGTTTCCAGAATTTTCCACTCACAGATGGGTTTAAATTGAAACTGATTTTTATTGTGGAAACGAAAAGGCTCAAATTTGTAATGATGATTTTTTTTCGAAGCTAACTATGCCTGTTACCTCAACCTCAACAGCCTGTATTGGTCCAATACTGGACGCAGGCCTCTCCCTGATAAGCGCCTTATTGGCATTTATCACATGGGGTAGTGCCCATAATCCCCACGCTGGGCTTGCGGGTCGAGGATCGCAGTTCGGTGGTAGAATTGTTCTGCAGGGGCGCTGCTGTCCGCCCCCGGTGGATATCCCTTAGCCACCTCTTACGACACCCGCGGGAAGAGTTGGGGTGGTGCAAATTCTAAGCCAGCACCACACAGCGATGCCTGTTTTCCCTACTACTTTCTCGGAACCCTAAGATTGGGAAAAGTTATAAGGGAATAGGATAGGTAGGACCGAATACAAAAGCTGATCATCAAATTAACCTAAAAGATTCACGAAATAGGAATTTATAGGTATTACTAGCTTCTGCCCGTGGCTTCGAGCGCGTTGTTTCTATGGAAACGTTTTGAGGTTATTTCTATCGCATGGGAACTGATTTATGGGATATAAAGTCGCCTATGTTTGATTCCAGCGTTAGACTTACCTGTATGCAAAATTTCAGCTTGATGCGTTCAGTAGTTTTGGCGTGAAGAGGTGACAAACATTTATCCAGCCATCCATTTATCCATCCAACCTTTCGCATTTATAATATTAGTGTGATGTGATGTGATTTTCCAGGCTTAATACCAACCCACCATCATCATCATCATTCAGCCCGTTGGCACCCACTGCTGGGCCGCCTCCCCCTTTAACTCCTACCCACTAAGTAAGTACCAATATTGCAGGCTCATGCAAATATTTTGGGAGTGGAAAGCTGTGTAACATTACCAACACGTTACTATTGTGTCTTCTGCGGGCGTCGTCTCAAGTGTTCTGTCACTTGGCAAATTTCGTGCGAAACGTTGAATCGCGGAAATTCTTTATAATGTTTTTCGCATTATTTTTCTCACAGAAGTTTTTTAGTTGACTGAGCTATGAAGTTCATAATCGTTTTGTTTTACAACTTGACTTAATATTTTCTATGATCTACACTTTTCCGATACTTGCAGGAATCTTCCTGAAGATCTACCTATTTTTCCTCCAAGTCGGAGGACCATGTTGGATGGCGTTATCTTCAGGAGGTCTATTATCAAGCATTGGACAATTAGCGACTCTGGATGATGATGAAGTGTGATCCAAGTGTTTAATAATTTATTACCAGACGTAATTATTGTAAGGACTCACTACCAAGCCACAAGCTATTTTCAGAATAGCTTATATTGGCAATGAGAGCCCTAAATAAGTGTCATGTACTTTTTATGCAATATATAATTAATTTTTTATTGTTTATGTGTTAAACCTAGAGCATGTAGAGCACATCATTTCACACGATCGATGAGCGCTCCCACGATACAAACTAGACTCATTTAAGTACCTTCACTTTAAATATATTATAATAATTTTCCAACACGACATTTTAATAGTACAGTCACATACTAAAGCAGACACAAAATGCACCCCATATAAACCCTGATAATAACCCATGAAATGGGGTGTCCATAATATTTCACCGATGTTAATGGTCCAACGATTAGTGCTGTGTCAGCCTTTTAAGGACCGTATTTGGACAGGAATGCACATTAATTCATGGACACACGATCGTGACGTATGTGTCTAGCCAGTTCGATCTTTCGTGTGTAATGCAATACCGTTGTCACCCTAACCAGTTTTAAACTTGTAAAGTGATAAAATTATTTGGTTAAGCTGAATTTCAAAGAAGCCACTAACTTGGAATATGTAAGCACTTGGTACAATTAAATGGTTAATAGCATAATGGACAACATCATCATCAGCATCTGGGAGTATCAAAACAAAAATCGTGCGTTGTGTGACCTTATTCAATGTCTAATGTATATTATAGAGAGGAAAGATTTGTATTTGAGTCTATTTGTAACGAATAAATTTATTAACTACTGAACCGATTTCAAAAATTCTTTCACCATTAGAATGTTACATTATTCTTGAGTAAACTAAGCAATATTTATATGTTTAAAAATAAACGTCCACCCGTACGAAGCCGGGACGGGCAGCTAGTATAATAAAAAAGCTGACTCACCAACAGACAACGCACAGCCCGAATCACTAGTTCTAGAGGCTTGTACACCAGGTCGCGGGTTACAGCTAGTTAGGTACCTACCAAGACCTTTACAAAACACAAAGTACGCATTCCTGCAGTTTGTCTAATTTTTAAATACAACAAAAGTTTAAAAACTAGCTTAAGGTATCTACCGACCAACTTCGAATTCGAATTGATGAACACAACGACTAATTACAATTTCCCTACACTTGCTCGAATCCGCTCTCAATTTTCAAGTCCTAAAAACAGATAATCCGAAAATGCCACACCAACACTCCCATTAAACTCCAATTTCTTTAAAATAGAGTTCATTCCAGCTTGTATTTGTGGTTGCCCTTACGACCTTTGTGTTTTCAATAACGCTCAGAGACGTGTAGGCTCTTACTGCGGTCTAGGAAATAATGTAGCGTGTCTAAAACCCAGCACGCACCTCTTCAAGCTGATGTTTTCCTTTGTTTCAGTTCGTAGGCACGTTCCCTGCCAAGGGTTTTGCAAAACTTTTCATTGACATGGCAGTTTTCATTTAAGCTGTAAATCCATAATATGCATTTGTTCTGGAATACTTTTAAACTTAGAACTACAACGTCTACTAAGTATATCTTTGACTTTTAAGAAGAATGATAGTAGGTAGACAAAAACGAGGTGAAGCCAAGAAAATGCGACTAAAATGTCTCATTTTCTAAAATTCCTATGTGCGTTTGTGCGCGTGAAAGCAATGAAGCTTTTTGCTTGAAAACTCAGTATGGATTTATTTTTAGCTATGAAACTTAGGCTAACCACTAGAATCTTTGGTTTTCTTTAGCTTCAAAGTTAAGAAAATTGTTGATTGACACTATGACTCTGCGGTGACAGCAGAGTGTTTTTTTTTTCAGCTTTGAACTGTGTATATTAGGTTTTAGTCTTGCCAGTAAATATATTTTTTCTACCTCTATAAACACACTGTAATGCTAATAAAATGGTTCACATGTGATTAAGGTATTAAATTGGTACTGATTGTATTCTAATTAGACTGCTAGAACAGCTCAGTTTACGATGGTATCAGTTAAATGCCTATTACTGATTGTATCTAGCTAACAAGCCTGGGTACGGTACAAGTTACCTTCATTATTTTAGAATAGCTTGTAATATTAAGCAAATTGGATCGGAATTCTATGAAACGTTTACAGACAAATACACAAAATTGTCTTATATTTATAACACAGGGTACTCGCTTATAAATTAACCAACAAGAAAATTATCCACCATTTTATTCATCATCTGTCAATAACCTCCTTCAAATGTTTCAGAGCTTCGTCCAAAGCTACATACACTTCCTGAGTATTCAACGGTCTTTCCTCAAATGAAGCTGTTTCGCTTCTCAACGCAGACTTATGCAGTAGGCTCTGCGTTAACGGACAGAAGACATCTGGGTTCATGGACTCGGACTTGGACTTTCCGGTGAGGTAGCTCATGGGTACGCCGATGAGGAGGATGGAGATGGCTCCCGCGAAGGGGCAATAGGTGAAGGCGATCTTGAAGAGGGACTTCAGCGGCTTGGTTGGGATTTGGCTTCTGAAAGCAAAGAGTAACGAATTTATGACTCACGCGGCAAAGACAAAAACTATACGAAACTATAAATTGACCTATAACATGGTATAATTAAGGTATCTTATCTACCCGGAGACCGTCTAAGTGAAGTTAGAAGGAACTGATATTTTTGGATATCAGCAGTTTCTCTTAAAATGATAAAAATAAGCCTTTTATGTTATTCCAGGTCTAGAAGTAGGTACGTACTCCATATTAACAGTCTTTGCCAGTCCACGCCTAAACATCCAAATTGCAGCATGTTCTATTCAGTTCTTTGAAGCAAAACTACTCGTTGATGATGTTGTTAGATTCGATGTTTGCAGTTACTGCAAACATCAAATATTTCGTATTTAAAATATCAACGTGATTCTATTCTATCTGATAGCAAGTATTTTTAAAGAAATTTTCTCCAGAGAAAGCCGAACAAAATTCCAGTCATTCGCGTCGTAAATTTTATCGCCGCCTTCATGTCATATTTGAAGCTCATGCCTTCTTTCGCGCCTCCAGTTCGTATTACTCTCATATCGCCTTATCTTAACCGAACATCTTCCCTCCCAATCATTCGCTCGCTACATCTTGGCGACATCCATATCTCTGACTTTACGATGGAACGTTTTTATTACAACCGCAATGGGTTCACACTCGGTTAGAGATCCCCCGTCTAAGTTTTAATCTTCGTTCGCAACTTTGGTGATATCGACTTTAGGTCTTTTATTTCCCCCTTATTAAAACTTTTCCCATATTACTATTACTCGATTCTCGCAGTTTTATGACTTTTCTTGGTTTTTCTGGGACATGTTTGTTGGGTCATTAGATTGGAGTTTCGTAACTTCTAGGTAGGTACCTAAACTAAAGGTCACCAACCAACTTATTCAGTCTCACACCTACCAACTAAATATTGCCTATTTACTAGCACCTACTAACTTTGTTTGCATAAGTGGCCTAAGTTGCCCATTGGGTACAAAATATAGGTACCCACTTAATACTTAGGTGGTTTCGTGCTTGCCTCCTATCCTATCGTCCCTATCTAGGTAGGTATCTTCCCTCCAATTTAATACTTAATAGGTAAGTACCAAAATTTATTGATCACAAAAACATGCATGGTTGTCATTCCTTGGAAAATTTTAGCACTACCTATACAATACATATATAATTTATTTAAATGCATAAAAATAAAACGGTCTGTTCCAGTGTGCTTGCTACAAACTGTGCTACACTGTGCTACAAAAGCAAAACCGTTTAATTTATGTCATACTCACACAACATTGTGAACCGCAGTAATATTCGCAAATGGATGCGTGAGGTTCCCTTTGCCGCATCCAGATGTAACCAAAGGCTTTCCCTGAAAGGTCAATGCCCCCGAAGCCACAGCATTTTCCGCGCCAATCAGAAGCCATCCGCAGAATACCAAACTAAGAAGACACCCGCTCAGTGCACCCTTGAATGAAGAAAAAGGATACTTATTAAAGTTGTATTGGATTAGTTAGACCTTTTTCATAGTGTATAAGAAGGTAACATCGCCATCTGTTGACGGTTTTATAAAACACCTACCGCCATCTATATTATCTCAAAGTTAACTGGTAGTGAACATAACCAGCCACCACAACAGCCACTGTGAACAAAGCTTCTTTCTCCCCACAAGTCATCGTGGTAGTTAAAAGGTACTAGTTAGTTCTGGAATATTTCGTAAGATGGCGTTTTCCTAATTTAGTTTCGATGGTGATATGAATTTTTTGCACGTATAAAATTTAAGATTTAATATACTTACAGAGCAGTTGGATCTGGAAAAGACGATTCCCAAAGTAAAGACACCGAGCAAAGTTCCTGCCGTGACCCCAGTGACTCCAGAGGCTATGTGCTGGAGCTTGTCCAAGTCCTTCGAGAACCAAACCACGCTTCCGCTGTAGAGCCCAACTAAAATGCAAAGAAACTGAAAAAAGTAAGACTTATGTTTTTTAGTTGTAACCTACATTCTTAGTAGGAAAGTAAGTAGAAATTAGAACCAAATCATTAAAAGAACTTTTCCATTATTTTTGTAACATTAGGTATAAAATTAGTCTTCATACCTTCATTATTCTGCAACATGCTAGTTCGTTTGTGCTTTGAGGCATCCAAGGCCTAATAAACTCTTCGAACAAGACACCAGATATTGAGTTAATCAGAGAGGCCATACACCTGAAATTCATAACAAGGTTAAATAAATAATGTAGTGTAGGATTAGCGAAAAAAATTATCGAAAATATTTTGAGAAAACTCACCCACAAGTAGCACTGAATGTAGACATTATGAAAATGCCACAAATACCAGGAAACATGGCTGATAAACTATTCAGAAAGTGTGGGACCAACTGAAATAAAATAGTATAATTATTTAAAAAAACACTTATATAAAATACTACATTGGTGATCCACAACAATTAAAAAACCTACGGGTCGTATCAGATAAGAGAAATGACAACCAGCAAATCTAGTGTACAGATACTTACTTGTTCGGGCTTTTGTATCTTCCCAGAAGACAATGGATCGCATCCAGCGAACCACGAATACACTGCAAGTCCTAAGAAACATGACAACAGCTTCATCAGTATAACGCCAACACATGACAGCATCAAACATAGCCTTGCTTTCTTTATGCTAGGTACTGCTAGAAGCTTCTGCAGTGAGGATGGACTGAGAGCTATTTTCCAGAGCCAGTTTGTGCTTAGGGCTAAAGTGACGGCGAAGAATGAGGTGTGGTGGGCCATTTCTGGGTCTGGGCTGTAATGTCAACAAATGATTATTAAGATTATTTGGAAACTTAAAATTTGATATTGGGAACGGTTTGGGATTAGAGGTTCTTACACAATATTTTTAAAACATTTTGGACATGATCCAACTCTTGACTTAAAAAATTAACGCACGTAATTTCATAGGGCTCTTTCTTCGTTGACATCTGTAGTTATCATTTCTACTCACTCATACAACACCAGCCTTCCACCATCACTAGCAATCTCCCACATCCTCCTGAACCCCATTGGTAGCATTGCCAAACCACTTGGTAGAGCAGTACCAGCTATGGCCAGAAACGTTGTTCCAATGCTTATAGCTACTATAGCTCGCAGACCGCCCACCGCGCTGAATGTCGCACAAGCAACGCAGATCACTGATGCTATTCGACCAGCCAGTGGGTTGGTTACTGAAAAAATATATGCATAAACGCAAATTTAATTTCAATCATAAATTACAGGACTGTCGGCCAGGAAGACTCACCGATTGCAACAACAATTCTGCACGGGCCGTAAGCGAATGAATTTATTAAGACTTAGGGAAGTAATATTACCTAATCCGTGGCTTAGGTAGGTACTTAAAAAAATCAAGGCTCAATGTCTTTCCTAATATTGTAGACCTAAAAGTTTGTGAAATCTAGTATCTATGGTAACAATTTTCGGGTTAGGGTACATCTGGGCCGAATCTCAAACTGATCCACGGACGAGATGTCCACTTCACTTTTGAGTTGGGGTACATCTCGTCCGAATCTAAAATCTCTTAGTTTTATATTCGGATCAGATGTACCCTCAACCAAAAGTGAAGGGGACATCTCGTCCGAATCTCTTTTTTTTTTCGTTTCTAGGGTTCTGTATCGAAATGTCTTAAATACACATCCAGCACAAATGCTGCCAGATTTCCAATGGTAAATTGTAGTACTCGTTGGTATTCAGACCATTTAGTTAGATATCAGTAGGTAATGAATGAGTAAAAAATAAAGAAAGTAATAGTAAGGATTAAGAATATGTGTTGAATGACGTTTTTTAAGATCCAGAGCATTTAATGAAAGGATTAAGAAAATATAGTTGATTATCTGTACGAACCCTACTCTCTTATTCTCCACTCTGCTTTGATTCTTCGTGGAAACACCCATGAATAGTATGGGCGGGTTTTTAGACGGCAACTGGAACTAATTGTACTTAATACAAAAGAAATAAGCTTACCTAATCTAAAGGCCATCAAAGGCACATAAGGCACAATAGGCAGAATCATCATCTTACTGACGATAAATAAAACCGCTGATAAAGTCCGCGTGTGTGTGGAGAACCTTATTTCTAAATATTCGAAACATGATGAAAGCTGCAGCTTGTGAAACACTGAAATTAGGAAATAATACAGATTAGATATAATAAAGAAAGGAAATCCTAGGTGACATAATTTTTCGAATATTAAGTATTGAAAAATTCATTCCTAGCTTCTGCCCACGGCTTTTCACGCCTTATTTGAAATAAAAAGCAGCTCCAGATTTTCGTGTGCAAAATTTCAGTCCGATCTTTTCAGTTGTTTTGGCGTTGTCTTCGGATGTTCACAAAATCACAAAAAAAAACGGCACAAAACATTGGTTGTCATTTTTGACATTGTGTGTTCTTTTGATAAATTACGTCATTTTTGACATTTGGTGTCATTTTCGACATTGAATGTCATTTTTTACTTTTGGTGTCTTTTTTGACCTTTAGTCTCATTTTTTATAAAGTCTGTCATTGCTGTCAAAGTACAAAATAAAAATTGAGTTTACTGTTGAGTACTGTAGTTTTGGGGAGAAAACTGGAATTCATTTTTTTGGAGTCCAGTTTTCCCCCTTGACAAAAATTTTTCAAGGGGGAAAACTGGAATAACCCAAACTTTCACCTCAATAATATTAGTACATTAGTAGGATTTAATATGATATTCATAGATAAATCTTAGACAAAGTCTGTCTCACTTGCGTCATAGCTATGCAGTTTCTTCCTCAGACAATAAGCTGAATATTATTTTATTTGCATAACAATACAATGACCTACTGTATACCATAAAACGTTATCAACGAAAATATTTACCAGGCAAATAAATGACAGCCGTTAGAAATGTGACAATGATAAGGGAGAGAGCTGAGGCCCAATATTGTGTTCCCCTGAGGTATATCTCAACCGGAACTCCGAGGAGCGTAATGCTTGTCAAGTGGCTGGAAAATATAAAAAAAAATCACAATTCAAAAATTATATTGATAATATTAGCGATACATAACTTATATTATGGATATCCGTCATTTAGTACCTACCCATAACACAAGCTCTGCTTAGCTTGGGGCTAGATGATGCTGGGTGGATTGTCCAGCATTATTTATTTTACATATTTAAATTTAAAAAGCAGTTGTACTTCATACTAATTTTTATTTTTCAACTAATACCAAATTTTAACAATTTCTATTACAAAAAGAAAAGGAATAGGTACTTTAAAAATGTTTTGAATAAAATTAAAGATAGGTAATAATAAAAAACACAATCAATTCAATCATTTTAGAGTTATTTACACTCATACGTCCACTACGTACACTGCTGAACTCCTTAGACAAAGGGTTGGTTTCGCCATAATCACCACCCTTGGCAGGGCGTTTTGGCATTTGGCGTTTGGTCTTCAATGCGGGTGTTTAATACAGAAAGAAGCTGCTGCCCTTCTTCTAGTAGGTTCATTATTAGTAGGCATCTAGGGACCACCGTTCATGCACTAATGTTTAGAGCAATAAAGACAAAATTCCCAGACAGACCGATCTGGGAATTCTGTCTATATTGCTCTAAGAAGGGTAAACGGCGCGGCCGGCCGAGAAGACGTATGTCTTCTCGACCGCCTGCGCCAACAATTCTTCTGCAACGTACACGGGATAAGTTTAAGTGGTTGTCTTGTACCTAAGCCGCGACTGCTAAGAACATAGTTTCTAAGAGAGATTTTTAGTTACTTATGAGTTGGTTACTTACCTTGCAATCAATGAAAGAGTGATTGATATAACTGACATATTTTTACCGGCAAACAAGAAATCGGCCACTGTACCATTATACCTCCAGTTCACAACATTATAGTAAAGAATAATGCCTAAAATAACACACAGCACTATACCGAACAAACAATATTCAGCAATATTGAAGTATATTGGTGAAACATTCATTGTAATATTTCTCATTTTGGTAAAATTGTTGAGCGTTCACCACAGATGTCAAGTTGCGAATAATGGTTCTCGGTATCAGTGATGTAAACACTGAAGATATAGCAGATAAAAATGGATTTCAATTCAATCTTCAGCAAATACTCGTAAATGAGCTACAACTGTTTGATTATCATTATGTTTGCATAGTAGGTAGGTAAGTGGAAGTTTTTTCAGACGGTGTATCAGACAAGAATATCATTAAGAACATAGAATGTACCTCTTTCTATGACAAATCTTTCACTGTACAAGCTACCCGTCTATGGAATGATCTCCCCCTGGACATCAGACGTGCAAAATCACTTCCTACTTTCAAAAAACTGCTTCATCAGCATTATATATCCTTGTTAAGAGTTAGACAACCTTATTTTATGTTTATGTAAGTTTATTATTAATCTTTGTAGGTATTTAGTGTAAGTATTTGTTTCGTTTTCTTTAAATAGGTACATATCTATATATTTATTCAGTGCCACCGTCTTTTTTGTTCCTTAATTTCCAGTCCATCCCAAGGTTGCCTGGAAGAGATCGCTTTCAGCGATAAGGCCGCCCTTTATACTTCCTTTTTTTTATAAGCTTTTCTCTGTATTGTTTCCTGTATTTGTGTGGTATAATAAAGTGTTTTCTATCTATCTATCTAATGTATTGCAATCACCTACATTGGCATGGTAGATAAAAAGCAATTAGATATCTTGTAGTTGCAATCTCACCAGAGATGTTCTGGGTGTCCTGGGTATTTTCAACGAATATTAAAATTACATATGTAATGTTTTGTATCAAGTACATCAGTCATCCATAACACGTCCATAACACAAGCTCTGCTTAGTTTGGGGCTAGATGATGCTGTGTGGATTGTCCAGCATTATTTATTTTATAGCAAATTTTGCATACTTTCCACTTAATTTTAAAGCCACACAGTTACACCAACAACAAGAGTTGTTGTTGGCTGTAGCAACGTTTTCTGTGCTTGCAACAAAACACACCACGGTTTTTTAACCGTGGAGTATAGTATTATAATATCTGTGACCGTGGTATTTTGTTGCAAGCGCCATCTATAATTCTGGTCCCCAACTGTTGAGACAGGTAACGTAACTCGACACCCGAAGACGTGGTTGGGCTGGGTTGGACTGAAATTACAATCTCTCCCATGCTCGTTTGAGCGAACTAACAAACTTGTAACGTAACTTCTACGAAATTCAGTAGAAAACTACAAGATGGCGCTTTTATAGAAACCATTATTGATAGTTTTTCCAGGAAATTAAGATGAGTAGGTTAGGTACCTTGATACTACTAAAATAAAGAAAGCATGATAACGTGTTTTAAGAATGTGTATCTTTGAGTACTTTTCAATAAAAAACTTACTAAGTATACCTAGCTAAGAAAATCTGAGAGGTCAGTATATAATATGGGTCCTTCAATATATAATCGACTGCTTGACTGAATCCGAAATGCAGCTTCTATATCTATTTTTAAGAGGAAATTAAGAAAGTGGCTTTTGAATTGGTTCTATATGACATAAATGAATTTTATAATTTGCCCTTATCATAGCGATAATTATTATTTTTATATTTAATGTGATGACGTCATGTAATAATGGTATTATGAATAAAGTCTGTATCTGTACCTGTACCTTCTTAGAAAATAGAGGAAATAAGACCTCTTGTCATGAAAATACGTAGAGGGTGGTGTAAATTATTATGGATGGTGGGTCGCCTACATTAGAATATTACTCTTACACCTGTCCCAACGGGTCGGTAAATACAGTTTTGCCTAGTTTTATGGATCAGGTTACTTTGTATGTTGATTTGGAGATGGTTGGGGAAAAGAACCATTAATTCTTATCACTTTTAGATGGGTTTTGTACTTATTTACGTGCTTACTTTGTAGCTATAGGTCCTTAGTAACTTCATTCACTTACAGCACGCGCAGGCATTTTATTAGCAAAGGCATCTGATCAGATCAAAATTAAATTTTTGATACCAAGTTAAAGTTATACCTACTGGTGGTAACTTTAATCACATAAGAAGAAGAAGACTATAAAGCAAATGGTTTAAAAAGGAGTAACCAAAAACCGGAAGATGTCTAAGGTTCCATAGATCATACTACTAACTTTGAAATAATCAAAGTGTCAAGACAGAATATCTAGGACTATAATAATGTATCATCAAAAAGACCTTCAGAAAAACTACAAACTAAACACCAAAATTTCAGGACTACTTCGAAAGGTACCGGAATGTAATAGCCCGATAAATTCCCACATACATGCGAATACACAAATCATCTAATACACAATATCGCAAATATTTCTTGTCCAGAACATTGGGCGACATGGTGCCCGCAATTTTTTACAGATGATAAGCTAGTTCACTTTCAACCAGCGGCAGTATTTGAATTGAACTCTAAGTTCAATGTCAACATCGTTTATCAGAACATCATCACTAACTAGTATACGCTTCTACAACAAAACTCCTAGTGAGTTGCAAAAAATATCACTAAATAAATTCAAATAAATTGTCAAAACCTTGCTGTGCAAAAAGGCTTACTATAAAATATCAGATTATCTAGAGGATAAAAAAGCTTGGGACGGGTTTTGCTCCAACTCGAAAAATAACAAATAACAGGCTAAAGGTTTCTTCGTCGCTTCTTTACTTTAGTCTGCATACCGAAGCGACAGAAATCAAAAAATATCACTTTATTTCCGAGCACTGACTCGGAAATAAAGTGATATTTTTTGATTATTTATTATATATATTATATATATTATATATATATTTTTAGTTTTATATTTTGACCTTTTCTAAGTATACATTTATTGTATTTATGGAAATAAAGAGTTTTTGATTTGATTTGAGCTTCGGTAACTATAATTTTCTAATATTTTGATGATAGGGAGCAAAACTTAATGATTAGAGTCTATAGTTATTATTTTTAGGAAAAAGAGTGAGCTAGCTTCAAAGTATGTCTTAACTCACCGTGAGTAGGAGTCTCAACCGGGAAATTGCAAGACAAGGATGCAAACCCAATTTTCCAAGGAGACCGAACAAGATGGCAATATAGAAAAATTAAATTATTTTTCCAAATGGTGTCAGCCAGTTATTAAGTGGCCAGACGCCATTTTGAATTATTACCCAGAGTTTTTTTTTATTTCAACGCCGTATTTTCCCTTTGTGTGAATTGGTTTTATTTGTACCTAATAGTTGAATGAGTTGGGGCAATGAATGGATTTATTGTTGATAGAATACAACAAAAGAAGTAACTTCAGAAGGCCATCTAATATTTTTACCTACGCAATCTTTGGAAATGAAGACGTTAAACAGGATTGCATAGAAGTTCAAATTAAAACTAAACATTTCTAAACTCGCTTTTAGATGATTTTCTTGACGCCTCCCTAACAAAATGATGTTGAAGATGTTAGCCCGGTTTGCAATTTCAAATTCCTTCACCAAAGAGTGCAATCATGCGACCACGGCTTTGTTCTCGCCCCTTCCGGACATCCTCGCTCTTTATAATTTCCCACTGTGCCTGCTTTAGGTTCTTTGGTCTTGATAAAATATGCAAGCGACAAACTTTTCCTTACTTACCTACCTATAGCATTTTATTTACACAAAGTTCAAAAATAATTGGTCTTTTAAGTTTATTCTTATTGTATTTATGGAAATATCAGAAGAGTTTTTGATTTTGATAAATTTGATTTTGTTTACTTAGACATGATGTTCACGACAATCCGATTAGGGAGGCCTATGTCCAGCAGTGGACGTCGTTCGGCTGATGTGATGATGATGAATTATGATTATACCTATACATGTCTTGATGGGATCTAAGAATCTAAACTTTCCAGTATATAATATGTAAGGTATACAGTGAGCAGTTTATAGATAGACCAGAGCAAGGCGTTAGTATGTCGAGATATAGGCTCCGAAAATACCAAGCCAAAACAAAACGCAAATTCTTATAATACTTACTTACGAAAGATAGAACAAAGATCATCCAATGTGAAGATATCATCAGAACAGTCAGAAAGCGTGTTTGTATGCCCAGGCCAGCAATGGCAGTTTAATCAAACGTTTAGGGTTGAAGCTTAAAATAATCTCGGTGGAGTAACAGTGGGCCCCGGGCGTATGATAAACCGGCGATAACCGGATATGGGGACGAATGAATTGCTCGCTTCCAGCCACGTTTTTTGCGTGCTTTTGTAGTTTTTTGGAGAGTATTCTCAAAGCATTCTACTTTAGCACGCTTCTTAAAGGAGTTGAGATAGAGAAGGGCACAATATGGACACTGCAAGATTTACAACATAGGTCCACTGTATTTTTTATTTCAGAACTGGTGCTAGGTATCGTACTTTGACTTTGAAAAGTATTTAACTAAGTAAAGATCACCAAGAATCTTCAATAATGTCAAATGCCAAGGTGGTTCACAAGATGATAAATCACAAATTCTAGGGAATCTTGCTATTCGCTAAACTTATCCGATATCCAAGTATTTGCAGATTTGTATCATAATCATCAGCCTATATTATTCCACTGCTGGACATAGGCCTCCCCTAATCAGCGGCATAGCGCCGTCTTCAAGTTGCCGCATCCAGCTTTGTATATTTTTGATATCAATGATAAATCTAGCACCTGAAGTTTCAGAACCTTAGAATTTGCTTACATCGCAATCGCAAGGTCCCTAAAATCTCAGGCAGTCCAAGAATAAGCCCCGTCTTCGCTCATTTAACGGGGACACGTTATAGGGGATGCTTTCTCCTTTGGTTTAACGCTATGCTATTTTCCTTTGTGAGGATCATTAACATAAATTTTACGCTCTCCCAAATAATCTTGGACAGCTGCCCGGCCCTCTTATTAGGTCCTTTCTAGAATTTACTGGATATTATTACAAATGCCGCTAGGAAGTCGTGAAATATCTTCAAAGTGGCTTTCTACGTGACGATTATGATTAGTTTTGATATGCTTATTTCCAGATTGTGACAGTGAGAAATCTTACTAGATGACAGCGCTCGGTGTGGTAGCAAGGTTGCGACCGTTGCGATGTTGATAAAATATTCCTACGTATCTTAATAGGTAAATTCAAAGAAATATTTCTCCTTATTTCATCTCAAGACCAGAGAACATTCGCAAACAAATTCGATCACCTACAAACCTACATAATTCAGCTATTCCGCATATCCGTTGAATTAGGCGCACGACGTCTACCACACGCCTTACGGGTGCGAATAGAAAAATGGTCTTACCACACGACACTGGAATATATTATGTAATCGCACTCCAGTTTCTCTAGTTTGTAGTGGTGCCGAATCAGGGATTGAAACTGCAAAAAACTTTCGTAAAAACTCTTGGCACGAATTTTTGTGAGATCCACAATATTTCATTAATTAGTTTGCCGCTGCACATAGAACCTCAGATTTTCGAAGTCGTTCAATAATGGCTGCCGAGCTAGTGTAGCTGAGGCTGTTAAAGCTGGTAAAGGTCTACTTACAAATAATTGAAAGAACTGAAATTATGCAACGCAATAACGTGTCAAGTTCAACTATATTACTACCAATACTACTCCAGCATGGCTATTCTACGTTGAGACCTGCCGACATGACTGAAATTTGGCTAGGAGGACGTTTAATTATAATACTGTAATCAAGCTCAGTCAGCAAGATATTTAAATCGTTTTTATTTTTCAGCAGATTTAAAATATATAAGCATGGTTTACATTCAATGTCGTTCTAAAGTCCAGCCCTGCTTGAGAATAAATGTGTTGGTTTTATACCGCCTTATGTCGAACACTGATAAATAGAACTCCCTAATATTTTGTTCTGAAAATCGCTAAATAAATTCAATTTGGGATGGGTCGGGTAGTGTTAAGTTTCAATAGGCTTATGAGAGGTGTACGTGAGTAAATTCTGGAATAGGTTTTTTGAGGTGAAATGGCGAGGTCATTCCTAAATTGACCATTGATTTCCGATACCTTAACAATGAAGGTTAGGATATCTTCCTACGTTGCCTTCCCGCCTGCTTGTCCATCGTCGAGAATATGAAAACCTCCTAACCTTTAACAATGGACGGAGGTACATAGGTGACTATTTTCCATTCCCATCACAGAAACTAAGAAAAACAACACCCACTAACCGCTCCGCTTCACCTTTTAACGTCAAAAGTGTGAGAAGAAATGGGTAAACAAATCCTCCTATTTCCATCACATTTATTCACGCCTGTGACGTCACCTTCCCCCTAGAGGCGTGTGTAATTTTGTCGATAGTCACACCTACATACGGCATAGACAAAATACGAAGTGGCAGTGTTGGTAAGTATGCATTGTCAAAATTAGATTTACAATTTGTATCCATTGGGTTGAATAAGATTTCTGACGGACTGGTGATAGTGGTGGTCTAATAAAGATTTTGATTAAGACGGAACTATAGTACTCAAATTATATCTAGATGGCGCTAGAAAAATAAATTGATATTAGCACTGATGATTTAGTTAGAAGATTTAGAAGTCTGAATACTTTTAATGTAAAACTGTTTTTCATTTTTATTCTGTGTTCACCATAGTACAAGTTTTCCCAGTTTTGTCCAAAGGGGTGAGTCCATTTGATAGAGGCGCTGTACCAAATTGTATGGAAAAAGGAGACGTAACGATCACGTTTCGTTACTAACGTCAAATAGACTCAATCCCCAGGTCGATTGACTTTATTTTCAGAATTTTGCCAAAATTTTCTATCAGAATTATCTCTCAATTGCGCAGACACCCCATCTAAACCTACCTGAGCCAATTTTTCCATAATATCATTAGCATCTACTCTACTCGGGATCGAATAAAATAGGAAAGGTAAAGTGATACGTCACAGGTATTACTATCTCGTGAGTAAATTGAAGTTCGTATTCCCGCATGTAGATATCCTCTTAGGTTGAAAGACTATTGAATTTACCATAGAGTATTTCTAGGATAGGTTCTGACATGTGCTTATTGAAAAAGGACTCTTTAGTCTTTGACTCTTTATTCAGCTATACGGCATTGTCTAGCCAGAAAATTAATAATAAATATGGAGGTCGTCCATTGCCCGTCCCCCTAGCATGTTTAACCTGGCTGGAGCACGGGTGAAAAAAAATATCCGTGTTCCGCCAGAATCTCGAAATGTTGCCACCGTGGTTAAGACCTAAGAAAATAATGTTATTTTCATCGAAAGAATCTCGCAGAGATGTGAAAAGGTTAGTTCCACTCCATGCAAACTATGTTCTTTAACATCAAAGACCTGAGCTAAAACTAATTACATAGACCCCCTCGAAAAAATAATTTTATTGCAGTGTTCTTTTCTCATTCTGACTCACAACAGAAGAAAAAACAAATTACTTTTAGCCATTGCGATATTACGTATGATGATAATTAAGTTTATTTAACAGGGGAAGACAATCTCTACAGTACATGAACCATGTACAAAATATATCTCTAGCAAATCTAAATCTCGCCTTAAACCATTGAAATACCCAAGTTCTGGAGTAAGCCGTACTTACCGGAGTCCTTAGTGCAGCAGAAGTTTGAAGCAGCAAGATGTTACTTTAATGAACGCTCTTGAGAGTTGCGGCTCAGAATTTGTACCTCTAGTGTCATCAAAATAACAGCAAGATACCTTTAGAGGCTTAGATTCCAGGTTTCTTATAATGAGGTTTTAGCTTTTAGCATCAAAATGTAAAAGGTTTTCTTCATCAGCACACATACCTAAGACCACTGAACCTGCCTCCCCAAACCGCAGGAGGTTGCGGGTTCGATTCCCGTCTCGGGACAAATGTTTGTATGATTTGCAGATATGTGTTCAGGGTGTTTTGGATGTTTTTTAAGTATAATAAAAAATATCTATCTATGTAGTGTATTGTATTAAGTAGGTATATCAGTTATCTAGTACCCATAACACAAGCTCTGCTTAGCTTGGGGCTAGATAATGCTATGTGGATTGTTCAGCATTATTAATCACCTCGCTTGGCAAGCACTCTAATCTATCTGGTATTAAATGTTATAAAAGCAACACGACTCTGAAAATACTTTCTAAATTTTCTGTGCGACCGTGAATTTATAGGTAACCTTTTTGCAAAGTGTTTAGGCAGCGTCCTGAACAAATCATTCAAAACAGTTTGATTTTTTCCATTTATTTTACGTTCTAACCCAATATCCTGGCTGGATATTTATTCAACATACAGCATTAGCTTGATATATAGGCTTTGATCCTACGCGTTGGTGTGGGCAGAATGGTCCATGATTTATGTATCGGATTGTAAAGAGGCGCCTGTGGAAATAAATTTCACTACCACTTCGATACAATCAAGATTTTGTTCAAATAATAGAATAGTGTACTAAATATCTTAAATACCTGTTTAGGTTTAGAAGAAGAATTAGCAAGCTGAAGTGGCAGTGAGCCGGCCATATCTCGCGAAGTACCGACAACCGCTGGGGTAAACGTGTTCTTGAGTGGAGACCACGACTTGGCAAACGTAGTGTAGGACGCCCTCCGGGCAGGTGGGATGACGATCTGCGAAAGACTGCAGGCAGATGCTGGATGCGGTAAGCTGAAGACAGGGTGCTATGGCGCTCATTAGGGGAGGCCTATGTCCAGCAGTGGACAAATATAGGCTCATGATGATGATGATGACCGGTTTAGGTGCGGCCCTAGTACTGGTCCTAGAATCTAAAATTTGGCAGGTATCTAATTAGGTACTTCCTGTAGGGAGGTCCCTAGTTGAGAAGGTATTATGAAAGGACCTAGACCTACATGAACCAGAGCCTGAAGTGAAAATATACTTTTTCCAATTTTTTATTTTCGATAGACCTTCGCCTTCGTTCGATTACAATCTCATCTGGTGGAAAGTGACGATGTAACATGAAGGTCTAGAAGATACCTAGTCAATCTTATCTTGAAGATGCCCAGGTTGTAATTGTCCGGAAAAACAGCAGCAGTAGGGGTGTTCCAAACGCCACCTACCATTTTCAGTTCAGGCTTACGATCGCATTTATTTGACATCTCAACCTCAACCTCAACAGCCTGTAGTGGTCCATTATTGAACGCAGGCCTCCCCCTGATAAGCGCCTTATTGGCTTTTATCACATGGGGGTAAGGCCCATAATCCCCACGCTGGGCGGGTTGGGGATCGCAGTTCGGTGGTAGAATTGTTCTGCAGGGATGCTGCTACCCACCCCCGGTGGATATCCCTTAGTCGCCTCTTACGACACCCGCGGGAAGAGTTGGGAAGATTTGACATCTATATCGGTCTTATTCAAAACCCATTTTTTGTGTTTTATCTTTCCCAACCTTAAAACATGCTCCTACCTAATAAACAAACTTCCCGTATAAAACAGAGCAGACGTTCATGTTTATATATGCAAATATCTTAGCCCAACCACTGAAGCAATATTTCATACGAAGGAATCCTCGAAATTTTCATCCAATTCCAACATGGAAACTATCATCGCGCTGTAGGCCACACATACGAGTATCTCGCGACGAATTTTCTAATCGCGTCCGCTTGGGATGGGAAAACATCATATTTCACCGGAGGCTAGGGGTGGGGTGGCGCAGGGTTGGATCTAGGGATAAAGTGGGGGCAATATGGCTCTAGAACTGATATTTTTTTTGTCAGATTCATCTTTTCTAGATTTGTGATAGGCACCAGTTTCAGTAATTAAAATAAATTAGTAATGCTGATCAATCCACACAGCACAATCAAGCCCCAAGCTAAGCAGAGCTTGTGTTATGGGTACTAAATGACAGATTCGTAATAAAATACAAATACAAGTTTCAATAACTTCGAGCTAAGGTTGAGAACCGATATGACAAAACGGGGGCCCGTTCCTACCTCTTGACATGACCTGAGGAGTCCCTGGTTATAATACAATATCCCCTGGTAAATGAACATCTTTATTCACAAAGTAAATTAAACTACTCGAAGTAGATTTTGGTTTTTAGTAAAGAAGTACGCACCTGTTTGTTCTGTCCTATTCAGTTACCCGCCAGGTGTTAAATGGGGCAAATAGGAGGTCAAAATTAGAATTTGACTTGTTACGGGGTATTTTTCATGATTTTGGTATTATTGTTTCACTTTTATGACAAAAGGTGCAGCTGGCTATATAACTCTTCTCACGGTAGAATCCTTTAGTGCTTTGGCCCTGTAACATCTCATCCTGAAGCGGACCCTGTGCCCGGGGGGTCTACGGGGTCGTGGGGTCGGAGATGAGTTTTTTACGCATTATTGCTACACACGGCACAAAATTGAACCTCCACTCTTGTAGGTACTAATAAATTCTAATTTCGATTATTTGTGACCGTATCTCGCACCGTTTGATTTAGTTCTAAGAAAACAATTTTGTTATTGTCCGAAAATGTGATATTTTTTTGTTGGATTCTTTCATAATGTTAGAAGTGTAGGGTTATAATGTTGTATCATGTATTGTGTAGAAGAAAGGTAAGTAGGTAGATAGCTAATTAAATGATTGATACTTACGCTTTATAAAAACAAGGGTATCAAACACGTTTGAAAAAGATTTCGAACCAATCGATATAGGAGAGCTACTGACGACAAACTGTATTGGCAGAATCTTTATGACGTAATGTACTTACAATTTGAAAATACTTAAAATACAAAAAATACAAGGTTATACTAACCGACATAGGTTTAGTATAGATGTTATAGCCGTTACAGGGTCCAAACTTACCTACCGTGTTTTTTGTGTTTTACTTGTCTGCCTCGTTGGTCTAGCGGTCAGCTTGTTCAACCGCTGATTATGAGGTCCTGGGTTCGAATCCCGGGTCGGGCTAATAGTTGTTATTGGGGTTTTTCTAGCAAGGAAAATTTACAGTACACGGTACACCCCCATGCCTCGGAAAGCACGTTAAGTCCTGCGCCTGACCTCTCCCTGGTCGTGTCAATCTGTCGTCCCATCGGATTATGAGAGCGAGGGAATAGAGAGTGCACCTGTGTTTACGCACACACTTGTGCACTATACTATGCTATAAGTACACTATACATCCTGCGCATCTGGCTAGTCTCTTAAGAGACTACAAGACATTATTATTATTACCGTGTTTTAATAAAAATGCATCGTTCTCGTACAGGAACGCTTACTAAGGAAAATAATAACAAACAAATTGAAAATAGTCTAGGACTGAGAGATAGCTGCGTCTCTAATACCCAACTTCATTTCGCAGGCACGAACCGCTGATCGAACGAAAACATTGTCATGGGTCTGAAAACCGGGAGGTAGAGTCATCTAGAACTACTAACTGCGAGTGGAGCGGACCCATTTTACGCCCACTCATTCTCATTTCCCGCTCACTAAGCCGAGTTTCCACCGCGAAAGAGTAATGAGAGATGGGTCCAAGCGGAGTGAACACCGCCCGAGTTAATTTCAACTCTTTCTCCTCGCTCGTTCCTTTTCGCTCGACTATTAAATAGTTACAGTACAAATTTTGATAGTGAAAATACAAATACGCAGTTTATGGCGGCTTTAGTTAAAATTTGAAATAGGAAGACCGATAGACATAAGTAAACTCCATAGATAAATTAAAAGAAAATTATACAAGGAGGTAGGAAGTTCGTAGTTCTTATTTAAAAATGAATTTCCAGATTATGAAATAAAAACTAAGCAGGTCAATAGGTTGTGAAAACTCGAAATGAAATGTATTTAAGAAATATGCAATTTTTATGAATTATTCTCATGGTAGGTACCTACAGACCTAGCAAGCGAGAGCGAGCGAATGCAAACGAATGGGATTCGACGATCAGTACCTTACGTTCGTTCCATTTTATTTTGTTGTAGCGACAGCCACCGGAGCACGGCCAAAGGCGAACGAAAGCCCTTGCTTGGGCTCGCATGCTTTCGGAATGACGCCCACACTCAGTGTGGCTAACGAACGAACGCGAAATAACCAGTCTGGTTCTTTCGCGTTCGTTTGTTAGCCTTTGTTTGCCCTCGCTCGCTTGGTCTGTAGTACGCGTTATCAAACGCTGAGAAATAACAATGTACATTGTTATTTCTCGGTACCTACTACCGATTCGTTTCCAAATTGTTGAAAATCAAAGGAAATATTTTAAAAGCTGGTGCGATTTTATTTTACACACTAATTATTCACGCTGATGGCACAAATCCAAGCCTTTGGTATATGAAAAACAAGAAGGGATCGCTCACTTCTAGAAATTTTATACTTTCCTTTGATATCATCCAGACATGAGGTGTATTTTTATTAATAAAGCGTTTATACCGAACGCCCATATCAAAACTTTTAAGCTACTTCGCTGAAAGGTAACGTTCATAGGAAAATGGCTGCAGATATTTTGTTATTGCAATATTTGAGCAGGCAGACTCTGTGGGCTTAGCGTCGTCTTACATGACGTTATTTACAAGTTCTTTGCATTCAAATAAGTAGGACGCCAAGTTTAATATTTTTACCGATTTGAAACAAGTCGTATGTCGTTATTTAGACCTATTCCACTACTCACTATCACGATCCACTGGATTACCCATTGATTTACACTTTACAGTGCTTTGGGTGAATTTTTACAGTTCCTGCCCTATTATGTATTTTGAATCGACTTTGTAAAAAGGAGGAGGTTCTATGTTTGGCTGTGTGAAAGTTTTTTTTAATGTACTTATGTGTGTTCGTCGATTTCTCCAGACAGATTCTGAAAAGTTCACTATTATTTAGAGAATTTTCTCGAATTAATTCTAGAGGAATCAGTAAGTATTTTTTCCCTCAAAACTTATGGGATTGGGATTTTTGTTTAAAAAAAATGAGTATACCGTTTTCCTTATTACCTAACTTCTGCTTTGTTTCATGAGTACAAAATACCTACTTCAAGAATATCACGTTAATTTTTCGCTCAACAAACGGTGCCGTATGCAAAGCTGATGTCCAAACATCTACTGTGCTATTAGTTTGCACCATAGAGAGACGAAGATGTGGAGCTGGCATCTAAATAAACGCAGTACTATCGAGCACATACCCAATAGACAGGAAATATGGTCGCTTGAATTTCGAAACAGATCAGTGATTTGCCACTTATAAATGTCTATCATCCTAGTGTGGTGCTGATGATATAAATAAATTATGTATCGATACTCTCGATCTAACTAGAAGTACCTAATTAAAATGTGTCAATTTGATTGAGTTATCGTTGATCAGTGTAAGTTTCATAAAATACTCCGGGCATATTATTTAGTCGGTATAGAAATGTATCTGTGTTTTTTTTCTATTATCAAAAACTTACTGTATGTAAACTGATTTAAGATATAATTAGATTTTCACATAGAGACAATACAGAAATCTGTAATTAAATTCCAATCAAATATAACAATGCCACACTAGTAGTACCGATGCGCAGTACCCACCGACCCTCATTTGTTTTTGGTGCGTTGGACCTAAACGTACCAAAAACAAATGACACTATTATCTAAGTAAGGCTATGTTTTGAATGTACGCTAAATTTAATCTCGATCTGTTCAATAATTTTAGACATCTTAGTTTTTTTTTTTATATATATATGGCAATAGCCTTTATTCACAAATAAAATTATACTAATATTTACAATTGAAACAATTGAGCTAACTGCAGACTGTTGCAAACAGTCTACAGGTAGCTCAACTGATCCATATCAATACCAGTCGGAAGCGTCCCCAAGACGCTGGCTGCATTGCCACGCTGTATACTTGGTATTTTTTTTTACTAATAAACAAAGGCATGTTGCTGTCTTAACGGTCACATACAAAGGTAGTTATGAACCATTAATACCCCTATGAACTCTAGTTTAAGTAGATTCCGAACATAAAATTTAAGCCTTGTTTGACCTTTTCTGATGTGAATATTAATTTCTCCAAAAACTAAAGCCAAGCCAAGGCGTATTGGCGAACTATGAACGGGGCCACTTGGCCACAATTCAATTCAATTAAATTTATTTATTTTGGTTGATCACCATTAATGTTAGTACATTATGTTAGTAACCCTAAAAACAGATTTAAATTATTCATGTCAGTTAAACCCAGAATACATTCAATAAATTATCATTACAAAATTAAATGAAATTAATGAAACAATGATACCAAAGCCATACAGCAAGTAGGCAAAGAAAATGCCTTCTCCTCGCTCTTCTACTCTCAACCATTGTAAAGGGGAGTGTCCACTGTCCGGTCGACGTTGATGTATCATGTCGGATCAACGTGCGGGCGCGTCTGTCCGCTTCCTAATCTCCATACATTACCGTGGATATTGCTCAAATAAATGGTACTTGAGCCTTAAGTTTTGACAGTGGGTCGGTTTATGTGTAGTAGAACAGTTTGGTTTCAGGTAGGGGACGGTACATGAGTTTGTGGACCGATGACCATAGATATGTAAGCTTTGTTTATGAATATTAGCTTATTTAGCGGGAATTTTCCATGAACAGCAGCTGGCCTGAGTCACAGCAACAACACAACCCAGCCAGGGTGATTAGCGTAGGAAAGTTCCACCCGAAGCTTCCCGAACCGATCCGACGATTGTTTACGTAGGAAAAATCCAATCCGAAGCGACCCGAACCGAAACGACGACAAGTCCCGATGCGAGCAACCGAGCGGCGGCAGTCGGCTGCCTATAAAATGCCAGGGCAAACTGAACCGGTATTCATTCTGTTTCAAGACTTTAACGAGTAGTCATAATTATCTGATGTGTTGTTGAAATTAAAGCTTAGTTAGTTAGTACTGATAAATTATTGTATTTGCATAAAATAAAAGAAGAGAAAGTTTACACGTGTTTGCTGTTCCTCCTGAATTGTAGTAAGATATCAGATATAAGTAAAATTCTGTAGATACGGCACGTTCTCCCAGTGCTAACTCAACAAATGGCCAGTGTTGTGTTACAACTAAACGCAAAGACACGTTATTTCCAATCTTTTGCAATATACCTACCTAATGAACAACAAAGATGGAAAGACGTACCTAGACCGAAGTGCGATCGAGACAACAATACACGCGAAACACGTACACCGTCAGCGCTGCCGGTCCGACTGTGACTGAGGTGGGTGGACCTAATTGGACACAATTTGAGCGTTCCACTTTCGAGAAGCCAGTGGCCAATCTCCCGAATTGTACTTACATCGATGCCGATGACAGAAAATATCCAATATCATTAATTATACTAATATTATAAATACGAAAGTAATACAGTATTCTCTGTCTGTTTTTCTTTAACCTTATGCCGACAAAACAGCATGTATCCCAATGAAATTTGGCTAGGAGATAGATACCTATAATGATACCGGAGCAGATTATACGCTTTCTTTACACCGGAAAGAGAAGTGCAAAGCCGTGAGCAGGAGCTACAGTACTGCATATGTATTAATACCGTTTCATAACTAAGCTGTCATCAGTGACTTACCTAATAATCACAGAAAGCATTATCAATGGGCCACGTTTGGAAAATTACGTCGAATCTTCTCGTCATCCATACAATGCTTGAAAACGAAAGTTTACAATCAGTGCGTCCTACCCGTCATGACCTACGGAGCTGAGACGTGGACTCTCACGGTAGGGCTGCTCCACCAGTTCAAAGTTGCTCAGCGAGCAATGGAATGAGCTATGCTCGGAGTTTCTCTGAAGGATAGAATTCGTAACGAATACATCCGACAGAGAACCGAAGTAATCGACATAGCCTAAAGAATTAGCAAACTGAAGTAGCACTGGGCCGGCCATGTCTAGCGAAGAAACGACAACCGATGTGGTAAACGTGTTCTTGAGTGGAGACCGCGACTAGGCAAACGTAGTGTAGGTCGCCCTCCAGCCAGGCGGGATGACGATCTGCGAAAGACTGCAGGCAGATTCTGGATGCGGCAAGTTGAAGACAGGGCGCTATGGCGCTCATTAAGGGAGGCCTATGTCCAGCAGTGGACTAATATAGGTTGATGATGATGATGATGATCAAAGGGATAATTTTCAACCACCGATCTCAAGGCTCCACTACAAGCCTTTCAAGCCCTCATACTCTAGCAGTATATTATCTAACCTACCACTAACTGTCATAATGAGAAAAGCATCAGAAATTCGACCAGAGTAGCAGCAAAACCTATAACTTCAACGAAATATCCAGGTCATCTAATTTCCATAGCGAACAGTAACAAAGTGTCTCGGGTAACAAGTGCTGAGGGGGTAGCGAGGAGATTAATTTGCTCAACTCTCCCCGCTGACCGATAACCCCCTGTTGGAGACAAATAATAATCTATACTTTCCCGATTCGGCGGTTTGGGAAGCAACAAAATTTGTATGAGACAATATCGCCAAAAGTTTTCTAAAGGTTCGCAAAAACGATTGGTTATGCCCTCCGCACTCGTGGTTGCCGGAGAAAAATCGCCTATAGCGACAAGGCCGCCTTTTGTACTGTGTTTAATTTTTATTTACGACCTCTGTGGCGCAGCGGGCATAGGTCTGCCTGCGACGCAGGAGGTTGCGGGTTCGATTCCCGCCTCGGTAGAAATGTTTCTACGATCTGCAGACATTTGTCCAGGGCGTTCCGGATGTTTTCTATGTATAATAAAAAATAGCTATCTATGTAGTGTATTGTACTAAGTATATCAGTTATCTAGTATCCATAACACAAGCTCTGCTTAGCTTGGGGCTAGATAATGATCTGTGAATTGTCCAGCATTATTATTATTATTATTTAGTTGTAGGATTTTTCATTTAGGTTAATTTCAAGTGCAATAAAGTTTTCATTCATTCACTCATTTCATTAGTGTGGTGCGTCATACTTTAACATTTAAATAATAGAGTATGACGTACATAAATCTTTCGGGATTTATTTGAGCCCCAGAAATGGATCTTAATTTTATTTATATTCTAGCCTTCCTATGCCTTGATGAAAACTCAGTCTGGAAGAAATTGCTTTAAGCAATAAGGCCGCCCATTGTACGTTTTTATTTTATTTAGATATAAGTTATTTTATGTACATTGTAAACAATAAAGTGTTAATTCATTCATTAATTCATTCAGTCGAATCCACCACCACTATCACCTTCAATGGTCAACAAAATAACCCCAGTTCAGAAACTGTTCTGCTCGTTTTACCTGAAACAAAGAAAATAAGTTTAGGTAAGAAACTAGGTTTAGGAAACGATTCGACGACCTCGGTGGGGTAGCGGGCGAAGGTCCACCTGCGAAGCAGGAGGTTGCAGATTCGATTCCTGTTCCGCGGCAAATATTTGTAAGATCTGCAGATATTTCTCTCTTGTACAGTATCTTGTTCTATCCTCCGAGCCCTTCCTATCTCAAGGATCGCTTCGAATTCCTCCCAAACTCTCACTCGCTCTCTTTGCGTTCCTCTGAAACCCTCATCTTAAAAGTCCCTGCTCACACCACCTCTTTCTATGACAAATCTTTCACTGTACAAGCTACCCGTCTATGGAATGATCTCCCTCTGGACATCAGACGTGCAAAATCACTTCCTATCTTCAAAAAACTGCTTCATCAGCATTATATATCCTTGTAAAGAGTTAGACAACCTTATTTTATGTTTATGTAAGTTTATTTTTAATCTTTGTAGGTATGTAGTGTAAGTATTTGTTTCGTTTTCTTTAAATAGGTACATATCTATATATTTATTCAGTGTCACCGTCTTTTTTGTTCTTTAATTTCCAGTCCTATTATAAGTATATTTATTCCGGGAGTTTGGAGTGTTTTCTCTGTACAATAAAATGTGTATATCAGATATCTAGTACCCATAACACAAGCTTTGATTACTTTGGGCTGCTGGATAATGCTGTGTGGGTTGTCCAGTATTATTGATTTATTTTATTCGTAAAGATTACAGCTATTTAAATTATAACCTCATTTTTAAAATGACAATCCACTTTACCTAAAAAATGTAACCCAAAAGAGCAAAGGGAATGAAATTAAGAAAATATATTAAATCTAATGTAAATTTCTAATAAAACTTCCATCTACGCCTCAGCCTTCAAAGCTTAACCTATTTCAGCCGAATTACGCCTAATCCAATATTTGTAAAAGAAAGCGGCATAAGAAAAAAAATTCACCCCAATTAGCGTACAACGGTTCTAAGAGAAAAACGAAATTGCTACGTAAAAAGTTGTAACTCAATTACTTAGATGAACCGCTGTCGCTATAAGGCGTTCGTTAGAGAAGACCAAAGTCGGAGCATGCGCCGTGACCCTAGGTCGATAATGAGGACCTCTCGCTCTGGAGTCTGCATCACACATCCTCACAATTTAACGTTCACGTATTTACATACGCTCCCACATATGCATATCACCCTGTCACACAAACACACACACACACCCAGCAGATTTTCTGTAGGAATTTGTTTAACGCAAGTAATGGCGTTCTTACATTGACATTAGTATGTCGAATCAAATTTATGCGAGTTGAATGTTTAGTTGAATAAGGGGTTAAGTTTATGGGGCGGTATTGTTGTAACTTTATCGGTAGTTTTGGTTTATCCTTGCTAGTTTATGCGACAAATCGCGTGATATATGGAGATCTGGAGTATTTACGAGTCCGATCTCGGTGCAAATAGATTGTTTAAAGTATAATCCCCAAGTGCGTAACAGTGATAGCCCGTTGGCTACTCCCATATTGTTTCTAATGTACTTTCTCTTAGGTCTTTTATTTCCACCTGTCGACATCACAATGAGGCTATGTTGCCTCATATTGTCCTGAAAAACCAAAGCGCGGACACAACCTTCCTTCGACTTTCTAACGCGAAGTATAGCGTGAGTTTCCCAAATACTGTTGCAAATTAAATTAGCTGAAAAAACATAAAAATCCTCTAGAAACTTCCAGACTTAATAAATAACAGTCCCAGAGAAATATAATATCAAACAACATTCAAAACTTTCCTTGGGACCATAACTCTCTGGCGTCTCACGTCGCAATATAATTAAAATCAGGACTGGCCCGCGGTCCACTCGCCCTGAAAGAAAGTGCCCCCTCCCCACCCCCTTCCACCTCCTCCAAGAAAGGAGAGGGGGCAAAAGGGGACAGCGATTCACATTAATATTCCCCACTTTTATCTCTATATGCAAACTGGCAGCTAGAAGTTCGCCCGCTCATTGTAGCCGCTTGATTTTTATTCTCCCCTCTTTGAATGATTGTGCTGTTTCAATGGGAGAAAGTTTTTGTTCGGCTGAAAAGTCCGCTCTAGATTTCTTATGAAAATACGGCTTTAGTTTTCTTGTTTCGATGAGACTGAAGTTTCAGCGTATTGTTAGTGTAATCATTTCTTGAGGTGGTTTTATAGCCGAGAGTAAAATACTGCTCTGTTAAGCCTTTGGCTATGATTTTTTTTTATTATTTTGATATGTTTTGTGACTCTACTTTTACTAGAAATCTAGTTTATAACTGCACTTTTATCGCAACAAATTTCATTACAATGTAGGCATTTTTATACGTAAGGTCAACGTTTGTCGAATGTTTTTGCAATGGCTGTCCCATATTCATAAGTGTACCTACATATTCGACTTATTGTTCGAACCTACATATTCAACTTATTTCCTTAGAACTCTTTTCAAAAGAACCTGTTTTTTTCATCTATGATGTTAAATCTTTCAAATGTTCCAACCAGGGAATTAAATACTTAAAGCTTAAAACAAAAATTAATTGGAATGATTATAAACCGAACCTAACGAACCATAAAAATAATTTCAACGTAATACATAAAGTAAAACAGTACGCCCATTTCGTCACACTGATTGCTCTCAGCAAATGAGCTTCGCAGCGGCAAGAAATTTTAATTAAATTTCTCAGAGAATTTCCTTTACGACAGAATAATACCGCTAAATACAAAATCCCATTGGTCATCTCCACCGGAGGAAGAGCTCGACGTTCTAATTACAAATAATCAAGCGTCCTGATTGGACAGCGGTTTCCCCCCTTCTGTTTGTTCTCAGCAGTGGGCGTGGCATCTCACTCGCTCTTTTAATTAGTGCAAGGAGTAAATTGTTCGAGAGAGAGCAGTAGTTTTGTTCAAACGCCACCTCTTATTGGATGCTGGCACTAACAGGGTGGCTGGGGAGGTAGGGGGAATAGTGTTACGTAGTTAATATAAGGAAAACACGTACGGTGAGCTTTGTAAGGAAATGGCTCGGTTGACGTTTCAGGGTTGGTAGTCGTTTGTTTATGTGAGATACATATTGTGAGACAAAGAAAATCTAAGGTAGATCAGCTCAAATTGAAATGGAAACAATAAAAAAAGCAATTTTTCAACCATATTTAGGAAGGCAATTGATTTTAATTAAGGAATACGAATTTTTACTTCATTTATAAGATAATACTTACGTGATTATAACATTCATAATGAGGTGAGGTTGATAGGTAATGCTACTTTTTCAATAAGTGCATGTTCCTGAAATATAAAGAATTTTAAATCGACGACATTAAGCGTCATTTGATTTGCAAAACAGAATCAATTATTTTTAATGATTTTTCCACTTCATTAAAATCACCAATACAAAACAAATAAAGCTTAAACCAGTATCATCGACGCTTTTTATTGTGCCACCCTACCCCACCCTCCTCCCTACAACGCAGCATTTCCAAGCCATTTAATATTAATGTGCATTTTCGTGGAGAGGAGAGATTCGTATAAAGCCCCAGTCTGCGAAACAGCTGAGAGGAAGTCGGGCTAGAATGGACAATGCGCTTCAATTTTAATTATGCAGCTACCTAGGATGCTGTTGGTTTACTGCTCTTACATTTTAATTATTTTAAAAGGATAAAAGAAACAGAATAGGTTTCTATGGATTTTTCATGCAACTACAAGTAAATGATGATGATGATGTCCTCCTAGCCGAATTTCGGCCACAGCGGCGAGTCTCAACGGAGACTAGCCATAATTTTTATAGTGCACAAGTGTGTGTGCAAGCTTAGGTGCACTCCATAAGACCGGGGAGAGGTCAGACGCAAGACCAACATCTTGTCGTGTTTTCCAAGGCATGGGGTGTAACTATCGGTAAGAGAAATGTAGTATCATAGGAAAATTCTGGCAATATCGATTACCCATCTAGGGTTCAAGTAAACCTGGATACCTATGCCCAATACTGATTTGTGAAGAGCACTTTAGCCTGCCTTCACCCAGCAGTGGGTAGAGACGGGCTAACAATGATACTGATGGTGAAGAATATGTATGTATGTGTAAACGAGTTTCTGCCCACGGCTGCGCACGCTTTTTTTCTTTGGAAACGTTTAAAGGTTATTTTTATAAACCCATGTTTGCGATAAAACCTCTGTGCCATTACAAGTCTAGACCAATTTTTAGCTCGATCCGTCCAGTAGTTTTTACGTAAAGATGTAGGTAACAAACATACATCCATTCATCCGTACATCCATACTACCTTTCGCATTTATAATTATTATTGTAATGGGAAAAATTTAAGTCATGCATATTATTGCATTGTAATAAATACGAAGACGACTTTGACTCCAGAAAAATACATCCTTCCTTACAGCCAAATTTATATCCGATTCCCCCTCATGCAAGCAAATACGGTAACCGGCCTTACGCGGGATTTATTACTCGTAGTTAAAAGTACTTCCAACGCCAACAGTTCCAAACAACCATTTCCAATAGATGAAACTCCAAGACAGATTCCAAATACATTAGCTGGCGGGAAAGGGGTGAAACTATTAAAAATTCCAGAGTATTTGTCTTGGGACTGTAGATGACACGCATCGTATATTAGAATGCTGGATTTGTGAGAGAGTTGACGTGTGTTTGGAATCTGTTTGCTTTGGTGGATTGTTTGAGGGTGAGTGGTAAGCATAAAAAATTGAAAAGAAAATCTACGTTCAGTCTTCCGCAATAAGGTGAAGTGAGTCCCAAAACCCACGTTTTGACCGTACGGAAAATCAATTTTAACGCAAAAAAACTTTTAACGTTTATTTACATATTTTTCATATTTTTTTACAATATTTTGATAAGCATCAAAAGGTTAGGATTCTGGTTAGTAAGTTAGGGAAGTCGACACGATTGACAAAACTTGACTAGATACAAAAAAATGGCAAAGTTTCCTCGAAATCTTCATTTTTGCACAAATACTTCTAAGGAAAAAGCAGTTTCATTTGCTAGTTATTTATCATATTTCAATAAAATTTCGTCTACATGTTCCCTAATAAATACTTTAGACGATTATGGTTTTATTTTATTGCTAAAGAGAATTATTTTAGAGCAAGAAGCAAATTTATAAACAAAACCAGTGAAATAGCTCGCGGGCTGGCCATTCCGCGGCTCTTGCCTTCCTTTCTCGCCTTCCCCGCGCGACGTTCGCTCGTCCTTGTTTTGCAAAACCGATCCCACTTCATCTTAAGCTTGTCACACACCTGGAAAGCACCGCTGCAGCAAAGCACAAAAATGTGCATTTAAATATGGGCCTTAACTCGTAATATTTTGATGATTTTTTATTGACGTCGTCGTCAGATGACAGACAGATCGCGGACCACTTGTCTGAAGCTTAAATGAAGACATTTTGACACTAAAATGTATCTCAAGTCGATGTCTTCTCGTCATCCATACCGCAATGCTTAATAAACGAAAGTTTTCAATCAGTGCGTCCTATCCGTCATGACCTACGGAGCTGAGATGTGGATACTCACGGTAGGGCTGGTCCACCAGTTCAAAGTCGTTCAGCGAGCTATGGAAAGAGCTATGCTCGGAGTCTCTCTGAAGGATAGGATAACGAATAAATCCGACCGAGAACCGAAGTAATTGACATAGCCATCACATGACATAGCATCTAAGAATTAGCCAGCTGAAGTGGAAGTGGGCCGGCCATATCTCGCGAAGAACCGATAACAGCTAGGGGAAACGTTTCAAGGTGGGATGACGATCTGCATAAGACTGCAGGCAGATGCTGGATGCGGCAAGCTGAAGACGCTATGGGGTCATGGTCCATTAGGGGGAGCCTATGTCCAGCAGTAGACTAACATAGGCTGATGATGATGATGATGGAAATGTATGTAAAGATAACAAGTTTGAGCCTTTTATTCAAATGCACGTTTTTGTGTTGCGTGGATTGGATTAACGAGCGCAGAGCTTTTGGCCAAAATTTTGGTGAAATTATTTCGTCTTAGCTTCATCTTAAGATACATTTTCTATACATTTACATCTTGATATAACTATTAAGTTCCTAATCTCTGGATGAGGTATACCTACCTACTGCTATAAAGCTCACTAAACCCTGGAATCATACACACAATCCAAATAAAGTGAAATGATTTCGATTGCTAAATCCGTTTGCGCTGAGCCTTATCATCATCAGCCTAGGCTAGTCCACTGTTGCACATAACCCCCCCGAACTATACCCCTCACCAAACACCATAGCGATTTGTCTTAAACTTGCCAAGCGTGTCCAAGAGTCCTGTAAGGTCTAAAGGAAATAAAGCACTTTGATATTTGATATTTCTCACATCCAGCATCGTGTCATCGTCTATGCATGAGGAATCCTAGATATTGAAAAGGCCTTTTCAGAGTCCAAAAACTCTTATGTCGCAAAAACCTGTTTTCAGTCCAAACGCAGCCAGTATCAGCATCTTATTGGCTGTCGACAATACCCGGGAAGTATTCGTAATTCCCATTTTACAAATGGTCCACAATTTATACGACACCTCTGTGATTATTCCGAGCGCAACGATAAATTACCTGAGTTTAGCCGTAACAGGATTTTATTTCTGAATTTATTGCAGTAATTTCTGTAATTCTACGTGACGGGAGGTTTTCTGTGTCGTTGGGGGCGTACGTAATTAGAAGAACAAAAGTATACCTACTTTAATATTATATATTTAGCGCGATCGGGCTAGTTCGTTACATACCCTCTAAATAATACTCTAACTAGTCAATCTGTGTGGTGCCGGCTTAGAATTTGCACCAACCTAATTCTTCCCACGGGTGTCGTAAGAGGCGACTAAGGGATATCCACCATGGGCGGGCAGCAGCGCCCCCTGAAGTACAGTTCTACCACTAAACTGCGATCCCCAACCCGCATGCCTAGCGTGGGGATTATGGGCTCATCCCTCCCATTGGATAAAAGCCAACAAGGCGCTTATCAGGGAGACAACTAAAGGCTGTTGAGGTGAGGTGAGGTAGTCGAGCGGTTCCGTTTGTGTCTGATGATAGAAGGCTGTAGTTCACTACACTGTCGCAGCATGAAGCAGCCGCATCATGACTGCTTCAATCTGCCCGTGTATGAAGTGTTGGCTCTTAGGATATGCAAATGGAGTTCTGGCCTTAATGATGATATTGAGAATTTGACTTCTTAAAAGTGTACATCTGTTGTGAAATAAATATGGAGACAAGAGAATAAAGAAATTTGAATCTGAATGAGATAATTCAGACGCGTAATTAACGTATCCCTGAAGAAGATTAAGAAGTACAAATGCATGGTGCATTATGGTGCAACTGTTCTGGGGCATAAAATCTTCTTATCAAATAAATTTCAAAATAATTCTAACTTCCAAATTCACAGCGTTCAAATTTACAAGCACTTTGATGTTATCGAGTCAAAATAAACCGGACACACTAATAACCCGGAACGAATTAAACATACCTTCTGTCAAAACAATTACTAATCAATACCAAGATGGTAGTTGATAGCATCAGAATGTTGGTATAAAAGATGGGCCTGTCAACAGCTCATACGTATAACAGCTATGTCACCATCAGATAGTAAAATTTTAAAAATCCTGGTCACTTCAACAATCATTTTACGTGTTTAACAACCAAATACTCAAACGCAACTCAGACTTAGGCACATCTCAAATGACGAATTTTCAATGGTTCAATGGTTCATTTATTGGTAAAAAAAAATAGTTTTACACGTCAAATGGTACACCTTTAACGCGTCGTTCCACCTCGTTTTTCGAAAACAGACAAGAAATCGCGACTTGAGACGTGCTTAAATCTGAGTTACGTTTGAGTATTCGGGAGTAAATGCGTTAGATTGGAAGTGCTACGGCCCTGTTTATTATTTTTTGCCAAAATTATAATGTGACTTAAATCTACCAAGCCGAAAACGGGTGATTTTTGTTGAACCACGAGGAGCGACATGTAAATAAAGATTTTTTTTAAATTACGTTTTCCTCCTATTCTTGTGTTTTTACATGTACTCTTGCATTATTTAACATACTAAAATATTACTCAATTTGTTTTGCTTGTTTTTTCAGCAAATTTTGCTGAAAAAATAAGCAAAACAAATTGAGTACCTACCTAATATTTTATTGGCTTTTTGAAATGTAATTATTACAAAAAATGATGTTCATGGAATTTCAAAACAATAATAATAACGTAATATTATTATATACTACAAGTATAAAAAGACGAATTTGAAGAAAATAGTCAATTTTTTCCAAAAAAGTTAAAATATGTTGCAAAAAAGTTGATCCAGAATCGGGTTCCTGAATCACCCCCTTTCGGCCTAGTAGGTACACATGTTTTGTAGGGTAAAATCTAGTGTTTGCAAAATGTTTTCCTCGAAATAAGGAATTATCCTTAGTGTAGTTTGGTCACAATATTCAAAAGTGTACCAGCTGCTTCCCTTTAAGCTATCTTCACAGCCAACTGCCCTCATAATTTATAGCACAAAGTGTTAATTGCAGCAATGATAGCTATGTCCTATCTAATCTTAGAATCTCTTTATGTAAATAGTGCTTATGTTAATGAGAGGAAGTCAGCTCCAATGGGCTTGAATGAAGGATACAATAATTTTTTGAAAAAATAATTAATTATCATTTCATTTCACATCGCGGATGGAAAATTACGTGTGTAAGGTATTTATTACAGTTTAGTTGCAATAAGGTGAAAAGAAAAAGACAGTCGTGGTACATGTTGCTCCGTCCGTCTTTTGTTTTTCAGGTTCGGTTGGGTTTTTGATTCTCAGTCGCGAGTTTTTTACGTGCGTTTTCATGGTCTCTGTACCTACTTACAAAATATGTAGTAACTGAGTGGTTCATGAGGAGATATTTATGGTTTTTTGATTTAGAAGTTTAATTTTATGCCACAAACAGTAATATTTTTGGTGTTCATTATTGTAAGACAAAATAAGTGCTGATATATGTATGTATATGTAGGTTTTAAACAAACAATGCAATGCTCTGTCTTGAGCTCTACTTTAAAAATTAGCATGGAGCCTGACATGCACACCAAATAATGCATTATCACAAACTGACTGTTTTTGTGAATATCTCTTTATAGAAATACGACTAAGAAAGTACCAACCAATTGAAAACGGCCGACAAGAATAATAATTGCATTTAATGAACGCTCTACAAATAGCGATGTTAATCTAATAGATAAACTAAACGTCAATTATACGGCAATTAGCCGCTCGTGTCTGTTAATGTGATGCACCCTAGCTAATTACTATGCACTGGATAAACATCAGTTGTAATCTATTAGAACTTTCAAGTTTTATTGCTACCGTATGTTGGAGACGGTGAGAGAAATACAATTCTTGGAATTATATTGGCTGTTGCATGGCGTATCCAAAAGATAGACAGCTGATCGGGAGTGAGGGTAAAAAGCTAGACAGGCAACTCCCATTGCTTGTGTAGCCTTACCCTGACTCCCAAGGGGTAATGAGAAGGAGAACAGGTTCCAATGGAGAAGAGAGAAATATCAATGGATGATGACTACAGAACAGATAGAATATAATCGTACCATAACACTTCATTCTATTAAGAGAAAAGTGAAATTGGTTGCATTAGTAAAATTATTTCTAATTGATATCATCAAGTCCAATCTAAAAGGAAATGCTTGCCTTAGAAAGTCTAATTTCTAAGGCAAGGATTACGAAAAAGTTTTAACAAAATATTTAATAATAATAAAATATAGGTTTTCCTATAATAAAAGTGACTCTCTAAACCAAACAAAAGAAAGTAAATAATGAACTTATACTAACAAAAATTTACTGATTGGTTAAATAAACCCGCTTTGTAAATAAGTCTTCGTGATCACTTTCATTCAGGTGTCATTAACAAAATGATATATTATAGCAAATAAAAAACGCGAATTAGCCCACCCCGTCCCAAATAGACAATCGCATGTTAATAAGTAATTATCAAAACCGTTTTCTTTCCCAACTTTTTTTACAGTTTCGTGACTATTTTAAGTAATAAATCAGGGCTTAATGAGATATTTATGCGAAAAGGCTTCCTGACAGCCATTAATCCTTTTGTAGTAATAAAATTTGTGCATGCTGTCGATATTGAAAACACAGATTAAACAATAGGTACTAGGGTATATAAAGTGCGTGATAAGAATTGTCAGAACAGTAAAAGATGAATGGTTTTTAATTTATCAGCGATTTGCTAAGCACAATAAGTCAGCTATAACAAAACTGAAATTTATGATGCAAAAACAATGAGGTTACCTAAATTAGGTTATCGTTTATGTTTATACAAAGTTAATAAAAATAGTAATATACCATTGTACGTAAACACTTGTGTTCAGAAAAGTTGACTCATTACATTTCCACTTGAGAACAAGAAAGGAATTCCACCATTCCTTGAACCTTTATTCTAGGTGGTAGTGATTTACTAGGTTTTGAATAGAAAGTTATTAAAGTTAAACTATAAGTACCATAACTATAAGTAAAAAACTATGACTATAAGAAATACGAAAAAATAAACCTATCGGGTTTATTTTACAGCTGTTGGTTTATAATAAAATAATCATCAAATAAAAAGCAAGAGCTGATGAAACCGATAAGTAAAGACTCGACACAGGAAAGGTGACATTCGGTGAGCATAAAAGTCTCAAGGAATTGCTAAATGCACCAATAATTTATCGAATTTGACCTGTTTCATTTATATTAAACAAATTGTTAATTTTTTGATAGCTATCATCCGGAACAGATGGCAATACTGAAGATATCAGCAGAGAAACTTTAAGTCTTATACGATTTGCAATAAGGACTCTTCTTCTTTGGGGTTAATGGTATTTTGGAAGGTGTTTTTTTAGGTTTAGTGGGTAATAATTGAGGAGAGGTAAGCATGGCATGTGCCACAGTTATGGGACAGGTTGACCACATGGTGCAATCTGCCAGCTTCAAAATTTATCGATAATTTGGAGGTTTTAATTTAATGGGTTAGTGTTTAATGGATATCGTTTTGGTGAATCTTTTTTACACTCAGATAAAAAAAAATTATCGATGGTGTTTAATTAGAATCGCTTAAGACAAAAATAATTAAAAAATTAAACATAATTAAGAGGAATTGTTGTCAGTCCAAAAAAGTGCCTAAAATGTAAGGACCAAACTGTAACAAGGTGTTACACAAAATTGAAGCTATAAAATTATTTTCGCTAAATTACTTGCCCATAAAATAATTTCAGCCGTAAAGTGCCCAGTTACCTACGTCGCATGTGTTCTCAACTAAAATGCGACAGTTATTCGCATAAGCCATTACAACCTCTCCACCAAAACTGCCATTAACATAAAACGAAAAGAGAAACTACTTTCAAACTCAATATCAGGAATCTTTTGTGTGGCAAATCTACTCGGCCCGAGTCGCGGCCATCCGTTAACACATTGATTATACATCAAGGAAAATAAAAAAGAAATAGTGCGGGGAAAAAAGCCGAAGTAACGATTTCAATCAAACAAAACGTTTTGCGTTTTTATGGCGCACGGAATCGGCGACTATCTCGTTCCGAAACAGATTATTCCTCATTTGATTTATGGCGACTGGATCTCCCAAAGATATTATGTTTTGGTCATCCATTCGATTCCTATTTGAATGCTGAACGCCGAATGGGGTGGCATGAGGCGGGGTGGTTCGGTACTATATTAATCTCAAATCCATTTGTTGTAATCCTCGTTTGAATTTGGATATTTTTCAGTGAGGATAAGGTCTATTTTAGTTTTATTGTGGAGGAAGAGTTAGGACGGTTCTGAGATTACGGGGCGATAGAGGTGAGAGATGAAACAGTAGCGTCGGTCGTATTCATTTCGCCGATCTGTATTTCTGTCCCATTCGCACCGGTGGTGGCGGGTGTCTGTGGCCCTAGTATGTATCAGATTTGGGTTTTATCGTTTTATTGCTTATTCTTTTTAGATTTTCAGCGGCGAAGGCATATCATTTTGTTTTTAATGCGGCACATAAATAACGCGGGGCAGTCACTACTCTGTAATGGCGCGCTTAGGGAACAATGCGGAAGTAGAATGCTATTTGATTGTGCCTCCTACCACATTTACCTCTATCCAGAGGAGTTTACCTGGCGAGTTTATACTCTACATTTACAAAACTCTACAATTTCATGATTGAGTAAAGTTTTAATTCGAAAACAATAATAATTATAGCGATCCACTGACCCATTGTAAAATAAAGTTATCTAGTACCCATAACACAAGCTCTGCTTACTTTGGGGCTAGATAATGCTGTGTGTGAATTGTCCAGCATTATTTATTTATTTATTGTTATTGGGTAGAATATAAACTTAATTTGCTCCTAGTGGAGTAAGTTAGACAGTGCTCACCACCCACGTATATCCCAAAAATCTAGAAAGTAAAGTTAAATAAGTCAAGAAAAATCCCTAAAACTCCCAAACTTCGCTCCTAAATTAACATTTCGAAAGAAATTGCCGCTCAATTTCTGAAAAGAGATTTTAAAGAGGGGTGATTTGGTTGAGTAAGTATTTTGCAGCGAAATATTTTGTCGTCGGTTGCCCGCATCTGGCGTTCGTCCAGTGCCCTGATGACAGCTTATGAATATTTTTGGCAAAATTCACCGCTTTTCTATTCGGAGGATGTTTCATATTCAATTCTTTAAAATTACTAGTCGTATCGGCGCAACCTTTCGATTCAATTCGTAAATCTGTTACGAGATGCTGTTTTGTTTCTTGATAAAGTTATTTGAAGCTTTAGATAATCTTCTGCCAGTGTTTATTTTACTGTTTGTAACCTTCGCAGGGTTAGCTAACCTTTCTGTAATGGACAGTTCACGCTACTCATCGATAGATGTCACCACTGCACTGTCGCTAACGTCGTTAGTACCGCGCCTCGCCGCATGGGGCGCCACGACTGCCCATTGTTCTCCCGAACATCACTCCTACTTCGATATCGCATAAATTCAGAGGAATTCAAATCTTCGTTTTATCTCCGTAACGTATGGACACTGCAAAGTGAGTTCGTATGATGTTTGTTTTGTATTTATTAATGAAATATGTCGCTTGCTGGCACTGAGGTTTATTTTATTATTTTAGTTACCATTTGTTATCACGACTTTATCTGTAGGAGAGGGACGCATCGAAAAGTAAATTATGAAGGTATTGTTCGGGTCATTTCTTTAGTTGAACAATAGGAGCATATAATTTTTGCTTGAGGCAATAAATTTCGGATTAACAAACATCGTAGTCAAACGTTCCGGCGATATCATAAGAAAATCGTATCGTTTTAATTTAAAAGGGTGTTATTAATCCATCGATATTAGAGGAAAGCAAACGTAGTCTCCTCAAAAGCCCCTTGAGGGGAGGAACTAATGAACCGGTGAGAACTTCCGTTATTTATTAAAGAAAACGTCGCTTGAACCTTAGAATTTTATGAGTTCGAAGTATTTAGCATCGATTCAAGGGGGCTAACTGAAATTGGTGTTTTAGTGAGGCTTTCTTGAAATGAAGTGGGATACCAAACCTTTGATGCTCAAAGAAGCGATTTAATAAAAATAGACGACAGACTTAACTGTTGTGGATATTTTGAAAGATTGAGATTCTAATAGAACCAGACAAAACCTAGAATTAAGATCTACGAATAAAAAAGTAGAAACGCTAGCACTGCTTGCTCAATAACTGAAGAAAGGTAAAAACCCTAAAAAAGAAATGTTAACGACACAATCAAAACTTAACCCTGCAATGCAAATCCATTATTATCACTAGCATTATCCTAACTAATAGCATCGCATACAATCATTCGTCACGTACGTTCCTCTGTCAAGTCAACCCTTCGGGTCAAAAGGTCCGGTGTGCCAAATACAAATGAACGTAATAATTGTCGCTGCCCAACCGGAGTCTGAACAGGATGGCATGGAGATTAGTTTCAAATAAATTAAAACTTTCAAAAAGACGACGCCTACGTAGTATTTTCATTTTAACTGCCTATTTTTTAGTCATAATCATAATTAATCATGTCATCATCATCATCCGCAACCCGACTTCACCCACTGCTGGGTATAGGTCTCCAAACTTTTTTGCCACTCCACAATTAATCATGTAAGTACATGTAAATGTTTGAGTAATGCCGTATGCGATTTTTATTACATTTTAAGTCTGCCTGAAGATTTCAACAATAGCCTGAAATAGACAAAGCAAATTTACTAGTAATACAGCTTTTTGTTTGAAAACAATCTACATTGTCAAATGCGTTATGATAGACCTTGTATCATTGTTTTGGCTTGATAAGACTATAAATTTGTACAAAAATATTTAAAATTAGTTTATGCCCGCGGATTTACACGCGTTGTTTCTATGTTTAACGTTTAAAGGTGATTTCAACCCTATGGGAACTGATTTAAAGGATAAAAACTAGCTTATGTTTGATTCCAGGATAAGAACTACCTGTATTCAACATTTCAGCCCGATCCGTTCAGTAGTTTTGGCGTGAAGAGGTAACAAACATAAATCCATACATCCATCCAAACTTTCGCATTTATAATAATAGTGTGATAGGTAGGTAAATTACTTGGATGGGACGGAATTGTCGCTAAATTACCAACAGTATTATTGGGAACCGTATGATTAAACGACAAAATATATATCAGTTCTACGCATTAAGATTACAGAACATGACAATAAAAGATAATTAACATCAAAATATTAAAACAAGTCATCCAAAATCTGTTCCGCACCGCCCCTTCACTAACGAAGAGGGTTGCATAATCGCGGAAACAAATCTGGCTACTGCTGCTGCATGTAAATGATGATGATTAATTTGTTCGCAAATGACAAGAAGGGTTAAAAGGCAGGGGCTTGGCACTTGCCCGAAGAATCTCGAAAATTCGAGAATCGTACTTGAAAGTTCGAATTTGTACAGTAATTTTGTTTGATTGCCTTTGTGATCTGATGGGAGTTTGATGGAGTGAGTTTCCGGGTTAAGAGTTGTATTAATTACAATTGTTAGGATATCAGGGACCGATGTTGAGGAATTTGTGTTGTCTTTGATCCCTGAAGGGTTTCTCTTTATTGGATTGAGGTTTGATTACGTAATTTATGCTTGATATTAGGCCCTATAGGTACTCTTCCATGTGAGTTATTTACGTAATTAGTAAATACTTTGATAATCTTGATTTTATTCTACTTCAATAGACCTTCAGCACCCACCTTGAACAAATATCAGCAGATCGTACAAACATTTGTCCCGAGGTGGGAATCGAACCCGCAACCTCCTGCGTCGCAGGCGGACCTTCGCCCGCTGAGCCACAGAGGTCTTCAAAATGGTCATACACTTAAGATAAGTCTAACGCAAACACTAGTTATTATGGTTTATATACAGTGTTCAGTTGACGTTACTTTAAAAATAATATAATAATAGTCAAATCTAAGGCCCGTATTATGAAAGCTTGCTCAGTCATACATCTATGCTTGAGTGACAATTATGCCTTAGAAAAGTGTTACCTACTCAAGCATTGATCAGCGAGTGCGCTAGCTTTCAAAATATGGGCCTAAAATTATTTGCCAGAGGTCTTATATAATTTTGATCTCTCTATAGTTACTTCTAATAGAAGATTTATAGTGAACCTCTATCTTAGAGATAAGACAATTTATATTCCACGCAAATTGCTTTCACAGATTAATCCGGAATATTCAATCGCCTTCCCAAACTAAAAGCTAAGCAATCCTTTCGACCCGTCAGCGGTTCGAGACGATTTCAATATTCTTAAAAACATTCGGGCGGGACGAGTCGACTCGATCTACGCGATAGTTTACTATTGCTACAATACGTTTGCGTATTTGAATGAAAATATTTTGACATACAAGATAGAAAAATAATAAGGTTTTTTGTTATTATAGTGCGTAACCCCACACTAAGGGTAATTTCTAAGAAATCAAATAAAATCGCAAAAATTTTCGACTCCGACGGGACTTGAACCCGCATCCTTCCTTCAGTACAGGAATGTGCTAACCAACTACACCACGAGGTCAAGTGACGTGGGAGTCGAAAATCTCTGCGACTTCCTACGGTCTCTAGCGCCGTTAGCTCCACCTACAGGGGAAACATTGAAGTTTATCAAATCCTGTTCAAAGACTAAAGTTACATTTAGTTCGTTCGGCTAACGGCGCTAGAGACCGTAGGAAGTCGCAGAGATTTTCGACTCCCACGTCACTTGACCTCGTGGCGTAGTTAGTTAGCACATTCCTGTACTGAAGGAAGGATGCGGGTTCAAGTCCCGTCGAAGTCGAACATTTTTGCGATATTATTTGATTTCTTAGAAAAATAATAATTCACAGAAACCAGGTAGTATTTCTCTTATAAATTGGTCCGTGAACATTTGACAAAAGTAACTACACTTTATTATTTAAATTATTCTCATAAGCATTAGTTTTGTAATTATTATCTGATAATTTATTCTATAATTTTTATCGATTAAAGTTATAGGCTAATGAGCGTATTATAATCCAAAAATATACATGTTCATTATCTCTTTTAACTTCGTAGCCATTGCTTAATTTTATAAATTTATGTTCATTACGCCTTAGATCGTATGCAATTAATGCAATCTTCTCAAGTTTTTAAATAAGCCGAGTGTGGCGTAAAAAGCAGCTCAAAAGTTATGTTTACAATCACTAGAATCAAATCTAATCTCCTCTGTAATATTATACTTTTTCATGTTAATAAAGATATTTTGGAACTGAAAATGAGTACCTGATTGTCTCTATTACACGATAGAAAAGTAGGTACCTAGCTTGTCTATCACACTTATGTTATTATAATACATTAAAAAAAAAGATTGGATGTTTGGATTTTTTGCAACCTTTCACGCCAATTTTACATAACAGATGGGGCTGAAATTTTGCACTTACGAGTACGTTGCACCAATTCTCATTATGGATTTAACATTAAGGGCTACTCTTTACCCTGGATAAAGCTAGGTACTCATACTCATATAAAAATAAGTTGAAAATATGACAGACAGACACCTACAATCGATTAAGATAAATGTTTGGTGACTAACACCCAGTTGCAGAAACGATCTTTAAATTTTAATGGGGACTTTAAACACTAATCTATCCTTAAACGGTTGCACTAACGAAAATTTTACCAAATTTTAATGTTCCATTATGTTTAAGTAATGAAACGTCAAACCAGCCATTTACATAGATTTTGCGTTGCACGTAACGACATTAGCGTCCATTAGCACCTAATGAGCCATCACTTTTGACAGTTCATCTTTAAAACTTAATGGGACGAAAATCATCCATTACAGCACTAATTAATTATTTTCATCAGTGTTTCAGTGCATTTCTGTGACCAAATACGTCTTTATCAAGTCTTTCATCATTGTCTGACACAGAAGAAGTTTCACGACTCCACATTCCAGATCGTGTCAATTTATTTTCAAAACACGATGGAGAGGAATTTCGTGTATGGTACAGAATTTCTAAGGATGCAGTTCTTCAAATTACAAACATTCTTAATTTAGAACCAGTGACCCGAAGAAATAAAGCTACTGATGACCTGACACAGCTTTAGATTTGTTTGAGGTTCTTTGATACAGGATCTTTCTAGCAAGTGCTAGGTGATCTAATCAATATACACAAATCAACAGTTTGTCGCATCATTATTTATATCAAAATGCCAGACAGGGAAGAGCTTCGTAGAGTTGCAGAAGGTTTTTATGAAATTAAACGATTCCTACGTGTTGCAGGAGCTTTGGACTGTTAATTAGTTGAGGGGGTGCACTATCTGAACTGTATCGGTGCAGGAAGCAGAGGTGGTGCAGTGAATGCGATATACCTACTAAACTAAACTAACACATTCTTGGCCCAAGACGCACTTGTTAGTCTCCTCATCCGTGTAGCGGCGGCGCTCCCCTGCGAGTCGCACCGCCAAGGCTGGGAAGTGAATGCGTTAAGGGCTAAGTAAAAATCAGAATAAATTTTTAACGCCACAATATTTATTTGTATAACTTATCATCATTTTCACATTTTTTTCTTAAAATAAATGATTTTCAAGGCTTCTGCTGAACTTGGTTTTTTGATTTTCTTCTGAACCACCGAAAATGTAATTAATACATTAATAAGTATGAAGTTAAACATAAGAAGGCCAGTAAATTATTTGTATGCCGAAGTGGACACTATGCACCTATTATTCTTCGCAAGTTTCCTGCGAGGAGTAACTCTTGAAGGTGGAGTTTCCAAAATACTGTTGGTATCTTGTAGGTCTTGAGCTGAAATATTTACAAATCTTTACTTTTACATACACACAGATCAGATTACATTATCTATACATACACATTCCATAACAACACAACCATCAAAGACGTGAGCAACAATACAAACATTGTAATACGACAAAAATACAAAAAATATCCAACTATTTATTTACTACCACCATGTATGCATTTACTCACTGTGTAAGGTTAGTCAACATTGTTTTTTCTTCTGGAGTATAATTTGTTACACGTTCTCGTTTTATAATTTGTTTTGCCGACATTTTTAGTTAACTAACAAAAATTTTATAAAAAGAAAATAACACGCGCAATTCGCCACTAAACAAGGCAGCCGTTAGTAAACAAAGTAACAGACATTCAATTTGACACGGGCGACTGTTGACATGACAATGACAACTCGTACTAGCGTGCGTTTTGTTCTGTTTTGTTTGAGGTTTTCTAAGCAAAATTGGTATAGATCGTAGACCGAGAATCTGGGCTTACCGTAAAGATCTAATAACGAAACGCAATTATCACTATTTTAGTTTTTTCATAATGGCAGCTTTGTTTAAGGTCGTCTTTAGTTAATGGACCACTAATGTTACTGCGAAAGCTTTTGTGCAACATCATTAAAATAAAGATTTCATTAGAACTAATGCCGCATTTAACTAATGACGTGTTAATTGAGAGTTTTGTGCAACCAAACAAGACACTCATGAGTTCCTTGATCACAAGATGATATGTCTCAAGCTAATGCTTGAGACGTGTCATAATATAATACAATCATAAGGGTACAGAGTTCAATTCGGAAGAATGAACCTTAGGTAGTTGATATTTGAAAAGCAGGAATTTATTTATTTATTTATTGAACTAGTGCAGAAATTCCAATTACACTAGTCTCATAATTATGTTACATTATAATTTAAAACTTACTTTGTTAATGTATAACTTATAGAAATTACAGTAAAAATAAAATTCAATTCAATTCCAAATAAAAATACAATTAGTCAGTACTATCCATAATTAATTATATAAGCATTTCAATCAGGCATTTAACTCTTGCTTTTCATATATCAACTACCAAAGTTCAAATAAATATTTTAGAAATATCAAGAAACAAAGAATAAACCCTAGTCGAATAGTTATGTAAGAAGACTTAAAGCTATAAATAACAAAGTCCAATTTGCAACACAATAGCATTGCCACCGACCAATTCTGCCCTCTCAGTTTCAAAAGCAATATTCTACGTCAAACAAGACAAAATCAATTTCCAATACGTATCGGCCGTATGCAAAGCACATTATATTAAAGGGTGCGACACACGATAGTGTTGACTCGCGATAGTGGGATCCCTTCTTTGTGACTAGAAATCCCATTTTGGACGTTTATTGGTATTAGTTTGTTCTGAGTTTTTAGGTAAAGCTTGAGAAGTGTGGATGACGGTGATTATGACATTTTATTCTTATTTTATTTAAGGTCAAGTGAGATGTTGACCTGCGAACGACTTAAGGCAGATGCTGGAGTGGCAGGCTGAAGACAGGGACAAGGTGAAGCTTATCTATAGCAGTGGAAATATTAGGTGATGATGATGATGACATTACATTTACAGACTTGATCCTGCTGGTCTATTCAAAGTCTTGAGTGTGGAGGATTCCCATTTAGGGCACCAATTCAAGAGCGCCACATATAGGGCACCTACATTATATTTATCTCCAGTAGTGTCTAGTGCCATGTGGTGCCGGCTTAGAATTTTCACCACCCCGACTCTTCTTGCGGGTGTCGTAAGAGGCGACTACGGGATATCCACCAGGAGCGGGCAGCAGCGCCTTCTGCAGAGCAATTCTATCACCGAACTGCGATCCCCAACCCGTATGCCATGCGTGGGGATTATGGGCATCACCCCCTGAGGTAAAGCCAATAAGGCGTTTATCAGGGGGAGGTCTCAACAGCCTATATTGGTCCACTGCTGGACGCATCCAGCAGTGGACCAATATAGGCTGTTGAGGTGAGGTGAAGTGAATGTCTAGTGACTCATAGAAATATCCATTCGGTTCCCTAAAAATATCAATAAACATAGTTCTAATAACAGAAAAAAACTCGCTGTGTCCACAACTAGGCTACACAAAATTAATGTCTCTTTTAAAGGGCAATGTATACGCTTCTACAACAAAACTCCTAGTGAGTTACAAAAATTATCAGTAAATAAATTCAAACAAATTTGTCAAAACCTTGCTGTGCAAAAAGCCTTACTACAAAATATCAGATTAATAGAGGATAAAAAAGCTTGGGACGGGTTTTGCTACAACTCGAAAGATAACAACTAACAGGCTAAAGGTTTCTTCGTCGCTCGTACTTTAGTCTACATACCGAAGCGACAAAAAACAAAAAATCACTTTATTCCCGTGTCAGTGTTTAGTTTTATAATTTGACCTTTTCTAAGTCTAAATTTTATTGTATTTATGGAAATAAAGAGTTTTTGATTTGATTTGATGGGGTTTTGATATAACTAACCTTAACTTTTGCAATTAAATCTTGATATAAGATAAGCATACATATTTTAAGAGACGAGTGTATCACTCATAATATTTTTGCCGCTCTAATTCAAAATTCTTTATTATTTATTTACAATAAAAACGCAGGAAGTGACAATAACAGTACCTACACTCACGAATATTATTATAGTTCAGATGAATCGAGTGTTAAACTCTGCGCTCATTAATCCAATATCACAAAGTTCCACATAGCACAAAAACGAGCAATCAAAAATGGCCTTCATCTCATTATTTAGATACATTTTACCGTGACAAAATGATTTCCACAAACTTCAAATTCGTCATCTAACGCCGTCAATATTCATCTAATTGTGACGAGTTAACGCCCATTTTGGAATGCACATTTAATGTGCTGCAGCGGTGTTTTTCAAGTGTGTGACAAGCTTTACACTCACGAATATGTACATCTCAAACGACCAGCTGTAGATTAAATATTCCTTGCATTGTCTATATCTAATAACATTATAAAGAGGAAAGATTTGATTGTTTGTTTGTTTGTATTGAATAGGCTCCGAAACTACTGGACCGATTTAAAAAATTCTTTCACCATTAGAAAGCTTACTTTTCAGGGAGTGACATAGGCTATATTTTATCTCGGTATTCCCACGGGAACGGGAACTACGCGAGTGAAACCGCAAGGCGATCGTCTAGTGTTAAAATAAACCAATTAGTATAGAGTTTAAATAGCTTCTTTTGTTGTATTATCTTGCTACCACCATCACATTTTATAGCGCGTAGTAAAGGCGGTTCTTATTCATAAAAATGTGACAACTAGAGTTCATCTATGTGGGTGGACACGTCCAAAAGATGTAAGATTATCATTATGTTACTTAGAATTGTCTTAGATGAGCTTATGTGGCAAAGATAAAGCGTGCAGAGGAATAATTCGGACGAAAACTAAGTTGATTCATGATAGACTCTTCCACCTGTGTGGTGCCAGCTTAGAAGCTGTGTGGTTGCGGCTTAGAATTTGCACCACCCCAACTCTTCCCGCGGGTGTCGTAAGAGGCGACTAAGGGTTATCCACCGGGGGCGAGCAGCAGCGCCCCCTGCAAAACAATTCTACCACCAAACTGCGATCCCTAACCCGCATGCCCAGCGTGGGGTTTATGGGCACTACCCCATGTGATAAATGCCAATAAGGCGCTTATCATTACAGACAATAATGAAACATGTAACAGTTTTGGCTTCAGTATCGAAATTAGAGAGCCCTCAAATAAAAATGTCAAAATATCTTCAATGTACAGAAGGCTCCTTCCCATCTCGCATCTATTTTATAGGACCAGTTACAGTTTTAATAAAAAGTAATGATGAGATGACAATGATGAGTAATAGAGCCATAGAACAACTATGTACATAGTGCTCTACTCTGTGTGTTTTATATAACTAGTAAGTTTTGCCTACTTCTTAATAAGACCTATGTATAGGAGACATTGACTCCTCGCTCTAAGTATGATCTTGTCTGTAGACACGAGGGACTCGCTTCAGTTATCGATAGTGGTTTTGTCATCATCATCATCATCGTGGCCTGTCATGGATCCATTTCTGGATGTAGGCCTCCTCCAATCAGTGCCTGCGTATTGTCGGATGTAGTCAACCCATCTTTTTGGTAGTCTTCTCCGCGGTCTGGTGCTGTCGTGGTGTCCACTCCAGCAGTCTTCGCATCCATCACTCCCTATCCATTCGAGCAATAGTGCAGTAGTAGTAAAGTGGTTTTGTATATGGTGTAAAATCTTCCATTTAAATTATTTACAAACTGTCATGGCATTCTTATTTCAAAAGCAAGCAAAAACAGATACTTAAATGTTAATTTTCTTATAACGGGAATAACTAGATTAAGTAATAAGGTATCCACTCAAACCTACTATAACAGCCATTCCCACAAAAAAGTACAGTTCTTATCGTAACAATAAACGTCATTATGAACATTCGTGTTAACGTTAAGAATGGCGATAAAAACAATAATGACACGGAACTTTAAACAAGAGAAGTGCGTGATATACAATCATCACAGATTAAACATAGAGATTTCTTTGAGAAAGATCTTGCTTCTAAAAACAAACATATTTACATACAGAGTAAGAATTAAGGTTGATTAGCACGTTCCTTGTAAAGCTTCAGTGATGCGACCGTGAGGTGTTAGTCTATTTGACGTTAGTATCGAGACGTGATCGCGACGTCTGCTTTTAGTATGAGATTTGTGTAGTTCCATGCTGTACCAAATTGTATGGAAAAAAGAGAAGAAAGAAATAGACTCACCTCATTGGAGAGGCACGTCGTCTCGTCGTCTACGTTGCTGCTCTTCAGGCACTCGTAGTACCTACAGCGAGTGCACTGGTGGCTGTCAAAGTGTAACAGAAACATATTATTTGACGACCTCTGTGTATTTATTTATTTATTTATACACACTCGTCTAAACACTGTCGTGGTCACGGGATAACGAGTTATCCCGTGACCAACCACGACCACGACAGTGTGTAAACCTGTTGAAACGTCGGGAAAAATAGGTATATAAACGCGATAAATACCCGTTAAATTATATTAATAATGCATAATGTGTTCCGATCGATAACTTTGAATTTTTTTATTAACAGAATCATAGTTTGGTTGGAGAATCAAACATTGTCTTCACTAGGTAACTCCATCAGCTGGTAAAATCAGATTTATTCCTGAGTACAGCACTCAAACACTATTTTCAACGGTCGGCGGTTCATTTTTGTTTGTTTTTTACTATTGATACCATTTATGTAAGGCCTTGGTTTATGCAAAGCAAAGCTTTAATTAAAACGACTACCTATTCAAGATTATTCAAAAGACTCCACATACAGGTAAAAGCAGAAAAAAACTCACAACCAACACTCGACGTGCAAACGAATAATCACAACTGTTTTCATTCATTACTAAGAAATCAAGATGTCTGCCGTCAAAAGATCAAAATGGCGGATGACACGTTCCCACGAAATAGATAACTACAGTGATAGCAACATAACAATTAACTTTGAAAATAACCGGTAGCAGTCGTGCCTTTAATATTAAAGAGGTGGTTATGGGCCCACGTTTTAGACAAAGGTTCCTTGAAAATTAAGTGATGTTTATCTATGGGTAATAAGGTTCGTAGCACGTGCAGGCAAAAGCTAACGAGGACATGTTTTGTCTTTCATTTAATGTTATCCACCTGAGGAGAAACTATCATTAGTGCTGCTAAGTAGACTTTCTGAATAACCACATAGTATTATATTGATGTAGAATCCTGTAGGTATTGAATGTGGTTATTTTGGAAACTTTAGATAGCGTCTTGCAAAATAAAACTTTTATACATATTCCATGAAATCATATACTTTTTGGTTTTTGACGTGACAACGTCTTAATAATTCGATAGAGCCGGCTGCACGCACGAAAAAACATGACGTCATGCGACGTTACCTCGCTCTGAGGCGTTCCATGTAAGGCTTGAAGTGCAAGCGAGAGCGCTCGACATCCGTCTCTCTTCTACTTGAGTGAGCGATTCGTCTGCGTGGACAGCTGCTATACTATAGTACATTTACATGTTTTGATCGAGTATCAAATGCTACCATTCCATCAGTATTTTCTTAAGACGTTGTCACGTTCAACTATCGTCAGTAAACCGACTTTACAGACAACCAATTTTTTGACTGACAATCAAATACTTAGTCATATTCTAATGCTTTACCGATTCGATTTTTATGACAATCGATTTTGGTTATCATTATGATGAAGTCGTTGTAATTGGTTTTGTTATTGTTGCTCAATATTTTGTATTATTTTTTAACTTTACTCAGGCGTCTAAATCACCTCATTTTTGGAATCAGAATATCAATGGAATATAATAGTACTTATTATTTTTATGGTTTTATTTGCTACGCGTCTTTCCGTGATAAAAGTAACACAGATCGGTGATAAACTAAAATTTTAATTCTATTTTCAATACTTTTTCATGGAAAAATCATTTGGAATAATCTTCGTTACGTACTATGTCGGCTCGATATAAATCGAAACTTTCCATTTTGTGTCCCCATAATTTGTCGACAGATTCTCGAAGTCGATCTCTATCTGTCAAAAGTAAATGTGTCTATGAAATAGGTAGGTACTTCATTCTGTCATTCAGTCATCATTCACTAACCTGTCAACAATTAGGGAACTGCATACTCGTGCATATACCAAACAAAAGAAAATTCGTAGACAAGAGATAGGTAGAAGAATTGCATAGATTAAGATACAAAATATTTGTGACCGCGTTGCCTTTACTAAGTACCTAATGAAAGTGGTAGCGTATAGTAGTCAATCTTCAAAGCCAATTCCATACATGCAAATTTTGTAATGAATTTGTCCAACTAGCCACTGAAATGAACAACCAATACAGATGTTAGATTTCCATATTCATAACTGCAAGATATCCATAATTTACACTGTTATGTAATCTCAAAAAAGAAAATGTAAGGCAACTTCCTTGCGATAAGTCAAGGATTTTTTTTATTTTTTTATTTATTTACTTATTTTTGCTTGCATGTACATTCATTCTTAGGTCTAAGTGAATGATTAGTTATAGGCTTATCACTAGCTAGGTACATGCACCCTGGAAGGGCACTGCAAAACTGAGTTCGTACGTACTTTATTTACACCATGTCAAATTGAGTTAAAAATACTTACTTAATTAAAACAATAACATTAATGTCACTCAGAAAATAAGTGTACTATTAAAATTGAGTAAATTGAATCTAGAAGCCAGAATTCTTATACTAAGTCATTGTTTCATCATAGGTTAGTGTCACTTTAGTCTGTCCGTAGCGAATTGGTCAACATAATAATAGCATTTTTCAAATAAAAACAATTTTATCTTTTACAAAAGGTTTCATCTTTATCTTCATTTTTTAAGTATTCAGGTATTTTATTGTATATTTTTGCCAATCTATAGTCTGGGCTTTGGCTAACCAGCTTATGTTTAGTTGGAGGTAATACTAATTTGTTCCTATTCCGTCGATTATATTCAATAGTCTTGCTTAGTTTTAAAGAGGTTTTTATGTTTCCTTACAAATAAGGAGGCTTGCATAATATATGAATTTATTAATGGTCAAGGTCATGAGCAGGCAATCATCAACAAAGTATGGATATCTATCTCCTAACAAAACTCTCATGTAAAATGATTAATGTACAAGATCGTCAAAACAACAGTTAACTGGTACATTGCAACCTCTCTCCGGTAGTGTCTCTTCGTCCGTCCGTCCAATTATGACAGTCAGGGTTTGCAGGATATGTTACAGTACACAGACGTGCGTAAAAACAGGTGCAATTTGTATACCCGATATAGAAAGTGCACCTGTGTACTACGACATCCCCTGCACACCCATGGCATGTCTCGGTTGAGGCTGGTCGTTGTGGCCGAAATCCAACGGGGGAAATTGCTTCCACGCTAGCATCAAAAAGAGTCAACGAACATTAAACCTTTTACATACTACCATTTTATTTTTACACGATCTTAAAACTTCCCAGAAAAAACCAAGGCAACAGCAAGGAGTACCTAAAAACAAAAACAAAAATTTTAACAACGCATAATAAGCGCTGCGAAAAATGTTCGATAACCACTTCGTAAACGGACAACAGTTAAATGAAATGATGAGTTTCACCCATAATTTTCCGCGAAAGCTTTCGATACCACAATGGTCTGTGACAAGTTTCTGAAATATTTCCTACCAATTCCTTTCATTTAGTAATCCCGTTGTTCACAATAAATATCTGGGATTCTAGAACCGAGTAAATACTAGACAGTGTTACAGTACGGTGTAACATCCAGCCAGTGTAATGAGTTACGAACGGTTGCTCGCTCCGAACGCATCCACCCGTATTCATATTCATTAGGCGCGAAGGGCCCGCTTGATTGCACAAAGAGCCAGCTAATTCGCTACCGCACAGTCCGAACGGATTAATTTATTTATGCACGTTTCTGTGTAACGAGGTGCCAAGTTTGGGATGCTAATATGAGTATGGTTTTGAGTTTTGACGGTTGGTGGTAGTTTGAATGGGGTTATTCCAGTTTTCCCCCATAAGGCTAATCTTCAAGGGGGAAAATTGAAATTTTTTTTGGGGTTCAGTTTTCCCCCTCAAGGGGGATTTCAAAGGGGAAAACTGGAATAACCCGTTTGAATGGAGGAGAGGCTATTTTATGCAATTTCAAAAGTCACCAGCTAGATAAATCAAGTAAAATATGTAGTCCACCATTTTACCAATGCCTGTACTCTAAATCTTAACACGTTTGTCAATACAATATTTTTATAATTGGTTTTTATTGTCTTTATCAACCTTGTAAAGTTCGGCTGAACTCCATATTTTAATCAATCAAGTTATGTAGAGACATAAACTTTCCGATTTTTCGAACCACATTCTTTGGAGGCCCCAAGCCTCAATCGATAGGACCAATATTCAATGTCAAAAAGAACAAACTCAACGCACTTGAACCTACTAAAACAGTAACAGCCCATCGATTGAATGCGAACAAGCACGGTCGGTTACGGGCGGGCCCGCTTAATTATTGAATTAGCATTTAAATTATTTCGGTAACCGTTCATTTGTAACTAATACAAATAGCGAGGCGCATGAATAATGTTGCGGGGAGTGATGTGAGAAGAAGGGGATGTGGCATTTCAAAGCCTATAAAAACGTGTGGCATTCGTAGCTTGAAAAAAAAATCTTGGTCAAGGGACACCCGGATGGAACGAAGTTCATAAGAGAGAGAGAGAGACAGACAGAGAAACATGCGCACGCCGCACGGCTTACAATAGCTTACTATAGCAAAAAATGTCGTTACAACTTTTAGTATGAATTTTTTCCGTCTAGCCCCCTTTCACAACGCGCGATAAGGAATTTCGTTCCAAAAACAAATGACGTAGGAAAGTCTACCTAATGTACTTTTTAATTTATTTTAATTTCCACTAACAGAGAAATCGCGGACCAGACACAAGATTTGACTTGAGTTTTTTACCTATTGCAAAAAAGTCAAGTCAAATCAATATTAAGTTTCGATAAAGCCTGAAAAAGCTTTTCTATTTTACATCTGTGACATACTTTTTTAATCCATACCATATCATACGGACGATCTCGCAGACGATCTCGCTATTTCACACTCATGTCTACTATGTTGAGAAGGTATACCTACTTAGGGTGTAGTTATTTAGGATTTAAGCGAGTTTAGTTTAGGATTAGAGAGTACACACCAAAAACACTGTCGGCTGCCCACAATATTCATACACCGAAAAATTTCGCGGGAACCCACCAAGCTGTGTTGCCGACTTTGGTGTATATACTCCATTGTGGATAAAAAGGACTTAAGGCTTTATAGGCCAGCAGAGGCCGCACTTTTGTGATTTTTAAAATCATCTAAGACTTAGAAAATAGGGTTTTAATTCTGAAAAAAAGATATAATTATATTACTCAAGGATCGAGTCTAGTCAAAGTCTTATTCAGGGATCAGATCTAATGAACTTCACTCGATAGAAAAAAATCCGAAATATACCCCTTTTTCTAATGTTTTTTCAATATTATGACTAGCGAACTACTGATATGTTACTTATTTTTGTACTCAACTACAGACACTTAGTATTTCTTAACAAATTCGCAGATTTTGACTTGATAACATGATTTTCTTAATCACCATATTTAAATTACTACAAAAAACAGGAGCCGGCTTGGCAAGCGCGCGTTTTCCCTTACGCCTCCTACTGCAGGAATACCTGGCCTTAAGTTTAAGGCTGACTGTATTACCCAATCATTTTTTTCTAATGCTAAGTCCAAAGCCCATGATGACGCACGAATAAGAGCCAACTCAACGCGAATATAAAGTAATTTCGGTATCTATCCACTTTACATAGAATCAACGTACACGCTTACAAAATAACGTTTCTATGTTTTTTAATCTCGTAAAAGTTTTTAGAAATGGTTCTAGTTATCATTAGAGCTTTAGGTATAAGTAAGCTCACATTTGTTGTGAATGAGATTCATGACAAATTATTGGAACTACATTTATCTATTTTATATTATGTGTTATAAATTATATTTATATCTACTAGCTGACTCGGCGAACTTCGTACCGCTCTCACCTTTTAAACCTTCCCTAAATAAGCTATCCTATCTTTCAAGTTGGATCAAACTGCACACGGTCTGCAAATTTAATTTAAAATCGGTTTAGTAGTTAAGGAATCCATCGCGGACAAACAACGTGACACGTGATTTATATATAATATATATAAATCACGTGTCACGTTGTCAGGGTTTTTCTAAAAAGTACATAATCTTAATATTATTAAGATTATCTACTTTTTAGAAAAACCTTGAGGTAGGTACATAAAATAATTAGTTTTGTTGGAATTAAACTCGTTTTCATGAGAGTACATGCGAGTAGGTACATTTATGTCGATAAAGGTCTAGTTGAGTCCTTCAGGCAAGGGTATTCAAGTTCAAATCTACCCCTTCAATCGTCTTCATAAGCAGTACAATCGCGCACAACCTACTTTAAATAAATAGGCATGTCACAGCTCGTCACGAAGCATTAAAATCAGTGTTTCGTCGGCACGAATCATTAATTCCTTTGTTTATTGGCCGGTTGATGCACGAACCTTACACTTATTGGTACTTTGGTATCCGGAGCCCTTTTTATGGTTCCGTACGCGAAGAGGGACAACGGAACCCTATTATTAAGTCATCGTTGTATGTCTGTCTGTCTGCCCGTCCGTCTATCAGTGGGCTGGTAACTCATCAACGATGAAAAAAGTAAAAAAAAATAAAAAAATATTATTATTAAATATTCTTAAACTTTTATAAAAACGTTAATTATTGGGTGCTTACTTGAAACTACAATTTTAACAATGTACTTGAAAGTATAGACAAGAGAAGGTAACAATTATGTAACAACTAACAAAAGGTACCTTGATCTACACACTAAGATTCCCTGTGCCGAACAAAATTTCACAGAGTGTGCAATTCTGTTGCCACTATTCCGAAAACCAATTAAGGTGACCCCTATACAATGCATTTTTGCTCGACCTTTACAATCACTGTATCTACATAGTCTTTACAAGAACAAACCTACAATAATAAATAATTATAGGTACTTAAGGAGTCAAAAATTAAAGGGGGTCATCCAAGAGATATGTTTTTGGCGTTTTTGCTCAATTTCATAAAAGTATACACATAGATTAGGTAGTCAATAAAAATAAAAATCAAGTGTTCAATCTAGTACGATAGCACGGAACCCTTCATGTGCAAATCCGGCTCGCACTTTGCCGGTTTATTGTATTGACTGTGCGGTTATCTATGGGCACTTTACTTTCATGAAGCTTGGCGTTTTGTTTCAGGTTAGGTCTTAAATTATTCAGAGGAATTTCGCTATTTTTAGGTTTCAGATATTCCAATACTAAACCAACAAAACGATTGTCTTGATAAGTAACTAAACTCGAAAATATTTCATCATTTCGTTATCATTCCTAGTTTTATTTTACTCGATAATTTACTTGCTGTGTGTAGGTAGACTTTAGTAGACTACTAACCGAAGTTTATTCCATAGCTGTCTGTTGTTTTTTGTTACCGAAAATATTTTAAGGCTTTGTGATTATTTTTTTTGCGACGCCATCATAACTCCTATTAAATTTTTAATAGTATTCCATAATATACTAGGTACCCAGGTGGGAAAATCATTATTCACAAACAAAATACCATCAAAAAATGGAAATAAATTAGAACGAGTATTTACAATTGAAACAATTGAGCTAACTGTAGACTGTTGCAAGCAATCTACAGGTAGCTCAACTGATTCATACCAATATCAGGCAGATAGGACAAATCAAACTAAGTTTTTGGGATATAATTAAAATTACTAGAGTTTTTCCTAAGCGTCTGTAAGCACTATAGAATACCAAACCCAGTTCAAATTTCTAATTTCGTCAGTTACTTTTGCTGCTAACTAAACCACATGTGTGCAAAGCCTTGAACCAAACCACTTTGCCCTAATCCCCAATTGAAACGCGTGGAATCCTTTGTTCTTTAGATTAAAACCAAGCCAAAGGATAAACTTATAATGAGATAACTTATGATTAAAGCTCTGTACCTCATTTAAATAAGTTGAGAGAGCTACCTCATTGAGGATAGATAGCTTCTAAAAATGGATAAGTACTAAAGAGAGAAAACGAATTTTAGGATGAAGAAATACTGTTTAAGGCGAATAGTAGGGGTGATAGTGGCGCCACTACATATTTAATTTAATCATTAAGTTAAACAAAGGAATTATCAAAAAATCGGACCGCTGGTAGACGATACCTATCACAAGCTTTTATTTAATGTATCTGTAATAGTTTTGTTTTGTGTTATTCAATCAAAAACCTTGTTTGGAGAGCTTGGTGGCCACCACTAGAAACTAAACTCTTGAAACAAGTATCTGCCTAAATAATACAGTACAGAACTATTAAAGATACATTTAAAAAAAGCTTATGATAGATATCGTCTACGCGCGGTCCGATTTTTTGATAATTCCTTTGTATAACGTAATTATAAAATTAAATATGTAGTGGCGCCACTATCACCCCTACTATTCGCCTTAAACGAAAATATTAAATATTATACTAGGTGGTCAGTGAGTTTAGAAATTAGTTATTTATTATATAATGAAGAAAAATTGTGTAAATTTAGTGTTCGTTCAGATCTACAGTACCTATTATTTACGAATAAGTCTACCAGAATAAGTTATCAACTACTCACCAACAGATGGCGCTGCGAGTCGCATTCCCAAAATGTCTGAATGTTATCACAATTCACAATGTTGCTGCCTCATTATTTAAGTACATCGTAATATTTTTCGAGCAAAAAAGGTTTGTAGCTTTATTTTAATGCATTCTTGAAGGTAAGGCGCGGTCGCGTGGGTCGAATTACAATTAGGAGTGTAAAATCCACCTTAATCTTGCATTCTTGGCTGAGATTAATCGGTACCTACTTTTTGTGCCACGCACCTTTACAGAGATTTCATTTCGCGTTCACTTGAGCGGGACAGAGCAAAGCGGCGTAAGCCCAAAAATCAAGTTTTTAGTAGTTATTTGCTCCCCACAAACATTAGAATAGTTAATTGAAAAAAAGGCAACATATAAAATGTTCTTTATACTTAGTTCAATTACTATGCTTAATCTCAAGATCGTATCATCTGTATTTATTGAGAAATTAGGGTTTTAGTAAAAAATTAGAGGTAACTTTGCAATTTTTTTCTATCGAGTAAATTTTATGGAATCGTGTTTTCGAAACATATGATCGATAGGATAAGTCCTGAACTTTACCATATATAAATTTAAAAGTTAAATATTCAGTAGTTTGGAAGATATGGAGGTCCGACGGAGTTGAAAATAAGCAATTTGAGGGTAGGTACCCCCTTAATCTTGCATTCTTGGCTGAGATTAATCGGTACCTACTTTTTGTGTCACGCACCTTTACAGAGTTTTTATTTATACATTTCGAAATTTTGAAATCAGGGTAGATGCTTACGAATGAAATTTAAAAAATATATAATGCTGGACATTCACACAGCATCATCTAGCCCCAAGCTAAGCGAAGTTTGTGTTTATGGGTACAAGATAACTGATCTTATGTAATGTACTTAACACAATTCACTACATAGATATATGTTATTACTAGTTTATGCCCGCGGCTTCGCACGCGTTGTTTCTATAGAAACGTTTAAAGGTGATTTCTATCCCATGGAAACTTATTTATGGGATAAAAAGTCGCCAATGTTTGATTCCAGGGTTAGACTTACCTGTATGCACAATTTCAGCCTGATCCGTTCAGTAGTTTTGGCGTGAAGAGGTAACAAACATCCATCCATCTATACATCCATCTATCCAAACTTTCGTATTTATAATATTAGTGTGATACATAGAAAACAACCAGAACAAATATCCGCTGATCGTACAAACATTTGTCCCGAGGTGGAAATCGAGCCCCCAACTTCTTGCGTTGCAGGCGGAACTTCGCCCGCTGCGCGACTGAAGTCGTCAAATATATCGAATAGAAAGAGTATAAAAAAAACTTACTTATAATAAAATCTAAAACGTCCAACAAAACACAATAAGTAGAAACAAACAAACAAAGTTAGAAGAATATTTTGATTAATACAAATGTGAATGTCTTTTTAATTTTCATGATGAAAAATCATGACAGTGTTAATTCATCAATTATGGATATGGTACCTTCTACATGCAAAAGCCAGGCACGTAGAAAATAATGACAGTAATAAAATAAGTAAATAATCGAGAAAATTTGAAAACTCCAAAATTGTATGAACCAGACAAAATAATGCAGGTAGAAAGGTATAGGTACCAAAGAGCAATAATCTTTGAAATCACAAATCAAGTTGTAAGCTTTAACGAAGACTGTGGGCGTCTAGTTGCTTCCAGACATACGAGACATGCGGACAAGAAGTTCGGTGAACAAAACTACACAGGTATAATCAAGAAAATACACTGAGGTGTGATCCTAAAAAAAGTTCGACTTCGACAGGACAATATCCCAAAAAAACTTCGACTTCGACAGGACTTGAAGTGCCTTCCTTCCTTTAGTATAGGATTGTGGTACTGAGCTTGATTGAGCTACGGGGTCTTGTAATCGAGGGGTCAAAAATCTTTCGGACTTTCTACGGTCTCTACGGCCTGAGTGTGGGGGCTTACGCAATAAAAGAACATAAATAAAAGTTTACTACATACCGGAAAATGTAACAAAACTATGAATGAAAGGTACGAAAAGTTAATATAAATAAGTTTTTATTTCGTTGCCAATCGTTAGGCTGATAATTTGATTTAATGATTTTAAGGTTTTCCGTTGTTCCACACAGTCACTCGAATAACACGATGATATCCATAATCTTCGACCTAATACAATAAGTTCAGCTGGCAATAAAAGCTATCTAAAACTAAAAAGGTAACCTAACCAACCGTGTGTCCACCTTGTTATGAACAGAACAGCTTAGAACTGTCAAAATATCTAAAATATACTCCGTTTTATTAGCGCCGAACAAGAACGCTGGTCAAGAGTGGGATTCCTTGCTTCCCTCCTTCACTATACTATCATTATTATCATCATTTGATTGCTATTATATTAATACTTACCGTGCGATGGGTAGGTTTCTAGTTCTTTCGATATCTCTTTTGTATCCGACTTATTTTCAACCGGTCTTCATGGTGATGTAGATCATTGACTATAGACATCAGCGACTAGATCATTAGATATATTTGGTTTAGGACTCTAATTAAATTCATTGACTCTAGATCCATGATGGATCTATTATTGAGATTTGTATGTATCATTAGATCCAGTTTGGATGGTTAATCTTTCTAGAACTTACCGTTACTTAGAATTCATGATAGTCTAGCCCAATTTTTGTCACTAAAAAAACTAACTAGAGTACGATTAAAAGCTCGAGTTCTTTGACTTGCCCTTACCGCTGTGTTTGTGTGCGAGCGCCTACTGTGTTTGCAACTTATCTATGCTATATTTAGAGAACCCTGGTATCTAGGTTAACCTAACTAAGGATTCACACAAGGATGCACACTCTTAACCAAAAACATGTAATTTTTTGACAATAAACGATATGTATCTATCTATCTTACCCTAGATTTCTCACAGACCATTGAATGACAAGTAAAAGGCGCATTGGCGCAGCTCATCAGCATTGCCATACAGCGGGGCAATGCAGCCAGAATCTTGGGGATGCTTCCGACTGGTATGGATATGGATCAGTTGAGCTACCTGTAGATTTTTTGCAACATTCTGCAGTTAGCATAATTGTTCCATTGCAAATACTAGTTGTAATTTATTTCTATTAGTTGATTTTAATTTTCTTTGTGAGTGAAAGGTATCTACTATTGAACTACTATTGAAAAGTGAATACCTTTTTCCATCTTTCGTAGCTTTTCTAGAAACTAGTACAAACTTATTAACGTCCTAATCAAAATTGATACGATTCAATCAACGATTCTCTTTACAGCACATCTACGAGGCATCGTCCCCAATCAAAATCTCTATAATTATTCCATCTGTTATTGAGAGCGTTCAATTACTATCGGCGAGCACCGATTACTGTCGGTAGCGACCGCCTGACATCCTTGGCTAGTTATTAAGCTTGCCAATAGATTATTGATTGGTGCTGATTGTCTGCCTAGTGGTCTTAATAGCCATGGACAATTGTTATGCAATTAACGAGCCGGTACCTTCTTCAACCTCAACCTCAACAGCCTATATTGGTCCTGGACGGCCTCCCCCTGATAAGCGACTTATTAGCTTTTATCTCATTGGGGGTAGTGCTTATAATCTCCACGCTGGGCATGCGGGTTGGGGATCGCAGTTTGGTAGCACAATTGTTCAGCGGGAGGCGCTGCTGCCCGCTCCCGTCAGCAATCCCTTTGTCGCCTCTTACGACACCCGCGGGAAGAGTTGGGGTGGTGCGAATTCTAATCCGGAACCACACGGCTAATAGCTTCACCCCTCAAACCAGTGGCTCTCACTTGTCATGCGTAGACCTTCGTTACCCGTAGACTAACGTCGATGGCTAACAAAGGTCTATCTAATCATCATCATTGGTGATTATGGCAAAGCTCCCTTGTTTAGGGTGGCACGTTTATCAGTGGACATTTATGTGTGCTGAGCTGACCTTTGTGTGACAAGAATTTCTCCTCATGTTAATGTAGATCGAACACCTAAAGACAAGGTTGTCTCGACTCATATTCGTTTCTAATGAAAGAAAGATTACCTAGTTTCTATAGAAAATAGACTGCTCATTTGAATAAATGTAAGTGCGGAAAGTGTTAGAAGAATAAGGTTTCTTAATAGACTGACTCACGAGTCGCAATAATCCTACACTTTTAGTTGTAAAATCAAATTATAGAAGCTAGTAGGTACCTACTTGATTATTATAAATTCAAAAATGAGCTGTAGAAGGTACAAATAGGTCACCTAATATAAAACCTATAAATGATGATAATGTCCTCCTAGCCGAATTTCTTCCACGGCGGCCAGTCTCATCGGAGACTAGCCAGATGCGCAGGATAAATTATAGTGCAAAAGTGTGTGCGCAAACACAGGTGCACTCTCTATTCCCTCACTCTCATAATCCGATGAGACAGCAAACCGATACGACCGAGAGACGAGAGGTCAAGCCCAGGACCAAAGCTTAATGTACTTTCCGAGGCACGGGGGTGTAACACCGCCAACTTCCTGACTCCGGGCTACTACTGTGAATTTTGCTTACTAGAAAAACCCCAGTAACAACTATTGGCCCGACCCGGGATTTGAACCTCATAATCAGCCAGCGGTTGAACGAGCTGACCGCTAGACCAACAAAGCAGTCCTATAAAACTAAATCAATGAGACAGTAAATTACTATTTGTAATTGATAGTATTGTCTTCGCGCCATCGAGTGCTCCAAATAGTTAGAAATTTATTGCCAAGGAGACTTGTTTGTGGCAATTAATACTTCGATGTAAGGTACTCAGTAAATCTATAAATATTATAAAGAGGAAAGATTTGATTGTTTGTTTGTTTGTATTGAATAGGCTCCGAAACTACTGGACCGACTTGAAAAATTATTTTCCCTTTAGGAAGTTTACTTTTCAGGGAGTGACATAGGCTATATTTTATCCCGGAATTCCCACGGGAACGGGAACTACGCGGGTGAAACCGCGAGGCGATTGTCTAGTTTATAATATGACAGTGTTTTACATGTCATACATATTAAATTTGGTATTGAAGCATAGTGAACAGAAAGAAACGAAATTTCTAAGGTAGCTTTGATGTTATCCCAACATAGGTTGTACCTGATCTATATAACACTCTCACATTCTTGTGATTCATCAATTAATTCAAATAATGCTAGTTAGTTATAGACGATATAGAGTGACGACCTTCACCAACGAAGTTGCGGGCTCGATTCCCGCCTCAAGATAAATTATTGTACGATCAACAGATATTTTTTCCGGGTTTTCTGGTTATTTTTATGTAGAGTTAAAAGTATCTATCTTTGTAGTGTTTTGCATTATGTACATAATATGTTAGTTATCTAGTACAGACGGCTGCAAAAATATGTATACACTCCCAAGTTTTCAATTTGACTGAATAGTAAGTGTATAGTAATTTGTAATAATTTATGTACAGCATTCTGACAAGTACGATGACTACTTTGTACGAAAAACGTGTGCGTGGCCTTTTATTTGAAAAGTTCCGAGTAAAATAAAAGTTAAACCTTGGAAGTGTATACATGTCTGTGCAGCTGACTGTACCCATAACACAAGCTCTGCTTAGTTTGGGGTTGGATAATGCTGTGTGAATTGTCCAACATTATTTATTTAGACTAAAACGATCAGGGACGCTCCTAGTCTCAACACGTTCAAATACAAACTGAAACGCTGGCTTGTCGAGCAGACATTCTACACCTTCAATGAGCTCACAAGCCTGAAAGTGACATCTTGTATCTAAGAAGAAACTAATTCCGTACTTGCAAATTAACCCATCTGTGATTTATTTGTATCATCACATCACACAAATATTATAAATGCGAAAGTTTGGATGGATGGATGTTTCTTACCTCTTCACACCAACACTACTGAACGGATCAAGCTGAAATTTTGCATAAAAGTAAGTCCAACCCTGTAATCAAACATAGGCAATTTTTTATCCCATAAATCAGTTCCCATGCGATAAACAACCTCAAAACGTTTCCATAGAAAAAACGCGTGCGAAGCCGCGGGCAGAAGCTAGTATATAATAATAATGCAATATCAATTATCTCTAATATATTTTTTATATGTAAGATAATTTATAATAACGCTTATATTTTTATGACCTGTAACGTAGGTACTTACTTAATATTACAATAAATGAACTGAACTGAACTAGACTAGTTGGTTAATATAATAAATAATAGCAGGAAATACTCAATCAAATAATTGAGCAACTGACTACCAAACAACCTCTTGCCAAAAATACAACCGAAAAGGTATTGTTCAATAAAACAAAATTGGTTCAAATTTCGCAACAGCTTATAGCCTATAAAGGCATGTAATTGCTATAAACGACCGATGGTAATACACCTAAGTAATGAAACCTCTGGCTTATGTTTATTATATTATTTTACGCCAAAGAAATTACTAATGTTATGAAAACATGCCCGGTTTTCGGACGCCCCATCAATTTAGATTAGTCTGTAATAGCCCTATAATACTCATACCTACATAACTTAGTTAATGTAAGCAGCCACCCCTAAAGAAATCTAAGTAAAAGTTATACTATAAGAAATTTCAAGCCTATTATGAGTTGCCGTGACGGTACTATTATTGCGACGGGAAAAAGAGGTTTTGATCATTGTTCCGGAGATTCATTGTAAATCAAAATCATTACGGTTTTTAACAGTAGGTAGGCATCAACACCACGTAATTATCTATCTATTTATTAATTAGCCCTTGCAGCGCACCATTTTATAAGCATTAGAGTGGTTCACGATTGGTACCTACTACCAGAAGACATTATATCAGCCACATCAACAAACACCTAGAATAAACTTGACAACTGGTTACGAGACTACGAAAACAAACTAAAAAAAGTGACGCAATGACTTAATTCAACACTGTGTGATATAGACACATCAGCCACAGGCTGCTCGTCAATAATTAATAAATAAATATTTTTTAAATTTAATTTTCCTTTCGACACCAAACGATTCCTATTTTTCTGCACATATGTACGTATAATTATATTGCTGAACATGTTTCCCCTTTCCTTTAAATTTATTTATTACCAAAAACACATGTTTAACACTGCTTCATTAAGTTTTCGGTGCAAATTCTAATCGCAGGGGCAATAAGTTTTTATGGGACAACCTCGGGATCAATAATTCTACAAAAATCGAAAAGAATCATCGTAATCGGTAAAAGACAAACAATGAGCCGAGAGCCGAACATAGAACCTCCTCATTGTTGCAATGTCGGTTAAAAGAAGTCTCACAACCATCAAAACCAGTTAGTCCCAGCACATACTATGCATGATGAAGGCAATATGGGTGAAGTTAATTTCTGTATGGTGGGCCATCGATAGCTGCGGTTAATAAATTAGTGAACCACCCCCTACTTACTTAAACGAACGATTTTTCATTATTGCAATACAATTTTCAATAATTAAGCTATTGACCTCTAGAGACATAAATGATCATCATCAATAGAAAAGTGGTTTTTCGTAGAAAAATCAACCTCAACCTCAACAGCCTGTAATGGTCCATTACTGGACGCAGGCCTCCCCCTGATAAGTACCTTATTGGCTTTTATCACATAACGGGTAATGCCCATAATCCCCACACTGGGCATGCGGGTTTAAGGCAGGCCCCATAACTTTGACCCCCATTTTGTCGGTACAATCGGGTACACACCCCGCACAATGAAATACGACAAAAAAAAACAGGAATATCTCAAAATCGGTTGCCCGGTTCACAGTACTCCAGCCGGTAGCGCCCTAAACTTCAATCTTAAATAAAATTTACTTCAAAGAAATACCGATAACTGTATAAAAGAATTAATTACGTAAATTAAACATTTTGTTGTTAAGTAATACTTACTTTTGACTGCGCTAGCTTTGATTGTATATTGTACATCCAAATATCGCATGTCAAATTGATTGTTAAGCGATTCTCAAGTGCTCTATATACCTAAGTGTTCTTTACAACAGTTAATATCTCCATAAAATGTTAATAGGTAAAAAAGTTTTCGGCGTTGTAAAAACTAATATTTTGTCTTACAACGCAACACCGATAAGAAAAAACAGGGTCGCGTGCGCGGAATCATTACCTTATTGTCATAAGGGCTAATAGTTCCCCAAGAATCATACAGTATGATAATAAAATCGACCTTTATGTCTTTAAATTGTCATTATGCGAAAAGGAGGATTTACACAGAAAAAGGATAAAAAATATTAGGTTTCATTCTAAAAATCGTGAGTTGGCAAGCTCTGGTACATACACAGGCACACAACTTTACTGTTTGCGAAACGTTTGGCCGTGTGGATACTGAATAAGCTAAAATGAAAAAGAATAAGACCTCTGTGGCGCGGCGGGCGAAGGTCCGCCTGCGACGCAGGAGGTTTCGGGTTCGATTCCCGCCTCGGGAGAAATGTTTGTATGATCTGCAGATATTTGTTCAGGGTGTTCTGGATGTTTTCCTATGTATAATAAAATAATATCAATCTATGTAGTGTATTGTATTATGTATATCAGTTATCTAGTATCCATCACACAAGCTCTGCTTAGCTTGGGGCTAGATAATGCTGAGTTAATTGACCAACTTTTTTAATTTTTTTATATTTTAAATAATCGTTACAAAAACTAGAGATTTGGAACCATGCGAAAAGCGAATTGACTAAAATCCAGGCATTATGCATACGTTACAGATTCAAAGAAGAAAAGCTGCACAGACACTGAAATCTATTCAGCTTTTTTTGAAATTATGAGACATGAGAAACCTCTTAAATTTACAAAATTTACTAACTTCTGCTCGCGATTTCGCACTCGTTGTTTCTAAGGTTATTACTAATCCTTGGAACTGTTTCATGGCTAAAAGTATGTGTTATTCTTGTCTAGTCTTTTACATCTATGAAACATTTCAATTGTAATTTCTTAATTATATTATTTTTTTACGCAAGTACTTAAATATTGCTAATGTATAAATGGTAAGAGCGGGGTCTCCCAACACAAGCAAATTTTGCTTAAAGGGTGACTCCAGAACCTGTTTGTATAGTTTTTAAGTGACTGCAAAAAACATTTATTTTATTTTATTTTTATTTATTATTTCAGCCCAATCCGTTTAGTAGTTTTGGCGTGAAGAAGTCACAAACATACAGCCATCCATTCATCCAAACTTTCGCATTTATAATATTCGTTTGATGTGATGACCCAGAACAGACACCTGTTTTCATGGTAAACTTGGTCAATGCAACTCGATTACACTAGCATAATCATGTCATATTAAGAAAATTATTTTCCTACGTTGTTTGTGAATGCCTAACTAGGGTCATTATGGCCATTTGTAATTGCTACTTATGGAATTTTCTTTTACTGAGTGGTTGTTTGTTGGGTTAATGCATAGTAGGCTCTTACGCTTATGTTCTTTGAAGTAATGTCAAAGCAATTGCGTCGTAGGTACGTAATGACTGCCTCTTTGTCTCGCTAGTTATCGAACGAAACCCTAAAACCTACTTAAAAAATTCGGGTTTTCAAAAAACTATCTGAGCGTCTGGTCGAAGCGACGCGTGACCCGAGAGCTGGTGAATATCTGGCACAGCGTATCAGCATTGCCATACAGCGTGGCAATGCAGCCAGCGTCTTGGGGACGCTTCCGACTGGTGTTGATATGGATCAGTTGAGCTATCTGTAGACTGTTTGCAACAGTCGGCAGTTAGCTCAATTGTTTCAATTGTAAATACTAGTATAATTTTCTTAAAAAATTTAAAATAGCCCTTTCATTTATTAAAAGCTCTTATTTAATTTGCAATGTATGCAACTATGTTTGTACGGGTGGAATCTTGCAACTCAATTTTAAAGCAGAATATCTTCAACGGATTGAGCTGAAATTTTTTATACGCGTTTAGTTTGGATGACAATGCATTAAAAGCTTGTTTTTAAAAAAGGTTTCTAAAATATTAAAACTTATTTTTATCCTAGGCTAATATTATTATATTATTTATCGAAATTGATCAGTATTTCTGAGTGTATGTTTATAAAATGTATCCTACATTTTGGATTTGGCGATTTTTTATCGTACTACAAAGTCAGCAGCTAACTTTATATTTCTTTAGCTCCATAAAAGCACAGAAACCTTGTATCCTACCCTATTTATCCAACTTGTGATTACTGAAACTCCTATCCAAATAGCTTGTTTGGCATTTTTTATTGTTTATTACCGGCAACTTTTAATTCGGCCAAGTTTCCGAATGCGTGACACTGAGTCGTTAGTTATTCAACTTTTTTAGTGAGGATATAGTTTCGTGTCTCTGATTTAATGTTTCATATTAAAGATAGAATGCAGTGTGACATAATTTTTATAAATGCACTGTGATCTATGTATTTGATGAAACAAAGCAAGACTTTTATTCCATTTGGATCTGGATTTTAATGAACCATTATCAAAATGGTTGAACAAACTTAATAAATTAGAGCAATTGATGACCGATGTGGCGCGGCGGCCAAAGGTCCGCGTGCGCATAGGAGGTTACGGGTTTAATTCCCGCTTTGGGACGAATTTTTGTTTGATCTGCAATTACGTTGTCCCGGGTGTTGTGGGTATTTTCGATGTATGAAATAAAAATTATCTATCTATGTAATGTAGTTTATTAAGTATATCAGTCATCTAGACCCATAACACAAGCTCTGCTTAGCTTGGGGCTACATGATGCTGTGTCATCTCACACAGCATTATTAATTTGTTTAATTGACTCCCTCGGATAGATTGTAAGAGCAGAAAGTCCTACTGTTTCACGTGTGTCACATGAAAGAGTAGGACTAGATAAAATAATATTCAAGCTATTTCTCAATAAATTGCAAGTTATTCTAAATGGGAGCAACTCATTTTCTAGATTCTAATAATTTCTTGACAATAGCATTCAGGAAAATTACCATCATTACATAGCCTACGCTGGGCCTGTCTTTGAGCCGAACAAACACACGGAAATTGGTACTAAGTAGTGAGTTGCAATTTTATTGTATGCTCAAGAATTATGACGTATGCGAAATCGGAAAATCGACATTTGCAAACCGTTTAAACGGATAGTAAGGAAATTGCGAACAATTTCGCGTAATAGGAATTCTGGTTTTCCGTGGCGTTTGTAGATGGGCCTTTTAAAGCTTACAATTTAAGGTTTTGGCTTTTTGACTTGTAAGCTTTCATATTTTCGGTATTATTGAGAGCTTTGTTATTTTGTAACAGATGATAACTGACAGAAATATGACTATTGGTAAATACCAAATTAGACATAAGTCGCGTAGATAAAGATTGTCACTAAAAGTGACCACAAATGCTGTTCCTCAGTAATTCAGTAATATTTATTCACAAAAGACATGGTACTTACATAAAATTCGTGGAATAATACAGTAGAGCTGCATATCTCACCCAAGTACAGGCACGTGAATATTTAAGGAGTAAAGAGTACTTAATTACACAAATTATACCTCTATCATTGAATATATTATGTCATTGAAATAATTGAATTAAATAAATGCAAATATTAATAAATGGTCTACTAAACTCACTAGGTCAAAACTAAAATTTAAGGTTATCTTCCACATAATAAAAACAATGCTCAATAAATAAATTGAACCACTTTCTGGGGACCCTTCAGTTATTTTACATTGTTTGGCAATGTGTTGTAAATTTTGATAGCCATGTTGTAACAGTTGCGAATGTATAATTGCGTTTTTTTTGCAGGTATTGCTCTTAAATCATATTGGATCAAAGATTCACAAGACTTCGGAGGTTGTCATTTTCAATCTCGAGTTAAATCGTGAATTATACATACTTGTCAGTCTTTGACATAACCTATTGGTAGTTTTAATATTTTTTTACTTTTTATACCAGTCGTAGTTTTCACTTCATATTTGCCGGCCGACCCATTTACTTCAATAGTTTATAGTCTGTCAATAAGGAGTTTCGAACAAAATGCCCGTGTAATGCAAATTGGTTTAGCATTCAAATGATAATTCGACACAGGCGAATGTTGATTTCTACTCAAAGTGAGAACCAATCTGTTAAATTCTTGATATAAGATAAGAATACCAAAATACCTGTAATAATATTACATATTTCTGCAATGACCCTTGCCTTGCCCTGGCCCTTGAAGGTATGTGGTCTACCTCGACACTATAGCCGATTGTTTGCACGATGTTCATGTATGAAAAAATCTCTTGTTAATGTCAATTCGGTAATCCAAAGAAATATTATGTGACAACAGATGTTTTTGATCATTGATTAGCTAGCCAGTGATCGAGTAAAACCTCAGTCAGTAATGAAGAAGTCAACGAAAGAATTCAAATCGGAGATAATAATTATAATAAGACGACCTGGGTGAAGGTCCGCCTGCGACGCAGGAGGTTGTTCAATTCCCGCCTTGAGACAAACGTTTGTACGATCTGCAAATATTTGTTCCGGGTGTTCTGGGTAGTTTCTATGTATAATAAAATATAAGTATACGTAAAAAATACCCGGACTAATAAAATATTATCTATGTAATGTATTATATGTATTGGGTTCACGAATGCCAATACTGCGGCCGCATCTGCCGGTCCCGTATAGCTTACAAGTCATCTACGTAAGTGCCGAAAAACGAACACTACATAAACCATCATTCGTGGATGTAAAGGCCATTGATGATGATGAATGTATTGTATTAAGTATATCAGTCATCTAGAAACCACAACACAAGTTTTGATTAGCTTGGGGCTAGATGATGCTGTGTTGATTGTCCAGCATTATTTGTTTTTTTAATTTGAACTCAGTATAATTTTTGTTAATTTTACAAAGACAAGAGAGAATACGAGTATAAAGTCTTGCATCTAAAAACTATAAAATCTATCTACACCTCAAAAACTACGTAGCTGCAGTTATTTCCATTAGATAAGGAAAAGCGACTACAAATGTGTTAGTTATTATAATTGATAGTTTTAAAGTGGGTATTTCTCGCGAACATTTATATGATTTTAATATAGAAAAGGTTTTAGCAGAAGTGCAAATTATAATTGAAGATACTTCAAAGTAACTGTAAGTGTTTGTTTTATCAGAATTGTGCTATTTAGTTGATAAGAGTGTTATTGACGAGGAATATTGTAATACCTGTCTAAATTCCGATGTCAAAGTATGATTATGTGCGAATATAGAAAGTTACATAATCGACAAGTCAAAGTGTATTGAATTGAACACAGAAGTTAACTGAGTGCTTAGTATGGGTTGTACGCATTATTTTACGAATACTTTCGTCGTTTTCGAGTCCTTCCTATACATTATCGATATTCACTAGGTACCTACTTTTCATAGTATGACCACAATCCAATCATTTCTTACAAACTCAATGATAGTTTTCGAATGATTTTGAGTGATTTTTTGCACATGACAACGGCAGTCACGTTTGCGGCATTGATATTACAAAAGTAAGTAGATAGAACGCTGCCAACATCGCTTGGTCATAGAAGTACCTTCGATTGGTGCTTTAAAAAAATAAGAACTCACAGCATAACATTTCACTCGGTACTTGCACTGAATGTAAGATTTTCCCTTCTACCTATGAGCTTACCAAGTCTAACACAAACACGTCAATCATAAAGGTAAAACCCGCTGACTCAACAATTCTCTTGATGTCGAAGGCAAAACGAATCTATGTGTGAGTTGCCAAGCATAATTATAACTTCAGTGCTTTCACGCATTCATATGCGCACGAATACGAATATGAGACGTATTTATCGCATTTTTTTTTCTACTCCTCGTTTGTGTCTACTGTTATTCTAAGCTATTATTTTGTTATTTCTTGATTTTATTTTTTGACGTATTTTTTTAATTGACTCGGACTAAGGATCCAGGATCTGAGATAAAAATGCTATGTCATAAGCTAAGATGGTTTATGATAGACGAGTAGATTTGTTTGATTATTGTGTCAATTCTCTAAAACACAAATTTTCCACGGAATTGCAAGAAAATATTTTATATCGAGACCATCAGGGTCAGCACAAACCGAAAGGTAAATAAAATTGATGATATTCCTAGTTTAGAAAGACATCAACATAATAAAATAGATTCGAAATGGAAATAACTTGATGATTGCTACTCAAAAATGAAATGGCATACGAAATCAAATTGAAGCAAGGTTCACCTTATTTGCTGAAATGTCACCTCGAATTGTAACATTCGTAACCAACACAGATAAATGTCAACAAATCCAATTGATGAAGAGTAGAGAAAAAACTTTTAACATTTGGGACGATATTGCATAGTTCCTTATAATCATACTTACTATATTTATTACTTCGGCTATAATGTCCTCCTAGTTGAATTTCGAATATGGTGGTCTTGTCTCAACAAAGCCTAACCAATTAACCATGTGCACAGGACATTAATATAGTGCACAAGTGTGTGCGCTATATTATTACTCTTTCACATTTTCCAATATTGAAACTTTTCAGTTTTAAGAGTCTTGGAGTCGAGACCCTAGGTCCGTGGGGTACCGAGGCTCTTCGGGTTCTTTAAAAATTATCTGAGCGTCTGGTCGAAGCGACGCGTGACCCGAGAGCTGGTGAGTATCTGGCACAGCGCATCAGCATTGCCATACAGCGTGGCAATGCAGCCAGCGTCTTGGGGACGCTTCCGACTGGTATTGATATGGATCAGTTGAGCTACCTGTAGACTGCTTGCAACAGTCTGCAGTTAGCTCAATTGTTTCAATTGTAAATACTAGTGTAATTTTCTTTGTGAATAAAGGCGATATTTTTTTGATAACAGAATATATCAAAGGTCTAAAAGAAATTCGAAATTTACTACTCCGCATTGTACTTGGAATCGAGGAACAATAATCCCGGGCACCATTTAAGCCCAGACCAAAATCACCTAAATGCTTTTATCCATAGACCTCTGAAATTACTAGCCAATTGCTTAGAATATGAATAGAACACCCACGTGCCACTTTATGCCCTTACGTACTATTGTAGCTTATCGAGTCCTCTTTCTTACGTAGTATCTAAAGTATTGAGAAACTGATTTCTTATATTTTTACTCTTTTCTGATGTAGATTCAAACCCAGCGAAAACTAACCTATTGAAATTTATTTCTTTTTATTACGAATTTTGGCAAAAATGTGTTTGTTTGGCTTCTGTCACTATGAGGGAATCCATCCGCGTATTATTATTCATTTTTTTATACCTACAGGTATGTCACCAAAGAAATTACTACCGTCGATGAATTGTATTGCATCATTGCAACGTTACGAAGGGTTTTAAATTCCATGAATGCAAAATAAGCCACTATATCATGGATTGTCTTTGTTCATGTCAAGTTTGATCGAAGTCACCTTTTGGGTGAACTTTCATATTTTTATACGTTTTCATAAAAACATTGATTAGTCAGCACTTCGGTTTACTCACGATTAGACTCACAAGTCACGAGTTTACGTCACGCCTACCATTCCAAAACTAAACGAGAAGTAAAAAACAGTAATTCAAACAATAATAAAAATGCGGCAGTTATCAAAGAACAATAATAATTACAGGGAAAACACAAAAGTGACACCACAGTACGCAACAACAAAGCGCGACCTCGTGGCAAAACTGGCTAACTTTTAAAACGTTATATGGGCGGCAATAAAACGTTCCGTACGAGCACAATACTTGCAGAAATATTTTTGAATACGGAATTAGGTTTGCCAAAAGTGCGGGGAGCAGATAAGGCAGAAAAAAAACAAATTTGTAACGGGTAAAGTTTTTGGAGGCGGAATGTGTCCCTTGGGTGCTGAATCTTCGTCGGCTCGGCTCGTAAAACGTGGGACGTGGGCAAGCGGGCAAATTTGTCCTGAGAGCGACCTATGACGTTTTGATGGAACGCTCCCCGACTGATTTGACGCACCCTAGATTCATATTCATAACGATACCTTCGCAAAACGGTGACATATTTCACCCGAAACCCCGAACCAATCTACGGATCGAGACGTGACAAATCGTCCTAGAAAAATTCATTAAGTCCAATTTCATTTCGATCTCAAGTTTCTACTGATACGATCTTCACCAGTTCTCTAACGCGCTAAAATAGTAGCCCCTTTTTGACCGCGGGCGCCGCTTCAAAGAATGGCACCCGTGTCTAAGCTATCTTGTAGGAATTTTAAATTGGACGAATCGCTCAAATGTAAATGGTTTTCCTTTATACCCCATCCTCTCGACTGCCCACCCCCGTCTATTGCGCGCCTAGAGGCGACTGGCATACCAACACACGCACACACATCTACGAGCCTACGTCGTATATCACCATTGAGCCGAGGTCTCCTCGTTTGCATACGTCACCGGCGATGTAGTTCCATTTACATGGGGACGCGGGAGGTAAGAGAGGTCTGGGTACAGTGGTATCGTTAGGATGACTCTACACACACAAATCTCACACACGCCCACATCTCATCTCGACTAGGAGTAATGCGAGTGTGAATATGTAAATACGCGTCGAAACCGCGAGTTCAAAAACGCGAAACGCAATATGTCTTCATATTAAAGAGGTGTAGGGATTTTTAAAGAACTCCCCAACAAAAAGATTCTATCTCAGAAGGAAATCGCGCGCTTTGTTGTATATTCTAACACCATCAATGTCGAGTAAATCCCTTTCTGCTAGTATTTTCATCAATGGTTTATTTCCTCTCTTACCTTCATCATCAGTTAAATCATCTACATCTAGCTAGACTATCAGCATCGTTTTCGTCATCATGGTTCAAAAACTGTAACTAAGTTCATTGACCCTACCACTTATCCTATTCAACTTCCCTTCTTACATACATTATATACCTGCTCATTATTTACCTACCTATCCCCTAACAAAGAGAGATCGTAAAAAGGTTTAATGTGGTGGGCTAGGCTGATTAATTAGGAGCTTATCAGAGCCCAGCCCGTTTGTAAGCTAAAGCCAGATTAGAAAGCTTTCATTGCGAAATAACTTGTCTTGCCTTTTCATTTTTGGATAAGACCAAGAATCTATGTCGCAAATCAATTGACCAGTGAATCAAAATAGTGATTGAAATAATGTATTAAAATATTAAAGACAAAGTCAAGGAAAAACTGGTTGACAAAGTGGAGCATAGCTGGTAGAGTTCTAGTATTGTATTTGCCACTCGACGGTAGATGGCGCTACGCGGTCTTAGTGATGCGAAACTTTTGTAACATTGTCAATTCAACAAACAACATGCGTAACTTTATTCGTAACTTGAAAAGAATAAAGTTAATAAAAGTGTATGTAAACTGGGATTTGTCACTGGTAGACTTTTTAAAAATCGTGAATAAGCCCTCGATTTGATCTCAATCTCACCTGACGGTAATTGACGATGTTACCGACGATGTATCATGACTGCTATATTCAATAACATACCAGATTTTTAGACTATGTATTTAATTTGAAGGGTTTATAAAAGAAAATAATTAATTTAAAGATGATAATGGTAAACTAATACATATAGGTTGGCGTTAAAACACTTTTCTCGTTACTTTAAATGTAAAACGATATTTTCTTTTTCCCGATGAAAGCGGAAACTCGTCAGTTTTAATGAACAAAGTTCATTCTGCGCACTTTTCCATTTAAACTTTCCGTATTGATTCTGAACTTTTCTTAAAGTGCCCGTAAAAGGAATAACAATTGATAAATCTTGAGGTGCTCTTGCAATTATTTATTCAATGTTTTTTAGCTAATTGCAGTGAGTTTGTGGGAAATTTATTTATAAGAAAACTAGCATTGAGTTTCGTACTGAAATTTAATTATCTGAGAAAAATAGCATCATAAAAAAAGCTTCCGCCTCCGGTAGCCATCTTATGTGGCATCTTGTAGTAAAATTTTCCAAGACTATAACTACGTAAAATTTCATCCTGATCCGTTTAGAAGTATTGGCGTGAAGAGGTAATAAACATCTGTCCAAACTTTCGCATCTATAATAATTAGTTTGATGAAGTGTCTACCTATTCTAACTACTAACTAATTCAGAGAATATTAATGAAAAGTATAACTTAAAACAATCCCCAAAATCTCCTCAGGCACTTATTAATCCCGCTCCCTCGTTAGAGGACCCACAAATCTCTTAAACTCCGAGTGTGACAAACACAAAAACCATAAAATTAAATTAATGTCTTCCAACCACTTCCTTCAGATAGTTGAGACCGTTAAGGAAAACTTAGCGATTTCTTGGAGTTGGATTTTATTATTTCGGAGGGTAGATTATTATTGAAAGAAAAGTCACGTGACGTTAGAATCTAATCTTGAAGCGGTATCACGTTTTTTAGCGCGATAATATTTTTTAAATTAAGAATTTCACATAGGTACACACAGTCACTATATAGTATACACATAGTCACTAGTATACACATAGTCACACACACTTGGGAATCGTCTTGCAAGTGCTTACTTATTCGGTTTACATCTACTAGAAAATGATTAAATTCAAACAAGTGCCTAGGTCCGTGGGGTACTGAGGCTCTTCTCTTCTATAACAAATTATCTGAGCATCTGGTCGAAGCGACGCGTGAGCCGAGAGCTGGTGATTATCTGGCACAGCGCATCAGCATTGCCATACAGCGTGGCAATGCAGCCAGTGTCTTGGGAACGCTTCCGACTGGTATTGATAATGGATCAGTTGAGCTAACTGCAGACTGTTGCAAACAGTCTACAGGTAGCTCAATTGTTTAAATTGTAAGTACTAGTATAATTTTCTTTGTTATTGACAACTAAAAAAAAAACAAGTGACCACCATTAAAACTTGCCTACTTATTTTGAACTATTTATGCATGAGATTTACATGAGACTTACGGCAATTGTCTTAAAATTGTAAAATTTTCTTAAATCAGGTCCTGTCTGTTACCTTTTCACGTGGTAGAACAAACAAATATTTATGGAATTGGGCAGGGAGCTAAACAATATCCCGGGGAATGATATAGGACTACTTGAAAGGGCGTGCAGAGCCGCGGGTAGAAGCTAGTATTTAATTATTTACAGCTTTAAATTAAGGCGCTACCCCTACCCAAATCAGCGCCACCACCTATTTTAATAAATTATTATGTCAAACGAAGGAATTTCAAAAAGTCGATTGGCCAGTTTTTGCTTCCTAACATAAGCTTTTTTTTAATGTTTTAGTTTGTATAGTTTAGGAAGAGATGCGAAGTAGCTCTTTCTTCCCACCATGATGGCCAAAAAGAGCAACATCGCATCTCTGCCTTAAGTATACAAAATAAAACTTTTACAGGGGCATTAAAAAAAAGCTTATGATAGAAGGCACATACTGGCCGATCGATTTTTTAAAATTCCTTCGTTTGACATAATAATTAAATAAAATAGGTGGCGCTGATTTGGGTCGGGGTAGCGCCTTAATACTTACTGCTACGTACGGCAACGGCTCTTCGTTTGCAACGAAAATAAATGAAATTTGCATGCGAGGTCTCATAACGCTAGATGGCGGTAGTAGTAATCAAAAAGGCGCTTACTACACAACTCTCCGAAAAAACTGTACTCTGTTAACTTTACGAGAAATATATTTTGAATTTTTTAAAATTTTTTTTTTTTTTATTTATTTTATATAAAGACCAACAGTTATAATACACGGTTGTCTGGTAGAGATCGCTCTTGAGCGATAAGACCGCCACTTGTCACTTAGTTTTTAAACTGTTTTGTTGTATTGTTTCTATCTATAAGTGTGCAATAAAGAATTTTCTATCTATCTATCTATCTAATATAATATGTTTACAAAATATTATCTTACGTTTAAACAGCCCTGACAGGTATTTCAAAATATGGTAGTTACGCAATATGCTCCTATCAAAATACATTACTCAAAGAAATAGATAGATAAATACTTAAAGTTTTCTAACGTATATTATCCAACTGCTGGGCAAAGATCTCCCCCAAGCTATCTACTATAATCCCCAAGCCCTTGGAAACTTTGTGAGTTGACAAAGTAAAGATAAAACAGAATAAAACTGCTCAAGCACATCCGTGTTCAAAATTAATTGAACAACACAATCAAATTAATTAGGATCAGATCTCGGATAATTATTCTTGAATCGGACACAACAATGATGTTTATCGCAGCACTGAATCACTCTTTCGACATTCAACCAGGCGTTTAGACAATTCCTTTAGATTAGTGGAGAGTCGTCTCAAAACTGTGAACGTTTTATGACGGAGATGTTTTCTTGGTGATATTTAATGACATTTAATTATATTGATTTATAACAAAGAACCATTGAACTATTGATAGAGAAAACGTAGAACGTTGTGCAGTAAGCTTCAGCTTAAGCATTAGAATTTATTTTCTGCTATGATTTTAAAAATTCCAAAAATCTTAGAGGAAGGTGTATTAATTGTCATAAAAAAGTGTTGGATAGACAAGACAAGTCTTGTCGTTAAAATAAATCGGTACGCCATGAAAAAATGTGAGGTTAAAATAATGAACCCTCTGACGATAGAAGAAGTTACCGACTAACTAGAAGACTAACTTTGCCATTTAAACAGTTAAGTACAGAACACTGGCGACTTTTTGTTACACAAAACACCAAGAAGGTTCCGACCTCGATAGGTAGCTATAATAAGAAGGATCTAGTGTCAAAGTCTAATAACACAGAAGTGTAATAACACAAAAGTGAATTGACACAAAAATGCGATATAGATATCGTAAGATTCTCTTATTTGTGACTAAACTCTTCTCATTCTAAACCCTTTAATCATGCTCGATTACAATGGATAGCAAGGAAAGCTAAATCTTTCTGTAACAATAAGGTTTGGAAACTATAGAAAATGTTCTGTGTTTTTTATGAAAAGTTCTGTGAAAGTTTTTGAAGTGGTTTGAAGAGAATAAAGCATTCTTGATCCCATCCCATAGACATTATTAACATTTCTTTCACACTTCCAGCTATTTATCACCATTTGAATAAATTCAATATGTACATTGAATTGTGTAATTAATCGTTTTATTCGTTTAGCACTTAAAATGTTTAAGGGCGTTGTGTTCAAATATCTTACTGTCCCCTTCTAGCACCAAAGAATAAGTGAAACGGAAGATCCAGATAGAACACCCGCTGCTTTAGATCATTAATATTGATTTGTGGTCAATCAGAGATGGAGGATTTCACTTTTAATGTTATTATTTTTTTGTGTCCTTCGTTCGTTAGGGTTAAGGACTTGTCTTTATAAGGGAAAACGGGAAGTTTTTGTTTAGTTTGTATTTGAAACCTGTAAATCTTAAAAAGTACCAGTTTCTCAGGACCACATTCCAACATTATCAAGTATATTATTTTCAAATCGATAAATTAGGATTGATTCCTAAGCTTTTATTTTTTATTTACAAATGAGACACCGTCAGTCGTTTTTTGATGAAAGTACAAAAAATTGGAGAAGGGATAACCTTCTCCAATTTATGCCACTTCTTTCAAAATCAAACCACTCTCCTGGGTATAGACCCATCAGTGGGTAGAGGTTAATGATGATGATGAACTGAGTCACCATGTAAGTTGCCATCTAATTCACAAACAAACAAGTTAAAGCCACATTGCAAACATCTCTACCATCAATAATCCATCAACCAGAGAATGCACTAAGGTCAAAGGAATCTGCAGACTCATAATTCCAATGACTTCTCTTCATTATTCATCTTCGGATAATAGTTTGCACCCTATAGTTTCAATTCTTATAGGGCTTAAATGAAATGTGGTTTGATGTGATTGCGCGACTGGATTTGTCAGGGCTGCCTCTTTATTATTATTTAAATCTGTACTTACTTACCAACCTATAACAATAAATGCGAAAGTGGGCACGTCTTGACTTACTATAACTTCTGTATAGGGACCTACTTGATCTGTAACTTAGGCGTCAGTTAGATTTTGAACATTCAGCGGTTTTTTCTTATGATTAGAAATCTTCCTACTAAAGGATTAGTAAAGATTAGAAAAGATTTCTATATTTAACCCTACAAATATTATAACGGCGAAAGTTTGTGTCGTGATTGTGAAAAAACTACTGAGTCGGCAAGGCTGAAATTTTGCAAATATAAAAATCTGAATCTGGAATAACATTTAAGCTAGATTTTATTCCAAAAAAAGAGTGCGAAGCCGCGGGCAGAAGCTAATGATACTATGAGCTACAGTAGCTCATGTCTGTTATTGATTTGATCATTTTTCTTTTGTATGGTGTTTCTTATAATACTTCGCAGTCTGCATGTTCATTTTATCCTCTTGAATTTGATTATCCTGCTGGATAAATTAAGGCTTTTCTCTGTTTTTTGGGTATCTTGGTCAGCTTATAATACCTACACAATTATCTGCTGAATTGCAGATTTATTTCCACGATCGATTTTATTTTATAGACTGTTTCGATGAGACAAAGCCCTTTAAATTTAATAAAAGCAGTTCCATACCTATACAAACGCCTATATGGCTGGTTCAGTACCCGTTTCACAGCAAGAGGCATCACTTCCATTAATTATTCAAGTTAGATAAGACACTGCGTCGGTAATGACTCTCAAGCCTGGTCCATTGCTCATTGATGTGTGATTCTCAGTACCCACTTGCTTTTATTTGTCGAGTGGAATCATTAAGCTTTGTTGTTTGAGGGCACTTTTTATGAGTGGCCTATCATTAGTTTGTTTTGTTTTGTATTTGCATTTTGTTTTTAATTTTAATTAGTTATGTTGGCTAGAATTTATTGCGACATTATCTGTCATAAATGAGAGTCCTTGGATATCCTTGGGATCAGCAATAGTAATTTATTGCTAGTTATTTATTTTTAATTAGTTTTGTTGTCAACTTTATAAATTAGAGCCAAACCTTAATTATTAATATCTTTAACACCAAATTCATTGTCAAATTTTCGATTATCATTTCCATTGTAGCAACATGTTGATTTGTAAAAGTTTTATTTACCAAAAGTTCAACCAAAGCATTGGGTAAAACCAAATATTAAATTGGTGATAGAGCAGTCTTTGCAAATGTTCAAACTAGTAAAGCTCATTAGCACTTTCTGATGTTGTGTGAACAGATTTAGCACCAATCAACTCTTTTGAAACTGCCTCGAGACATTACCTATTTAAACCGAGTTTACCCATAATGCAAGACTTAAATCAATTAATGTGACAGTTTGAGGGCTGCGTGGAACAATAGAGAATGAATCCAGTTCGTTATCTTGGGATATAATTAATGGTCTTCTAGTTTTGAAATACTTGGGACAGTCTGATTTGTACTGGTCTAACCCCACACAGAACAGATAATCAAGAAGGAAATGGGACAAAATTATGCAGAAAGATTATGAGTGTTTTGAAAGACCAGTAAGACTTTAACTTATAAACATTGTTGAGCTTTTCATTGGCATATTGTTGCAAAATGGTATAGATCACGATGGTTAAGGTAACAGTTTATGATGATGTCTTCCTAGCTGAATTTTGAACCACAACGGCGGCTAGTCTCAACCAACAGAGACCAGCCACGTGCGCAGGACATTATAGTTCACAAGTGTGTGCACAAACACAGGTGCACTCTCTATTCCTTCACGCAGTATCATAATCGGATGGAAACGTTTCCAATCCGCTGCAATGCCTTCCTATTTTATCCCTCTTACCAGACCACTTTTTTCAGTTATCAGTTTTATTGCCCAGCGATAAAGTAATTATATATTTTTGCATATTTATATATTTTAGTGACGTGTCCAAGAGTGCTATAAGGTCTAAAGGAAATAAAGCACTTTGATATTTAATTAAGTCACTATTAAAATAGACTGATAGACTCAGATAGATTTAGCTTTTATATAGCTTATTATAGTACAAACCAACAACAAACATTCACTTTTAGAAATATTAACATTTACTGATGAGACTAATTTACTATTATTGGCTTCGCTAGTCGCAGTTTGTCTCAATAAGCATTATTAAAACGAAATTGATTGCAATACGAAACCGAAATTACTCTTCATTCGAGGACTGATTCGCAATGTATTTTAATTTGAGATTTAATTGAATACGGAATATTGATTTATATGGATCATAAATAAGACTGTTTTTGTCTCCATTATTACTTAGCAATTATTTTTATTTTGCAGGTGTCTTTTTTGAAATTATAGCTTCTTTACTTTTATCGTCTGGTTTTATTTCTTCTATTTCAGAGACTATTTTACTGTTAGTACCTAGGTACCTTTAATAACAAAGAAAATTACTCGATCAGTTGAGCTACTTGTAATTGTACCTTTTTTTTTATTATTCGTATTTTACAACTTTTGAACAACATGTTCATGACAGTTGGCTAGGTATAATACAGATTATAAAGGCATAAAAACTTAAAAAAGAAACAAGAGAAAACTTCGGTACCTACCTAATTACAAAATAAAAGAGAATAACATTTAAGAGAAATAACGTAAAAAACCGCTAATTATTATTACTAACTAACCTACTAGTTATACCTATCCTATGAAATTAAGTTGCCATGTAACTGCAGTTAGCTCAATTTTTTCAATGGAAGATACTAGTTCTAACTTATTTCTATAAATTGATTGTAATTTTCTGTGTGAATAGTACCTTTTACTATTTATACTGGTATTATAATCAATACACTGGTATTAATCTGAAGCGTCCCCAGACGCTGACTTCATTGCCTAGTTGTACGGCAATGTAGATAGGTACGCTGCGCCAGATACTCACCAGCTCTTGGGTCTCGTGTCGTTTCGACCAGAGGGTCAGAGATTTTTTAACTCAGTTTATCGAGGATTGGTACCCTATGGACTGGTCACGACTCCAAGGGGAGCAAATGCGTAGGCTCTGGTAAGACCTGCATATTTGAGCATCTTGAGATCCTCAGCCAAATCTGGCGCTGCACCAGCCTTCATGGATGTCCTCGGAAGATGGGAAGGAAATGTGTCGAATCATATAGCGTCCCACACAATGGGCCTTCCTAACTTTCATGGGATGAGTGTCACCTACCTAGATAGTTATTATCTGATTCTGTGAGGTGTTTTTCATTCTTTACAAAACAAAGGCTTTGGCTCTACGTTTTCTCATGTAAATTGCTTTCTTGGTGATCTGATATAGATGAAATAATTTAAGCACACAATTAATCACTTTACCATTTTGTTAGGGTTGAATCGACAGCAAAAATTAATTAACATTCCAAGTCAAAAATACAAAAAGAATCAAGGTGTCCCCACGGGTGTCGCCTACGTTCATTCAATTTATTTTGTGCACTGTCAAAGATAAATAATACAGAATGGCATGTTTACCTATCTAAGGTATTAATGCTGTTCTATTTGCTTCTCCATAATTATATTTTTTTCGGCCTCGTTGGTCTAGCGGTCAGCTTGTTCAACCGCTGATTATTTATTTATTTATTTATTTATTATGAGGTCCTGGGTTCGAATCCCGGGTCGATAATATTGTTATTGGGGTTTTTAGAGCAAGGAAAACTCACAGTAGCAGCCCGGAGTCAGGAAAGTGATGGTGTTAGAACCCCGTGCCTCGGAAAGCTCGTTAAGTCGTTGGTCCTGCACATGACCTCTCCCCGGTGTTGTCGATCTGTCGTCCCATTAGATTATGAGAGTGAGGGAATGGAGAGTGCACCTGTGTTAACGCACACACTTGTGCACTATAATATGTCCTGCGCATCTGGCTATTCTCCGATGAGACTGGCCGCCGTGATCGAAATTCAGCTAGGAGAACATTATTATTTTTGAATGATTCACCTAGTTATTAATTTGAGAACTAAACTATCCTAAACATCATATTTGTATTCTTTCAATAGATCGAAAAACCGGTTTTACTAGAATATTATCTGAGTAGAAAACAAAGACGATGTTTAGGCTAGTGTAGTTTTTTCTCTACTCAGTTCCCAAATTCATTACTAGGTGAATCATAAATTCATAAAAACACAAATATTATTAAGCAGTTCTCCTGAGCCTCACTGAGGCAAAATGCACGTTCCAAAAGGAAGACACACATCTCTCTCAAATCTCGTATCATGTCCCAATGCATCTGTTATCTACAACAAGTTCAGTAGCCGATCGCTCGTCCGCCCGTTAGTAATTTGACAGGCCGGATGACAGATTACGACGAGCCACGGAGACCACCAAGGAAATTGTCACTACACTCCATCAACCGATACATTTTGTTATGAGACAACGTTCGTTCTTAATTGGTGGGCTTCTGTTTTTTATTCTTTGGTAGATTAAATGTTTTTTATTGATTGATTGGCATTAACTAATTAGATACTCTAGGACCGATCGATTGAAAATTTTATATCTGTCTATCACGCAAGCTGCATCGTGAGGGACAAAAAAGCTTCTTATAAACAAAATCTCTACTATAATATCAATTTCAATATCAATAAGTTGTAGAACAAATAAAAAATATTATATAAACCCTATCTATTGATATTTCACAAAACACAAAGAGACTTAAAGAGCAAAGCGGGCGGTCCTGTCGAAAAAATATAGTAACTGTCGGTTTGTACAATTTCACAACACATTTCTCATAAACGGATGGTATTTAAATATAAACCGATAAAGCGGAACACAATGGTGTAATCGATAATTGAATTCAGCATTGATGAACTTTACACCAGCCGACCTCATAGACGTGACAGATTAGAATGGAATCTATGATGCCACATACAGAGCTGCTACAACATTTAAGCTTAGTTTGTCAGAGCTTTCTCTTCTATTGTTCAGTGTAAATGCCTTTTCACACGTGCCGGATGCCGGGTAGTCGGTGCCGGGTATCCGGCGGCAAATTGTATACAAAATATGGGGTTATTACAGTGTTTCCAATGAAATCCCCCATAAGGGTAAAAACTGGAATTAAAAAAAAAAGAATTTTTTTAATTATAAAAAATTAATTCCAGTTTTCCCCCTTAAGAGGGATTTGTCAAGGGGGAAAACTGAAATAACCTAAAATATGCATCGACATCGTACGTATCGACGACGTATGAAAGCTATCGTACATGCCCATACACTTCGCCATCGGGTACCCGGAAAGCGGGACTTATGACAAGGCATTAATAGTAACGCTAATTGCGTTACTACATGAACAGCAGAAGCGATTTTGTTGAGATGTTGGCTGAGAAATGGCGAGATTATGTAACCAAGCTTGTACAGCACTCTGTATCTCAGTGATTGCAAGCTGTTTGTCTTCTAATGAGCTGGTAAATTAATTTTCGTTCTTTCTATTAAAGTTCTCATCAAGTAAAACAATTGACGTTTTTGATGACTTTGCCAGTTTTAGGACAGAATATAAATGACAGAAAGAACTAAGTACAAGTCATAATATTGGAGGTCATAGCCATAAGTTGCGGGTTCGAGTCCCTTCTAGGTAGTTTTTTAATCTTATGTAGGTAATTCTCTTAAGCCATAAAGTTCTATGGAAGCAAACGATGAAAATTGTCCAATGAATTATCAACTCTATATCGATATCATTAACCACTGGATTAGGCAAGTCACTCTCTGTAGTCATACTTTAAGCCAATTAAAAGACTTCGAATTGTGAATCTTTGTTTGCCTCCAATGTGGGCTGTGATTTGACAGGTCTTTAACGTGTAGGTACTATGATTTAAATGTTTTTTATTGACGACCCTCAACGCTTCAACTGGTTGTTTATACGTGTAGAGAACCTTAGTTTAACTAGGTACATATTCTGTTTTAAGCTGACGATTTATTTGATGGCTTAGGCAAGAAACGCTAATTTTTTCGTATAGTAACCTATACGACGACGACTTAACTCAGCTTGATACGAATTCCTAAGGTTTTTGTATTTTATGATCTTTATTTTAAGTTTTACTAGCCCGCGGCTTTTCACTATTTTTTAAAATAATTATTAGTTGATTTCCTCTTCACATAGATTTTACTTAAAATTTTGTCATTATAAGCACAGTTTGTAACTGAGAGGCTGGAGCGTGCTATAGGTTTTAGAAAAACTTGTAACTGCATGTCTCCCGGGCCCGCACTCCACGGACTACTACTATAGGATAGATATAGTTGGATCTTGAAACGAAACTTGTAGGTATCTATATAATGTAACATACTACCAGCATGGTAGGAAAAAAATCATCTATTCTAGGATTTCTAGGTAATGAAGTGAAATCAAAACATAATGAAATCGACAAAAGAAAAATAAAAAGATTAAGTACAGACAAACCTAAATGTGTGTCAGGGTGTGTGTATGAGTGTGAATTTGTGTATGTAGCCAAAATCAAGTCAACAAGTCCCCAGGATATCATTTACATGCCTGCTAAATTTTATTAGGATCCGTTTAGCCGTTTAGACGTGAAAAGGTAACAGACAGACATACAGAATTTATAATATTCGTATGGATTACACAGAATTTATAGTACTAGTATGGATTACACAGAATTTATAGTACTAGTATGGATTACACAGAATTTATAATACTAGTATGGATTACACATAATTTATAATAATAGTATGGATTACACAATTTTATAGATCTTACCAAACTTCTTACAAAGTCCACAGGTGATCAGAATGCTGGGTTCTATTTCGGTCAATGCTAATTCGCTGACGGCGAAATAGAGTTCAACGTGGCTTGGATTTTTAAGAAATAGATTCATGTGTTAATACTAGTTGGAATTGTTTTATTCTGTTATTGTAGTTTTCTATGTGCTAAACAAATTGTATCCAGTACGGATTTAATGATTTATACATAAGACTTTCTTCAATTTCTTTGTGGCTTTGGTTGTATTCAGTCCTTCTTTTCTTCTTTTCTTTTCTTTTCGGCTTCAAAAGTTTGGGACTTCGTATTCTGATAGAGGTCTGAGGCAGATGCAAGTATTAATACAATATTAACTGAATCAGTAATCTCAAATCTCACTATTTGCGTTTTACCAAGAATCGTTCGAAATAGAATTTACTAATCCTTTTCTAATCCTTGGCAAGGTATACCTGAAATCTTGGTTTTACTACTGGATCTGATCACGTTTTCTGACTTACGTACATCAAATAAATTCTAGTTAATAATCTTTGCCCACATAATGCCGGCAGTTAGCCAAAAAATATATTTTCACTAATTATTATCAATGTTTGAGCAGATGAATGTTTGGCTGTTTGAAACTCTCGCAATCGCACTCAGAATCTAGACGTCACGTAAAATTTTAATTAAAATATTTTTATAATTGAAATTAACGTTACAGACATAGGTATATCTAGTAACATAACTAATTAAAAATAACTTAGAAAACGAATTAGAGAGTTACAAACAGTAGATCAATAATGGTACTATGTTTAGTGACTTTAGTGAGATAATGATGTCGATTCTGTTGTTTTAAGATTCCTAACTTAAATTTTACTATTTCTAAATTTTCTAAGTTAGGTTGACCTGAAATTATTACCACAAAATCCATATTACACTTTTTTCAAAAGAATCTGCCCGTTTTTACTAGAATAAATTTAAATCACGACCAAATTAGATGCTTGCTAAAATTAGGTGACGTTTCTAATCATAGCTAAAATGCAATGCAAAGAATAGGATTGTAACTACAAAGTTGAGTTGTCTGTCAACCTATTTTTAAACCTGAGAGTCTAATTTTAAAAACATAGAATAGCTTTCGTCTATTTGAAATTCAAAAATCCTAATTTTAGCAAATTTTAAAACAACAGAATCGACACCAATATTTATATTTTAAGTATACGTAATACTAACGATTTAGTCCAAAGTCATGTAAAATTACAAGATGCATAAAACCTGTATGTCAAGCATCAAGCTGAAGAACGTAGTGCATCGAAGAAACATCTTTGACATACGTGTGATCAACTTCACTTCGTTTTACCGATGGTTTTAGCCGTACCTACAATATAAAAACTTAATGAAAGGAAGAGAGGGAGGTCTTTGTCCTGCCAAGAGCTAATAAGGTGCTTATCTAGGGGAGACCTATGTCCAGCAGTGAACTGGTAAACGTGCTTCTTTAATCTAAGGCAATCTAAGGAGTACACGGCTAACGACGTGAATGATTTATCAAAAACAGTGCACCCAATACAAAAGTGCGAAAGCAGCCGCGGTACAGAGGTACCAATAAATAAATTAATGAGTAAGCCTGCTTGGCTGAGTACTTGCGTCACAGGAATTTGTTTGACGTCAGAATCAAAGAGTAGGTAAATGAATTTGTATTTATAAATTGCAATTAGACTGGGTATAAATTAAAAATTAAGACTAGACTTTCGAAGAAGTGTTTTTGTAGTCATAAATTGCGTTAAGACTGGATATAAATTAAAATTAAGACTATATTTTTGTAACAGTATTTTAGTAGAAAATGAAGTGGAATCGAAAAAATGAGGTAGTGGAGATTTCTTCTACAAAAGTATTTTAGTAAAACATGTTGATGTATGTGTGTTATAGGGGATTTAATAAACCGTCCTTTGGATATACATAAGTCTAGGCAGCTCTTTGAATTGCGATACAAGGCAAGTCACAGACGAATGCTAGTGAATAATACAAGAGGTACCTAACTATTGATTGCGACATTGACTGTACCTCCAATTAATTTGGGACTGTCATAAATTGATACTGAATTCCATGAGTGTTATTAGTCATTACGACGCAACATCACCGATTGTATCGTTTATAAATTAGTCAACTTGATTAAGGTGTGAGCACATGGTACTGTTGGATAAAGTGAAAAGAAATAAATAATCCTGCTTAAAAAAAAAAGAAAAAATAAGTATAACAATAGTAAAAATAAGTAAAAAGATAAAATAAAAATAAAAAGTTTATTTTAAAGGCGAAAGTTTATGCCGTTGTGAAGATGTTTGGCCGAATATAACGCCAAAACTACTAAATGGATCGGGCTGATGGACACATATGTATCTGCAGGGGTATCTTGATTCGTCGGAAAGGCCGTCCGATGCGATATTGGAAACGTTTTTTAAAGCTTCTGAATTCGAATCCGACGGCCTTTCCGACGAATCAACATATCCCTGCTGAAGCTGGAATAACATATAGGTTACTTTTTGTAGGTAGCTAGTATTCCTTATGACTCTTAATAATTTACTAACCAAAACACTGAATTGAACACTTATTAGATTGTTTAACGTAGTTGTCTTTAAGTAGTTTGGCTATACTCAAATTCCCGAAGGTGGGTACTGACCGGCGTGGCGTTACTGGGCGTAATGTAACGCGTTAGACAGCGAGCGTTCGTGAAATCAGTACGAGGAAAGAATAGAAGGAGCACGCAAGGAGCAACAACACGAATTTTTGCCCAAGGCGTAACATATCATGCTCGCTAACCGTAACAGTGGTCATTCATTACCCACCCAGCCTTGAGATTCTGATGATGACACATCCTTTTTTCCACCCTATCGCGATAACGCGAAGATTTGCGCTGTCGCGCGCGACAAGTATATATAGAAATATAAATAGAAATAGAAACGTTTATTTGTAACTCAAACACAGACATACAATTTAAAACAAAAGAACATGGGCAGTTTGTTAGAGTTACAAAACGGCATGAGTTGGTTATATTTGCGTACAACCAACGCTGGTCTTCCGACTGAGCCGTTTCGTGACATCACGGAGTATAAACAAATGTACAAGTCTGGCCAAGATGTTCGTCATAAAGCGAATCATCATCGCGACCACAAATGCCAAAGTTTTTTTCCAACGTGGCCACACTTCGTCGTAGAATGAACACGAAGTTTTATCACGATACGCGAAGACGAATCTTCGTCTTGTAATGTGGCCGTAGCATTAGGAATATCTGTTACAACTAGTAGTAGTGTTGTAACGCTCGGAAATATCGTACCCTACCCTACCTGATCACTAGTGATTATCTATCAATAAAACTAAGTATTTTACTATAAGTTTTGTATTAAAATTGTGATTTAAAGTGGCCAATGATCGTCTAGTTAGCGGTAGGACTCATACATTGTGATGTAGTAACTCAGATTCTTTTAGAAGCTTAAGACAAATGAAATAAACGTTAAAACTACTTAGGTTATTGACTCTTCAATCCTGGTACAGTAGTATAGCACCCCTCTTTCATGGCCGTCTCAAACCATGATACTCCCATGCTCTGAAACAACTGAAATTACATAGTAAGCGAAGAACCTATAATATCTCGGCATTGTGACTTTGGTTGGTTACTCTGCCTCTCATTTTGCGGAACCTGAGAACTTTGCTTTATCCCGTATAGGTATAAGCCAAATTTATCTGGTTGGTGCCCCACTACGACGTTTCTCTTTTCGTCTCCTCGGGGAAAGTCGAAAGCAGACGGCTATCGCCCTTCCCGTACTCAGAGATAACCAGACATTTAAAAGCAAAGCGTTTGTAAATCGCTAACTCAGGAGAGTTTGATGGGGAATGATCTCAAGCGATCCAAATACATCCTACCTCACTAAAACTCTAGCCCACCTAATCCCATACCTAGTCCACGCGGGAAGTCCTAAGAAGTAAACGTGTGGAACCACATTCCAGTCCAACCGCAGATCAAAACAATAGATTTAATAATCAGGTTAGTTCAGGGCCTTACAGCACAAGCATTCACCAACACATCCAGGAACGTTGCAGTATCGACAGAATGTGTTTAATAAATATAATAATAAATTAGAATAGTCGGTTCTGGGATGTAACACCATCCGTTTACAATACGGAGAATTATTAGAAATGAAAAGTGTGGGTTTACGTAACCTGAATCTGATTGATAGAAATTTGCAATCCATCCTAGAATTCCTCCCTGGTCTAGCTCAATGGCTGAGCCGAACGATTCACACCAAAAGAATTCACAATTCTCTCTATTCCTGTAAAACCTAGAAAGCAAAACCCCAAATTTTCACTTTACTTCAAAACTCTCGATCTCCTCCCCTGACATCTCTGTACCAACTATCAAGAAGCCCATTTGTTTTCCTAGAATCGTCAAATTCAAACATTACTAAACTGTCGTAAAGGACTTAAGAAGGTTGCTATCCTTCCAGCAAAGCGTTCGAACCGATTTACAGTTCAGAATATATTTTTAGTGTTACAACCTATATCAAAATATGTTAATTATTTCTATATTTGCAAATTAAACAAACCAGCATAATCTGGACCGTTACATCGACCCCAAATCCTTAAGCATTTCCAAAGAAGTAAGGATTTCCTAAAATTTCAAATAATTTACAAATATATTTAGTTTTTTTTTATGATTTTTCTATTTAATTTTATTAAATAGTGCTATTATTGAACTCTTAATTTATTTAAACTTGTAATCACATACATTTTACTGTTTTGTGTATTTAAACCAGGTTTAAAACAATCAATATGGTCCAGCGCCACATTCAACATCTAATTGTCAAGTTAACTCTATTGCATTATCAACGTTTCACAGAGTAAAAACAATAGCTCCTGGAACATGGTCGTGAATCATGGCATCCCTAATAGAACATCAGTCAACTTATGATAGGGTACCAGACCTCACACATAACTCAACTAAAACCAGATCAATTGCCTGTTACCTGCTTAATGACCCGACCAATAACACAATTTCAATTTACCCCAAAATCCCCACAAAGGCTTTAAATCCCATTCTAAACTTGGAGTTTGTGAAGTGTGCTTAGTTCTGGCCTAATAGGTGAAGTATGAGGTTCTATGAAGCCAGTCCAAGCTGCAATTCAGATTCAGATTTTTCAATGTAATCTGATAAGATCTCAGTAACCTAACTCCAGAATTATTTCTTCATAGAACCTGTATGTGATGCGCATGTGACTCAAGTCCAATAAACCGTCCCAGATTCCGAAATAAGATTAATTACGAGGGCACACTGCACTCCGATTTTACTGATACTTACTAAACATTCATACAAACTCACTGCTTACTCCTCTCGTACAAATTATGTATAACAATCCCTCTTCCTTCTTGCAAACCCCCGCAAACAATTCAGTCATGTCTTGCCCAGTAATCAACCTGTACCTGAATCCGTGACACAGAGCCTCCATTATTTTTAGTTATTTGTTAGTTATTCACGACTCTTAATAGTATTTTATTAGTTTGTTGCAAGCTTTATTTTGTTTTCATATTTTTCTCATTCCTCATGCCGACTATTTTTCCGATGGCCAACCATTTACCTGGACTGACAATAACTAATTTTCTAACCAAGCTAAATAGCCCAACTTGTTGTACGGTAGGAATATAGACCATATACCCCAAGTCTATGGAACACGTAAGTAGGGTAGACACCTTGGACGAGTGAAATTAGGCCCGTCTTGTTGTTGGACAGAATGTAGACCAACCCTATGTCCATGAACCTATGGTCAAACTCACAGTTCCTGGCCGATTCTAAGGCCTACTGTCACTGTCAAACCTACAAAATCCACCCGCGTTTCCGCACTATATTCTGAAGGCAGAATTGTGTCAACCCATGATCATCATCATCAACATCATCATCATCAATGGCCTCTACATCCACAAAGGATGGTTTATGTAACCAAACCATGATACAGAGCTAAAAATAAACCGAAGAATAAAGAAGGATTCTGTAATAAATAAGGCCCCGTTCCAACGCAATCGAACCTTCATCATACTGAACCAAAATAAAAATAGAAGGTGGAAATTCTGAAATATTTAAGGTTCCATTCCATTGTAATCGAAGTTAATTTTAAGGCCCCGTTCCAACATAATCGAACGGTACGATATGGTCTCAAAAATATAAAAGGAAGATGTAAATTCTGAAATAAATAAAAAGAACAACGCTATGCTTTAATTTTAGTATTAAATTTAGTTTATTTTAATCGTTTAATTTATTATTATTTTTTTTTGTTTAAAGTTCAACGCTATGCTTTAATTTTAGTTTTAAATTAAGTTTATTTTAACAGTTATAATTTTGAGACAATCAATGCTATGCTTTAATTTAAGTATTATTTTAACAGTTATAATTTTTAGACAATCAATGCTAATTTTAGTTTATTTTAGATGATGCTGTGTGAATTGTCCAGAATTATTATTATTACTATTATTTATTATTGATTATTGATTATTGGTTATTGATTATTGATTACGGATTATTGATTATTGGTTATTGATTATTGATTATTGATTATTGATTATTGATTATTGATTATTGATTATTGATTATTGATTATTGATTATTGATTATTGATTATTGATTATTGATTATTGATTATTGATTATTGATTATTGATTATTGATTATTGATTATTGATTATTGGTTATTGGTTATTGTTTATTATTTATTATTATAAACGTTTTAAACGACCCCGAGTGTCAAATCGCGAAATCAATGCTATGCTTTAATTTTAGTTTATTTAAACGGTTTAATTTCCAATCGACCCCGAGTGTCAAAACGCGACCGTTATTCTACCTCGTGTAAAACGGCCTTAATATACCGTGACATTCTACCTACAACGTAGTTCCATATTGACACTGGCAGAGTCGAAGGCAAGCGGCCCCATTAAAAAAGAAGTTGAAGTAATTCGACTTTGACGTTTCGTTCGACATGACATTTGACAAAAACGTAAACAAACAAACATTTTTTTCTTTTCAAGGGTCACCACAATGCACGACAATTTACTGCACGGCACCATAATGCTCACCCCAATAATCCGTGCCCAAAACGGTTTCAATTATCTGAGTGTACAATATCTCGACGTGCAATATCAGTCTGTGTAAGCTTGTCACGTGACGATAATGCACAACCACCAAAATCAGAAGCAATGTACACGAATTATTAGGCTGTACAAATTTTGTCACCAATTATTGTGCCGTACAATATCCGGCCGTACATTATTGTCTCCCCTTTTCAAAACACAAAAGACAAAATAACAATTTCGACAAGTTAATTGAGGTTTCTAATGTTTGTTTCCAATCCTATGCGGAAGCCTGTGATTAAAAGAAACCGCGCCGCCGCGCTCCGCTGTTGACCGGCAAGAACAATTGGATATCCATAATCGTAAGTATCACTTTTTGGTAACCTCCGACATTTCAATGTAGACGAACCAAGTCCCTTTTGAAGTCAGAAAATGCCAGATAATGACAAGCAATGCCAATTCGTACGAATGTTTACACATTTTTCCCTTATTTATTTCAGAAATAAACCTTACGACCCCTACGTCAAACTCACCCCTTCACGAGTCAAAACAGACCCAATCCATCCGCAACGCGTCGTCCAGCGGCGCGCCCCTCCCGGATTCCTTTGCCGAAGCTAGCAGAGCGGCGCGCTCCTCCCGGACTCCTTTGCTGAAGCTAATAGTGAACGCGCCAATCACCTGGCTAGCCGTTCGATACAGTACTCCATTTCTCCATTGCCCCGTCCAGCAACACGCCTCTCCGGTTCACTTCGTCGAAGCTGGCAGTGAATATGCCTATACCTCAAGAAAGAATCAAGTAAGTACATTTAATTGACTTCAAGTCTTAGATATTCCTAACTAGTTTATGCCCGCGGCTTCGCACGTGTTGTTTCTATAAACGTTTTAAGGCGATTCCCATCCCATGGGATCTGATTTATGGGATAGAAGTATTCTATGTTTGATTACAGAATTAGAATCACATGCATGCAAAACCTCAACCCAATCCGTTCAGCAGCCTAGACGTGAAGAGGCAACAAACGTCCATCCATCCAAACCTTCGCATTTATAATATTAATGTGACTAGCTAGACGTAATGTTCTTGAATCCCACGTCTGGGTGTGACAACTGCTCTGCACTCAATCCTCTGTGACGCAGCGAGCGAAGGTCCGCCTGCGATGACAAGAGGTTCGATTCCCGCCTCGGGACAAATGTTTATACGATCTGCAGATACCCGTCCAAAGCGTACTTGATGTTTCTATGTACAATAAAAATAATCTATCTACACTGCACCTCTGATGCTAACATATTCGTAGCTAGAACCCTAATAAAATAATTTTATTTCTTGCTTATCTCAGATGACGCTTGGAGATCGTTGTCCACTGCACGGCCCGCTTCTGCACCATCAACACTGCTTCAGATGAAGCCTGGAGAACGTTGCTCACAGCTCGGCCTGCTTCTCCATCATCAATACCGCTTCAGATGACGCCTGGAGAACGCTGCTCACAGCACGTCCAGCTTCTCCATCATCAACATCGCCCATTCGACACCAGTGCTAGATATTAAGGAAAATTGAGTTATTGACTGAAATTAAATATTATTTTAAAGCGACCCCCCAACTTGTCGATTCTTGTCTAACCTTCTACTCACTTCAGCCTCTAAACCTTATTCTATTATTTCACTTGCAACATATTTTACGAGAATCGAACCCGCACCTCGCATCTAAATCTTATTCTATTAATCCGTTTGTCTTAAGCTTCTTTCCATTTCACTGCAACAAATTGTGCGAGAGTCGAACTCGCACTTCACATCTAAATTTACTCTAACCTAACTAAACCGAATAGCTATATTAGATCATTTTATTCAATACTATTTTACGCGACTTTTGATTATGGTTATGGATTAATACATTATTAGATAGATAGGTACTCATTATTATTTTGATTGTTGTTGGTTTGTTGGTTTGTTGTTGGTTTGTTGGTTTGTGTTGTTTGTTTGTTAGTTTGTTGTTGGTTTGTTAGTTTGTCGTTACCTTTGTCGTTACCTTTGTCGTTACCTTTGTCGTTACCTTTGTCGTTACCTTTGTCGTTACCTTTATCGTTACCTTTGTCGTTACCTTTGTCGTTACCTTTATCGTTACCTTTGACGTTACCTTTGTTGTTAATTTGTTTGTTGGTTTGTTGGTTTGTTGGTTTGTTGGTTTGTTGGTTTGTGGTCATATTTTTAAATAATTTTTAGGATCCTGGTCACGGCACCAAATTGTAACGCTCGGAAATATCGTACCCTACCCTACCTGATCACTAGTGATTATCTATCAATAAAACTAAGTATTTTACTATAAGTTTTGTATTAAAATTGTGATTTAAAGTGGCCAATGATCGTCTAGTCAGCGGTAGGACTCATACATTGTGATGTAGTAACTCAGATTCTTTTAGAAGCTTAAGACAAATGAAATAAACGTTAAAACTACTTAGGTTATTGACTCTTCAATCCTGGTACAGTAGTATAGCACCCCTCTTTCATGGCCGTCTCAAACCATGATACTCCCATGCTCTGAAACAACTGAAATTACATAGTAAGCGAAGAACCTATAATATCTCGGCATTGTGACTTTGGTTGGTTACTCTGCCTCTCATTTTGCGGAACCTGAGAACTTTGCTTTATCCCGTATAGGTATAAGCCAAATTTATCTGGTTGGTGCCCCACTACGACGTTTCTCTTTTCGTCTCCTCGGGGAAAGTCGAAAGCAGACGGCTATCGCCCTTCCCGTACTCAGAGATAACCAGACATTTAAAAGCAAAGCGTTTGTAAATCGCTAACTCAGGAGAGTTTGATGGGGAATGATCTCAAGCGATCCAAATACATCCTACCTCACTAAAACTCTAGCCCACCTAATCCCATACCTAGTCCACGCGGGAAGTCCTAAGAAGTAAACGTGTGGAACCACATTCCAGTCCAACCGCAGATCAAAACAATAGATTTAATAATCAGGTTAGTTCAGGGCCTTACAGCACAAGCATTCACCAACACATCCAGGAACGTTGCAGTATCGACAGAATGTGTTTAATAAATATAATAATAAATTAGAATAGTCGGTTCTGGGATGTAACACCATCCGTTTACAATACGGAGAATTATTAGAAATGAAAAGTGTGGGTTTACGTAACCTGAATCTGATTGATAGAAATTTGCAATCCATCCTAGAATTCCTCCCTGGTCTAGCTCAATGGCTGAGCCGAACGATTCACACCAAAAGAATTCACAATTCTCTCTATTCCTGTAAAACCTAGAAAGCAAAACCCCAAATTTTCACTTTACTTCAAAACTCTCGATCTCCTCCCCTGACATCTCTGTACCAACTATCAAGAAGCCCATTTGTTTTCCTAGAATCGTCAAATTCAAACATTACTAAACTGTCGTAAAGGACTTAAGAAGGTTGCTATCCTTCCAGCAAAGCGTTCGAACCGATTTACAGTTCAGAATATATTTTTAGTGTTACAACCTATATCAAAATATGTTAATTATTTCTATATTTGCAAATTAAACAAACCAGCATAATCTGGACCGTTACAGTGTCAGATGGATATAAGTCATTGTTGTCTGGTTCTTTTCTTTATTCCTACGTCATTTCTGTACCTTTAATGTGTGCACGCCTTACCTTGTCGTTATTCATTAGAATACTGATTGGCATCGTCTCGATAAAATGCTTAATTAGTAATTTAAAGACAGTAACTATTTTACGGCAATTGTCATAAAACGACTAATTGACATGATTTACCTGTTTTCATTGAATTTGACATGGTTCTGAATATTTATTGCAGTATTTGACTTTTAAATTAGATCGATTAATTACATGGCAATAAATTATTGATGGTGAACAGTTTTTATTGTTCATGGAAAATTTTGAATAAAAATTATAAATGCTGTTTCGAAATATTATGATCTCGTGACAAGCTTTTTCCTCTTGGCATGGATTGTACTTACAGCACTAGATTCTGCGCGCGGCTTCACGCGCGTTCTTCTGAAATAAGAAGTAGCCTAGTTCTTCCCCCGAATTACGAATACCTTAATATCAAAATTTAGGTGCGAAATTCCACAGATATAGTTACTTTCACGTGAATATTTTAGTATGAAAGTATGAATTTAACCCCAACTCTTCCCGCGGGTGTCGTAAGAGGCGACTAAGGGATATCCACTGGGAGGCGGGCAGCACCGCCCCCTGCAGAACAATTCTATAACAGAACGGCGATCCCAACCCGCATTCCCAGAGTGGGGGTTATGAGCATTACCCCCCATGAGATAAAGGTCAATATAAGGCCTGCGTCCAGCAGTGGACCAGTATAGGCTGTTGAGGTAAGGAAAGGGTTATTATAATATAACTGAAAGTTCTTTGTTGAAATTGAAAACACGTCTATTGAAAAAGATTTATGACTCAAAATAATTACATCGTTGATCCCCAAACATGGGTAAACATGTACCCACCTTGCATGGAACCAATTTGCATGGGTTTTTTAAATAAAACATTACAATTTCTTACATAACACAGCTAACGTAAAATTACATTTAGTAAAAACAATAGTTTGAAAATACAGCTACATTAAGTGACAGGTCTCCTGAGAACACCAGTCTCCTTAGAGACTGGAAAACAGGAGACACCATGAGTGTGTAAGTGTGCGTGTGTGGTGATAAGTGTATGTGTGTTCTTTTGAGGTTTGAAACTTGCTTTTCCCAGAATACCTCCTAGCCAAATTTCGGCTCCGGCGGCAGTCAGTCTCAACAGAACACTAATAAGCTATTAACCAAAATATGCCTTACCCATTTAGCATGCAATTTTTAAATTCATAAACCAACCTGTGAAGTTCCCACGGTCACTGTCATTAGCTAAATTATTTAGCTGTATTTAGCATTAGGTCGCTGGTAGTAAAGATCAACGGGTGAGAACATTTTTAGGACGGATTTTTCAAGTTATAGAAAAGGCCGGAAAGAGATAAGCAATTATAATATAAGGTGAAATAGCATAAACTACTTTTATTTGATACTTGTAATAAATTATCAAAACATTGTAACATTATAAATTTCGATTTTATATCCTAGCTGAGTCACTATAAGCTAACGAATTGGGCTTTGGGACTATTTATGGATTTGTGTAATGCTGCCTGCGACGCAGGAGGTTGCGGGTTCGATTCCCGCCTCGGGACAAATGTTTGTACGATCTGCAGACATTTTCAGGGCGTTCTGGATGTTTTCTATGTATAATAAAATATATCTATCTATGTAGTGTATTGTATTAAGTATATCAGTTATCTAGTACCCACAACACAAGCTCTGCTTACCTTGGGGCTAGATAATGCTGTGTGAATTGTCCAACATTATTATTATTTATTATTTTTCAGAAAATTTGGTGTACAAAATTTAATATAAAATTTTTAAAAACGCAATGCTAGAAATGCTGATAAACGAAACCTGATAGATACGTTAGATACATAGTCGGACAATATCGTCAACTTAATAACATTCACAAAATACAATGATATTGGTTGTCAAAACTGGATGAAGTTCGCACAGGTCTAATTAAGGTGGAGTGTTCTGAGGACTGATGTACTGTTGCTGTGTGTTGCCGGGTTAGAATTTGAACGACCCCAACTCTTCCTACAAATGTTTTTTAATTTAGTATTTTATACAATATTATATTGACAGCCACTATACAGCTCTATAAATTTTGGTCAATTTTGTTTCGTTTGACTCTTGGTTATAAACATTGAATAAAATTTGTTTAGGATTTTTACAAGAATGGCATTCCTTTTTCTACTTATATTATTTATGAATTGTGTACTTATATGTGTTAACTCATCTGACGACTCCATTGTATTGTGCCGCGCACTACCTCTAGGTTTTATGAGGACATTTTTGTTGTAGCTCTTTACATTGGACAATAAATTATATTCTAGTCTATGATCCTGCGTGCAGCAGTAGACCAATATAGACTGTTGAGGTGAGATGGGGTTGAGGCACTGAGGAAGCCTATTTACAACGATTTGTGTCAACGGGCTGACATGATGATGAAATAAAAGCCGGAAGTGTTACATCTCTACCTGTGCATAATAAATCATTTTGTCAGCGAGTGCGGTCAGTGGGTAATTACAATTAAGGCTTATTAACGCTTCCTTTGTTCTGAGGCTGGGAATTGAATCATTTGAGTTCTTAATTTGATGAAGTAAACGTGTAATTATGCTTAAGTTTGATGTTCCGACATGACGATAACCGTTGCGAACGTTTTTCTACATAGAACATTTTGCTCTTAGAACAGACCACTTCGTATTCGGTAGAACGAAGTACAAGGGTAGATACGCAGTAGGTACTATAGTTAATTTGTGACTAGGGCCAAGATTTTAGAGAGTGACATAGTTAAACCAATGACTAAAACTCCTTAAACTTATCTATACTAATATTATAAAGAGGAAAGGTTTGATTTTTTGTTTGTTTGTTTGTTTGTATGAATTGAATAGGCTCCGAAACTACTGGACCGATTTGAAAAATTCTTTCACCGTTAGGAAGCTTACTTTTCAGGGAGTGACATAGGCTATATTTTATCCCGGAATTCCCACGGGAACGGGAACTACGCGGGTGAAACCGCGAGGCGATCGTCTAGTTAAGAATAAAAAAGAAGCTTAGACGGTGACGATGATGAAAACTATTGTAATGAGGATAATGCTAATGACAACGGTAAAGATGATGATAATACAGAGGACAATGAGGGTGATGTTAGAGATTATAGTTCACCACCATTAGAAAATGTTGAAGATGACGATGGGCAACTGCCACTAGTACTTGGTTATACAATTTGTGAGATCATCATTAGCCAGTAGATGCTAATAAATAGGGTACGATTACAGTTCTTTCAGTTCTTGTGTTATCTTAATTTATAATACGATGGGGTGACGTCATGAATGTTATATATGTAATTTTCTTTGCAATTAGTATCTAATGGATATAACACGATATTGGCTTTATAAATTTGAGTTATTTTGATAAACGGTCTCATGACTATGACGATGGTTTGGTTGTAACTATGTTTTCACTTCTGATTAGGCATAGTTTAATGTTTGTTGATCTAGGATTGCATATTTTCTAAATGAAAAAGTAATACCTCTTCACATGATATCTGCAGCTTATACTAGCCTTATCGGGTCTTATTATTAGGGTTAGTGCCATAATCCCCGTGATGAGCATGCGGCTTGGGTATCGCAGAGGAGGTGTTAAATATACAAGATTGATTCATATACTTACTGCGACCACCCCACGACATATTCATAGGTTACACATATTTATCTAGATTCCTGAAATCACCAATGGTTACAAAAGCCACACCTTTGTTTTACTCAGAGTTATGCATGTCATGCTAGCACATTCGCACAGACACCACAGCTAAAATCGTCTGGGACATAGGTCATCATCAGAATTTACCAGTATTTTAGACGTCATTAAAACTTTGCCTCTAATTTATTAAGTTAAAAATACCCAACTCATATTTCAAAATGTTAATAATGAGCCTCGTACCTGACGTTTCGAGATCGCGCTAAGACTCCGATCTAAAGAGGCTGCATTTGCATAAAATCATTAGTAAGCACAATGGTGTGCGGGCAGGGACACGGTGCGAGACACCTCAGAAATGCTCTTTATATAATCACCTGGAACCACTGTTCCTTTTTGTACACTGTACATCGCCGCCAGCGTATCAGCCTCTAAGCTTAACGTGGAAGTGAAACCAGCGATGTTTCGTGAGGTGTTATAAAATGTCATATCGATAGAATAGCATGAACAGGGCCGCGAGCTGCCTCTCGAATATGATTTATCATCGTTCATTAGGTGAGTTTGTCCGCAACGACAACAGATGGAGCTGATATCACTTGGCAGGGTGGCCGCCTTGTTATTATTTTTATTACCAGCTTCAGAATAATACTTGAGGAATGCATCTCTTAATGAACTTCAACCCTTTTTGGGTTCGACATGATGGATAGAATTAGTGTCGTACTATTGTTGATTGGGGACACTTATAATGGTGGGTCTACCTTGATTGTGCATTGATTCTGATAGATAATAAAATGAATTTCGAAGAACGATCTTAATGGATGTTTGTGCAAGTTCTATAATAAATTGATACCCGTATTCGTTTGCATTGTGTGTAGCCTGTTTGCATAATCCTTCAATTTACGTAAATTTAACTAGTATAATAGGTTTTTTATGGCGTTTAGGTAAGAGTCCCTTAATAAGAAAAACAAGAGCTTGAGAAGTTGGTGTTGGGTTATTGATTTCATATGAATAATTTAACCCAAAGCCGTCAAAAACTTTTCAGTTGACAACCCTACTAAAGACCATCCAATAAACCTTTTCATAGCTAAAGCGCCTCAAATCTACTTAGGGACCTTAAGACCCGCAAACTGATTATTAATCTGTACCATTCTCAAAACTATGTGTCGTGTCTGCGCTGTAATTAGAGGCACGAGAATTTGCATTTCTGAGAGGTGAAAAAGGAGATAATTAGCATATTGTATTTCAAAATGTGACGGCTAGCGTGTGTTTCGTGCCCCTCAGCGGTGGGTCGAGTGAAGATTTTTATGTCAGTTACAAAGTATGGACATGTCGCTTGGGGTGTGAATGTGAATCAAAACACTTCTTCGAGATAATTAGAATTTTACTTGGGATTATCAGGTTGTGTAAATAACGATAAAACGATGGAATAACATTTCGTACTACTTAGGTACTTACTAGAAAAGTTAAACAAATCTTGTTTGTGCTATAACATTTAAAAGAAATGACATCATTAATTTGAAATTCATAAAACATAGAAACAATACAAATTATTATTTTATCCTTATCAATCTAATCTGACTGGTAAAACCCCGCGGTATAATACATAAACATATGCAATTATTATTAAGTATGAGTCACCATATATCATGCCTTAATTATAACTGTACCTACTAGAGGTGTACGCAAAGTTAGAAACATCCTGTATATATTTGGTTTCATAGAAAAACAACGTGGTTGAGCCATGGTCGAGCAAAATTTTTTTATTACTCATCATGGTATCATAGGATGGTGATGGTGAGGTACGTACCTAGTTTCCCAACAAATTTAAATGTCCTTGAAAAAATGGCTAAAATAGGTTAATCTTCGCAATATTTCTCAGACTAACTTGGCCTCATTAGCTAATTAAGTCTCATCCATACTAAAGCAACTTAAATCTTGATACCTATTTTATTTAATTAATTTGGATCACGACGTCGCCACTCGACGTCACGACATCCTACTGACTGACATACTTCAAAATGCCATCAGTAGGATTGGGATTATCGGGTATCGCTACTGCTGGCCCTTTGACCAGCATTGTTCCTTGATTGGATTTGTTCACATTGGAGTTAAGTAGTTCAGCTAGTAGTCTAGCAATTAGGTAAAAGAGGCCGGTGAGAGGTTAATAGAAAATATAAGGAGCTAGAACACTTTGATTTGTGGGATCTGTAGCAAGCGAGAGGAATACAATGTTTTTGCGATATTTGAGTTAAGTTACAACAGAAGATACCTGGTACTTTAGCTGTACCTACTCTTACGACTACCTTTGGTTGTCGTGATAATTAACGTATACCTAACTTAGTAAACTTAATTATCACGACAACCCAAAGTTGCCGTACCTACAAGCAAACGTTGGGTTAACTTTAGCATATAGAGCCATAAACTTTCAACATCCAGCCAGATGCATGATCCCATTGAAATAAATTTATATATAGGTAGGTATATATGTTAATCCACAACTAAACATAGATTGTAGTAGGTATTACTATCGTAGAATCGTAGGGTTATGATTGCCACAGCGTCTATAGCATCTGCCTGCAGTCTTTCGTAGACAGACAATCATCTCACCTGGCTGGAGGATGTCAGTCAAAAATCTGGTCTATCTATAATGAGAATGACTATACTTATTACACAAGGGATGCCATTCCAAAATCCAACAATTGCAAATTAAGTCCTCGTTACGTGTGTGAATCCCGCTATCGCACGATCGAATCACGGCTCAGGCAAGTGATGTTGCAATGTTCCAATTAGTTGCTTATTTGTGTCGTGCATTGTCTAGTCGAATGTGAACTATGGTTTCTATTCAAAGTTTATATTGCTAAGGGGATTGTTGGATTGATTTCAGTTAGTTAAGATGAGATTTAATATTGAGTACAGCAATTTATGGTATAAATCTGATGATTAGCTTAGTCTACAACCAAATTTATAATTTTCCATCTAATTGCAGTTTTTTAGTAACATCAGATACGTAGCTAAGCAAAAACAAGACACCTTGCGCTAAAAGCTAGGCAGGCAACTATTTGCAGTTTCCGACTAGATATAATTTGCTGTAATAATATAACCTTTTGGTAAAGGTACCATTTAAACAAAAGAGCCAACCTAAGCCCTCCTTCACGTCAAATTCTATGAAGGCTAAATGCAAAAACGTACTCGACCTAGTCATTAATACGTAATAGAAGATTCAGTTCAAGGTCAACCAATCACGAGTATAAGACGTATTGGTCACGTGTGGATCTGTACCAGCGCATTCAATAGATTCAATCAGTGATAAAACGATTAACATAGTCTACTCCCATCACACTAAGCAAGGCGGGAAAATGCAACAATAGTCCCGTGCCACAACAATTTCAAACATCGTTAATATTCTAATAAGAAGACTGGGATCCACCAAAGTGACAGCTGAGTAGAAAGCTACAGATAAAAGTGTAGACTTCGAAGAAACCTCTTTTTGAACAATAATACTTTATTGCCTACTATGAACTTAAAAAAAATAAAAAAGTGATGCGTCCATTGCGTCGGAAACGGGGCGTACGCAGCATAAGCGGCGTCGTCGGTATTTACAACATGCCGATAGGGTGCGTCTACTGCTCTCGGTTTTTGCGTCGCCAATAGGTATAAGTAAGTATTTTCAAAGCTCTCAAGTTTGCCGATGACGTCATCCGCAACATTATCTTCGTCAATTGAAAATCCTGGTCGAAACAGAGGAAAGTCGATACGGCGGGAAAGTCGATACGGCGGGAGTCGATACGGCGGGAAGTCGACACGCAGGGAATCGATACCGGGATAACAAATCAAGTGACGTAGATATTCTTGCAGATGACGTAATCGGCAGAAATATCGGTCTCTGGCATTGGTATCGACAGATATGCCGATCTAGTGCACGCTGAACCACAGAAATCAATACAAAACAACAAATCCTTTCGCTCTGTACGCCCCCATACCGATCCAGTGGACTTGTATTTAAGGCTTAAGAGTCGGCACAAGCAAATTAGTAAATACACAAAGTTAAGAGAGCAGGGAGAAAATTTGAAGCTAAGTATGTAAAATGATGAAGGTTTTGCGTGTAAGATATCTTGTCAGATGTCGCTAGATCAACCAAGAATGAAAATCTATTCACTTTGATAGATCCCACACTTCACGCAGATAAATAGAATGAATTAACCGATTGAATGCGGGTCACCCACAGAATGACTCGACAAATATCGACTAGTAATGATAATTGAACTGGCAAACACCCAGACTAGATATCGCTACGATCTATGAGAGTCGACAGAAGTGAACGGGTTACTGGTGGTGGTAAATTACCCCTATTGAACATTGCTTTCGCATGAAAATTCCTACTTCTAATTCTAATTCTGAACTGGGATCAGCACTGACATCTCTCTTAAGAGTGTATTGTGCATTGTCCCCCTGCAGACCCTAATCAGTCCAGCTCCTTGAAGTACCGGAGCAGGAAATTCCTACTTGTAATAATAATTATCCCATCTTGCTTGTCTGATAAACACAAAATTAAATAAGTAGGTATATGTCACGAGTCTTATTTGTGTGTAACGTGGCAGTCGTGGAGTAAGAGTCGACTCTTACAGCTCATTTCAGCTCGTGGATGTCGTAAAAGGTGGAATATTCTAGAGGTGGGAAAGAAATCAGCTTAGTTGTTACTTGTGAGCTATGTCACGAGTCTTATTTGTGTGTAACGTTGCTGTACGTTACACAAAAATAAGACTTAAATGGTCGTATATGGGTTGAAAATTATAATGATGATGACTGTCTTATTTCTACCTAAGATGGTGTCATCAAAACTTTATTATTATTTTGTTAAACTCAATCAGGGATGCGTTTCAACTCAAGAGCTTACATTAAAACTATGAAAGCCCTCTTAGAAAATATATGACTTGCGTTATTTGATGATTGTTTTTTTTCTGTTGTCTTCCGACACAATCTTTAGCGTTCTGATTAACTCGGAGCTTTACCGCTGTGATTGTTTCAAGCCTCTCAAACCTGTTGTATTGAATAAAGATTTTTTCTAGCTTTGTTTACGCTTTTAAAATAATACAATAAGCCTAATTTTAATATAGATTAACGACCAATGACTTGACACCCTTATCTTGATTTAAATTTCTGTTCTTTTCTACTGGTGATGCCTTTTAGGGACACTCTCGACAAGCGAGGGCATGGCTAACGATAGTCGCATCAAGCCACCAAATAAAAGAAACTTTTTATCAAGTTTTGCAGTAAGAAAATGACAATAAATAAATAAATAATGCTGGACAATTCGCACAGCATCATCTAGCCAAGAATAGAAACAAATTAGAGCAAGCAGTTATAATTGAAACAGTTGAGCTAACTGCAGACTGATCCAGGCTATCTAGAGGTAGCCCAACTGATCCATATCCTTTATATTCCAAATAATATATTTATTTATATTCCTCATTGAATGACATTGTCTGATAATATAATTTTTTTTCCTATGTCACTAACGCGTCAATAATTTCTATAGAATCGCCACGAGATTTTTACTCGTAGGGCTTCTTCCACATCTTTTAATCGTAGACTGGCATTGAAAACTGTTAACTGATTATTTTAATGAAAATCACAGATTCCAACAGTTTACCATAGGCAAACTCCGAGGTATGCAACCTTACCTATAAAGCAGTCAGCCTGCGACGCAAGAGGTTGCGGGTTCTTTGCCCGACTCGGGACAAATGTGTCAACAATCTGCAAACATTTGGGTGTTCTGGGTATTTAAGTATTTCTTACTATGTATAATAAAAATATCGATCTATGTTATGTACCTCTTGTAATAATACTTATCAGTCATCTCGTACCCATAACACAAGCTCTGCTTAGCTTGGGTCTAGATGATGCTATGTCAATATTATATTATTATTATTTGTACCGTGTCTTTAATATGCATAATCAAAAAAATATCTTTAAATGTAATAAATTAAATATGGTTAGTTATCTAGTACCCAGTTACCCATAAGACAAAGCTTTGCTTACTTTGGGGCTAGATAATGCTGTGTGAATTGTCCAGCATTATTTATTTAATGATGATAATCACCTCTTAGCCAAATTTTGATCACGGGGCGGTGGACATAGTGCACAAGTGTGTGCGCAAACACAAGTGGCTCTAACCTCAACCTCAACAGCCTGTATCGTTCCACTACTGGACGCAGGCCTCCCCTGATAAGTGCCTTATTGGCTTTTATCTCATGGGGGGTTATCACATCACGTTTATTTCTTTAATACGCTGTACCTGTAGGTAAGCATTTAAGCAATTCCCGATGACTTAAAGAGGCACAATTAAAGAGAATGCGGATTCGATCTGACCGTTCAATGTAGATGGTTCTAATTGTCTCGAAATGAGTTCCTGGAACGGTGTCAATGAGAGGTCAACTCGAGACGTGATTGCTGATTACTCTGATTAGTATTTGATATTGATGAAGTGAATAATGAAACTGTTTTGAATTGTAGATAGATAGATAGAAAACACTTTATTATACCACACAAATACAGGAAACAATACAGATACTAGTGTACTTAGTTTTTACATTATTCTGTACCTAGCTAAGTTAGTTTGACGTGTAAGAAAATTTTCTTATAAATAAATAACTGAAACTGAAGAGAAAATGTTTAGAAAAAAAAGATAGTATAAAGGGCGGCCTTATCGCTGAGACCGATCTCTTCCAGACAACCTTGGGATGGACTGAAAATTAAAGAACAAAAAAGACGGTGGCACTGAATAAATTTAAAGATACCTACTTAAAGGAAAGGAAACAAATACTTACACTGCATAGCTACCATAATACCTACAAAGATTAATAATAAACTTACAAGTTTACTTACTTTGTAGTTTATGTCGAAAGCTATTTATAAACTACACAGATAAATTACCTACTTTAAAAGTTGCCGGACTTTTTACTTAAAAACTGAAAATAATATTTCTAGAATTAGAAACAAACACTAGGTATAAATAAAAAAATGAGATAATTAATGATTTTATCGGGTATTTATCGCGTACGCGACTGATCGTCGCCCCGTGACCCGATCGCTGTAACGCGGTAGAAACGTAGGGGAAATAATAAAAGGTAAAAAAAGGTAGGTACGCGAAAAATATCCAATAAAATCATGAATTTGAAATTGAGAACGAACTGAAAATAAATAGGATTCACGATAAGGTAATCTACATAACTAAAGAAAAGATTACTTAAAAATAACCTACCTTCAAGTTGAGGAAGGTAGGAAGGTATTGATAACAAACAACCCAGCACACGAGTCATACATTTTAAAACATGAAATAATTAAAGAACTTCACTTGACATCGTAAACAAACATTATTACCAAAATATTTACGCAATAAAGGGTATTTCATTCAAGTTAAAGGTCCGCCCACATTTTAAAAGTGGTCACTAAGTGTCTTTAATAAAAGAATCGTCCTCGAACCCACATGAAAGGGTATAAATAAAGGTAAAAGAGTGAATTGAAGGTATGAGAGTAGAGTTCCGTATAATTAAAAAAGAAACAATATTGATGCTCAGATTTATCCTAAGTAAAATAGATGAGAACCCATTGCCTAGACAAACCTAACATAGGCTTTAAGGCATTACTAACCAACCTATGTAATGTTTTTTTTTATGAATAAATGATATATCTATCTATCTATTGTTGTTATGAAGATTTCGATGGAATTTGAAATGAACAAGAAGATCTAAAATGAATTTTGTTTAAGGCAATAATTTTAGTTCGAGGATAAACAATGTGTTATAAAAACCTACGTGGAATAGGCCAATAGGCCTTATAAGTCTTTTATGTAAGTGCCAAAAAACGAACATACATTCCTTCATGGATGTTAATAGGCCAATGATGGTGATCATTCAATATTTCAGTGAGTCAGGGAAAAATTAGGTATATTAGAAATAAATTAAAACTAGTATTTACAATTGAAACAATTGAGCTATTGAATAGATTGTTTGCAACAGGCAAGTTGCAACAGGTAACAACAGGTAACTCAATTGATCCATATCATTACCAGTCGGAAGCGTCCCCTAAAAGCTGGCTGCATTGCCACGCTGTATGGCAATGCTGATGCGCTGCGTCAGATACTGGAGCTCTCGGGTCCCGCGCCAATTCGACCAGACGCTCAGATAATTTTTTTAAAACCCGAAGAGCCTCGGTACCCCACCGACCTAGGGTCTTGACTCCAAGGGTAGATATTCACAAGCTCATTTAATCCTACGGAACTCTAAATTCGACAAAGTAAAGGTGTCGGCTACAGCGTGCTTAGGCGCGACATTACCTTTTGGAAAATCGTTAGTAACGCCTACGGCTCCTTTTACCATAGACTTTGGAACTTATAGAGTGGTACAACAAAAGTTATCATAATTTTGTTCGAAGTATTCATCTTTATTACAATGAATGCTTGTGATTCGATTGTGGAACTGATTGGTGAATCCGGTTATTTTTCAAGGCTAGGCTTTTTTGGTATTATTTAGATAAAATAATACTATGCATTTGCACGTGAAAGATGATTTATGCAGCAGCACAAGATGGCATTTGCGCGTGACAGCTATGTTAATTCAGTATTTTAAAATGTATTCTGGCAGGTAAAAATAAAAGAAAAAGAAATAGGTAAATTTAGAAAAAGTCCGAAACATTTTTTTAAACTTTAATACTTCTTCCGTTCCTTCCATCTTTAAGCAAAGCCTTACTTATCCAAAACACCACACGCTGAACGCACTTAATGTACAAAATATTGTAATGTTAATATTATTCCAAATATAACCTGATTTTCTTCCTTGTTAAAGATCAGACACCAGATTTAGGGTTGTTCAACCAAATTAACCACGATGTGCAGTTTGACTTAGCGCATTCATACTGGCAATTATAGTGATAGAATTTAATGGTGACTAAGTCCTGGGGAGCTATATCAAATGGAATGAAAGAAACATCATTTAAATGGACAAAGTAAGGGATAAATGCGTTATTATGGATCTGGTGCACTTGCGCGAATGACACTTGCACGATTGACACTTGCGCACGAAAACCGTAACTCGTTTACCTAACGAGTTACGGTTTAGAGATTTGATAGAGCTAATAAATACTATTTCATTTCATTACGAGTTTTGGAGCTAAGAAAAATTTTGGGTATTGTAAAAAGTGTGTACGCGTTGAAGTTTTTTGTATGCTACGCCGCCGGTCTGTCGTAGCATCGTAGCACGTGCTACGAAGACTTACGTAAAAAATTATGTTTCTCGTTATGGGGAGGAAAGGGGTATGGGAAAATGAGAAATATCAGAGGGAAGAAAGCAAATTCCCTACACAAAATTCACAACTCACTGCGACGTCTTTTTCGAGAGATATTAGGAGATTTGTGATTTTCGCGAAAGTTTCCATACGCCCTTGTAGTCACTTGCACAAATTCGCACAAAAGTCTAGTCGCTCGAATGCGTGGTCGCGGAAATGTCTACCCGTGAAAACGTCCACTGGCTCAAATGTCTTCTCGCGCAAATGTCTGCTGCACAAATGTATTTAGCGCAAATGTCGTGATACGAAATAATACAATTTAAGGCAAGTAACATACAAGGGATTCAAACTACTTTTACCAGTCCGTCAAAGCTCGAGCTGTTGACAACCCTAGTGTCCAAAATAATTTCTGTGAGTGTGACTCAAGCAATCTTTGATACAGTGCTCCGATTATATCGGTAACTTTAGCTTAATCTACTAAAATTATCTTATTAATTAGACAGGATGATAAGTCTATAGATGTAGGTAGGTGAAATAGGATTAAAATGAATTACAAACACTGGTGGGTGGCTGTTTTGAACTGAACTTAAGTCAGGTTTTGTCTTGTTTTTGAATTCATAGATAAATAATATTACCAGTATCGTATTTACCCGACTGCGCAAGAAAGAGAGTTACGAGTTAGAGTTAGAGAAACAAGATTTCATGGCAAAAATCATCAAGAACGTTATCCTTATAAAAACATGATTCGCAACACTTAAATGTGAGTATCATTCAGATAAATTCAGATCCATTTGATCCAATCAACCGTGTCGATCAACTTAATTGATCATTCAATGTGTAAGCTTAAGGAAATATTAAAAAACTCAAGCGCAATCAATTCAGTGATCAAAACCAGCACTCAATCACTCAGACATACCTAGTGCAATCTGGGAAATGATCTTTTGTGGTAAATGGCAATTGGCAATTTGCTGTTTGCTTCATTTACAAAACTAAGATGAGGTTTCAGTCATTATGAAAATTTAAGCATACGGCGACGGATGAATTTCCCATACAAACGTAGTACCAAAATGATTTGTTATTTGAGCACATTTTCACCATGGTGTGCTATTATTTGTATTAAAATAGTATTTATAGGTTCCTGCCACATTTTTTTCTTCAAAATACCTTTCTGAAACGAAATTACACCGAATCGCATTTTTACATCAAAGAATGAATGTTTTCTTAGTATTTGTATAAATAAGTATTTTGAAAAAAGCTTGTGGCAGGAACCTAAATAAATACTATTTTAATACAAATAAATAGCAGACCATGGTGAAAATATTCTCAAATTAAATAATAATAATAATAAATATATAATGCTGGACAATTCACACAGCATTATCTAGCTCCAAGCTAAGCAGAGCTTGTGTTTTGGGTACTAATACAATAAACTACATGGATGGATATTTTTATTATAAATAAATAAATAAATAAATAAATAAATAATATACATAGAAAAACATCCAGAATCCTGAACAAATATCTGCAGATCGTACAAACATTTGTCCCGAGGCGGGAATCGAACCCGCAACCTCCTGCGTTGCAGGCGGACCTTCGCCCGCTGCGCTACAAGGCCGTAAAAAAAATTAGAAATCATTTTGGTACTACGTTTGTATGGGAAATTCATCCGTCGCCGGAACCTTAAAATGTTCTCACTACCATCTTCAGCATCATCATCATCGTCAGCCCGTATACGTCCACTGATGATGATAGGCCTGTAGGGATGCAATGTCGTCCTTTGTCGTCGCTGCGTCGTCGGTCCATTGAGTGGGAGGTCTCCGTTTCGTATTGCATCGTGGTCGCCACCCGAGAACCTTAACTTCCCAATAGTTCTCATTCCGTTGCACATTTAGAAAAAACAGTTAGATACATAATGAAAACGGCAAATATTAACGACCAAACAACTCACACTGCCGACAAACTGTTGCACAGTTTGGCAGAAATATTATAATTTAATGTACTTTTAAGTTGAAAATAAATGAAATACAAAAAATACAAATACACCCCACCGTTTAGGTATCTAAATCCGCTGTCTTAGTTTCTATAAGATTACACAGGCTATCCGAATATTTCTCAATAACAATCGCTGAGGCGTCGAAGCTTTATGAGAGTGAGGGAATAGAGACTGCACCTGTGTATGCGAATACACAAATTTGTGCATTATTATATGTCCTGCGCAGATGGCTAGTGATATTGGCCACCGTGGCCAAAATTCGGCTAAGAGTAATCACTCGGTGAGGCATCAACGGGCTGCAGTGGCTGCCGCAGACCCACCACCATCTCCACTTGTTTGCCAATACTGCCGTAGCATCTCTTGATCCCGGATAGTTCCTATACGTCCTATACGTACCATACGTACGTATAGACGTATCATAGACATACCTATGTACTAAAGTGCTGCCAACCGAACACTACGTTATCCAATACATACAATAAATAATTACGTTAACCTTCCTTCGTAAGTGTAAAGGGTATGGATGACGATGATGCTTTCGCGAACCGTTCATAAAATACCACAACGTGCAAATAACTAATCGCTCAGACAATCCGTCAGCATCACCAAAGGGCAATCTTCGGTCGATTGGGTGAGACCTTATCTGCTTTTATGGCAGGATCTTAAGAAGATTTATGATAACGCACGGTCGAGCCCACTGACAATTTAAAAGTGATTTTGGACGAGCAACTTTAAGGCGATAATTGCTGATAGAAAGTATAACTCGAGCAACAAACAAATTGATTGAAAGCCGTTATGATCTGACCACAACTCACATGTTTGCCGACTCATTACAAAAATCATTTATAAATAAATAATAAATAAATAATGCTGGACAATTCACACAGCATTATCTAGCCCCAAGCTAAGCAGAGCTTGTGTTATGGGTACTAGATAACTGATATACTTAATACAATACACTACATAGATAGATATTTTTTATTATACATAGAAAACATCCAGAACGCCCTGGACAAATGTCTTCAGATCGTACAAACATTTGTCCCGAGGCGGGAATCGAACCCGCAACCTCCAGCGTCGCAGGCGGACCTTCGCCCACTGCGCCTTTTGTTTGATTTGAAGCTTGTTTAAGCCTAAGCGTTCAAGACTAGCCATGACTCTGCCAATTTCTTCAATAGGCTACTGAACTATAACAGCTTGTTTAAAAAGTCGCCTGTCCAAACTATTTACATGACAAGAAGTCGCGTTGAATTGTGATGGAAATGCTCTCTGCAGTAAAATTAAACGATAACCCAGTCGTTTAGTGAGATTTAAATGGCTATGCGATTTTATTGTATATTCGGGGTTGCGATCTTACAGCTTTATAACCCAGGTGGTTGTCTGGTTCTGAATGGGTTTTAGATTTTCAATTTGAAAAGTTATGGAAGGTTCTCGAAATGCGGCTTTTAACCGGAAGTTTCATTTATAAGGGTTATTCCGTTTTACCCCCTTTCTGGCAAAGGAGAAAGAAAAATCTCATTAGGGACAGCTATTTTAAACGATCAGCAAAGAACGATGTTTATATAACAGCGTTATATATTGAAGTTGGAATTAAATTGATGGTTTAGCACTCTCATATTGCCACTCGCAGTGAATGCGTTAAGAGGTACATAGATCCTGTACATAGATCCTCCTTACTTATCCTGCAATGCGCCTCTAGACTCCAGAGGCCTCTTATCTATGCAGAAAGTTGCGTATAGTTTGACGTGAGGATCCGTAACGTTTTTAGTTGAGAATGCAGATTTATAGAGCTAAGAAATCCATAACACCCAGTGCAAAAATTATTGTTCAACCACAAACATTCATATCTGCTTACGGTTAACGGGTGGTTACCGAGCCAGTGACGTCACGCTCACCCGCGACGGTCACTCAGTGAACTTCGCTAGTAATTTAGTCATAACTTCGTACGTAATGGTCCGATTTGGATAATTTAAAAAGATATATAATTCTTATGTCATAAAGAATAACGTGGATACTAGTTCTATTGAAATTGCTATAACGTTACGGATCCTCATTCTAGGGATGACAGAGGAGAAGGAAATACAGCTAAGACGTATTCTGGTTCAATCACCGTAGCTGAAAGACGTAGAATCGTTGAAACCTTGTAGAAACGGTCTCGGGATTTGTATAGCCAGAAGCCCCGTCTGAGAGCTCTATTTTCAACTGACACTACCCAATTATGCCTCCAAGTGAGACAGATAAACTACCTTCTCCGATATACACATGACTATACTGAAGCCATAAGCTTAGTCAAAGAAGAATTACAGAATGCTGCAGTTACATGATGGCCGAGTCATCACAAAACATCTCGTCAAAAGCTCCACAAAGACCCACGACAATGACGATTGATTTAAATACCTATAACGCTCAATTTAACTTCAAGAATCACAAAAGATTTAATTGAAGCGAAACATTCAAATGTAACATTTGTTTGTTTGATTGATGTATTGACGTTACGTTTCTAACCGGCTATTTAACAAGTGGATAGACGAAATGTTGCGCGGTATAGGGTGGACAATATTTGCTTGTTTAGATGGATTGTATGGATACTGCGAGGTTTCTCAACTTCAAATTATGTTTCTCTTAATTACAGTTTTGTCTATAGGCGCGTGCGTAGGTACTGTTTCTTTATCTAGTGGTGTAGCTATATTTTTTGGAGGTGTAGTTTTTTTGAGTATGTTTTTGATGCAGCATCCAAAACTTGTTAAACTTTCAGAAATTACTTAAGGTAGGTAGGTATTCTTGAGTTATTTGTTGTTGTTTACACTGTAAGTAACCTTTAGCAGAATATTTATTTCATTATTCTTACGAATCAAATCTAATGTTTTTATGACTTTGTCTAGTAACTCAAGACTGGATTGCACTCTTCTTCATAGAAACATTGAGTACCCGTGCTCAACAAACACAAAAGCGTGCGTGTGTGCGTGTCGTGATCACAATCAGGTTATTTCACTGGTAATTATGATTCGACGGGTGAGAGCCCGACCCCGGGTCACTCCGAATTGGGCACATGACTCAAACATGGATTCTTGACTCTTGATTACATCTCATTATTCGAATGTTTGTTTTTAATGTTGAATTGAGATCGTTTTGCGTGTGAACGATCGATGATAGATATCATTTACTTGGATTTCACAAGAACTATCATGATTGATTATTTTGTTTTCGTTTTATTCAAATTGTTTCATATTAATATCATAACTATTTTTGGATACCTACACATATAATATATTACATTGATATAACATTATTTTAAGGTAATTTTTTTTGCTTGTCAAAAATAAATTCTGTATTTTGCCTAATAAACATGATGTACAATATCTTATTTCAGAATCTAGCGCTGCATTTGATGAATATCAAAGCTAAAACGGGCTTAACACAAAAAGCAGCTATTTTTATAGATAGACAAAAGACATCTAGTTTTTGACAGTCTAAATAAAACCTTGCAGAAATACATGTACTTAAGCTTAAACTTACATGTTTAAACTGCAACAGTCTTTAGTAATGGTTAAGATATTTCGTCGTGTGTGGTAAGCCCGGGGTCAAACGAATCCATAGATAAAAACCAGCTTGACTGACGTCATTCAAAGCCCGACTGCATGATTGGACGTTGATTTACCACGCTTGTTAATTTATATCGTAGATAGTAACACCTGTTAAATGATTTATAGGTTTAAATGGTTGAGTGGTTGCATTTTTGTTAAATTCTTTAAATGTACACAATTTTTTTTACTGTTTCTTATCTGAAAATTTTCGGTCACTCAAGCCTAGCATTAACGTTACTAGATTTTCGGTAAGTAGTAGTTTCCAAATATAGAGGTTAAAAAATTGGTCCTAGAGAAGCACTTTTAAGTACCTACTTAAAGTATTTCAATGATTGAATTGTACATTAAACTTTAAACATAAACCTAAACGTATGTATATTAGGTATGTCTATTAAACTTGCTAGAGTATAAATCTACAACTTATTACTTTGGAAGATCCGTCCAAATCTTTAAAACGTTCTAGAGTGTAACTCTGAAATTCTATAAAATCTAGGTTCAAAAGTGTGAAACGAAACGACAGATTCACGATGGAATGGTTGATGCGGCCCACGTGGAGGTGTTGGGTTGCCCCCGCGCAGTATATCACCGCTGCCCTGCGCCGACAGTGTTTCGCACTTCACATTCAGAAGGGATGGACTCAGTTCATTTCAAAATAAATAATGCTGTCAGCATTCTGAGCACTCTACTTTTTGGTGAGTGAAATGATATAAGTCTGGACACCTATGGTGAAGCTTGGGTCCAGCTGGCCCGCGCGACCCGTTCTTGCCCCACTACGGCAAAGGACTGTTCACGGGTGGGTGTTTAGTGGGTTCAATCCCTACACATCCCTAACGGCAGCCCCGTGGCGGAGGGGTAGTGCGATGGCATTTCCACACCCCCAAAAAAAATGGATCGATATTATGTATCAGGGGTCGCTCAGACGCTCAGATAAGTTTTTAAAAACCAAAGAGCCTCGGTACCCCACGGACCTAGGGTCTGGACTCCAAGGGGAGCAAATGTGTAGGCTCTGTCAAGACCTGCATATTTGCGCCTCTTGAGATCTTCAGCCAAATTTGCCGCCGCACCCGCCCTCACGGATGTCCTCGGAAGATGGGAAGGCGCATTTGATTATTTAAATACTATATATATATAATACACGAGTTCAGAAACCACTTCGAGGTAGGGAGATTGTCTAAAGTGTCGTGATGACGTGAAACGATTCAAAAAAATGGATAGGTAATAAATGGTGCACCAAAACTGTTGTATCTCATTTAAAATTTCATTAAAGCGACATACAAAACTGCTTAAAACACAGTCTCGGACAGTCAGGACTCAGATGGCAATCACATCATTAAACATTTCAATCCATAATCTCGTACACCCTTTTCTGATTCACAACCAAACCTGACTCATAACACTAGAATCAATATCTCATCCATTGTCATTGTCGCTTCTGAATTATATGTTCGATAATAGTACAAGTCCGGCCCTGTTCGGTTGGTCGGATGTTGCCAAGAGTTACAATCCGCGGCTGCGCCGTGTTCAGCGGCGGCCCACACTCTGATACCGCTTGATCTGTTTATTCTGGGGTACATTGAGCTATGGTAATGCTGGAAGGGTTAAAAATTCATCATCATCTTTAGCCCATAATAATGCACTGGCACTGGACATAGGCCTGCTATGATGAACACCATAGCGCCATCTTTAGCTTGCCGCACTCAGCATCTGCCAGCAAGGCAAAGCCTGTCGCAAGTCGTCAGTCCACCTGACCGGAGGGCGTCCGTTTGCCAAAACTACATTCCGTTTGTTAAAACTTTAGTCATGGCCATATTCTGCTCTTGATATCTCCATAGTGAGATATTTATTTATCGGCAGATAGAGAGTACTATAGAGTTATATTTTAGAACATGTTTTGAGATACGAGAAGTCAATATCTTGTCTTCCGTTGTCAGGGTTTGGAAGATGTTACCTCTTATGATTTGTACCTCAAGCTAGCCGAGTCATAGCGAGCCTAGGCTTATATTCTACACTTGACTGTCAATTATGTAAAGAAAGTTTGCCATGGCTCGACCAAAATGTCAACGCTAAGAGTTGTTGACAGAAAATGTGAAACCACTCTTTGTAACGACATTGTCGTTAATCGAAAAGAAAGAATTACATGAATGAAAAAACAAAAGAAGTGTGTTTCTCATCTAATGAATATCTCCAGTATCGATCGTTTCATTGGAATACCTTGGTACCTACAATCTTTGGGAGATTGTCATCAATGTGTTTATTGATAAAGATTTACACCTATCAGCACCGCCTCTTCTAGATTCTGTATGTAAAATCTTCGCATTGTTTTATTTTACGAGGTGTCCACACTATTGTTCACCTTACAATAGATTTCATCTACGTTCTCTTACGACCGGTTTGTCATTATGTACGAATGTTGTTGCAAGGGCTAATGATAGCAGTTTTAATAACGTTTAATCTTAGATTTTGTCGTTCCAGTACGTTCACTACCCAGCCTCTGTGGTGCGACCTGAAGGTACACGCTGCAGGTACGAAGAGTTGCAGACTTACAATTGCGTCATGGTCTCTGAAAGTGAATCCTCTCCTGTGGTAGGCGTCCAAAATTTGGACTGTCAGAAAATACCGTTGAGTGGCCAGAGACCAAATTTTTGACGATCTTAAAGGTTTTTTTTGTGGCGTTATTGTGGGTAAATGGGGTCCACCTATAAGCCAAGCCAATCGTTCCATGGAGCCTTAAGGACTCTAAGGTGACGAAAGTAGCGGTCGCGGGGAGTCGATGGATGTAGAATCGATATCTGTGGCGAAGTCTGAGAGTGGCTTTTGTCCAGCAGTGGACATTTGTAGGCCGATGATGATGATGAAGGGCTTAAAGGATCAATCCAGAAACAACGCATATGGTACTTTCTCGTCTTGTATTTTAGGGGTTCATCACCGACAGCTTTGACTTCATTGACTCGAATATCCAGGATGTTATTTTACACACAGTTAATAAATGTGAGACCCTTTTTCAAAATCAATTCTATGTAATGTGAAACAGAGCTTATAATTTTAACGACTATTTTAGGAATTCAGAACATTATCTGTACGAGCGAGGTAATGCGCATTCCGAAGAGTCAACGACATTTTGTAAGTAGCCTACTTGTAAACAATGTGAACGCAGCTCTGTGGTATTGCAAATTAAGTAGCAAATTTATTGGGGCATAAAATCTATGCGAAATAAAAGGACAATCATAAAATAATGTAGGTGTGATTATTGTGGGAAGCTTCATCAGTTCCTTGTTCTGTACTCTAAGATCTGGTTAAAATGCAAAGGTGAATTACGCAAATGGCTGTACCAGAGCCAAATAAAATAAAAGTAAACAATTAAACTTGACGTACCTTTTTTATGTAAACAAGTGAACGATATTAAAATTTGATTGAATTAAACTTTTTTAAATAATGTATTTAGGTACCTAAAGTAATCACACCGTATCATAACAATAAAAAATTTACATATCATGGCACATGCTCTTAAAAACCAGTATTATTTAATCCTAAGTGAAGAGTCGTCTTCATTTTATCAAGTTTCAAGTGTCGATATATTGTTATAACGGCCATGCCTGGGTACTAAAGAGTGCAGTTCAGATAACCATGTGGATGTTCTGGCCTTGTTAACGATCCTACAACCAAATAAATTTGTAACCAAATTAGTCCCAAGCGATAAAATTTATTCGAAATCCACTGAGGAGAGTAAAAATAACACATTCTCTGTCGGATTAAAGAAGAGATACGAGCGAGATACCGGCCCAGGGCCCATCTTCCGCCCGTTTTTAACACTTCCAATTAATAAAATTGATTTTGTTTTTTAATTAAGCCCGTAACGAAGGCTCGGGGCTTGTTTAGGGCCTCAGATCAGGTATACCTCTTAAAACAAGATTTATTTTATTGCTCAAAGCACAGCTTTTCAATCTTTGGTACGATCGCCGATACCTACACGAAAACCAATCGCCTACATTTATAGCGCCAACGTAAAACTTGATTTTGTTTAAATTACAATGTAAGTATAACCACAAAAAAATTGCTGTATCAAATCAAGTACTAAAAATCAAGAGAAAAAATGAACTTTTGTCTGACCGGTTTTTGCAAAAACAGAAAACAACTATCTTTGCTTATAATCTGGATAAAATATAGGTACTTTTTAATATGTAATATTATACCAAATTTAAAACACCCATTTATTATTGTGCTAATTACAGTCACACACAATACAGAGGCACGCTACGATTGCATATTTTAACCCGCAAATGCACGAATGAACGAATCTTTGACGCATTCAAACACTCATTTGCATATGAATGTGTAATTAAAGTCCGTTATGAATGCTAAAACGCATAAGTCTGTTGTACCGTACATATCAGGAACGTATTGATTTTTAAGTTCAACTCGGGCACTGTAGGTACTGAATGAATTCGAGTATTTTCGTGAATGAGATAAGAAAGTGAACAATTTTAAGCGTGTTCTTTATGTTATTGCTCTGCTGGTTGTTTATATCAAGGGCCTCTTTCGTTCTGCTTTGCTGAAAATTAAAAGTAAGTACAACTTCAAGTGAAAGAAATCGATACTTACTAAAATTATAAATGCGACAGTAAGTGTGTCTCGCTGTCTGTCTGTTACCGTTTCACACCTACACGGCTGAACAAATCTTAATTCAATTTGGCATAGAGATATACCGTATATATGAGTATACCGGGACGACTTTTTATCCCGGAAAAAAGCGCGCGATGCCGCAGCGAAGAGCTAGTTATGAAATTGGGTATCATCCTCGAAAACGCGAAAATTTGGTAGGTACGTTGATACTCTTTTCAATAAGCAATATCAATACATTATTAATACAGAAAAATTCAAACGAGTCGAATTGACCACCAAAACCTATCTAGATAATGGCACAGTATTTTCAAACCACGCAAAAGCTTAAAATAAACTGAAAAAATATTCATTAGCAGAGTAGTATACGCACATTCCGCCCCGCTAAACAGCAAACAAACTGAAATATTTCCAGCAAAAAATTCAGCGCATGAAAACTTTGATACGTAAATGGTATTAAAGCCGAAAATCCACTGAATGGCTTTTTATATCGCAATAAAACTGTCTGCTACAAAACAGAACACTTCAATTTCAATATGGCATGCGAATACAGTCAAAGAGAAATGTTCAAATGTTCTCCCTTGCAACAATTAGTGGGATCATAGTAATTACGCCATTGAAAATGATACATCAGGGTTTTTTATTTCGTTTTGTTTCGGATGTGAAACAAAAGGACCCTTTTGGTGGCACGTGGCTGGCCATATGCTAAAGGGTTAAATCTGTGCAGTGAAAGTTGTTGAGATTTTTGAATGTCGCTGAGAATGGCGGAATGTTTGATGACTGTTGATTTTGTTTATTTTAAGAATCACACTTATTATTATAAATGCGAAAGTTTGGATGGATGGATAGATGGATGGATGTTTGTTACGTCTTCACGCCAAAACTACTAAACAGATTTAAGTCTAACCCTGGAATCAAACATAGGCTTTTTATCCCATAAATCAGTTCCCATGGGATAGAAATAACCTCAAAACGTTTCCATAAAAACAACGCGTGCCAAGCCGCGGGCAGAAGCTAGTGTGTTATAAATTTAGAATTGTATAACTGTGTACCTGTTTACCTATTTTATGTGTACCTACCTTATATACTGTTACTATACTTTTGTTAGTACTACTTTTCCTGTGCTGTGCTGTGCTGTTTGTGTGTGTACATAATAAAAAGTCTATCTATTTATCTGTTGAATTTGTGTTTTGTGTTGTATACTCTACATCTAGTAACCGTTTGCTTCCAAAAAGTGCAGAGATTTAAATAATTTGCACTAAAAAAAGTCAAACAAAACACTCTAGTGCTCTCAATCCTATCACCAACCGGCCCGCACAGTAATCGCTCAAAGGATCATTGTCAGCCCGTGTCCATTAAATACATGGTTGGAAATTTATTCCAGCGATAATTGCTACGGCTATTAGACAGTATTTTTTGTCATGCTGTCAAGATACAAAATAAAAATTGATATTACTGTTGAATACTGTAGTTGTTTTTGCTTGTCTTTGGTTTCCTTCTCTCAAGGGGGAAAATTGGAACGCGAAAATCTCTCAACGAATTCTCGCGTTCAAATAATAATTTTCCCTAACTAGAATAAAAAAAAGGAATTCCAGGGGGAAACCCCTTGAAAATTTTCTCTCAGGGGGGATGCTGGACTTTAAAAAAAATGAATTCCAGGTTTCCCCTTACGGGGGATTTGTCAAGGGGGAAAACAGGAATAATCCTTATTTTTCAACTTTCTTAAATTAAATCTACCTGTTGAGTTACTTTTGAAGAGACAGTGAACCCTCACTGTCTCTAGAATGACAAAGATTGTCTTGGCTTATCAAGAAACTAAAAAGCAGTTGTTGACCCAAACTATAGCTAGGGAATCCTTAAGCCCTCCAAGGCTAAGCATAGGTTGTGGGGTTTATAAAAATGTCAAAACTCAATTATAGATCTGAGAACACTTACCATAGAGTTCGTCACACAAATTAGTACCTACTTACTATGATACTGTTAACCTATAAAAATAACGTATATTGTGTTGTGTTGTAACCGTGTATTCAGTGCTTTACAAACTTGAATAGGGTTTTGCTTTGCTAGTGAAAAGAATAAAAAAAAACAATTACGTTCGAAACAGTGGCCGTCGAGAGGCCCGGTGCTAACGCATCTGTTCCCTCGGATTAGAATGATAATTATTCGCCAGTAATTATTGGATTTAGTGAAACACGAGTGGAGTGTCACATGTCGATGTTTTGGTCAAATTTTGAGTTTAATATTTCGAGGAAATATTATTTGTAACCAATTCTATCGAAGTTGCTACGTCACATCACATTGGCACTTTTGCCTGTGGCTTCTTTAATATGGCTTTGTTTCTTTTTGATAAAAAATAATTTAATGACTTTTTAAGCACTTTTGCTTGTGGCTTTTTTAATCTTGCTTTGTTTATTTTTGTGTAAAAAAAAATGAAGATTTTTTAAATCAGCCTATCGATTCTATAACTTTCAATCTTTGTGGATATAGGTATTTGTAGAGTTTACACAAAATGTTTGGTTCGACAATGTTGAGACGCACGCGTTGTTTCTGTGGAAAAGTTTAAAGGTGATTTCTATCCCATGGGAACTGATTTATGGGATTAAAAGTAGCCTATGTTTGATTCCAAGATTAGAATTACTTGTATGCAAAATTTCAGCCCGATCCATTCCGTAGTTTTGGCGGAGGAGGTAACAAACATCCATCCATCCAAACTTTCGCATTTGTAATATTAGTGTGATAAAATGATTTTATTGTCCTAACTTTTTAATAACAACAATTATAATCATGAGACCATGGTAATGTTGTTCAAAATGATTTTCAGTGCCTTTGATCAGCTCCTAAAATCTCTACATGGTTTCACCAAACAACAACGTCCTGTAGAGAATAATAAAAAAAATGTTTGTTGACTTTAGTTCATGATTTCAAATAGGTATTTAATTAATAACAATTAAATAACATTAATAATTTAAATGATAAGTTGGTACTACCAAGTAAAAGTAATTTACGTTCCACGATCAATTAAAAGTGACTATTCGTCTGAAAAACCGCATCGCAGTTCGCAAAGTTGATCCGAACTGTCAATTAACCGTTTACAAATTGTTCTTACATATTCAAATGTTTTGACCCCTCAAAGGAGCATAATCAACGTTGTTCAACATTCATATTTATCACATCGCCCGTGTAAGCGGGACTATAATAGAATAAAGTAGAGGTGTGACGGGTTATTCAAGATGAAGCCGAAATCTGAAATCGGTAGATTAAGGGTTAGCTAATGCCGAAAAAATATCTCTGGTTAACGGTTGTTGTTGGTTAAAAGAATACATTTGAAATACGTCGGCAGGTAAGGAATTTACTCAGCAAAATACTAGTATGCTATAAAACAATAATTGTTTATGGACATCAGGTATTTCAGAAGGTATTTAATACTTACTACCTTGTTGTGAAAAATTTAACATACTGGTACAAGTAAAACCTGCAAAATTACAGCACATAAGAGCTGATTTAGATAAGACAGAAATGTACTTATTACAATATTATTACATATCAATATCAACTTATTACAATTCAATATCTTATTACAATATCTGAAATATATTCCGAAATATATTTTAATGCTGATTTAAATATTACATCTTTGGCCGAAAAAGGTCCCAACTCTATGCAACCCATTGCGCCAGAAGGGCCGATTTAACCCTTTCATTGCAGCTAAGAGAAAGGACTGCTAATGGTCTTATTTCGCCTAATGATGCCTTTGCGAGGGGTCGTTACAGTTACGAGATGAAGTGATAAGTCACTGTATGAATTTATCTCGCTTATTAATAGGGGGATTGTTTTATTTTATGACAAAGATTTACGTTGCGTTCGCGACTGCGAATGTGTTTACGAATTAGATGTAAACATGAAATTTTGAATGTGTTACAAGTACTAAAATAATGACAACGACTCCCAGTTTCGTCTGTTGCTAAATCACTCTAATATTATATGTGAAGGTTTGGATGTTTAGATGTATGGATGGATGGATGTTTGTTACCTCTTTAGGCCAAAACTACTAAACGGATCGGGCTGAAATTTTGCATACAGGTAATTTTAGGCCTGGAATAAACAGTTTTATCCCATAAATCAGTTCTCATGGGATAGAACTAACCATGAAACGTGTCCACGGTAACTAGTATTTCAATAATTGTTATCATTGTACTATAATATATCTTGCGTATCTGGCTTGTCTCCGATTAGACTGGCCGCCGTGGTCGAAATTCGGCTAGGAGACATTATTATATCTTCTCGGTATTCAAAATATGAGAAAAGAAACAAAGAAAGATTTGACTTTGCAATACATCTGTTTTTATTTGTTTATTGAATTAGCAGAACTAACAAGCCCCTTTACTTAATAATAAATAAATAATAATAATAAATATAATCGCGTTGCACCGCAAAGACTGGGCAGTGAATGCGCTAAGAGGAGTTTATTCTGCAAAATAATTTCGTTACTAAAACCACAACTAGGTAGAATATGATACCAAAACTAGTAGGGGTATCTGTCTTATAATATTTTGCTTCTCTAATATAACTTTTTTGCTCGTCATTAGCATAACGCTAACAAAATCAAAAATCCGCTTGCTCAGCTGTCTGCTTAGAATACTAATTTCCCTGTTTTTAGCTAAAAAAACCGTAATTGCATTACATTATCGCCCCTAACCTAATAACAAACAAGCAACCCTTTGAAAAAATAGCCAAGGGCTGAAGTATAATGATCATTTTTTTCACGAAACGCCTGATTACACCAAAATGATTGGTAAGACAAAAAATATTATGGGAATTAATCTTGCATTCCAATCAGCTTGTATGCAAATACGGCAGATGCGTTTGTGCTCTACCGTAATGAGTTGAACGTAACTTATTGTTACTGTACTATAGACATTTATTTAAAATACTGTTTAAACTGTTTAAATTTAATCTGAAAAACACATAATAATGTAAGTGTAGTAAGCATTTTGGCGGAGGCGCAAACGACTTTTAGGGTGTGATGATGGATTGCACCTGAGACCTATTTTGATTCTCAAGATACGCAATCGATTGTTTCGTTTTTTTTGCAAATAGATAGGCTCTAAATCGACGTGAGTACTTACACCAATTGGCCGAAACGAAACACGAAATTACATCTTGAAGAATTAAAATGGCTCGCCTTGACTTGGCAAAAGTATTATACATATATATTGCATCCGCACTTTAATATTAAGAATGAATTAGAAAAATAAAGCCTTACTTTTGCCCTCTCACGCGAAATTGATTTCCTTTGCTAATGATCAACTCAAATAAAACCAAAATAAACAAACGATAATGATAAATCAACACTAAAAAAATCATACATACACGACACCTGGTTTCCTGAAGTAGTAAACGTCAATCAATTATTAATTTATTTATCTAGAAGGTAGTCGAAAGTTCGAGAGTAGTGCGGTCGAAAACAATCGGCCGATAAGTGGACGCCATGGGCGACTCATTCATTTAGGTGTGTTGCGGTCCGCTCTCGATTATCAAGCGCTGCCTAAGTATGCTCAATTTACAACATATGATAAAATATGTAGTACCTATACATAGTTTCTTGGGCCGAGGTGAATTTCGCAAAACATTTCCGAAAACCTTACATTTCTAAAATGGTTTATAATACTAATTATATACTGCTTGTCTGCGTGCGGTACCTAACATACTATAAAACATACTACATGTTTGACCGCATTTGTACTATTTACATTCTAAAGGTACAACTATGCAATCAAAGCTCTGCTGAAGCTCCGAAACTAAACCTTATTTTTTTTCTGAATACTAACTAAGAAATAAATAAAAACTAAATAATTATAATAATAATATAAACTAAGTCATGCAATCTAACGATACAAAATTTAAAGCGAAAATATCTAACTCGTCTGTTTAAATGTTACCTTACAACAAACAAAACAGCTGAACGGAGCTGAATTGAATTTGGCAAGAAGATACCATAAATCCTAAAAAAAAAGGACATAACACTACTGTTTAACCAGAATAAGCGCATCCAGAAGTTCTTATCAAATTGTAATGTACAAATTATGTTGGTTGAGAAATCAAAGCAAACTTGTACACTATTTCCGGTGTCAATAGAAACGTGCCCACCACCTACGGTGGTCTAAGGTACTTATAGAGAGGCTCAGTACTATAAATAATGCTCGAAACAGAGGCGTCGGCCGGCCACCAAGTTGTCATATTGTAATACATTTGCTTTTATTTATATGTGGCTGATTATATTACTACTCTGTGACAAGATTTTGTAAATAATTTTATTTAATTTTATTGATTATCAAATTTTATTTAGAAATTTTTCAGAAAGAATTGTTGCTTTGCGCGGTTTTGCTGATTAGGTATTCTACAGTGATTTATTCGATCATAATTATTGTTTCGTTCATAATCGTTCACTTTATTTTGACAGTTTAAAAATAGAAGAAAACTCACAAACCGAATGGAAATTTATTTTAAAATGTAAACACTACAAATAAAATTCATGACAAATGATACCAACACAACGGGTGAAGAACGAAATTAAATGAGTAAATGAATTATACTTAAATTTATAATTTTAGAAGCAAACGCCGAAGAGTAAAACGATCGGATATGAATACAATGGATCTCGGATCACGGTATCGGTGTCCCGCAGCGCCCGCGCACCTCAAAATAAAATAAAAACTTTAAAAAAATCCATATGTAAATTAAATTTGTATTCGTATGTGGGGATTATACATATTTTTAAAATGACAATACAAGATCATTCCGATACTGATATGGAGCAGTGGATGTTTTACTTTTTGCCATGTTGAGTGATGATGCATTTGAATCTTACTGTGTAGGTGTAATGAGATCAAGATTTGTTCATTAATGTACAAAATACGTGGGAGTGGGCAGGCCACATAGCCTGCGAAGAGACACCATGGTGCAAGAAACTCATAGAGTGGAGACCATGTGGGAAACAAAAACAGGTTGAACGAGCACTAATGAGATAGAAGGATATCAGAAATAGCGAGCAGCAACTGGACTTAACTGCTTAATGAAGAAGGAAATGGAAGAGTTTGATGAAGGTCTACACCAGTCTACTCGTCGACAAAGGCTAGAAAAAAAGAGAAGCTACAAAATAATTAACACGACCTTTTGCGATCATTCTGATAGTGGAACCAAAAAAGGTGCCTTTACAGAAATGTAGAAGGAATGAGTGGAATCAAGTTAGGCCCTCTTGATTTTGCTAATATATACCCGGATGCCTTGCCCTGAGACTAAGGGAAGAAGGGCAGCCGCTTCATCCTGTCAATTTTCAACACCTCGACTGCGATAAAAAAATCCGCAAGCCAAGCGTGGTCATTCGGGCAGATTGTTTTACTTATGTGGGCTGGGCTGATGTAAATTAACTTGATGAGAGATGGTTAAACATGCCATTTAAAAGTAAACTTTAAATCATGTTCAATTTTAATACCTGACCATGACACCAAGATGCATCGATTGTAAATCATCATTCAAAAACGAGGAAACGTTATGAGGCATCTCTATTAAGATAATTTAGAATTTAAATATTATTATTAAATTAACATTTACTCTCTGTTTAATTTAGTAATTTGTAGAGTCAGCTTCATCAAAACTAAGAAATTTGCATTTATCGACAATTTTAAAAATTTACGTGTAACTTGATACTATTGACAGGTATCCGATTACTTTTATGACTATTTTGTCAATCTTTATAGACTTTGACACTTCAAGAATTCTTTATCTTAATTGCTGCTGTCACTTTTTATTTTTCGATTACTTTATTGTTTCCATTAGTAGAAGTATTTGCATACATTAGTAGAGTTATTTTATTTTATAATGACACTTTGTAATTCATAGGTGTTGTGAAATTTTTATGGCTCAAGAGTCAAAGTTATGAATAACATTTGGATAACATAGCATTTTTAGAATAATATTTTTATCATCTATAGTAAATCAAGGTAGCTAAGACTAATATTTCCAAGTCGAATTCAAAAAGGATATAAGCCAATGTGCATCTATTATTTTACCAGCTGCAAATAAAAAAGCACAGATCATGAAAACTTCATTATCAACAAAATTATTAATAACTTTAACACATAAAGATTTATATCGCCACGCGTCAGCAATTTAAATACTTACCCCTTACTCTAAAGCCTTGTTCGTTTTAATCAAATCACTCTGGAGATTTTTATCTTGGACGCTCTTCAGAGTTATAATTTTCTATAGAGCGCTTATTAAAAACAAGTTATGGTCATTTATGGAGTAAGTCATCTTTAGCAAGATAACAGTTCATCACGTTGCATCAGTGGCGTTTGATGGTAAAGCTTTGGTTGTATCAATGGTAGTCAATAACCCAATTGCTTACTAATTTTCTGTCTTATTAATATCCCCGAGCCAAAAATAATCCCCTCTATTAGGCTCGGGTTATAAGTTTTTCTGTGTCTGTAGGTCTGTCAATTGCATCGTAGCTCCGAAACGGAATTCAAATTCACTCAGAGTTTTTTTTTGTTTGAACTAATAGGTACCTAAATGCCAATAATGCAAAAAGTTTGTTATTAGAAAAGGTACCTAACATACTTTCAAAGTTTATCTTCCCTGTTATGTCTTTCTCAATGAATTGTGTATTGTACTATAAACAGTCAAAAACTTCAAAATGGACAAGTCCAAAATTTTACAATACCTACCGAGCAGTTACAAGCTGCAATACCACTCTTCGTGTCATACCTTTGAAATTAGAGCAAGAAGAAGCATTGTTTTCTTTCGCCCACGAGCGCATGCCGTAGTTATTTTATTGTGAAGCATTATAGATAGATATAACGGATTGTAATCATCTCATTGTGTGAGCTAAGATGTATCTAAGGTACGGTACGGACAGACGAAAGTATAATTCAAATCACGAAAAGAAGTATATACCAGACATTATAAACAAAAATAAATACAATGATGAACAACTAAGAATACCAAAACTTGGCATTTAGATTAGGAAAACACTGTATAATGATGACTTCTATCTTATAAATCCATTAGGCATCTAGTCAATGGGATTTATTGAGAGTCATTGATTTTCTCTTAATATCGATCCTATGAAAAAATATATAAATTTATTCACAAAGAAAATTATACTAGTATTTACAATTGAAACAATTGAGCTAACTGCCTTAAAATTCACACATTAAAAATATCACCAATACGGGATATCTCAATGAAGATGATTTAGCATTGTAAGGCCTTAGCCCAGAGCATGGAGTCCAGCAGTTTGTTTTAATGACTCTCCTATCAAGATTCACAAAAAATAATGCCGTATAGCTCACTGGACTCTGTTCTGTTATTGCTCTGAACTTTCTTACTCCTGTACCAGCGAGAGAAACGATAAAACAACATGTGTTTCTTCACCTAACGAATCTTCCTCGGCATAATGAGTACGACAATGTAAAGTGGGCTCGGTATTTACATAATGTCAACTAAGTAGGTGTAGGAGTGTCACAGGGATAGTGTTGCGCTTGGTTCCGGATTAACCCTCTCCGTAAGAATAGGTTTTACGGATCGAGGGCGTAAAATGTATGTGTTGCTTAGACAGTTTCCAAAGAAGCTTTGTTATAAAACAAATCAGTTACCTGTTTTCTTTTGAAGCGTCGTGTACTTAAGAGAAGATGTTGGATGGAGTACGCTTTTTCAGAAGGAACTTATTCACTCTTGACTAGAAGACTCCGAAACGGTATTCGGAAACGGGATTACAGAAGCAGTCAGTTGACTACTTTTATGGTTTTACAGCATTGTTGTAATAGACTACACACAATATTCGTATCCATCATTTGCAGGACTCCCACTTCCATTCCATCTCACATGTTCCTCTCTGGCATTGATCTGTAACGTTTGCAACAACCCTGTTTGTATTAAAAAAATTACAATAGTTGTCCAATACTATCCGTATCAGCCGTGTGGCCGGCTCATCGGAGAACACTAATAAAAACAAAACCGAAGTTTTTACGCAAACACTATACTATGCAAGTGACATATGAGTAGGTTTTTCTTGAAAACGAATAATAAACTTCGATTTTTGAGGTGACTAAGGGATATTTACCATTGGTGGTATGCAGCAAGCAGCGCCCCTGCAGAACAAATCCATCCACCACTGCGATCTATAACCATCATGCCCAGCGTGGGAATAATATAGCGCCAATAAGTCGCTTATCAGGAGGGGTTATCCAGCAGTAGTCTGGTAAATGCTGTTAATGTGTGATGTGATCCGTATCAGCCCGTATCTACGATTGTGAATCATTAGCACATCACTAGTATGAATACACTCGAACGTCATTAATCGAATCGAAGGTATGCTATTGTGTTTGATCGTGTGTGTTTTGAACGTTGCTTCTCTAGTATCGAGGGTCCTTTTATCAGGATTTTTATCTTGGCTTTGATAGAGCTTTAAATAATCAGTCAGTGTGGAGAAAGCCTATCTATTCTGTTATCTTTGGATCATAAAATATCTGTAGGTAATAGTAGGTACCCACTACCCATACATCGTTTGGCCAAGTCTAAATAGTCGTCCTATACATAAACAAATACTATGACTAGTTGCTAATAAAATTTATTAATTATATTGAAAACGACCAATATTATTTAATAACTAAACGGCTTTATTCACATAGAAAGGTAAGGGGGAGAAATATATGCAGGCGATAGGCGTCAAATAATTATTTCCGTACATCCGACATTAAGTTAAATCGAATTTTCTCAAAATGTAACTTTTTATCATCCAATCTCAATTTAAGGCGATGTTCATTAAAACTCCTAGATCTTCCGTAAACCTCCCTCCTCTAAAGGCGATCGGTTTTCTGCGCCGTTTCACTGGAACCGTATCAATTATGGTAATTCCGGCTTTAATTTCCTGGACCAGATTAACTCCTCCAATAGCCTGGTACCCTGGTAATAAACGAGATTTATTAAGCTTTTTATAATTGCTTATTTATGAAAATGGCACTTCATTATTAATTTCTGTTTGAATTAATAAGAACCTAACGTATCTAGCCAAATCGTTCAAATTGAATTTAATAAAATTGTTGAATCGATACTCTGAGTTCAAATTTAAACTAGTTCCTAGGATATTATTCTGCTAAATTCTCTATTCTAATTTCGATAACTACTTATAGTAAAATGAGGTAAAATTCTGAATTATCTCTTTGGTGATAATTAAACCTCCGAGACACCTGATTTAATTCTGAGAATTTTTTTAAAACTAACTATTAGAAGGATGATGAATAAGGATACAAAATTTGTTGGTTATTGTAACAAGTGGTTATTTTAAAACGTAAAAATCATTCAAATGCTAAGCTTTGAACCAGAACTTTCTAGTTAAAACAATTATTCGCTCAACTCATTAAACATTTCATTCACGACTCCTTGAGGATGCTACAAATGACTCACTATAATTTCTATGAGTCAAACTATAAATGGGTTTTTTGTTCGAAATCGCGATACCGTAAGCAGATAATGAAATACAAATTGTTTAAAATTCACGCTACGTTCACACTTTAACAATTTACAAGAAGATTACGAATAGTTTGGCGAAAGGCTAAGTGGGAGTCAGATACGTGTTGTAGGTTCATATAAAGACGCAATAGTTTTTATTACTCGATTATGAAACTAGCATAATTTAGGTACACCACACAAAAATGATATGCAGTTGCAGTATGTATTATAATATTGCCTTCGATCTATGACCATCAATTTCAGCAGTTTGCATCGCAAAGCTTCTTTAAACTTGAATCTAATAGAGAAATATAAACACGGGGACGTGGACACTCACGGTAGGGCTAGTCCACCAGTTCAAAGTCGCTCAGCGAGCTATGGAAAGAGCTATGCTCGGAGTTTCTCTGAAAGATAGGATTCGTAACGAATACATCCGACAGAGAACCAAAGTTATCGACATAGCTCAAAGAATTAGCAAGCTGAAGTGGCAGTGACGCCCTCCGGCCAGGTGGGATGACGATCTGCGAAAGACTGCATTCAGATGCTGGATGCAGCAAGCTGAAGACAGGGCGCTATGGCGCTCATCAGGGGAGGCCTGTGTCCAGCAGTGGACTAATATAGGCTGATGATGATGATGATGAAACATGGGGATACCAACTCATGCATAATGACTTTGCCAGAATCACCATAGTTGGCAGGAGAATAGGTGGCAACGCGATTGGCGACACGAGGAGATACCTAGCTTACCTTTTTCCACCTCAAGCCCCTTTTCCCAATGAAATGATTACTTCTTTTTCGTCCTGCCCTTGCATTACTAAATAGGGTCATGAAAACATGTCATTTTCGTTCAATCTCCTCTCTCAGTTACCATCTCCACTTTTTTACCCATATCCTTTCCTAGAATAAAGTCTTTCTATCTCTATTTTGAATAAATAAACCTAACCCTAAACGAGTAGCATGAAAAGCGCTCTAGAAAGCGATTCGCCTGCATCAACTCGATTTAAACAGTCTTAAACACAATTGAATTACTCGAATTTCCTCGTCGACCGTCCGAGAACAAAAGCGTTATTAAATACGTAATTATTCACATTTACTTGGCGTGCAACGTTTTTAATTCGATAAGAGAGACTTTACATTTGCTGCCACAATTTCAACAAACTTCGACTTCGACTTCATCCTAAGAGTGCACAGCCTATTAGGTTAGGACTTGGATCCTGACTTATGTGATAAAGCCTGTGCTCTAGCAAGATGGTTGTTAAATTTATGAGAGAAGTAATCGAATTATGTCACCAATCTATTAGAAAGACCGGTGTAGTTATAAAATAAACACAGGAGCGTGCTACATGACAAACTCTTTGCAAAATCTCATTCCCCCTTAAGGATAATCTTCAAGGTGGAAAACTGGAATTCATATTTGTCAAGTGCAATTTTCCTCTTTAGTGGGGATTTCCGGGAGGAAATCTGGAATAACCCCTCAGCATTAAGTAGAATTTGGCTATATTAGCCGAGGGTACAATCCAAAAAAAGCTTCGTGCACTTGCGTATTCATCCTTGGCCACGAGTTCCCTTAGCTTTACCTGTCATCACCTCGCCTGCTATGTTACCTGAATGCATTCTACGATTTCATACCCACTGTAAAAGCCCCTTAAGAAAACGTCCGATTTAATTCTAGCTGATCTAATTGCTGCCGTGGGTCGATATAATTTTGTTTACTGCCTTTTAAACGGCCCCACCCACTGCATTTCATTACTTGTGTAATTACACTTCTTTGGAAAACCTAAGTGCGTAATGTTCGTGTTATTTGGTCACTTTTGAATTCAATTTTCCTTAAAAATGTTTCGTAGAAATACCTTGATATAGATTTAGAAATTTGAGGTAATTTGTAGTTTTTGTGGGCTAGAGTTGATTTTCGTAGATAAATAAAATTATCGGAATGGTCTGTGTTCCGTTTTTTTTAATTTTACTTAATAAAATGATGATGATGATGGCTTCTTCGCTGAATTTGGCCACGGAGGCCAGTCTCAACGAAGATTTGCCATATGCACAGGAATAATTTACCAATTTAAAAAATAGGTAGTTACTATTTTACAAAGTTTTTAGAAACCGCGTGTTTATTGTTAAGCACAGTTCATATTTACTTCAAATAGGTAAATTGGCAACTCATACGCATAATAACACGTTTAGCTTGCAAAGTGTGTACCAAAAGCTGTTTCTGAATGTTTATTGTCAAAATAACGGTTGTTAAAATGACTCATTTTGTAATACCCGGCCACAAAATTTCTTTATTTAGGTACCTACATGAGCCGCATACAAATACAAAGTAAATACGGGGAAAAACAAATTGTTTTATTTTTAACTAAGTGGTTAGTAGTCAGTGCATATTAAATTGTGTTCTCCTTTCCAAAACTGCCTAAATACCAACAGGTACATAACTTATGTAGATTACAGTTTAATCTGGCCTGTCAGATCTTCAAACTGAAAAAAGGTAAGTATTTTATTTAGTGATCTGTGGATTGTCAAAATTTCTTTTGTTTTGACGATTAATTTTGTTTTACAATGAATCTGCTAGCTTCGAAGTAAGCAAAGCTTTTGCTATGGGTACTGCGTCGCAGGCGGACCTACGCCCACTGCGGAGGTCATCGAATGACTATTTAAAATTTTAAACCAAAAACATAATAAAAACATTATCATAAACTAATAAAGTTTCGCAAAAAATGTTCTGTGGTGGAAAACTCCTGATTGTTTTGAAATCCTTATCGTATAAGGGTTCTAAAGAAAATGTGTTTTAAAATATTATAAAATTCAAATTATTAGACTATACTAACAATATAACTCGAATCTGTAATTAACTCTACTGCAGTGCGGTTAGTCAACTTTGTTCATATTGCTACAAAGTACTTTAAAAGCTTAAAAATAAGCATCTACGTAGTTTTTAAAGTAAAATAAAGAAATGAATATGGACGCATTAAAAAATACTCTCTCTAATGATTCCTCATTATTTTCCCAAACATCCACAAAAAGACAAATAAAAACTATGATCAGTCGATATGTATGCACAAGAACCAGCTACTGGGTATTTTATACAGAAGTCACATGGAAATTGGACATTTGGACAATTCCGTGATGTATTTACATAGTTATACCCATCTTGAAGGATAATCTCACATACATTTACCGGCATTCTCCTTTGATGCTTGTATACCTACACAGAAATTACCAAAAGAGCAGGAGGTCTAAAATTATAACCTGCTTGGAAATTCAAATCACAAAATGTTTTACGAGAAAAAGTATAAAGTGAAATAAAGTGGATGTAAGATAATGTTGTGCTTTCTTGCCTTCTACAGGACGAAATAGTCTGCAATAGTTGCGTCTACGCAAGCTACCTTAAGTTTAAGAATTGTACGCCTCTATTACTCTTCACAGCGTTGACTAACTAAAAGACAACGTGCCTGACAGCCAGAAACAATCGACCTGTTGAAAAACCTGAAAAGCATCGTCAAAAAAACATTATTTTACCTTTCACATGTGCAGAATATAATCGGAGTCTCCCGTTAATTCAAAATAATCCGACACCTAATAATTAATACATTCGTTTGTTCTTCGCGGCCGAACACACTCAGTTTGCGTTCCGAATTCATAATAAGCAAGGCTTTCCAAGTATCGCGCTGGCATCAGGCGTGCCATCTGACTATTATATTACCAAAATACTACTTAAAATGCAGCCCGCACTAATCCTATAATTAAGTTAAATGTACCTTCGAAGGGTTACATGAACATTTTAGTGTGTGGAAAATTCATATTCGATGGCGAAAATCCTAATGTCGAACGTTTGAGGAACGCCCCATGAATTGTGGGGTTGTGATTTATGTAGGAAAGCTGAAATTTTAAACAGATGTTCCGTTTATGTTGCTACTTGAATAATTATTAGGCAAAACAGTAGCGAAGACGGTTTGAAATTAGAATTTGTAGACGTTTGTATTTTGTTATGCACAGAACTGGATTTCGTGTCATCAACTATTCTTTGTAACAAATAAATTAATGTGTTTGAGGTGAAAATTTGCGGGCAGCTCAGGATCGGACATGGTGGAAGTCTTTGCTATGTTCAGCAGTGGACATCGTTTGCTGAGATGATGATGATGATGAAGATGAAAATATCTTTAAACCATCAGTGAAATAATGTCTTTCCCTGATATCGGTTTCCAGCAAGCACATCACGTAGGGTAAACCCGCGAAAGTCTGGACAATGGCCAAAAACAGGATGCCATTAAAGCACCGATTAAACACAACTATAAACAAGTGTAAGACAAACACTTTATCAGATTCGTAGCTTTTGTATCAATAATTCATACCGGTGTGTGTATGCATCGCCAACCGTTACTTGGAAGCCTTAGCTTGTTCATTAGTAATTTTATCGCGGTATGCTTTGGCAAAACCGCTGGGCTACATAGCGATTGACAATGATGTACGGTGTTGACAAGAATAGGCGCAAATGTTAAAGTTTCACAGAATTTCAAAATCATCACTCGCACTTGATTTCAAAAGAAGACGTGCTATGCTCAGGGTACTATTTGAAAATGTTCGAGCTTACATGGTTGCTTCTTATAATTCGTCTAGATATTGCCTTCTATAATTTCTACTCACAAAAAGTAAACTCTTCTCTTTTTATTCTGCAGTTTTATCTATACAGAGTCTACTCAGACCTGAACGGAATGGTGGCATGAAAAATGCACCTCCTATATTTTATAGGTATTGGAAACTATTGTTGTGATTTATGCATCTAATTAGCAATGCGTACTCTTGGAGGCGTGCGCGCACTCTTAAGGTACCTGAAGCACACTCTTGGGAGACAGGTATCCCAAGATTCCGCATTTGACTTCTCTTATAAGACTAGCAATTTCGAAATAGAAAGTGTTGATTTGTCAAGTTATATGAAAATTGAAGACGTAACTTACTAATTAATGTATTTTGATTATAATACTGTTGTATTACTTCATGATATATGTATGTCATTATCTGTAAAGTGCGTCGTCTTAGGATACCTTACCCTATTATCATTTGTCCCTTCAATTCACTTTATACAAACAAGTATTGCTAAGCAATTCATATTGAGTCCGTGTATTGGTAGTTTAATTACACATTGATCCGGCTTCTAAGTGCTAAGCGATGTGGGTGTCCGATATATGAATGCAAATAATATTGCATACCACTAGGTGTCACGTCGTCTGCTGCATTACCATAGTAATATTGCCTATCAAATCGTATGGGTAAGTGGAACATTTAAGTTGCTAGGTAATTCAAAAGCTGATTAGATTGGTGTTGAAGGCTTTAGCTAGAATTATAAGTAATCTTGCATCATGAGAATGACTTCGAGATATACTTTGGTAATGCATGTCAATCGGGACCATAAAGTATTACTTAACATAATTTGCTTTGGCATTATCAGTTTATTACATAAACCTATTTTCTCAAAACCCTTTGAATTATTTTGAATGGCAATAAATGAATCAGTAAGTTCTTTCCATCGGGTTGAATCAGTTTGAATTTAGATTCAAACAAAAAAGCTGAGCTTAGGCTCAGCGAGTATTTGTGTCATCCATACAAAAGATAACATCAATACAATAATGTTTATCATAACGGTTATTAAGTATATCTGCGGAAACTTGTAATTACCCTTTAACAGACATGCACTGGTCTATCCAGGCATGTTCTATAATGTTCATCTGAAATTTGTAAACCTAGCTGTAAGTTTCTCCAAAATTGTAAAAATCAAATAAATTACATAAAATAAACATTTTAAGTTCGAAAGTAACTCTGTCTGTTACCATTTCACGCCCAAACAGCTCAACGGGTCTTTATAATTTTGGCAGGCAGGTCTCCCAGGCATATAGGTTACTTTTTATCCCGCTAAAGTGCGTGCGAAGCCATGGACAGAAGCTAATAGTATATCATATACATGGGGACAATCTCGGCATATAACCCAGGTAAATGAACTTTGATGTTTTCCGCCCAACTTTCTTCGAAGCTCGTACATTATTTCCAAAAACTCGTACAAAACGGAAACAGCCATTAAAACAACAATAAGCGAACACGTGATACAAGAGTCATGACAGCGATTAGACAAAGGCTTTGCCGCACAAACACTCGTTTTTGGGACAATCATTATGAGAAAATCTTACAAATGACGAAGAATAATGTAATAAAGACGTTCATAGATGTACCTTGTGTGCTTATGAAGACACTCACGTACAAGATTTGTATCTTAGACAGAATAAAAGTACCGCTTTGCTGTGATATGCCGCACCAACTTGATTTTAACTAGCTGAGTTGTAAAAACCTGAGAATTTGCAACACCCTAGACTCTACACATTTGCAAGAAGTTTCTTATCACTCCTAGCGTTCGTCGTACACCTCTTGACTAGAAGGTCAGTTGCAATGGTGTACACGTTATTTTTACATCCTTTTTTGTGTTTACGATAAAAAAACTAGTTCTTCTTACCACCTTAGTCTCTTAGAAAGATCTGATAGGGATACAAAATACTAGTGCTCATAACATCGATCTAAGTAAAATTCGGGAGATTGGGTGCTAGCTTCACTTCGAAAGTGGATCGCACAAATTAGGTGCAATTAGGTTCACCCACCTCACGTCATCGTCGGAACGACGCGCGGCGCCGCTGAAGTCCGTGTTTCGCGTGCGGATTGTAGTCTCGGTCGCACTTCGGTCTAGGTACGTCTTTCCATCTTTGTTGTTCATTAGCAAAAGATTTGCAAAAGATTTTTAATAGCGTGTTCGTTTAGTTTTCCCCCTTAAAATCCCCCTTGAGGATTCCAGTTTTCCCCCATAAGGGGGATTTGTCAAGGGGGAAAACTGGAATAACCCGTCCTTACGTACCATACGTTACAACGGCCTGCTTTGTGTGTAAACGCAAAGACACGCTATTTCCAATCTTTTGTAATCTACAGAATTTTACTTAGATCTATGGCTAACCTATTATTAGAAAGTTGCCTTAAAATATTTCACCGTCACCAACCTCATAGATAAATAATACGTTTTTTTTATTTAACAAAGGAGATCTTTATTTGCAATGATAAGAATAATTCTGTCTACGAGTACAAAACTTCGGCCAGCCTTATGTCCCATAAACAGACAACGAATTGTTTCTAGTGTACATATTTGGCACTGGACTAACTGTTAAGCGGTTGTTAAACATGTATTTAGTTCCAATGTTTTCATGAGTTGAATTTTAAATCGTATTCTTCCACTGGGTTACATGCTATTCTTTAATGCTAGATGATGACCTAGAAAAACATTGTGTTAGCTTCTCGAAGCACCATTATAGATAGATAGATAATACTTTATTGTATCACACAAAGACAGATAACAATACAGAAATAAATGCTAAGAGTAGACGAAGTACAAAGGCGGCCTTATCGCTATGAGCGATCTCTTCCAGGCATCCTTTGGATGGACTGGACATATAAGAACGAAATAGACGGTGGCACTCGAAAAAAAAAACAATACTTACACTACATATACTATAATACCTACATACATATTAACCTACAAGCAATACCTATAAGAAACTTACATTAACTTAAAAAAAATTGGTTGTCTGTAAAGTCGGTTTACTGACGATAGTTGAACGTGACAACGCAGACGCATCGCTCACTCAAGTAGGAGAGAGATGGATGTCGAGCGCTCTCGCTTGCACTTCAAGCTTTACATGGAACGCCTCAGAGCGAGGTAACGCCGCATGACGAGGTAACGCCGCATGACGAGGTAACGCCGCATGACGAGGTAACGCCGCATGACGTCATGTTTTTTCGTGCGTGCAGTCGGCTCTATCGAATTATAAGACGTTGTCACGTCAATAAAGTTGTCGAACTTTGCAAGAAAAGATATGCTGCTGAAGCAGTTTTTTGAAGATAAGGAGTGATTTGGCTCGTCTGATGTCCAGGGAGAGAGCGTAATAATTATTGGAAAGATGAAGTGGTAGGAGTATTTAAAGACCTGGAATGTTATTTGGAGCTATGTAGGCAATGAAACTAATTGAAGAAACTGTTAACTTTTTAATATATTTCGAATAATAATATTCGTGTAATGTAAATTATATACAGGCTGGACCAAACAGTGACGTCAAAAAAAAATGAATGCCTCATCCCCGGGGGTACCCGAAAATACCCCATGTATGATCCCCGACTTTCGTAGTTTTCGAGTTATGATTTTTTTATGTTTTGTTTGATAATTTTTGTTAAAACTGTTTTATAATGTTTTTTGTTTAATTTCAGGGTTTTTGTTTTTGTAAAATAACCCGTAAGAAACCCTATGCATAATATAATCAGCTTTCTAACAGTAATGCAAGTTACAAATTTTTTATCGTAAGTGAAGAATTTACGCGAAACAAAGTTGAATTTCAACATCATATAAAAAAAATATATATTATCATCGTTTCTGCGTGATATTAAAAACTTTGCATGACCCAAAACTTTCATAATATAACTAAAACAGTGCTACTTAATACGATATTATTTGCTGAAATCGGCCTCTAATAGTACTGAGGTGAAAATTGAATTGCATTACGAGTTCTTTATTATGCTGAACAATTTTGATTATTTGAGAAAAAGCCTTATTTATTTGAGAAAAGTGTGACACATAAAAATATTTCTTAATGGTACAAAAATGCGGAATTAACTTCACTCCCGACGGTCATGTCGCGACTCAAACATCAACATTAAAAATCAGCATCGATCCATGCGGATGCTCATGCCGATCTTAAAATTAATGCAGATCATCAGTGGATGCTGATGCTGATCTTCAAATAAATGCTGATCATCACTGGATGCTGATGCTGACATTCGCAAAAACCCTGGTCTGCATAGCACCATTTATGATTCCGCGATTAATCGCAATTAATTATTTAATCGCAACACAATAATATTAAAAATTAGAAAGTTTGGATATTTAGGTCGATGTTTGTTACCTCTCTATGCACAGATCGGGCTAAAATTCTGCGTAGATGTAGTACCTACTACGCCAGGAATAAGTTAAAGGATTTTATTCCTAAAAGCGTGCTAACAGAAGCTATTGTCCAATGAGTTTAAATACCAATTATTATACTTATCAACTGCTATACCTACCTATCAACTACAGGCTTATAAGATTATTTATGGTGACCCGATAATTCTGAATTTCTTTTTTACCCCAAAATGCACTCCGATACAAGTAACATGTCACAGGCACCTCGACACAGCCAAAGTCACCGACACTGCTGTCAATTTTAATTAAATTGCGAATAAAACTGCTATAAATAAATCAATTGGTGAAATAAATCACGCGTCGACACGGCGATGCAAGCACCTGTTTCTAGATCGTGGCCGAGAAATCTTGATCATTCCGACGCACGCATTCGATATTCGAGCCGCATTTGGTACTGCCTCGAACGAGACGCAGAAATTCAGTAAGATAGAATTATTATAATTTATTGTAATATAATCTGATATAATATAATAATATAAATAATAATAAATAATAATTAAAAATAATAGCGTACGAACAACCGGCTGTTAGTATAATTATTATACTAACAGCCGCTTGTTCGTACGCTGGTTAACTAATAAACTATCAAATCACTTGTCAAAATGTTCTTTTTTTTGGCATTTTGACTTTGACAAGAGATTTGACCATTGATTTCTTAAATACATATTTTATAATTAACTAACAGCTCAGCGTACGAACAACGCGCCCCGCGGCCTCGCCCGCGTGGAAATCATACCAATTTCAAAAAAGATATTAGGGTATAGTTTTGTAAAAACAAAATTGCATGGTTCATTATTTACTTCATAATTTATTCATATCGAGATTTGAGAGAATCGAACCAAGGAATAATAAATTTCCATGAAAACTTTATAACCACTTCAGAGTTTATTTTTGGAAATTATAATTACCCTATGTGTTATTCTTGAACCTAAGCTATCAACATACCAAAATTTCATCTAAATCGGTTAAGTAGCTACGGAGATACGTGTTAACAAACATTCACACAGACTTTCGCATTTATAATATTAGTAGAATAGGATAAGAGCAGTAAGTCAAATCAGTCAGACAGTAAAATTATATGTATGTGTTTTGGTTGGTCGCATTAGAATTACCTGATCAAAAGGTCCTCGTTATCGCGTACCCTTGCTTTCAACTGTTCTACCTTCACTTGTTTCTTGTATATTAATAATTGCGATTCCAGTCCAGTCTGATAAGGTGATTATAAAAATTATGCGAAAAACGTCTTCTCCACTGTATTAGATGGACAGGTTGCAATTTATACTCGTATGACACCAAATCCATTGTTTTATCCACATTTTTACCCAACCCTGCACAATTGTGAATGCAAACCGTGATGTTCATTTATTTTATTGTTTTTTTATATGTCAACTGTTTACTTGGAAAAAGGTTTTAGTGTATTAGTCATTTTGTTTGGCGTTTTCCATTGCGTTTGTACATGTTTGCTTTTCTTAAAAGGGTTTTATAATATAAGTACCTACCTCTTGTAAATGCAGGTACGAATATTAACTTAAAGAATCACTCTCAAAAAAACTACAAGACTGATACACCTGAATTGGATATTGAATGATATTTTTATTATTATCGAAATCAAAAACGTACGAACATATTCAGAAATTTAAAAAAATCTGATACGAACAGGATAGTTTTGAGGTAAAACCAAGAAAGCTTATCGTGGAATACAACAAGAGAGGATAATGAGCCAAAGTATGCAAAGCAAAATATATATTCTGCATTGCATACTCATACATTTGTGTAGAGCACATGCTGTACCCAAATGAGTTAAATAATAATAAAACTGGAGAAACAAATTACATAGTTATACCTCAACAGCCTGTATTGGTCCACTGCTGGACGCAGGCCTCCCCCTGATAAGCGCTTTTATCTCATGGGCCCATAAGCCCCACGCTGGGCATGCGGGTTGGGGATCGCAGTTCGGAGTTAGAATTGTTCTTCAGGTGGCGCTGCTGCCCGCCCCCGGTGAATATCCCTTAGTCGCCTCTTACGACACCCACGGGAAGAGTTGGGGTGGTGCAAATTCTCAGGCGGCACTACACAGCTACACACATAACAAAAATACACCACATAGTTACACACATAACAAAATTTTACATGTTCCCTCCCTATCGATAATGGGAGCGATTATACTGCAAGTAAATTGTTGCCTAGAGGATAAAAGCTCTACAAAAGCTAAAATTGGTCTAGTTGGTCTAACCTAGTAGGTTCAGACCAGGTCTATTATTATAACAATAGAATCCCACAATCCCTAATACAAAATTCTGCATCCGATGCTCACAGTTACAACAATAACCATTTCGCGCATCCGGCTGAGCGTTTGCGCATTCAACACACAAGCGCCATCTGTGACAAGAAAGCGCATAACCTCATTAGAAACCTAACACAAATTGAACCTAATAATCTTAGTATACATATTCAAAAGGGCTACAGCCGTAATGGTCGAAATGACCCGCATTCGGATTTTAATAGTCCAATTAACATTTGAAGTCACGTTTTGAAAAGACAATGGCCATCTTCGTGGGGCAGCGTTGGCCGGCACATTGGCGAAGCGAGCTTTCCATATTAATGTCATGTTTGTTAGCGGTAAAACACGTACAGGTGACGTAAGTCATATGGCATGCGCGGTTGGATCATGCTTTCTGAAGACGTGGGCTTTATTAGGTCATTCTTGAGGGATTGAAAGCAAAGATAGTAGACTGCAGTGTCTCAAACCGTATGCCCTTTGGCTAACGATCCTCCTTAAATACCCCCTTTGGTACCTTTGTACTATATGGTATTTAAGGAAGCTTCTGCGAGGTAGCAGGAAAACAGTAAATGGTTCAAAAAGGTAGGTAACTTTTTGAACCATTTACTGTTTTCCTCCAGACTGTGTGTGACTGTGTTTCCGTCCAAACAGCGGATAGAACAACACAATTTCTAAAATAATTTATAATTTCTCAAAAGTCTCTTCAAAGTCGATTTTTTTTAAATATTATTAAGTTTTTTTTCAAAATTTCCATAATAAACTTACCTGTCTTCCAAAACGCACTACAATATTTTTTTTTTAATAAATATTCATAAATGCTTATCATCTCGCTCAAATGCTCCAAGATTTTCTGTTTTTAATCTATAATTGTAATCTTTTAATCCAATTGAAATCAGTTGAGCAACCTCTAAATTATTTACAACAGTCTTCAGTTAGCTCAATGGTTTCAATTATATATACAAGTTCTAAATTGTTTCTATTTACTTGATTCTAATTTTCTTTTTTTAATAGAAATAAATGTGTTTTTGGCTTTCTTCTAAACATAAGTTTTATCGTGTTTGGTGATTTTCGATAAATTACCAAATGTAATGGCCCATCCGCCATACAATAACCAGTTTTTTTTCCTATTTGCGGGGTATTTTCTGTGAATAATAATACATAGCTAAATTAGTAGAACCTCGCTCAAACCTAGACATTTTCATACGCTCCTAGGGTAAGATGCAGGGAATCTAATATCTACTTAGCGTTAAGACCTGATACTGTATACCTGACATCTTTATGAATTAATAAATTTGAATTTAATTTTAGTTCGCATTGATTTAAATTTTGATTTTGTATTTAATTTTAATATGACTCGAATATGGACACTCTCTTATTTTTGTATTATAATTTATTGTTGTCTGAAATAAACGAATTGAATTTTTTTTTTTGTTTTTTTTTTTGGGCCTTTTGGGCCACATCTGCACATATTTGATACTACTTACCGTGTCATTGTCATGTCTCATCATAAATTTATATTTTTATAAATTAACACCTCCTCTAGGTACTCGGCATAGCATCACACCTCTCTAACCCATTTGACCCACATTATGTTCCAGACTCATTAGTAGTTTCCAATTGTATTGTTCTGCGAATATCAGAACGGTTGTTTACCGCAAAAGCCTATTCAGTAAAGCCACATGGAAATCGTTAATGAGACGTCAATTTGGGTCATACTTGTGTTAGATTTTTTATGATAGCTTTTGTTTGTTGCCGTAAAGGTGGTTGCTGTTTTGATGAAAAATGAGGTTATAAAGGAGTATTCCCATTTAGGGCACCAGTTTACGCACCACATTTACGGCATCTATTTTATTCCCAGTTAGGGCACCCAAAATTATATCAACCCAAATTTTCCGAATTTGATTTGACAAAAATAATCATTACTTTTCGCTTGTGGGATTAAAATTTGGGTCGAAATAACAATACACCAATTATAACAATAATTAGGTATTAACAAGAGCTGAAGTGGCAGTGGGCCGGCCATATCTCGCGAAGAACCGACAACCGCTGGGGTAAACGTGTTCTTGAGTGGAGACCACGACTCGGCAAACGTAGTGTAGGACGCCCTCCGGCCAGGTGGGATGACGATCTGCGAAAGACTGCAGGCAGATGCTGGATGCGGCAAGCTGAAGACAGGGCGCTATGGCGCTCATTAGGGGAGGCCTATGTCCAGCAGTGGACTATTATAGGCTGATGATGATGATAATGATGATGTTGAGAATGCAAGGAAACCAAATTTATAAATTCTGTGTCCAGAATTATTTATTCATTTCTTTGAGAAGATTCGGCAAATATTAAAATCTAGATACATTGCATGTCAGCGACGACGCTTCGAGCTCTAAGAGAATCGAGAATCCAATACCGCTACCACACACACAGCTCAAAAACGTGCATTCAAATATGGACGTAAACTTTTTATCTCTAGATATATTTTTAAGGTGACAATGGTTTCGAACTAGCTTCAAACGAGTTGTCCGCGATCTGTCTTTCATTTGGTGCCGTCAATGCAAATTTAATCTAAATGTTACATTTATTCACAAAGAAAATTATACTAGTATTTACAATTGAAACAATTGAGCTAACTGCCGACTGTTGCAAACAGTCTACAAATAGCTCAACTGATCCATATCAACACCAGTCGGAAGCGTCCCCAAGACGCTGGCTGCATTGCCACGCTGTATGGCAATGCTGATACGCTGTGCCAGATATTCACCAGCTCTCGGGCCACGCGTCGCTTCGACCAGACGCTCAGATAGTTTTTTGAAAACCCGAAGAGCCTCGGTACCCCACGGACCTAGGATCTCGACTCCAAGGGGAGCAAATGTGTAGGCTCTGTCGAGACCTGCATATTTGCGCCTCTTGAGATCTTCGGCCAAATCTACTAGTTACAAATGTTACTAGTTATAGCTCATATTTGAACTGTGCTGCAGCGGTGGTTTCCAGGTGTGTAACATGCTTAAGTTAGCGGAAAATTTTGAGCGATTATCGACATGAATAGGTTTCGATTCGGGTCCTCGTTCCCAAAAAACAAATTTGAGAAACGTTTGTCAACGAACCAAAACCAATAAACATGTTCTAATTTTAATTGCTTAAAACTTATTTTCATACAAATGGTCACAATAAATTAAGATCATCTGTGACCGTTTTTATGCAAATTTAGATTTTAACTATTCCTATGACTTTCTAATCTGCACTATAAAAATGTAAGCTTCTAATTTAAAGCCCAATCAATATTGACGTCTTTTGTCTGAAGATACGACTTCTTAAAATTATGAATAATATTGTTGAATAAACCTATCTTGGTTAATGTCTTTTTTGCAAATATTTGCTTGTGAATCTTTTCATCTGGATTATCGGTTTAATTTTAATACTTTGTTAACAGTCATTTAAGCTCCGAGCTTATAATGTATGGACATGTAATAGTGGATTTTTGTTCCTTTTCTAAAATGTTATTATACCTGCTTCTAGAATCCAAGATATTTTATGTCAAAGGCATTTAAGAATGAAAATTTCTAAGTAATAAAAAAAAAAAAAATCGACAGTTTTTGTTGTTTGTTTTTTTTTACGCACTATATTAATAAACACATTAGAATGAAAATTTCGCGAAAAATGATAACAATTAAAGAAAACAATAATTGCACAAACGTAGCAAAAAAGGTTCACAGTCGATGACGACAGACGACAGACGAATGAAAACTTTTTAAACAAAAAAAAATGCTGTTTGCTCAGATGATACCAGTGTCATAAAATATTTTTCGACCAAATTTCTTTTTGACCCTTCCTTGCTTAGTATTGAGACTTGGTAGAGTTTGGTGCACAATTTTATAAGGAAACTAGACGATCGCCTCGCGGTTTCACCCGCGTAGTTCTGCCGGTGAAAGAACTTTTTAAATCGGTCTAGAAGTTTCGGAGCCTATTCAATACAAACAAACAAATCTTTCCTCTTTATAATATTAGTATAGATAATCGAGCTTTATAGATAGTTACTATATTTTATTAAGAACGAAAACTATATTTTATAAAGACAAAGAAGAAAAAAAAGAAACTACTACTACTAATATTATAAATAAATAAAAATAAATAAATAATGCTGGAAAATTCACACAGCATTATCTAGCCCTAAGCTAAGCAGAGCTTGTGTTATGAGTACTAGATACATGATACACTACATACCCACAATATATATTTTTATCATACATAGAAAACATCCAGAACGCCCTGGACAAATGTCTGCAGATCGTACAAACATTTGCCCCGAGGCGGGAATCAAAGCCGATTTGATAATTTACACATCACGTCCAACTAGAAAACAAAACATTATTCGCCTCTAGAACCAGTGGTTCTAGAGGCTTGTAGGCATAACGCGTAAGAAGTCATGGGTTAAGCTAGGTTCACATTGCTGTGTCGGGGTGTGTCTTGGCGCGCCAGAGCGCAATCGGTTACGTTCATTACCTATTATACCGTTCACATTAGTAGGTAGTGTTGGGGCACCCCAACACAACCTACTAATGTGAATCTAGTCATACGTAATGAAGGCAACCGATTGCGCTCTGGCGCGCCACGACACACCCCGACACAGCAATGTGTACCTAGCTTTAGAGCTAGTATTTTATAAAGAAACTCTATAGAAAATAGATCACCCGTAACACCTTGTGACGTTTTCATTTCCACCAATGAAACGGCATCAGCTCTACTTTGTAACGAATCCTATGGATTACATCCAAAGCTTGATCCAATCATTGTTGTAATTCATCTTGATTTATTATTGCGTGTTGCGAACGAGAATCGTAAATTAGCGGGTTAACTACTAAAACAAAACTACTAACTAAGCTTTGACATCGAAGCGTCGTCACAGTTTTTACTGCTTTTAAATATTTGCATAATGTTGCGACTGTAATCTTGATTGCCTTTCTTTATTTTTTTCAAGCAGTGTTACGAGCATCGAACTTTTTTACTACCTAGTTAACATTTACATAAATATCTACCTGTCATATCAATAGGCTTGTTTTCCTAGTCTCGAGTCTTCTTTCTATTGACGAAGAAAAAGGCTAATCCATACCAAGTGCCTTACCATCACACTAATATTATAAATGCGAAAGTTTGGATGGATAGATGGATGGATGGATAGATGTTTGTTACCTTTTCACACCAAAACTACTGAACGGATCAGGCTGAAATTTTGCATACAGGTAAGTTTAACCGTGGAATCAAACATAGGCTTTTTATCCCATAAATCAGTTCCCATGGGATAGAAATAACCTCAAAACGTTTCCATAGAAACAACGCGTGCGAAGCCGCGGGCAGAAGCTAGTTAAGCATAAAAGATTCACATAATTATACGGGTATCATAGGTACTCGTGTCTATATAAATTATGTATAATTGCATTGATTTAACTATATTATTAAATTATAACATGCATGTTACGATTAGTTGAGTTGCCTTGTTTTTTGCGCATGTTGTGGCTACCTGTAATTTACAGTGCACTAGTTTTTAAGTTTTTTCGTATTATTTTTATGATCTCTTGTGTTACTATTAGTTGGTTGCCCTAAATAAATAAATAAAAGATACCTACAGCACCTCATCCCACCCCATTGCCGCATAGCACAGAAATTGTCTAAAACATAAACTAACAAAATAGATGTAAATTTTGTGTAAATACTAGAATGTCTTTTTTGAAAGAATATTACAATCAAATAATAGAAACAAATTAGAGCTAGTTTTTACAATAGAAACAATTGATCTAACTGCAGACTGTTGCAAACAATCTACAAGTAACTCAACTGATTCATATCAATCGGAAGAATGCTTCCAACCAGTTGGAAGCTTCCCCAAGACGCTGGCTGCATTGCCACGCTGTATGGCAATGCCGATGCGCTGCATCACGGGTCACTCACGCGTCGCTTATAATATATAACTATGCAGAATTTATCCAAAATAAACCACCAAGAATGTGTTTAATTAATTAACTTAAAATTAAATGCTAAAAAACATCAATTCCCTTTTTCCCGTTAACCAAGATCCTCGTCATTGGATTTCACCTTCGCACTGGCCTAGTAATAGTATAGTGCATTTCTTATGGCAGTTAATTGATCCGCGACTTACATCCTACTCATTGACTTTTATACGAAAATCTCATAATCCTCACTACACATTGCGTTTTTGATTCAATCTTTGAGTTGTATGAACCAATTAGCCAGCAATGGTTGTGATAGTAGAACAAAATATGGTGTAAATTGTAGGCTGCGCATCGATAATAAGGTTACCGACTGAGATTTCTCGTTTTCTTTAATTTATTTTCCTTCGGGAGGTGTCTAATGACCTGTTGCGTGTGGCCCGACATTTTTATCGGCCACTTTGACAATATTTTTCGATTACTAATATGGGTACTATTGATGATTTGATACCCACCAGGAACAATATAGGTATGGTAGATTCTATATTATTAATAGGCTGATGATATTATTAATAATAATTAATAATTATTATCGACAAAAGGATCTTCTATTGGTATCAGCCTAACCTAAACTTATTAAGTTGCTTTACCATAAAACCTCTAAATATCCTAGGAATAAAACCGAAAATAGTTCCCGATGTTACGGTAGGTAGTACATAATATATTTATTTTATAGTGTTTTATAGTGTCGACGTATGTGGCACGGCGGCGGGCGAAGGTCGTTCTGCGACGCCGGAGGTTGTGAGTTCGATTCTCACCTCGGGACAAATGTTTGAACGATCTACAGAAAATTTTTTCGGGTGTTCTGGATGTTTTCTACGTATAGTATAATAAAAAATATCCATCTATGCAATGTAAAAATAAATATCAGTTATCTAGAGTCCTTAACGAAAACTCTGCTCTTAGCTAGGGCTAGGTAATGTGGTGCGAATTGTCCAGCTTTATCAGTCGTTTTCTGTATACGTTGTCATTTTTGACAATTTTGGTCATTTCTGAGATCAGCTGTCGTTTTTGACATCAGCTGTCATTTTTGACATAAGATGTCATATTTGGCATTCACTGTCATTTTTCAAAAATGTACGTTTCAAATTTGAAACAATAAATTTGAAACGCGTGACCCGAGAGCTGGTGAATATCTGGCACAGCGTATCAGCATTGCCATACAGCGTGGCAATGCAGCCAGCGTCTTGGGGACGCTTCCGACTGGTGTTGATATGGATCAGTTGAGCTATCTGTAGACTGTTTGCAACAGTCGGCAGTTAGCTCAATTGTTTCAATTGTAAATACTAGTATAATTTTCTTTGTGAATAAATTACTAACTGTATTGGTCCAATATTTATAAATTTGAAACGTAAACTATTTTGGATAATTCTAAAGAAAAAGTACTTAGTAAGAATTGGACGAAACGCGTTTTGGACGCACCGCTAACAAATCATTTATTTATGTAGTGTGCATACACTGTCCACCAAATTTGGGTTTTGGGTTTTCTGTCAGCCATGTTACCATTTATATTTAGATAGGTACAGGATTCGTATCGCAAGCGGCAGAGGCGGAAGCACCCTGAGGGTTTTAGTGGTGTTAGAGTCCCACATCATCGTACTGTCTCCCCGTGGCAGTACGATATGCGCGCGTTTCCCTCAGGATAAAAAAAAAAAAAAAAAAAAAAGGATTCGTATCGCAACGCAACCTATAACGTTACTACACTTCGTGAAGCGCAGAATACTAATTCAGTATGTAACTTGTATGAATGGAGGTTGATAAATAAAATTGAATATTTAACACATGATAAAGTGACAATTTGAATAATTCTCTAATAAATAATTACTGGTGAGTATCGTTGTCCCACTATTACTTAACATAATGATATTCAATGCTTAGGAATTACCATTAGTCATATTAAAATCAATTTAAAGGCATTCCAGGACATAGAGGTAGGCTTATACGGAAATTATCAAGAAGCGTGTCGACATGTTAATTTGCTAATGCTTTGGAAATTGCATGGTAGATGCCATTTATAATATTATTATCCGTTCTTTTAAGTATTAGTGATTATGACTTTGCAATCACTAATTCATTTAAATAGACATTTCGTTTTCTACTTTCTTTTCAATAATACTATACTAGAAATAAATGTTTTTTTTTTTCTCTTACAGCGATTTAAATTTGCAGTTTATTTATTAACAAAGAATAATAATTGAATAAAATAATTAAAACTAGTATTAAGATAAATTAAAATTTTAAGATGTTAATTTTCTTGACGATAATGTTCTCAGGTTTTCCACATCTAGTTTTATCAACCAACTTTTTAAAGGCGCTACAATCATTCCATGTTTAGTACGTGGACATAAAAAGATTAAAAACAAAATCCGTGTCCCATCCTCAGTTGTTAAATAAACAGTCAGGGCCGCCATTAAGGTCCGAGCCTTCGGTTGTATTAATTTGTATTTAAGTGTATTGAACAAGATAAAGTAAATATATGGGCACAAGTTGACCGGGTCGAGGCTCTATTACGTGAGGAGCTTGCTTACGAGAACAGAGTTCTTGAACTTGGTGACGATCTTGAAATTTTGAGGCAAGAACTTCTTCTGGGTTGGATGGTCTAAGTTAAATATTTCGAAGCGGGGACTTCCCCCACCTAATTCCGGTTAGACTATCTGCATCAATGTCTTGCTTAGAAAGTTGTACCTAGGTCGTGTACATTATGGCTATAATTGACCTAATAAACAAAAGAAAATCATTTTTTTGCAAGTCTCCGCTTAGACTGGCCCTCGTGGCTAAAATTCGGCTAAGAGGACATTATCATGCAATAAAATACTAGACAGATGAAACTTAGTCAAACCAACTTAAAATATTCGCCATACTTTGATCTAAATGAGCTAGATTTTTCCAGAAGACTGAAACCTATTTGGGAAAACATTAAATGTTTTCATGACTTATCAAAATGTATCCGAATTTCATCATCACTATCATCAGCCGATATTATGCCGATATTATGTCCACGGCTGGACATAGGCCTCCGATCATAGGCATCTAAATTTCTGTGATTAAAACTCTGCTTATTCTTCCTCACGTAATAAGACCGTTACCATCAAGAGAAGCAAGAGGGTTGACACCTCTTGGTACTCATTAAAGGTGAAAGTTTACACAATGAAACCAATATTTACTTGTCACACTTATACCTAAAATATCATACAAATAATGTATGAGAAATAATTGTTTCTGATAACACTTCGTGCGTGAGATTGCGTTTATGACTTTTAAAGCCATTCTGTTGTCTCATTATTTTATTGAACGAATTTACGAGTCATTTCTTTTTGAGTTTTATAATTTTTTTGTCAAAGCTAGGTCCGTCAAAACTTGATTAAGGTTATAAGGTCTTTGACATCCCAAACCCACATAAAACGTGAAATCAATCGCATAAAATTTTAGTGTTTAAAAGTATTTAGTTTCAAGTAATTAATATGCAAATGATTCAGTATTTAAGACTTAAGATCGAAATTAACCAGTTTAGTTTTATGTTTGTAAAGGTACGTAAACAAATCGTACATACCTAGATCTGTCTCCCAGCGTATAATGAACCTAACAGCTACTAACTTAAAAGCTTAATATACGAAAAAACTTCAACAATCATTTACTTATATCTAAATCAATGCCGTATATTTTCTTTCGGGGACCAATTTGTCACAACTAAGACTTTCAGTTTAATCTTTATTTGAGAATTTAGTCCGTAAACATTTTGATAATGCTCTTGTACATGCCACGGATCAATAAATAAAACTATCGATATCGATAAACGTTCGAGACAACTTAGTTTAGTTTCTTCGGACCAGACAAAATAGGACGCTCTTTTAAAAGGGGTCTTGTTTGATGAACCACTAACACTCACTAGTACCTAGATAGTTAGATAGAAAACTTATAATACACACTTAAACCAAGAAACCATAAAAAATAACATAAGTGACAATTTGTAGACGTATCGCTCAAGAACGATCTCTGCCAGACAATCATGGATAGGATCGTCGGATATAGGTACGAGGGGTAACTTATAAAAATCAATAATAACTAGTTAACAAGACAAAATTAAAATTTTAAAAAACCCGCTGACGTTTATTGGCTCATCAGATTTTCATGAAACATAGCTAAGAACACTCGGGATAAAATTATCTATGACACATAAAAAACTAAACGAAAATCGGTTCATCCGTTTGGGAGCTACGATACCACAGACAGATACACAGATACACAGACAGACACGTCAAACTTATAACACCCCTCTTTTTGCGTCAGGGGTTAAAAAAAAATAGTTAACCAAGCAATGGTGTTGATAGTATGAAGGTTCGGGCTGTCGTTGAAATAGCAGGCACACGTGGGACCTTTTTCTTAAGCTGAAAGAGATCTTATCAACGTGAAAATGGCTGATAGGATCACTTTCAGCTTGAGCTTCAAACAAAAAATCTCAAAAAAACTTCGATGACGACACTGCACACCCACCGTACTCTATTTAGTTGGCCGTCCGTCTTCCCTAGGGGTAGGGCCTGGTACAAATCATAAGTATAAAATAAACCCTTATAGATAACAAACTAAAGGTGTCCAAACATTTCCAGATTAGAATGTTGTAAAAAATCTTCCACCACACGATCTAACAGTTCGAGAATAATAAAAAAAGTATTACTATAATCCTGTAGTCTTCATATAAATAAATTAGAATTTAATCTATATGAAACACATTAAGTTAAACCAACAAATATAACTGGACATTATTTACGGCCATCAGCTATGCGGCGAGGAGAAAACAAAATGAGTAGGCGCGTGTTGGGACTATTTGAAAATAGGATTCCGTACTCTATTTAGTTGGTGTAATTTTTTTTATTCAAATAGAAAAAAGAACAACGTAAGCTTATGTTTCGAAGTCGTTGGGTGATAGGGTATTGCCACTAGTCGCTCAAATTCAAGCACCGGGTTATCATTTGATTCGTTTCGGTAGGTACTATTAAGGTATTGATCCTAGGAATCAATATCTTAATAGTACCTACCTACCTTAATAGTTCATTACTTTATTTAATTTCCTATTTTTACCGAGTTATTCCTTTATAGAATCCAACCAAAGAATCCAACCAAAAAAAATGTGTAGCATTTGCTTTGGTTAGATTCTGTAGGTGCCATGGGGCAGGCAGGTACCTACTTTGTGACGTGCAAATCGCCACAGGGAAGCTGCCGGAAGAACTGTCAACGGAACCCTAATAAAATTCCTTATAATGACAAAGAATTAGTGTATACCATACATTCCCCGGCGAGTTAAAATTAACACCGCCTCATTTGAGGCGAGAGAAATTAAAACGCTTTATCCCTTTTTATGTGGCATTTATGTTGGTCGTAAAAATGTGCCTGTTTTTAAGTTGTCGCAGGATCGCCCGCTTGGATTGGATTTAAAAGTTTAGTTTGAGAAATGGTGTTTTTGTATAAATTAAACAAAAAATAGTAATAGTAGTCACCTACTATTACTATTTTATCTTAGTTTGGTGTGTTAAAAATATAAATTGTAATTAGTTAGTGTAATTGGCAATCGCCGTTCTAATTAATTTATAAATAAATGACTAAATAAATGACTAAATGACCTACTTGTTACTAATGCGGACATTAAAAATACATGTCATGCATTATGGGTAGGTATTCATGTTATTGTTTTTACTTTCCGTTAGGTTTTGGTGCCAAATACATTTTTACTCTATTCTGTTTATTTCTTGTCTTAAAGGTGAATTACATTTTATAAAAGAGCCCCAATAACATCGATCAAGGTATTCGCTGGTTCTAGAAGCACTTCGGGCAACCGAAGGGCTTTTAGGGCCGACAAATTCGGCTGCAAAGCCGAATCGACACTCCTGACTGACACTGGCAGAGTCGTAGCGAAAAGCAAGCGGCGCCATTAAGAAAGAAGTTGAAGTAGGCAGCGCGAGAATGATTTTAGGGTCAGGCAGCGCTGGCGCGTCACGGGTGTTCCTCGATAACGTGAGCGTCTCAAGTAAACAGCGATATCTCAGAATGTTTGTAAAGAAACTACCTATGTTTTATATGTTTTTGGCAATTCCAAAAACATAAATCATAGGTAGTTTCTTGTTGAACTAATCTTAAATTATAAAAAAAGTATAAAAGTTGGTCCGATTAACTTATATTTTTCAGATAATTAATGTGTAATTGTCGCCTCTTACGACATCCGCGGGAAGATTTGGGATGGAGCAAATAGTTTAGATCTCGCTCTCGCTTATTTACGAAAGGGCCATTTTGGAACGATTTTTATGACTCTTGACTTTCAATATTTTAACATATAGTAAGTAATAACCATTTTAAGAATCGTCAAGTAGAATTATTAACAATCTAACATCATCTTTCCGAAGTGATAAAGCAGCTGAACTTCGTACATAATTTTCTTTCGATTAGAGTAGGTACCGATCAAACGAAACGAAAAAAAATTCGTAATGAAAGTAGGTCTTTAGTATAAGAAAGACAAAAGAAGATCACGCCAGGTTTCAGTTCCCTAATTACCCAATAACTAAGGGATTATGAGAATTGCAGTTCAGACTTTGTCTTTTTTTTAAATAATTTTTAAGCGTCCTGGGGACGATTCCTACTGGTATTCATATGGACAGTTGAGCTACCTCTAGATTGTTTGCAGTTAGATCAATTGTTGTAATTGTGAATACTAGTTTTAATTTGCTTCTATTATTTGATTACAATTGTTTTGGTTATTAAAGGTATATTTAGGCTACTTTGTTGGACGTTAACGAACTAAAAATAAAACAATTATCACGAAAACTCTTTGATATCGAATTGTAATAACGAATATTTTTGTGAAAAAAGTCAGTCCTATGAAGACATTTCTAAGCTATCCAATAATTTATTGCAACCTAGGTTCGTAAATTATTATTTTATACTTATTTAAATGTCATTATTAAAATACCTACAAATCTAAAATGAACTCAACCGCAACGGGAGGCCACGATAAATAAGAAGTTGATTAAACTTAAAATCAATAAAACAGTAGGTGTCACCGTAAAACATGGGTGCTACCACTAAGAAAACTCGATTTTAATTCTCGCTAATTTTGTTATGACTGAATTATGGCCAATCAACGGTATTTCGAAGAATGTTGGATGGGGCTTGCCCTAAATTATTGATTTAGTATTCATTTAAATTATACAAAAACAAATCAATAATTCTGCTTAAAATATTTATAATGCTTGGTTTAGTTTAGTATATTTTAGTATATTATAATAGATAAATAAATAATAATAGACAATGCTGGACAATTCACACAGCATTAACTAGCCCCAAGCTAAGCAGAGCTTGGGTTATGGGTACTAGATAACTGATATACTTAATACAATACACTACCTACATAGATAAATATTTTTTATTATACATAATATTATATCGGATTCACTGCCAGCCTCGGCAGTGTGACCCGCAAGGGTGCGCCGCCGCCGCGACAAAGGGACAAAACTGACAACTGCGTCTTGGGCCATGAACGTGTTAAAGATACATGTATGCATAATGTTTATAGCAAGGAATCCTTAAACTTTCGCGATTTGTTAACATAGTTAATGATTTTATCGGGTATCGCGTACCTTTTGTTTTATTTCCCCTACGTTTCTACCGCGTTACAGCGATCGTGGTCACGGGGCGACAACCCCGTGACCACGATCGCGACCACGATCGAAGGTACGCGATAAATACCCGATAAAATCATTAACTAAGGAATCCTTAATACATATCTAGGTGAATCGCAGGTTGGCCACGCTTGGCCAGCGGATTATTGATTACAATAGCCTTCCTTTGGTAGGTTCCCTTAGTTAACACTTACCTACTACTATATTCACAGGCTGCATTTGAGGATTGATTGTTACATTGCGTTAACCACGGCCAGATACCTACCTATTGTATAAAACACCAATAAAATAACCATCTCATAAAAACGTTATTTATCGCAAAGCAGACACACATAGCCCCGCCTGCACAAGGTTTATTAATTTAGTTACATACATAATTTGAATTTGACGTACTTATTTGTTTGGTTGAAAACTCACTAATCATATTTTAGCCAGGGCTAAGTGTCTGTGAACAAGAAATAACATAACTTTAAAAATGCCATAACTCAAAGTATTCAAAAGAATCCAGCATCTTCAAACCTTCAAACAATAGTCTCATCTCTCCGTAATTAGAGATGCAGCATTCCAAGCAATCTTTAGATCGATTAGGGTTGAATAAACAATGCCTTTTTATTTTGATATGTAAGTTATTAATCAAACACACGCCGTTAGCAGAGTTCATTTATCAGCGCAGGCGCACGACGCCATTGTGCGTCCATTGGTTTAATTGTTACTTTATCGGATTCCAATATGGCTGACACGCGTTGGTAATTAGTCTGTTGTGTTGCTTTTACTAATCATTTTGTAAGGCTCTATAGATTTCTTTGTTTTTTGTAGAACAAAAACAGTTGGAGTTGAAAACAACGTGTCACGAGACCACTTTCTTTTTGTAGGAACTAATTAAAATAATCAATGGAATTCTGTAGGTAGAAACTAAGATAAACTTAATGTGTAGGTCGACATCAACTCACACTTTACCTTCAGACACTCTCTCAAATTAATCTCTTACATTACCCAAAGAAAAATACTTGATCTTTTTTAACCATTTTGAAAGTACCAATTCAATAATCGTAGGTAATCTGACAAGCCAAGGGCTGAATTTCTTCAAGATCGGATTACAAATCGTTTACTAATAAGTCTTATAACACCATATCATATTACATTTCGTGTGAGGTAAAGTGTTCATTTGCATGTGCTTTCCATATTTTGGTGTTTGAGTGATGCGTTAAAATAACAGTCGTGGCGTAATGATGATGTTTAGAATTCTTGTTTTACAGACTTGTCACAGTACGGGGTCTAAAATTCTTCAAAAATAATGGATTGGTGTATTGTGTTTTATCGTATACTAAAACTGTAGTCAACTCAAAATCACAGATTCAGTTCAACAGCCTGAGTTATGAAGTAAAAATTGCCGAGTACCTAGATTGGTTTGATTGTTAGCAATTTCTCTGAAACTCCTTTATAATTCTGCTTAACTTAGGCCCAGATGCAAAACACTTCAAAGCAGTTCTCAGCCAACGTGAAACACACCTTTGATCAAATCAAACCTTTCACAACAACGCAATCAAACGTATCGGATCAGAGCAAACGGACCAATCAACACAAAAGCTGCATCCAGCTGAAGTTTAAAAGTAGAGAAATGTGAACTGGACGAAAAACAATAAATAAGAGACTATGATTAAACAAAAAAGTCGTGTTCAAAATCCGGAGTCTATGACATTGTTAAAGTGCCTGGGCACACCTGCATAATCAAAGGCAGAAGACCGAGAAGTTTAACGAGAGTTAGAGGAGGCTTATTCTGTCCCCCGTCTCTAAATGGGGTACAGATAGAACCTTTTCAATTAGTAAAAGTTTCATATGTCCCACAATTGCAAAACGGGGGACAAATCGAACTTTATTTTTTGAAGATGTTCGATCTGTCACCTCGAGAGTAACAGGGGGACAGATAGAACTTTTTCAGTTAGTAAAAGTTTCTTTTGTCCCACCGTTTCAAAAAGGGGGAGAGATTGAACTTTTTTTTCAGATTTGTCCCCCTAGAGGGACAGAGCAGGAAGACAGATATTATATATACATTATTTCATATTCTCTGCTGAAGAAATGAGAAAATAAATGCGTCTGATGGCTACCACTTTTGCAGCAGGTGGACAAAACCTCTGACGATATCATAGCTCAGAATACAAACAGTCTTTGTGACCGTAAGTTGCTCGTCTGCTAACCCCAAAGTAGAACAAATGAAAGCAGCAGCTTCCGTCGGCATGTAGGTAAATGTATCTAAAGCGTAGGCGGATGATGAGAACCACGTTAAAACAACTGCTAAAAGCTAATGGAACAATGGAATATCAGGATAATTGATCCACTTAAGTGGATCGATCGGTGGATTCGACAGCTTTCACATGAAGCAAACGCATACCAAGGTTTTGATTCGACTGTAAGCCTACAGTCATATATTATACAGAATATACCACCAAATTCTCAAAGAATTGGCTAATTCTTTGACAATGTGGTGGAGTTTTGAGTCAATTACCTTTGTAAAAAACCACAAATATGTTAAGACAAAAGAACAGGACAGTATAGGCTGACCGAAGCAAAAGGCATACCAAAATCAGAATCGGATTCTACTTCTTTTCCATCAGCAGTCACCACACATTATGTACACTCACAGATAAAAATGTCTTCCTCAAACAAGCGGGAATTCGCCATGTGATCCGGGTGTTCCTACTTGATTATAATTTGCTTTTAGTAAATGTTAACAAATATGAATGATTCCGACGAGAAGGGTTTATTTATTTCTTTATTAAATTGGAACGCCAACAGCGTATACATAAAGCATTTTTATATTTAAATTATTTAAGCAGGTTCTAATATATACGCTAATAAAATAGGCGGACACAACATTCTTTAAAAAAGGGTTGGAAGAGACAGTACTTAAAGGCTGACAAGGTTCCACCTATACCATCAAACGTTGTGTAGGACGCCCTCCGGCCATGTGGGTTGACGATCCGCGAAAGACTGCTCGCAGAAAATGTCAATCCAGCATAGATTTATGACTAAGCAAGCTGTCATAATACGGGCCGTAGATTTTAAGTGTCTCTTTCAAAATAACCAACGATGCTGGATGCAGCAAGCTGAAAACAGGGCGCTACGGCGCTCATGAGGAGAGGCCTATCTCCAGCAGACTAACATAGGCCGATGATGACAATGATACCAGCAATTAGGTGATTCTAGTCAAGAACCTAACCCGCATGCCCAGCGTGCGGACTATGGGCATTAGCCCCATGTGATAAAAGCCAATAAGGTGCTTATCAGGGGGAGGTAGTTTACCAGCGTCCAGTAGTGGACCAATAAAGGCTGTTGAGGAGGTGTGGAGTCAAGAATGATGTCGACGATTGAAGACAAAATAGGTCTAAGTTAGTTTCTAATAAAATTGCTCGTTGCTCATAAGCCCAGCTAAAGACCGCGCTAAACCAAACAACTCCCAATATAGTTTGAATATTAATGAAACATTACAGCAATGAAACGGGCAATTAATGATCTTGGCAGAGCTGAGTGGTGCGCCGATGACAGCTCCTGCTTAATCAAACCGTGGTATTTCATTAGTTACGCTTTACACTTTTTGTTTCGCTTGCGGTGGATTACGGTTATGATGGGCGCAGACAGTGCGGACTGCGGTCTTGAAAAAGAGATAAGGTTTAAATGGTTAAATAAACCAGTCCAGCATTATTTCTTTATTATTATTATTAAATAAACCGGCCAAGTGCGAGCATACTCGCACACGGAGGGTTTCGTCCCAAACAAACCGATTTCTCAAACGAAACTCTAAAAACACGGACTGTTTGGAGACACCTTAAGTTTTCCACTTTATTTTATTTTTTGTATGTATTGTTATTAAAGTTGAACTGTTACTTTAAAATTCTAAATTTCATGTGTCTGTCTATTCTGGTTCAAGAGATGCAGCCTCGACAAACTTAGAGCAGAAATAGTCAAAACATCGATTTTTTTGTTTGTTCGAGAGCGCCCTTTAATTTTAATATTTATTAGCTCTTACGGTTCATGAGATAGAGCCCTCTGACAGCCGGACAGACGGACAGACGGACAGACAGGAGGTTTGGTATAAGGGTTTCGTTTGCACCTTTCAGGTACGAAACCCTAAAAATGAATGATATGATAAAATGTTTGTGAAATCTGACTCTTTTGTTTTGAATGACTGCTATGACATGTATGATAATATCGCTGTAAGTTCATTTTTATTAGCAACTTGTTTCTGCTAGCGGCTTGTTTCTCGCTCGCGTTGTTTCTATCCCATAGGAACTGATTTATGGCACAAAAAGTAGCGATGTGGTCTAGACCTACGTCTATGCAAAACTTCATCCCGATCCATTCAGTGGTCTTGGTGGGAACCCTTACAAACTTTTGTATCTTTAGTATCAGTGTTATTTTTTATTTCACACCACACAAAAGGCTATGTCGCTGAGCGACCACATGTTAACGTTTTGAAAACTATGTAAGAATGCAGACACTTGGAGCTAATTCAATATATTAAAAATAAGAACTGGTCTTTCTGATTAGGTATCAGAAATTGTCTCGTAATCGTAGAAAGGCAAGACGAAACCAACCGACCACCGGAGCCCAAATTGTTATTCGAATTATAAAATCAGCAATTCAGTCAACCGTTTGAAACCAACAACAAAGAGTTATGTAGGTATTTCTTCTAACACAATAATTTCTAGCATGTTGCATTCTAATTTCAAATTTGAACACGCATGAGGCATTCCACGGCGAGTCCATCAATCCTTTCGGATCAAAACAATGAAATAAATAGAACGTTAATTATTCGACTGCGTTCGGAAACATTCGCGGCACGTAAATCAATGCGTTTTGAATCGGTAATGACCAAAGAGTTTGTATTCAAAAAGATTAGGCTAGTTGGTTGCATTGCCGAGAAAAAGATATAACTTTTGTAACGCTGGTAGACAGAGGATGAAAACAACTGAGGATCGTGCCCTTAATTATGAGTGACCTTTTGTTCAAAAAGTACTGCACTTTTATGCGTGGAGTGCTTCTGACGCACAGCTCGCACCGCTGAATCAGTTTTATGTAGGCTGATGATAAATCTTAGAACAAAGTAAGTATAATTATAGTAGACAAACAAATTTAAATCATAATTTTATCTGCAGTAATATCTCAAATCAAATCAATGTACAAATAAGAAACATTACTGCAGATTGTCTCAATAGTATTATTTTAAAGCTATAACTTTCAAATATCTACTGTCTTGGTAAAAACTCAAGGGATTCCTTTTTTCGCTCTTTTGATTTGTACTTAATGTTCCACAGGCAGTCCTGTCTGTTACCTTTTCTATGCCCATCTATTTTAAGTCTCGCCTCAATCTCACTGCTAATTAAAAAGAATTGCTTTTATTTCGCGTTTTCACACTCACACACTATCATTTATAATGTGTATAATGTGTGTAATCACACACACATTCACAACGAGACGCGTTCAAATCCTCCTTGATGAACGTTCCAAAGTTTAAAATTAGAACCAATATAATTAACGTGATATAATGAGCAGTTTCAAAGAGTTAGAGATCAATTTCGAGTTTTTCGAATTTTTGTTAAATCCGGGAAGCTAAGTGTTTATAAATATTGTAGTTTGTACATACAATAATAATTGTTTGTGTGTGGGTAGTTTTCCTCCTTTAAATAATTTAAAAGCAAACGAAATGTACCAACATAATCTCTGAAAATCATTTCGGCCAAAAGTCAATGTATTTAGCATTATGAAGGTAGTCCTGCGTCAATATATTACCGTTGAACGGAAGTTACCTTTTCGTCGCGATAATGAATAGCGAAATCATATTTTCGAAAAATTCATAACCCGACAATATTTTATGACAAACGAGGTACGAAAAATGTAACGATTTCTAAGGCGCGACACAAATTGAGGACGGAGCTCGTACTAAATCTTATTTATGAGTTATTTGTGATAGAACAAGTTAATGTTGAACCAAGGTGTGCTCTTTGATGATTTCGGAACAAGATTACATTATACACCTTGTCATTTTTATGCGTAGGTAGTCCAAATAATATTATTAGGGGAAAGTTTGTGTATCACAAGTTCATCACTTGTGATTTGTTCGTGCAGTAGGTACCTACTACGCCAAAACAACTAAACGGATTTGGCTAACATTGCGAAGAGGTAGCTCTAGATCTAGAATACCTTTTAATACAGTGTTTAGTCTCGGAAAAACGCACGTAAAGCCGTGGGCAAAAGCTCGTTGGTATTACAAGAAAGTCATTATTCTGAAAATAATTAATGGGGGATTTTTATAATGGTGATTCATAGTCAGCATAGTGATTATGCGACAGGAATTAAAATTAATAGTCTTTTCCATTAATTTTACAGGAATTTGGGTCAGATCCAATTTCTGAATTTTTGTAAGCTGAAGTGTGAGGAAAATGATGATACATTAAAAATAAAAATAAAAAACTAGGTAAGAAAGTACGACTTCATATCTTGTGACGGTGCAAAAATTACCAGGATTCGATCTCGCGACCTTCAGGTACCTGTTCAATATAAATAAATAAATAAATAATGCAGGACAATTCACACAGCATTATCTAGCCCCAAGCTTAGCAAAGCTTGTGTCATGGGTACTAGATGACTGATATACTTAATACAATACACAACTTACTACATAGATAGATATTTTTAATTTACATAGAAAACATCCAGAAAACCCTGAACAAATATCTGCAGATCTTACAAACATTAGGCGGAAATCAAACCCGCAACCTCCTGCGTCGCAGACGGACCTTCGCCCACTGCACCACTGAGGTCGTCAGCTATATAGCTACCATGAAATCTCTATGCAAGGCAATCGTCCCAGGTATTTCCAGACTGACGAAGGGGAAGTCGTTCTTCGTGAACTGCTTCTATCTGGCAAGTAACAGCTCAGATCCGAGATCCCTGGAGAATTCTTGTATCTGGAGGCCAGGATCCACTTTGGGTCGTCGCATGATACAAATAAACAAGGTATGCTACTCCGAGAAACAGCGGTCACGCGGGTTTTCCCAAGCGTACGTCATATCCGCTACGGTGGTTCTCAATTTTTTAGTTTTGGGAGATTCGAGATTTAGATCTAGGTTTTAGGTTTTCCATGAAATTTTTTAAACTTAGTTTCCATAATCTGAGTAACGCTAAAATGATCTCTGCACATAGATAAATCAATTTTTCCCTTGAAATGAAATTTATCTAATCGCAGGAACATTTTTCAGCCACTGATTCTCTTTTCGGGAATTAAAAGAACCCTATTTTACCGCCCTTCACACTTACAGTTACGGATAGAATAACCGCCCATTTTATTTTATAGATTTATCCGATCAAAAACGCGAGTGATTCACCGGCGTCAATAAAAGTTTGATAGTTACCGGCAAATGACAGTGACGTAGGCTTGGGAAGATATTTGTACCATGGGTCGTCGCTGAGCCACCGAAGTAAGTAAGTAACATCTAAGAAAAAGTTTTTCATTAAAGTCAATCATGTAATAGAGTCGAAAAGTGACAGAGCGGACATCTCATATAGGAAGCCGGATGTCAGGGAACTAAAACCAGGATGGCCGAACTACATAAAAACCGTAGCTGGCTGACAATGGCAACGTGAAACCAGAGACAAAATAATGGAGAATGTTGGGGGAGGCCAAATAGGTACTAATATCCTCTACTAGAAATCGATGCTGACAAGATGATGATGATGCTTATCCGATCCTAATCCGCCAGCGAACAGAATGGGACGGGACCTTTTCAAACTAAGACTGCTGTGCAGGTAGCGTCTGCAAACTCGCATCGATGGTTACGAAAGAGGAAGATGCTTTCGAATATTTTACTTTGACAAGGTTCTACACTATTCTATAGTCTAAAGATATATACATGTTTATAGAGGTACAAAGAACTCGCACCACCATACCTAATCAGCCAAATAGTCCCTATGCGTAGAAGCGTAATTGTCGCTCCAATCAGTGCCACATATTGTACGGGACACAATGCCTGGTGGTTTTTAAATGGATGTAACAATTAATTCGGAACAATTAGGTGGACGATGCCCGCATTTCGAAACTGATGGTGACTTGAGAATGGATAGAGGTGGCATTTCGACAGTTTTTTGTAACTGTGTGATAACGTACCTACCGTCTCCGCACGTAAATAAATTATAAATAATGCTGGACAACCCACACAGCGTTATATAGCCCCAAGCTAAGCAGGGTTTGTGGGTACCTACAAGATAACTGATATACATAATACAAACAACACACTTTAAAGATAGATATTTTTTATTATACATAGAAAAATCCAGAACACCCAGAACAAATATCTGCAGATCGTACAAATATTTATCCCGAGGCGGGAATCGAACCCGCAACCTCCTGCCTCGCGGGCAGACCTTCGCCCGCCACGCCACAATGGTCGTCACGTGGCAAGGCTATGTCGCACATTTTTTATCCTGTGTTTGTACATGATGGCTTTGTACCAAAGTCAACATGCTTGGCTTGTAAAGTATTTTCGACAGGTGAGTTCAACGCTCATTTGTTTTAGCCTAAAGGATGCTGCTGTACAATGGACATTGCTTTATTATATGCTAAGGTTACTTTCAGCTTAAATTGCTCCTAACAACTCATAATTTAGTGTTCAGTGGGCACTGGATTATTGCACCTGGGGCAAGCACAAAATATAACTTTGAGGTCAACACCACAAAAGTCGGCGACACAGCCCGGCGAGTTTGTGTGACATTTCAGTGTATGAATATTGTAGGCAGCCGACAATGTTTTGTCAATTGTCGACGGTCCGCCGGTTTGGTTGTATTGACTCTATTTTGGTGACATTGTGTAACTTTTTATAGAGAAATTACATGATAGAGTTAGTTTTAAATTATACTAGCTTCTGCCCGCGGCTTCGTAAGCGTTGTTTCTATGGAAACGTTTTGAGGTTATTTCTATCCTATTCTATTTTTGAGGTTATGTCAAGTCACACTTGAATGCTATCGAACGGAATAAATAGTATCCTATGTCCGTCTTCTGGCTCTAAGCTACCTCCTCACCAATTTTCAGCCATATCGGTAAAGCCGTTCTTGAGTTATAAATAGTGTAACTAACACGACTTTCTTTTATATATATTTATATACACCTAAACACAGACTTCAAAAATGTCATCGATCGGTCTATGTCATGGGACCTTCCATCTATAACCGATTGCCAAAACTCTACGAATTCGTAGCTCTACGACAAAATCGTAACGCGACTGTCAGTACTTAACGCGCCATATCGCACATTATTGTCGTGATTAAAACTCTCATTGACCCATAGTAAATCACAATTTAGTCTGTCTTGTCGCTCAGTTTGTTTGTACAATAAAAGAAATTGACTTTCATTTCTCATTGTTTATGCGCTTTTAATTTCTAATAAAAGTTCATTAGAGATTGGGAGCAGTAAAAACAATAATAATAATAATAGTTAACATTTATAAATGAAGTTAGTGATATATCATTACCCTGTAACGTAAACATTTATGAATTTCTTACAAACTTAAAAAAGCACATATTTATATTCTAGAACGATTCTCTTCGCTACGATCATCTTTAGTCTCGGGCCTCGGCCACACTACAAGACGATATGAAAATCAATGTATGAAAATTTATGGACCTACCACACTGTAAGCCTATAGCTGAGTTAATCGCCTAGATGCGTGAGGCGTCTGTTTTTCTAGAGTTTTCCTTCAATGGTTACCTTGATGCAATCAGCCCAAGTACTAACCCAAAACACGCCTATCTACCATCCCATCAATCATACAAGCATCTTGCATCTTGCAGTACGGCTGTGGTCTTATTTTCCACGGGGAATAAGCTGCTAGACCTAAACATACAGTTTAATCCGTTGGTCGAAATTCAAAGTTATCATGGTTTATGAGTTTTTTTGGGGTTTTATTATTATTGTATTAAATGTAATATTAATAACGAAAATCTTTATAACTTAAAGATATAATATTGAAGTAGTTAATTTGTTTTTTTTTTTCATTGGAGTTTCCTGTTTACTGTGAAGGTTAAACCCCTACGCAATTTTTTTTGTATTTTCTACTTACAGCAATTTATTATCAAACTATTTAAAATATTGTTAAACGAAAAATTTTATCGTGTTGATCAGATATTGGGCATATTTTGTGATTTATTGCAGTACTTATATTAGATAAGTTTTAGAGAAAGCTTTAAAACGGTGTGGACAGAAATTGGCAATTTACCGCGTAGCCTCCCCCTTAAATGGACTTATTGGACTTATAACCTCATCTGTTGACAGACTTCTGAAGTCCAGACAAATACCTCAAACTGTTGACCGGACTCCTGGAGTTCGGTCAACAGTTTGAGCTATTTGTCTATCAGAAACCATTATTTTGCTGCTCTAACTTGCACAAAGTGTAGCGGTAAGGACAAGGATGGCAAACCGTTACATGTTCATACTCTGAACCCGACCATGGATTTTTGTTAGATTTTTCAAGGAGTCTAAGTTCTCTCTCTTTCCTTTATTAGGTGCCCCCATACACACAATCATCATCATTACCATCATGAAATTATATTAGATAATTGTGTGTGTAGTCCACTATATTAGTCCACACTGTGCATGAACACAGACCTCCCTTAATAAGCGCCATAGCGTCCTGTCTTCAGCTTGCCGCATCCAGCATCTGCCTACAATCTTTCACAGGTCGGAGCACCTGGCCGGAGGGTGTCCTACACTACGTTTTCCGAGTTGCGGTCTCCACTCAAGAACAGTTTACCCCCGCTGTTGTCGGTTCTTCGCGAGATATGGCCAGCCCACTGCCACTTCAGCCTGCTCATTCTCCGATTGTCCGTTATACCTCGACCTCGACAGCCTATGTATATTGGTCCACTGTTGGACACAGGCCTGCCCCTGTTAAGCACCTTTTTGACTTTTATCTCATGGAGGGTAATACCCATACTCGCAACACTGGGCATGCGGGTTGGGGATCGCAGTTTGGTGGTAGAATTTATCTGCAGGGGGCGCTGCTGCCCGCTTTCGGTTAATATCTCTTAGTCGCCTCTTACGACACCCGCGGGAAGAATTGGGGTGGTGTAAATTCTAAGCTGGCACCACACAGCTCCGTTATACATTCAGTACCATACTAAAAACCACTCGTAGTAAGCTATTGAATCAAAGTTTTTGTTATTTATTATATTGCGTAAGCCCTCACACTCTGGGTACTTTCAAAAAAATCAAATAACATCGCAAAAATTTTCGACTTCAACGGGACTTGAACCCGCATCCTTCCCTCAAGACGGGAATGTGCTAACCAACTACATCACGAGGTCAAGTGACGTAGGAGTCGAAAATCTTTGCGACTTTCTACGGACTCCAGCGCCTTCAATGTTTCCCCTGTAGGTGGAGCTAACGGCGCTATTGAATCAATCCCAGCGAATTATCAGCCAGATCCTAAAATAGATGAGTAATTATCTAGATTTGGCGTAGCAAGATTGGCGTAATTAAACCGACCCCTCTGACACTCGGTAATTAGGTTAATTTGATCGAGAAGTTTATTAACGAATGTCCTAATTAGTCTGATCATAGGTGAAGGTGAAGATCTCTTGATTGGAAATGAAGAGATCTTCCACCTAACTTGAGTAGGTGGTCATCTCATCCACGCAAACTCATCCACTTTGGATGAGTTGACCCTTTCAATAATTAATATTATTTTCGTGCGTCAACTCATCCGATTTCTCTTTTGTTTCAAAGCAGGTACCAATTCGGTACAGCCGCTCATAAAAATGCTTCTGAAAAAATGATACGTTCACCCCTCTTTAACTTTTGGTTGGAAATTAAAAATAGTATCCAAATCAAAGCACATACCTTAAGAATGTAAAAAAATATCTGAGATCTGAAAAATTTGCGACGCGTGACCCGAGAGCTGGTGAGTATCTGTCGCAGCGCATCAGCATTGCAATATAGCGGGGCAATGCAGCCAGCGTCTTGGGGACGCTTCTGACTGGTACTGATATGGATCAGTTAAGTTACCTGTAGATTGTTTGCAACAGTATGCAGTTAGCACAATTGTTTCAACTGTAAATACTAGTTCTGATTTGTTCCTATTATTTGATAGTAATTTTCTTTATTAATAAAAATTTCCTAACTTTACCACTATACACGAAGCCTAGTACCCAAATTCGTTGACAGGAACACGACTTCTTCAATACGTTGAATGCCCATGACAGACACGTTTAAGTTAATCAGCACGTAGAGCCCAAGGAGTCTACACACCTACTGCAAGCAGTAGGCGCCTCAAAGGTCGCACCGCTGAGGCTGGTCAGTGAATGTGTTAATAGCTATGTTCTTTCTTTGTAGATTTCCTAGTATAATAAATTTCAGCTTCATTATTGGAAAAAGAAGGTACCAGCTACGGGCAATGTAATCTACCAAAAACTATCCCTAGTTACTGTTTCATCATAGAAGTAATACCCGGTTACCCAACCAATCATAAATAGGCCATGTACTTAGTTTTGCCTTTATAGCTCCTTGATTGAGACATAAAAATATTTTACCAAGATTCTATTTTAAGCTTGTAACGTCAATGTAGGCCACAATTAGTAGTATTACGCTAAAGTGGATGTATTTTATCGGAATTAGGTTAATTTTCATGATTATATTGGTTGGGATTAGGTCGCGTAAATTCAGGTTGTGAAAGGTGGGTTATATTTGCATTTTATTACCTATCGTAAAATATGAATTCATATTAATTTATGATCTTTTCTGAAATGTGAAAAAACAAATATAACACCAACTCCTATTATATGTATAGATACTGGAATAAATTTAAAGATAGCTATGACGTCAACGAATACGGTAGGTCGACCACTCAAAATTTACCCTCATTAAAAACTTCCTTTCAATAAAATTAGCATCGACAATCGAATAACTGAATTAATTTGATGACTTCAAAGAACTCACTAGAACAGCTTACACATAAAAGCCTAGCCTTAATAATAAAACAGAAGTCTGTCAGAATTCGCAGAAATTCGATAGGTGAGAATGAAAATTAGTAACCCGTTTATTTTCAGCACAATAAAACAAAGAGGCGAGTTGCCATTAAATACTGCAATAATATTTGATTTTACGTCGTTCAAATCGAATTTTATGAAATACATAAATCAAGGTATGTCAACACTTTCGATTAAATGTTCAAGGTCGGCGTCAAATAAGAGCCACCGCATCATTTTGATAGCTCAACAAGTAGTTGGCTGAACCGCTCGCTACTCATTAAAATACATCAGGATAAATACCAGAAAGTTTGCAAAAAAATAAATTACAAAACCAAGAGAATTTGCCCAGGAGCGTTTTATATGTAGGTAGGTACCATAATGTAGGTTTCATCGAAAAAAATCAATATGTATTTATTGTCATGTAAAGTTATAGTTTGTAGAATTGCACATTACGTAGAATAAAATATTTTTGCTTTTTTGGTGGACGATGAAACTGACTTTTGAATGATTTTATGTAAAAATTCGACGGACAGACGTTCCATCCAAAATAAAATACGAGTATTGGTATTTTACTTTGTCAAATTTCGGTTAAACTCAACAGTGTTTGTTTGCTTAACATTGCCCCCATACTTAACAAGTACCTTTGAGGAATAAGTTTCTTGTTGATTTTTTGACAGAATTTGCACAACTTGTCGATAATAGAATAGAATAGAAAAGACGAAAAGAGAATTCTGCATCTTTGTGTTGCGAGTTGATAGCAAACTTGTAACTTGAGCATGACTGAATGTAAATTTTTACTGCTGTCCAACGGAACCGTACACTTGAGTATTGTCCAGCCATAATCAATCTTAGCTGTGAATCTGCAGTGTATTCTTATCCAGAGTGCTACTGAAATAGAATCCAATCTCATTATAACTTTCCACGTCGAGATAAAAAATAGGAATGGAGTCATCACTTACAATTATTTCAGATAGTTTTCTATGTATTTTTCTAAATTACTGTTTATTAGTTGCGAATGAGAGATAAAGTGGCTGTTTCAAAATAAAATGGGTTATGAATAGGCGTTCTTACCTATCTAGAGTTTATTAAGTCATTGGGAAAAACAGAAATCATTTTTTTTTTCGTTTCATTACGTAAAATAGAATTAATCTCGTTTTCATTGATGAAATTTCTAAAAGGTGGATGAAACACACATTTTGAAATCGCACAAATGATAAACTTGCCAATTGAACTTCTTCAAGTGATACATGATCGATGGCAAATAACATAAGTAAACTTCTATATTAATCTTAATTATTATGTCTTGCATTACTTTCACTTGAAACGATATCGTATTCTATTTTGTATTAGTATTTATTCAAAACATTACATATATTCTTACAGGTATGACCAAATACAATAGATTAGTCAATCTTATAAATCACAAGCAAACAAATTCAATTCAATATATTTGTTACGCTACCAAATCTATGTACCCAAATCAAAAAGGTAGGCAAGCAGCAACGACATAATTTATATAATATACTTTTCCTATGCCTATACAGAGTAGAAACATTAATAAACCAAGCAAATATTTCGATCATCGCTTCGTTCATCAAAAGCGTATATCCCTACTCAGCTATAAAAGTTGTCATTTTCATAACACTGTAATAACATCATCGAATGACACAACTCAAGTCACTAGAAAATACGCTTGCCCTTTAGAATGCAACAAGATGCTTACAGATACAAAGTTTACTAGCAGAGAGACACCGCTAATATCGTGCCGGTACCGGCGTCTACGCACGCCTCCGCCCGCCCAAACGAAAATTGCGCTGGAAATTCGAATAGTGTAGTTTATCTGGTGAAATTGATGTTTTCTTGTGTCTGTGAAGCGATGGGTAAACTCTGTAAATTGAACGAATGCTTGCGTTTTCTATAAGTGGGGTTACAAAAACGCTGTATAGTCGCTGTTACAGGTATGTTTAACAGTTATATCTACTAAGAAAGTGTTTATTTTAAGAATTGATAAGAGTATTTTTTTATGTCGATAAGCTTTCATATGTCTGTAGAATGATGGATATACTCTGAGTTAGTTGCGTTTTCGTAAACGACTTATAGCTGCTGTTAGGTAGAATTCGTTCTTTAAAGAATTTGTTGCTTAAGAGTTGATAAGCATGATATACATACCTAAGTACTAATTTCTCTTTCTCATTCATATGATCAAATTTAGTTTTCGATCGAAAGTTAAGTATAATAGTCCTTAGATATAAAAGGTGTCATAAGGCTGATTCGCTTTTCAGTTTATTCGGCAGTTTATTATCTTTCAAAATTTCTCACATAAATTTTCTGCCATAAAATCATGTCTAAATTTGAGAACCTTCGAGGTATAAAGTTGATGTAGTACCGTGAATGTTTCCTTGCGGCAAATCGAGCGGTTATTACGTTAATTTATTATGGACTTGCCTTATAGGCGTTTTGTAAACAGAAAATAAATTTCAGGTACACCATTTTTCGGAGATTTTACTATAACGACAATGATATCAGTTGAAAAATGTATAAATAGATTACTCATAATCTATTTATACATTTTTCAACTGAAATCAAATCTGAATTCCTCAGAACGGCAAACAATTTCAATAGTTTAAAGGTATGATAAGAACCTTCAGAATCAAGAAAACAGATCGAAATATTATTTAAAAAAACTAAATTATTTATAAATGTTATTATGAGCAAAGGTAATCGAAAATGGGTGGTCGGTCAATTCATAAAATCTCTAAGTCCGTTTTTTACGTTTTCGAGTTAACAAAACTGGCTTGTTAATTTTTTAATTCCCTTTCGAATGGTCTATTCGAGGTTCTTGGGAAATGTCTTTAAGTGCCATTTCCAATGTGAAATTTAGTGAAGAAATTAAACAACCTACCAATTCAAATTGTTAACTAAACAACATGGTCCCTATGTTCTGCATCGAGGAAAGGTAAACCTTTCGTTGGTTTATTACGAAATTTGTTCGAAAACTAAACCAACCTACCTACGCAAACAGCTCCCGAAGCTCGCTCAAGTTTTTATCTTTTAGGCTCGTTTCTCACTTTCAATATTCTCAGAATCACGGTAATGAGATTCTTCACGCCGCGCCGGAGTCTCGACGAGCAAATAACTCTGTGTACCGAGCGCAGGCCGGTAGCCGGCTCTCTGTTTGCTGTCGACCTGTTAATTAATAACGCGTACAGTGTATACACAACCTTATTACCGGTAAAATCTCACGAGTCACGAGTCTAACCAAACCAAAACCAGTTCCCACTCGTGGCATCTCTAGTCCAACACCAGTTAACCAACCATTTTCATGGCACATTAAAAACTACGCGTCATTAATAAAAGCGCAATGCAGTACATTTAAATCCACACCTCGACTAATTTGAATACGAAATTCATGTCTACCCTCAATACGGTGTTATTTATCATTACCGTGGCCATTTAGCTCGCACTCTATAATTACAGGGAAAAAAGGAAACTTGAAGGAACGCGATGGCAACTAATGGCCTGAAACTAAATTTTAATTAATGTCGCGTTTCAGAATGAAAGTGATTATAGAAATAACACGACAGGTAGGCGATAGTTCCCCCCTGACCCCCTCACTTACGACAATTTACGAGACGGTAATTATGACGTGTTCAGGCGCCTTTGAGCTTACGGCTGTAATTTTGGAAATTAAAAACGGTGAGTTCAATCGGCCTGTAATATCTAAATGATGGATTAACCTCGCGTTTTGATGTGGATCGATTCATTTGGCCGGCAGCCAGTAATTATGCTTTATCGTACGTGTGGTGAACACAATTAGTTATTGATCAGACTTCAATTAAGCCAATCGATTTTGTTTGTTGAAGTTGAAGAAAATTGTTTTTGTTTGGCGTTTAATCGACGTTTTGTTCCGCTAATGGATTCTTGTCATTTGAATTGACCTAGTCGACCCATTATTGTTTATTAAAAACAATGAGCGTTTTTGTAAAAGAATGTAATTACCGGTAGTAAATCGATAGGCAGGCCTTTTCAATGTGTTGGTAGGAAAAGCGAAGGTAAAGTAAGGTAATTATTAGACCTGATTTTCTATTTACCAGTATTGTAAAATAAATCATCTTGCGTTGGAGCATGCTTCTTGTTGTACCGGAAATCACCTCTATTGCTACCGCCAGGTTGCGGTAGCAATAGAGTTCTAATAAAACTAAATGCCTACATTATAAATCAGTTTCCGATGTAACGAATCACTAAGAATATTTCCGTGTGGGCAACAAAGTACCAGGCCCGCATAGACACCTAGAAGTCAAAGCACTAAAAGTCAAGCGGGCTGTAAAAGTCAAACAACGGCGATACTGCAAGTAATTGGCGCAGTCGAGCCCCGGGCGTCAGCAACACCTCCAAACGTATCAAACCGTTTTAATAATGAGCCAGGTTGAGATCGTGAAACAATAAATTGCGAAGCTTCGAGGCTTCGTGCCCGAGACAGCTATCTGAGTCGAGCATTATGCATCGGGTTCCTGCTCGCGATAGACTATCATCTGCGAGATTGATAGGAGAACAGCCCTTCGGCTAGGCGCGATTTGGTTTGTATTGTGAAAGCTGCCTTCATTAAAAACGCGTGAACTGTAGTGCATTCTCTGGTTTTTGAATGCAAAATCAACAGCAATTTTCTATCAAAGCTTGCCGCAAATAATTGATTGAATAACCTACAGACTATTTCGACCATGAAAAATATGATATCAAAACGAAGCGAAAATATAGGACGGTCGCTAAAATTTTGTTCTTAAAATCACGTCCGATAAAGTAAAACAAAGGCACCTGCTAATTAAAAATAATGAAAATCTCGATTACAAAACTGAGCATCGAGATTACAAACTCATTAGCGCGAAGTAACGTCAAACTTCTTATCGACAATCACAAAATTAGCCCCAACTTTTCCTTTAATTAAGAAAGTATGATTAACAAAGTGTAATCACGAAAACAAAAGTCTTATCATTGGGAACAACGTTTATGCAAAGAAAAGTTAAGCATGTAGATGTGACAAATTTTATACAGGAATGCATGATTTTGAAACATCTTATATTAAAAAAGCCAAATGAGTACAATAAAATCGGTGCATATTGAGAAGGTACCTATAAACAAAATAAGTTACTGATCAAAATTTCATATCCGATGAACTAAAAAGTCTCAACAAAGAAGATAAAACCCGTTTACGCGGATAAGACAGAGATAACACAGTCTTAAAGAATATAATAGAATATCATTTATTGTCCAAAGTAAAATTGTCCTTATAAAACCTAGTGCGCGGCACAATACAATGGAGTCGTCAGATGACACATAAGTTAACACATAAGTACACAATTCTTAAATATTATAAGTAGAAAAAAGTAATGCCATTCTTGTAAAAGACATTAATATGTTATATTCAATGTTGCAAACCAGAGTCAAACGCAACAAAATGAACTAAAATTTATAAAGCTGTATAGAGGCTGAATATATAACCAGAAACGAATTCGAAAAGTAAAGCAAATTGTCTGGTCTGGGCATAGCTATTCACACACACGCTTTGGGGGAAAAGAACATTGATCATAAGCAAACAAAAGGGATGGAGAAATTAATAAATTATCACTAGAGAGGTATCGGGCAGACGTGTGGAAGACAATACAAGTTTTCTGGCTGGTGCTAATGAATAATGCTTTTATCTAGGGGAGTGATGTTTGGTGATTTCTGCGTGATGAACTTTTGTGTTGGGCCTGCATTAGCCCAATGAATGATGATATTTTGGATATATCGCACAAACGAATGAACAATCTAGATATATATCTATATCTTAGATTGTTATTATTATGTCATCGGTTCTTTTAGATTGTAAGAGAACGGATTATATTGATATTATGAACTAGCTAACTTAATCTTAATATTTTCAAGAAATTATTCAGTTTTGTACGTCCATTAGGATGCAATTTTTTCAATAGATGCTTATTAATATTTAGTGTGTGTGGTCAACACAGGGTAGCCTTGGTAGCCTTGATATGTAGGTAATTTATTATTATAACTCATGTATCACAATGTGATCCCTATTGGGAGTAACAATATTATAAGTAGTAATAATAAGTAGGAGGCAGATTTATGTTGTTTTTGGTAATATTTTTAACGTTTTCTGGCCTATTTATCTGGGCCTGGAAAAATACATTTAAATTCTAACTGCAACGCACTAAAGTTTATTTCAGCTTGTACTTCTCCTACAGAGCGCTATTTGTTTTAGGAATAATATTCCTAAAACAAATAGCGCTCTGTAGGATATAAATGATTGAGTATGTAATATTATTACATACTCAATCATTTATATTCTTTTGGTATACAGAGGTGTTTATAATCTACATAATTAAGTATCATTATTCCCCGATCCCCAATCCGCATGTCCAGCGTGGGGATTATGGGCATTGGCCCAATGAGATAAAAGCCAATAAGGCGATTAACAGGGGGAGCCTTCGTCCAGCAGTGGACCAATGTAGGCTGTTGAGGAAGTATCTAGCCCATATCGCTTTATTTCCGTGTAAGTTTTTAGTTTTATAATTTTACCTTTTCTAAGTGTACACCTATGGTATTTTATGGAAATGATGAGTTTTTGGTTTGATTTATCACTGTAGACCCTGCTGGGCACACATTATGTAAGGAAAGAGAAAAGGATGACATTGTTAACTGGTAACCTAACCAGTTAAGGAATACTTTACTCATTTGCATATTTCTTAATTGTGTAATATGATTTTGTGATGAATAAAAGCTACAAGTTTACAAAAGTTTACAAAAATTTTGTCGTTTTTCTTATTTTACAACGTGTCAAGTCAGATATACTCAACTTTTGAATATTTGTAACCTAACATAATCAGGTAAGTACCTAAGTAAGTCACAAAAATAATAGTTATAACACAAAAGCGAATCTAATTTCTATTGTAATTACTTTTATAAACGGCCGAAACCATAATGACGCCACTCATAATCATAAGTGCCATGGAATAAAAATATTGTACACAGAACGAAATATTCACTAGCAGAACCATTATTATGAACATTTTTTTTTTTTATTATACTGACTTAAAAGTCTTTTCACAAAGAAAATTATACTAGTATTTACAATTGAAACAATTGTGTTAACTGCAGACTGTTGCAAACAGTCTACAGGTAGCTCAACTGATCCATATTAATACCAGTCGGAAGCGTCACCAAGACGCTGGCTGCATGAAATTGATTGAAATAATAATCATCATAATTAAATTGAGCTTACAGCTTTTGTATAACTGCGGGTTGAGGTAGATCGTTCGTGTTAGCGCATGATTCAATTTTTCTGTGGTTTTACATTTTTTCAGCGTTTACAAGGAATAAAACAAACGGAAAAGTGATTTCCTGCAAATCGTAAACCATTTTCTGTAAACCCATTATAAAACCAACTTCGATTCCATTGTATTTTGGGAGCATTGGGAATATGTTGATTTTTAGGCCAAAATCTCATATTTTCTCAAATGCTCTAAAAATACCATATTATTAGAATTGACAACTGAGCAAGGAAGCAGGTAAATACCTACTTTCTTGCTCAGTTGTAAATTCTACCTCCGATATAAGTGCTTTCATTGCGTTACTGTGACTCATTAAGGGGTCAAAATTACCCAAAGTGTGACGGAATCTGATAATGTACCGGGTCTAAGAGACCTTACGTTACTGCGAGACGAATTGGTAGGCGATTGCTGCTAATGATTTTGTTATGAAATATTATGCTTAATTCTTACACAGAAAAAACTTACTACACAAAACAATGTTCTACGTTCACCTACATAGAAATATTTATATACAAGTCGTTTTACTTTTGAAGAAAATCAAGATAAGTTTAATGGGTACTTATCTTGATTTTCTTCAACTGTAAAAGATTTATAAAAAAAATGTGCAGTTATTGTTTTCTTATAAAGCGAGGGCATGACTCCTTTCACGACTTTTCTGTAACTCTCGTGGTTTCGGACTTGGCCATCACTGCCCCTCTCAAAAAACCACCCTGTATAATTACGAAAGAACCTATCAGGGAAGGTACCTATCGAAGCACGTCTCTGAAGGCCTACAATAATTCTCTAAAACACGCAATCGATTGGTTCGTTTCGTTTTTTTTACAAAAATTCGGTGTGACACCAATTTATCCAAAAGAAACACGAAATTTATTGTAAGAGAATTAATCCCTCTGTACCTGTATATCCCAAAAAATCCTTTATATACTCAAAAAACAATATTACCACCTGTGCTTTGGGCACTAACCAATAGTTTAGATTTTTTATGATGTTGTATTTTATTACAAGACAAATACATCATTATATTACAATCTAGTCTTAAGACTAAAGAGTTATTCAAATTTGACTTAAAATACTTAGTTAACTTAATGCTAAGAATGTGTCCATTATCAATATTCATAATGTCTTTAAGGCGAAGACACTTTGTACTTAAGGGCGAATACAAACTCAAATTGCTTATTTTCAACTCCGTCGGACCTCCATATCTTCCAAACTACTGAATATTTAACTTTGAAATTTATATAATTATGGTAAAGTTCAGGACGTATTCTATCGATCATATGTTTCGAAAACACGATGCCATAAAATTTTCTAGATAGAAAAAAATCGCAAAGTTACCTCTAATTTTTTACTAAAACCCTAATTTCTCAATAAATACAGATGATACGATCTTGAGATTAAGCATAGTAATTGAGCTAAGTATAAAGAACATTTTATATGTTGCCTTTTTTTCAATTAACTATTCTAATGTTTGTGGGGAGCAAATAACTACTAAAAACTTGATTTTTGGGCTTACGCCGCTTTGCTCTGTCCCGCTCCTGTGAACGCGAAATCCTATGCCTATCCTCTTCACACAATAACGAGGTAGGGTACCGCCTTAAGAAGAAAATGTCTTCGCAAAAAAAAAAAAGTTTTTGGCGAAACTAACTATTAATAGTTAGTCAAAAACTTTTTTTTCACATCAAACTTTCAAATGTCTCACAATATATCAATAGTCATAATACTTCATCGTAATTATCACAGTAGTCCAAACTATAAACGAACAGGAGGTGATCAATCTTCTGCGAGAAAACAAAATATTTCTTCTGTGAGAACTCAAAACTTGTTTTAAAGTATGCCAATGTCAGTAACGAAAATAGAGAGATAGATGTGAATTTTTATTTATTGTTTCATTTTATTGTAGAATTTGACCTTTTCACATCCTATGAAATAATTAAAAGATTGAGAGGAATTTTGTAAAATTATTTTCATTACTCAACATGACTTGCAGCGTGTTTTTACTCTATGGTTATAAATATGTACTCATATATCAGTTATCTAGTACCTACCCGTAACCCGTAACACAACTCTCAAGCTCTCAAGCACTGTGGGGCTAGATGATGGTGTGTATTATCCAAGCATTATTTATATATTTTATGTATACACACAAATATAAATTAAGATAATGTTTATTTTTTGAAGATCCTTATGAGTGGGGAGATCCTGTCTTGGTCAAGCACCGAGACAGATTATTTCGAGATTTATTAAAATCTACCAAACATGCCACCTACTGTATTGTAGATTAACAAAAAAAGTGTTATTTTAACAGAATAATCAGACATTTTGCCATAAAAACTATCGTGTTTTAAGTAAATTCATTATTTAGGGCGATTCGCCCTGATGAAGTCCCTCATTAAGGGATGAAACGTTGGTGTTCTTCCAACACAAATAAGGTTTGTAGTTAACCCGCTTACATTAATAATGAATTAATCAGATACTTACTAATTAGTTAAGTGAAATTATAATGTTACTAGTGTATACCCGCGGCTTCGCACGCGTTGTTTCTATGGAAACGTTTTAAGGTGATTTATATCCCATGGGATATAAATCACCTTAAAACATGGGAGGTCCTTTGTTTGATTCCAGGTTTAGAATTACCTGTATTTCAGCCCGATCCGTTCAGCAGTTTTGGCGTGAAGAGGTAACAAACATTATCAACAACCATCTATCCATCCATCCAATCTTCGCGTTTATAATATTAGCGTGATTGCTGTAAAGCTTTGTAACTTGCGTCAGCCGTTTGCACATATTTAATTTTAGTTGGTAGAATGTGAGCCTTCATGTAGGCTCATAAAAAATGTTTGGTAGAATGTCTATGATTTATGTCGCTGAGAAAATATTGTTAGTCTATGGACGGTCGTGGAACAAGTAAGATCTAGATGTAAATAAAGTAGGTAACGAAGGGTTGTTTGTATAAATAAATGAAGTAATAATCTTTGAAATTCTTTGTGAATAAATTCCTAGTATGTGGAAAGAAAATTCTCAGTAATAATCATACCTGAATTATTCTTCAAATTATGAATTCGGAGTTACTCCTGGTTGACCAAAAATCAGAAATTGGGATAGGTAAGTAACTTTTGTCTACGTATCGCGTCTTACACTCACAAAACCAGTAGGTGCCTAGGCACCAAATTCAATTAAGGCGGTACCCTACCTCGTTATTGTGTGAAGATATATTATTAGATATATGATAGGCATAGGATTTCGCGTTCACAGGAGCGGGACAGAGCAAAGCGGCGTAAGCCCAAAAATCAAGTTTTTAGTAGTTATTTGCTCCCCACAAACATTAGAATAGTTAATTGAAAAAAAGGCAACATATAAAATGTTTTTCATACTTAGCTCAATTACTATGCTTAATCTCAAGATCGTATCATCTGTATTTATTGAGAAATTAGGGTTTTTCTAAAAAATTAGAGGTAACTTTGCGATTTTTTTCTATCGAGAAAATTTTATGGAATCGTGTTTTCGCAGCATATGATCGATAGAATAAGTCCTGAACTTTACCATATATAAATTTCAAAGTTAAATATTCAGTAGTTTGGAAGATATAGAGGTCCGACGGAGTTGAAAATAAGCAATTTGAGGGTAGGTACCCCCTTAAGATCGCGCAATATTTTATATAAGGAAAATTAATTTGAAAAGGCACACCATTTTCCATACCATTACCATTGTTTTCGCCTATACTAATAAAGAATATATATTACTATTGGCATATAAGTAGCACATCTCTGATAATAATTTATTTTAACTTGGCCACTTTATAGCTGAAACATACAATTAGGTTAACACTTTTAACTTGGACGTTGATTCCATTTCTTACGCTTTCTTCTAATAATAATTCATATTTAATTATCTGCGTTAATGACACTTTTTTAGGCCGATTGAGTAACCAAATGATTTAATCTTTCATTTTTGTCATAGTTAGAATAATTTTGTATAAAAATTTGAGGTGCGAGGGGTCAGAGAAAATTGGTTTATAAAGACACGTTAATTTCAGATTTAGGGGGTTTCGTGATTTTACACAATGGCCATTCCATTGTGTTCAACAAAATACAATGTAAGCAGTAGCCTACTACGTAACTATAAAAATTAGCGTTAACAATTACGAATTTAGTATAAAATTATAACAAAAATGTATGTTAATTCATTACTCACGGAGAGTTAAGAAATAAAATTAATATACAGGGTTTTTAGTAATTGACTGACACTGCGTAAACTGCAGGTTCTGCCCATCATCATCAGTACAGTGAAAGCAGTGGTAGTGAATTACCTATAACCATGTATAGGGTGTCTCAATAAGAGTGCACGATTTAAATTTGGCACCAATTTTTTTCATCCAATATTTTTCAAAAATTTTATATCTTATTTAAATGGCTTTTCACAATGATTACGCGTTGTTCAGTTGTGTAGCGCTCCATTTTTAATAATCGGAACAATCGTTAATTCCAGCTGTCAAATTTCAGAGCTCCAACCTGCAAAGAAAAAAAATGGCGTCAAATTTAAATCGTGCACTCTTATTGAGACACCCGTTATAAGCAACTCGTCGAAGTGACGCGTGTCCCAAGAGCTTGTGGGTATTTGGCGCAGCGTATCAGCAATGCCTACAGAGTGTGGCAACACAGCCAGCGTCTTGGGGACGCTCCTGATTGGTATTGATAAAATGAATCAATTGAGCTACCTCTTGATTGTTTACAACAGTCTGCAGTTCGCTCAACTGTTTCAATACTAGTTCCAGTTGTTTATATTATTTAGCTGTAATTTTCTTTGTAAATTAACTATTTATATAATAGCTTTTTCAATATTTTCAATGGCTGAAAACAAACCAATATATTACTCGTAGAAATATCACACCTCCATCAATCTTTCACGGCACTTCAGCCAGCATAGAAAACAAGATAGAAACGTCACAGAAGCATTTAATACTCCCACAAGTAATATTATGAAGATAGTTATCATGTCGTATGACCTAATTTATTCCGCATAATTTTAATTCAATCCAAGAATAATCGTAAACAACCCTAAGTCTGTCATCGGTCACATAATCGCATAAAACCAGCAGTAAAATCTCAGTTGACAGTGGAAAAATTATACTTACGATCACAATTAAATATAGGTGACACTGTCCACTGAAGCAGCATTTGATGTAGTCATAATTATCATCATCATCATCATCACTGTCTTGTCACCCTGCAATTTTTTATAATGTAACCAAATTCAACCGATCAGCGATGCCGATTTAAGCACCGAAAACGGCTACGAATTTATTGTAAGCCGTAGTCGCGAAAATGGTGCACAACTTTAATGATATTTAACGTGTATAAAGATCGCTTAAAAGAAAACAGACTTAATTTAAACACTGTTTTTATGTTTTTCAGGCTAAAAGTAATCCCTCGGGAATATTTTTTACGGGACCGCCTCAGAAGCATTTCCTATACAAACGCAAAAGAATCAAACATCGGTGAACAAACATTGTACGTAATATGTATAATACAGCCAAACATAGAAACTCCTTTTTTAAAGTCGGTTAAAAAAGAGCTACAGAGTGTGCCGCAATTAAAAGCTTAGAAGACTCTCAAAATAAACATGAAACGAGCAAAGCATTAAAACAAATATAAAGGCAGATGCGCCAATATTCTATTATTGCTGGCTTTCCACACATTCCCGACTATTTCTATAACCCTAAGATGAATCATTAAATAATAAAATAAAGCGTACTTAATGCTCCGCAAGATAGGAATCTATTCTAGAACACGTATTAACGCACACAGGCGTAAGCTAATCAGTTCCAGATCTGTAGGTGTTACTTCTCAATCGAATGCATAAAGGAAATATTCCACTAGACGTGCGTTGCGTTATTGCGTTAATTGTGGAGTGATATTTACATAGACCGTAATGATTATTTCGAAAGAATGAATATTGTGATTTGTAGCTTTTTGAAACGCGAGAGCTTAGAGCACTCAAAACTAAAATACAGTCCATTAGAACGCTTTGAATTTGAAATTGGAACGGTTACGGAAAGAAATAAATATCTCATTACTTTTTATTTACTAGGTGACAAACAATTTAGAACTCCTGTATCACTTAATTTGGACTCAAAATGCTTTCGTAAAGCTTAGGGTCTCTTGTCAGTATAAACTCCAACTGAACAAACTCCGACCAAAACAGATGATCGTTTTTAAAGCCATTCTTACTTTATTGTTTTTTGATTATTATTACTAATTTTTGAATATAATTACCAATATTCTATTTTGTAGCAATTGACCTGACCAAGGAATACTGGTGTTATCCAAATAATTTTAGCCGCTCCACTAAGTGATGCGGCAATTAAATTATTAAGGTTAGTTTTAGATATAATTTAGTTTTAAGAAGATATTGTAGTTCGTTAAATTACGGGACTGACATAGTCGCCAATGACTCAAAGTCCCCTCAATAAATAAGAATAAAAAAACAAGAAAAAAAGTGTTCCGTGTAATAAATGATTTGATTTGATCTTCTTGGGATTTCCACAGGCTTCAAAGAGTTCATGGTGTTTATTCATCTCATGTTTCATTGGAGTGACCAGGTGTTTGAGCTTTTACTCCTTTGCATTCCAGGCGTGAACAGGTGATTCTTCGTCAATGACACACGCAGAGGGCTCATTGCTTCTATGGTGAGAAGGTGTTTGTTGTTGAGGCAGTATCTGATGAATATTAAGCTCACCTGGATGCGCAGAACTTCATATTCCAATTAAAATGACGAGAGAAAATACTGAAAAATAAAGTAGAAGTACGTAAGTACAGTGACGTTCATTGCTGACCCCTGTTACGTTTAAAGTCAATTTCTTTGTATACAGAATTATTTAAAACTGAAAAAAACCACAAATTTAATAATATAAACCAAAACTGATTGTATGACGAGACTTGGAACCTGCCAGGGGGGTCACCTAATAATGAACGCTACTTTACATCACATCACACTAATATTATAAATGCGAAAGTTTGGATGGATGGATAGATGGATGTTTGTTACCTCTTCACGCCAAATACTACTGAACGGATCGGGCTGAAATTTTGTATACAGATAATTATAATCCTGGAATCAAACATAGGCTACTTTTTATCCCATAAATCAGTTCCCATGGGATAGAAATCACCTTTTAACGTTTTCATAGAAACAACGCGTGCGAAGCCGCGGGCGGCAGCTAGTAACATAATATGTTTTACCTCAACAAAAACGCTTTGCTAGGCACTTGAAAAAACCCTAGGTTGTTATCATTCATGGAAACCGTGCTCCATATAGCTATGATCAAAGTTGATCATCCCAATACATCATTGGATCTAATTGCGCAAAGCAAACACTTCGATGTGTTTGTAGCTTTTGTAACAATGTGCGCGCGAGCTTATTAGAAGCACTCGAAACAAAAATACAGTCCAATTAGAACGCTTTGAAATTGAAATTGGAACGGTTACGATCTGACAGATGGCTGACTATAAATAAGACCTCTAGTTAGCATTGGTTTTCAGTTCAGTGTTTGTTACGCGGATGTGCGGATATGTCTGAGACGAATTTTTTATGTTTTAGAAGTCGCCATTTATGGCGCTAACCCGGCCCAAATCAGCGCCACCACCTATTTTATCTTATTATTATGTTAAACGACGGAATTTTAAAAATCAATTTTGCAGTTTCTGAAACCAATCATAAGCTTATTTTAATGCCTCTGTAATAGTTTTATTTTGTAGGCAGAGATGATTTTGCTCACCATCGTGGCCAAAAACGCAACTTCGCATCTCTGCCATACAAAACTTATGAGGTGGGTAACGTTTGCTTCATATCGTGGATTGTCTGAAGACTCTAATACATTTTTTTTAAATACTTGAACAAGAACCTTATGTTTCACCTCAACGCCAATGCTTTGCTAGGCACTTGAAAAAGCTGGTAGGTTGTTACCATTAATGTAAGCCGTGCTCCTTAAAGCTATAATCAAAGTTGATCATCCCTATACATTATTGGATCTAATTGCGCAACGCAAACACTTCTTCACTTCTTTATAGGAATCATTATCTTTTTCATCGAAAAATAATGTAGGTACCGAACTTTTTGAACATAATTCGTACCGTTTTGACGTGACAACGTCTTATAATTCGATAGAGCCGGCTGCACGCACGAAAAAACATGACGTCATGCGGCGTTACCTCGCTCTGAGGCGTTCCATGTAAGGCTTGAAATGCAAGCGAGAGCGCTCGACATCCGTCTCCTACTTGAGTGAGCGATGCGTCTGCGTGGACAGCTGCTATACTATAGTACATTTACAGGTTTTGATCGAGTATCAAAAATGCTACCATTCCATCAGTATTTTCTTAAGACGTTGTCACGTTCAACTATCGTCAGTAAACCGACTTTACAGACAACCAATTTTTTATAATGAATTCCTCATTGGTCAATAATATTTTATAGTCATCGTTGAAAAATACTTTTGCGAAAATGTATCAACGGTCTTGCGGCGTACAGAATTAAGTCTGCTAATATAACATTAGCCAAAGCCACGTCCATAAAATTCATCATCAAACTTACACCCCGCAAATGTCATATCTGATGCATCAACTACTTTGTTTTCGCTGTTCCTTATTATACAGCTATCGCAGGCGTAAATGAGATTCACGTGCGTTTTAATGCGTCCAAGTGTTAGTGCAGTAGTGTTCCAATTCGATAATCTTCGGCCAGCGGATGGATCAGCGTGATTCATAATGTTGGATCTATTGTTGGATCTTGCAATCTGAAATTATGCAACTAGCTTTATTAGTATTGAAGTGTTCATGGTGAATCTTGATTTCGTTTGGATTTTACAGTTGTAACTGAACATCATTTTTATTATACAGTTAGCGTTAGTTTCAATTGTAAATACTAGTTATTATTTATTTCTATTATTTGATTGTAATTTCTTTTGTCATTTTTGTGCAAATGATAGCGTTTGCACAAAAATGAATCGGAAACTTCGGTTTCATTTTTACGAGTAGGCCTGCAGGGCATTTGCCCAGCTGATTATTATTGAAATTGATAGTGATGATAAAGATGAACCTTTATTGACAAAGAAAATTACAATCAAATAATAGAAATAAATAAGAACTTTATGTAAGTGACAAATGAGTCGGTTTTGCACGAAGACAAATCAGAAATTTCATTTTTTTGTTTTCCGAGTAGGTCCCCCGTTTTAAGATCACACATTTAATTTCACATTTTCATGGAAACAAAAACAAAAAGCCAGCTTACTAAGCTTACTTAGTGGCATCGAACCAAAGCAAACACTTTCCAACAATAAATATCCGCAATTCGCAATAACCCCTCGATTGATTATCTTTCCATTAAATCTTGCAACATTTCAAACAATACGTTAAAATATTGAAATAGCTTCCCAATACAAAACGCTTGATCCACTTAAACTCGTTATTTTGGCTCCCCATTAAATTTGATCGATCTATAGCTATATTTTTCCTGTTTACCAAATATTTAAGTAACGGCCATAAGTCTGACAGTAAAATAATTCAAATGTGAAATTTCATGAACACTCATAATGAACTTGGCAGACGACCAAAAACGTCTTATTTTCGATGTTGGAATCTGGACCAATTTTTATTGCAATGCTTTGGAAATAGTTATAATGAACGACCCTCACAATGACATACCGATCCAATTAATTAGTTTTTTTAATGGATGGACCTGATGAAGTCGGAAATATTTATTTATATTGCTAAAATTTTATCGTGCCTTTATCATGTTTACGTTTACAGAGACAATATTAACAGGAACTAAATAAAGAAAACCTAAATTAGAAAGAAAGAAGAAGAGAAATAGAGACGATAGTGCTGCGCAAAGTTCACCTTTCTCACCTTTATCTAAACGTCATGACAAATAAGTAACCTAATAGGTAAATATATCCTTTTATCCTTTATTTACATATAATAAATGGCCACATTGATCCAAGACCGGTGGTCGTGTGGTCACCTTCTCAAAATCGTTTCCGATTACACTTAGGTACCTACCTCCGGCACATTCTGCAGTTAGTTAAAAACAATTTTGAGAAGGAGGCCCAGAGAAGGATCCAGCTAGGCTGGGCAGCGTTTGGGAAACTAAGTGGAGTCTTCTCGTCATTCAATCTCGTCATTCAGTCAATGCTTGAAAACGAAAGTTTTCAATCAGTGCGTCTACCCGTCATGACCTACGGAGCTGAGATATGGACAGTCACGGTGGTGGACCAGCCCCCAGATCAAAGTCGCTCAGCGAGCTATGGAAAGAGCTATGCTCGGAATTCGTAACGAATGCATCCGACAGAGAACCAAAGTTATCGACATAGCTCAAAGAATTAGCAAGCTGAGTGGCAGTGGGGCAGCCATATCTCGCGAAGAACCGAAAACCGCTGGGGTGAACGTGTTCTTGAGTGGAGACCACCACTCGGCAAATGTAGTGTAGGACGCCCTCCGGCCAGGTGGGATGACGATCTGCGAAAGAATGCAGGCAGATGCTGGATGCGGCAAGCTGAAGACAGGGCGCTATGCCGCTCATTAGGGGAGGTCTGTGACTAATATAGGCTGATGATGATGATGATAAACCTTTATTAACAAAGAAAATTACAATCAAATAATACAAACAAATTAGAACTAGTATTTACAATTGAAATAATTGAGCTAACTGCAGACAGTTGCAAACAATGTACAGGTAGCTCAACTGATCCATATACTCGGAAGTGTCGCTAAAACGCTGGATGCATTGCCCTGCTGTATGGCAATGCTGATGCGCTGGGCCAGATCCTCACCAGCTCTCGCGCCACGCGTCGCTTCTACCAGACGCTCAGATATACTTACGCAAGTATACATATATCTTGAAATCATATTTAAAGACAAAATCAATATTAACGAGCTGTCATTCACCAAAGATTATGGCGTCAACACAATTTATTGCGAATTCCGGAAATTTTATTGTTTCATAAAATTGTACCTGTAGCCAGATTCGATCACATGAGGCGTCTAGATCGATATTATTTTTATGGCATTCTTCAGACTTCTTTCATATAAATATTTAAATATTCGCACCTATGCCCCTCGTAAGATTTATTTCTGTGACTCTGAATCGTTTTTATAGCTCTTCGTTCATCTGTACTCATTTATAACCGACATAGATACACTTTTTACGATTTAAGAGCACTCTGTTTATTTTCGTTTTTAATTACCACCAGCGTGGGTTTCAGACAAATGACAAAGCCACTTTTCAGGGTGCTTTCCACTAGGTCATTAGGTACTTAGACCACATCTATTTTCAACCATTGAAAATCTATCAAAAGACTTATAGCGGTACTACAGAAACCAACGTAAACACTGGTCTAACAAGCGTTTAGCTAAACAGTGTCTAAACAGTTAGACATGGGTTTAACAAGACTTTAACTCTCATTTAAACTATGTCTAAGCCGTGTCTAACTGTAAACCGTCGTAAAACGGAGAGGTAACGCTTTTGTTAAATGGCTCAACAGAAGTCTTTTCGTAGTACCGCTGTTACGGTCTACCTACATATACTACACACGGTCTACATAAAGGATCAGCTGAACCCCAGAATCTGCCGAGCCTTAGTACGTCCAGAAAACTTAGTAATATTGCTCATTCGACAATTAGGTAATACCAAAATCATTAAATGCACGGTTTCACTGCACCGTACACCATACCTCCTGTTTATAACGAAGCCAATCTATGATTCCAGATGTAATTTACAAATAAAAATCAGTAAAATTAATTTTGGTTAATGTTTTTATACACATAAATAACGAATTTAATATTAAAAAACAAATTCACACATTTTATTTTAGATACCTACCAAAGACGACGAATTGGAATCTGTCCGTTTCGTATTGTATATTAATTATTACATATAAATGACGACTTGAGAGACATGTTATTTTAGATACCAAGATATAACATCGCCTTAGGGCTTAGTAAAAAACTTGTAAATATGTTATTCTCTCAAAAAACAAATAAATATTTTAGTATAAAAGCATTATAGTACACTCGGTGGGTGAACCTGCTTTATGCATATAAAGAAATGTCTAAAGAAGTGAATACCTACCAAGATAACGTGTAAATTAATGAAATATTGCAAAAGCCCGTTAACAAGTGGGTGTTAGAAACAGATCACACGACTTGGTGGGACATAAAAATCACCAGGTGTAACGATGAAATTAACCAGAATCAACGCCAAGACACTAAAAAGCGGTATTTAAGTGTGTGTTAACCCTAAAATCGTTTTAAAAATAGATTCCTTTTTATCACAGCTAACACTTTTAATTGATATTGAGATTGCCTAAGTTTTTAGAAGATATTTCAAGAAATCGAAAATCATTATGCGCTTGAGAAAGCGATTTGTAAAAATATGTTTTCGTAGCTATCGCAAGCAGACGTGAGCAGATATTCTTCCGTTTTCTGTAGAGTTTTTACATTCAACATTAATAAAAATCAAAGTCGTTTCCTGCTGCGGTACCTAAGCATGTTGTAATGTAATAACCATTAACAATTAATTGTTCCCAAAACAAAACATAACGCGACGCAAAAATATGCCCACCTGGCAACATTATATTAAACTCTAGCCTCAACAAAAATTGTTCAATTGTATGACCAACAGCAGAAGCAAAGTATTGCATGAACATTAGAAACACAAGCTATGCTCGGAATGCAAGAGAGCGTCGGACATTAATGAAGCATTTCAATCACTACTCATCTCAATCAAATCCGGACTGAGTCATTGACATTGCGGACTATCCGATTTTCATACTACTTTGATATCAAAATCGGGTTCGAAATAAATAAGTAACATCATGACAACCATCAACATCATTATTTAAAATAATGATGTTGATGGTTATCATGATGTTAGTCTTAAAAAAAAGCTTAGTCTGAAAGAAGGTTGAAGATTGATTAAACTCGCTTGTGTCAGTATTGATAATACTGACCTTCATTTATAGAAGATGCACACTTAGGAATGTAGAAGACCTAAGGATGTTTGTCCGAAAATAAACTTGTCAGTCTAATCAGATAGATTTTTTTAAGGGCAGAAGCCTTTGTGTATAAAGAAAATTATACTAGTATTTTTGAAACAGTTGAGCTAACTGCAGACTGTTGTAAACAATCTACAGGTAGCTCAACTGGTCCATATCAATACCAGTCGGAAGCTTCCCCAAGACACTGGCTGTATTGCCACGCTATATGGCAATGCTGGTGCGCTGTGCCACATACTCACCAGCTCTCGGTTCACGCGTCAGATAGATCAGATAGATACGTTTAAATAACGCAAAAAAGACTCTCAAGACGACAATTTTCCAGTAGGTATTCATGATGTAGGAGCCCAATCTGTCAACCCGGACTCTTCCAGGCTCTAGTGAACAAATCGGGAAGTCCGTAGTAGTCCGTGCTTCAGCAAGTATCAATGCGTTCGCGTAACGACTGTCGGATGCGCCGAAGTGTTCCAGAGAGATTGTAAATATTTCTCTGTTTCAGAACACGACTAAAATAGATGAGAACGCGTGTTTCTAAAATCCCCTTTGAAGATTACACACGCTGGCATTAGCTCTGGCAAATTACCCTCTAACAAAGATTGTATTAATTACCTGCTCCCGATAGCTGTGTAAATAATTTAAATTTAGAACGGAGTGTTCGCGCGTATTTTTTTGGCGGGTACTTTAGTTATGTCATTCATGAGGAATAGTGAAATGTTACTTGCTTTTTATTTGTGTTGTCTATGACTTCAGGCTTGTATAACAAGATATTTCAAACTTTTATTACCGATGTAGCTAATTTTATTTTGTTATTTTTAAGAGATATAAACTTTTTTACACACTGTATGTTGGACAAGGAAAACAATGGCTTCTCAAAAATACTTTTTTTTGTAATTTACGTAAAATTGTTGTATGTGTCGTGGTTACATAAAGCATGAAATACCAATTGTCGTTATTCTGTCACATGATAGTTATTTCGGAATAATACTTCGCCTTTTATATTATTCTAGTCACACAATTTCAACAAACTTTTGCAACAAACTTTAGCTATTATAAAGTTAATTACTATTGAATTTGTCCAGGCAAATCTTGTAAGATATTTTTCATGAAAGAAGGGCAAAGCTGGTTGATAACAAGATTATGTTTACTAGACGCTCAACAGCAAAAACACGCGATGTTTTTCTTCCAATCAATTAATAGCTCTAATACCAGACATCATACGGGAAGCGCTCTGTTATTTCTTTTATTAATCGCCACTGACATAGAGCAAATGTTTTACATGTAACAGATACAAATGAAATCGGTAGCTAATTATGTAACGGCCTAGATTCCGTTTAATCAATACGGTACAGTTGCTTCTACGCGAGCAATTAATCGAGCAATTTATTGCATAAAATAAGATGCCCTCTCTATAGTTTTTTCCATTAATATGTATGGTTTTCATCATTACTACATAGCGCGGTACAGGATTGCGATAATCCGCCTGCTAAGTAGTACGTAGTGATTATGGTAAAGCCCCCCCCCCCCCCCCCCTCCCCCCATTTGGGGAAAGCACGTTCAGCAATGGACGTATGAGTGCTCATGAGGACTTCACTGCTGGTTATAGGACTGTCTTTCACTTCTGCAAGACTCCTCTTTCTTGGTTTTCTCGCATTCAAGTATGCCCTGCGATTTTAACGATGTCGTCAACCCACCTTGCGAGAGGACGACACGGCTTCTTTCGGCCTGATCTTGCTTACCACTCAGTCAAGAGCCTCATCTGGCTGAGTACCCTGACCAACTCCACTTAAGATCTCTGTCACCAGTATCTTAGAACTTCGTTCGCCGAGTAATCTCAGTGTTGCGAACGTAATCCAGAAGAGTCTATCTATTACTCTTTTCCAATGGTGGTCAGCTTTCTTGATTGATCTCATTCAATTTGCTTTGTCCTCTATAAATATTCTCTTCAGAAGATTGACACTCACTCAAATTCAATTATCTCAAATTGCACATTGTCTCAAAACATCTAGGTAGGTATTAATCTATATCTATACTAATATTATAAAGAGGAAAGATTTGATTATTTGTTTGTTTGTAATGAATTGGCTCCGAAACTACTGGACCGATTTGAAAAATTCTTTCACCGAAGAAGCTTACTTTTCAGGAAGTGACATAGGCTATATTTTATCCCGGAATTCCCACGGGAACGGGAAATGAGCGGATGAAACCGCGAGGCAATCGTCTAGTCATTAATAATTTGTTTTTATACTTACAAAAATCTGTGTTGCGCAATTTTAATTGCTCGTGCAAAAGCGCTCTTTAGTAGACTATTTTTAAATTCAACATTATAAACTCTTTGAAGATTTTACGATGCCGAATACCTTTCATGAGATTGTAATGAAACTAGACTTTAGTTTCAGTAGTTACGTATTGATTTGTATTCAATACTTTTATTTGTGTTTTAGGTCCCGTAACAATAATAATTTAAAGGGTTTTAAATCAGTTTAATCAGTTATCCATAGTACAATATAATCAGTTACCCATAACACAAGCTCTGCTTAGCTTGACGCTAGATGATGCTGTGTGATTGTCCAGAATTATGTATTTATTTTATTTATTTATTAGTCGGTGTTCACAACATGCACCACAATGCTATAGAAGTGTCGATCGAAAATATCTAGTTCACGGGAAATTTTAAGTGTGGACCTAGCTATTGAGCTCTTGCTATGTACACAGGTCAACTTTGGTACAACTTCACTAGGAAATCTTTCAGCACCTTAAGGTGCTACCTACCCTTAAGGGTGGGTACAGTTTAAAAATGAATGAGTGAATGAGTGCTTATGAGGTTTACAAGACACTGCAGTGCGTCGACCATATTTTCTGAGGCGGGGAGTTCCCGACCTCTTTGGATAAGGACGAGGATTGCAGACTTCTGGAATCGACTGAGTCAACATCAACATCTTGAGGGCTGTTTCTGACTATCTGGCTAATCCCATTTACAGATACTAGATTTCTGTCCACATGGATGGAAATAGAAAATAAATAACTTAACGTACATAAGTAAGTTTAAATCTTTTACTTTATTATATTATGCGTACTGTTTTTTTTTTTTGTATTTTTGTGTGAGATAGGTCGTTTTGTGTCTGCAATAAACTGATTTTATTTATTTTATTGAGATTCATTGTGTCACTGGAAGGTACAAATTCTTAGAGAACTACCAGTTGTGTCAAATTGTTGTAACTCGGGGAATGGGTAAACGAATTAAAGGAATCTGCAACTCTAAGTTATCAGACAGTTGTTTAAAAAAAACAGTTTTCTAGTAATCTTTGAAACCGAAAGAAATAACTACATTGCTGATTCACCATAAAATTGACAGAAAAATCGAAACAAAGGAACGAGGTATTTATTACAACCAAATTATGCAGCAATAAAAATTCATGAAACCGGAAAATTTACGTATTAGATGTCGAACACGTCTCGGAAATCGAGAAATGTAAATTACAGTTATTAACCATCATCAACACCCGAAGGTTGTTTTAACACAAAAGATAAACAGTTGAAATTAGTAGTTACTTCATTATTTTTGGGTAAATAATGCCGTTTTTATCAGAAATCTTGATTCCGCCAGCTGATAACATTTTGTTCTGGTAGGCTCTTTCAAAGGCATTATTAAGTGCGAGTGTGTTTAAGTTGAGTAGGGAAATTATACCTTACACAGGTTTATGAGTGTTGAATTATGTTGTAATAACTCTGATAAAATTGTAAAAAGCACTGACTTACACTTGCCTAACCTAAGTCAGACGTCAAAACTATTTTGATTGTTTGAAGTCCATTTAGAATTGCATAAATGTATGTAAAGCTGGCTACCCCACAACCTGTTTTCCCTTTTATAAATTACAAATATTTTTTCCTTTTTTATAATCTTATAGCAGCATTTTCAAATTAGCATTTTGTCCATGAAAAATCATTTCAGACTCATATTATTAGCCAAAAATCGAAACTGCCAATTTCTGTCTAATTTCAAAAGCACTTCCGCATCACTTTCTAAAATGTTCCCGAAATATTCAGATCATTTCAATCGAATGCAGTGATAACCCGAAATTACGAGATAAAACCCCATATTAACAACACAAAAAGCAATAAAACTGCGTGAAATGGTAAGAGAGCATTGTCATGGATAAAATGAAAACAGCTTGGCCAGTATTTACATCAGTCAATTTTCATTCGTATCCTTTTAGCCTACATTTATTTGATCGGCCAATTATTAATCGATAAATTTGCTGGCGTCTACTAATAGAATAGAATATAAAATATTTTTTTACACACTTATATCAAAAATAAACTATTTACAACACGACCACTTAAAAACTTAGCGACGATAGGCGATTTTTGGACAGTACGAGGGGACCTGTTTGCTTTATATTGGTTTTATAATATTAAAAATGAAATACATATACTACATACAAACAAATACTACATAATATTGGGATATGATACTAAGCCGGGCGAAAAATATATATACTGAATGGGCGACTCTAATATATGACAGTAGGTTTGATAAGATTGTTAATAACAATTTATTAACAGATTGTTATTAACCGTTCAGTGGTTTTGGCGTGAAGAGGTAACAAACATCCATCCATCTATCCTACCATCCATCCAAACTTTCGCATCTATAATATTACTAGCTTCTGCCCGCGGCTTCGCACGCGTTGTTTCTATGTAAACGTTTTGAGGTTATTTCTATCCCATGGGAACTGATTTATGGGATAAAAAGTAGTATGTTTGATTCCAGGACTAGATTTACCATTCTGCAAAATTTCAGCCTGATCCGTTCAGTAGTTTTGGCGTGAAGAGGTAACAAACATCCCTCCATCTATCCATCCAAACTTTCGCATTTATAATATTAGTGTGATGCGTCTTTTTGGACGTTGTAAATAACTGCATATAAATTGTTGCGAATAACTGAAATATCTGGCTGTTTCATTCAGCCTGTGGCACTAATTCGATTATCAGATGGAGGTGCGAAGCGAGTTTCGATGTTTATCTAGGTATAAAGAGGCTTAAAAGAAATTATTTACAGCGGGTGAAATAAAAAACACTCATTAGCGATCATTAGGAGACGCCCCCGCGATTTAGGGCTAGATAGTAGATACGAGGTGAGAAGTTTGAAATGGATCTGCTTATCGCTTTTTGTTCTATTGTTGTTGAGGTCAATTGGGTAAATACGACGACCGATGTGGCACGGCGGGCGAAGGTCCGTCTGCGGCGCAGGAGGTTGCGGGTTCGATTCCCTTGGGACAAATGTTTGTACGATCTGCAAATTGACGATCTCGGTGGCGCGGCGGGCGAAGGTCCGCCTGCGGCGCAGGAGGTTGCGGGTTCGATTCCCTTGGGACAAATGTCCCGGGTGTTTACTGATAAAATAATTGTAAACTAAAGATCAGCTAGATGTAAAATAATCGAGGGGTTCGTAGTTACAATAAATAAATAAAATATAAATAATGCTGGACAATTCACACAGCATTATCGAGCCCCAAGCTAAGCAGAGCCTGTGTTATGGGTACTAGATAACTGATATACTTAATACAATACACTACTTACATTAATATTATACATAGAAAACATCCAGAACACTATGAACAAATATCTTCAGATCGTGCATACATTTGTCCCGAGGCGGAAATCGAACCCGCAACCTCCTACGTCGCAGGCGGACCTTCGCCCGCTGCGCCACAGAGGTCACCACAAGTATAGCTTAAATAACCGTGGCTGAGCAGCTGAGTTGATTTACGCCATACAGCTAGAATCCAAGACGATGCCACTGCTGTATTTGCGTGCGTAACCTACCATTTGTCATAGGTAATATACTAGTAGTTCTACGAACAGTAGACGTCGCGAACACTAACTTTTTTCAACAATTAATTTACTTAATACTTAATGTACTAAAGTAATTTTATTTAAAACGGGATATTTTGGTACTTAGGTAGGTACCTATATAATGAGAACTTCTGTGGGGTTTTATTTTACAGGAAAAATGTACTTTGAGAAGTTTGTAAAACTAACACCTTTTCATATACCTAGCTCAAAACTAATGAAATGATTTCCTTAGGTACCTACCTTTGAAATAATGCCCACCGTGCAAGAATAGGCATCTGTTTCTCCTGAACGGATTCAATCTTATTTCTAAGAAATCGAATTATATCGCAAAAATTTCGGGTTCAAGTCCCGTCGAAGTCGAAAATTTTTGCGATATAATTCGATTTCTTAGAAATTAGAAATTATCCAGAGTGCGAGGATTACGCACTATAATAACGAAACCTTGGATTCAATCTTGTTTGTGGGTAGGGTAGGTGAGGTAGGTAAGGTGCACTTGGAAAGGTAGGTAGGTATTACAGATCACTTCACTTGCGATACGATTGTTGTCGGAATTTTTGAACGAAATGTTGCACAAAGACATCAACCATTAGACCAATTGTCCATACAAAGTACCTAAGTTACGTTCCTCAGCAAAGCTCGAAATTCTGTACCTAGTATCAATAGATGGCGTTGATGCATCAGCCCAAAGTGTTTGTTATATTATTATTTAACCGACGATGACGGTGTATGCGGCCACGCTATTTCATATAATTCTCGAAGTGTTACAAAGATGTTCTAATAGGTGGCGCTGTACTGTAAATGCTCTCTTGCATATTACTGCATTTTGCGAAGCTATTCTGCTCGTCACGCCGAAAATCCTCATCAGATCTTTACCAAATTTTTATAAAAACAATATAAAGTTATTACCTTTCAATTAAAGTACAATCATCAAAATCAGATCTCTTATAGCGGAGATATTCTAAATCCGCCTTTTTGCTTTATTGTGGAAGAAGTACGCCTTTAATCAAAAAATCCCGACGACAATAAAATTCTATAAAATCATAGAATCTGTACACAAAGTTTCATACCGATCGGTTGTAAAATACGACCTGTAGAGGAGTACGGACATACTGACAAAAACGCCATTTTGGCCAGACCTGAAACGAAGACTTTCTTTCACTAACGTTCACGACGTCAAATATACAGACTGTTTGCAACAGTCAGCAGTTAGCTCAATTGTTTCAATTGTAAATACTAGTATAATTTTCTTTGTGAATAAAGTGTAAGAGATAACTGAAAAAAGTTAAATATGGATTTTGTGGTATTTTTAGGATCTGTACAGAGAATACCAAAATTTTAGGTCATCCTAACTTAGAAAATTTAAAAATAAATAAGATAAATATAAGATTATAAAATTAACCTAGAGAACTCAAGTGTCCTGATGAACCTAATTTAGTATTGTAGACTCTACTTATCAAAAAACATATAATCCTGTTGACAATATACGTTTTCTATCTATTTAATACATACAAATAATCAGAAATATATTTACTTGTTTGAGGATTATCAAATGTTAAGTTGCTATACAATATGATCGGAAAACATGATTTAATCATGATTCTAATTAGGCTTTCTGAATATTAATTCGAGCCTTCTACCAAAAATCTTCTTACTTCTTTACTAAGAATTTATATTCACGCCAATAAAACGATTTACTTCCTCCCTCCCCTCTCTTCTATATTGTGTGTATCATCTTACAAGATTGTCATTTCTGGAAATAGAACAAGAAACATAATTACGCCATTACTCAAGAACATTATGGGAAGTACGTAAATCTGGGAAAGATTTACAACTGAAAACTTACATTTGCTGAAGCCATGTTTTCTGAAATTTGCGGACCGTTATATCACGGCCGTTATAACACTACGAATATGTAAATCATAAAAGTTCTTCATGATCAGGAACTCGTTGTGACCGGGCGTTCATTCATTCCCAGAGGCTTTTGATAAGAGACTTTGAATTGATGACATGATTATGATTTTATCTTTTGCCTATTGCCATAGAATATTTAAAACTAAACAGCCCGATTCCCTTAGGTATCAAGCTGATGGAACATTTACATAGAAAATTGATGACCGATCTTTCTTATTCCCATACACCTAAAATTATTTATTAAGCACATAGAAAATTACAATAAGTAACAGAATAAAACAATTACAACCAGTACTTACACTTATATCGATTTCAAAAAATTCATTAAATAAAAAAATTCTTCCCATACACCTAGTAATAAGTTGAAGTTGTTATTGGTAATTTTCTTGCAAGAAAATTTCTCAGTAACAGCCCGGAGTCAGGAAGTTGGCAGTGTTACACCCCCGTGCCCCCGTGCCTCGGAAAGCAGATTAAGTCGTTGGTCCTGCGCCTGAACTCTTCCTCCTCTTCCTCGATCCTGTCGGTCTGCTGTCTCATCGATTATGAGAATGATGAGAATGAGGAAATAGAGAGTGCTCTTGTGTTTGCGCACACGCATGGGCACTATAATATATTATGTCCTGCGCACCTAGCTAGTCTCTGTTGACACTGGCCGCCCGTGGCGAAAATTTCGGCTAGGAGGTTGTAATCTACTTGAAGCCATTATTTAGTTAGCTTATGTACAAATCTACTTTTACAAAATGTCACCCTAAACACATAATATGCGTGTAATATACCTCTACCTATAATATACCTCTCTCATCTCCGTTACGTCTCTGGTAAAAATAAATAATAGTTTAAAAAAACTATAAAACACGCTTTTTATAGAAAACCGAACTAAAAAATAGAAAATAAATTTTAATGAATTTAAATTAAGAAAATAGTGTTAAAAATTTCAATGAATATAAGTTAATAATAGTGTGAATAAAAAAAAAAATATTTTAAAAAAAGCGTGGGGTGCTTTTTAAAATATTATCGAAATGATAATCACTCTACTCATATCTATACTATCTATACTAATATTATAAAGAGGAAAGGTTTGATTTTTTGTTTGTTTGTTTGTTTGTATGAATTGAATAGGCTCCGAAACTACTGGACCGATTTGAAAAATTCTTTCACCGTTAGGAAGCTTACTTTTCAGGGAGTGACATAGGCTATATTTTATCCCGGAATTCCCACGGGAACGGGAACTACGCGGGTGAAACCGCGAGGCGATCGTCTAGTCTGTCAATAAAATATTTATAACTATTGACACCATGCACCCCACGCTTTTTTTAAAATAAAATAATATTTTTTTATTCACACTATTATTAACTTATATTCATTGAAATTTTTAACACTATTTTCTTAATTTAAATTCATTAAAATTTATTTTCTATTTTTTAGTTCGGTTTTCTATAAAAAGCGTGTTTTTTAGTTTTTTTAAACTATTATTTATTTTCTACTTTTTAGTTTGGATTATTTATAATAGCTTGTTTTTTTGAATAATTTTATCAAATTAGTGTATTGTCATCGGTCCTCAATAAATCTACAAAGTTTGAACGAAATCTGGCCGTTTAAAGTGGGTCAAAATCGCGCCCAAAGAAGTCGGTTACAAACAAACATACAAACATACAAACATACAGGTGAAGCTAATAAAAAGCGAATAAAAAATGAACGATGACGGACAACGTAATTTCGTAAACTACCGATTTCTTATTTGAATTTGCGTAATACATTCAATTCAGTGTTTAAAAAGATCATTATTTATTTTCGTTTCATGTTTTGTATATTTTATGATGAACATTTTATTTCTATTGATTATTCTTACAAGATTTTGATTTTGCTTGTTCTTGTTGATGTCTAATGGGTGTTTTCTTTATTATAAAATTATGTGTCTAGACATTATCGATATATTTAAGTAATATCTGAAAAACAACGAGATAGTTTAGTCGCATAAATAAGTCAACGTTCCGATTATTTATAATAAGACTTTTTTCTAAAACCACACATCCCTGTCGCCGGTGCCGGCTACAGTTCTACAACCTCACCTCCTCAACTCAACAGCCTGTATTGGTCCACTGCTGGACGCAGGCCTACCCCTGATAAGCGCCTGATATTGTCTTTTATCTCAATGTACGGTAATGCCCATAATCCCCACGCTGGGCATGCGGGTTTGGGATCGCAGTTCGGTGGTAGAATTGTTTTGCAGGGGGCGCTGCTGCCTGCTCCCCGTTGATATCCCTTAGTCGCCTCTTATGATATGACACCCGCGGGAAGAATTGGGGTGAGGTAAATTCTAAGCCGGCAACACACAGCTACAATCTACCGCAGATTAAATCATAGTATAGTCTCATTCCATCTCTCTAACCAGTTAAAATTACAAAATACTCTACTAAATGATCCCATTATAAAAACCAACCAATTCGATCACCTTTGTCGTTAAACCAATAATTTATTTTTACAATTTAAATAGCGCATTGTAATACTCATTATTACAAATTGACACATAATTACATTTACCTGTTATTACCTATTATAAGTAACGGCCGTATCTTTGCGGTCTCACACACAATTTACCGGAGGGTATAAACTCGAATTGTATTGAGAATAAGGAACAATGATGTTGGATATATCACTGGATGTGGCATCACACTAATATTATAAATGCGAAAGTTTGGATGGATAGATGGATGGATAGATGTTTGTTACCTCTTTAAGCCAAAATTACTGAACGGATCAGGCTGAAAATTTGCATACAGGTAATTCTATCCGTGGAATCAAACATAGGCGACCCTTTTTATCCCTTTGATCAGTTCCCATGCGATAGAAATAACCTCAAAACGTTTCCATAGAAACAACGCGTGCGAAGCCGCGGGCAGAAGCTAGTCTAAATATAAAACCTTTCCAGCTCTGGTCGGCGGCTTTACTCTAGATAAAATTATAAACAGCCCTCTTTGTACCTTAGTGCAATAAAGTTTTAAATAAATAAAAGCGAAGCTTTTTTATGTTAATCGTTCGCTATTATTTGTTTTCAGGGTGGCTTTATAAGATAGGACTCAATGGACTGGATGTGATTTTACATATTAAAGCTTATATCTTTATAAGTTGGGTTGGGTAGCCCATTACCAACAAACATACAAATGCAAACCCGAAATCTACAGAGTGAAAGAAAGAAAATAATTTAATTTATCTTAAATTTACTACACAACACATTAACTAAGTAACTAAATACTAAAAAAATCTAAGATTACATTTTTGTGCGTAGCAGGATTAGGGCAAATATGGCCGACACTCAGCATTGTGCTGGGTTGACCTGGTGTGTCTACCCAGCGCTGGTTTTCAGTGCAGGCCAAAGACAGGTCACGTCACGACCATCTGTGCTGTTTGTGTGCGTTTTATACAAAACTAGCTTCTGCCCGCGACTTCGCACGCGTTGTTTCTATGGAAACGTTTTGAGGTTATTTCTATCCTATTCTATTTTTGAGGTTATGTCAAGTCACACTTGAATCGAACGGAATAAATAGTATCCTATGTCCGTCTCCTGGCTCTAAGCTACCTCCTCACCAATTTTCAGCCGTATCGGTAAAGCCGTTCTTGAGTTATAAATAGTGTAACTAACACGATTTTCTTTTAAATCTATATAGATTAGGTACTCCATCTAAAATTAACATATTTTATTTACATTAGTAGGTACATACATTTGAGTGGAAGGTTCAACCAGTCATTAATTTTTATTGGGCTCTATAAATTCCTAGAACTTTCCCTGCCTATTCCTTATCTTCTCCACCTTTATTTGCTACTGTCATTTTACTTATTTAATGTATAATCGATACCAAACCGATTTTTAAGGGCGTTCTGGTACCCCTTAAAAATATATATTAAGTGTATTGTATTAAGTATATCAGTTATCTAGTATATAATATATATTAATATCTATATATTAAGTGTATTGTATTAAGTATATCAGTTATCTAGTACCCATAACACAAGCTCTGCTTACCTTGGGGCTAGATAGTGCTGTGTGAATTGTCCTGCATTATTTATTTATTTATTTTATCATTTTCGTTCGTTTCAAAAAGCGCTTCCACTGTTCTCTACATCCTTGTCTGGGTAAACAACAATACACACTTTGAGCTACAATTAACCGTTTTGTAGTCGATGTAAGGCCGCAATTAAGCACCTTCCTACAGAAACTATTCTGAAGGAGTAACGAGACATGATACTTTTTAAAAGTAAGGGGAAATATAATACCGTATGAAGGTAGATCTCAATCCGATACAGTTGTCCTGTCTCACGAAGTCCGTTTAGCCCTGGTTTTACAACAACTTTGCGCTTAGTTGTCAAGCTGACGGTACTCGCTACCATAATCTGACGTGACTACAATGAGCACTAGTGACCCGGACCGCGTCTCGGGCGAAACTAAGTAATAGAGTACATGCAGTATGTAGAGTACATGCATGGATGTACCCATATTTTGACGTGACAACGTCTTATAATTCGATAGAGCCGGCTGCACGCATGAAAAAACATGACGTCATGAGTATCAAATGCTAACATTACATCAGTATTTTCTTAAGAAGTTGTCACGTTCAACTATCGTCAGTAAACCGACTTTACAGACAACCAATTTTTTTTATTTATATTTAATGCACAATTCAGTCATAGCCAGAAATCGGGAAATGGGGTCTATTCATCCAATAACAGTGTATGTGCTTACGTGGCGTAGGTATACATTAAGGATGCGGGAGCGGTGAAAGAGCGCTTTTTGACATTGACTTTCATCATCAGCCTATTTTATTTTATTTAATTTTAATTCAGAAAAAACGATAAAAAAAATGGCGCACGTATCAGATTTCAATCTTGAATTTACGTTTTTGAGACATTGACATGGCTCAAAAGTTGACTCTACGTACATAAATTCGACGAAACAAAAAACAACAAAAGAAAAGCTAAAAATCGGCCACAATATGATCGCTTGCCACGCAACGGTATTTTTTGACAGGCCATATTATGGCCTCTTGCCACCGGAAAAGTTAACTCTACCCCAAAATATTTATAAAATACATAAATTCGCTATGTTGATCATTATTACTCTGTAAGTTATAGCGTCAGCAACATAATTTTGCGGTATGTTTTCATTATCATTCTGACTTTTAATAATGCCTTGTTTTCTTGCCTTTTGTGTGTCAAATAAGTAGATATCATTGTGTTGTTGTAAAAATCATGTGGTTTTTGTAAATCTTTTCGCTACTGAGTCCACTGATACACAATATTGTTGGTTAACCAATATGAAACAATATTGACAGGTTAAAAAGAACCCCATTACGAAATTGAAGGAATCCTTTCCTAATAAACTTACTGTTCAACTAATAATAAATCTTTATTCACAAAGAGAATTACAATCAAATAATAGAATGTACATTGTCCACATAGTAAATCAAGTTCCTAAAAGTCACCACCAAAAGGCGCACCAAAGGTGCGGTCTCGTGCGATCTCCCACCAATCTCTGAGAAAGGCGTTAAGGTCGTCTCATATATATATTATAATTTATAATAAATAGGTACATAAAATACAACAATCATGAAGATAGGAAATTCTCTTTGGCTTTATATTGCGTTTGCCTCATAACCTATGGATTCTTACCCCAAACCCTTCATATTATAAGTATTTTCGCTGTTTGAGAGACTCCACTGATGTTGATTAGAACAAAAGTCCTAGTGAGTTGCCAATAAAAAATATATCAGTAAATTTTAAACAAATTGTCAAAACCTTGTTGTGCAAAAAGACTTAAGTACTATAAAATATCAGATTATCTAGAGGATAAAAAAGCTTGGGACGGGTTTTGCTCCAACTCGAAAAATAACAACTAACAGGCTAAAGGTTTCTTCGTCGCTTTTTTACTTTAGTTTACCTACATGTCATATCGAAGCGTCAGAAATCAAAAATATCACTATAATTCCGTGTCAGAGTTTAATTTTATAATGTGTTTTGTAAGTGAACATTTATTGTATTTATGAAAATAAAGAGTTTTTGATTTGATTTGATATATTAGTGTACTGCTGGACAAAGGCCTCCCCTTAGAACCGTTTAATTAATTACAATTATAGAATTACAGTCCATTTTAGAACGAATTAACCCTATAAAATGCAAAACAAACACAATCATAAACAAATTACGTAATCTTACATCATTAAAAATCTATTGTAATTTATCAAGAGGAACATACAACCTTCCCCTTTCCTTATCCATCCGCCACTTTTGTATTATTTCCCATCTAAGAAATAGGCTGTATTACTTCGAAGTAGAGATCAATATTGCATGTCGAATTCTATCTTTTATGCAATAGTATTGTGGTAAGGTATAATTGGCGTTAATAGTCTGTTAAGTTGTAATGAAACTTAAGTAGATAGTATTCGTATAAATGTTCTATAGTATGCAATTATAGTGGGTAATTTCACAGTCCAGAGACGCTGGTGATTTAGCTTATTCCTGCAAATTTGGTCGGAGTGGACAATAATTGTTTAAAGGAGTTTCCTAACATACTGGATGCCACGTAAAATGTGTACAAAAGGAAATTATTCTGAAACTCGCAAAAAAAAAATTAATAATCCTTGAACAAAAGTTAAACCCCTCGGGGTCCAAACACAATAAGCCGAAAGGATAGATAGATAAACATTTGCAAGTTTCTTAATATTTTGATGTTTCTCACCTATTGCATGCCTATTAGACAAACCTAACATAAGCTTTAAGGCATTACTAACCAACCTATGTAATGTGTTTTTATGAAAAAATGATATATCTATCTATTACGCATAATAGAGGTGACGAGATCTCGTGCGTTGAAGTTGAAATTTTTCGTCATAAAGAGACTTCGTAAACATTGCACTCACAAAAAAAAGTTTTTATTTCTTCAAAATTGATTTCCTCGTCTCAAAGGATTCCAAAGTTAATATAAAATAATTCGTAAATTTATCAAGTATTCCGTGTACCTGTAGACTCTATGCGTAGTTGCTGGCCTGTATTGGCCACAGTTACATGCTATTGAAGGCGACTGTACGCCCACCACGTTTCATCGAGTAAGAAGATGTACAATTATTTTAATGAGGTATTGCATGCAGGTAGGTAACCTAATTGTTACGTATCATGTAAACAGCCATAAACGGTCTAATGTGTAGACATTGTCGTAATGAAGAGGTCCGTTTTTCCGGTTGGATTGATGTGTACTAGCTTTGCACCTATTTATTACTGCATATGCAATTCGAAAGCGATATCACGGAAAGGAGTTTGTAAAGAAAACTTTTGACTGGTGTTTTGAAAATTCCATCAATTGAATTGAGCTTCAGTAGAATAGAATAGAAAAGAATATAATTATTTATTTAGGAAAAAACAACATTACATTTCGGTTAGAAGTGCCATAAAGCCTATGTTAGGTTTAACTAGACACAGAGTTCTCACCTGGTTCAATAGGAGGTATTAATAGGTATATTATTCGAAATACTTTGGTTATGTACAATCTTACAAGCTAAGTACCTATTTTTAGAGTAATAACAATAATAAACTAGGACAATCCGATGAATATCGGGTGCCTGTTGAGGAATATAACTTTTAAAGTATAAACTAGTGGACCGAAATAACCGTGAAGAGAAAATCAAAAACACCTTATTTTTTAGATAATAATTTATGCTTAGTATTAAATTTGACTCGTCTAAGTGCTTATTTTGTAAGGCTAAAGAAATAAAGTTATTGAAATCTGAAATGTATTTGGAAAACATTCGTTTTTAGTTATTTCTCTAATCTCTCAAGGTTACCGTGTTAACTAACTTGGTAGATGAAGGTACTTATCGAACAAAAAGTGACACCATTTATTTACTCCCAAAAAATTTTAAACTTTTGTTGTTCCTTTGTATATAATTAATAGAATAAAAATTGGTTGTCTGTAAAGTCGGTTTACTGACGATAGTTGAACGTGACAACGTCTTAAGAAAATACTGATGGAAAAGTAGCATTTTTCAAAAGAAAATTTTAATTTCATTTGTTTAATAGATTTGTATGTAGACGCATCGCTCACTCAAGTAGGAGAGAGACGGATGTCGAGCGCTCTTGCACTTCAAGCCTTACATGGAACGCCTCAGAGCGAGGTAACGCCGCATGAGTCATGTTTTTTCGTGCGTGCAGCCGGCTCTATCGAATTATAAGACGTTGTCACGTCAAAATAAGCTTACTTGAATTTAAAATGTAACTTTCCAATTAAATCAAAAGTAAGTTTTGCTCTTTAATTTGACCTTCACATAAACAAATACTTCTTGCTAAGCAAACCCTTTTTTCCATTGATTTCCTTTCATACATCAAACACGTGTGGAGACATGCCGAGTTAGACAAAGGTAATTAGAACACTCATTCATCTATTAATGTTGCCTACAAGTAACAATGGAAGAACACGTGTGATTTTAAAAGGGCTCTTGTAAAAAAATCTGTGGAATATTCTGGACTTGTTATGCTGTATGTAGCAACTTACTCTGTCTGTCCACGCCTCATGCTTTGTTATTTTGTCCTTGACCTTATTCAATGCTTTGTGACCACCTCGAAGCATACATGGGCACCTACATCGTTCATGATTTTGTGTAGTACGAGTAGGTACAGTCAACGAGAACAGTGGCTGAATATACTAATATAGCTTTACGTACCTGTGGCTGCGGCTAAGAGACCCATATTGGACCGTGACCTCTGATGCAAGCCTTCTCGAGGCATCTCGGTTCTGAGCTTTCTCTCACCAGCTTTTGGCGTCATGTTCTCGGAGATCGGCTTCGATCGATCGGAGTTGAAACTTTGTTTAGCTAGAAATATGATGGAAAAGAAGAATATCTCTAGCGGCGCAGGAGTGAAGCAGATGGCGACTTAGGCATGTTGGATGCATAAACTCATTTTGGACTTGATACTCCAAGAGAGTAAGTGTGTTTTGCTAAACCCCTCGTCAAAATCATCGCTTTTGGACGATTGATCTGCGTGGCTTATTTGTTGGACCATTTTTTGCGATTTCTTTCGTTGACTGTACCTATTACTTTCCTTTGCGATTGAACATAATCGTAGAACGTTGTAACAGTATTGCAGCGTGTCTTGCTGTCTTCGTTAGCAAGTACTTTACGAAGTGACTATTTGTACCAAGTTATTAGATGAAGCGATAAAACACTACCAATAGGTACCTAATAGATTTTAGTTTATTTACAGTTTTCCACATATTTTGATAAGCATTTTTCTAAATAATATACGTGAATGATACTTGAAAGATTTGCAAAACAGCAAATTCAGCCTATGGATATTGCTTGTTGTCGATTTCAAAACCATAGTGGAACATTCTACATTGGATCTTCTATCTAGTATTACCTATGTATAATGATTCTCTATGGTGGAGCATGTTTACATGAAAAGCATTAACTTTTCACGTGAAAATGCTCTTTTTAATACAGTACCGTTATCAAGTCCCGCCGGAAACAAAATTCTGTTGTTCGTTTGGTATTTTGGCTTAATTTGTTTTGACTGTTTTGGCGCTCATTAGGGGAGGCTTATATCCATCTGTGAACTAGTATTAGGCTAATGATGATGATCGTTTGTTTAGCTAGGCAGCTTGATCTTTTGTACCTTGTACCCTCGTATCTCAAGGCAAACGACGGCAACCGACAATTCAGAAGGGTCCGACGTCACGGGACGATAGGTCGCTAACCGCAATTATAATTACCGCATCCTTTTCAACGTGCTACGATTTGTGTTGCCATCAATGGTGGGCGGTTCTATGGAAGTGTAAGGATGTTTTGTTTGTTGGAGCAATGATAGGTAGAGGTGAGAACTCGATTTACACTGAAAAGAAAAACAATGTAACCTACATATTAAGTGTTCTATAGTTATCTGGTAGAGATCACTAATTGTCACACATGTACGTACATACTTGTAGGGTTCTAGTCTAGGAATCAAGATCCGGTTTTTGGTGTTCAAAAGCCATACAAAGCAAAAAAAATTAAAATACCGTTATGGCTAAACATAAAATGAAGAAGATACTCAAGAATAGGACATGATGGTTGCCACCTTAAGGGGCCAGTCTACACTGACCTTTAACAGTCCAATACGTGTATAACATAGAACAGGTAGGTATATACCCCCGTCATTAACAATTTTGTAGCGCGTAGCTCTTTGTTATTTTGACACAGGAAGCTATTAAAGCAATTAACCGGTGCACAGAGTCTGTATCCACGAGTGACGTGTTAATATAGAGGGTTTAGTGCTGGGCTGTCAAACTGACCTTGCGGATTTCATCGATATAATATAATTCAAAAATAGACTTGTTCAGCCAGACAAGGTTTTCGAAGGTTTGCAAATCGTTTGTAGTTAATTGTGTTAGATTTTATAACACATTGCCTGAAAATGTAAACAAAGTAAACGATAGAATGTTCAAAAATATAAACGAGTCAACAAGACAAAAATTTGGATAAATGTTATTTAATATAAGCAGTGTTAATTATGATTTCAACAAACTATGTTGTTGTATTTGACTATTCTAATGTACATTATTCTTATTGATTATATAAAATTAAACTATTTGCTCCAAGCCCAGCAATAAGATGACTTTAATAATAAAAAATTACGTTTCTGCTTTTTGCTAGCTAATTCCGCCATTGTATACTTACCCTAAAGAAAATATTTGTGTAAATCAATTATATACTTTGTGAAATTAAAGAGTTCTGTCAGAGTCCATAAAAACATGTCAATTTAGTTAATTATGGTCATAAGAGATGTAAAAAATATCCAGACTTTGATAATAAAGCCCTAAGCTTAAATATGCTTATATTAATTGACGACCTCTGTGGCGCAGCGGGCGAAGGTCTGCCTGCGACGCAGCAGGTTGCGGGTTCGATTCCCGCCCCGGGACAAATGTTTGTACGATCTGCAGACATTTGTCCAGGGCGTTCTGGATGTTTTCTATGTATAATAAAAACTATCTATCTATGTAGTGTATTGTATTAAGTATATCAGTTATCTAGTACCTATAACACAAGCTCTGCTTAGCTTGGGGCTAGATAATGCTGTGTGAATTGTCCAGCATTTTATTTATTATTATTTATTAAAGTAGAGTAGGCAGACAACACAACAGATCAAAATTCAACACCCACACTCCCTTTAGAAATTAGCTCTTAACATAAATACCTATCAGATTATAAAAATCATTCAATTCAATCAGTTTTTATCGATAATGATAATCGTTTGTTGCGCAGCCATCACTATTTATCTCAAATTATATCGGTGCTTTAATTTTCAATCATCAAAATGACCAAATGAAAGCTACTGTTCGATTACAATGCAATCTCTCACACTATGGACATAATTGATAGTCATAGAGCCTTCACAATGGTGAAATCATCCATAACACCAACTTCAATTTGATCGTTATTCTTCTACAAATAAAGTTTAGTTTCTTTTAGTCTATTTTGGTCGTGGTATTCAAAAGTAACCAAAGCTTAACTTGCGTGGCTTCTGTACTTACTCAGTCTAATTTTTAAGAAGTCGTTATTATTGTTTCTCATGATTAAATTTCTTTTTTTGCTCACAATGGAATCACGATGTTCTGTTTATTGTGTGGGATGATTATGTTGTTTGACATTTTTTTTGGATTAAATGACTAAGTAACGATATTGTTTGGTTTATCGGTACTGTGTGGTTGGATTTGTATTATAAATTTTTCGTATTTGGATTTGGTATCACAATTTATTAAGATAACTTCTTTGAAATATTTCTTTCGGTTTAAAAGTAAGTAGGGTTGTTCAGATTACCAATTTATTAATTTTAACTTAGGTATGTTACGTAGGAAGGACCTACAAAGCTATCTTTTTGTTCTTCCTTACACTTTTATGTAACTACTAGCTTCTACCCGCGGCTTCGCACGCGTATTTTCGGTATAATAAGCAGCCTATTATCTAAGTTAAGCTCTGCTCTAAATGTACAAATTTCATCGTATCAGTAGTTTTGGCGATCTTGGGTAACAAAAAAAAATCACATTTCACAAACTTTCGGCTTTATAATATTAGTAGCATTTTACGAATTAAAAAGTGCATTATTGTGTATTAGGAACCATTCTCATTTACTACTATTCGATTACATTTGAGAGCGTGAGATCTTTTTGCTGATATGCATTTTTTAGGGCAGGTTCTGCAATTAATGGCGCTTTCCTCTTCTAGATAATTATGTCAACTGTTTTATCATCATGAAGTACAACATTACCTGGAGCTATTAGGAAAATGCCACCACCGTCATTACAGACAGACGGACAGATGGCAAAGGGGTAACACTTGCACAACAAATAATTCCTATAATTTGAGCTTCGGAAGAAGTTTTATTTTCACAGCTATAATAATACGGTTAGTGTCTAATGAGATTTCTTACGTATAACGAGTGAGAACTACACAACTGGTCATAAAGAACTTTCCGTAAGTGAACTTTGGACATCAGTTTTTGGACGATATCCATCAAAATAAAGTCACTATAACCACAGCTATGCACACTTGTGCACTATAATAGCTATGAGCGCAAGACATTATAAAGTCTTGCGCACATGTGGCCACCGTGGTCGAATATTCAGGTAGGAGGACCATAATTTAGTACCAACACAAAATGTGCTAAACTAAACTAACATAAAAACAAAATATAGTAAGAAATCGAGGAAGAAGCCATGTCAATACACCAAAATCGTCAAAAAATTGACAAAACACTATCGGCTGCCCACAATATTCATTAAAAACTTATGCTTCCAAAGAGCGGAGGCCGTTTTCTATACTAATATCCAGTTTATTCGATACCTTTAAAAGTAACGACGATCTTCTCGAGGGCAAGTTGTCCACTTCGGTTTAGAGTTGGGGACAACTGTCGAATCAAAAACCAAGAGATTTTTGATTCGGGCGAGTTCTCCACTTTTCAGAAAAGGTACAAGCGAGATGTACTATAACCCGAAACGTCGCACCATTCAGAACTGTGTCATCAATTGCGGTGTGTAGAGTCCATTAGCTCTACAATTTTTATACACCACTTTATTAGTTCAAGTAGAACAAGTTGACGTTTTCATAATGGTATTGTGATTTAAAAATAAACTAGGCAGCAGTTTATTTTTAAATCACAATACCATCTTCAATTATTCTCGGTTTCAAGATTCTCAGTCCTTAAACATAATTAAAGAAGACCACAAAACTACTGGAGGTGTAAGAACTCGCAGGGTAATGACATTTTAATTGTATGACTGATTACAGTCTGTCGCGTAGTTTCATCCTGTTATTACGGATAATTGCATTACGGTTCGTTACGGAGGAAAAAAGGCAAATAAGTTTAATTGACACTTGCTTTCTTTGTTCGCGCGAACATGTGTTAGGTTCACACGGGGCTTTTGATAGGTGTCTGATGGTAGGTATAGGGATTTTTTTGCTTTGGTTGGCTGAAGAAAGATCATAGGTAAAGCAAATCTGGGAGGGAATCAAGGACCTTTTATAACAAGTGACAATCAAATTAAAAGTTATGATTAGATAAGAATTAGTCTCCAGTGTGACGTAATGTTATAGAGAGTAAAGGGTACTTAATAAATTTCAATAACGACTGCTGTTATTTTAGTAGGTTGTATTAATGTGTGTAAGATTTGATAAACATTTGGGTTTTGTGATGTTTTATTATTTGATTTGTTTTAGCTACTTAATAATACACACAGATCCCCATGTTCAATCTAACGATCCTATCCATCCACGGTTTTCTGGTAGAGATTCCTCTTGAGCGATAAGACCGCCCATCGTCACATATTTTGTAATGTTTTATTAAGTTGGTAAATTATTACGGAAAATGTTAAATGTGCAAAAAAAAAATCTATCCATCTATCTATGATAACAATAGTAATGCTGGTCAATTAACAGAGCATCATCTAGCCCCAATCCTTATAGAGCTTGTGTTAAGGGTAAGTACTAGATAACTAATATACTTAATCGAATACATAATATAGATGCTTTTCATTATAATACACAGACAACACCCGGAAGACACGGAACAAAAATCTGCAGATCATACAAACATTTACCCCGAGGCGGGAATCGAACCCGCACCTCCTTTTTCGCTCACTGCACCACTGAGATCGTCAAATGCTTAGAGCAGTTTTCGCCAATCCAAATTCGCCGATCCAAATTTAATTCATAATACTCGTGTTTTGTTCGAAACGATTTAATCTGATTCATTTTCAGATCAATCTAATCGGCGTGTTCCACAATCTGTACAAATTATGTTTGTCGCCAAATCAGTTAAGGCTATCTACACAAGAGCGACAAAAGGGCAGTCGGTTTACATAAGTAATTAGCTCGTGTAACATCTTCGGGCAGAAAACAGGTTACTACCTACATGCAAGCTTTGCGAAGAGGATATACTGAACAGTATTCTGATACTGGATAACCTTCCTCTTTGCTTACATAGAGGATTTTTTTAAATTGGTGATGGACAAGCGTTTGGCCACCAACTCACTTTTACATAAAGAAATGAAATCACAAAAAATTTTGACTTCGACGGGACTTGAACCCGCATCCTTCCCTCAGTACGGGAATGTGCTAACCAGCTACACCATGAGGTCAAGTGACATAGGAGTATCTTTAAGTAAGTGAAGATGTGGCCTAAGATGGAGCACATTTTCCCAGAAGGAACCCATTTATCCAGGATTTGAAGACTCCAAGAGTGTACGGTTGTACGCATTCATTTTCATCCATGGAAACTCATTTTTCTCACTCTTTGGCCGTGCCTGTTATGAAAGTAGAGTAGAATTTCTTGGTTCGACACTGTGGTTTGTCAACCAGGTACAGGTGGTATTTTTTGTCCGTCTGAGCTGGTCCTATCTACAACAAAACTCCTAGTGAGTTGCAAAAATTATCAGTAAATAAATTCAAATTGTCAAAACCTTGCTGTGCAAAAAGGTTTATTATAAAATATCTAGAGGATAAAAAAGCTTGGGACGGGTTTTGCTCCAGCTCGAAAAATAACAAATAACAGGCTAAAGGTATCTTCGTCGCTTCTTTACTTTAGTCTACATATCGAAGCGACAGAAATCAAAAATATCACTTTATTTCCGTGTTAGTGTTTAGTTTTATATTTTGACCTTTTCTAAGTGTACATTTATTGTATTTATGGAAATAAAGAGTTTTTGATTTTTATTTTATGGTGGAAGGGAGCAGATGGGATAAGGTCGTGCAATGCACAATCATTAAAGTAGATTTGATAGCTGGAGTATTTACCAGTACCAGTAGAGTACATAATCTCTCCCTAAACGTCGCTTAGTCGAAGACTTAAAATAAACCCTTTACCGCTTGGGTAAACGTGTTCTTGAGTGGAGACCACGACTCGGAAAAACGTAGTGTAAGATGCCCTACGGCCAAGTTGGATGCTGACATGCGAAAGACTGGTGGCAGATGCTGGATACGGCAAACTGAAGACAGGGCGCTATGGCGCTCATTAGGGGAGGCCTGTGTCGAGTAATGATGACGATTATGATTAAAATTCAAATAAAACAACTGAAGTTTAAAAACACTCTAGCTCTACTGTGATAAGCACACGCACGTGCAAAGTCTTTCGACCATTAGATCCTAATTCATACCTCATTCTCTGTTAATATTCAAATTAACAGAGAACGTTGTTAACGAAAATACAAATTAATTTGTATTATATTTTTGTGGGTGAACAAAACTATATACAAATTAATTTATACCTGCGTCTTCGTGTTTTCATAATTTTTTTAGAAACGTATTTTATATCCCATAGGAACTAATTTATGGGATAATAATGAAACTCAAACTGGACATGAAACCTATAAAAAGGATTTTATGATTTTTTTTAAACTTAAAAAAAAATCAACATACACATACATTTTAAGTAGCCAATGTGTTATTCCAACTGTAGGCCTAAGCCTACATTTAAGAAAAATTTCAGTCCAATTCGTTCAGTACCTATCTCTAACGTTGGTAAATTTTATTATTCAGTCCAGTCATTACAATGATAATTATCTTAGCAAGTAATTTTTTTTGAGCAAAAAAATTTTTTTCTTGAGCGCGAAGAACAAACTCATTCATCCATCCATTCAATTATAATATAAGTTAGATTGAGTACATTTTTAAATCGGCAGAAGCCTTATTTCACAAAAAAAATACAATCAAATTAGAACAAGTATTTACAATTGAAACAATTGAGCTTACTGCAGACTGTTGCAAACAAATGAGTAGGTACGTAGATACTGAAATAAAAAATTGGACATGTTCTGAAAAGAAGTAGCCTGGTTTCTAACTAAACGCAGTATTCGAGGGGCCAGCTAGACAGATCGGTGGAATTAGTTACATTTCCGAACGGCTTTATTGACATACGTGCTACACCGCTACGACGTAGCATGTGTTCGTAGAACTGCCTTTTTCTAACAATTAAAAGTTTTTGGGTTATATGAATTTTATTTGGTTGTTTTTTTCTCGCTGTTTTCTCGTGGTCCCATTGTTTTGTCTCATTAATGGGACCACGAGGGAGAACTGCTTTTCGTAGTCCCATTACTATTTATTTACTTCCTGTGCAGAAAAATAAGGATGCGTGGTTTGCTAAAAATTTTACTATAGTCTAGCATACATATTTAAATTACACTAGAATAACATTATAATCTAGCCATAGATTTGGCTAATGGGTAATTTTGTTTTAACATAATTTTATAAAAACATTTCATTACGAACGTGTCCATCGGCACTTTTCTTTTCGTTGGTTGTATAGTGTCAAAATTAAATTATCAGAGGTATATCATAGTTTAGTTTAATATAACTCACAATGGGCTTCGAATTGAAAAAAAATTGAATAAGCATGAGTCATAATTTTGTATGGTCCTTCAAGGATTCAAAAAATATGTCTCAAGGATAAGTTCGTACTTCGCATTTTTATTTATAGATTTTCTGAGAATCTTCTCTAGCGAAATAATTTCGGAGGATTTTATTGTCTATAAAAATAATGTTTCATGTCGTTTTATTAATTGGCACAATCTTTTATGTATCATACGCAACTAATGATTAATCACGTTATCAAACGAAACAAACAAGTAAAATTACATCATTACAACAAATAACAAATCTTCATAAATCGACAACAAACAAATCAGACCAAACGAGACAGTTCCAACAACAAATTATTGTTAGCCAACCTAATTTACCAAGTTTTTATATATTTTTCCTCGGTCGCGTCTCTTAGCTATTAATATGAAGCCGTGTTTAATATCTGGCATCTGTTACAAAAACTTTTATTATAACACTAATCCATTGCATACACGCACACAGAGAGGTTAACAAACACAGGCTTAGAACACACACATAAGTGCTGGCACTTAGTTCAGCAGCCTCTTTGGTTGCTGTGCGGTATGTAGCTGGCTATTTCGTAGAGGATGTGAAGTATTTTTTTCCATCATGTGACATCACACATCTATAATATTCATAAGTACATGTTAAAGTAAATCTGTCTCTTTGTCTGCCATGACCTTTATATGCTTAAACGACTCAAGGGATCTTAGTGAAATTCAGTTCGAAAATATATCCTATATCCTGAGGAAAGACGTACGCTACTTATTACCCAAGAAAAATGCGTGCAAAGCCGCCAGAGGAAACTAATTTTGTGTTTACTTTTTATTAATCTGTACATACTGCAAGAGGAATTTGTATTTTTTACTTTTAGATACTTTTAGATACTTTTAGATACCTATTTCATTTTATTAGAAATTGGTCAATTTCAAACTGAACAATGCAAAAAATTACAATAGGTAATCGATTTATTAAAGCACACGTCTCAACCATTAGGTATAACCTAAATATTTTTGACTTTAAGATCTGCCAGACCTTATCTGTGTTACACACTAAAACCTGTTAAAAATATCAACAACATAAAGCACCAGAAAAGTATCAACTTTTTCCTATTCTATGAACCTCTACATACCATACAGCAACACCACCGCCCGCCGGCGCCCACTCTCATCTGCTAGTTCTTAATTAAGTTAGCTTATACATATAACGAAAGATGGTCTCATTTAGATAACACCGTAACTTTAGCAGAAGCGCAACTTCGCACCAACTTACCAAGTTAATTAGCGAACGAGCCCAATGATGCGTCTTTTGACTAATTTGGTAAAGCCATTGTTGATTGGGTGAAATGGTAAAGTATTGTTGGTAAAGCTTCGTTGATTGGGTGAATTGGTCCCGTAATTTCTGTTTTGTTTTACTAATAAAACAAAACAGAATCAACAGTTCCAATTCAGTTCAGAACCTACATAAATCTAAAACAAATGACTGGAATTTGGCGAATAGTAGGGTGGATAGTGGCGCCACTACATATTTAATTTTATAATTACGTTATACAAAGGAATTATCAAAAAATCGGAACGCGCGTAGACGATATCTATCATAAGCTTTTTTTAAATGTATCTTTTATAGTTTTGTACTGTATTATTTAGGCAGATACTTGTTTCAAGAGTTTAGTTCCTATTGGTGGCCACCAAGCTCTCCAAACAAGGTTTTTGATTGAATAACACAAAACAAAACTATTACAGATATTAAATAAAAGCTTGTGATAGGTATCGTCTACCAGCGCAGCGGTCCGATTTTTTGATAATTTCTTTGTATAACTTAATGATTAAATTAAATATGTAGTGGCGCCACTATCACCCCTACTATTCGCCTTAATCTGTGACTCCGTTTCGTCTTAGAAAAGTAAACAAAAATAGTTCCTTAAACTTAATTATTTTCAAAGATCGCAGCATAAATTTTGGGCAGGCGAGATGGGTACAACTAATATTTTCTAAATCTCATTACGTACTATTCCTAATTTATTTAGCTCATAGAAAATTCAATAGTTGAATAGAACAATTAGAACTAGTATTTACACATAAATCTATTTCCTAAAAATTTAAGTCGTCACCAGAAGGCAGAGTGTCCAGAATGCTGGCAGCATTGCCAAGTTTTTTCAGCATTGCTAATTCGTTGACCGAAATAGAAGCCAGCATTTCGATCACCTGTGTATGTACCTACTCTATGAGAAGTTTTGTAAGATATCGCGTGTGCCCCAGGACCCCAATTTTGTAATCTAATTTTTCACTTGCAAGATACTTTTATTGTGCTTTGACTACCAGTTGTTACGCCAATGGTTTTGACCACAGAGATCGATTAGATTATGAAGATATCCAAGGAAAATCTAAGAAGGCTATTCTGTTCATTATTTGAGGTATAACCTAGAAAGATAGGTAAGCTTGATAGGGGTCCAATCAAGCAGCTTCCCTTAACTTATTACGCCATTAATACGAATTCTAATCGAGTTTTCTCTCATTAAGTACCACGGTTACCAAGCCCTCATACCCTCTATAATACAGTGGAATAATACTGGGTAATATCTTAGTATAGTTACTTAATCAATTCCTTTGTTGGTATCGACCCCCGTGGCTGGGTGGGGTTGATTAAGAAGAATATTGCTTGATTACTCGTTTCGAGTATGGGTATATTTATCTTGGACAATCTTGTAGACAATGTGATGGAGATAATAAATATACCATATCCAAGAATTTCTGTAATACTTAGTAAAACATATTTATTGGCTCTCATACTAATTGTGTGCTATGCTTACCTTCTTTCTAGATATATATATAAGTATAACTTATGTAGGTACCGAAATTTATTTTTAGATGGCGGTAGAAAGGAGTGGCGTTAAACGGGAGAGAATTTAGCCAAGGGAGGAAAACAGACCAAAATTTGTATAAAGTAATGCGTTATAAGTAAACTAACTCAAAGGCATCCTCATTAAAATTTAGACAGACCAAAAGTCATCAGTCTCAATTTTTACAAACCAAAATAAAAAAAAACCTTGAAAAACTGCGATCACACCGCAAATTTTCAATAACAGACGTGGAGACACCCTCGGTCCCCAAATGAGCACACCGCGATTACAACAATCCCTTTTGTACTAAGCCCTTATCTCGCCGGTGAGAAATCTCACTAACGACGTCCACTCATCTCGACGACACAATGGCCGACGAATTGAAACTCCGGTTAGACAAAGCCAATCGTGGGGAAGCGCCGGTCAAAAGGCTCGTGTAAATCGGCCTTAGGGGTTCGATGACAATTTGACCGGGTAAGTAATGTGGGGGATTAATAATATTCAACCGGATGGATGGATTTTGGGTGGCGATGGATAGGTAGGTACAGTTTTTGTTAAAAAGTGCGGCGGAAAAACTCTTATTATTTTCTAAGAATATGCATCTTTGAAATCGTTGATCAGAATAGTAACTCAGTGTTTTTGACTTGGCTGTTTCCACTTATGTCTGGTCGACACAAAAATGGTTTCCTCTTCCTTAAACTACAGCCGTCATTTCAGCACTATTAACTCATTACATCTTTTACACAGACCATCTTTTTTCGTCTGTTGTACCTCTTTTTACTCATGGTAGCGATCCATATTTTATGTTTACACAGTTGTTCAGGTCGCGCGTTGTAAAACAAGATATAACCTTGTCAAAGTAAATGTCCGTCACACTTGTCTGAGTTCCAATGTTTCCATCCCATTCTGATTACGTGGATGACGTTTAATTTCACATAATATTCACAGACATTTAACTAAATTTTCATACAAATAGTACGCCACAGCAAATAAACACAGTAGGTAAACAGGAAATTACCTCTGCCGTCACACCGCTTCATTATAACATTAATAATTGCCATCAATTTCAATAATTGCACAGATTGGTCGACCTCCAAGTTGGTAATTAAAGTGTGGTTAGCGAAATTAAAATAATCGTATCGAGGTGGGCGACCGAAAACCGAAGGCCGCACCTAAAGCACGATAAATGGAACACAGTATGACAACTCTAATGTTACGTTTCAGGAAAAAGTGGCCAAAATTCAAATGTGTATTACTAATGGCTGTTTTGTGGACGGTTCCTTAAATTTTCCAATTTGTTGTAATAGATACCAACAATAGTAAAATCTGATAGGGCGGCAGTGAGGGAATACAGAAAGAACCTGTGTTCGTAAAAATTATGCCCTGCACTTACGAGTATAGCTAGACTGGCCGCTGTGGCCAAAAATTTGGCTATTAGGACATGATAGCAAAATGCATGGTATAATAATACAAGGTATGCTAGTCCGAGAAACAACGGTCACGTGGGTTTTCCCAAGCCTACGTCATATCCGCTACGGTGGTTCTCGAACTTTTTAGTTTTGGGAGATTCGAGATCTAGATCTAGGTTTTAGGTTTTCCATGAAATTCTTCAAATTTAGTTTGAGCAACGCTAATGAGCTGTGCATATGGATAAATCAATTTTTCCCTTGACATGAACTTTATCTAATCGCAGAAACATTTTTCAGCCACAGATTCTCTTTTTGGGAATTTAAAGAACCTAATTTTACCGCCCTTCACACTTACAGTTACGGATAGAGTAACCGCCCATTTTATTTTAAAGATATTTTATCCGACCAATAACGCAAGTGATTTACCGGCGTCAACAAAAGTTTGATAGTCACCGGCAAATGAACGTAACCTCCTATTTTTGTGGCAAGTGGACAGTGACGTAGGCTTGGGAAGATCTCGGAGTAGCATACCTTGTATTATTTTACCATGGCAAAATGGATATCTAAAAAAATGTGGCAATTTCTTTATGAATGAAAGCTGAAATAAAAGACTTGGGTTGTGTATTAATCGGTCTCTTTATACTGAGGTTACAGAGAGAACTAAACCTACCTGATTAATTTTTCAAGATAATTCAAATCCCTGCAGTGTATAATCAATCACGTATTTTTGAAGAATGTTTCTTATACAACCATGGCAATTAAAAAAAAAATTTATTCGAGTGCGTAATCTTTGCAATATAAACTCTGTCCATGCAGCTGATTTACTGATTCCTGGTTACTTTACTGTGGATAAAGGCTAATGTGAAATAAATTGTCCTCGAGCTATTCCGGTAATTAGTACAGTGCCTTTACTTAAACTAAGCGTGAAATGTCGACGGCTTGATTCAAAGATGCTATGTTACTTACTTGTTATTCGTTTAAATACCTACTCTTTTTCGGAAGGAGAACCGAAAGAGCGATAAACTTGCATTTAAGAATTCGTTGGATGAACTCGTAAGAAATTTTTATCGATCGTCAGAATTAATTTTTTTTTCTTTCAGCTTCAAATCGAAAGCAGAATATTATGTCATAAAAAAAAGATAATTCGCAAATAATATAATATTTTTATTGAGACAACCAACATTCTGCAGTACTTACATAAGAAATTTCTTAAAAGTGGTTTCATCACTTTAAAGGTTTAGAGCAAGAAAAGAACCCTGAATCAATTCTAGCTCAATCTCGAAGAAAGTGGTCCTGAATTATCTGAAAACTAAGAACAAGTTTTTATAAATATAAAATAAAATAAAACACAAACAGGAAGGTAAAAAAACAAACGTGACAGCTGTTTTTTACCTCATGGACACGGAGCATTACAATAATTACAAACAAAACGAACACAAAGCAGTTATTAAAATGTTTAATTACAGGAACGGTAAGCGAACGGTAATCGTCGCTCATGTGCACTACAGTTTTTGTCTAAACATTGTAATTATCTTTAGAAACATTGTAATACTTGTATTTGTCTCTTACGTAATTGTCTATTTTTGTTACTTTGTTGAACAAGAAAATCGAAACAAGAAAATCGGTGTTTACAACCGAATTTCTTAGCATGAAAACTAAATTACCTTCCTTCGCGGAATTTACTGGGACTTTAATAAGTAAATAGTTACCTATCCCTTAAATAAATATTCAAATTTAATTTCTACAAGACTCCAATCTTCTAAGAATACCTAAAGAATTTCAAATGTGTTTTTTTTTTCTAAAAAGTAGTAAATATTGCCAACTTTACCACCAATTATAATAAACCACAATATTACAATAGGGTAAGTACATAATAATTTAGGTACAAAAGTATAATACACTTTGCTTAGCCTTACACACTGCAAAAAATAAAATATTTAAATATTTAACAACCTGAACTCAAAAAAATTGGAATGACACAAAAATTGCTCTACATTTTTAATAATCGCTCGTCAACATTTTTACATCGGAACCAGACAGCAACATATTTGAACAATACGTTGAATCAAACTATCGTAATTACGGCACAGATTGTAACTAACTTTTGTGTAGAAATTTCACTTTCACAGCAATATTTCAGACAGTACGAGAAATATTTGGTCCTCCTTAAAACTCCGACTTGCAAAAAGATTCTTGGTGTTTGCATAACAGGGCTCAAATCTCATTGCAGCAAGTTTTCATTGGATTTTCTTCTCCTTGTAAGTTATCACGTGAGGTTTAATAGCCAGACCATATTGAATCATAACGTAGGGTAATATTGCTCAAATTCCCTTGATGGCAGAGTTGTATGACAGAAGTAGTTGACGATGCAGTATGTTTCATACAATGCCGATAATTATTGCAGTTGGACCCGTGACTGAAATTGTTCATGAGCTAATCGGTTTGGACTAAAAATATGAATAGACGAGCAGTTATGATTGTAGTACTTTTGAATCAAACATTAGGTACGTAAAATTATGTAGGCATTTCTGATTAAAACTGAAATAAGGAGCATGGAATTAAAAAGAAGAGACAATTTTATCAATTCACCATGAAGGATTTTTCACTTTTATTATGTTCACAAATAAAATTCCTCGATCCATCTACAGGTCTGAATTTTTTCATAAATGGTTAATTTATGAAAAAAATTGTAAAATTATATGAATAATTGTATGTAGCAGAGGTGCAAAACATTTGAATTGTTAACTGACAAACAATAGTCTGCAATAAAATAATAATGTCAGCACAAGATGGGGTGCCCTAATGGAAACCACAAGTAATAAGCCATAATTATCAAGCCGCAAAAAACAAGTGCAAACATGGAGAAGCATTATTGAGTCTACTCTATCAGGAATGTTGTCTACTGAAATATCGACCACTGAGGTGCAAAACACGCCTACAGGCTATCGAGACAAAAACGAACAAGAATAAAACATACTCGTGCGATATAGCAGAATTTTTATCTAGTAGGTTTATTCACACATGGCCATTGCACTTGCACAGGCAAAGGGTGCTGCTACATGTCACTGTGATTAGGATTGTGTTGAAGAGTGAGTTCTATTACCTGTTTTATAAGGTGCAATGACTCTTGCAGAATTATTCGATTCGGTGGCTTAAAATAATTTGTAATATGTTTTGTAGATACTGATTTATTATGATGGTCTTATAATTTGTGAAATATGGGTAAGTTTATTTATAGTTTTTTTCCTAAGACATACAACGGACATTTCTTTTCCTTCATTTATTTGTGCCCTAAAGTAATTACAAAGTTCGCCTTTAAAGCTACTTTACAGTGGTGTCATCAAAGACATATTTAGTCTCGAAACATGCTCACCAACATTAATTGGTTATAGACATTAACATCAATAGACAGAGACAGAGTCCTAGTGCGAAGTTCAGAGCTCTGCTAAGCTATCTAACGCCAAAAATATTATTTCCAAGTTTAATCAAGTAGTATGTATCAGTATGTACCTATTTATTAGGCTGTTGTTTATGGCTATGAACAGACTTTTATTTTTAATTTATTTTATTGACATTACATTATAATCCAAACGTTGACAACCCCAGATTAAATAAATAAATAAATAATTTTTGACAATCCACATAGCATCAAGTAGCCTCAAGCTGAGCAGAGCTTGTGTTATGGGTACATGATGGGTGATATACTAAATACAATATTATATCATAAATATATTTATTTTTATAATACTTACATAGATATTACCCAGCAAACCCGGAACAAATATTTGCAGATCGTACAAACATTTTTTCCAAGGCTGGAATCGAACCCGCAACCTCCTGCGTCGCAGGCGGAGCTTCACCCGCCGCGCCACATCGGGCGTCAGCTACATACACTAAATCCAGAAATATCTTTCAAGATAATATTACCTATTTCAGAGTTTAATCAAGTAGTATGTAATTATCATTATGCAACTATTAAGATGTAACAACAAACAGATTTTAATTTACTATTAATTTTGTTGACACTTTGCTATCCAAATGTTGGTGACCCCAGATTAAAGCAACCAATACAAAAATAGTGATAGAGCAGCCAGACAGTGGTACTTCTGTTCACAACTATCTCCTATTCCATGCAACGCATGGCTGTGTGAGTGGCGAGAGATGCGAGCGCGAAAGTTTTGCATATGTGTAATGTTTCGAGATATACAGGTGACAGTACAGATACGGGAGGCGGGGCCAAGGGAGGGGTAAACGTAAGACCTATTGGAAAGAGATGGCGGACTTGCTATGATAATGATGTTATTGCTTTCTTGATGTTCGCTCTCCTTTAGTTTTATTATTTCTCGATCTACTTATAAGGCGATATAAACGTTAAGTGTGTGCGCGTATAAAATACGTTTATTGTGTCGTTATAGCCCGAGGTGGGAATGCAAAAAGTTGAGATTACAGATTTAAGATTCTGTATGGATGTCGTTGCGAGAGACCGATAACATTAAAGGTTTGCGGCCACTGAACAGCATCTGAATTATTGGAGTCAATGAACTTCAGTAGGCAGCGTTTAATAGGTAGAGATAAACCATTCTAAAAATGCACGCCATAATGCACGCCCATTCTATAAAAAGTCATACAATCGGCGTTCATTTTAGAATGGTTTGTCTCTATCTATTTATATAACAACTAGACGATCGCATCGCGGTTTCACTCGCGTAGTTCCCGTTCCCGTGGGAATTCCGGGATAAAATATAGCCTATGTCACTCCCTGAAAAGTAAACTTCCTAACGGTGGAAGAATTTTTCAAATCGGTCTAGCAGTTTCGGAGCCTATTCAATACAAACAAACAAACAATCAAATCTTTCCTCTTTTATTATTAGTATTACTATAGATATAAATGGTAATCATTACGATTAAAGTCCTATTTCATTTTATAGGTGCTACGCACTCACGTATGATCCAAGAAACAAAAGAAAAGCGGGCAATGAGACAAAAAACGTTCGATGTTAGTCATAACATGCCTAAGTACCTCGAGAGCAATGAATCCGGGTCACTCAAAGAATCCAAAAAATCTCGGAAAGTAAGAATGCTAGGTTAATGCAATAAATTGTATTTAATAGACAATTTAATACTCCTTAAATGAAAGTATTAAAACTTCTTAGTTATTGTAAAGTTATATCATAAAAAAATCAAATTTGAAAAGGGAACACTGTCGAAGATGGAACTACGAAATTACAGGATTTGTTTTTGCTTTTGTTTGTAATCTGTCATTTATGTTGGTACATAAACCAGGTTGATAGTGCTCAATATTCATTATTCAAGCTGAAATCATGTCGCTTACACTTGAAGAATGCACCAGAATACTTACATTGGTGGAAACCGGCCGGAGTCAGCGCGATACAGCCAGGACTGTCGGTGTGTCGCTGTCAACAGTACAAAGAGTTCTCCGACGTTACGAAGAAACTGGTTCTAACCTACGCAGACCAGGAACGGGCAGAACTAGGTGTACCACAGCACGAGAAGACCGATACTTGGTGAACACCATGCTTCGAAATCGCTTTCTCACAGGAACTGAACTCACAAATCAGTTTCGACGCCTCGGAGGAAGTAACCCAAGTGCATGGACAGTAAGACGTCGGCTTGCTGAATCTAACTTAAAACCCTTTAGACCTGCAAACGGCCCTAAACTGGAGCGTGGCCATCGTATTTCAAGACTAAGATATGCCCAGAACCACGTAAATTGGAGTATTGAAGATTGGTCGAAAGTTATGTTCTCCGACGAATCAAAATTTATGCTCTACAAGCACGATGGAAGACACAGAGTGTATAGAAGACCAGGGGAAAGATTCAAGCAAGCATGCATCGAAGAAAAAGTAGCCTACGGTGGTGGGTCTGTACTTGTGTGGGCCGGAATTTCCTCTGAAAGTCGCACAGAGCTGGTGATCATAGAAAACGGCTCTTTAACTAGCGTAAGATATGTGGAAGAAATCCTCAACGAACACGCTGGTCCATTTATGGTAAATTTGGGTGAGGATGCTATATTTATGCATGACAATGCCCGACCTCATACAGGTAGGATTGTGAATGACTACCTTCAAGAGATGAACATTACTTGTATGGAGTGGCCAGCGCGCAGCCCGGATATCAACCCGATCGAGCATGCTTGGGACGAGCTAGGGAGATGCGTAAAACAACGAAACCCTCCCCCAATCACGCTTCCTGAGCTCAAAATTGCTCTCACAGAGGAATGGGAGAATATTGCCCAAAATCGTATAAGGAACTTGGTGTACAGCATGCCAAACCGCGTAAACGCAGTAATGGAAGCACGAGGAGGTAATACGAAGTATTGAAATTCAAGAAAATCGTCATAAAGTTCAAAAATTTCATGTTTCCTATTTTTGTTTTAAGGAGAGATCAGCAGTTTTTTTTCTTTATGTAATTTTATGTAAATAAAATGTATGGTGACTCATATTTTTTTAACTTTCATTTAAGGAGTATTAAATTGTCTATTAAATACAATTTCTTGCATTAACCTAGCATTCTTACTTTCCGAGATTTTTTGGATTCTTTGAGTGACCCGGATTCATTGCTCTCGAGTGTATTTTAAGAGCATGTGGTAAGTATCCCACTACATGGTAAGTTCCTTCTGGAAAAGCATGCCCCGTCTAAGGCCATATCGTCACTTTACCGTCACCCAATAAAATAAAATAAATTCTAAGGAATCCCTTTCCACTTTCCATTCTCCTCTATTGTTAGCCAGTTGTGATTGTGACTCTTGTAATATAATGCTGGGTACAGACCGAGTGAGCGAAAGCAAGCGAAGGCTAAAGAACAAACGATAGCACTAGATTAAAGACATTTTTCCTGATAGACCTAAGTCGCCAAAAGGATATGGAGGTCATTGCGAAAGCAAGCGAGCTCAAACGAGGGCCTTCGTTCGCCTTCCGCCGTGTTCCGGCGGCTGTCGCTACATCAAATAGTTTTAATGTTTATAAAACCTGTTTTAAAAACAAAGTTTGCATTGTCATCCAAACTAAATGTGTTTATAAAATTTCAACTGAATCGGTTGAAGATATCTGCTTCAAAATTGAGTTGAGAAATTCCACCCGAACATACATTGCAAGTTAAATAAAAGCTTGTAAAAATGGAACGAACGTACCGATCACCGAATCCCACTCGTTTGCATTCGCTCGCTCGCTCGCTTGGTCTGACCCACCACAATCTGCGTCTAGTTTCTCTTCTAGTTTATCTTTCTCCACCTGAGCCTTCAACGTGGTCTTCGCCCATTTGGAGTTGTGAGGTAACAAAAAACCTGCTTTGTGGCTGGTTCCGAAACATTTGACGTGAATATAGTTTTTGAGATTCATAAAATGCGTTTCCAATTTCCACAGTCAATAAAAGATTAATATATAAAAATGCTGGACAATTCACACAGCTTTATCTGGCTCCAAGCTAAGCAGAGCTTGTGTTATGGGTACTAGATAACTGATATACTTAATACAATATACTACATAGATATATATTTTTTAATATACATAGAAAACATCCAGAACACCCTGAACAAATATCTGTAGACCGTACAAACATTTGTCCCGAGGCGAGAATCGAACCTCGTCAGTACTACTAATACTAGTGTAATTTTCTTTGAGTATAACGGCTTCTGCAAATTAAAAAAATAAATACACTACATAATAGCTATATGTATTTAAGTAGGCACTACGCCTACGGAATCCTTCGAACGCAAATCTCACTCGCACGTACCTGGTTTAATTTTTAATAACTACTTGACCCTGAAATCCAATCCTAATATCGATCCTTCTAGTAAAACGCATAAAGTCGCCCTTCCTTGAATAATAATAAGACTGAAACAGTTTCTCCAGTAATGCTATTCCTCATCTCTGGTTACTTGCGGGAAAGCTGTAAATATGACAATTAATGGTCGCTTCGGTATAACCCAGGAGGTTAGGCTGTGGACACAGTGGATCTTTCAAACAAATGCTCTTATTCCTACTTTAAATCCCAATAGGTGATTAGGAGAACACAACTGTGAATGTTCACACACACTTCACACTATCAAACTCTTCAGGCTTACTATCAGACTTCACATCACACTGTATGATCAATTTAAATGGATGGATGGATGTATATTACTTTTTCACGCCAAAACTACTGAACAGATCGGACGGAAATTTTGCATAGATGTGGGTCTAGACCACATAGGATAGCACTTATTCTACTTTTTGTCCCATAAATCAGTTCCCATGGGATATAAATAACCTCAAAACGTTTCCATAGAAACAATGCGTGCGAAGCAAAAGCTAGTAAAATTATAATATCAATCAATGCAACAGGAAAAGAGAGAACCCATAGTAGAGTCACCGTCTCACCCACTAATACAAACTTTATGATATTCCTTGGTTACTGCTAATAGTAACTGCATCACAATCTGTGATTCCCAGACCGCAGGGTAAAGGAATCGTTGAAATTGACTTTTGTATGAGAACACTCATTAATATAACGTCTGGCATGTCAAAGATTACAATAATATCCTCTTTCTACAGTACTACTTAGTAAGAATTGGACGAACCGCGCATGGATTCCTGACGAACCGCTTATTGGACGAAATGCGTATTGGACTAAACGCGTTATGGACGAAATACGTTTTAATTGTAATTGGACGAATTGCGCTTTGGACGAACCGCTAACAAATCATACAATTATGGTAATCTTTATATTACATAATGTTCAAATATAGATCAAGCTAAGTGTTAGAATAGAACACCATGAACGACGCCTTACCGCGGATCGTTACAAGCTAGTGCGACTTCAGACAGGCCACCCTGGGTTGACTATCAATTTGCAAGTTTTAAGATCTTACGCCCACTCTTACTAAGTACCAACCAACAGTCTATACGCAGAAGTGCGTAACTGCTTTAATAATCTGTCAATGCGCATAAAACCTATGCATTACTTAAATAATGTATGTTGTGAGAATTTGGACGATTTAAGAGATGAGACGATGTTTTTGAGAATAGTGTATTTCGATTTGTAAATAACATTACAAACAAAATCACACTAATATTATAAATGCGAAAGTTTGGATGGATGGATGGATGGATCTTTGTTACCTCTTCACGCCAAAACTTCTAAACGTATCAGGCTGAAATTTTACATAAGTCTAACCCTGAAATCAAACATAGGCGACTTTTTATTAAATACATCAGTTCCCATGGGATAGAAATAACCTCAAAACGTTTCCATAGAAACAACGCGTGCGAAGCCGTGGGCAAAAGCTAGTATTACTTATATATAAAAAAATGCGTAAATTTGGCTGGCTAATGATCATTATTCATCATCATTCAGGCTAAAAAGACCTACCAAATGGATTTGACTGAAATTTTGCATATTTTGTTCTATATAAAACCTTTTTTGTCGCCCAGAAACCGCGTTTGGAAGCTAGTTGTGTCCCTGAACTGACTAGAACTTTCGATGACAGACGAAAATAGAAACAACGAAAAACATTCAGCCCCAGAAAAGCACGTCGCCTGGTGAATTTACTATATCGTATTCTGTGTAGGTCGATGACGTAACACGGTCAAGGTCACCGATGTATTGAGGGCCAGTGTACGGAAACAGGAAAGACAACCGTGGGGGTTCTACTATGCGTCAAAGTCAGGATTTTTGGATATTTTACCAGTTCAGAGTAGTCTTACATAGCACTAAAGACATATGCAACGGGATATTTACCATGAAATCATATTTAAACTTTAAATCATGGTAAATATCACATCACATCACATTAATATTATAAATGCGAAAGTTGGGATGGATGGATGTATTGATGTTTGTTATCTCTTCACGCCTAAACTACTGAACCGGTCAGGCTGAAATATTGCATACAGGTAAGTCTAACCCTGGAATCAAACATAGGCTAGACTTGTTATCCCATAAATCAGTTCTCATGGGATAGAAATAACCTCAAAACGTTTCCATAGAAACAACGCGTGCGAAGCCACGGGCAGCAGCTAGTCATTTATCTTATAAGACTTAAGTATTAATAACCATGATGGATTTAAAAGTCTTACAAGACAGTTCGCGTTACTAAAGTTATACGAAAATTTTTGTTTAAGTATTTCAAAAATATTTTAACTTACTGTTATACATCGTTGTTTTCGTAGGTAACCAAGTTACGTAACCTCATTAACTCATTATTATGTTGGAGATTTATTTTCCCACGTTGCAATTTTTTGATTTCTCTGAAACTTATAAAAGCTGGATTTCTAATTTCCTGATAGTAAACCTTTCTAGGATAGTGACTGTTTCCAGCTAAAAACTTATTGCTTTCACCTCTTTCAAATTGATAGGAAAACGAGCAGCAAATTGTTTCATTTTGGCAATTACCCCGTCTTGCACGACAGCTATCGATGGCACAGTATAGCAGTTCAGCAGAAAGTAAGCTGTTAACTACAGTTGAATATGATGGTTGCCATACTAACTATAGGTGGCATCATCTGATGCTAAAACATCAATCAAAGACATCAGATGATTGGTATTCCGAAATACTCTTCTGCTACAAGAAGGGACTGATGCGATTCACCCAACAACGGCTTACCATCTTTGTGTGTTATGCTTATGCTAGGCTATCCGCAGCTTTAATTTGCAAAGTTACATTGCAAAGCAAAATCTGCAAACGGATACCATACTACATGTAGCTTCTCTTTGACAACCCCACAAAACCACTGTAGGTTTTGTGGGGTTGTCAAAGAGAATCTTGGCGACCCACTAAACAACCCCCCGGTGGCCTGCCTCTATGCGTAATCAATGGGTCTACCCAGACCCATTGATTACAGTCCATCGGAGTACCCACTCCGATGGATCGCGCTAGGCCCATCTTGCATTGCCAAATTTAGCACGTCTCGGAAGCGTTCACCAACTATCGTCCCTAACGGCCCGCGAAAATTACAATTACTGTACTGAGCCTATATTGTGCCAGTTAATTTCGAGCGTTCTCCGAATCAGAGTGCGGTTTGCGGCTATTGTTTTACGAGCGCCTGCAATTTAATCACTTGTAACGACAACTTTGTTATTATGAACCGACGATTGAGTCTTACAAGCTGAAAATTCTATTTGCAGATTGCATTTTGTTATAGAATAGGTTTAACCTATCTTGAACTGTGTATAAAATGGCCGATATCGCTTCGACAGTATTTTTTCGGTGTATGGCTTGTTGAGGTGCTTCGTTGCAGTTCCATTTTGAAAATGAGAATGAAAAGTTTTATTTGACAAACACACTATCTGAGCATCTGGCCGAAGCGACGCGTGACCCGAGAGCTGGTGAGTATCTGCCGCAGCGCATCAGCATTGCCATACAGCGGGGCAATGCAGCCAGCGTCTTGGGGACGCTTTCGATTGGTATTGAAATAAATCAGTTGAACTAACCGTAGATTGTTTGCAACAGTTTGCAGTTAGTAGTTATTTATTTCAATGTGAGTACTAGTTCTAATTGTGTCTATTCTTTGATTGTAATTTTCTTTGTTAACAAAACGTAATCTGATATATTTTCGAGTTGAAATTATTTGCGCTACCACCAGTAGGTACTGTCACGTACTGTGACTTTTCACCTAATGCAAAACAGACCCTCAAACTTGTTATGTGTAGGTTAACTAACAAACCGTTTGGTTGAGTCCTTAACCTTTGTACCCAGAGGTACTCAAAACTGTCTGCTTACATTAATGGCTGGAAAAGGTATGTGCTGGCATTGCAGGAGAAATGCTTTAATTCCAAAAAGTATTGATTAATCGTAGGTACTGGCTGGTTTTACGAGGAATATATACCATTCGCAGCTAGCTTGCTACGTGATATGGTCTATATGCCCTCCATCCAGGTGGCGATGACGATCTACGCATCCAGCATCTGCCTGCAGTCTTTGCAGGCAGATGCTGGATGCGGCCAGCTAAAGACAGGGCGCTATGGCGCTCATTAGTGGAGGCCTATGTCCAGCAGTGGACTAATGTAGGCTGATGATGATGATGATACGTTACGCCGTGTGCTAAAATCTGTCTCGGTCCTGACTACACGAACGCTCGCCATGTGACACTTTACATTACGCCCGTCTGTACCCTTTAGAATTAGATAATGTTGAAGAATTGAATTTATGAAAGCAGGAAGACAATACTCAGGCAATATAACTTTCAATTACAATAAGTATTGATAGGATTGTCGAAGCTCTTATAATTTATTCTATGTCATCGTAAATCGAAAACGACAATAATCCTTAATTCAAGTCAGGATGATTTTGTCCTGTTGATAATAAATTGTCAATAAACTGGATGCAGTAAAACTTTACAGGTCTTTAGTGTTTAGACTGCTTTTATGCATGCAATGTGACATCTTATTTGGCATTTTGATGGGCAAAAGGACTTCCTTATGCGTTAAGCTCAACTTTGATATTCGTAGCAGAAACATCCATTCCATGGTATTTTTATTTGTTTTAGTAGTAATTATGTCGTAGTTTTGTATCACAAAATGTCAGACCATAGTTATTTTTCTCATGCACAAAAAAATAATTGGCAGGCGACACAAGCTATGTTAAGTTATAGCTGATATACTTATAATAATAATAAATCTTTATTGCAGACACAAGATCCATTTTTAAAGTCATAAAAAAACAAATTATAATAAAAATAATAATAATAAATTAAAAATATAAAATTTAAGGTACTAGGTTCGTACTCAGTACATTTGCAATCAGGTGGCAATATTCACCCACCGTCTGTAAGACGTGTCCGATAACAACAGAGGGTCAGACAGGCTTACAATAATGACGTTTTTACACATGTCAACTCTTGACTTAGCTTAATATAAAATTCATCATCATAGTGCAACGCGATACCAAAGAACATACGATACGATGGAAATCTTGGGTCCCTGTAGATAACTTATTTCTTAGAAAAAGTTATCTACAGAGTCCCAAGATTTCCAAGAAACAAACAATGTTGAAGAAGTATCAAATTAATCATTACAATGTTGAACAATGTCATCGTGCACATTCCCATTGCCGTCCATCTCCGAACAATAGGCGAGTGTTGCCAACGCCTCACCAAACGTCATATTGTTTAAACTTTTTTAAATCTCGGGCAAAAAATATTTAAGAGCGGCCACCCCAGTGGCTAACGCATCCCAACATTTCGACACTAAAACATTGATTTACGACGTTTGGTCCGCCGATTGCGCACTAAAACGGCACTTACGTCACTTTCAATTTTAAAAGGGTTGGTGTCACACCGATTCGCATGATTGTACAAAGGCTTGTATTGAGTTGCGAATATTGAAACACATCGGAACTGGTTGCGAATACGGCATAAAGCAACGCCATCGACGATTAAAAAAAGTGAGATTTAAATATTGTTAATATTAAAGGTTTTCAATTCCAAGGTTGCCTTGGAGAATGAAATCGCTTTTACTAAATATTACTTCCTTTTTCTTTTTTGGAATTGTTTCTTTTTTGTTTCTCATTTTTCTTTGAGATAAATAATTTCTTGGCCTTCTGGCCGCCGATTATACTGTGTACAATTTAGATTTATATAAAATTTAGTAACTGATTTTATTATTTTTGCTATTTTTTAAGATGAATAAATAAAGGATTCATTAAAGCGGCATAAACCTTGCTTATTTGACATGCCATCCCATTAACAACCCCTCCTCCAAGCGAAAGATTGTCATAGAAGTTCTGAAGTAAATAGGGTTTTTTTTTCATTGGTAAACGCCTCATTTACGTAATGCGTAGGGTCGCAATCCAAAAGGGTGTTACATTTCTGTGTCAATTCTCTCCACTTTATCCGTTCTTATTTTGACATGACACTCTATTGGCATCCTCCTCCCAAACTAGGGTTTTTTCCTATATTAGAACGTCTCATTTATGTAATGCGTAAAGACGCAATCCAAAAATTGTTACATTTCTGTGTAAATGCTCTCCACTTTAGCGCAAAGCTCTTTAACTGCGCTCGTTGTAAAACGACGCATCGTGATTGTCCGTGTTACGCAGTAAACTTGCATTTTCATGAAGAATCATGTATTTTCTATAATCTATACGTGATTTTATAGGTGCCTCTGGCACTGACGGCTTATTTTTGTTAAATGGCTGTTTGAAGAGAAAGGTGTGAACTATTGTTTGAGGATTTGTATTTCTTTTGGGAAATAAATAACCTCTAAACCTATGTTTGTTTCTAGCAGAGTGTTAACATACCTACCTGTTTACTTTTTTATGTTTACGTGTTCTCTGGCCAAAAGTGTAGTTGCTATGCTTAGTACCTAAACATTTCATGTTCATCCTAAAGATGTTGGTCCTACCTGTTTATATTATAAGACACTGTCAATATAGCTGGAAAAAAGTAGACGAAAACAGACCTCCGTCTTTTCTGACCAGAATGGCGCGAACGACATTTTCGTTCCTCATGAAATATTCAGAGCCTAAAGTTTGGGTGCTAGATAACCGTTAAAAGATACCCGTTAACGGGAAAATTACAGTTAAATATTTGAAAAGAGGTTGGTTGATATTTTAAACTTATTAACAAAAGCCATAAACAAAAGAATGGAATACAGACGCGTTGAAAAGCGAATTCCAAATTCAAAATCCGCAAAGGCCCCTCCGGATGAGCGCAAGTCAAATTCCCATCTCATTGTCTTCTTTGTGAGTGGTCAGTGGCAGTGCAAACGAGAAACACCCCTAGTCAGGTGATCACAGGTGTCTCAACCACTTGACCAAGTACTTGCGTGGACTTGCACACGTTTTTCATAGATTAATTTATCTTAAATCCACTTAATTCCAGTGATACAATCCATATTATACTTACCGAAGCGATGTGTTCCGTAGAGGCACATCGCTGATGAAGGCTGAGTGCGTCGATGGCAACCAAAGTGTTAAGATTTGTTCAGCTGTATGAAGTAGTGAACTGAACAGAAACGGGCTGTTGGTAAGCCAAAAGTTTAAAAAGTTAAATTGCTAAGGTATGCTATAGCATCAGTTGAAGTAGAAAAGTGGCCCGTTTGCACTAGCCCTTAAGAAAATGAGTATTTCATTAAAATATTAAAGGGCTGACAGACGATACGCACTTCCGTTCACCGCCATATGTTGGCAATTCTATTTAACTGTAACTTGGTTATAATAAGTTAAAACGGGGCGTGATTATGAAACGAGATTGCGCATTTGTTAATTTTGAGCAGATTGCTGGTCATTTTATGTTGCGGATGCCATCTGGTGGCTATGAATGAAAGGATATGGCTATTACACGTATCTTATACAAAGATGAAAACATTCTTTGCAAATGAATAGGTCTTCCTCCTTATAGAAAAGAAAATTACCCAAATGGATAACTTCAGAAAATAATAAAATAGAACATAATAAATGCTAAAAATATATACCTAAAATAAAACAAACTATTTAAAACCACCCACAAAAGGCTAAAAAACATAGAATTCAATAGAACAAACAATCGAATGACTTAATTACTTCCGCCGAGTAGCTCAATCAAAACATTAAAACCTCTCTACATGAGCATAAACAAAACATTCTTTATTCGAAATTGAAAGAATCGACGGTACTTAAAACTCGAACGTGGGGCGTGGACGAACGACGTAAATGACGTTAGTACAAAACACAGCCAGCAATTAAAGCACCCAAGTAATAATTACTGTGAAATGTATGATAGGCTTGAGAGTCTTGAACAACTTTCCATAATGCCAAAGAATATTGAGCTTTATCTTCTTCGGAAATGGTTTGTTTCTGTTTTTATTTTAAAGGTGTCGATTTATTTTCATTGATCAATTTTTCTGTCGACGTTTTTACAAGAAATCGCATATTATTGTAGTGCGCGTAGAGTTCCAATTTCAATTTGACCGACCTAGTTTATGGTTTTTGCCGTCGATATACAACATTGATACTTAATCTTTACTATTGCCAGAATTCGAAATTCAAATTTGTTCTGTTTACAGTGTTACAAATGTAACGAACTACCTCCTACTAGTTCATGGTATAGGTAGGTCTTTAATGAGTACATGTATGCACAAAAACAAATGTAACAATGTTTAGGTGTGTATTGGTGTAGGTACTTGCATGCGCAAAAGTGCATCGTAGTTCTGAGTGTTTACTTCATATCTGTTGTATCGGGTCCAGATGAGGCGAAGTGAGATTTATGATTCAGAAAAATCTCTTAATGGACCAACCCGCGCATGACCGGCCGTGATAAATGTTCAATTTCAACTTTAAGAATGCACCAAGTTTTGACTCCAATGATATATGTATTTATGTTGTTCTCACTATTTGTTGATTAATGTTCGCTTTGGGTATTGTTTTATGAAGTGGATTGTTTGTCTTTGTATGGAGTAAAGCAAGTAAAATCGGATGGGCGAGTCAGTATTGTAAGAGCTCGTCTAGTGGTTAACCCAGGAGAGGGTTGGAAATTTTCAATATGGTAGCCTTATTGAGCGAGGTAAATAGCCTTTTTGTTTTCAATGACATTCACTGAAATAACTTTTCAGGAGCCTATAAAAAAGGATTGATTTGACTTACGACATGAGGAAGAGATGATAAAGCAATAGAAATAAGACCCTCCAAGAAAATTAGCACAGAAATTAATTATCTCTCGCAATAAGAAAGATATCTTGCCGTCGCAAAAAGTACACCACATCGTCCAGCCAAAACCCGACCGTTTTAATTACGCTACTTTGTACGAAATAATGTGAGGCAAGACAAAGCGGCAAGACATTAATGTCCTCCGCAAATTGGGAGACTTAAGTGCTCGAAGGACCATAAACAATACGCATCGCCCCGTTTCAGGCACTCGACACTATAATTTTTCCACATTCATACAATAAGGGCCGCAGTCAATGAGTCTAGCCTGATACTTCCACAAGTGAGCTCACGCACACACACGCACCTACCCGTGTAAGCTCGAAGCGGAGATCGCGTGCAAAAGCTCCACACACGCACACCACCGCAGACCCGGCGCCCTAACCTGTGGTCAGTACTAAGGCAAACTGTGTGACGGACACACGAAAGACGAGCTGAAAACGTATCGCAAAACTAACTAAATCATTTGTTTCCGAACGCACACTCGCGCGTGTCCTCTCGTACGTTGGCCGCTGTATGTAAATGTGAACGTGCGCTTGTGTTAGTTTATGATCTGTCAAAACTCGGATACATGTGACGTTTCGCATCTGAAATGTAAACAAGAGTTGTCCGGCTTTTGGAAAGATATTTTTAGTTATGAGTCAAATGTTACGTGAAATATGAACTTGGGTTCGTTGAATTAATTGCGCGGCTTGGTGTATGCAGTTTCGGATTGTTTTTGTATGAGTAAGTATAGAGTTTGTCGGTTGTTTTAGGAGTAAAGCTTCGGAACAAATGTTTGTGTCAAATGTTATGATTTGACGTGTAAATGGGTAAGTTTATTGCTTGTATGCAGTATATGACAGGTTGTTCGCTTGTGCAAACTTTATGGTAACGCTGTGTCAGTTTGTTTGCGGTAGCTTTGGCTAAATTGCTTTTATGTAGTCAAAACCTGCATAAGGAAAGTACTATGTTCTCATTCCGTTTATAACTAGGGAGAGATCTATACCTATGCAATCTTTCTAACCCATGATAGTGACGCATTCATAGACTATAAAAAAAACGATTTACTTGCAGTTTGAGAAGTTCACATTATTGTTGTGTATGTAGCCCCCAATTGTGGAGCCCCCGATTCTGACTAAAATATTGTTTAGTTCAACGTAGTATACCTACAACATCAGCCTATCTAGTTCACTGCTGGACTTAGTCCTCCCATCATAAGCTCTTTATTGGGCGTAGGGGGTATTCAAATATCTTGTCAACGTTAATTTTGCAAGAGAAATAACCATTTGAGAGATTTGATCATTAGATGATAAGCTATTCAAATAACCGGAAGTAAGAATGTTTTGAAAAGTTTTGTATGATTCTAAAAAGTTTTCATATATTTTCAGCAGTAATAATCTGTTAATTAATATTGCAATCGGTAATTCTTCATTTGCGGCGATGTGGTAATCTCATAGACACGCGACTAATCCTTGGGGTGACGTCCGGTTACACGGATATACTTACTCAGCAGGGTTGCCACAACTTGGCTGGGAAGTGTCATGGCAACGACGCCGGCGAAACGGACCAGATTTTAAAAAGTTAAATTTAATACATGGAGTACTGTAGATGCATAAAAAATACATGTACTGACTATAGCAAAAGAAAGAAAGTTTCGAAAATATAATCACTCACCTAACATCATAAGGCTTACCCCGCACAGCGCATATAATCCGCGTGAATTTTTTTCTCGCGGATTATAATCCGCGTACTGAATCGAAACTTACGTGACTTTTTTTTCGGAAGTGCGTGCAGCTTCATACAATTTGATATGTTGCAGAATTCGGTGGAAAAACCGGGGAAAGCCTACCGCAAGTGTAAGCCTCATCTTGTCAAGAATAATCACGAGATTGTATTGTTTGCTGATGATACTTCATTAATTTTTAAAATGAAACGACAAAACACAAATTTCGACGATGTGAATAATGCAATCTCAAAAGTAGTTCATTGGTTTAGTGTCAATAATCTTTTGTTAAACGAAACCAAAACAAAATGTATTAGATTTATTCTACCTAATGTTAAACAAGTGAAGGCTGATGTGAACGTTAAAGGAGAAACTTTAGAAATAGTAGAAAGTACCGTATTCTTAGGAATCACCTTAGATAATAAACTTCAATGGGGCCCACACATAGATAAGCTATCGAAGAGACTTAGTTCTGCAGCATATGCAGTCAAAAAAATCCGTCATCTTACAGACGTGGATACATCTAGACTTGTTTATTTCAGCTACTTCCATAGTATTATGTCTTATGGTATACTGCTGTGGGGGAACGCTGCAGATATTAACACCGTATTTGTGCTGCAGAAGAGGGCTGTTCGTGCAATCTATAATATGGGTCCCAGAGAATCCCTGCGTGATAAATTCAAAGAAATAAACATAATGACAGTACCATGCCAATATATTTATGAAAACTTGTTGTACACACAAAAAAATATAAGTCAGTTCCCTAAAAATAGCGATAAACATAATTTGAATACCAGAAACAAACATAAGCTCGCTGTGCCCACAACTAGGCTACACAAAATTAAAATATATTTTAAAGGGCAATGTATACGCTTCTACAACAAAACTCCTAGTGAGTTGCAAAAATTATCAATAAATAAATTCAAACAAATTGTTAAAACCTTGCTGTGCAAAAAGGCTTACTATAAAATATCAGATTATCTAGAGGACAAAAATGCTTGGGACGGGTTTTGCTCCAACTCGAAAAATAACAACTAACAGGCTAAAGGTTTCTTCGTCGCTTCTTTACTTTAGTCTACATACCGAAGCGACAGAAATCAAAAATATCACTTTATTTCCGTGTCAGTGTTTAGTTTTATATTTTGACCTTTTCTAAGTGTACATTTATTGTATTTATGGAAATAAAGAGTTTTTGATTTTGATTTTGATTTTTTTGAGTCGTACCACAAGTGTAACTCTCACTCGATCCTCACGTCCAAAAGTTTGTGAGGTCCGAGAGTAAGTTTGAATCTGGCGTATTGACAACGAAACATTAGTTATTTTAACATTAAACAAATACATACAGATGCTATTAATAATAAAACAATAAAGAACATAATAATCATTGTCAATAAAAAAACTTCTAAATCCATCATGGTTATTATTAACACTAAAGTCATTTACAACAGGATATTTACCATGATTTGAGTTTTGAGCTTTCCAATATTTCGGCACATTTTCATGTGCCATTATCACGAAATAACTGAATATTTATTTGTATTTATTAATTCCTTAATAACAATATACATTGTGTGCGGAAACTAAGATTAAACTAAAGACTAAAGCTAAAGAAAAAATAATCATTTTAAATTACATATTGAATAATTATTATTGTCACATAAAATGGATACAATTTATATTAGAATAAACATTAAAATAAAAAAATAAAAATAAAACTAAGTTGTCATTAATAGTTTACTTGAATTCGTAAGATACTGATAATAAAACTCTGCCAGGTGAATTATTCTTATTATTGTGAAGCTACAAGCTTATTTATTTTTACGTTTTTGGTTTACTTTAGGTTGCAAGTCAAAAATGGAAGGAGCTCCTTGATAAGTGACAACCCTGGTGTCACACAGACATTAACATGTGTGCGTACGAGGTGCCAATGTATGGCACCCCTAGACGACACCCCTGTTATAATTGCATTCCACTAAAATATGACTCTTGAGTTTATTTTGCACTATGCACATTAATAAAGATAGTACTGCTAGATAATAAAGTTTAAGAAGTAGCTTATATGCATTATTTTATGTTAAGTTAAGACTGAATGGTTACTTTCGCCCTAAACAAGGAAAAAGCTTTCCATTTATTATTCATCGTCCATCCCTAGTGGAAAGTTTGATTCAAACACTTTTGTTCACATGCAATAAATATGTAATCATCTATCATTATCGTAAAAAACTAATATTAATCATGTTGCTGGCATTTTTTGTTGCTCATATGTTTTGATGAACAAGTATTTATATGCGACTTCGGAAAAATGAGGGAAGGTCGGAATCTAAAACTCGCCCGCGGACGAGATGTCTACTTCACTTTTGAGTAGGGGTAGGTACATCTCGTCCGAATCTAAAGTCGCTTGATTTTAGATTCGGAGTTGTACCTACCCTTAACCAAAAGAGAAGAGGACAACTCGTCCGAATCTCGTCTTTTCAAGAATCATTGGAAAAAGAATTCTAAGTCGGTTTTTCGTTTTCATTAAAACATAATTATTAGTAGGTATCTGGTTCATTGGTATGAACTGCTGTGTGGTGCCAGCTTATAATTTCCACCACCCCAACTCTTCCCGCGGGTGTCGTAAGAGGCGACTAAGGGATACCCACCGGGAGCGGGCAGCAGCGCCCCCTGCAGAACTATTCTACCATCAAACTGTGATCCCCGACCCGCATGCCCAGCGTGGGGATTATGGGCATTACCCCCCATGAGATAAGTCTCTTATCAGGGTGTGGACCATTATAGGTAGTTGAGGTGCGGTGAGGATGTGGTTCATTGGTAAAAAAAAACATTTAAGTTTTCTTCGATTAAAGCTGCAATTTGTTGGTATTCTCAACCCAACCCAACAAAGCAGTTCCAACATACAATAAATAGCGTTCCGTAAATGTGGTGAATGTTTTCTTAATTTCACCCCGCAGTGTGGCGGTTAAGAAATTAAGAAAATGCGCCAACGGTCTGTCCGCCACTTAAGCGCCCAGCTTAGAGTGTATTGTCTTCGGGATGCTCTCTGTCCTAATAAAAACTTGTAATTACGTTGATATGGGTAATAAGCTTTTTTGTTTTCGTAGATGAAAATGTTTTCTAATATTAGAAGTTGGCATTAATAGACTAACTAGAAAATGTCACTAGGACAGATATTAATAATGACAATGCCTAAGAAATCTCACGTTTCATTCTGGCCACCACGGAAGACCAGCGCTATGGCAGGACACATCCTACCAAAGCATCTGCTGAGTGTTGGCCATTCTTGTGACCTTTATGTTACTTTTGTATTAACCTTTATCTCTTGTATGTGCTATGTATGTATTGGTTACAAAATAAACGCATTTTTACTTTTTACTTACTTTTAGAAATGAAATTATATCCCAAAATTTTTGTTCTTTGAAGGGATTTGAACCCGCAACCTTCCCGAGGGGTCCCCGAGTCCCGTCGAAGTAAAAAAAAATGGGATATTATTTGATTATTTAGAAGTTACCCAGAGTGTGAAGGCTTACGCACTATAATAACAAAAACATTATGATAAAAATGCCGTTTCTTTGCCCACTTATTGCATGATGAGTGTGATGAGCAAATGAATCAGTGCTGCATTGATAAATAATTCTGTATAATTATGTATATGTACGTACGAGAAATGTTCATCATTATTGCCATCTACAACAGGTTTAAAAAAAAAACCACATTTACGAAAAAACATTGACAAATTAAAATGACATTATTAAAAATGTCCATCATCATTTTCATCATTATCATCTATGGTTTACCATATATCTGGACATTTTATATTATATCATATACTTACAAGATTTTTTTGGCGAGGCAGTAAGACTATCCATAAAAGTTTTAGCGATATCTGACTGTTTACTCCAACCTTAGTTGGTCCGATGGAAGTTTTTGATCAGTATAAAAAACAGGATCGATTGACTTCAATCGCTTTCGTGTAAAATGTCAATTTTCTTGCTAACTGTACGTTTTTTGATCTGTGAATGGGTATGAAAATTTATCTAAAAATGGAGATGGCCTTTCGAGATCTTTTTCCTGTAGCTACGCCGGTTAAGGTCTTAGGTCTAAGGTCTTAAGGTCTAGATCCCTTGATGCTCCGTCCAAAAAAAAAACACCTGTATACCTGCTGGTGGGTACCTGAAGTACTCTACTTAAACTTAGTAGTAGTTAAAAAAATGATCTAACTGATCATTTTTTTACTAACTACTACTACACTAACAAGTAGTCTTATAAATAACATAATTTACTTTTTTTTTTGACGTGACAACGTCTTATAAATTGGTTTGCCGGGTGACACTTCAAGAAACTGCGTTACGCTCCGCTCACGTTATGCGCTCACAATGAGAGCGAGTGAGAGGCACGCGTCCCTTCCACTCGGGCATGGTTAGCCCGCCTAAGAGCGAGAGAGACAGACATAAAAAGTGAAAGGCACGCGTCCCTTCCACTCGAGTTTGATAGATGATGCATTTCATCCTTCTTCCTACTATACGAATGAATATTCACATTAAAATTATTTTACCACTCAAAGTCGTTGTCACGTAAAACTTTCGCCCGTATACCGACTTTACAGGCAACCAATTTTTTTTAATTGAGGCCCCGAGTCTCATTCCAACATTTAACAATCCCACAAAGAACCTCTTGCATTGGCATTCGTATACAGGGTGCCACTGAAAGGGTGTACCCCTTTCCTTGGCACCCTGTATAAGAATTCCCGATAACGATAGGCTGAAAGGGGGTGATTCTGGACCCCGAGAGGCATCAACTTGTGAATAATATTTTTTTGGATTTCGAATTATTTTTTTATGTTTTGTGTTCAAAATAAAGATTTTTTCTATCCATTCGTGTACTTTTACATGCATTCTTGCGTTATTTAAGGTTACAAAATATTTCACAAATAGTGTTTGCTATACTTTTAGCAAAACCAGTGTTCTGTCGTGAAATTATTACAAAAAAAATGTTATGCTAGAAATCACCCCTTTCGGCTAGATACACGGCCCTTTGTGTGGCACCCTGTATACACGTACCTATCTCTGTTTTCCTAATATAATTTGGGTGCCTTCTAAGAACTACTGTAATGAAATGTCCACGTAACGGCTTAGGACGTTTTGCGTAATTAAACAGGTGTTGTGGAAACAGACTTAATGTTATCACTTTTGTTTGTGATTGTACGAGTACCTTCCTTCTTGTACAGAATTTTGTTCAATCACACTAATATTATAAATGCGAAAGTTTGGATGTATGCATGGATTGATGTTTGTTACCTCTTCACGTCAAAACTACTGAACAGATCGGGATGAAATTTTGCAAACGGGTAGTTTTAGGCCTGGAATAAAACATAGGCTATTTTTTATCCCTTAAATCATGCATGTAAGATGTTCATAGTTAGAGTAATTTTTTGAACCTAATAGCAAACAAAATTATGCTCGTTATTTAGCTGAGATACTTTTTTGTTGAATAGAAAAAAATTACAAGTAAGTATACCCGTAGTAGGTACTTTCCATTAGCAGAATAAATAAGACACTGCGTTGCTCGATAAACCAGATTTTGATGAAATATTTTTGAGATGAAATATTTAAATTAATTAAGTATTTCAAATATCAAAGTGCATTATTTCCTTTAGACCTTACAGAACTCTTGGACACGTCACAAAAATTCGAATTACAAAAGTAAAACTAGGAAATAAAGTGATCACTTTGATTTTTTGTTCACTTCAATATTTTTAAGGTAAAGTAAAGAAGCGAACAAGAAACCTTTACCTTGTTAGGGACGTTAGTTCTCGAGCTGGAGCAAAACTCGTCCCAAGCTTTTGTATCCTCTAGATAATCTGATATTTTGTAGAAAGCCTTTTTACAAAGGATATGTTTGACAGTTCGTTGAATGAAATGCTTTAAAAAACTGGGTACTAATCTACCTACCACACAAAAGCTGTATTTTCTCAGCGGAAAACTCCTTAAACGTCTTACCGCCACGAAAGCAATAAAGAGCGCAGGCTTCCACGTTCATTAATTAACCCCCAGATTATCCCTCTCGCTCTAACACCAGCTAACTATTTGTAAATGAGCATACCTCTCACTCACACCAGCTTTGCGCAAAAATTAACTACTACATGTTCCGCTTTCCCAGTATTCACATATAGCGGGAATGCATATCGAGCTGGTATCACTGGTACGGACTTGCATAGGAATTTGAATTCTATCGTCACAGTGGTAGAGTATTTGCCATGTAAACTCATGTTTTCAATATTTAAAATAGGAGTTTTAATTAAAATTCGAGTCTTTGTAAAACAAATGAAGTATGTACCAACCTATTAAAACCAATTAACTCAGCGACGTCGAAATCTCGAACCAATATTAAAATTATTCAGGATTTTAGGATTTTTCTCTATAACCTAAAAAGAAAATCTATGTGTGTGGTCCGTTTAAATGTTTCATCAACACAATTTTCTTATTCACCATATTATACTAGTCTGCTAGCATGCAGTTATACTAGTCGTTTTTCCTTTCCAGGAAATTGGTGTTAATTACTAGACAGATAAGGCGGAGTTTTCTATGCACTAATTTGGTTTTATAGCATGTTTTATGTGGGTAGTCACGTGTTCTATCCTCATAAATCTCTTACTGGCCGTAATTACTATGTTCTTGTCTGTTGTATGTTTTCATTAGACGAGAGACGTAGGTGATTAAATTAAAATTTTCAATGAATCCTTCTGAAACAAAAAACTAGAAAAAACTGGTTTTTGATCGCATTGAAATGGCACAACAGAAATATGTATTCGTTCCTTAACCCACACCAGTTATAAATTCTAATTAAATTTTACTTTTAGGGTTCAATTTTGGTTTTATGAGCTCTCGACTCCTAAAAATGTGGATGAAAACCCCAATCCTACTAATATTATAAAGTTTGTGAAATTTGAATTTTTGTTACCTAGGATCTCCTAGGATCTCCTAGGATAAGTTAGACAACTTTATTGTTATGTTTATGTAAGTGTATTTTACTGTTTGTAGGTTATATGTAGGTACTATAGTATGTAGTGTAGGTATTATTTTCTTTATTTTTCGCGTGCCACCGTCTATTTTGTTCTTACATGTCCATCCCAAGGTTGCCTGAATGAGATCGCTCAAAGCGATAAGGCCGCCTTTGTACTTCGTCTACTCTTAGCATTTATTTCTGTATTGTTATCTGTCTTTGTGTGGTACAATAAAGTATTATCTATCTATCTATCTCTAAAACTACTGAACAGATCAAGATCAAATATGGCGTAAGCTTAGAGCAAGGCCTAACTTAGATAATAGGCTTATTATACCGAAAATACGCGTGTGAAGCTGCGGGCAAAAGCTAGTAGGCCATCAAAAGCTAGTAGGCCATAAAATAATCTAAGTAGATATGTACCTATAACATAACCTTAACCACTCAACCCTAAAACGTCATACAATCAGTCACGCGACTCATTAAAGGCCACCTAACCCATTCATGCTCTCTCGTTCACATTGTCTCTCAACTTATCAAACCGTGTCGCATCCGACGTGAACCGATAAATTTACTTTCATCCTTTTCTCCACGCTTTCCGTCCGAATTTGTGTTTCAACAAAACCTTATTGTAAAATTTTGATTTAGGCTTCACGATTTCGCTTTATAGGGTTAAGAATTTAGAGATAAGCTCGTGATAGAGTTAAAATTTGGTAAAGTGAAGTGTCAAACGTAGTAAAATAGTGCTCTATCCCTGTCGCTCAGGCTGGGCGGCGGCGCGGCTTGGGCGGGCGGTATGCAAATGCCCAAAGCCGTGGTAGTGAGCGCTACGTGTGTGAGTGTCTTGTACCATTGGCCGCGCTAGAACGACCAACTTCGCCACCAGTTACGGTTGTTTTTCGTTCCGTTTCTAATTAACTTCCGTATATTCTTTAAGTAACTTTTCTCATCTCGTTCCCTCCACTTTTTTATTCGTTCCAATTAACAGGCTATGTGAAATACTCTCGCGTGTGATATGCAAAAGTTGTATCGAATTTGAAGGTGTTTGTTTTTTTCGCGTGCTCGGTTCCAGATCTTAATTTATGTAAATCGTGTGCATTTTGAGTTATCAGTTCTATGCGAGTTGACGGTAATACTCTGTGACACGACAATGTTTTTGTAAATGCAAAGAATTGCAAAGCTTTTAGTAAACGAACTCTGTAATCTTGGCTCGTGTTAGTACGTTAAAATGTTACTTTTACTGCAGGGAGTGAGATTTTACGAGCCTTAAAAATAAATTACTGACCTCAGACGGATAATCGTTCGTCCCAAGGCTTGGCAGTGAATATTTTATTCCCGATTAGTGAACAAAGAAGGTAAATAAACCGTTGAGATTACTTTATCAAACTGAATCCTTCCTATAGCTTAACTAGCTCTTACTTTCTAGAAGGTATTAAAAGTCATCATAATTTATACGAAGGCACTAACACGCAGCTTTTAATATTAGAGGGAATTTAGTTAATCAATGCAGATTATGAAACCATTAAATTCATTACCCCTGTTTTCAAAAACGTCAAAGGTCGAGCATAAATCAGACATTAATTATTATGTACAGCTGTAAAAGGATCATAAAAAAGAAACACGTCAAAGAATCAAAACTAAAATTCTGTGCGCCCGTGGTGATAAAACCCTGTACAAATTAATGTGTGCCAATAAGGTAGCATTAATTTTATAAAACGAACAAACTTGAATTATGAACGCCGACACGCAAGTATACGTGCCAGATTGCAAAATTTTCTTTTTTTCAGTCGTAAAAAGGGGGAATTAATCCTGAGTTTATGGCAACACCAAACACCTTTAATTGCTCCTTTGACAGACGTTATGGGTTATCGGCCAGTCTTTCGGGTGTGGTCAAAACAAAATTGAACATGGACAGTGGGCTATATATTTCTATAGCTTTTTTCTTGAGGTGTTGTTTTTATTATTGACCAGATTTATTTGCAACATTCGTTTCAAACTGCAAATTAGAAAGTTTATGTGCGAATGAGCGTCGAGATATCGTAAATTATATTCACAGGTTAGCAACTCAGAGGATGCGCGTTTTACAATTCGAAAAGGGCATTTTTAATTAGCCTCCAAGTGATTTATACGCCATCAACTAACTTAAATAAATCTTGATTTTTAAGAAAACGAAGACACAGATTTAGAATATCTTTCAAGCTGTCTCAAATAAAACAACAGCATTCCGACATTTTGAAACGAGGATTAAAAATCCGTTTATGATATTTTATGTTTTTAAGGATGCTTATTGAAAAGTCTTGCGATTCTGAGTTTTGTTTGGGCTACTTCATTTGTTGCCAATATATCACCGGGCTCATATTAAAACAACGATCGTGATCATCCAACACGACGGTTTCATATATAAAAGTTATCGATAAATCGGACGCTGGCCAATATTTATTCGAGAGAAATAAAAAAAATATACAGGGTAGAAGGCAGGCGACGAAAAGTATTCGAATCGGAATGCACTTTTGCATATACAATGCCTTTTGTTTAGAGAAAGTATTTCACATTTGAATCTGAGTGATTTATTTTTGTATGATTTATAAAAGCGACCACTGCGGGTGAACCGTGAGACGGCAGTTACATCTTTGATATATCTTTTATGTTTGTTACGGGTCTCAGAGTTCTGATACTGGTATTTTAGAAACAAATAATATTTATTCACAAAGAAAATTACAGTTAAATGATAAAAATAAATTAGAACTAGTATTTACAATTGAAACAATTGAGCTAACTGCAGACTGTTGCAAACAATCTACAGGTAACTCAACTAATTCATATCGATACCAGTCGGAAGCGTCCCCAAAACGCTGGCTGCATTGCCACGCTGTATGGCAATGCAGCGCCAGATGCGTTGCGCTAGAAACTTACCAGCTCTCGGGTCACGCGTGGATTCGACCAGATTTTTATTATAATTTATGATAAATTGTATAACATAATTTTATTTCCCATCGCTACATTGCATATCGATATAATTATCCGGAAAAATAAAGCCCCGCATCATTTCAAATTTGGGTTTTCTAAGATTTTCTAAAAGTTTTTTTTTATTTTACTCCACCAACTTCCCTACCATTTTTTTATTTTATTACGTATATTCCTGTCATATTTCTTTTTTAACCCTTGATCACTAATGTTTAATTTTTGTTTACAAAAACAACAGGACAGAAGTGATAAGTGATTTATGAATGCAAACATTAGACTATCAGAACGAAGCCTAGTAATGGTAACATGTGCGGAAGCCGCTTTAAAAATGGTAAGTTATTAGAAATCACAACACAATCAAAATTGGTAGTTACGTAAAGCCCTTCCACTCTTAACTTGCGCGTTGCTTAATGGCTATACCGAACTAAAATCACACACGAAACTAAGATCAGATCTTAAGATCAGATTGCACGAAACGAAAAACCTTACTACCGCGTTGCTTTGGGTGCGTCTCCATCTGAAACCTTTTTTTTTCGGATATCCAAGAACTATATTATGTCAGAATCATAGTAAGGTCATCGAAAACGGATGTCCTTCGTTTTGTGCGTTCCGATGTCATCCGTCAACTTCGTTCGCTTTTCAAAGACCTGACGCTTTTTGTAAAAAAGCGGGAAACCGATCGCTTGTTTAAATGGAAGACTACTAACTAAATAAGAGTACCTAGTAAGCAATAGTTAGTGAATTATTTCAAGTTTGCATATTAAATGTTTTCAAACATAACCTTAAAGAAGAAGTCCAAACAAGTACATGACAGACCTAGTGGAAGTACCATAATATCTAAGGCCAATTTGTGTTCCAAATTTGTATTTTCTTGTGATAACTGTATTGAATTTCTTAGATACCTAATTTTTTTTTAATCGTTGTTTTTTCGAATCGATTATGTTTACAAGCTACATGTTTACAAAAAGTTGAATGACCCGTTTGTCTTTGCTAGACTTTGGGCTGGTTTCTGATAATTATTATTGGGAGAGTTGGAGCTCACTCAGACTATTGGCCTCACGCGATGTCAAATCCTGTTTCCCGACGAGAAACTGATTTGTATTGGCATGAATACTATGTAGGTACTATGTATAAATAAGTTCTATTTAAGTATCTATCTTTTATGTATCGGTGTAGTAAACATGACCTACGGAACTGAGACGTGGACACTCAAGGTAGGGCTTGTCCACCAGTTCAAAGTCGCTCAGCGAGGTATGGAAAGAGCTATGCTCGGAGTTTCTCTGAAGGATAGGATTCGTAACGAATACATCCGACAGAGAACCAAAGTTATCGACATAGCTCAAAGAATTAGCAAGCTGAAGTGGCAGTGGGCCGGCCATATCTCGCGAAGAACCGACAACCGCTGGGGTAAACGTGTTCTTGAGTGGAGACCACGACTCGGCAAACATAGTGTAGGACGCCCTTCGGCCAGGTGGGATGACGATCTGCGAAAGACTGCAGGCAGATAGATGCTGGATGTGGCAAGCTGAAGACAGGGCGCTATGGCGCTCATTAGGGGAGGCCTATGTCCAGCAGTGGACTATTATAGGCTGATGATGATGATGTAGTAAATATAGCTATTACAAGAAGCATCGAACAAGAAGCGACTTTTTGAATTTGGCAACATTTTCATCCCGCAACCTTTTTATAGTCGGCAATACAATCTTTTGAAATACATTTCACAAATGAGTAGCAATCAAGCATTTCCTGATATTTAGCGACTTTATGGTTTTTATGCCAAGACACAAAAAAGCAAATAAGTTGGTACTTTTCAGTTTTATTCCTGGCCAGTTTTCAACGCAGGCTTATTGTTAATTTTACTTTGCGGTTCAGTCAAACGTTTCCAATCATCAAATTCAATTATTCATCTAAAAACAATAACACGGACGATTACGAACAAAACCATTATGTTTTTTCAATTTCCAATAATCCGTAATTACTGACAAAACAAATAATTAGAGGCGACAATAATTATAATTCATAAATGGAACAGACACGATAATCGAAGGCGCGCCATCTTGCCAGCGGCTCGGCCAAATGTTTCCGCTTAATTTCTCCGGTAATTTGGTATTTCCGGTGAACCAATCCGTCCCGTCGACCGTAATTATATTATTTCGGCAATAAATTATCAAATTTTGAATACAAAAGCTGGTTAAAATGATGGCCTCCTTAATTTTGGTTAGACGCAACAATGAAAGCCGCTTCCATGTTTTTTGTATATAATTTTTGTACCTAAAATATATATATTTTTGTGTGCCAGAACTTATTAAAAATCGATAAATTATTATTTTTTGCCATCAAAGGGAAAGTTTTAGTTCATTCATGTTTATGTTGGTTTTTGATTATGTTTATATCAACTAAACCATTTTTCAACAAGAAATATGTTGATAGAGCACAGCGGAAATCATTAGGTTATATAGTTACCAAAATTAATGGCAAAATTTCAAACATCCCAGTCATTGCTAAGTTACAATGCGTACTCAGGAAGAATTTGCTATTGAGCTAAGCAGTCTGATTAGACAAATCCACCAAAAGTGCCAATAAATAGTCCAGCGTTAAAAGTATAAAGCCCACTAAACGCAAACACCTAGAAAGTGCCGTCCATTTCAATTCCTCGATATCGATTGATTGCTTGATTCGATTAATTCCGTTGGAAATTAACGCGGTGGGTAAGCAGGGTATCGACAGACGCCGTTGCCATGACAACCCGCCCCATACTTACAACGCACTAATTATGCCACACTGATTGCTTTTCACTTTTTTCTGCCCCCACGAGAATCTCGTTGCCACCCTATCTTTAGTGTTTGGCACGCGTGTTACTTTTTATCGATTGTTGGATAAGTTTAGAAACTTTGAACACCATCTGAGCTTGCATAATCTTATAGGTGCCTGGCTCTGTGTAGACTTGCTATGGTTCGTAAGACAAACTACTAAGACTTAGTACAATTTACTTACTAAACAATCATAACGATTAGTCGTCACACTCATTAAAAAAAACCTGGAGCTGCCTTATGTATCTTATTTTAATCTACGTTAGGTATATTTTTTTCTATCTCTCTATTTTCATCATAAGTTACTTCTACCTAAAACATCAAAAAATATTTGAAATCCATTATGTTAAACTTTCTTCAACGACACAATCCAAATTAGAGTTGTGCAACATTAAATCTCGGTACTTTATTATATCGACTGATTGGAAACTCACCACAACACAGTGACTCTGCATTCAAATTTTGATGACGTCACGTTGATCGATTCAAGGAAGCGGGTCATTACACTGTTTTTATTCGTCACACTGATTAATCAAGTGATTAATTATACAGTTTCTATTAGGACGGGTCGGTTTTTTGTTAACTACGAATCATGTTTGGTTAGTGTGGTAACTTAAATAAAAAGCTCTATTGTGTGAACCTTAATTAATTTTGATTTTATATCGTGATTTCCCTTCCAAAAAAAAGTTAAATAAAAACCGACCAAGTAAAATAAAAATATATTTGTACTTATTGTTTGCCGTCGCTACTACACACTATAACGTTTATCGTTGCAAATTATCTAAAGTTGTTCACGTTAGATTTCTTATTTTGCCCTAACCAACAATTTCAAGTCTGAAATCGATTTTCATCGATATCGATTTCCCGTTTCGCAAATCTGACCATTGATCTGATAGCGCAGCCCTGACCTTGCCCAAACACTCACACATGCGCCTCACGCAACGTGAACTGTTGCACACTACGCGAATTTCTTATTGCTAAATGTGACGTCATGGATTATGGTGGTTCCAAGTCGTACGTATACACAATCTGATTAGAAATTGAAAGAAATACGTACAAAAATCTTTTTCGAAATTTATTTGTAGAATTAATAAGAGATAACTACCATGGACAAGAATCCAAGTGTGTCGTTCATAATTGTCATTTAATTTCATTATTAAATTTTTTGTACTGCAATATGGCTTAGCTTTGTAAAATAATAGCCATGACCTGATAATGTAAAACTCATAAGCTGTTCTAGACTGACTACATAAAAATCTAAAAGAATTTAATGGGAACATCAACGCTCAATCCAGTCAAAGTTCAACTCCCGAACACAAAACGCCTATTAACATTTTAGCAATCACAACAGCCGATGAACACGCAATCGTTTTCACTCACGATACGAATAACTCTATACATTCGATCATTCGATGAGCAACTTATCGATTGTTTTCTATTTTAATTTAATGCCCATCACTGTCCATTACGCTCACATGTGTGCGTCTATCCACACTAACGTGCATTTGCAACATAATTAGTGGATAGGGTCGATAATATTAATGAGAGGGGGAAAGGGGGTAAGACAGGGTGTGGATTGTTATCTATGCGAGCTTTGTGTTATTTTCTATAGATCAGTATATTCGTTAGTTTAGTTTAACAGTTTAATAGCAGGGACTAACTGTCGTGGACACCTCGCTTGACACGTTAATGGTATATCGAGGAAAGTTGTAATTTTCCTGCTACTATTTGTTTGAGGTGAATTTTTGATACTTGGAAATGGTTAATGTGTTTGTTTGTTAACAAGTATGACGACGATGATGGTGAAATGTAGAAGAAAATTCTAAAGGAACTAAGTACCTACCTACATTATAACATGAAATGCACAGAAATAATACACTAAACAGATATTCTTTATACAGTGATATGATAGTGAGGAATGCTCATTTTTATTTGCCAGAAAAAATCTGGTCAAAGTAACCAGAAAATAGCTCTGGATTCTGTTGCTGAAGACAAGATTTGCTGCAATCGCTTATCTTTTGTTAGATAAGTTAATCATACTGCTATTTTAATATTGTGCTTATAATTAAATTGAAATTGGAGCTATAAGCTGGCTGGATTTTAAATTCTTGTCTGAAAAACAGAAGTAAAGTTATGTTTCTGTAAACCATGATGGTGAAAGTCATTAATATCGTGACAAAATTAACATCACGATGAATTTCTAATAAGAAATAACGCGTCGGTACCAAATAGACATGTGAAGAGGCGGCTGGTACTTCACTGATTAATAAGATGGGGTTGCAAGCAAGGGGTACGATGCCACCCCACGCGGCACCCCAGCGCCTTACCCACGAAACAAAAAAAAATGTGACTCATCAACACACACCAAGAAAAACCACCCACACACCAACGCAAAACGCGATATTAACCACAAATTCCCCATACTAAACCCTACGCTTCGATAAATAGAGTGCAGAATTGATTGATCGAACCTCAAGATAGAGCTGTAGTTAAGTAAACTAGGTCTCTTATAATCGTTCATTATCGCACACAGAGGAGGTCACTACGTATTGTCCGACACGCATACAAGCACGCCTTAATTATATCGGAAAGTGGTTGGTAGGGGTTGGTTGATTTGATTAATTCCAGCTTGAGTAGTCGACGGTCTAGTTAGATATGCCATAAACATTGGAATATTCCTACAAGCCGTTCGCGAAGACCGGTTAGTAGCTAATTGGTGATTTCTTACAAGTAAATGTTTCTTTATGTTCATGAGAATCAACACCTGGACTTCTAGTTATTTCGTTTTAAAAGTACAGAATAAGGTTATGATTAGCATTTTTGATAATAATCAGCAAAAAGCTTATGCAGCTGTAGGTAAATAACGTTTATCCAATGGAACCTGGATGGTGTGGACTCTTTACAATATTTAAACATTTCATTAAAATAGGTTACTACCATTATTTTCTAACAATACCTAGTCTTGTTTGTGTTGGATTAAGATAAACTTTAAAATCGTATTTCCAAAAAGCTTACAATCATTATTTGCCAAATTATTTCTAATGGTAACAAAAAGTAAAGTAAGTTGCAACAAACAAAATATTAAATTATGCCATCTACATCAGAACTTTCAACAATTAATATAGCTTTTGCGATTTTGTTTCTCTCTGTCACAAGTAAATAATGAAAAAATACCGTCTCGGGCATTCGCTTGCAGTCGGGCCTTCGCGTGCCTAATATAGCCGAAAAACGAGAAAAACCACAGGAAATTTTTATTATTGACTCAGCCTAGCCTGATACGGACTGCTGACAAATCGCTCGGGCCTTTATTTCCATGCTGTTTCCCATAAATATGGAACCATGCTTCAGATTCAGTGCAACCGTCGTAAAATATATTTTAATTGCATGTCCCCTGTTATGTGTTGACATATCAGGCCATTGTGAAATGGCAAATTACTACATCCTATCACGGCACGGTACTTGTTACCATAAATATAGTTACCTTGTATCTTATATTTCCGGATTTTTACATCATTAGCATAAAGTAAAAGAGTCAAATCAATAACTCTACTTTTCGCCCTAACACCTCACGCCCGAATAAAGCACGTTTCGAAGAAGTGTTATCTTCTTATGCAAAAATATTAGCTCGTGCCGGACTTTATGCAAATTTGGACCAACCTACCGGCTGTATGAATTTGTCTCGTGCCTTGGACGAGAAGGTATGAAGAAGCACAAACTTAGATACATTTAGGGAGTATGGTAATTCGCGCGTGGACTCTTCATATGCAAAGCATCTAATGGTTTGTGACAATCTCGTCTTTTTTATGCTGATGTAACTCCAATTATGGAATTGAATAGTTTTTGTAGAAATACTGACGTCATTAAACATATCATTCAAATTAGGTACTTATACGGTTGTAAATAAAATTGATTTCCCGTTCTATATCAGAGCAAAATTCCTATCTATTTTGCGTTTAATGTTGCAAAATTATACTCAAAACTAATTTATTTTTCTAAAAAAAACGGTCAGTATACTTCTGCAGAACTTTAATAAAACAAATTGATTTCCCGTTGTATATCAGAACAAAGTTCCTATATATTTTGCGTTTAATGTTGCAAAATTATACTCAAAACTAATTTATTTTGCTAAAAAAAACGGTCAGTATCCTTCTGCAGAACTGTAATAAAACATTTCATCAATTCAGAAACAAAACGAAAGACGTTACTTTCCCAAAGATATTCGACAGTTGCATTGAAGTCCCACCTGTCTGGAATACGTACCCTATCGATCGGCAATACCTCGCTATTCTCGAATTCCATATGTATCTCTAATTTCAATAACACCCTTCCCTACCTGTGCCATCTCATCTACATATCAATGTTCGCAACGTCTCCGAAATTTCTTTTCTCTCGCTAAAGTATGCAACGCCCGTGCTCCATATCATTACAGCTATAAGAATTTCACTAAAATTGGATCGCCCTCTTGCGCGTTGTCATACCCTTTGGTAATAGTAACGGTTTCTTTTCATAACGAACTTTTTTGTAATGCGATATTCGCGTTGTTTCCACTAAGGGTGAGATTTGTTACATCTTTGATTGGCAAACCTGCTTTGATCCTACTGTTCCTCATGTTAACAAGGAAATATACTTTTTCAAAGACTACAATCCAGTCTTCGTCGCCCTACCTTGTAGGTTGGGCCTATCCATTTAAGTTAAATCAGTTTACCTGAATTTATGTTCTTTCGATGTAAATTTATTATCAAGCTGATCAAGTCAATTTTCAGATGCTGTAATTCGTAACAATCATTTCATAAGTATCATCTAAGCCCTTCTTCCCACACGATAGTTCGTTCAATAACCATCTGATGCATCTTCGCTATTGTAAGCATCCTCTCACTACCCTTATATGTATCTACAATAACGTGCCTTAAGTTTATGCATGTAGATGACAATAGTAACCTCGGCTGCATAATTTGATTAGAACCTTTGTCAGATCAGCGCAGGTATCGGATCGTAAAATTAAATTTAGACCTATCATTGGTTAATTTTCGGAATCTCCCAACCTCTCGATGCTCGTAGAACCCCACTTGGTATCATTCCCAACAATTATTATTTCTTGCGCACCTTTGATAAAATTTTAAATTGTTGCGTTAACGGTCGCCACATTGCCGTTTGCTTTCTTTCTGCAACATTTGCATATCAGTTATTGATTGAAAAAATATTCAAATATTACTGTTTAGAGTCATCCAACCGATTCGATACGGGTCTCGCAATAATTTGCGTCTACAATGTGGAAATATTTGATTTTTAATAATGGCTTAGCTGCATTATAGATTTCATTTGCATTATGAAATAGCGACTGTTTCTATAATAATTTTCGTTCGCATTGTAGACAAAGAATTCATAGCTCGTCATGTGTGTCTGCTACAAAAGTACCCTCCTCATGGTGAGAAGTGAAAACTTAATTGTTGTGGTTCTCGTTGTGAAAACACTGCATACACGTCACTGTTTCCTGCGGACGCTCGCAAAGCATATTTCTGAATAGCTTTTGTTCTTACTCGTACAATGATGAGATACGTGCCGCTAACTAGATAAAAAAGAAGTTGTGTTTGTTGGAATACAGTTTCTACAGTGGTCTCTAGAGAAAATAGAAACTTAGCAAATATGATATTCCAGTTTGATAAATATTAATATAATTGAAGACGCGTGGCATCGTCGTGTGCGAGGATCGCGCTAATACCGATGTACTTTTGTATATCTAGATTATTTCCCACATACATTTACATAAGAATCGGACAATTTAATATTTCTTTTGCGCCATTATCTTTTCCAGGTACTAAACGCTTTGCATATATTTGAATAGTTGAAGAAGACGCGTGCTGTGTATTTCGAATTTGCATACTGAAGTCAAAATGCAGACTCTTCGAATAATATTTGAAATATTTAAGTTGAGAATTTACTTTATGCAATCCCAAGAAATTTCAGTGAATTGAAAATTATCTTGAATCATGAATCAACCAATCCATTAATCTATTCAAAAAAGCATTGGCCTTAATAATTGCTAGGTAAATAAATGTTTCAGTAAAATAAGAACGAAACGTAAGCTTTTTTAGATATTATTTATATTTTGTATTAACATAAGTGACAGTTATCTCCAACTTCCATATAAAATTTGCATTTCTATGGAAGTGCCAGTCTAAACACAGTTTAGTAACCTAAACCAAAGTAACAAAGAAATGCCTCGTGTTCCTTTGAAAAAGAGGCTTGTGCCACCAGTCACAATTAGGTGCATAAAATTAGAATTTAAAGAAATTTTTGCATATGACTAGAAGATACCCTTATACCTAAGATCCAAATTTGCATGTCCACAAGAAGAGCCATCACGCGTCCAATTATTGTACGGTTGTACCTTCTTTAGTTTGGTAAAGCCCTGTACTTTATGTATCCAAATATTAGAAGGTGCATAATTTTGCATATCGTGACGAAAGAGGGATCAGATAATTTGGATTTTGAATCTGAAATGCATTTAGGATTTGTCGCGTGCCAAAGTATTTTTTTGAATCATGATTCATAGGTATTTAAAACTTCACTGTTATTTTATAAAATTGGGTCTCTAATAATAAAAACCTATTTTACTTTGCTCTCAAGTTTGATTTATGATTAAATGAAATGATTACAATCTAACCATAGATTTGGCCAATGGGTAAACTTGTTTTGACTTAATTTTATCAAAATATTACTGAGAACGTGTCCATCCGCACTTTTCTTGTTGTCTCTACAGGGGAAGACACTTGGTTCATAATATTTTATGTTCTATAAAGCTTTGAAGAAATAATTATAATGAATCATTTTTAAAACAATTTTATTTTCTGGAAAACTTTGGCTACCTTTGCACTAAAAGGTATTTTTCATTAAACGTACTTACTTAAAAATAAAAAATAATGTATGTATAAAAATAAATAATAACTCAAAAAATGCACTAAAACCGTCTGTCACTTAATATGCTAATCGTCAGAAACTAATCACAATTTTAATCAGAATCAGTCACTTTGCACTCCGGGAGTGTCAAGTTATGTCATTTCAAGATGAGCTTTTGGTTTGATGACCATTTTGTTGAGAGCTTCGGATAAGCAAAGAGTAGAAAGACCAGAGGATCAGGATAAAATTGCTGGTAGATGGTAATTAGAATATTCAAGGGTGAAAAATATTGCATTACAATTGTTCTTATAAAATCTCAGTTTAACGAAGCTTGCATTAATATCCTGTATTAAGTTTTTTTTATCAACTGTACATCGGTTTAAATTTAAAATAGTGTTTATGACATACCTACTTGATGTGGAAAGTAAACCTAAAAAATGTTTGCGATACGTCGTTTTATATGTTGTAAAAACATATATTTTAACTGAGCGCTGCTCCTCGAATTAATCACTCCACAAACGAACCACCCTTAAAAGTCAAAATGTGATCATAATTTCGACAATATCGTGCACTACTTGCAAATTTAGGCGAAAATATCGTGCAGTTGTCACAAATTTAGGCAATAGCGTTGAAAAGTTTGTCTGAATTCGCAGTAATTTTTCATGGGGCTAATTAAATACTACGAAATTTCGTGCTAAATGCAACCGGCACGGGCTAACTACGGCTTTGAATGTTAATTTAGGGTTATCAGATCTTGGGGTTTATTAAAGTTTAAATTATATGAGTATTCCGAAAACCATTAGAAAGCATACGAAAACATTTAAATTTAAAATATAGCACTCCAATTTTAAAGCTGATATGCATCTATATAAACAAGACAAAATTAAAATTTTAAAAGAACCCGCCGCCGGCTGAACAAATTTTCAGGAAACATGGCTATCAACACTCGATATAAAATTATCTATGACACAAAAACACTAAACGAAAATCGGTTCATCCGTTTGGGAGCTACGATACCACAGACAGATCACAGACAGACACGTCAAACTTATAACACCCCTCTTTTTGCGTCGGGGGTTAAACATAGCTAGGTGCTAACTACTGAGGTAGGTAAAAAACCACAAATTATATTGTCTTATAGTGTGTAAATTACCTAATGCATTATCATCATCATCAGCTCATATTTGTCCACCGCTTAGACATCCTCTAATGAGCTCCAGAGAGGCCTGTCTTCAGCTTGCCAAATCCAGAATCTGCCAGCAGTCGCCATAATATTACTCATCACCAACTGTTAATTATTCTGCGTAATCCGAACACGAATACAAACACGTACAAAACTGCAGTTGCAAGTGTAAATGGGAAACCCTAGTAGTGCAGCACTGCACAGTCTTCCGTAATTAGTCTCGTAATTAAATACACTGTAATTGCTTAATGCAATCAGCCACGCTATGGAACCTTCGAACCTACAAAATAGGCTTAAATTTCTAGACTTAGGTTACCTACTCGTAAGACAAGTAGAGGATTTAACTTGTATTACGTAAACGAATATGGTGGTTGGGTTCCCAACAAATCAAGCCAAGAAAGTACAAACGATTTCAAATTCGATTCATTGCAGGAATCTCTTCTCTTTTTATATGGTATCCAGACATAGTCTTCACTATCTCTTAATGCTGCGTGTATCAAGTTGGATCCGAATGCTCATCCTTGAGTTCAAGACAGTCCACAGCCAAATAGTACCAACAATGATAATGGTTGTATTTGGTTAGCCAAGAGACCCAGGAAGACTTCTAGGGTCAAAAGAAAAAGAAAAAGAGGAGAATTTTCAAGTTTACGCCAACGTTGTCCAACTTGTCTGTCACTCTATCACGCGTTATCAAGAAGCGCGTTACACGTAATCGGGACAACAGTTTTGATTCTAAGCATCTTTTAGTGTGTTTTTTGTTATTATAGTGCGTAACCCCACACTAAGGGTAATTTCTAAGAAATCAAATAATAAGACGCGCTAGAGACCGTAGGAAGTCGCAGAGATTTTCGTCTCCCACGTCACTTGACTTCGTGGTGTAGTTGGTTATCACATTCCCGTACTGAGGGGAGGACGCGGGTTCAAGTCCCGTCGAAGTCGAAAATTTTTGCGATATTATTTGATATTTTAGTGTGATTTAATGAAGGACAAAATCAGGAAGATGACAACGAGGAATCGCATATGATATTATACCTAAACATTAAATTTGAAAAGTGGTTGACACGGGTCGCAGCCGACCGGACACGTCGGATACACCGTCGCCGGAGCCGCTCTATTCTGTGGGATCGATAGTGATGTCCGTTTTATTGTTAATTATCGTCCATTGCAGCTGCTATCGATTGCTAATTTTGTGGGTCTCCGAAATACGAAGCTTTAGAATGTTCTAGTAAAGAACGATGGATAAGCGAAACTAGGGGAATGACTGTACTCAATTGCGTGGCGCAATGACCGAAGATGTTGGCCTCCGACGACGACGCCAGAAATCGCCAGTTGTCCCGGTCACCGGTGCCTTTCCGATTCAGTCCAGTAGTGTTTACAACACGATTTTCTTGTAATTGTGAAACGAGTTGATAAAAATTTATAATTTACTAGCTTCTGCACACGGCTTCGCACGCGTATTTTCGGTATAAAAAGTAGAATATTATCTAAGTTAGGCTTTGCTCTAAACGTACGCTAAATTTCATATTGATCTGTTCAGTAGTTTTGAAGATCTTAGGTAACAAAAATTCAGATTTCACAAAATTTCAGCTTTATAATATTAGTAGGATAATTTCACTTGTCTAGGGGCTTATTTTGTAAGCCTAAACCAATAAAAGTTGACATTTTGACATTCTTAAAAGCTACACCAAAAATTCGTAGTAGCTATCAATTTGTTTAGACTTTGTTTTATCAACATGACTTTCTCCAACCGATTTTCTCCGTTCATCAGACGTATAAATTCCCACCTTTTGGGAATCTATACGTCTGATATCTATACCTCAAGCCCATTGATGACGTATAAGACATTGCCAATGTCGCATCAACTTACAATGGGTGACACGGGTCACTAGACGGTACCGGCGGCGCCGGAAGGAAGTAAGGTGGCCCAGTGTGCACGCTCGATATCGATCGACTGGATGTAAACAAAACGTTTATCATCGGTGAACACAAACACTCGAATATGTTAAATTTCATTAACGAATTCTAGAAATGTAAACTACTCAGCGCTATCTAGTAGTCTACCACTCAGCGAAGTGTAGCAATACTCGTTTAAAGTTATTCTTTGGCAAAGTGTGAAATAAGCCTCACACTCCTGATTTTGTCCATTGATTTGGATCAGTTGAGCTATATCTAGATTGTTTGAAACAGTCTGCAGACTGTTTCAATTGTAAATTGCAGTTCTAATTTGTTTATATTGTTCAATTGGATTTTCTTTGTTTAATAACTAACTCTTAAACTGAATGTTTAAATAATAGAGATCTACCCGTTAAAAATGTAATTGTATTCGGTCTGTCATATTTCATAATCATCATCCACAAGATGGTTTCACCCACTGCTGGGTAAAAGGTCTCCAAACTAGGGCCACGGTATTATTTAGTTGACGTAAAAACAATTTAATAATTACCAACAAATGTGCGTGACCAAAAACTATAGTCGCGTCGTGCACACTTTAATTTTGTAAAGGACCTTTCACAACGGCGACTATGACAACGACTTTTATACACCCACATTCACACTGCTACCAGAATATTTATTTGTGTTTATAATGCCCAAGTTGGCTCAAAATAATCAAAAAGCAGTATTATGTAGACCATGTAATGCAACAGACACGGCAACTCTCGAATATAAAGTGCACATGGACGAATCTGATCTGATGACGTCAAATAAAATGCAACTTTTTTTTGTTGACTTGACACATCGCAAGAAATTTGCTATAACTCAGTTATATATATATAACAGCTGTTCTAAAGTTCCCCAATGACGATGTGTGCGAACCGTAGGTTTTACTTCCGAAGGGCCTGTGGTCAGTCACAGGTGGGGTGCACTTATCGTCCGATCTAGCGACCACTTCGCCTTTTTGACACTTCGGCCCTCCAGAATAGTGATATTTTCCACCGATATAACATAGATAAAAATAAACACGTGTTTTTATAATCGCTGTGCTATCTGAAGTGCTTGTTAATCGATCGATGTCATTTTTGACATTATTTTGATGGATTAGGAAGGTTAGTTGGTAAGTTTGTGATAACTAAGGATTAATCTTTCATTAGTAATGGTAGTAGCTCTGGATAAAAAAACTGGAAAAACATTAGGTACCTAAGTATTTAATTTTAGCAGTGTTATTTACCTAATAATATTTTATCTAAATAATATTTTTATTTTAAATGAATTTTAAACTTATGCCTATTGTATGAATGAAAGGAATCGCAATTAATAGCTATCTTTCTATCATGATGGAAGGCAAAATCTTAATAATGTTTCACAGGTACACTTAGTTCCTAAGGTTAATATAGTTTTAAATATAATAAAGAAGTAGCATAAAAAGTGGCAAGGCGTTCCTAGAACGAATAAATAACAGCGCTACTGTGGCCATTTAAGAAAGCTTTATAAACTCATAAAATATCTGAACACATAAACTATGAACACAATGGACGCACAATTAAAGCATGGTGTACGATCTGCTAATGTCTTATTTATGGCTTTTTGTATGTCGTACACACAATTTTCACATGCTTATCCATGCTACCTGAAGCTTTATAGTATCTGTGTAGAGTTATGAAGTACTTTGTAGTCAGGACTTAATGGTGTTAAGTAGAAGAATGACTAGAAGTGCTTGTTTCTTTTTAAATTAGCTGTCGGTCTGTTGATGCTTACTGGTTTTCCAGTTATGGAAAAAAAGAAAAGAGCATGTTTTATTGCTTGTATTGTCTTAAATTTATCGTTACATGATTTTGACGTGATAACGTCTTTAAAATCGTTTTAGTCGGGTGACATGTTCAGAAACTTCTGTCACACCAAAACCTCACGAGCGCGATTGCAGGTATAACGAGAGAGAGACGGACCGATCTCCCGTCTCATCTCGAGCGCATGACGTCATGCAATAAGACGTTATCACGTAAACATCTCGATCGTAAACCTACTTTACAAACAACCAATTTTTTTTGGTTAATACTCTTTATTTGTATTTGTTACATTATTATAATGCGTCCTAGCTTGTCTTTTTTTAATTAAATTCACGATTCCTTAATACCTCTACCAATGTTGCTATAGATATTCTAGCCGCGTGCTTCTTCTAAGCTCTACATCTTTACGATTTCCGCTCGAATAGTTTGTATCGTTTGCGATTTTAATATTCGTTTAGACACCCTTTTACCCATCACTAAGGCTGTAGGTAACTTTTTATAGGCCATATAACATGTCAGATATGGTTATTTTACGGTTTCGGGTTAGCAGATTTACTGTCATAACATTTTGAGATCTCGATACTATAAGGTGAATGATAAGTATTTTTGTGGTTTTTGTATCATGTTGTAAAACTATAAGCCTGAAGAAATCTGCAATTGCCATCTGAACATTTTTCCATGCGAGTAAAAATATTTATGGAAGACCACATTCGAATACTTCAGGAAACTTAACTCTTAATTATGTCGACTAAACATGCTCAGGCTCTATGTAATTGAATGTACAGAGAGTTGCATGAGTAGGTAAATTAAAAGGAGGGCCTATTATGTTTGAAGCAAATTTATATTAATACAGAACTATCCACCTGCGACGCAGGAGGTTGCGCAGATATTTGAGGATCTGCAGATATTTGTTCAGGGTTAATATGTATAATAAAAAATACATATATGTATATGTAGTGTATTGTATTAAGTATTTATGTTATCTAGTACCCATAACACAAGCTCTGGCACACAACATTTTCTAGCTTGGTGCTAGATAATGTTGTGTGAATTGTACAACATTATTAATTTGAAATTTTGAAACTATAATTTTCGATAAAATGAGTAGGTATAGCAAAATTAGCATGCTATTTTTAAACGACTATATTTATATAAAAAAGTAAACCTAATCTAATTACAAGATTTGGAACCTGTCAGGGGTAACGTACCTATCGATGTAAATCAGTGTTTCTACTTAAATGAAGGCGACAAACTTTAAAACATAAAGTATATGTTAGGTTTGTTGAATTTTTTTTTAATTATTTTGTTTAAAAAATGGTTTGTATACATCTATTTTACATAGTCTTGTACACCCCTGCCTTTCTTAAATTCACATAATTCTTTCCATCCAAAGGTCGCCTGGAAGAGATCGCTTCGAAGCGATAAGGCTGCCCATACTTGTCTCATGTAAAGTCTCCTTGTAATATTATTTTTATGATGTACCATAAAGCATTTTTTTATTTGTATGTGAACAGACTATTAGGTATGAAACTTTATCACGTAGATACGTAAGTTGAACAAAAAATGAACACAATTATCTTGTGTGTGATAAATGAAGCTTAAAATCAATCAACCCACAATAGGCTAAATGTTCTAGCTAACCCTAAATAGACCTATGATCTCACTGTTCAACCTCTTGAGCGTGAGAAATATAAGTCTTGTTTTAAAACTTTCTCGATTTCTATGCTATTGATTATGAAATAATATAGGTACCTATATGGTTTTTTCATTAATATTATTAAAGATCAGTTGCCTGTAGATTGCTTGCCACAGTCTGCAATTAGCTCAATTGTTTAAATTGTTACCTCAATTTCTAATTTATTTCTATTATTTGATTGTAATTTTCTTATTAATAACTTTGTGAACCCTTTCTCGTTAATTTCTGAAGAGATCTCGAATGACTACCAATTTAATTTCTATAAAAAAGTTTTTTGTTCTTTATAGCTTAAAATAAACAACCGTGTTAAGTACAATTTTTCATGAACATTAAGCTACAAAACAAATACATTAATATTTCTATAGACAACATTTCAAGATATTTGCCAAGAAGTCAACCAAATTGTAATTTTTCAAACACCGCATTTTATTTTCGTTTCGTTTCTCTTGTAGTTTCGGGGGATTAAATGTTATTGTTCGATTTGTTCGAGCAAGGGGTAAAAAATAATATAAATATATCACTTTACAATGTAGAGGCAAAGTTTGTAGCTCATTGTGGTACCAATCAATGGTAACAGTAGTTCCTTAGACTGTGATTCTCAACATTTATTTTACTGACTTGATGGAAATTGTAATGTAATTGAATTAAATTTTAATTTAAATTAAATTGTTTCAATTGTAAATACGAGTTGTAATTTATTTCTATAATTTGATTGTAGTTTTCTTTGTAAATATAGATTTTAAAAAAGAAAATTGTTTATTTATATAAAATATTTCAACAGGCTAAACAGTTGTTAGGACATCTTTTTATGTATGTAAATATACTTGTACCAGGATGTCCTGCTCTTCCATTATAAGGATTAGGTTTCATATTATTGGCCGCACTAAGTAATAAAGTTTTGAATTTATTTAGAGTTTTGCCATACAGCGGCGCAATGCAGCCAACGTCTTGGGGACGCTTCCGACTGGTATTGATATGGATCAGTTGAGCTACCTGTACATTATTTGCAACAGTCTGCAGTTAACTCAATTGTTGCAATTGTAAACAATAGTTCTTAACATTTATTTCTTTAATTTTTTGAACCTAGTTAATGATATATAAATAAATAATAACAAAAGGTACGCGATAAATACCCGATAAAATCATTAACTTTATATTATTTGATTGTAATTTTCTTTGTAAATACAGAGATTTAGAGTTATTGAAAGACGAATCAATGTTTAGAAGCATCATTTTGAGAACCACAGCCCAATCAAAGAAATACGTTGACGCAGCTTTAATCCTCGAAGGTTCACGCTCACTAGGCACATTTCAAAACAATTTTTGGCTTATTAAACCAACCCAGGTAGACACCTAGTTTCACCCATCCGTTTTGCCCTTTGGACCCCTTACGGTAAGCCTCAGTCAATATTTGAAATTTGTTATATTTGAAGTGATTTCCTTTTGCTGTTTGCAAGAGCAAAACTATAAATTGTGAAGTAGACCAAAACGCTCCGGCTTAGGGTTCAACCCTAACGCTTAAAAAAGGAAAGTTTTTTTAGGATTTTTGATGACATAAAAACCGTTTCACTTATTGTTAGGCAGTTGGAAAGAAAGCATTTCTTTTATTTCCTAAGTCACTAAAAGAAAGTTGGCGCTACCCAATAATTATCAAACAGAAGTAAAATACTATACTTTACAACAATGAGAAAAAACCAAAGGGTGTCAAATAAATAATAAGGCTGCCACAAAAAACAAATTGGTTAAAAATAATCAGGTTGAGAAAGTCCTATCGTCACCCGTGAAAGTTTTACCAGAATAAGGGTGAACTATGAGAGTCGAAACAATCAAGACAACCTAAACAGTGGATTCTGGAGTATGAACGAAGCTGTTGCTAACATTATTCAGGACACATTGTGGACAAATGTTTGTACCATCTGCAGATATTTGTTCAGGGTGTTCTGGATGTTTTCTATGTTTAATAAAAATATACCTTTGTAGTGTATTTTATTTAGTATATCGGTTATCTAGTACCCATAACACAAGCGCTGCTTAGCTTGGGGCTAGATAATGCTGTGTGAATGGTCCTGCTTTATTTATTTATTATATTATTATTTGTTTAAACACTGCTCATGAAATTAAACGAAGAGGATGCATATGTAGGTAGGCATTTAAAAAAATGGATTTGAATGTCCTAAACAATATAACAACACTGTACATTATGTTACAATTTGTTATGTTTATCTTAATCTTTAAAAAATATTAATTGAAACAAACAGCTTGCAGACTTTCAAAAACAAAGGAACAGACAAAAGAACTTGATTAGTTGACGCAATGAAGACTTCTAATTACAATATCATACAAAATAATCGAAAATCGTCCTTTTCTGATTTTAAATTTATTTGAAATTTTTTAGAACCTTTAACACAATAATCGGTTCATACCATCGAATACTCTCATACATTGCTTAATACTCCAAGAGGAACCTATGTAAGTACACTCAGCCGATAATTAAGGCGTATTCAAACTGATCGGAAACTATAAATAATAGAATTTCGAAGACCGGATCTCTTTTGTGCGATTATGAAGAACCCGAATCGATAGGATTCGTTTAATCATATGGTTCGATAATTTCACCGCCTGTCACAGGTGTGTTTATGAGAAATGTTTGAAGCTAAAGTTTAACACATTCACTGCCCAGCCTCTGCGGTGCGACCCGCAGTGGCGCGCCTCGCCGCGCCGCTACATAAGACTGGGGGAGATCATTTGCGTCTTGGGCCATGAAAGTGTTAGTATTATATTTTAGGTACTTTACCTACTTTTTTATAAAATTTTACCTTATTTTTCAAATGTGATTTATATTGTATTTTCTTTATTAGTGACTTTCTATTCTTATTTCAACGACACTTTAAACCATATAAGGTTTGTCTAGTGTTTACAGTTACAGCGTGTTGGCATTTGACATGAAGTTATACATCTAAAAACATTATCATAAATATACTAGGTCTTCCTAACATTATCAGCGATTGACACAAATATTACCAACAACTAATAGATAATGCTGTGTGAATTGTCCAGCATTATTTATTTATTTATAACTATTAGCCAAAGCCCCAATACACAGTTTTGGTACCAGTCACACTATCACTAGGTAAGGTAGGATAAGTTAGTGCTGACTAACTCGACCTAAAAAAATCGAGAAGAAGTTTTCTAAAAAATACATACAAAATATAACAAAAGCCAGCACAAAACTTCGAGATTAAATAGGTCGCTTTAACGGTTCCCATTCGGACTATTTCATTACAAAGAAAAAATAATCGACCTTATAATCTTGGTGCAAAAAACTGTTACAATTAGAAAGGTTTTTGTTCCTTAGCTTTGATTTAAAGAAAAATAAAGTGACAGGATGGGAAGTACAATGACATGTCAGGTTGGGGTTGACGAGATTTTTTTTGTTTCTCCCCCTGAAGTGTTGGGTGACACTGGATCGCAATTTCTGACGGGTCTTTGTATTTTTTTATAAAAGTATCATCTTGCATAAATTAACGTGGAACTAGAGTATGAATATTCCCATGTCAATTATTTTCTGAACATCTTTTGATCGATTTTTTCTGCTGAAAAAAATGTATTCGGAAATTTAATTAAAGAATAACAACAAAAAAATACATGTTACATTCACATGGAAGTTTTAGCTTACTACTGCTATTTTTATTATCCTTCGTTTCTATAGTTTCTACCAGAAGCCTTTATTCACGAAGAAAATTATACTGGTACTAGTTTATGCCCGCGGCTTCGCACGCGTTGTTTCTATGGAAACGTTTAAAGGAGATTGCTATTCTATAGAATATTAAAAATTAATTAAAAAAACATTGTCCAGCGGACAAAATTGTGAATCTAAACCATTCCCAGATCCCCTTGAACACACACAAAAAATTTCATCAAAATCGGTCCAGTCGTTTGAGAGAAGTTCAGTGACAAACACACTCACAGAAGAATTATATATATAAAGATTTACAATTGAAACAATTGAGCTAACTGCAGACTGTGGCAAACAATCTACAGGTAGCTCAACTTCTTTCTTTAGTATAATGGCCAGAATGTTCTCAAAAACTTTTATTTGTTATTATAGGAAGAATGTCTCTATTTGAAATGCAATTCCGAATACCGTATCAAGTAGATACGTAAACAAATATTTATAGCTTGGTCTAAGCCCAAATGGACAAATTTACGACATGCCGTATCAACTAAATCATTTACGGTGACGTTTTAAATACATTTTTGTATGCGAGCCCGATGTACTCGACGATTCAGTGTCTGTATATTGAAGACAAAACTCTATTCAATATTTGACTTTACTGAACTGCAAATAAAGACTGAAATAGCGCTGTGAAATGTTCGAGGTATCGTTGCAAGGCGCTTAGGAAGTAAAAAATATGTAATTTGCGAATAAATCTTCCTCAAGGAGGGGAACTTTTTGCAATCTTACATTATAAGTAGACTATTAACGTCGTGTACCGATAATTGTCACACATATTTTATAATATTCCTTCGATGGGATTTTGAAAAGAAAGAAATGAGCGACTGACTGTACTTTTTTCTTGGAGAATCGCCCTTTTATTTTTGATCTATTTTCTTGAATAGCCTATTATTTCCGACAAAATCTGTACATTTTTAAGGTAATGTGTATTTGTGAGAATATTTTTAATAAGCAGGAATCTCTTTTGTTACAGAAGGTGAGTTTCAACAAACTACAATAGGGATAGTTTCTCTGATTTTTATAAATGGTAAGCGAATAATTCCTCTTATTTTTTTGTATTTTATTTATTTGAGTATTTTTTGCGTATGAACAAACCCAGACAAATCCTAGCCTACGCGGAAAAAGAAAAGTCAGAAACAGGAAGTACTATTGTTTTACGCGATCAATGGACGTAAAGGTGCGTGCAGACCAGCGGCGATCGAGCGTGGCATCCGCTTTGTGACATAAAACAAAATGATAACGGTATTTGGTTCAATGCACTTGTTGACATTACGATGTTATCACATGTTACGGTTAATATACAATTGATGGACAATGATAGTTAAACAGACATATTTATGATACAAATATTTTTTAATAATTTTTTCACTAGTACTCAACACTATTGAAAAATGATCTTATATTGCTGCTTGATCTTTGATTAGTAAATGTTTTTTCAAAGAATGAACATGTTAAATTATTACCACTTCCAAAGTCAGTAACAAAAACCATAGTTTCCGTTTTAACCGTACTCTTCTGTCTTCTCTCTAATCTTCTTTTCAAACTACTCTACAAAGGAAGTTACAATTTCATAAAATGGAAAAAGAAACTTAATTGAAAATTTATTGAATTTCATTCTATCCAACATAACAAGCAAGGGAAAAAGGCAAATAAAATTATCCGTCAAGACAAGGCCATGATTACATTAACAAGCGAATACGCGACGAACGAAGCGGAAAACTTAGCGGGTCCGCCCCGCCTCACTTCGCGACGAAATCGCCTATTTACGCAATCACAATGGCAAGTTTGTGTCACTCTTCTAGTGTAGAAGGGGTTTTATAGTAGATAGATAGATAAAAGATTTATTCGACACTGCAGCACAAAATATCACAATAATGAAGGCACATCTTAACAAAACACAGAGAAACTAGGAGCTAAAACGACACATTTAAGTTAAATACGACTAAACTAGCATAGAAGACGGCCTGATATTAAATACCTATTTCAGCAAGCACTATTGCTGGTCGAAAAAGATATTTAACGCCGGTCCAAGCTAAAATAGGATATAAAAAAATATTAAAACCTTATCATATCCAACCAATAACGTGTAAACCGGAAAAATTATCCACAAGTGAAACATAACACTGAACATTACACTATTGTCTGTGTCAATGCGTAATGACACTCGTTAGCTGAGTCGCTGTTGCTGAGTTTGTACAGTAATTGACATTATTTTACAATTTCTCTATGATTTTATGATTTTTTCCCGCAATGAAATGTCGTGCTTCGTTGATCCTATTCTCCTCAATATTTGTATTCTAGTTCGAGGTATACCTATTACCTGCTTACTAGTATATCTATTACCTGCTTGTGTAAACGCCTATCCTAGACCAAATTGCATGTTCTGAATTGAGTACTTAGGGTAACCAGTACTTACGTAATTGGCTAGAAGAATGACATGTTAAATATAATAGATAGGATTGAAACCTTGGTAGAAACATAACCAAAGAAAACGCTCACACATGAATAAAGGCAATTTAAATATGAAATTTTACATTGCTACGCTGAACCGATAATAATAACAAAAGAAAGCGTCGTTGTGGTATACTCTTAGAGACAGCTGAGGCACAGATTACGAGTAATATTTAATATTACTTTGGCTAGGAATGTATCTGATTTAACAAGCTTCATAGCAAATCTTCGTCGTTCTTTTTTCGAGTTATAACGATCTACATACGATAATGACTCTCAAACGTCTCAACTGAGTTTTTCATACGACGCAGTAAAGAACCCCGCGAACTCACCCCTATCACGAAAAAGTCACCCCCGCACGTAGAAACACAAAAAAGGGCACGGGAGGGACGCCACGCATCCCAAGTAAGAGCCTCATTGCTTGGGTCTGCAGATGTCTTTAATGGGTTTAAATTATATGTAGAGAGCTAACTGCGTAGGTGATAGATGGCACGAGAATATTAGAAATGCCATTGTTTTCCCTTCTTTCTTTCCGCTGTAATGGGGTATGCGAGAGATACTATGCCTATATGTTACTGAATTACGTCTGTTCTCTTTGGAATTTTGTATAGTATCTAAGTAGACATCGGCTCATGTCTTTTTTGTGATGGTATATCGCCCGCTGGATTGTGGAATCAGCCCGTTTGTAGACTAGCTAGGCGGATTAGACAATGACACATTTCAGATATGTAATGCTTATAATTATGCCGACTTTTTTAAAGATCTACCTTCAACATTAAGACTAAACGTGCTAAGTGACGTTCTCGACAAACTCGTCGAATGATGAAATAGGTTTCGGTAACCAATAGGTACCTATTGTTATTTTCAGAAGGTTACAAGCTGTGTACAAAAGCCATCGTCACGCAGTTTTCAAACAACGGCAGTTTGACCGAAACATTACAGAATCGAAATTGCCCTCAAGGTAGGTGTTAGAAAACGAAAACATTGAGGCAGTTTAATCACAACGTACCCTGATTAAGGCGACCCTCATGGCCATAAAAACATTATCTTCCGTCCCTCCACACTAAAAAACATAAAGAACAAATACAATGGAACTGTGTGTCCGATGCATCAGATATTGGCAATGTTTAGGGTTATGGGTAATATGGAGAAAAATAATTGAAATTATAAGTTTGGAATGTTTTTGACCGAGTGTTAGCGATAGCCTTAACAAAACACATTTTTTTTTGTCCAGACAGCGTAGTAAACCAATCATAAAAGATTATTATGAATGTCAAAAAGGCTCTTTGCAAATCAGAGATCATTCTTAAAGTTATGTTTAAATACATCAATTATTATTGGAGGAATTAGGTGAATGCTTGCATGTAGACGTTTGAAGGTCACAAACGAAAAACCGAATCAGAAAACGTAGCAGCCCTAAATGCATCAGAAATTGGCAGTTAGCATTTGACGCGTGTGACTTAACTGATTAGATCGCACGGTTATGGACCGTTTCAATTGTTGAACTGTTGTTTTCGCAGTTTAAATGCTAGTGGGATAGGTTGATTAGCTATATTGCTATTTTATTGATAACGTCAAACGTGTTGAGATCGTCACTGACCTTACCAATGAGTAGGTCGTAGGCGTACATAACAGTATCGGCGTGGTATAAAGATTATGGGAGCAGTTTTTAATGGAAGTGCTTTTCCATAAGGGGCCACCGCGCATAAATACCCAGATTAAAGGTACTTTACCAATTCCAAAGATGGCCAAAACACAAATAGCCTTGAGGGTGGAAATCTGTAAGGAGAAAACATTCGGTACGCGGCACCGTTATGCTTAATGCACCCCCACAGAAATTATCGATTAGAAGCTTTTTTATGCAAGAGGGAGTGCGTAGGGGAGCCTACCCAGGGGCGAGTGGTTGAAACAAAAAACGCGAGTGAAGAGTGAAATAAAAAGTTTAAACAAGCACTGCATTGCCCTCAAGACGGTAAAATCAATAATCGAAGCCGCCCCGATGCAAATCTTGCATCCCGATCTGAATTTCAATGCGTAGAATTTGAGTTAGTGGCGTGTGTTTTTAAGCTTTATTTGGGCTTTCTTTGTGAATGTACCCTATGTAGTGAGCTTGAACGCAACGAAACATTCAAAGTATCTTATTTCATTTTATATTTTCAATGAAGAGCTCAAAATAATAACAAAATAAGGACACATCACATACTACATCCAGCACCGCTCTAAAACAGAATAAAATAAGCATTCAACATGGGCTTTCAACTCCTTCATCTTTAGATACATTTTACAGTGACAAAATGGTTTACCACAAGCTTCAAGCAAGTGACCCGTGAGCTGTCTGTTATCTGACTGATGCTGTCAATATAGAATGCATCTAGAAATTACGACTTAAAGCTCATGTTTGAACGCCCAAACTGGATGAAATTAAGGACCACCTACTCATTTTTGTGCTGTTCGGCATTGTTTCGGACTAGATCTGCGACAACAGCACTGGCTCGTCTGCTGTTATACAAGACAGTATTCTCTAATCTATGTCGATCTTTATCTTGCCTGACCTGATGTAAAAAATACCTAATATAAAACACAACAACTATATTTTTATGTTTATGTAAGTTTCTTTTAGTATATTGATTGTAGGTTATATGTAGGTATTAAAGTGTGTAGTGTAAGTATTGTTTTCTATTTGTTTTTCCAGTGCCACCGTCAATTTTGTTCTTAGATGTCCACTCCATCACAAGGTTGCCTGGAAGAGATCGCTCATAGCGATAAATCCGCCTTTGTACTTCGTCTACCTTTAGAATTTATTTCTGTATTGTCATCTGCCTTTGTGTGGTACAATAAAGTATTATCTATCTATCTATAAAACAATTAAATGAACAATTGTGACGCAACAAGTATTCAAAAGTGCAGTAGCAATTTATAACACAAAGTCGAACGTTCCATAATTTTCTATGAATATGTAATTCAAAATAAAACGTAGAATACTCAATAAACATTAAAGTTGATAGTTTGTTGCGGGAGTACTGGACGTTTAACACTAAAGTTGGTATTACAAATCTTCTGGCTACTTACAATATTATTATAATAAAGTAAGAAGCAAGGAGAATAACTTTCTGGTAACTTTTGAAATGTCCAAACTTTCATAAACATATTTGGACAATATGGATTCTCTTATGACAATTCTCGTATTATATTCTTTACCTATTGAAGTCAGTGGTTGTATCTTTGTCTATAGGATTTTCAAGTGCCCGTATTAAAATAAAACACTTCTTTCGAGTGTCAATCAATCAAGAAACACAAAATTCCTCTCGTGTCTCAAAATCCTTATTGTACACTCGTCCCAATTAGCCCACCCCTGGGCTCAGATGTGCACTCTTCTTGATCGTTCGAGCGTCATCTTTAAATTTCCGTCGTTAAGATTTAATTTTTATCAAGGTCCGCACCCCCTGCCTCCTCACTTCTTCACCCCTAGGGGGTAACCTGTCGCACCAAATATTTTCCTTCGTAGTTTTTTTCCTCCTTCGATGGCACTTACGCCGCCCCTCTGTACGAATTTTTTTATCATTAAAACACGGGGGTCGCCGAACCCGCGTTGCCAACTCGCGCTTGTCATAACAAAACATAATCATACGGAACCAAGCGGTTTTGCTCACATTTCCAACAGTTCTTACAATCTGTTGAGCTGAGACGTTATAGAAAGACTATTGGCCTTCTAGATTTATCTCATAACCTATCTATCGTTACTCGTTAGTCACTGTTTTATTATCACCAATATCTTACTATTGTTATATGTAGGAATATAACTTCTATCACCTTTGGAATCTGCGTTATGAACTTACTAGCTTCTGCCCGCGGCTTCGCACTCATTGTTTCTATGGAAACGTCTTGAGGTTATTTATATCCCATGGGAACTGATTTATGGGATAAAAAGCCTTGCCTATGTTTGATTTCAGTGTAAGACTTACCTGTATGCAAAATTTCAGCCTGATCCGTTTAGTAGTTTTGGCGTGAAGAGGTAACAAACATCCATCCATCCATTCATCTATCCATCCAAGCTAGGGCATTTTATTTCTACAGACAATGCCTGATTTCTTGTCCCTTTTATAACTTCTTTTAAAGTCTAAATCTAGGATTCATGGACTCTATTACCACATAGGTATAGTATATCTATAGATGCGATACACCTACACCGATAGTGGTATCCAATAAGGGTGACCACGGATGACACATTTCACTTACCCTCCTGTGTAATTAAGCTGGCTACGTGTTAATTACGAAGACATCAAGTCTCACCTCGGTTAATTTTCTTCGGCTTTCTGTTTGTTTGGTTAATAGGATTAACTTTCTTATGTAAGTTGGCGGGTTACTCTCTTTAGTTTAAAAAACCCTATGAAAATAGAAAAAAGATTGATAAAACTTGTAATTTATAAACAAAAAATTCTTCGACTTATCAATCATCATCATTGGCCTTGTTCCGTCTTTATAGACGATTTAAGTAATGTCCGTGGTCTGGTTGGATTTACATTTTTTTTTTGTGTGGCTATGAAGCCCGATGCGCGAATACACCGAGCGATGGCAAATTGTGCAGGTGTACGTAGTCAATATTATAATACAAAATGAAAACATCTAACATAGAAAAAAAACTGTTTATTATTATACGTACATACTACTCTAGACAAGGAATGATCCTCTGACTCTACCACTGTTAATATTCGTAATTGACTACAAACAATCACCAATGAAATAAAAAAATTAAATGTTTTTTCCCAACATTTATAAATTAGAGAAACCACAAAACTGAACCTAGCATTAGCCATCAACATCATTTAGTAGCTAAAATGCGGTAAACAAAATTAGCGTAGGTAAGTAAAGTTGAAAGTTGCGAAAACTCTTATAATCTTGTTAAAGCTCAGACGCCACTAATCCACCTCCCATCAGCTAATTAATCCCACAAAGTTTAGTTCTCAAAAAGTTTCAACGAAGGAAGTAATTTCGCGCTAAGAATAAAGGTGACTGTAGACTGGGATGCAGTTTTCTAATCTTCTTCGAATCCGATAAAAGTTACAAAATTTTAGAATTGACACTTAGAATCATCTGAATTCTGAAATAATCAATGATTTAAATAGTACTAGCTTATTTTAATTATCAGTCCCGGAAAGTTTCTAGAACCATATCATACCAAGTCATATCATCTAAATTTTAAAATGAATCAAATTTTTTAATAATACGAGCTTATTTTAATTATTAGATTTTATGTTGGGATATATCAAGAATCATGGACTCCTTCGAGAGCAACTAATGTTTCACAAGTAAAAACACTCTCTACCTCTAGAATGCGGACGTTTAATCTTAGGCAGTCCCAGAAAGTATCTAGAACCATATCTATATCCAACGTTTTTGTTATTATAGTGCGTAAGCCTCGCACTCTGGATAATTTCTAATTTCTAAGAAATCATATAATATCGCAAAAATTTACGACTTCGACGGGACTTGACTTCGTGGTGTAGTTGGTTATCACATTCCCGTACTGAGGGGAGGACGCGGGTTCAAGTCCCGTCGAAGTCGAAAATTTTTGCGATATTATTTGATCTATATCCAAGTTCATCTCAAATGAATCAAAGATTAAAATGAAAGTCGCAATCATTACCATTTAGAGTAAGTTCCACTTAAGCATTGGAACTTTATCTAAGCAACCTCTTCTTCAGTTTTTTAACAATAGATAGCCTACCCGCAGCCTTACATGGAGAGAACTTCACACTTAGACTCAGCGAGTAAACACTCATGACGTTTCCTAATTAACGGACGCAATTAGTGGTCGAGCTCGATGGACCACTGGGTGGCAGGGGGGGTTATAAGTGGCCTCAAGCGGAAAAAGTTAGGAGGAAATTCGTGGCCTTACACGGGTAAACGTGAGGCGCCAGACGCTGCGAGAGATACGAGGAGTGACCTTGGAAACTATTCGAAGACCGTCTGGTTTTTGTTTTTTCTATTTAACGGTAAGGGGGAGTTATCTGTCTTGCTTGCTTCACTGCGCTTTTACGGAAGTTTAAGTTTTCATTGTACCTACGCTACAACAGTGTCATAGTTCTGCTAAGTTACCTACTCTAATATATAAACAACGTGAGGTTTTGTATATTACGTGAAGTGTAGACGTGTGTGGTTACCAGTATTACCCACCTTAAGCCTATATCCGCTTTCGGACGTCATTCGGTTGTGATGATGATGATAGTCGTATTTTTGACGTGACAACGTCTTATAATTCGATAGAGCCGGCTGCACGCACGAAAAAACATGAGGCCATGCGGCGTTACCTCGCTCTGAGGCGTTCCCTCGCTCTGAGGCGTTCCATGTAAGGCTTGAAGTGCAAGCGAGAGCGCTCGACATCCGTCTCTCTCCTACTTGAGTGAGCGATGCGTCTGCTTGGACAGCTGCTATACTATAGTACATTTACATGTTTTGATCGAGTATCAAAATATGCTACCATTATATCAGTATTTTCTTAAGACACAACGTCTTAAGAAAATACTAATACTACACGTTCAACTATCGTCAGTAAACCGACTTTACAGACAACCAATTTTTTTAAACAACTCAACTTCTCCAGTCAAACATTTACCTCTCAATTATAGATTCACGAGTGTCCGAGGACCAAATGAAAAATAGCACTCTCTACTCTCTTCTTATTAACATTCCGCCCCTGTGCGTTTCCGATGAGTAATTGCTTTCTTAATTCGCGTCATCCATCCTTAAAATAAGGCAATTTTTCATTCGTCTTCACCTACTTGTGCGTTGCCTTGTATGCAAAGGTAATTTCTTCATTACTTAGGCTTCAAGAGGGTGGGTGTCATTGACTTTTTAGTGTACTATGTGTGGAAATGTTTTCTTTTGTATTGGTTTAGCTGAATTTTTATCAGGCTTTATGACGATGGACTTATTTTGAGAGCATTCCGATTTAAACTATTTTATTATAATTTCGAAATATTATGTTCATCAATATTCGCAGCTTCCTGCAAATATTTTATTGTTACACGCAATTAATAGCTTTGCCAAGATCTGCAATTTTTTAAATCGTCGTATCATTAAAACGCGATGAGCAACAAAAAATCGTTAGTCCTTGTTTGCGGTACCTTGGTTTCTTTTTTCTATGCTTTAATTTATTCCCTAAAAATATAAAAGGATTCTGGGGAGACGGCGTCGTCGTTAGCGATATTGTAATTTGATTATTTGTACCTATTTTTTTCTGAATACTTTTAATCACTGAGTCGGTTCAATGGGTAGGGAGGAAAATCAGATTTCAATTTCAATTAGTGACGGATCTTCGTGGAAAAATCCGAATGGACTGAATGACTATTGATGAGTTTCGTCGTTAATATAAATGAGTAATTTGAGGGTGCCCAATCAGCCTTTTTATTTGCTATCGTCTTCTTACCCATAAAACTTATTTGCGTTCTTCGTGATCGAGGACATCGGTCTTTACGATTCGCTAATTTATTTGATTGAGATATTCTGTCATGATATCATAGTAAACATAATTTTATTGCGAACAAATTGCCCAGGTAAGAGGCCTACTAAGCTTGCAGTAACAAAGTTTCTGGGCAACGATGTAGTATGAAATCAAAGCATGCCACGTCATAACCTCTCATACTGCTGGATAATTAGAGCACGATTGGAGCACGCGAGCCACAAATAATTCATTAGGAACCTTAGTTCGCCGCATACAATCACTTACACTGTCATGCAGCACGTTTAAACCCAGCGAGGAGCGTAATTACCGTACTGAAACAACCGCCCACTGAAAGGTTAGATATAATTGGATAATAGACATTCTGTTATGCACTCTAATGACACTTCATTGCTCATGTCACATAAAACGACACATTTCAAAAAGGCCGATTTATTACCGTTGTTTGAGCTCGTTGGCAAATTGAATTTGTCCAATTTGTACGACACCAACCAATTATAAAACCGGACAAGAAAACCAGCAATTAAAAGGAATCCTCGAATATCTTTCAAGTTAATGACTTCTTTGCTTGTTAATTTCTTGTCGCGAAGGAAAAAACGGGAGTCGGATTAATTCCAAGTGCAAGTCGATTGTTTGCATAAGCCTCAGCCGAGCTAGGGAAGCATCACCTAACCGCCACCGGCTTAAAAAAATAATTAAAATTCGTAATCACTCTTGACTCGACCCCCCAAGGGGACGAGTTTGTCTTGGAAACGCGACCGCTTTCAAATAACATCGCAGTTTAAAAAAGTTCAACCAGAATGTTTCTGCAAATTCGTTTAGGTGACATTTGATATAATTTGTGCTGCTTGAAAGTTATAAATATGACATTATTACGAGGCACGAGTCGGGGCGTTAGTTGTTCAAATAGTGCCACAAAAGGCATCTTAGTATGATCATAAAAAAATCAAACTGCATACACGATAGGAACTTTCTTCGGTACTTTTGCAAGCTAACCTGCAAATTTTGAAAGCTTAGTTCATCCTTTGCATGTTCGTCGGTAGTTTTCTACCCTCTTAACAACATATTTCGGAATATTTCGATTACCATAAAGCGTTCCGTGTCATGTATATTTACGTTTCATTATACGTACTTATTCACCTTACTACCCATGTACCTATTAATTTCTTGACTGAAATGCTTCAATAGCGATTTCAAGGAATGTATAATGGAGCGCAAAAATAATCGAATTTTTTAAGAATTTTGCTGCTAATGGTATGTAAAATAATTTACAACAATAGGCAGACATTTTGTTCGTCTATTCAAAAGAATCCAAGCTTATCACGGTCTTAAATTAATAAGCATTCAAGTCGAGCCAAGTAAAAATGAATAAAGCTCGTAATACGGAACAATAGCGTAATAAGGATGGTGCATTTTGTCTCTGAGAGCTCGCTTGCAAAACAACAATAATTCTTCTTTCCGTGAAAAGATTTTCAGCGTTATTCCACTTGAAATTATTATTTTTTCTTGTCGTCATCTTGCCATTGTCTCGGTCGGGATGTACCTAAGTAATGAAGGAAATTTGGGGTTCTCCGGGAGGGACGCTAAGATTTGCGTGGCCGACCGTTGTCTAATGCGGAATAATGAAACAGCTTTGAAAGTCCTCTTCTGCTCAGCGGTTTGGATTTATTAGATTCGCTCAAACAGATTAAGGCGGTCACTATCACCAATACCTATAACCATAAATCTAGATGAAAATATGAAGTAGACGCACATACATAGTATAGCAGTGCTTAAAAAAAACCCAATTTTCCATATATACTTTTTTTTGAAGATCCTGTATTTTTCATCGTTCCTAAAAAGTTTTCGTTGGTACATGGGCATCGTTCTTGATGCAGTAGACTTCTAACCAAGTACCGCTTTAGCGGCGTATCTATTTCACAAAAGCAATTAAGGATTCCCAGTCAAGAAAATCCTACACTGATAAAAATCCAATTAACTGCTGGCTCTTGAAGAAACTAAAATAGATTTATTTAATTAAACCCTGGATAGAAAACCTTGACGAAAAGTAGTTACTTATATTTTGTTTAAAAAGTTGATCATTACTTGTGCTCAGCGAAGCTATATACTTCTCAAAGATTTCTTACTTGCTTTTCCCTTGTAAAGAATCATTTGAAGCGGGCTAAGTGCAACGCTTTTTACTTTTGTATTGTTGTCTCTGATGTCTTTCATGTAAATGTTAGTCTGGGGCCAACCCGATTCCTCTCCTTCTGTAGGTACCAAGTATAGCTGTTATCTAGCACCCATAACCCAAGCCTTGCTAACCTACTTTGTGACTATATGATGCTTGCTGTTTATGATTAAGAAAATAATCAGAAATGACCACTTGAAATAGAAAACCTAATCTGTATTTATAAGGAATCTGAATAAACTTCAAAAGCTCCGGAACTTCATCAATCACATCTGAAATTGGATCGGCGACCCACGGTAATAATCCTCCGTCCACTCACAAGGCGAAACTCAAACATTACTTTTGTAGTTTCCTATTTACATGCCCCCAAAGCGGGTTACTTCGTAAACTCCAATATTTCTTGGCTCATACTCGACCCGTTCATAGACAAGATGAAACTGCTTGCAGAAACACAAGTTCTGTAAGGAATGTTGAAAAAAATATTTTTATTTTGTTTTTTATTATGTTCTAGGATAATAAAGATTTTTGTCTCTTATAATTTGTTTAACAAAATGGAAGGGTCTAGAACGAGAAGAGGTTAACTAAAAATTTCTAGTTAGGAGAAATCTAGTCTATAAACTAGATTTCCACTTTTAGTACATTTAAGAACAGCTGTATGTGCATCCAGTTTTGTATGATGTGTTACTTAACATAGAAAAATCCGTTTCGGGGCAGTGGTCCAAATGCTCTGTCCAATTAGTTGGACTACGGGCCTTTATGGCCGTGTAGGGCCGTGGTCCAACTATCTTTGCAGTTGGACCACGGCACCATAGTAGAGTTCCCAGGTCCAATTAAAACAATTTCAAATAATACAACTGCAATTGTAACCACAGCACACTTTTAAATCAACTAAACGTAATTTCATTTCCCACGGAATTCACTAAAAAAAAACTTAAATATCAAACTGTTATCCTACATCCAAGATAAGGAACTTATTATCTTGAGATGTGTAAGCATTTATACATTTGCCAGAAATTTCCTACTACGTCACTATAGATTTGCAAGTCAAGTTTTTATACTGTATTCACTGTGTCCCGCTTTTCGGCGGTCTGCCATCTAGCATTTTTAATCTTGTTCTGCGGATCTCGGCACACGTGGTCCCTTCGTCCCTATGTTTACCTTCCGAAATAGTTTAACGGTAACAATTTGCATCTGTTTATGCGAGGAGCGTCCCCGGTAGTTAGCTATCAGTCTTTTTCGATTGCAAATTTTCGGAGGTCTGTTTTTTCGGGCCTTTGTTTGGCGTTGAGTGAAGTATGTTGTGTCTGTTGTGGTCGGATGTATTATGTAGAAAGTTGTTGTCGCTCATTATTATTTTTGTGTTGGTCAATAGAGTATCCCCAAAAACGGCTTTTAACGAACATTTTTAGCAACGAAAATTTCCAGCTTTGTATGTAGTATTGTAGTATGTAGTGTAAGTATTGTTTTCTTTTTTTTTTCGAGAGCCACCGTCTATTTTGTTTTTACATGTCCAGTCGATCCCAAGGTTACCTGGAAGAGATCGCTCAAAGCGATAAGGCCGCCTTTGTACTTCGTCTACTCTTAGCATTTATTTCTGTATTGTTATCTGTCTTTGCGTGGTACAATATAGTATTATCTATCTTTGTTTAGTTTGTAATAGAATACAACAAGCAATAGTACTATTAACTAGCAATAATAGGTAGCAACTCATTAGTTAAATATATTCGCTAAGTCTTATTATGACAGATAGGTATAGATAATCAAAATTATCATTTATTTATTGTTCGAGAAACGTAAACTAACCCAATACACACGAGTGTTCCGCGAAGATATGGGCAGGTTAGAAACTTGGCCCTAATCGATATCCTTATAATGATTGCCGGAGGAACTCGCATACGAAATAAGGAGGGCGCTTGAGGTGTCCGGGGGTGGAGGGGGAGATATGAGACGATTTAGATTTTTTCCCTCTTCTATTCTTTCGTTTTTTTGGGGGAGACCCCTCAGAAAGGGTGAGGAATTTAAGACGGCACCGCGATCGATTTTTTGCGTATGCATTGGTATTCTCGTAATGTCTTACTTTGAGATTAGAGTTATGCCTCTTTTCGTGTTCATCTTTTCTGTTTATTTGGTGCGAAATGTTGTTTTTCTGTGTTGTGTGTTTTTGTTTTGGGTTGGTTATTGTTAACAGCTTTCACGTTGAAGGTGATTAGTTAATTTGTGCACACTAGTAAATTATAAACAGAATAGAATTTAGAAATCATGCTCAAGGTAGAACGATATTCTGTGCTAATAAGCAAATAAATTTTCGCCTACATTACTATTACCGAAATGAGACATAAAGAAATGGATATACTTTCCAAATGAAAATACATTGAGTAATTGAATCGAAAATAAAAACTCAAGCCCAATAACAAAGAAAAAAACATTCTTTGTTCCCTAACAAATTCCGCCATGCTAATAAACCGTCTCATTCCAAATTACGCCAAATCACAAAGAAACAACTCAAGTCTTAACCGGGGAAAAATATTTCTTCATTAATAGATCACCGGGCATCAACAAAAGGCAAAGCTAAAGGGGCTAAAAGCCTTCCTGCCCACAAAAAAGTCTCAATTAAAAACCTGACGGAAGCTTTTAGAAGGTAATCCTTCAAATTGTTTCCAACGCCCCCTCATTAACACCGAAAGTGTTAAAAAGTAAACTTTTTAATCTTTATTACTCGACTAAACGGGTTAAATTATTATAGAACAAGCGGTATCTCATTTTTTACTTTAACCCTTCCTTATTTATTAGCGGAGTTTGAGCGTCTACGTTTTAATTGAGTGAAGTCATAATTGCGGGGTGTTGTGATACCATTCCTTTAAATTTTGTTGGCTTTGAAAACTGACGTTTATGACTTAAAAAAATAAACAGTTGATTTTTTTGTAAGAACTTCTTAGACATTTTTTATTTACCAAATTCCTAAACAAGAAAAAAATCTTTCTTGACTTCTACAGTTTGGTTTGACAAACCTATATGAATAAAAAGTCTAGAAATTATTAGAAAACTATAGAAAAACGAGACTCGTTCCACGTTTTTCAGAAAATGAGAGGGCAAAGGCCTAAAAATGCCATGTAGGATTTCAGAGAGCATTTTAATACCCATTTACAAATAAATAAAAAAATAAATAATGCTGGACAATGCACACAGCATCATATAGCCCCAAGCTAGATGACTGATACACATAATAAAATACATAGATAGATATTTTTTACTATACATATAAAATACCCGGAACACCCGGAACAAATACTTGCAGATCGTACAAATACTTGTCCTAAGGCGGGAATCGAACCTGCAACCTCCTGCGACGCAGGCAGATCTCAGCCCGCTGCACTATATCGGTTGTCATCAAAATCGTTATTATAATTGCTTCACCCGTATGGATTCTTTGAGGAAATAAAAAGTATCAGATCTGAAATACCAACAGAACCTGCCCTCGCGGCTACAAAAAAATCATTGACACACAAAACTTAAAAACGAAGAAGAGATAAACCATTCTAAAAATGAACGCCGATTATATGACATTTAGTGGAGGGGGCGTGCATTTCTAGAATGGTTTATCTCTGCCTGTGTATGTTCTAATGATGACATAAACTAGGTACCGCTTTGCAAGCAATGCAGAACATCCAAACGGAAAACACTACTAATCCGTATCACAGCTTCGGATATTCACCAAAATACCCAAACAACGTCACCTCATAAAGAAGTCGGTACAGCCCATACACTAGACAACAAAAAGATACCAGAATGCCAGGGACTCCAAATAACTAACCGTCCGAAATAGCAGTTGGACAGCACACGCGACCAAAAACTTTGCGTGACAACACTGCTTCATTATGTTCACCTAATATTAATTACTTCTGGTAAGTAGAATTGATTTTTGTCCCCTAAATACAAACCCTTTCATTGCAGCTTTGGTTCTTGCAGTTTTGAATTTGGTCGTCTCCAGATATTCTTTTGTTTACTTTGTTGTTCTGTTCGCTGTCAAAGTCTATATTCTGAATGCAAAATTTTGACGAGCGTTTTCAAATCGCCCGTCTAGACATCCTGGTATTCACCAAACTTTTTCTCTGCGTCAACACGCGTTGACGAAAGAAAAAATTTCTATGCAGACGCAGGTATTCGCGTGCTTTGATATGAATGTAACGTCCATTTGCTATTCAGTTGAGCACGCGCTTTCATCACGATTTCAATGTTTAAGCTCTTTAAATTTAATCGTTTACTCGCGTCAATGCAAATCACATGTAAACTTAGCCTAAATTCAACGAATTGATGCGTCAAAACAAGATTTCTAGAAAGAAGTTCTATTGTACAAATAGCAGAAATATTTGCACAGTATTAATTACTTTCACGGTGGACCAACCACAATATAACGTGCCAGATAAGTCGCCCGCGATTTATTGCGTGCATTTCTTTTGTCAGCTTTGAAATTGTACTCGCATAAGTTAACCGAGATTAAAGTAATCGAACTTATAAATTTTGTCGCCTCACCTTTATAAGGCGATGGCGGTGTCGACGCGAACTTTGTTCAAATTAATGGGGCACATTATCAGATCCAGCCGTGTACATGGCGTTTATGCTGAGATAATTTTGTTTGGTGTTTTTTTACGGGATGATCTTGGGATGTTAGCAAGCGTAGGCGCTCAACGTGCTCTAATTTTTACTGTAAAAAGATAAGTTTGATGTCAAGTCAATATATCAACCTCAAGGTGGATAGATCGATAGATTTATTTATTCTTATTTATGGAGTGGTTTTGTTCATTGAAAATTGAATAATGTACATATTGTATTTATATTATTGTAATTAATTATATATAAAAAAAAACTGCGGGTAATAAGAATAAATTGTATTCATAGCATCATTGCTATAAAGCCTTTGCTACCTCCTTACGGAAGCTTTAAAGCTCACCTTCATTGCAAATTGGAATGATTTGAATTTCGAAGAGTTGATAAAATATTAAAACAACTTTTGTTTTAACAAGGAGGTTTGTAACCTCCTTACAGAACGTCCGTTCTTTTCGCATTCTTATGTTTTAAATTTCTAAGATAAAGTAAAACCAAAAATTTAAATGAATCATCGTCAAATCATCCGTAACCAAAAAGTACCTAATCCAACATTCTACGCTCGCTTCAAAACACTAATTAAGAAACTAAACAGCCACCAATAGCCATGAAATTCCTTATACGAGCGGTAAACCAATTTCGAGGCACTTTAGTTAGACGCGCGCGCAGTAGCTACCTAATTTAATTGTCAAATAAAGACTGAGTGAAGCTCAACGACTGATTTTTAGTTGAATCTACTCTGTCAGAAAAATGTAGAGAAATGGCAAATAAAAAAAAATACTTATGAACTACTTGTGACGCTGACAATGATTGTTTATCGGTCAAATCACAAGCCTGTTTAACTTCTTTCATTTTTAAATAGATATAAAACATAGTAATGATGATCTATTATCATCATCATCATCATCATCATCATCATCAGCCTATATTAGTCCACTGCTGGACATAGGCCTCCCCTAATGAGCGCCATAGCGCCCTGTCTTCAGCTTGCCGCATCCAGCATCTGCCCAAAGTCTTTCGCAGATCTATTATCGTAATCGGTTAATTAGGTAAGCCTAAGTTGCCAAATGCAATCTCACGTATGAATTCAAATCTCAATGAATAATTGTTATTAAAAATTGACCAATAACCAAACAGTTACGACGTTCGTGTAGCTAACTTTGTTGAACCTGAATTAGCTGACATTGTTGACACTACTTAAAATATTTAGTTTGTATGTGTTATAATATGTAGTGAATAGCTCGTAATAAGCATTAGGTAAGCCTAAGTTGCCAAATGCAATCTCACGTATGAATTCAAATCTCAATGAATATTGTTATTAAAAATTGACCAATAACCAAACAGTTACGACGTTCGTGTAGCTAACTTTGTTGAACCTGAATTAGCTGACATTGTTGACACTACTTAAAATATTTAGTTTGTATGCATCTATGAAAAATTTCCGGCCGGCCCCCCTTAGATGCACAATGCGCGCCCTGGAAACGTCAGTATCAAAAGGTATCCCATTTGGCATTTTGGGATACCTTTTCAACTAGTGTCATTTTAGCTCTCGGACCGAAAGCACGGTCAAGTGCTCGTATAAAAAATGCAATAATCGACCGACCAAGCAACAGAAAAAGGATGGAATTTCTTATTTTCAGTAAGTTTAAATGTAATTTTTACCTGTGTATTGTGATATGAGCCAATTGAGCCATAAATACTTGAGAAATCAGCATTAAATATTGTTGTTGGGTTTGCCTATGTAAAAATATTTATTTTGTTCTAAGTTGATGAATAGAGCGGCTATTGTTTCTAATTTTTTTTAAATTTATTTTTGGTAAGTTGTAAGTGATAATTTTTTTTTCATGAAAAGACATTTAAAATACCTGGTTGAGGTTTATAAATAACTAGCTGACCCGCCCTCAATTTTATTTGCGTGGACTAATAAAAGTAAGACTACTAAAAGAAAGAAAAGGAAATTGAAAATTTAATTTAAAAAAACCTTTAATTTATATGAGAGTACCTAGGTATTAAACATTTGGAAACGTCATATTTTCAGAACTTAGGATTTACTGTAGGTAGTACTAGTAATATAAAACGGCTATTTATTGCGTATATTTACCTATTGTTTTCGACGTTCAAAATTAAATAGTAGGTAATAATAAATAATGTGTTCATATGACGTAAGTTTAAAAGTATTTTATAAGATCCCAGTTGACTTGAAATAACGTTTTTTTTGGCCCATCGAAAAACTCTTACGAAGCCGCAGGCAGACACTAGTTCTTTTAAATTTAAAGTACCTGCCTGAAATTGTATTTTAGGTTTATTTCAATAGCTTTTGTTAACTTATTTATATTATTGTATGTCCGATATGACCCTTTTGTTTGTTGACTGTTGCGTCTCTAATTTATAGTTGTATCAAAAAATGATTCGTTATCTTTACCTAAATTCTGTTGATTTTATAATCCTTATAAAAATAAACAGTGTATAAATTATTTTTAGGTACCTTCCTACCTACTTACAAAATAAAATAAAATAAATTCGACTCCACTAATCTCTTGTTCCGCTTGCAAAAAACTTGACAGGCTCTGCGCAAACTGTCTGCGTCAAAACAAAACGTGGACACTTTTGAGTGTCATTCTTGTAAGGTTCTAGGTATCTACGGGGGAGGCCGCATACTTGATCGATGTTTGTATGTGTTAAAATATGTAGTGAATAGCTCGTAATAAGCATTAGAGAAGCCGCGACTTTTCTATGAAATTGAGAAATGACTTATGATGCTAAAGAAGATCACATGCCCAACGACGACCTCAGTGGTGCAGCGGGTCCGCCTGCGACGCAGGAGGTTGCAGGTTCAATTCTCGACTCGGGACTAATATTTGTAAGACCTACAGATATTTGTTCTGGGTGTTTCTATGACAATGTAAAATCATATCTATCTTTGTTATGTGTTGTATCAAGTATATCAGTTATCTACCCATAACAGAAGCTCTGCTTAGCTTGTGGCTAGATGAGGATGTGTGAATTGTCCAGCATGATTTATTTTGTAATAGTTTATGCCCCCGGCTTCGTACGCGTTGTTTCTATAAACGCTTATAGGTGATTTATATCCCATGGGAACCGATTTATGAGATAAAAGTAGCTTATGTTTGATTCCAGGATTAGAATTACCTGTAGGCAAAATTTCAGCCCGATCCGTTTAGTAGTTTTGGCGTGAAGAGGTAACAAACATCCATCCATCCATCTATACTTCCATCCAATCTTTCGCATACTATAATATTATTGTGATGTGATGTGATTAACTAAGCTGAAGTATTCATAATGAAAGTAAATGTAAGATACCATATCGCTTTTTTTCAAAGGAAAAGTGATGACCAAGTTACTAAAGTTCGCTAAAAAGAAGACCAGAACAAATAATTAATGGATCTCAAAAACCATTACAAATCGTCACCCCATAAAATCCGATGTCGACATTCAAAATGAATAATTAGCCGAGTTATCTTCGAAACAAGGGACTTTGGCTTAATTATTACACCATTATAAAGTGCAAGCAAAACGACCCTTGCTGGTAATGCAGAGATACGAAGGAAAGTTTCACTCCATCATCCAACCAGAGGAGGAATTGCAAAAGTTACAGTTAGTCATATCAAAAGCCCATCACTAGACACTACTTTTTTGTGGGTGCCCTAACTGGGAATAAAATAGGTGCCGTAAATGTGGTACCCTAAAAATCGGTGAGTAAAGGGGAATACTTCAATTATTCAAACCAGAACGAAATGTCTTTAAAAAGAACACAGCCGAGGGTTACGACGCTATGTCATCACATCAAAGACACCAAATAAAATAGAATAAAAGGAATAAAGTATGATAGAGTTTATAGATATTTTTGATAACAAAGAAAATTACAATCAAATAATGGAAACAAATTAGAACTAGTAGTTACAATTGAAACGACTGACACTATAACAAAATAATATTGGTTGGTAAATTTCAAGCGACATTCGGATAGTTTATTTTGTCCCTCTGTTACCAACATTAGGATTTAGATGAGCCTTTATTGTGAGATCAGGGTAAAGAAAAAAACCATCAAGAATTGGTTAGTAAGATCCTGCAGTAAAAGATCAACTTCAACTCCTTGAAATAAAGCTCAATTTCCTGTTTTTGAACTGTTAGAGTGGTACAGGGGCAAGTCAAGAGGGCAAGACAAAAAAAACGACACAGGATTAATTAATTTTCACCAACATCGTTCGGTCTGTAAAATGCTTAATTTCCATTTATAAGGAACTGTTTTTGTTTCGAGTGACTTAAACTTTCCCGGGGCAAGAAGACGCGATAAATGCAAATGCCCTGTCGCGGTTTCATTTGAATTAATTAACAGTTCTAATGAATGCGAACTTTTTATTCCGTCCGTTTTTCCGTAACAATGTTTGCGGTAAATAAAACTTGTCAAGGAAATGGAGGTTTTTTTGCCCATCTGTCGGTTTTTCTTTTTAATTCGCAGAGTTCGAGCGGGATTGCTGGGATTTATTCGTGTAATTAGTGAAGTTTGTTCCGTTTCAATTATTTTTATTTTGTTTTTGCGTTTGTTTGTTACAATTCGGGGGAATTTAATTTGGAGGTGAGTTTGATTGGATAAAAATTAGCGGTGTTCCGCAGAAGTTTTCAAGCACGTTTTTTGTTAGTGTAATTTACGGAGGGCTTTTTATATTTTGCAAAATTAGTCGACGATGTAATCAAATAACTTTTGATAAAACTAAAAATCTATTTCAAATTCCTTTATATTTACACTGATTTTAAGTTTGATCCCTCGGGAATACAATTCATTGCTTTTTATGCTATAGCAAAGTATTTTCAAAATCAGTCCTTAATTGACAATGAAATCTACGGATATACATAAAAGAACATAAAACCTCCTCCTTTTTTCTAAGTCTATTAAAAAATATAAGCACGGGGGTCACCTACTGATTCTAAAATATAAAAAAAACATAAGAAACCTACTTCACGGTTGTCTGGTAGAGATCGCTCTTGAGCGATAAGACCGCCAATTGTCACTTAGTTTTTAAGCTGTTTCGTTGTATTGTTTCTATCTATAGGTGTGCAATAAAGAATTTTCTATCTATCTATCTATCTCACAAAAGAAAAACTTTCACCGCTATTAACATAAAAGCCCAAATAAACATTCCTACATTACGTAAGCTTGCACTAATCAATTTAGACGTACTAATGAGGACAATATAAATCGATGTTCTTAATCCCTGGAAGGCTGGAGTAATAAATAAAGGCATAAGAGCACGCGCCATATTTCTCGATTAAGTGCGAAAGTGAGGCGGTCGTGCTACACTGCTACAATCGTGGAGTCAGAGTGCGAGCGAGCAGCGATCATGAAACTGAAATATCCTACTAATATTATAGTTACTTTGACATAATTATCTGTTAATATTAGTTGGAGAAGCCACTGGCTCCTGAAACACAGTTTTTTAACTAGTTCAGGAGCCTATGGACTCATAATGTCTGTTACATTTACTATTATGTCAATAAATAACATTTTTACTTTACTTTTTTACTTTTATAAATCCGAAAGTTTTTGAAATGTAAATTTTTGTTACCTAAGATAAATAAATACATAAAGAATACTGGACAATTCACACAGCATTGTCTAGCCCCAAGCTAAGCAGAGCTTGTGTTATGGGTACTAGATAACTGATATACTTAATACAATACACTACATAGATAGATATTTTTTATTATACATAGAAAACATCCAGAACGCCCTGGACAAATGTCTAGAGATCATACAAACATTTGTCCCGAGGCGGGAATCGAACCCGCAACCTCGTGCGTCGCAGGCAGACCTTCGCTTGCTGCGCCACAGAGGTCGTCAAAAAATCTCCAAAAGTACTGAACAAATCAAGATGGGCGTACGTTTAGAGCGAAGCCTAACTTAGATAATAGACTACTTATTATACCGAAAATACGCGCGCGAAGCCGCGGGCAGAAGCTAGTAAATATATGTAAAAGTAAAGTAAAAGTCAAAAGTATTTATTCTGTGTCACAAAAATTACAAGTAAAGTTTGTACAAACGAATAAAAGTTACAAACGTGACATCAAAAAAGTTCGTCGCTCAGCACAGTAACGAGATGGCGCTGCTGTGCGCTGGTTTTATGCGACACCTAGAAGGCGCAAAACAATAAACAAGGACAAAGAAGGTATACAAAAATTAAAGTATTTACAAGACGCAAAGAAAATAAAGGAAAATTATAATTAACCAAACCTAATATGGTGGTGGGTATAAATATATTCCCCTTTATTCATAATAGTTTGCTGACTTAAAACATTGCTATTTCTCACTCTGTCTTCTTGTATTGACATATGTAAGTCAGAGTGAGAAATAACACTGCTTAGCAACTGTTTTATATTAGCAGACCCCCGGCGCCTACCCGCACACTGCGCGCTGTAAGCTAAACTAAGGCACAGGCTGTGAGCGACACCTTCAGAACTATTCTAACTCTCCGCTACCGAGTCATCGACACGGAATCTCACACATATCCGCGCCAAATTCAAATATTCTAGTGGTTTTTTATATTTTCTGCGCTCTGCAAAGAACTAAACTACCAGAAAAGAAGTTTCTAAGAAATCAAATAATATCGCAAAATTTTCGACTTCGACGGGACTTGAACCCGCGTCCTCCCCTCAAGTCGGGTTCAAGTCCCGTCGAAGTCGAAATAATAACAAAAAACCTTAGAAAAGAAGTTTTCCATAAATTATTAAAAATAAAATTAAAAAAAGATGACTCGGTAGTGGAGACTCTGAATAACCCTGCTACTACAGCTTCTTGTGTATCCATCTATCAGTACTTATTGCTCGAAATAAATTAAATTTATTTAAAGCCGCTACTTCCATGGCCACGCCCCTTAGGCTATGCGCAAGCGCATATAGGCGGTAGACCCACGTCATTACCCGCGCAGGATTGGTCACGCAAATCAGATCCACGCCGTCCACGCAATTATAATCAAGTACAGACTCGTAATTCTAAAGTAATCAAAGGTTTGTACATCTGTTGCTGAAGCAGCCGCGACAGTGATCGTGTTGAATGGAAATAAGTTCAGCTTATGGCGATAACATTAGCACTTCAACTTAGTCTGAGCCTTCTAAGCTCATCGTTTCGTAATTTTGTTATGATGCCTAGCCACTAGAGTAGCGTAATGTAGCTAAGCGATAGAATGTCTGAAAACAAGTAAAAGCGCTTAGTTATGGACATCGAATTATCCTATTGGTAAGCATATCTCTGGTGAACCTTAGCTCAAGTAGGGTGAGGTTGCTTTGATTTGCTTTTTTTGGTTTTGGTGGAAGAAAGCGAAAGCGTTCCCTTTCAGCAGAGGCGGAAACAACCTGAGAATTTTAGTGGTGTTAAATTCCCATATAATAGTACTGTCTCCTTGGCAGTACGATATGCGTGCGCATTTCCTTCAGAATACTGAAAAAGGTTGCTTTTACGAAACTCTTGCATCAAAAAGACTATAGCCGATGCACCTTTGATCATAACACCGACACAGACATTAAATAGTCTTACTGCGTCTTATACAAGTTGGTACTAAACATATTTATATTGGATCAAACATTTCTTCAGCTTCTGAATCTTCATCTAAACAAAATATTGTTTGGATATTTTCAATTAATCCTCAAAAATATTGCATTGTTGATCTCCATAATCTTCAGTAAGCTTCTTACCATAAATAATACGTACTAGTTAGAATAGAGCATGCGTGGGCGCAGCTACAGATCGACAGGCCTATCCTGATTGTAAATCAGTGCCTAGACTATTTGGATGGGGTTATGAAGTAGGCACTGTTATGGTTATTTGTTTGGATGGGAGATTGTTGATGGTAGTAATAATTTAGTAACTTTGTTATTTAGTTATTTACTCGAAACGGTCGGTATTATTAGATACTAGTTTCTGCTCTTGGTTTCGCACGCTTTGTTTATAGAAACGTTCATAGGTTATTTCTATCCTGTCCACTCTACTTCTTTCTACGACAACTCATTTACTGCCCGCGCTGTACAGCTTTGTCTCAGTAAGGCGTGCAAAGTCACTACCAATATTCAAGAGCATGGTAAAGGAACACTATTTGTCCTGCTGTCACTGACCACACCCTTGTTTCCCTATATAAAATATAGATATTTATGTTGTCACTGAACGTATACCTGAGTCCCTATGTATATAAGTAGTTTATGTAAGTATATGTAGGTATATATATATAGTTATGTATGTAGTATATTTTAAGCGTAGTATTATATTAAAAGTATTTATTTATTAAACCTTCAAGAGCACACAGAACCCCTAATACTATCCAATAATCCTATCCATCCACGGTTGCTTGGTAGAGATCGCTCTTGAGCGATAAGACCGCCACTTGTCACTTAGTTTTTAAGCTGTTTTGCTGTATTGTTTCTATCTATAAGTGTGCAATAAAGAATTTTCTATCTATCTATCTATCTATCCAATGGCATAAAAAGTAGCCCATTTCTAGACCCTTCCAGGTGTAGGCCTACAATCGATTCAGTAGTTTTGACGTAAAGATATAACAAATATCTATCCATCCATCCACCTATCATGCAAACATTCGCCTTTATAATGTGACCTTCGGTCTCTTGCTAATATGTAGGTACTCTTCTTATTCTTCTTTCTTAGATTTAAGTTATTTTGTTTCTGCGGACCAAAAGCGTCTCCATACATTGATTCATCTGGTCAATCAACAATCATGTTGGTCTATTGCGACCAACCCCGATTCAACGTCATCATTCTACCATCTTCTTTTGGCCGAGGAGGTCGTCGCCTTCGTTCTTCTAGCTACTTCACTAGCTATTTGTTCTGTTTGCTATGGAGTAGTGTCTCTTGTAGATGTCTCATACATTGATTCATCTGGTCAATTAACAACCATCTTGGTCTTTTGCGACCAACTGCGATTTAATGTCATCATCTTACCATCTTCTTTTTGGCCGACCTCGACGTCGTCGCATCCGTCCTTCCAGCTACTTCACTAGCTATTTCCTCTGTTTGCTATGGGGTTGTGATGTCTCATACTTACTACTTTACCTACAAGAAATTGTCATACAGATCTACTTTCTGCACTAAATAGAAGACAATGCGGAGATCCTATATAACAGTGCTATGTCACACGTCGACCACGCCTGTTGCGTGTAAGCCGCTTGCCTCGGGGCCACACTCGGTATGAGTAGGGTTGTCGAGTGTTTGTTGAACTTGGTAAGAGTCAATACAAACTGGAGTACCTAGATACCGGACCTGTTTATTTTAATCCATATAACAACATCGAATTTTTTTATGCCCATAGATGTTAACGTAGGTGGTGTTATTTAAACCGTGAGTAACGGTATTGAAAACTTTAATGCATTGCTTATTTTAGTATCTTGTGTGCAAATCTAAATTAGTTGTTTACCATAATATTTTACTTTATACTCCACTATACTTTAATTAAATTCTTATTTGGATCCTCGCTATAGAGATTATGAATCTATTCTATAAGTATGTTTTTGTGCAATATATTTGAAGAATTTGAGCTTTCTTCTTTTCAACATTCTTTAGATATTTTATCATTGCAGTTTCGATCGACATATAATAATAATAATAAATAATACTGGACGTTTTACACAGCATTATCTAGCCCCAAGCTAAGCAGAGCTTGTGTTATGGGTACTAGATAACTGATATACTTGATACAATACACTAGACAGATATATATTTTTTATTATGCATAGAAAACATCCAGAACGCGATACATGAGGTGAACTTATCATTTTAGCTTTATTCTGACGTTCGTGACTTGTATGAATATCTGAATACAGAATATCTGCTCATTATAAATAGATATGTTATCGTTTTTTTTTACATTCTATGAGCAGGAACCCAGAGACAAATCTAAGGTCCGTATTATGAAATCTTTCTCAGTCATCGATTTATGCTTGAGTATCGGTTTTCTATGGCATAAAGATCCTCTGAGCAAGCTTTCATAATACGGGCCAGATTATGACTAGAAATCAAACGAAGGCAGTAACAAAATCAACAGACTTTGCAGCCAACCCTACTCTCCTTGACGGATGTTTCGACATAGCTTGTCTCTGCAGAATAAACACCTCTGATTCATACACTAGAGGACAATGTTTTAGCTAATGGCTTTCTACAATGTCTAACAATTGCTGTATTTAGATTGGACGGATCAAGTTTCAATTTATTTGCAAGCATAAGCTTTGGAGAACAAATTATGGCGAGCGATTGTTTCACTTGTTACGATTGGTCAAAGACTATTTATTTATTAGGTATGGTAGGTAAGTAAACCTATCTTTAAAATAATTAAAGTCTACGTTCTATAGATGTAGATGTAGATTGTAGGATATATTCTAGCTTTATTGCAACATCAAAAACTCATACAATAATTGAAAAGGAAGTAAATACGCGGCCTTATTGCTAAAAGGGCTCCTCTAGGCAATTTATTACCCTGTGTACCTATTGATTGTATTAAGTACCCAAAGCACAAGGTCTCTGGCTTGGGTCTAGATGATGCTGTGCGAATTGTCCACTATTAATCTTACTTTCAAAGGCGCATAACCATTCTTTAGATTATAAAAGGTGAAAACTGAACTTTATGCACTTTTTCATTATTGTATTCGAACGTGGGAGGACCAGCCAAGTTGTTGCTGATAATTCCTATCTAATCTTGCAAAATTAAGATGTCCTTCCTAAGCACAACAAACACTTTGAAACAAGCACTGCTAAAATATAATAAAAAGCTAAATAATAGTTATCTCGCCACTTTACGCCAACGCACAGATAAGAGCAGGGTAATAGAGAAATTACTCGTACAATATACATTAACACTTTACCTGGATGGACGACTGCATTTGTAATAGAAACAGGCAATCGGCGCCTTTTATACTTATGTTCCGTCCTGTTAGAAAGCTCGGTCCATCACATCACAAACGTTGTTTTTTTTTCATAGCTGGTACAAGCCTATGCAATTCAAAGCCCTGATATGAATCGACCAACATGTGGTTGCTCTATTAGAATTGTTTGAAATACTGATTTTTTTCATTTTTATTTATAAATGGTAAAGCGTTTGACCACCATCACACGAAAGCGAAACTGTGGCCTAAGATGGAGCGCGCTTACCCAGATAAAACTTATTGTCTCGGAATTTGAAGTCTCCGGGATCGTACTTTAAAAACACACACACAAACCAACAAAACACAACAGAACACTACCTATGTAGACTATAATTAGTCTACACACCAAAATCGGTCTGTTGATAAGCTGACAAAACAGTGTCCGCACGCACTGTCTACAATTTTCATACACTGAAATGTAACATAGGTACTAACCCGCGGGCTGAGTCAGCGGGTTCGGTGTATAGAGGCCATTTGGTCAATTTGCTTTTACATTTTGATACCTTCAAGCACAGACATATATTTTTAAAAAAGGTATTTTTATCAAAAGCCCATTAAGTATTTCGAAATATAAAATCTCTTCATGCCTGAACCATCATCGTTCTGACGTGGTCCATATTACCTGCAAAAGTCAAGGGCCCGATTACAAAGTGAATGTGCCCTGAAGGTGTTGGTAAATTGATATAGGCTGTCTCCACGTGCGAACATGTTCGAGGTGTTGATTGTAATTTGTAGTGCGCGAGCGCGTCTGGGGTATTCTAGATCCTTCGTTTTGTTGGGGTCTACGTGTTGGAATGGTGTCTAAATCGCTATAGTGAAATTGCTTTTGTAAGCGAGATATCTTTTGAAGAACGTACATACCGTATCAATATAAGTCTACTTGTGATTATAACTATTAAGCATTTCAATTACCTACAATAACCTTAACGTCTTGCTGTTGGGTCAAGACCTCGAATTTTCAGAAAATTTCTTGGTAGGAATTATCTGAATATTTCTGGGTGACGCTCACTTTCGAAAAAAAAATTCCACAAATAGTTTTATAAGTAAATATAATGTACTTCCACCGTTGTTAGACTTATAAACAATAGGTATCTTCTGAAAAAACCCTGCACCATCAAGATCGGAAGTAAAGATTCCAAACTTTCGAAACATTAAATTGACACAGAATAAGCCCTCGAGATATCCTTTGCAGTGGACGATCTCGTAATTTATACTGCACAGGATTACTCCATCGAGGGTCGAGTTTATGCGAGTAAAGCCACAAATTATTGCTCGAGCTTAATTATTGATTATAATCTGAACACACATATACAATCATATTGAACGATTTCACACTTTTTTATTCATACATCAACTGAGAAGAAAGTAAATTGGTACAAGAAGAAAATACACGAAACCATTAAACAGAACATTGTTTTGGAGACCATGAGATACTAAATTCTAATTAGTAATCGATGTCAATAATCAGAGCCCCGAGTATGGTAGACGTTAGTATCGAGGCGTGATCGTGACGTGTCATTTTTGCATGGGACTGTACCAAATTCTATGGAACAAGACAAAATTAAAATTTGTAAAAACCCGCCAACGTTTATGGGCTGCACAAATTTTCATGAAACTGGCTAAGAACACTCGGCATAAACTTATCTATGACAAAAAAAACTAAACAAAAATCGGTTCATTCGTTTGGGAGCTACGATACCACAGACAGATACACAGACAGACACGTTTTAGGGTTAATCTCGCCTTTGCCATTATATTTCCTGATAAATTTTCTACTTGTACCAATTTTGTGCAATAAAGAATTATGAATTACTTCACGATACTATCGTCAACCGGACTCGAGGCTCTGGTCACAGAAAACTCAAAATATGTAAAAGTTACGAAAATAGAAACTTTAGTACACTGTAAAAACAGACTAACCTGTTAACACGCAAACGATGCGTGCAAACACCGGCTCCTACGTCAGTTTGTTTTTCTCCTACAATTCTGACAACTCAATCCAAATGCCTTTACAAATGAAGTTACAAATCAAATGAGCAAACAGCCAGTGGCTAGTTTTAAGAACAAATCACATATGGCTAGTTCAAGAGGTGATGAGGACTTCTTTAGAAGATAAAATAATTTATTTCAACTAATGCTGTGACACCTTTTTATTTGAAGACCTTAAGACCACTTTGATATGTAATCTTTCATGCAAAGTGTTCTATGATTTTTCTGATGGGAGTCTTTAAATAAATAAATTTATAAGTAAGGGGGTTGATATTAGAGGATGATGCATGATGGGATTTCTGCGTCATCCTCTAATTTTTGCTTTTCTGATGGGAGTCCTTTAAATAAATAAATAATCCTAAGTCAAAGGAACAAGTGAAACGACTCATAGCTAATGCTAAAATGAGAGATGTTTATAAGTAAGAGGGTTGATATTAGAGGATGATGCTTAAGTATTCAGGGATTGGTATAACACAATAAAAATAATTATACTAAGGCAGTAGGTACTGTTCATCAGAATTTTATAAAGTTCTATTGAAATAGATTTGCTACAGCAGATATTCCAAATACAAGGGACTCCTGATCTACGAAGAACAAATCACACCCATATATCACTGTGTATACTCCGTCCTTTTATGATGTATTTTACGCTCCGGATGGCTAAAGCATATTCGCTCTCCGTTTAAAGTTAACTAGTCTCTACAATGTCTGGAATTAGCTTTTTCTGTCTTTTTATTTAACCAGCTAACGTTTGCTTTTAAGTATTATGAATTAGTTATAGAGTGCACAACGAACTTTCGTGCAAATATGAAACCTAAATATTGTAAAGTATGTTTTAAGTGTATGAGATTCCTAAAGTGTGTAAGTCTGTGTGTATAATTTTCTATCTATTTTATAAATAATAATAAATAAATAAATAATGCTGGACAATTCACACAGCATTATCTAGCCCCAAGGTAAGCAGAGCTTGTGTTATGGGTACTAGATAACTGATATACATAATAATATACGAGTACATAGATAGATATTTTTTATTATACATAGAAAAAGACCAGAACACCCTGAACAAATATCTGCAGATCGTACAAATATTTGTCCCGAGGCGGGAATCGAACCCGCAACCTCCTGCGTCGCAGGCAGACCTTCGCCCACCGCGCCACAGAGGTCGTCATTTTATATTGTATATATGTTAACCTTTGTTAATTTTACACGCATTTTGAGGCAGAATGTAGTGAGCTAATTTAAAAATACTTATATTTTTTATTTATTAGGTCTTAACCTACTGTATGTACCTACATTCCAGCAAATAAAGTAATATGATTATGTTATATATTCTGAAAAGAAAAAAATAGAGAAAAAAAAAGAAAAAAACATATTGATTCTGTGTAAGGTGTGCGTAAGGAAATGATAGCTAATAGACAGTGGAAGACAAAGACATCTGCTGACCAACCTAACGTGGGCTAAGAAGTGTAATTTTCGGTGAGCGATGGGTTAAAAGTTACGCATTCTTTTGATGAAACATCACTAAACTGACCAACAAGCTTTAAAGCGCTGGATTTTAGTCTTTTATTATTCAAAAATGGTAATTTCCATTATAACCATTGTGTATTCTATCAAGCCATCCAAAAGAAGGCTTTCCTCCCACAATCCATTGGGAACAAAAAAGGCCGAAAGATGACGGGTGCCCGCTAAGTTAATTTTCCATTTAGGTGTCAAATAACATAGTTCTGTGGGTGCAGCGCTGACGTCATATCCTGTGTCATCTTTGAACGAGATCGTTGATCTAAATTCGTATACGAGTAGGTTATCTTAGTATACCTGTAGGTAGTACAATGCCTTTTCTTCTGTGGCTGACTGCTTGCTATCTTTATCTCTATCGAAATTGTCTGATATCATTTTCAGAATGATAACATAATCGATACCTTAACCTACCGTGAATAATTTTAATAGGCCTAGGTGTGCCTTTGAAATTATAAAGCTTTATACGTGAAGAAAGTAGCAGGTATTTACTATTGTTTTTTATTACAAAACGGAGGCTTACTTCTGCTTCAAAATTAGTGTCAAAGAAATTACTGTCACTATTATTTGGTTTGTAATGTCATAACCGTATTTTGACTGTTTTCATTCCGATGATCCTGCATGAATAAGATCAGATTATCTTGGCCCACCTTAGTGATTCAATAAACGGCATTCTTTATTGCAATCACCGAAGATTAATTGAAGGCTTAAGTCGTTTTTGTCGCCTTTTCTGCTCTTGCGCATAAAACATTACTGGACGAAAGTGCGCTGCAGGTCAATTCAGATATTTTAATTAGTGTATCACATTATACCATTTTCGAAGCTCATTAGTTCATTTTCTTTTGTTTTTCGTCGTAATGAAAATGCACTAAAATAGCATGAGTTATACACTCATGAATATACATATATTTGAATCGACCACCTGTACTTTGTACGTAATGATGGGGTCATTGACTAAATTTTTATCGATAATTTGCAAATTTTATCGATTTGCCTTTTAACCCCAGATAACGTTAAAGTGCCTGTCTCGAAAGCTTTGAATAATTTTATCTTGTCGTTTTGTGGTCACGAATTCCTCAAGGGAAATAAATTGTGATTAGCCAGATGTGCTAATTAAAACGGAAACCCAAAATAACGCACAAGCTTGAGCTTCATACATCTTTATCATATTTCTTACAAGACTTATAGCCGCTATAAAGTATAGGGCTACCACATAATTCTATCGATAATGGTGGCACAACGCCCACATAAGAATTAATTAACACGTGAATGTATAAAAACAAGTTCTCGATGTCGATGTCAACAGTCGGGTAAAATGGAACGGAACTATAAAGGCAGCTTCGACATTTTTATGGTAGGTATACTGGATTAGACTTGAATGACTCATTCCGTCTTGAGGATGGATAAGGTGCGGTTGGAATGTTGCTTTTGTATTGCACCCTTAATTAATCTTAATTCACAACATCATTTCATTCACATTCCATTCCATTGGGCTAGGAGGTGCTATGACACCCTATCTTGCGACGTGTGATCATGTCCCTTTTTAAGTAATTTGACTAACGGCCGGTTCTCAAACGTTGATTTAATAATCAATGATTATCCTGTAGGTCGTTTGCAACAGACTGCAATTGTTTCAATTGTAAATCATGCTAGACAATCCCCACAGCATCATCTAACCCCAAACCAAGCAGAGCTTGTGTTATGGGGTAAGTATGTGATGTATTGTTTTAAGTATATCAGTCATCTGTTATACTTAATACAATACATCACATAGATAGATTTTTTCATTATTCATAGAAAATACCCAGAACACCCAGAACAAATATTTACAGATCGTACAAACATCATCAGCCGTCTGTTAATGTTTTATAATTATTTTTTGTCGGGTAAAATTATGTAAGATATGAAATTCACGATAAGAACATTGGTCAAAATCAATATTGGTGCACCTTAGTAAACAAGATGGGTACTAAAGACACCACGCAAGATACAAGCTTGATTCAGAAAACATACACTGATGACGCTTATCTTTTTATCGACATTAACTCAAATTGTTTATTAGCCTCGCCCAACACTATCTCAAACGTATAACAATATTACCTTTGTGGCATTGAAGCTACATTGAACTCTACAGATTTTTGGTCAGTCGATACGACCGCTTCGGCTATTTTGTGACCGTTGTAAAAGTACTATTCCTCATGAATGGACCTCGGTTGCCGGTCATGCGTGTGTGGTGACGTATCTGTGTGTGTGTTGGTTTTTTGTGAATGGCCAGCGATATCCGGTCCTTCTCCGTACCGTACAGGTTTTGTTATCAACTCTCGGACACTGTCTAAACACAAGATATAAAAATTGTGTTTTATTGCGTTTTACAACAGCGATCCATGAATATCGATGAGATGTATCGGATAATAGACTTGGAGAAAAAGGTTCGGGGTATAAACGTAGGTGTCAATGCGTCCGTTCCTACTCAATAGCAATTTAAGGAGAGGGAGTTAAATTTTACATAACAAAAAAGTCTGAATTGTGAGTGGAGATTTGGGATATGTTAATACGATTTTATTCTGGTTCTGATAACGTATTCGAGCAACGTGGCTCTGCAAAAAGCGAATAACCGAATGTTTGGAATTGTGTCGAGGCGCTTTTGCTGGTGTAAAGCGAATTAGCACAGTCGACGTATCTTTACGTAGGTAGGTACTTTGTTGAGGTTTCTTTCAAGAATTTGTGTCTTCATTGCTTTGAATAAGGAAATGTATTTTTACACAATCACTTGAAGGTTAGTGTTTCGCTGATGGCTAAATATTCCACTTAAAATAATTTATTAATAAGCATCAGAATCTCTTTCGATTAAAACTATTTTCTTTGCAAACCTTACCCATGCACTATAATGCACCCAACAAAACTTTCTCGAAGTTTGCGAATACAATTACATACATACAAACTCAAAAATTGCCAGTATAAATTAAATTCCAACACCATACAAAAACACACAGACGGTAAATCGAAACAAAAAAGTGGCCACCCTCTACCAAACGAAGACAGAGTTAGAGAACAAAACAGGGTCTTGCCTTATCAAAATTTAAATTTGGAAAAAAGCGGGGGCCGCTTCTCATTTCAATAACCGTTATACGAGGACTCCCCCCGCGTCCTCCGGTCCCAAACTATAGGTGATTGATAGCACCAAAGAAACAATGGACGGTCCAACTGCCCCAGCTCACAGCGAATCTCAAACACTTTTATTTTCATCGAATAACGAGTCTCGATAATAAATATCGATATATCGACTTAGATTCGGGATTATCGACGCAGCTGTGGAGAATTTTAAAACACGCTGTTAACGATTCATATGTCTGAGTATAAATCCGTTTGAAAAAAGATCGCACCATCTTTTTATGCGGCGACGAACATGGCTTGCGGTCTTCTTGATTGATGCTGTGTTCTTGTATTGCTAATTGACTTGCTAAAAACTGTTCTACTATTTGTGGAGTTAATGGACTTAATACATTATGAAAAGGTTATATACAATTATGTATTACAATTCAGTAGTACAATTATCATCATTTCGAAAATTATAATTTGATGGTTTTGAAACAACGAAAAAACGTCTTAAAATTCATTAATATTTTTACACTTTATTTTAAGTCTTGCGAGATAAATATTAATTTCTCGCGAATACAATTTTTATGGTTCTATCGCGAGATCATATACTAGAATTGACGAAGAATCGAAACAATCAACAAACATACATAGATCTGAACTTAGAACCTTCATTTTTTATGTCCATTATAAATCAATCACTATTTCAGTCGGTCGCTAAGCTATCACTTTAGCTTATCCTGCGAAAAATAACATTTGATCATTGCAGATTGCATTACGTTCATTAGATACACACAGTCATTAAATCTACGCAACAATTCCCACATTAGTCATCAACTTACAAATACTTAGGTTGAGGCACAATGCATGCAGTACCTACTGACAATTGTACAGAACCTACAACGCCCGTTTTCCTTCTCTCTTGTCATCAACTATGGTGTAAAAAGTATAAGCAAAGCGGCTCAGGCGTGTAATTTCACGTCCTCTGTACGATCATTCGAGCACATCATTAGATAGTAGAAGCTTTTACAAGCTGCTTATGTTCGATGCAAATAGAAGCGACATTAGCAGTTAGTGTAACGCCAAAATCACTCTGACACACAGAAAAATAAGGCGTAGATTATCTTGACTTATGATCTTCTTTTTCATAAAATGTTTCACTCAATGGTTTCGCTGAAAGAGTAGGTAATCTATGTCTATGCTATGATATCTTAGAATTGAAGATGATTATTTATTAAATAAAAAAGTCATTCTGGAAACCGCAACTCGTTAGTTCTGCTGGTTTCGGAGCTAAAGCTAAAGTGAATTTAGTGTTTGAAAAGTAGTTGATATCTTTTGTATGCTACGCCGCGGCGCCGGTCCGTCGTAGTATCGTAGCACGCGCTACGAATATCTACGTAAAATGTTTGACGTTATGGGGAAGGAAGGGAAAGTGCAGGAGAAAGTGAGATTACACAAAAATTAAATCCCAACTCTCTGCGACGTATATTTCGACTCGCGCTAACGTCCACTCGCGCAAACGTCTTCTCGAGCAAATGTCCATCGCGAAAATCCTACTACCCCCTTGAACCATCCATAATCTTAATATACATAAATCACGTGTCACGTTGCTTGTCCGCGATGGACTCCTAAACTGCTTAACCGATTTTAAATTTAATTTGCACACCGTGTGCAGTTTGATTTAACTTGAAAGATACGATAGCTTATTCAGGGAAGGTTAAAAAGTTGAGAGCGGTACGAAGTTCGCCGAGTCAGCTAGTAATATTATAAATTCGAAAGTAACTATGTCTGTCTGTTACCTTTTGCACGCCTAAACGGTTGAACGGATCTCAATTAAATTTGGCAGGAATGTATATGGTATCCCGTAGAACGACATTGGCTACTTTTTATAAGCCGCGGGCAGATGCGAATATGGTAAGTATGGTAGTATAAATTAAAATTTTAATCAAATGTAATCCTTTTAAAAAGTTTTCTAACTCCAGAAGCAGTGTGTCAGCTATTGCTTACTTGTAACTTCCATTTGACAAAAGCATCTACGTAGTGATTGCGTCCAATCAACTCATTAATTTCACATGCTAACTCTTAAGAGACCATTTCTTTACAGCCATTACATGTTGTTCGAGTCATGACGAGCCATGACTCCATGCTGGCCGAGTCATGGCCTTGACTCATTCAGGATTGTGCAGTGCAGTTTGTCAAATCAAACAAAACAAACGATATTTATGAATATCTACTGCTTTGCCACCCGTGTTTTTTTTATTACACTTTGGATTCTATACCACAAAGTTATTAGGTAACAAACCGCCAACCAAGAGCTCTTTATATAGGTACTTTTAATAAAATATGGTATTATCTCGTCTGTTTTCATAAAGAAATCTGAGAATCTTCATGAATATTAATAAATAGCGGCCCAAATACCTACCAGATATTTAATTACAATAATGACTTGATAATCCGTTCATAATCAACCAATTCGCATACAAAATGAAGATTTTCAAACTTTTTATTAGAATCGCTTTGCGTTGACGGGCATTCAAATGATTAAGGACATTGTTCGGGTTAATTAGTTTTGATAATAAGCATAACTGAAATATAATAATGTTGGTCTGTCTATAAATAATTTAGTTGTTGGAGAATGTAGATAAAACTTTACACTTAACATCACTTTACATTATGTATTATATGTTCATATGTGTTGTATAATTAAGTAATACGCCACCGTCCTTACATGTACAACTGCTTCGTGTCCATCCCAAGGTTGTCTGGAAGAGATCACTCTCAGCAATAAGGCCGCTTATCGTGCAACTCTGTATCTCTCTTTTCCTGTATATTTATTTTTGTATTTTTTTGGTGTGCAATAAAGTAAGTATTGTATTTTATCATTATCAACATTAGCCTATACTAGTTTGCGGGTGAACTTAGGTTTCCCTAAATGAGCTCAATAGCAGATACATACATATGATATTGAATAAGTACAAATTTTAATGTAATTTTTTGACATGTCCAACGGCTTTGTGTAAGTTAAAGACGAAATCTACGACTTTGATGACTTTAGCGCCCTGTCCTATCAACGTACTAAGTCTCTCTAAGTATAGTCCTTGACTATAAAATATTTTGATACGATAATTAATAGAGATAAAGGAGAAAGAGCTTCAACAACAGCTTCTTAGTTTCAACAAAATGGATTGGTAATACTGCTGCACCCTGATTTGAAGCAAAGTCACAGGCTGGTAGCAGGATATATTCATAAAAAACAAGTTTGGCCGGTCCTCGCTAAGTTATTAACTTAAAAATTTTAATTGCCTTCGACCATCTTCATTAATACAATATCTACATTAAGATAATCATGCTGATTGTGTTTCTATGTTATATTAGTTCGAGTATGTTAAATCTGTTTAATAATTTAGAGATAACGTTTTTAATGGTTTATTAATGTAGGAAGCAAATTGAGATAGACCTGTTGAATTTTTTTGTCAAGCTGTCTTTCACCATTGTCATCACAACAAATATTTTTATTATAAGTATTTTATGTATTGTATTATATTATGTAGTCTTTTTAATAAGTAGGTTAAAATAAATCTTGTATCCTTTGTTTATGCACATTTACCCACTTTTACAATTTGTCTCTCTCTCCCAATTAGGTTTGCAGGAAGGGAACTCTTTTTAGGGTTAATCTCGCCTTTGCCATTATTTTTCCTGGTAAATTTTCTACTTGTACCAATTTTGTGCAATAAAGAATTATAAATTATGAATTATTTCTATAGTTAAGTATATATTATAGTAGGCCGGTTGTGTCCCACTGCTGGGCGAAGGCATCCCTCTGATCCCTTCACGCATCTCGGTTCTGAGCCAGCTGGAGCCAAGCTTCGTCAAAGGTGTCCAGTTCTTCACGCCATTGTTTCCTCGGTCTGCCGTGGCGCCTTATGCTGTTGGGGCTTCATTGGCTGCTTATTTTTATAGGCCTGTAATTTCTGGTTTGAGCTTTATGTAGGTACTTACAACATTAATATATGTATTTTTATAAATATTTTTAGTATTGCAAACAAACTTACTAATCTACAGTTTTTATAACCTTGAAAGTGTAAAACTTTCAAGGTTATAAAAACTGTAGAAAATAATAAATGTATTAATAAATAATAAATGTATTAGTAAGTAATAATAAATAGTAAAAATAGTAAATGTATTTTCAGTTACATCTTCAAAGAACCGTGAGATTTTTGGTAATATTTTCGGTTACAACTTCAAAATTGATTTTAATTCAGTGAGCTTGTGTAACATCACCTTTATTTTAGTTTATTTCTGTCGATGCTTTGTTAATGAACTATTTATTAGATTAACGGTTGATGGGAAAACCCATCATAATAATGATATCTCCAAATTAAAGCTTCTTAGGTCATCGATGGCCTCTATTTCTATACAAATTTTAGCTTGAGCTTTGAAACTATGATTTTTTTGTTGTTTTTACAATCGTGGGTAGGTCTACTAAGAAATATTTTTATTATTTTGCAACTTTTTGTTGATGCTGTAAAACTGTTGCGGGATTTTAATCATTCATGACTAAGTTGGAAATTTGGAAATAGTCGTTTCAATATAATGAGATGATTTTATGAGGGCTCAGCCGATTTGAAAGCATATACTTGTCCACTGCTGGACGCGGGCCTCCCACTGGAAAAGTGCTTTATTGGCTTTTATCTCATGGGGAGTAGTGCCCAAAATCCCCACGCTGGGCTAGCGGGTTGAGAATCGTAGTTCGATGGTATAATTGTTCTGCAGGACACAATGCTACCCGCCCACCGGTGGATATCCCTAAGTCGCCTTTTACAACACCGGGTGTGAATGATGACGGAATGGTTTCTAGGTGGTGCAAATTCTAAGCCGGCACTACGTGGCGTACCTATGTAGGGACCTACGTTAAGCTATATTTCAGCTTTATAGTACGTTTACGGAAAGTATGAGTGACGTCACCAATCACAAAAGAATGACTCACTCAATCTACCTCTAAATACGTTCTAGTAGAAATAGTCTCACGCAGCCAACACTTTCACAAACCATAACTCACAAAAAACAATCTTAATAACACCAAACTCACTAATAATTTAACAAGTAAACCAAATTGCTACTAATCATTTTGTAGCTGTTTCTAAAATTGTACCTGGTTGCTGTTATTATAGTAATGACTTGGGCGGAACGTACAAACAAACAAAAATTATATGCAGGTAATTAAAGAAAAGGGGTTCCATTTGATAATGGCTCGATAATTTCGTTATGGCTTCGTATCGAGCAATTTTCTAGAATTATAACCGTAATTGGGGACTTAGATTGCCTTTAGATTCACTCGAGATACACCATGATTGATTACTTGCACCATTTTGGAGCTAAATCTTTTTTTAATTCGTTTTATTTAATAACGCATTCATTTAGTTTAGTTTATTTATATCCGGGTTAAATGTTAGAATTCTAAATGCGTCTTTTTTTTTTTTTTTTTTCTGAACGAACTACAGCAAAGTAAACAATACTACGAGAGAGCTCCTCGTAAATTAATTAGTTTTCACGTAAACAGAGCCCTCGGTTCCTTAAAACCAAATAAAAAAGTTAACTAACCTTCAAACACATGCTGGAGATAAGTTTTTGTCAAATTTCAACGGGACGATAAGGAGAAAAATAAGCACAAACATTCCAGGACATTTCACATTGACGAACACAGCCGCTGAGTCACTCTTTTAAAAATTTTGGGACTCCAAAATTGTGAGTACAATTTTTGTTGTTTTTGAATAGCTGATTCGGCATTTAAGGCTGACAATGGAATATCAGCTGTTTGCGTGACACATCCGTATGAACCGTCAAATAGAGTTTCGTTCAGAAACTGACAACAACGTGTGGACGGAGGAAATCGCCCAGTAACCTACTGCCGACCGCTTGGATGCGTTGATGGAAGAGTGTTACCAGCTCTAGGCAAATTGCGCTACATATGACCAACTATGAACAATAGCATCTTCACAGTTATTAAAAAATCATTATCTACTCGCACAAATAAATATTGTTTGAATATTGTTTAAATATAGAATAGGACACGAAACGAATAAACTAAGATCATATCAAAGATGACGACAAGGAAACAACAAAGGCTCATCAATCTACAAAAACAAAATACGGAGGATTCATCTTCTATTAAATTTGACCTTAACAAATCACTCAGACTAAACGAACAACTTCTAAAGGAACAACAACAAGGTGAAGAAGAATTCACCTATATTCTAAAACAAAACCAGAAATTAAAAAAAGAATTACAAGTCTTAGAATGTCGAAGTGAAGAGCTGAAATCGAAACTCAAGGCAAGCCAAGAGTGTATAGAACAACAATCAATAGATCGAAATGAGTATGAATACATGATACAAGAAAAGATGAACTTGGAGAAATTAGTACAAGAACTAGAAAAGGAACTAACGCAAATAAAAGCATGCGGCCACAGTTATGATGAAGACCTACCTATTAAATACAAAGAAATTGAAAAAACCAATACACAACTTCAAGAAGAAAATACAGAATTAAGAAAAAACATAGTACAGAAGGAGATCATAGTCAAAAACCTGAGAAAACTAGATGTTGATTATGATGTAGAAGATGTTAAAAAAGAACTTATAAAACTGAGAAAAGAAATCAAATTCAAAAATGCCGAGTTAAAAGTTCTTAAGAAGAAGAGATGCATAGTTGAAAAAACTAGCACTAGTAGAAATGAGAAGCAAAGCACGGTTTTGGAGTTTTTACAACTAAAAAGGAAACATTACAAATATCAAGAAGAAACAGAACTAAGGTTGAAAAGTATGGAAGAGTATACACAAGAGTTAATAAATAAAGTATCGTGCCTTGAGAGGACATGCAGAACCCTGAGGAATTCATTAGACAATCAAAGCATAGAAGACTACAAGACGAAACTGGAAAACATCAAACTAACCCAGATTATAAATGACATGGAGAAAATCTTACAAGAAGGGACGTCACAGGAAACTGATACAGAAATAACCACACAGGAAGGCGCGGTACAAGACCCAGAAGAAACTTCGACACAGGAAACGGAAAAAACAGTTATTGTTATTGGAGATGATAGCGTTCGCGGCTTAGGAGTTAAACTGAACCATGCTATTGACAACTATAAAATATGTTGTTATAGCTACTGTGGGCGGACTATGCATCAAATCATTGATATGGCAAAACAAATAGTAATTAATACAGACAAATCTGTTCACGCCATGGTAGTTGCAGCAATGAAAGTAGACGTAGGATTGACAAAAATGTATTTAGATGATATCAAAACCTTACATGAAATGTTGAAAGCAAAGGATATAAAACTAATATTTACAAATTTACCTTATCAAATAGATAATTTACATTTGACGCCTCTTATAAATGAAAAAATATTTAATATAAACTCTATTTTTCATAATTATTCACGGTATGACATGACAACTGACATTATTAATTTAGGAGCAATAAGAAACAGAATGACACTAAAAGAATTTCATAAAATAATTGTTAGTTATATACAAGGAATTACTATCTTAGGTGACACTACAACTAATATGACTACATCAAATGAGGAGGTTTTTCAGATAAAATAGACGAAACACATAGTGGAAATATAAATCATGCTAATGTGAAAACAGGTACTAAAACCCCAAGAATTATGAACATTTTTCATCAAAATCTGTGTGGTGTTACCAACAAGCGGGATGAAATAGAATCCTACGTAAACTCTAAAAATAATTTTTTTGACTATGTATGCGTAAGTGAACACTTCCTGAACAAAAACACAGTAAACTTGTTCAATATTGTCAATTACAAGCTAGCAGCCCATAATGTTCGTTCAAATAAGAAAAGAGGTGGAACTCTTATACTAAGCTCGTCTAATATAGACAGTGAGGAGCTAACGTTCTGTAAAAAATTATACAAGGTAGATGTGTTTGAAATTTGTGGTGTACGAGATACTGGGACCAATACTTATATATGTTGTTGTTACCGTATTCCCGATCTCAAAAATTTTGACGAATTTATGGAACGACTAGAAAGATTTATGGAGCACTTTTTTGATAAGAAATGTCTGTTAGCGGGTGATTTTAATATTAACGTGTTAGCTAATAGTAAACAAAAGCATGGCTTCGAACAACTGTTGGCCTGCTACAATTTCAGATACTTAATTAAAGATACAACATTCATTAGGAACGACGTTCGGTCAGGTATTGATAATTTTTTGACCAACCTAGCTGATAGTAGTGTACTAGATTGTAGTGTTGATCACAACGGACTAGGAGATGGGCATGCTGCGATATACTGCTCATGTCAGCTAGATAACATCGGGAATAAAAATAAAATAGATAGGATACAGATTCGGCGCCGAAGGTTCTGTGATAAAAACCAATTAACTTTCAAAGAAAATGTAATGAAGACAGACTGGTACAATATGGGCATAAACACATTTCTCAAGACGTTACTTCAAATATTTACAGATAGTTTTAAAAAAGTAACAAAGATGATAAATATAAACGGAAAACAAAAGATAAAATGGTTGACTAGAGGAATTAAGGTAGCTAGTAAAATGAAGAGATTCTTAGTTGTTAATATTAAAAAAGAATATAATCAATACGCTTCAACTTATAAGAAAACGTACTTACAAACGTATAAAAAAGTTATTAGACACGCAAAACAGATAGCAGTACGAAACGAGGTCTATAACGCCAAAAATTCGGCAAAAGCCATCTGGAACGTAGTAAATAGGCACAGAAATCAGAAAGACACAAAGACTACAATTAATAATATAAAATTAAAGATAGATAATAAACTACTGACACATTCCCAAGATATAGTGAAAGCTTTTGCCATAAAATTTGACACAAATAACATCATAGTCAATGATAAAGTAGCTTGTAGAAACTCTGCGCTAGAGCTGCTAGTCAATAATGTTAGTAAAGTCGAGACAAGTATGGAATTCAATCATGTCAATAGCATAGAACTAACTAAAATTATCAAATCAATGGAAAGCAAAAATTCCGCCGGGTATGATGAAATCTCAATAAAAATGATAAAGGACAACATTTTGGAACTGACAGGACCCCTCACATATTTCTTCAACAAGTGCATAGATGCTTCTTTATTCCCTGAACAATTGAAAATAGCTAGAATTTTACCTGTTTATAAAAAAGGGACGAAAACAGATCCCAAAAATTATAGACCCATATCTTTGCTACCAGTGTTATCAAAAATATATGAAAAGATTATTAAAGATAGACTTCTAAGACATTTAATCATTAACAAAATTCTAAATAATAGACAATTTGGCTACCAGCACAGCGTAAGCACTGGGGATGCCATAAATACACTACTGGATGACGTCGTTGAATCATTAAATAATAAAATGAAAGTATCAGGGTTGTTTCTAGATTTAAGTTCGGCCTTTGACACAATAGATCACAAAATTTTGTTAGAGAAATTAGAATACTATGGAATTAGGGGTAAGGCATGGCAACTGTTTCATTCTTATCTGACGAACCGGCAACAGTACGTTGAAATCAGAAAAATAGTAGATAGTAAGGAAATAGTTTTTAAATCAAATTTGTCTAAAATCACAAGGGGTGTTCCCCAAGGATCGATTTTAGGACCTATCATGTTTATAATATTCACAAATGACCTTATTTCTTTCATGGAAAACTATATACCCGGTGTCAAACTTGTTTTATTTGCGGATGACACAAATGCCATAATCTCGGAAGGTTCACTAGCTGATCTGTCACGTAAGTTAAATATAGTCATCAGAGGGTTTGACGAGTGGTTTTCAACTAATAATTTAATTTTAAATATAAAAAAGACAAATTTAATACTATTTAAGTCGACATCAAGAAGTAATGATAAAATAACACTAAATAACAATGACATTAATATTGAATCGTCACATGTAGTTAAGTTTCTAGGTATATATATTGACAGTCTTTTAAATTGGAAAAATGAATTGAGCTCAATTGAAAACTCCATAAGCTCCGCATGCTACGCTATCCGAAGTTTAAGAGAGGAAGTAACAATGGCACAACTAAGACTCGTCTATTTTGCGCTGGTAGAGTCCAAGCTTCGCTATAGTATCATGTTTTGGGGCAACAGCTACGCGTACAACATAAATACCGCTTTTACAATACAAAAGAGAACAATTAGGACTATGGTACGTATACAGCAAACAGATTCTTGTCGGGAACATTTTGTTAAGCTGGGTATCCTAACTGTGCCATGTCTATACATCTTAGTCACTTTGACATATCTCATAAAAAATCTCGATAGATTTGAAAGTACGGAAGACAGGTTAATAAGGGAAAAAACAAGGAGAAAAGACATAAAAAGTGACTTTCTTGCCAGACTGAACGTAGTAAAGCACTGTGTTCGATATCAGGCTGTCAAACTCTTTAATAGACTTCCAGTTACCTTTAAAACGATATACTGTCCAGTTAAGTTTGGAAAGCATTTGAAGCATTTCTTATTGGAAAAGTGTTACTACTCTATTGACGATTTCTATAACGATAAAAATCAAACACATCTAGCCTAAACAATAAAAGATATCCATGCTATTTTTATTGATAATCAAAATTAATGTTATTGAATTACTATTTATTTTTACCATGTGTGTATTTTAATCTATGTTATGATTTAATTTATTTTGTATTTTGATTTTGTGATTATTTTGTGTGTATTTTAATCTATGTTATGATTTAATTTACTTTGTGTTTTGTTTCTGTGATTATTTTATATACTTTTAAATTGTTAATATTCCGACACAAATGTATTTGTTTGCGAATAAATGAAATGAAATAAATGAAATGAAATGAAAGCGACGCCAGTGTCACTTTCTACAATCGAAATCAAAATGCCATTATCATTGATGATAAAGATAAATTTATAAATCCCTTTGAATATTCAAATACATTTCGAATTCAAATGAGATGGGCAAACGATGGAAAAAAACGAAATTAATAAATTAGTTCATCAAATAATTAGGACGGTCCGAAGCTCCCGAACAAAGGGAGCCGGGTGTGACTGAAAATTTCATTTGGCTCCAATTATCTCGTACCGAAATTGAATTTGCTGACAATTATACCCTGGTACTGGGATATCCGGCTACGGGCCGTCGCAGCCACCGAGAGAGATGACAACAGGGCGACAAAGACAGAGGGCTTGCAACAGGTTCCCTTTCGAAGCAATTAAAACGGGATTTTAATTAGTAGGGGAGCTTGATTATTAGCGAATCTCACCGCGCTTTAGGGCTTTTTAGTGGAATGTAAACCACTTCACAGCTGGGGGAGTGCGGCGTTCAAACTTGATGATTCACATTGTAATTAGCAGTGTTCTTATCAAATGAAAAACACTGACCGACATCGGTTTATGTTGTTCATTGGCAATGCGTGGAATTTTGGAAGTTTGAAAATTGGTAGAGCCGAAATCATGTAAACAGTTTGGAATAGTATTTTTGTTAGCCAAAACTGTACAGCTATTCTTTCATCTGTGTGACCGAATCCCTCACCCAGCCTAGACTTTGAAGATAATAACACAAGGTCTCCGTGAAGCAGGCGCTTACGGAATCACTCGAATAGTTCAGTTGGACTTAAAAGCTATTTAATAAATCTATTCCTGTGACACGATGTATGTTTTCAATAATAATTCTTGCCCCACCTTAATATTATTGATCTCTTCGAATAGGTAATTAGAATACCTATACCTAATACAGTTGTTCGGTAGATAGCCATCTCAAAACAGGAAACTGGTGAAGATCTGAACATCTTGATACAATTTGAAGGTTATTTAAGTTACCATAGCATTGAATTTGGTTTGTCTATTATAGATAAGGCTTATCTTCATCAGATTACATCAAAATCCACTAAAAACTTCGACCTATATTATGACATCCTATCCTAAACACCGAACTACTACTTTTCAAAGCTTATTCGATACTTAGCTTTTCTTGAAATGTCTGCATTTCCTTATCAAAAGACTCCCAAGGGTGGTGGCTGGTGGGTGGAAGGCTCGGGGTGGTGTTTGCATGTGTGAGTGAGTTGCCATGTGTGACTACTCATCTATATGTGTTAATGCGTTTTCTTTTTACCAATTTTTGGGGTGACCTCGCTTTTTATGGAGGAAAATTTGCATATTTGTTAAAAATGTTGATACGTAAACCAGCCCTGGGTTTGAAACAGCTGTCGGTATGACTTATTGTAACGGTTCGAAGTTGCAATTTCGAGGATGTAACATTTCTGTTCAATTACTTCGGTAAGTAAAGTAAGTACTTTAGTAACGAATGCTGCCACCTACTCTCCTACACGGAAAATGTTTCTAAAATTCCGACGATCCTAATCGTATAACAGCTTTTCTGAATACAGTAGGACGTTTAAGAAAATCAACGAAAAAGTCCAAACAAAATGTGTTTTTTGCTCATATCAGCGATAAACAATGGCCACCCTAACGTCTTTGCTCCACACGAGCAAGGCTTGCATATGATTTGAGCACACACGCGAGCGGATTTGCGTATGTGTACACTTGTATTATGTATGTGTGGTTCACGATTTTCGCATTGATGGTGTTGGTATTGATTTCGTATTGTCGTTAGTTTGCGACATGTAAAAAGAAAGGGGTCTTAGGAGGCGTTCGCACTTGTGAACGTCGTGAGTCGTGGTAAGGCTAAAATCTTAAATCTTAGAAAAGACAATTGGTAAAACTTAGCCTGTGTGCCTGGACTGAGATATCTTGAATTAGATTTTGGTTCAAGGTTGTTAATTAATATTCCAGCTTAGATCAATGATAATTGAAATATTGATATATAAATTGGAATACTTTGTATAGCTGCTTTAACTTGATTAAATAGTTTTATTTCGTTATTAGCCTACGAGAAGAGTGTTTCCTTTTTGAAAAGCAAAGTCAGTATTTTTACCAATTAAGTATGTTGGCACATCTTCAGTACGTATTGTTAAATCAAACGTTAGTCTTAAAAAGAGTTAGTCTTAGCCCACTATACAGGGTAGCTTATAATAATCTTTTCGAACAACTGGTGTACTTGACGCTAGCTACTTAGCCTGTATATAAATAGGGTTTATCATTGATAAAACGATTCATAATGAATTTTATAAACTTTATGAAAGAATCCCATTAAAAAAGTAGGTACCTACGCAGAGTTAAGTATCTCAAAAATTGAGTCCATGACTCCTTCTACGACTTTACTCTAACGCTCATGATTTCAGATCTGGCCATCCACTTCCTACTCAAAACGCCACCCTGTATTATTAGTCTGTTAGGTATATCATCATCATCATTCACCGTTATTATTAATGCAAAAACCGTTATTATTAATGATAAAACCGTTATTATTAATGCAAAACTAGTGTAAACAGATCCTTACAAAGAAAAAGGGTCTCAAACACGGTCGACCATTAGAAAAATGTCGCGATAGGATGTTCAATCATTTCGCTTCCAATAAGGGGTGTTATCGATTTTGCGAAAATGTCAAGCTAACGGTAGCTATCAAATATCGGGTTTAGGGTTGGGTAGGAGTTGGCATACATTATTACATTGGTGTTTTAAACGAATCTTCTCTTAACTCGGGTTATTCGGTAATAGAGCATGTAGAGTCATTTCGATGAGTTTCGGACTGATTAAATTGAAACTTTAGCTTGGATTTGGCTTAGATCTAGGCAACCATTTGAACGTTACTAAATCCAGATTCTATTAAATGTAGAGAATTTACTTCTGTAGGACACAAAATGCATTGGTAGTTTTAACAACAGATAGGCATACCTCAATAATAAAATAATAAACAGTAGATATTTTGTAAATCTATTAAAAATGCGGCTTATGTACAGTGCGGTGTATTTACACCGAAGTTGGGCTTTAGTGGTTTATCTCTCAAATCTATCGAGCAACGAATAACAAATCTATCGAACAGTGGATGGGTTTCAATTTAACTTACAAAATATTTTTTGTTTCAGGTAAGGAGAAGCTTTGTGGAATTATGGTTCAAACAAAACCAAAACAAACCATCTAGTCGAGTTCGAGGTAAAATTGACTATTCGCTCCAGAATTTCAGGGTCATAACAATAACAATTTTACTTCCTTGACATTGACTTCATAAAAATACCGAATAAATATAGCTCCGCTATCCGTCAATAGATGGCGGCACGCTTAGAGCTTTAGGAATTAGGGTTCGGGCCACCGCGGGGTGGCGGACACATACGACCGTAGCGCACACATACATGTGGGGAGTTTTCTCGACTTTTCTTGTGTGAAGGATTCTTTGTTGTCGTAATAGTTTCGTGATTTTCACATAGGGGGCAGTGCATGCTACGTTTGATATTTGCCTTAGAATTTCAGAACTGGCCCATTAATTTTGGTTATACTTAAGTAAAAAAGAAGAAGCTTTCCCAATTTAACTGACCATACAACTTAATTAAAATAAAACTTCTGTAGGATGATGCAAAATGCTTAGGTAGTCAATAGATAGGCATACCTCTATAATAATGAACAATAGATATTTTGTAAATCTAATGAATTTATTTTCAACACCTCTCCTACCTCATTTTTGGTTACGCATTTTTTGTTAACTCATTTACTTATATTACTCAAATAAATAAATAAATAAATAATGCTCGACAATTCACACAGCATTATCTAGCCCCAAGCTAAGCAGAGCTTGCGTTATGGTTAACTGATATATATTATGATAACTGATATACTTAATACAATACACTACATAGATAGATATTTTTTATTATACATAGAAAACATCCAGAACGCCCTGGACAAATGTCTGCAGATCGTACAAACATTTGTCCCGAGGCGGGAATCGAACCCGCAACCTCCGGCGTCGGAGAAATCATGGTAAATATCCCGTTGTAAATGAATCTAGTTTTTTTGTAGTTATCACTTGGTTGAGTTATGTTTGTGGAAAGACAACGTACCTATAGTGACAGCAAAAAGTCTGAATTCGCAACCACGCAGTAAGCAGTCCGTTTTAAAGCTCTCTTACCTTTTACTATACTGACTCCAAAAAAATTGTGGTAAGGATCTTTTCGCTAAGATAAAAGTACCTACCAATCGTTACAACAAATATACCGAAAGATTAGAATGATTAATTGAATTTGAAGGAAGTAAAGCTATAGCTTTAAACATATTTAAAGCTTTCTTCTCTACAAAAGTGTTTTGGTATGGTTCCCGTATGCTTGTTGCAAATGGTACATTACGTCCCAAAACACTGGTTAGCGCCGGGTTTTAAGATTCTGACATATTGTAGTCTGATAGTCTTTACGTGATTTTGAAGTAGAATGCTCATTTTAATTAATTCAAATACATTAAAAAATAAAACTTTTTAAGCTTTCGCGATTTGTTAACGGGGCGACTAGTCGCCCCGTGACCACGATCGCTGTAACGCGGTAGAAACGTAGGGGAAATAAAACAAAAGGTACGCGATAAATACCCGATATAATCATTAACTACCTTAAAAAATGATAGTTTTGTGGCAAACTGTTTTGGGGTGACATAAAAGTACCATTCGTGACTACAAAGATAATCCTGACTAGACATAAAGCACTTACTACCATTCTCCTTCGTAACCAACTCGGGACAGTCGCACCAAGAGGACCCACCTGCCCAAACATCCTATCCCCATGTGCGTTTAGGAAAACAGCGTTACGTAAGGTTTACGATACTCCAAGGTCAGGGGTTGGCCACGCAGGTCATTGCCCGCACCGCTTTTGTGACTGAATAGGCTGAGGTCAACGGTAGGACGGGCGAAATTTTAAATCACGAACTTTATAAAAATCTTCATCTTGTTGCTAAAAAATCTATAATGTTTTGTAGACGAACTTTTAAAAATATTAAGACGTACATACCTTATTTAACTTAACAATAAGGTAGGTGCCTTCATCTTCGAAAGTAGCTACCCGCCTCTATAAAGTGAAAAAGTGTGCCATATTCCTAACTTTTTCAATTATTTTTTAAATCTAGAGCTCATTAAAAAAAATCGCCTATCCCGTTATCTACTTATACTATTGTTTAAAAATGGATATGCGAAGCCAAACCATGTTGTCTAATGTGAAATGGTAAAATTTGTTAAAATATTATAGATTAATGTTTTGTTATTGCTGTAGGTTACAATTATTTTTGATTAACGCTTAATATTAGACCTACTTAGATATTTATTGTATCCCTTAATTTTAGCCCTACAACTTGGAACTCTGACAAAAAGTAGGTACGCTCTGAAGTTAAATCGGAAATCCTATTTCATGCGCAGTAGGTACTTATTTTTAAAATCCGTGAGTACTTACGTCTTTTTAGGGTTCCGTACCTCAAAAGTAACCCATAAAGGAGCACTTTGTTGTCTGTCTGTCTGTCTGTTTGTCGGTCAACCCCCTTTTCTCAGGAACGCGTAGAGGTTGAGCGCGTGAGTTGAAATTAACATCAAATACTCAAGTCCCTAACCTCTTGGAGCCGTGTTTTATATAAAACTTCGAAGTCAACGCAATCAAAAGTTACAGCCTTTATGTCAAATGTTTTGTTTCCAAGGGAATCTTATCACACAAAACAAAACCTATTGGGTACTTCACGTAGACCTACAATCATGAAATTTGGCAAGGAACAAGATCTAATAGCACAAGTAAAGGAAAAAATCCGAATATTGTAGATTTGTAGTTTCTTCACGAAAAAAATATTTATACACTACGAGGTACCTACTTCCCGTTGACCTAGAATCATGATATTTGGCAAGAAACAAGGTCCGATTATACGGAACCCTCGTTGCGCGAGTCCGACTCGCACTTGACGTTTTATTTATTTATCGTTTGAAAGTCACACGTTTCAGATCTTATTAATAAAATGACTGCTTTTATCCAATAATAAATTATTTTAATAGCTCGATTGAGCAAAATAAGCTATTATTTAGCGCGACTCTACATTTTAAGGGACCTTTTTTTTCTTAAACTTACTTAAAATTATATTGACACTGCAAATTGACAATTCCTTTCGAAAATTCATTATTAACAACTGCACGCCTATTCAAATAGCGGACAGGTAGCTTGCGACGCGTTTTTTGCATGCGCAGGCGCAGTGGGTGGGCGTAGACCGCAATGTTGAGGGAAACATTTATTTATTTATTATCGCTACCGTCACTTGTCTGTAGTCCTAGTAGGTGCCTATTTTATAGCCATTTTATTTATTTTTTTATTGTAATATTTTCATTTGTTTCTTTAAATTTTAAATAGATAGTACCTAGGTATGGTATTTGCTACGGAGTTTATGGTTTATGGTTGGTTAGAATATTTTGTAGCGTTAAAAATTTCAGTAGTTTTTTCTTCTGATAGAATTTATTATGAGAGTCTGCTAGTTTGAATAAGCTCTATCAACTAACTGATAGGTAGGTAAAATAATTAATTTTAGAGGTATAATTAATACTCGTAGATACTTACAAAGATTTTATTTAAAAACTATCGAAAATAGATACTCACCTACTGGTTTGATTATAACTTTGACATTGACTCTACATTTACTCTACATTTTCTAAACAGTTTCTTATCAGTAGTCTGAGACCAACCAACAATCGTCTGTTTTTTGGCCAATTAAAATAAAGTGACGAGACAATCGCCACACGATAGACAAAACAAAGAACCTTCCTCCGGACTTCGGTTCGCAGAATCCAAGCAAAAACAATTGCCGTCCGAGAAACAATGACAATTAAAACGAGCGTAATTAAATCTAGGCGTGGCTTGGCGTTAATGAGGGGCGCACATAGGCGGCAGCGTCCGTAATCAACATTAAAGATTGGCGGGAGATGCGGCCCCCCGCACCCCGCACCTCTCATTACTTATACAAAATACTTAAGACGAGCATCGTCCCGCTCTCCGCGCGCTAATAGCTCGCGCCCACTTGCTATAGCCGTCCCGCTTCGCCCGTTGAGCGTAATTAGGGCTTTGCATCGCCTCGGCTCGCTAGGCGGGCGGCCCCGCCCCCTCCGGCGGGGCGCGGGGGGTGCGCGCACGGGCGGGGGGCGCAGCGGCCGGCCGCGCGCAGTGTGCCAGCGACCGTTGACTGTGCTACGTCGCGCGCGCCGCGCCGACAAACCCGAACGACAACCAACCACCAACAACACAACTTTAGTTCCTCATTAACAGTTACAGTGCGTGTTTTTGGTGCAATAACAAAGTTACTAGTGTTTTGACTGAACTTTTTCAAGTGTTGTTCGAGTTTTACTAAGTTGGATACTGGACAAGTGATTAAAAAGTGACTGCGTGCTATGCCGCAATTACGAGTTTAGCTGCGCTCTGCAGGCGATGCTCACAGGTTAATATTTACATTAAAATTTCGTACCTGATTCTCACTGGGAGCAGATGCTGCATCAGCTCTACCGGGTGCCATTTGAAAATCTTGTTGGAAAATAGCTGTAAACAAGGAAAACAGTTATTTTTTTGAAAAAAATTAGAAATCCTGGTACGGATTGGTAGAGCTTCCTGCAAAAGTCTCTCGCTTAGGTATATTTACTGTTTTTTTTACAGTTTTGTTTTTTATACTGGGAGATGAAATAACTTATATCTCCACCCACAATGTTGTTTTTCAATAGTCTTTGTAACAATGTGAATAGCTTTGTTGTTGAATTTGTTTATTTGTCTTTTGCTTTAGTTTTGAACTGTGTTGTTTCTAAATCTTACATTTTAAAGTTACCAATAAAAATAAATGTCAAACATACAAGATACCAAATCAGAATTTTGGAAGTCTTCAGAAGTCTTAATAATAAAAAACTGCTATACCTCAATGCAAGGTAAATATTGAAATGGTCCGGATTTTTTTTATAATTACCTATTAGACGTTTATTTGACCAATATCACGTGATAGAAAGTGACGACGTGGGCGAGGATGTATCCCTAAGTAAGATCTAGAGTCCCATTCACTACTAGTAATTTGATTAAGTATTACTATTTTAAAACACAAATTATACCACTGTAGTAGCCTAGCTTTTATTAGGAGAAAAGCATATTTACGGAAATAAAATACCATTATTAGGTATACCTACTTAAATAAAACAGAGCTAAACAATTTCTCCGAAAAAGTTAATTTGGAATACAACGGTGTAACTCGGGCGCTATGCTTATTTTTCCTGTAAAGTAAGTACCTATCAAATCATAATAATCTATGGGAAAAACCGTCGTGACGTGATATTGAAACTCCTTTTTTAAAACTAACTAGGTAGAAGGTATTTAGAGTTTTTAGTCTAATTAGATTACACGGTATTATGGGACTACGTAAGTAGGTACCATCTTGATTTTATACTGAATAGATCTTTTCCTCGTCGAGAGCCGTTTTAAAATACTATCTATAGCTTGCAAAAATGTTGTTTCTCAACACAAAGCAGTTTATAACGAATAGTGATTTATATAAATATTTAATTATGTTGTTATTATAGTGGGAGGGAAAATATATAATAGCATAGCAACAATAATAATAAAAATAAACTTACTAATATTAAATGCGGAAAATAATAAACGCAACTTACAGTTATAATTTGGTTGCTACATACCTATTAATTATATTTTATCAATTAGTTATTAGAATAACATAGTTCGGTTTTAGCAACACCTAAATACCAATTTAAAAACAAGTCATTCCTAGTTTAAAATACCTAGTTCGAAATTCAAACAGCGCGCGCGCTTGCATTCCCGCGCGACGGGCGGCCATCTTCCATCCAAACAATTCTCCCGTCAATCCATCGATATTCCAGAACAATTAATCATATCAGATAAGCATCTATCTCGCACTATTGGTATTTAATCTATTATTGCTTACATTATACAAGATCTGATAACTGACAAAATGAGCATAGAACCGACAAAACTTTTGAAAGTTTTGATGATGACGCTTCAACGCAGTCAGAAGTAAGATGTTGATTGGTTATGAATCATAAAAACAGACTTATTGAGGTGACTTCCTACCCTATTGATGATGATAAAGGTATTGTTCTAAGCTGCCAAATAAACATCAGAGAGCTCTTATTAAAATCGTCACAGAATCTATAATTGTTTTTTGATGCCTGCGTAGGCACATAAGGTCGGTGCGAAAAGCTTGACAATAGAGCCACCGAAGACGTTATGGTAATAGACCACTTCCAAACAATATTCATTTATTATTCACTTATTTATGAATAGAAAGTATAGCACCTTGTGGAACGTGCATTCTAATTAATGTGTTCTATTTGATAGCCTATTAGATTACGAATGCTGGGTGGAGTCTGATTTGCAACTAAAATATCTTTGAGATGAGACAATCGTTTATAATTTAATCAGATATTTCCTCAGATGCAGAATAAAAATATACATAGTAATAAATATTTAATAAGAGTAGTAATTATTTGGCACATATCAAATTCCTATTTCAGAAATTGGTATTATAACACAGTTGGAAGTTTTAGTAACACCAAATTTCTAATTAAAAAATCAAGGCATAGGTCTAAGAGGTATTAAATGTTAAAGCGCCTTGAAAAGTGTGTTTTTTCCAATAAGAAACTCGTTAATGTAATCTTAATTTTAAAATACGAATTGTAAACTCCCTTTGAGAATCAGATACATACATACATTTATTTTTATTGTTAGAACCAAGCCAACATTATTTAGCTCTGTTTTTTTAATTATGCTTGGTTTTTGTAGTTTGTTTATACTGATTATAGACTCTTCTACTTTGCTTATGTTCATATAAGTTTTTATATTACAGAACATTATTTTTAAATTAGAGTATATTATACAAAAGAGTTTCCTTACAGTCTTGCTCTACCTTTTTCCTCGAGTTAACAGAACGTATCATGAAATAAAGATGGCGTCTTTGGAAAGTACGCTAATATTATCAAAAGTGCAACTCATTATTTGAAATGTGTTTGAAGCGGTACGTACGAGTACGTATTTAATACTTCAAATTATTATAAGTCAATAAAAGTTATATTTCCACATTATTATAAAATTTATCAAATACCATTAATATCTTGGAAATCTTTTAACAATAAGTAAACCTGCGTTTCCATATTAAAATAAAGAACAGCTTCGACGAAGTTTCAAGATCATTAGCAATTTTAATGTGTTGAAAACATTGTGGTAATAAGGTGAGGTTGATTATCTTTGCTTAAAATCTTCCGGATTGTCTTTGTAGGAAATTTTGCTTCCGATGTTGGTACTTACTTATCACCTTGGTTTATCGGTGTCTGACTTTGCTCTTGGTGCCTATGCCAAAAAGGTTAAGTAGAGTCAGATTTTTTATTGCGTATGGGTCAAAAACCCCGATGTAATGTAACCTTTTGTAACCTGTTTGTTTTTATACAACATGCTATTTATATTTTTTGGCATTATGCAATGCCTTACTTTTGATACCTATCAATATAACTGAGTATTAATTTTCTTCGTAAAAAACAAGGTATAGATTGTTAGGCAAGCGTCGCGGTCGCCTGATACAAAATTGAAATGTCTACGACACACTTAACGTTCAGCGCCATCTAGCGGGAGGTAGATGAACTATAGTTGATAGTTAAGGCAAAGATGCGTCTACACTACGCTTCCTACTTCTACAGAATCAAATTGGATGTCTATTTTCTATACTTACTTGACTCTCATTCATAATTTACGCAATTCTGTAAGTTATTATTATTTGAGAAGGTAGATATTCTTGGAAAAGGTTTTGTGTTTCCTTATTGCCGATCGTATTCAGTTCAATGGCCTTTTTTTAATTTGGACCTCCACAAATCAGATATACCTAACGTGTTAACTAGGGCCGCCGCCGGTCGGATATCTCGCCACGCCAGCCTTAACGACATCATTCGGCGGGGCTTTGTCACCGCTAACGTACCAGCTTTTCTCGAACAGAATGGTCTGTGGTGTGACGATGGCAAGAGGCCCGACGGTATGACACTAGTCTCATGGGAGTTGGGGAGGCCTATTGTGTGGGACGCTACATGCGCCGACACACTTGCGCCTTCCCATCTTCCGAGGACATCCGTGAGGGGTGCAGCGACAGATTTGGCCGAGGATCTCAATAGGCGCAAATATGCAGGTCTTGACAGAGCGTATACATTTGCTCCCCTTAGAGTCGAGACCCTAGGTCCGCGGGGTACCGAGGCTTTTGGGTTTTTTTTTTAAATATCTGAGCATCTGGTCGAAGCGACACGTGACCCGAGAGCTGATGAGTATCTGGCGCAGCGCATCAGCATTGCCATACAGCGGGGCAATGCAACCAGCGTCTTGGGGACGCTTCCGACTGGTATTTAGGTCAGTTGAGCTACCTGTAGATTGTTTTTAAGTCTGCAGTAAGCTCAATTGTTTCAATTCTAAATACTAGTTCTCATTTATTTCTATTATTGATTGTATTTTTTTTGTCAATAGAGATTATTTTGTAACATTTTAATATTCTATAGAATATTTCACACAACATATTTTTTTTGGGTTTTTATTTTAATTTAAAATAAGAAGTTAGAAAAAAAGTACAATCAATAAATAACAACAGTCAAGCGTTTTGAAAATTAGAGTAGCTATAAAAATTCCACTCAGTGTATTATTATGGTTTCTGTTGATTACAGGCATAAAAATTAAATTATTATTTTAATTAATGGCGAAGTCGTTATGGCTTTAATTCGTAGATAACGTCAAAGGCAAGTTACTTTGCGGAATGTTGTTTTTCAATTGCTTTATTTAATTTGCATAGAAATAATAAAACATAAGATTAATTTACTTATCGTTTTCAAAACATGCGAAACAAATTAAAAAATATTTTAATTCAATACAAAGGAATCTTTTATGGAAGAATATAATGATTCCTTATTTGATCTGGGTAGATAATTATGCTAGACCGTTTACTTAATTAGATATCTGCATTATTTTAAACAATAAACGACAATGACAACATAAACATGCCGTAAAATTTACAATTTGGTGTGCTATTCTCAAATGTATTCGTTATTTAAAACGAAAGTCAACAAACATGGCGTCACGTAAATCGATTTTATTATCAACGCTGCATTTAAACTTATAAATTTATTTACACGTAGCAACAGTTGCTGCTCGGTTTTTTGTACAAATATATTATCCAAAAAACGCTGTCAACCGTTACAACGAATAACTGAATGAACACAAAAAAAACGTATTTATATTCCTAACGCTTTGGATAGGCTTATTATCTATTTCGGATGTTGTATTCAAACGATTGCCTACTTTTCGGTTCATATTTTCTTGCTAGCAATTTATCAGTTGAGCGACATAAGTTTTTCGTCAATTCTGTACGTACTTATATGGTTATGATAATTTATTTCCGGTGTTCGAGGCGCGTGCACATAGCACGACAAACTATTACATTCATAGCTTTAGCACGATTTGCATTTGAAATAGTATGGCGCTTACAATGCCTTCGGGTATTGAGGTACTATGTCATATCAAATTTCGTGGTACATTTTTCAGCGGCCCGTGCCGTGGCCTCTTTAGTTGTTGATAATAGCTCGTTTTGTCCCGCACGTGCGTGAATAATGCACGGCGTTCTAGCGGATAGAGCCATTTGGTTTTCGTATCTATAACCCATACATCATCTATGTAAAGCATGTCGTGTAAATAACTCATCCACATGTTGGAGTCTCTCTCCTTGTTGTGGATTAAGTTTGCTCAATATTTTTGTTGTTTTTAGAATAGACCCCAGTGTGACGGCTTACGCACTGAACAAAATCTTAGAATAGAGAATGTTTGAAGGCCCTAACCAATTAGCTACAAGGCTTTTTTCGATATAAAAAATACAGCTGTGAAAGTTGAGCTTTAGTCAAACTTGGCAAAGATACTATCTACTTTTCTTATGCAGAGCAAAACAGACAGATGCTTCTCGCACATACTGTGTCGTGAAACCAAGTATAAAATCTTTACAACTCAATTTGCAACAAAATCAAAGTGCAATATTAATCGGGGTGAGCATTTCTTGGAGTAAACGCGGCGTGGTGGATGCTTTTGTTTTATTGAATAATTGCCAGAGGTGTTTCGGACGAGACTGACTGGTTCTCCAAGGCCAGGCGTCGAACTTACCGGACCATTGTCCCTATTCCGGCGTTCGCGTTCGAGACGCAAACATTTCTGCGGTACTTCAGAATTAGTACCTTTGCAACCGTCGTTTGTTTTAACGCAACTATCATTTGTTTCGAATCTTGGTTTTCAAACGCGTCATCAATTTGTTTTCATCAACGAATACGCATAAAAGCGTAGCGTTGTTGTCGCTAATTAAAATGTTCTTGAGCAACTTTGTACAACGACGAGTTCTGTTATTTATTTGCCGAGATAATTTAAATAAGGTTTCTCGTACTATGTTCTACTTTAACACACTTGACACGCTCTAACGTCGTATTAGGTGGTACCTACCTACATATTACTAAAAATCATCAAACATCTTTTTCATTAAAATTAAAAAGGTACTTGGGTAAGTATCTAATAACGTGCAAGATAACTGTCATTATTTGTCATAATCCCCTCAATATTGCTCTATATCTGCTGATACGGATAACTAACGTAAATAAAAGTAGTTCCGACTACGATTAGCTAGATATCTGGTAAATTAGTAATCAACAGTTTAGTAGAATCTTTGTGACTCAGGATTTAATTTATTCCATTTCACATTAAATCTTTGTGTAGATAATTGGCTACTTAAAGGGAGATGAATCTTTATAATTCATCATAGTTGGATCGATTTATACAATCAAACATTTTGTCGAACTCAAAGAATAGTAGAGTCCATTATAATAAATAAAAATAAAATAAAATGTAAATAGCTATTATTCCCCAAGCGTAAACTACAATTTAACAATAATTGTGTACTTTTAAACCAATGTGTTTTTTGTGATTGATTTACAAATTATATATTTGATTACTAATTATGAAAATAATAAATTCTAAATATGCAGTGTCATTCATTACATTTTTATGGGGCTTATCCATTTCTGGATAAAGGCCTCCTCTATCTTTAGCCAGTTTGCTCTATTTTGAGCTGCTCTTATCCACTGTTTTCCTCCTACCAATAAATTCTTCCAGGGGCGACCCGGTCGATCCGGGTCTCTCTCTCCATCTCGTGACCAGAGGTGATGCAGAACTCTTTCGCAGAGTTTAATTCAATGGTAATAAAAACAATAATTAAGATCAGCTACTATATGGCCTGATGTTATGGAAATGAGAAACACGTAACGTACTCGTTTTTAAACTGGACAATTCACATAGCATCATCTAGCCCCAAGCGAAGCAGAGCTTTTGTTATGAGTACAAGATATCTCATAGCTGAGGTTTTTCCTTAACGTTGAAGATCATTATTTTAAAGAGCTAGTTCCACAGTAAGTAAAGAAAATCTACTATTATAAATTAAAGACCCCAGCTCTTGTCGGTGTCGGTGTAATATTGCCATTTTCTCTATTTTTCTCTCATCAATGCAATGTTTTTACTTTTTATGCGACAAAGAAAATGTATCCTTCTGAAATACTTATTCGACGTTATTTTGTATAGGTACATTGCCAATTCACAAAAGTTCAGCTGCAATATAGCAGAGTCTTGATAATAACCTTTTGCGGTAAACCGTCTACTTAATATTAGTTACAAACTCAGTCTGTTATCTAGAAATAATTAGCGATAACTCCAAAAACGTTATCTCTGTTTGCTATTAAATAATCGATAGATTGCCGGTCATTGCCTATAAGACAGGAAAATGCTTTACTCAGAAACTATGGTATGTTGTGTGACACACCCCTTGAACGGGTAATGAGGCATAATCACACGTTTTCTTCGAAAATATTAGATGGCCTTACCTATAATTTCAAGGTTTACTTTAAAATATCTAAAGCTAAAATGCTAGGCAAACTGAATATAAACTTGATAAGTCTACCTCTTTCTTTTGTTTTCAATTTGTCGTAAATATATTACACGTAAAATCAGCTTTCACATTGAATTTCCCTAATTTTTTACTAGTTTTACTTACTGATTGTAATAACGTGTGATGAAAAAATGTTATAGGCTTTTGAAATGATGTTTTCTCAGGTATGAGAACAAAATCATTTCAAAAGCCTATAACATTTTTCATCAAGGGTGAACTCACAAAGACAAAAGTCAATATCAATGCCATTTCATATTGACTCGATAAAATCACATGAATAATAAAATTGTATCGCCTCGTTCCAATTTTAAATCTGCGCTATAAAATTTCTACCTTCATTTAATATTTAAATCAATAAATGAGGTTTTATAAGACATTTTTGTTAATTAGCATGGCTCATAAAAATACGCGTTAATATACCTTGGGGATTTTGCCAATTAAATTGATCAATATTTATATTTTGCGTGGGTGGATATGTCATTTGATTGAACGCAAACTAGTCGAGCTAGTCACATTTGAAGTCCTGATAGCATCATGATTTATAATCGTGCTGATGCAAAAGCTGGCATAGCGTTTACTTCTTCTTTTTGGTAGGTAGATATTTAGTTATCGATCATACGATTTTACAGTGCTGATAAGCGGCAGAACGTAAAACTAAGTGGCTACAGCAAACCCCATACCATTCATACATTTACAGTATTTCCTGTAATAATTCAATGTATGGTGCTAAATTATCAGCAAACCAGAGGAGCTGTTGCTGCAAAATTTCCTTTCTCTTAATCAGCGATTTAAAAATTTAAATTGAGATCAAATTCTACAGACATTTTGTTCAATTGTCCTGAGATCACTTTATATTATACAATCTCAAAGTGAATCATTTTGCATGCCGAGGTGTCACTTTAATTAAGTTTTTTGTTGCGGCTGTGGAGGACAGTTGCAAGGATCGTTATGAATGTCCCTTTATTGTTGAGTTCAGAAATAGCTGTGATGCAGCAGATCTTGAACCAGTCCTTTTAGTGTGTCATGATGACTGATTACAATTAGTAAGTAGCTTTGGTTAGGTACTTACTTGTTCGTTTTACGTTATTTTCTTCAACCAAATTTTAGATATTTACTGATTTTAATTTTTCTAGATTTGCTATTGTTGAGTATTTGCGAATGACATCATATTAATATTTTTCTTCCATCTTGAAATTATTTGTTAAAATAATTCTAGGATTGAGTTACTATTTTTTCGATACGGTCTACTTTTTCTTTTGAAAAGATTTCCACTTACAGTTTTAAACAAAAAGACGACATTTTATGATCTAAGATGTATTTAAACATGATTTCCAGTTACAGTTTTAAACAAAAAGACGACAATTTATGATCTAAGATGTATTTAAACATTACACTTAATCCAATACAGGTTAACGAGCCCTTACAAAAACACGTAGATAATTAAATAATAAACAAAGATAAAGATGTAAAAAGCCGCTCAAGTACCTACGCACCGCTAATCCTAGTGATTTACAATTAGTTGTAATTACAGTATTAGTTTTAATTATCAATAAATGACGTAGAACGAAGTAGGTCGGTTTACAACCCAGTTTTATACAAGCGACAAATTAATGCTGATTAAATTTTATTGTACTTTAAATTAATGATCGTAAAACACCTTTCCGTTGGAAATTAATTTTATTGCGCAATTCAAAGGTGTCGAAATGTGCCATCATTGATAAAAATATGGAAAATTACAGAGTGCACTTAGCAAGCATCTGTCTGCCCGAGAAATCTTGTCACATAAATACAAACATACGTTTGAAAACAACATGAATATTTAAACGCGTAAAGAGTAACAAATATTATATGATAAGTGCTGTTATGGATATGGCGAAGGAGCACGCTTAGATCTAGTTCAAGATTTTCATGTTCTTCACGAGAAATATAAGATATCTTTATATAAATATGAATACAAAAATTTTAGTAGTGGTACTTGAGAACAAACTTAAAGATGTGAAAGCCTAAATTGGCTGCCTCTGGAAGAAATATGCATCTGTATCCAGATGCATTACGGCAAAATCAGATTGCACAAAAGGTTGCTTGCATCTCTTTAATTATATAAAAAAGTAAAGATGCATACGCACTGTCCTCCGCCACAAGCAAAGGCAGTCCGACAAAATTACCCTCCTCGGTCCCATTGTTCAGGGTTGCCAAAAGCAATAAAAAAATCCTTAAAACAATAGCACCCTGCGGCGTTCACTGCTGCGAAAGATGTTCATGATAATTATTTTAGAAAATATCCCGCCTTAAAACGCTCCTTGAAAACAGGTGTGGTGGCTTTAAAAGTAAAAAGCACTTACGATATAAGTCTTACGTTGCTGTAGCTCCAATTTGATTCGTCTTTGTATCTCTGACCTATGGTTACAATATAACTTAAATATATTGTAATATGTATTTATAGATATAGGGAAGCTGTTGATGGCCAAATCCAAAATTATGAGAAATATAGAGGTCGTGTCAAAGTCCTCCAAGCCACTCTAAGGAATCTAAAACTTAAGAACTAAAATAGCAAAAAATATATTTTATTTTTATAAATTAAACCATGTAATGGTTTAATTTGAGTTATCCAGCATTATTATATTATTATAAAATTATGTTATATATAATTTATAATAAAAAAAATTACGATATTGTACGATATTTCTAACCTAATACAGTATGCCACATTTCCCCATGAAAAAAAGAAAAAGGAGGCATTTACCTACTCATCTGTTGCCAATGTCCAGTAAGTATATCTATAAAAACTATATGTGCTGGCTTCCCGTGTATAGTAGCTTCAAATACTGCGTTTGTTTCATAGGAATAGTATCACACCAGGGCCGCATGGAATTAAATTGTCACCTTTGCTTCGCTGAGTTCGTCGTTGCTAATCGTATTTTAATAACGTTTTCTGTGTCCGCGTAATTATGTATGTCGTCAACACTCCACAATTACCTAAGTTGATTTTTTTGGTAGCGTCGTCATGAATTTATGGTTATTATGCGGCATCATCAACTTTATTCAAAATTTTACTTTATTGTTATGTCATTAGAAAAGATATGCAGATTCTCAATCAGCTGTAGCTTTTGGTAGGTAAGATACTAGCAAAAATTTCTCACCGTAGCCAAATTTCTTAGTCAGTCTCAACGGACACTAGGCCATGTGCACAGGACATAATAATAATACTGCTTTTGTTAAGAATATGGTATAAACATACGAATATTTGAAAAGCCATATCTTTATTACAAACAAAAAACCGGTTTACGACAAAGATGAGTGAGTACCAAGTAGGTAAGTAATTGTCAAAAACGACACAATCACGTCTTGCGGAAAACTAAAAAACTCATCAGATAATATCACGTTAACTATGCTTTCGTCCATAACAACAGTCATTATGAGATGACATTTTATTTCATAAATCTTCCCATGGTTGTTATAGAGCTCAAAAAATTATACTTATCGAAGTATGTAGACCTCACACTATGATAGCGTTTATGATAAGGCTGAACTCGTAAGTCCAAGGAATTATCAACTTAAAGCCAGGGATAGAAAATTGCTTTTTCAACGTATTTTGAAAGCTAATTGATCTGAAATGCTATCTAGGTATTGATTAATTAGTGCTGTCCCGCAGATATTTTGTCGGCAATTAATCTAAATCGGAATAATACGAATTACAAATTGAATTTTATAACCAGTTTCTAAATTCTAAATATGTTTCTGACGCTGCATTCGCTTACATTCAATGCAGATTTATAGCCATTTTAGGTCTAATGTGTGTCTATAGCTGGTTGACCGTAACACTATTATGATAAAGACTTGAAGTTTATATAAAAAGGCGTTTTCTTTACTAAGAACAGGTTACAAGGCAGGAGTTAGGAGTAGCTTTTGTAACAGACAGATGGTGCGGTGGAGGCATCGAAAATATTTATAAATATTCATATTTATCGACATATTTTATCGATACTTATTAAAGACCGGCTACCACCTCGCGTCCGGAGGTGAGAACGATGGCGCCCCCTGCTGCGTTTGTTCAGAGTGAGACGGGAACATACAGAAAGGAATTCAAAATGAAGTTATGGCTTTCGATTCCTTTTTTTCTCATTTAAAAGCTGATTATTTTATTTCTTAGCATTCCTGTGCTTATGTGGTTGAACTTTTAAGTTGTTTATGTTGTACGATCTACCTTTCAATTGACAACAGCAGAGATTACTGCCTAAAATTCACTAACGAGACGAGCAGCGAGTGCGAAGGCTTAAAATTAAAGACATACGAATTGGCTCAACCACGTTTTTGATAGAACACGAATGTCAGCTCTACCTTCATATAAACAAGGATGAAAATAACATCACGACTACGTCTCGTTCACGGCACTTGGTGGACGATAGAAACGCACCTTTGCCGCCATTAGCTCGCGAGTTCGGCAAATATCGAGTTTTGTTTGCAGTCGCAAGGTAAATATCGACAAGTCGTCAGTGAAGTTTGCGTTACGCATCACTAGCAACTGTTTATCGATGCAAGCGCGTGTTCGCGGCTGCTACTGGAAGGGCTGGCCACTTCTTCACACTTGTCGATAAATAAGGGAAGTTATTCATTTGCTTTGTCACTGGTACGTCGTCGTACAAACTCAACGAAACTTTATCACGATTTTTTCCTTCTTACTAGCATGTCATTTAGGTTGATATTTTCCCGCAGGTATAGGTATACTAGTTAAAGTTATTTTAACCTTCTTTATTTCTAATATTTGATTGTAATTTTCTTTGTCTATAAAAATTACGTATCTTGTTCAATCAATCATCACCCCACCAAAACAACTAAATTTTTTTGACATTAAAACCAATTCTAATAATATTTACTCAATATTTACATAAATCTAAAACATTAACATAATTATATCATCCATCGAGTATATAAAGTTCAGTCCAACCTTTTCAACAATTAAACTATTGTTATTAGTTTTACATAAATTCCCAATATGTTTTCCATCAGAGTTAACTATGGTTGTTTTATTCATGAGACGTGGTCCAAAATATACTGCAATAATTTAGATTAGAATAGTTTAAAGTATTATGTCACTAAGATAAAATATTTAAATGAAGTCGTGCTCGTTTATATGAGTTTAATCAATCATAAGTTTCGATTAATTACTTAGATACGCGCCTCTGTGGATTAACCTTCTACACGTGCATCAGGTCGGTAGCATGTTTATCCTTTGTTATACCAAGCATAAATAATTTTTAAAAACTGACGCGATCCCCTTTTGTTTTTCGTATACTGAAGGCCTGGATTTTTAACGACAGGATAATTTAAAAAAGCTAAAATGTAATTTATTTTTAATTTATAATTTACCCTGTGTCGCCGCCAGATCTTAGAATCAGCCGGTATGTGGAATGGCTAGGTGTTTTACAAAACGAAAGCTGATTTGTTGGGAAAGCCTAAAGGCCGAAAGCCTATAGGCATTAAACTGAATGACGCCTTTTAGTACTTCGTCGAGCTATACTACAAACGGACTGATTCTGCGATCTGGTGGCGACACCCTATTATAAAGCAGAATGTCGTCCGCAAGTGTAGAATAGTACCCTATTAGATTGTTAGCAAATAGATGGTTACAGAGATTCTATTGTCCACTTAATAATCAAAAGTTCAAGGTTTCATGGTGATTCATTAATTACTGTGAAAATGCCACCAACGGGCTAGTCAGAGTCGTAGATCTGACGAAAGAAGACACCTAATAAATCATAAAAATATTTCCTTGTGTCTTGTTTTGTTAAGATTGCAAGCTTAAGATTTAACAATTTTTTGACCTATGATGTGTACCTGTCATTGTAGAACACAAAAAAACTTTCCATTATTAATTTTAGCTATGATTATTAGTCTTACTAGCTTCTGCCGGCAGCTTCGGTCGCGCTTTATAGGCCGCCTGTATCCGTTCCCGGGATATCGCTTACTTCTCGACCAAATTTCATTAAATCCGTTAAGTCGTTAAGGCGTTATAGATAACAGACAGGCAGAATTACTACCGCTTTTATAATATTAAAAAGATATGAATTTGGGAAGGCCTAGTACACCTCTACAGCCTATATTGATCCACTGCGTGACCCAGGCCTAACCTGATAAGTGCCTTATTGACTTTTATCTCTTAATCCCCACGCTGGGCATGCGGATTGGGGATCGCAGTTCGATGGTATAATTGTTCTGCAGGAGGCCTAGTACAGCTTAATTAAACTGATCAAAATTTAAAAACTTATCACTTTCATCTTCTGCCTACAAATCATGATTAACAAATCATGTTCATTTAACTTTTTCACATTTTCAATCAATAAATTAGACGTCAACTCATTCACAGAACGAAAAATCAATCCGCCTCTCACTCCTACCATTAAACGTATCATAATTATCGGAATTTGATTAATATTGCCGACGCATAATCACGTAGAAAATTAATTAAAAAGTATTTGATTGAAAGAGTTACCACATCGTTTCAGGATGAAATTACACAAAAAGCCGGCAAACCAGTAAACAGCGGATCTACAGTGTACATCTTGTAAATTTTCTAAATAATGTACTAAAAGTGTAATAGTGTATTCTGAATTTGGAATAGAAGCGAAGCGATAGAATGTTGGTAAAGTTCATAAGAAAGTATATTTCCATACAGTTATACTAAATAGTCTAACCACCTATAAAAATATTATGGTTTCGCACTTTAAACTTAGCTTACTTAACTGCTAACTTTAACTTATTGATTTAAAGTTAGCAGTTAAGTAAGAACTCGAAACCGTTAACTACTGGTTGTTTGTAATATACTCCGTACTCGAAAAGAATGAATGAATGTGTAATGTAATGTCATCATCATCATCATCAGCCTATATTAGTCCACTGCTGGACATAGGCCTCCCCTAATGAGCGCCATAGCGCCCTGTCTTCAGCTTGCCGCATCCAGCATCTGCCTGCAGTCTTTCGCAGATCGTCATCCCACCTGGCCGGAGGGCGTCCTACACTACGTTTGCCAATTAATTAATAATTTTGAATGTAATGTACTCTATCTCATTCTAACAACGCACTGACCACGCAAATCGAGTAAGCACCGAAAAACAAGCGGCTACCTGCTTTCAATCAGCACAGCACTAAACTAAGGTGGACTCAGAATGTGCCAACTAACGGTGAGTGATGTGATGTGCCTTACTACCGGTTTTACACGTCCGGTAATTACGGATACTGTGGAGTCATTTGTCGAAACTGTTGTGTTCTCGGCCTAGAGTTGTTAGATGTTAGTTTTGATTTGAAACCCGTAATTTCTATGAGAAAGATTACTAATTGACATTGATTGTAGGTACCTACGTTCAACCACCGTGATTCTATCTATGGCATCGTCATTAGTTATACTAAATCATAATCCATAATTCTTTATTGCACAAAATTGGTACAAGTAGAACATTTTCCAGGAAAAATAATGGCAAAGGCAGGCTTAACCCTAAAAAGAGTTTTCTTCCAGCAAATCTTATTGGGAGAGAGAGACAGGTTTGTAAAAGTATGGGTACATGAGTGCTTAAACAAAGGATACAAGATTTAATGTTATCCTACTTAATAGACTACTACATAATATAATACAATACATAAAATAGTACTTAACTAATACTATATGTAATTATAAACACATAAATTGCATTCTTGCAGATACACCTAGGTGTGTCAACAATTTAGTAGAGTCTAACAAATGTCTGCCACAGATCGATTCAAACATTATATTACTTGGAACAAAATCATTCGTTTCAAAATCTAAAATCGCAAACTTCTGCTTTGTTTAGCTTTCCATTCCGATAAGATTTCACCAAGCGATTGTCTACCTCAAACGAGGCTAGAGCTTGATTCTAGGGACACGCAATTTGTATGTAAACAACGACAACAATCCATGTCACGCTTTTTGATTCGCTCAAATCGTCATAGCTCCCATTCAATCTACAGGCAATTCATTCACAAGTCAATGTATGGTCAATTTCAAGGCTAGATCGTGTATCTTGTAATACCAATATTACCATTAGGCGTGTATAACCGTCGTCGGTGGCTGCTACCAGTTTTACGCCCGAACTCGGCCATTATTATCGGACGAATTTACGGTGTCGCAACACTTTTTGTTGCCGGATCCGATAATATTTTCCTTCGATGAGTTATTATTCCGGACAAATTGAACTTAAAATCTGTGAAATAAGGATTTGGTGGAGAAGTTGCCCTTTTACAACAGGTGATCAGCTCATGATTGAGTGAATCAAACAGATCAGGTCTTGTTTTGGTAGAGTTGCTCAATGTGAAGTTTAGTTTAATTATCTTAATTTGAATAACTTAATTAGAGCACAAATCAACTAGAAATCGTGAATAACCCAAAAAAGGGTAAGTTACACTTTCGTGACACGTAGGCTGAAGGAAATGAGTCACTGATTTTATACTAATTGCACTTTAGTCATAAGTGTGTAATACTTTCTCGGTAATCCTTTGCTAATGAATAAAAGTTTAATAGAAAAACATTACAAAGATATTGAAAGGAGACGTTACATGTTGTTACGAAAATAAGTACTTACTTGGCAATAAAATATTTGTAGAGATGACATCACTATCATTTGCCTATTAGGTAATTCTTCATTTGTAATTGACTTAGAAACTTAGCAAGCGTATGATGTCGATATTACCTATTGACATACAAGTGTATTATCTCGAAAACAACATACCTGAATATGCCCAAATCACGTGATTTGAAAAATAAACACTGTCAAAAATCATGTAATACTTATGTTGAATGTATTCGACGATAAAGACCTAAAAATGTACCTACGGTTGTAAATGTGATTTAAAATGTTAGCCACCTGCATATTTGGCCGATCAATAAAGATACAGTACAAGTCGTTAACCTATTAAACAAAAAGGTGTACGTTTATAAGGCAAGCCATGCACGGCCATAAACCATGTCCACGTGTGCTTGGAATAATTACACCTCGGATGCCGGTTAGGTACCTGAGTGGTTTTGACGAGACTGAATCACGACCGCTGACGCAACCGCCACTACTAAGAGCAAAACACACGAGAGCACAGCAAAAACTGTCTCCGAAACAACTGCTACAAGTGTACGTTCTAATGCGAACAAAACCCAGTAGCCCGCCTTTTGAGTTAGCACCTCAGCGCTCATCCATTTTAACATATAAATTCGACCAACGGAAGTATCACGCAGCGATAAATTATTTACGACCTTTATAAACACTTAAAATACCAAAAAGCATTTCCATTCATAAGTCGGAGTCACCGAAACGAAGTCGACGCACGAGCGATGCTCATAAAACCTGTTTAGATTTTGATATTTTTATTAACGATCGAATGCATGGAACGCCGAAATTGAGGGTCTCAAAACTTCCATATATTATGGCTTTAACACAAATTATACAAGTTTAAAGCCACAACATAGAACGCGTGGGTGTCTTAATGTTGAAATGTGTCATCTGTAATTATACGATCTAGGGAATTTTAATGTGTTTCAAATGTCGTCTTCTTTATTACAATAGGAGATTTACTAAACTGGATCTATCTGATCCATTGTCATAATATACTCAGTTTAATGTGAATAATAAAGCTTGGAATGCGATCAATCTCAGCTCAGCCTGACATGGACGGTAGAAAATTCGAAACACAATGCTCCGAATTATGTAGCGTCATTATTTAGACAATTAGTTATGTGACGATACGCTCCACTGAATGTACGGGAACTGTAATTACTGCAGTCCATTCACTTTACATCATTACCGAGATTTCTATGTCTTCTTTTACCATAGCAGTGTCATCACAGAGTGTGGCGTAAATAATTTCATCTTCCCGTCGTTCATTAGGGACACATTGTCTCTTCAGTACCTTCTAAATTTTATTACAATAATTTAGTGAAATTGCGTCATAACGAGACGAATTAGGCAGACGGAGATTTCACCATTATGAAAGAAACTTTTGCTGCCAAACTTGTTTGTAGTCCTTGGTAACAAATATGTGCTAAAATATCGGTGCGTAAGATTACCTCTCACAAGCATCTCGCACCATTAGTACTCACTAGGGATTGCAATCCAGCGGCGTTTTCAATCCAGCTGGATTCTTGCTGGATTGACCTGAATCCAGCTGGATCCAGCGCGGATCCAGCAAAATGTGGAACGAAAATAAAAAGACAACATTTTTAAGACTTTTTTCATTAATTTGGACTTCTTACGATAATCTATGAAATCTTTCACTCATTTGGTGATATCTTATATCAACTTGCTTTGGTTTCTTAATCATTTGAGATCAAAAGAATCAACTTAAAATTAAATCACAAACATTATAACCTCATATAACATTTAAGATAATGTTTCTAAGTAAGCAATATCTTATTACGTTTATGTTTAATGATAGGATGGCTAATCAGTAGCAATCAGTCTTACAAATTCTTTTAAAATTAACTATAAAAAAGGACCGTAATAATAATACTATTTTAATCAAAAGAAGCTCTGATGACTGACTATTTCTTTTTTTGAATTCTCTGAAAGTAAGACCTTAGAAAACAAATTTTAACTACAGTCTTATCTCCCAACCTGCTTCGCACAGAACTGCACATGTAGCCGGCTGCTGAGAATGCCTTTTCGGCCTCTACACTGGTCGGTTTTAGAGTAATTAAATACTCATAAACCATAGATAAATGTTCACCTCGCACTCCTTCGGTCTCATAAACGCTCATTTCTTTTTTCAGGACCTTTTCGTAATCTAATTGACCACTTGGCTTTTGTTTATTAAAGTTCTTCTTCTCTCTTTTAAGTTCCATCTCAAGCTCTTGCTTTATAGTCATTTCCACGGGTTCTGCGTCATCATCGAGACCATCCTCTTCTAACTCTATGATATCTTCTTGCACTGGCTCTACAATGTGTTACCAATTATTGGTAACACTATAGAGTAAAACTCGCTGCTGTCTCAGGGTAACACATTGTAGAGCCGAACGTTTCGTATGTTACCAATAATTGGTATACTCGTATTATGGTGACAGAACGGCAACGCCGCGTCGCCCCGTTTGGAAATGGCGGCAACTCAAAACTAAACAATAGAAATTGATACGTTTGCGGATCCGCATCGCTGGATCCAGCATCTTTAAAAAGGCGCTGGATCCAGCTGGATTGCTGTATGCTGGATCCAGCAACTGCAATCCCTAGTACTCACTTATGTAACAACAATATCCACAAGTGATACGCTAATCATGCATCTATCGAAACGTTAACGCCTCAAATTCCTAGCACAAACACGAGATAGAGAATTTATTGGTACGGGGAATCAATAGGACAATCCGCTTTCGGACTTCAAGGGAACCATCTACTCGCTACATCGACAGGTAGATTAATTAACTTCTTACGACCAAACGTACCTCTTCCATTTAAGTCTCGAACGAAGTACCAACTTTAATTAGTAGTTTTCCATTTACCGGACACCTGGTAAAAGCCATTTGACTTATTAGATGACTGTCGCATTACTTCTGAAGATTGACGAAGATAAACCTTAAGATGTTCAAATAAAGCTCATATTGGGAGTCGTAGCTCTAAGTATTTTATCATGAGTTTTCAGCGCAACGTGATTGGTCGGCGTGTGTTAACGCAACGATCACGAATGGTACATTTTCAAATAGTTGTAGCTTTAATTTGATAGTCTTTACGTCGTCACTGACTTGTAAATTGGCTTTTATTATTTGTCTTTGAATGTTCATGCTAATTTATTTTTAAGGTTTAACGGTTTCATCATCATGTTTAAATATCACGATTGTTAGTTGGTGCTTCGTGTGTTACTAATATTTCAATATCCTAATACTTCTTACTGAGACAAATTTTATGAATAACAATTTTATTAATGTTTCGATCCTACCTATACTACAATCAATAACATCTATGTTCAAAAGCCGAGTCTGCGGCATTGAAATCAGAATACGTGTCCAGGACGTCTATAGAAGACCATCGTTCATATTTGACATCTCCACACATGGACATAATGTCATCCATTTAGCGACCCCTTGCACTATTACTGTGAGGTTTTCGTTCGAGCAAGTCATTAATGTAAAATCAAATCAATCATTTTAAACGTGTCCGATTCTTTTGTAGTTTCAATATCTGCGTCGGCCATTTAAACAAACAATTAGCGACTTTCTACAAATTGTAATGAATTTTCCTGCAGACGAATATCAACAGCTTGTGCATTATTTATCTCTCACTTTACTACAAGCTGTTGATATTATCGATTCGTCATCTCTACAGACACTACAGAGCAAATGGTCGAGGTGACGAATCGATATGCATATTCTTTGGTATATGATAAGAAATTTTCTTTCTCACTTTGACTACTAATAAGCCTTCGTCATCTCTCGTTTGACCTTGCTGTTTCCTTCAGAAAGTTCGTTTAACTGAACCTAGTTTTGCAAACAGTCTCTGTACAGATGTCTAATTTTAAATGGCACCGTTTTGGTGTCACCATAATGCTGATAATTAAATTTTGTGAAAAGGCCCGCCTAATAAGTGTGACACGAAACAATTTTGTCGCAACGCTCAAGCAATTAGCATTAGAATGTGTTAATGATACAAATTTGAAATTTCGAGAGATTTTAACATTGCCATTTAGGCGTTGTCTAATAAGGCACTTGACACAAATGATATAATGAACGGAAAGCATACTACTTTATTGAATACAAGATTTCAGTATATTATAGAAAATGTTTCAGAAAAAGAATTGCCATTTAGGCGTTGTCTAATAAGGCACTTGACACAAATGATATAATGAACAGAAAGCATACTACTATATCGAATACAAGATTTCAGTATATTATAGAAAATGTTTCAGAAAAAGAATAATAGAAATCGTGACGTCCAAAAAATATTGAATTGCAGTTTTGAAACATGTTTTATTTTGTGTCTGTCTCCGGAAAAGGCACCAAAGTGTTGAGAAAGAATTTCAACAATATTTGTTGTTAGCTGTTGCCAAAGTTCCTAAGCAGTTTCCTTGTTAAAAATTCTTGTCGTGATACCATTTAATTGAGAAGTTACGAAGCTCTACGTGACAGTATAGCGGATTACATAGGGCTGAGTTATGTCGCGACAAAAAACGTTCTCATTTAGTTTCACCGATGCCAACAAAACGTGAAAGGCAATTTCATGCATTTTCTGTTTAACACGCTTTTAAAGCACTTTGCCCTTCCCATTGTTATTATTTTTAAACAAGTCCAAACTTACTGGTCATGTCCATTTGATGGCGTCCATCGTTCCTTCGACATCAATTTGAAAATAATTCCCAACCAATGATTAGAGTGGATTTGGACAGATGCTGCATTCAATAGCCACTGCGATTATGAAATATTCCCAATTAGTTCCAAATGCGGTAGACTATACACATGCGACATTATCGCTATTTTGGTTTATTGTTCACCGAAAATATGAACCCACACAATTTGGGGAATTTGTTATAATCCGCGCCGTCTCTATTGTTATGCATTGTCGGAGTGGATTCTAGGGGAGACTAGCGGTGTTCGGGGAATATAATTCGTGATTCAAAATGTGATTGATCTCGGAATTGCTGTTATTCAGTATATGAGATTCCGTGCACACGTGAACCACCTCTTGCGGTTATTAAAAGGTATCGTGAATATATTAAGGCGTAGTCATAAGGTACAGGTGGAAGCCCCCGGGGCGAGGAGTGGGATGGGAGTCGCGACGGCCGCGTCGCATCGTAGTCGTGCCGAACCGGAGTGGGTTATTAATAATCTGCATTCACGGGTCGCACGAGCGAGCGCCGAGCGACCGGCCCGCGACGACATTCCATACCATTGTACCCGGCGACCCGCTCCGCCCGCGACACTTTTGTCTATTCACACCGATAAATCACCGCAACCTCCACAATACGGCCTTTACTAACGAACATCGATTAATTAGTGCAACACTACAGATAAGATAGTCGGGAAAGCGATCGCTTTCAATTTCCTCTCGAGGGGCACTTGGCGTAAAGTGCGCGTTAAGTGCGGACAATCGAAGATAAAACGTGCGAGACGAGACTCCCTTAATCCGGTGATCGAAGATTGCGAGAAAACGGTTTGTCGTGGGGTTGCTTGCTCTCTCGCTCCCATTGTCTGCGTGTCTTTAATTTGATTGCCCACACACGGCACGCGCTGACGTAGGCGACCGCCCGATGCGGTTCCCTAATTAAACCTATAAGATGCTAATGGGTCTCGTTCGTTGCAAGGTCAAACGGGACGGGCTCAGAACGACACCAACTTTATGAGCAATCTACATAAACATGTACTCTTTACAAGAGGGCCATACGCATCTTGTTTAGATGCGATCAATATTGAACTTGGTCGTATCAAGCAAATGTTTTTCCATTTTATTGAATTACCCGTTCCGTTCGGTCTCGCCACACGCGATGGTCTGCCCAGACGCAATGTCATAGTATCTCTGTTTTAAATTGATTGTAATGTGAATGAGTTGTGAGTGGTTGTGATTCGAGTTGCGTCTCCTGGTTTCATTACGTTTACATGGTCATTCCTCTTTGACCTTACGCTCGGTACAGCATGTTTGATTATGTTTTCTTGTGATATTAAGAACATTATAAAGGTATTAGCAAGAACAGCCTCGGGGCTCGTACTATCTATGGCATCGGCCCGGTTAATATGCTTATTAAATTATCTCGATGGCAAAAACAGACTGGTTCGTTTAGCTTTAGGGAGTAATTAGCAGAATGAGTCTTATCAGGGATCTAATCAATGCGTATAATTACTGGGTATGGTTCGGACCACACTTGCTCGCTCGCTCGTTCCCTTTTAGGGCAGTTGCTTTGTACGATTAAGGTAAAATATTGAGCCTGTTTGAAATAAATAGTATAGCTTGTTATATTCTGCAACAAAATAATATAACATCTGCCAATCGAAAAATCATTCGTTCATAGGCCTCTGCATTGATGAACAAAACGATAGTACTATTGTAGCTAATACGATTGTTACAGTTGAATAGTAATTGGAATTAGGGTCAAATCTTATTGATTAGCGAACAAAAATTTGTGAACATGGGACCGGCATTGCCCACACCCGTAACGGCCGAACTTTGCATATGAATGTACTACTTAATTTCGACATGCATCATTTCGTTTAATTGCATTTCCTGAACTAATTTTGTGTCTATTCTAGAACCTATAACTGTTCATTTATTTATAATCAAACGAACATGTCACACGTCAATTAATGTTGGGAGAGAGAAATAACTGACGTAAAAACGGCCTCAATTATGCAATAAAATAATGCCGAAGGTTCGCCATATACGACAATCGAACTCGGGTCTCGCTACCAAAAGTAGCGCAGCGATTTTTTGTCGCCAGCAACTCAACTCTATTGAATCGATTTGTTTGTTTTGTATCGATACGTCATAATTAAAATGTGGGTAAGACAATGTGAACTCGGTTGTACCTTAATAAGAGATCGAGCGATAACCTAGTACAAGTTAGCATGGATCCCATAATTAATAATCCTCTAGACGTGACCAAACGGGGCAAGATATAGGCCAGGTCAGATAGATTCCTAACATGGACAGGGGGACCTAGTTAAACCTTAATCAACAATACTCTCGATTCATCAGCGATTATCCAACAAACTAATACGGTACATGAAATAAATGTAGGTAATCCATATTGATTTGTACGCCTCGCACATTGTGTCCTCAGATGAATAGAACCACCGGTCCTAGAATCTGTTCAAAAGTGTTAAATCGGTTAGTATAATGATGATGGATGCCATTCCGACCAAACGGCCCGCAGCGGGGGTGTTTTACCCCACTATACAAATAAAGTATTTTTATTATTAACTATTTTCCCTCCTTCTCTTCCCGTTGAAACTAACGATCGCATCATCTCTGTCGCACTGTTTAATCGAAATCATATTTCTGTTTTGTCATTATGGTATCACGTTTAGAGTTCCTCTCTTTTGTTCAGGATTTCGAGTCGTCGGTTTCTTGTTTCCAATGCAGCATTGATTCTTTTTTTTTAATCAGTCGCAGCGGCAAAGAAATCCGAAACGAAAAGATTTTAACTTTTTGGTTATTTATGTAACATTTATGATCCATTCATTTATTATTAAGCGAGTTGGTATTTATTTAAAAGACTTTGAATTGGAACTGAACTATTTATTCTTTCTTTGCAGGTAATGCAGCACATATCGCCATCTGTCGACCAGTAGCGGAGTATGCAGCTCACTGATTTTTTTCCGTGACTGCTTCCTATGAATGAAGGTACCATAAAAAGGTGCAACCTTGTCAAATTTGAACAATATTGTTTAAATTTTAAGACAGACACATGAGTTTCGTTCATCATCACGAGCTTACCTGGGGGCGCACAAAAAACACCGCAGGTAGCCCATTTGTTTGTTATTAATTCTCGCGTCGATTCTCTTTTTTTATTCGTCCGACCACTCTAATACTGTGAGAATATTAATTATAATTATAAACGAGCCTCGTCGCGTTCGTTTTAACGTCCTCTGGATCCCAGTTTTTGGTTTCCAAATTTAAATCCGATCATTTATCATGCGACAATGTCGAGTTTATCTTGATTTTATATTTTTATTTATTGTTTTCTTTTGAATTTGAATTGTACTACATGATTTAAAGCTTTTGGTCCTTTTTGTAATCTTATCGTAATTAATAATGCTTCCATTAATGTGTAAAGATTGGGTCCACTGTAGATTAAAAGTGAAGCTCAGATTTATTGACAAAATCGCGTTAGCTTCTTTGAGGTCTCTTAAGTCTTGGTAATGGGTTTGTACGTTGTGATTGTCGACTGTTAATTTAAAGTATTCCGCCATGTTACCGAGTCACGGTGAGCGCACCAGTAATGTCGTAGCTTCTTGCAAATTACATAGTCCCTCCCTAGCACGCTTTCTGCACAATCTAACCAACTTAAAGATGATACTTAGCGACTTCGATGACCGACTTAAGAATTACGGTTGGTTATGTACAATCGATCTAATGGTCGAGTATTAATGGGAATGTGTGAAACGTTTTCTTGGATCAGTTTCCATTTATCCAGTACGCCATCATTATCGTAGTCAACCTCCTAGCATGCGCTTACATCGAACCTGGCGATTTCCTTGCTTACGTTGTACTCAATACTTTTCCTAGTTGTAGTTATTAGTTTACTATTTTTTTGGCATATTTGATAGATTTTTCTACATAATAGTCATGTTTGTATCCATGATACTCACATCAACCAACGATTTAGATGAAAATATATAATACTGGAAATTTATACACAACATCATTTTAGCCTCAAAGAAAGCAGATCTTGTGTTAAGCGTATTAGATATATACACACTTGTCAACTGTAATATGTCCTGTGCATCTGGCTAGTCTTCGATGAGACTGCCGCCGTGGTCGATCATCATCATCATCATAAAGATTAATACACAAAAATACTATACACCAAATAATTTTCACTTTTCTTAATAATAATCTCTGCTTTTTTTCTTAAATATTACAAAACCGATCAACTAATCTCCCTATTGCTTAAGCTCTTTAAATTTGGATATTGGCAACCAGTCAACGGTACCTAAATAGTTTCATGTATCATAAAATACTCTGAATTTAGGTCAAACCCTAGGTGTCGAGTATCGCAGTAATGCAATCGTGCCTTATGCTGGTACGATAGAGCCCTCATGCGGTTACATTTCACCGCAACGACATTTTACTGTCTCCACATACATATACTAATTTCGTTTCGAGTCTGATCTGAGACCACACAGCCCACGCCAACTTTCATGATTCGAAACTTTGATGATGATTCGTAGATAACCAGCTTACATCCGTAATGAACTTTCATGAAGAAAATTACAATTAAATATTTGATAAATTGATATGATATTACCTACAATCGGTTCAATTCTTAGACTATCATCATCATTCGTTCTTGTTGTTATCCATCAGATAAGACTGACATTATTATTTACATCACCTTGATTTACCTTTTCTAGACCTTTAACCTTTTCGTTATGCAAATGTTCAATCGTGACAAATTGTAATCAAAATCTTTTGTAATCCTTGACATATGATCTGTTTTAAACGATTGTTTTTATTCCGACATTTAGAAAGTTCAAATTGCAATCTGAAATCATAAAGTTATGGGGTAGAAGAGGTGCGGTAAGAGGTCACCATTAGCTCCTTGGCTAATATATCACGATTCGAGCATTAGTTGTTCTATCGCCCCACATTAGAAGCGATTGTCAGTGGAAAGCACCCATTGTGGCGGGTGAAATGTGTTTTCTTTTGCGTGGGAATGAAGCAATTATGTCCGGTCGTAAAGTTGCCAAAAATCATGCAATTGGAATCTACACGCAATTGCATAAGGTTGGTACTCTTAAATTCAAATGTCAACTCTTGGTTTGAGTCCCTCTTTAAAAGACACTCGAGTCTTGAAGTGAAAAAGAGAGAAAGGAAAATGTAAACGCTCTTTACTCCAAGTCGTATCCAAAGAAATGCGCTGACAAAACGCAAAAGCACTACGTATGAGTATTCCCGTTCCTATGATCTGTGAAACCAAGGAAAACGCTCCAAGTGGAGTAAAATAAATAAAAGATGTCGGGTGGAGCTCGCGATACTTCTCAAATTGAATATTAGATTGGAATTACGCGCTCGGGCGGCTCTCTCCTCCGCCTTTTGTTACGCGAATGATACATAAAGCGCGCGCGCATACAAACACAGCAATAAGAATTTTAAATTAGCATTCTTTTTGTGCTCCACGCCACCCTAGCCTACCCTAACTTCCTGCACCCCACCGTCTTAATAATATGGAGAAATTGAGTTGTTATACACCCTTTTTGGAGGAGGCGCGGGTGCAACGGCACACCTCACAGAGAAGCCTTTTTGTAATTGAATTTAGATATTCTTTTCCCGGATATAACGACGGGGAGGTTGCTAGTTCACTGAACGGAAGACATGTAAGTTTATATGAAATTCTCGGGTCGTGAATGTCGTGATATTTCCCATTAGAGATTCCTGCTTTTGAACAGATTGTACCAAAAATAGGTTCTATTAATTCGATCAGCCTTCCGAGAAGCAGCGATGGCATGATGCTGGTATGTAATTACTGAAGGCTATTAACATCGTCCGTGTACAAACATGGCGGCTGATTGTGGGTTTCGTTTTAATTGCGCACACGCATCGCGATACAGAGTTAGAGCTCTCACACTGTTTCGTCGATGATGAATTGGGAATCGTGAGAACTTTGATTGTGTATTGATTTTGAAGATTCATGAACACACCAGCAATTAATAAAATTACGGGCAAAGTAACTCAGACCACCTTCCGTTCTACCGTTGTTAGTACCCGTCTGTCTGCCTGACGTGATTAAGGATAAAACCACAAAGCACCACAGTCTTTACTCAACCTACTTGTACGAAATACCTGAACGTTCAAATCATAAAAACAAACTCATCACTCGTAAAAGATTCCACTAAAAAGGAAAATAAAAAGCCGAAAATGTAAGTCGTTGACAGCGCAACAACCAGTGAACTCAGTAATTATCCATTCAAATTTCGGTCTGTCAACGTTTTCGTTAAAATTCCCACAATTGTATGTCACCCGGTTCCCATCTCGGGGCATTAAATAATAGTTAAAGTAAGCTAATTTTATAGTCGCCTGTGAACGTAAACTCCCTCTTTCACCATTTTCCTCAGGTAGGTTTAGAATCGTCCATTATGAAGTCAACACATTACGCGACACTACTGAGCCTTAACTTCTTTAGGTTGTGGTGCAAATGTGAGCGGACAGCGATTTGTTTACCATACCAACTATCTGAAAAGAACACACCCTGAGCAAACTGTCAGAGATGTCTCGGTCGTTTTTGCTCCCATCTTTTTTGTTTGACATCAAATCGCTAATCGCTACCAAACTGGCCATAGATACTTTTAAGCTTTTTCCTACGTAATTGTTCCGACATTACGATTCTTTGACTCGTAATTATCGGCAAAGTTGCTGCGCGCTCCTGGCTGAGAAACTTTGTGGCACCACAGTCGTAAAATTTAACCTCCATTTTTATTTCCTTTTGTCTACCGAACTCTGAGGTTTCTTTGTTGGTTTATTACCTCTAAAATTATAAAAAAAATAACCAATCATACAAATTAACGCTAATGACACATTTCTCGAGAATGTTAAGTCGGCGTCACGCTCATCGCGGTGAAATAAGATTAAGACTAATTCGAGGTCTCTCAAATTATAGACGTAGTGCGGCGGATGTCGCCGCTGCGGCCGCGGCGCCGGCGCAGCCGAAACCGCACGTCATTGTTTTTTGTGAAGCTCGAGCCCCGAGGCACCTCCGATCCGATCCGACGCCAGCCGCTAATTAATTATTTCACATGTATCGATCTTTAATTACGGCCCGATGGTACCAGCCCGTTATCTCCCTAATGACACCCGCCGATTTGTCCGATATAATTATCTCCCAAATTACTTGCAGAACAAAACCGAGTAGTGATATTAAAAATATTAACACGGACACGTTACACGGCGTAGGCACTAATAGCAGAAAGCATCGGGATCGAATTAATCTTAATCTCATTCCAAACGTAATCCAGATTTATTTATGACGGAGGAGCGCGTGTGCTATTATACTCGTCTGCGGCAATTTACCTCGGAAATTGTCTTAATCGGCCGCTCAAGGGACTATTTATGTATAATTATTTCCAAATTCGACGCTGCGTTTGATGCCTTTCCGCTCTCTTTGAGTTGGTTCGACAAAAAAGTCATCTGTTGCAACAATTAAGCCCGAGGAAAAAATAGATATAAGTATCGAAGGGTCCGCAATAATTACAGGCGCAAATTGACGGTTCTTAAGAGCCAGATTGGTCGAGTGGCGCCTGCCAGGATACCTGAGACTGCAGGCTTCACGCGATGCCTGACCTCCAGAAAACTTCCTCCCAATTCTCGGTATCAGAATTTTAAACATGATTGCTTTGCCTACCATAACAACGCCTTATTAAGTACCCGTTTCACGTCATAACTAGACATCGGCTACCAGCAATGTCGGATAAAAACCTCACAAGCCCAAGCCTTTACGCCAGCCGATCAAAGGTTCTGCCCACAAAGCGAGCCGGCGGGCACCTAACACAATTAGCTTCGAAAGCAAATAAATCATCAAATCATCCGGTTTATGATCATATTCAAAGATAACTTTAAACTTACATCCAAGCCTTGTATTGTTTAAATTTGATTAAAATGACAAATTAATGAGAAAGTAGAAACTCGTTAATGAAAATAGGTTTCGAGTTTCACACATGAATACTGCTTTGTAATTACACAAAGGTTTACAAATTTGCGTTGTCACCTTAACGTGTGAAATTAGAGAGCTGTTTTAATTAATGACTTTTATAACGAATACAATATGCGTCAGTACTTCTTTAATTAACTGGTTAGACTATCAAATTCTTCCAGGATGTGACGAAGCTTTTAATAGGATTCTCGAAATTTTGTCATTCGTCGTCTTCTTTGATAATAATTGTCATCCTTTTCATTATCTCCTCTCAAATGTTATTCTTGTGAGAAAGGCTTCAATCATTTTCCTGTTGGAAGTCTTATTAGCATTCTCGATCTTTAACTTTCTTGCACCATCATCAAATGTTGCGCTTTGCTTCGTGTTGAACATGGCCATTACCAGTAAAACCGACACGAGCAAAAAGAGCCATTCCCATCGGCAGGGTTCAAAACTATTACCATTAATGAAGGTTTAAACTTAAGCCCTAACGGTGGACATTGTCGAGCGCGATCTTTACCATGTAGTAGCAACCTCAACTCTGCCGTTCCCACGTCTAACAAGCCTTCCCATTACAGACATCGTTTTACATACATACCCTCCACTTATTATCAATGTATTAAGTAAATCGCTCTCCGACTTCGCTCAATTTTATTTCCATTAATCGCTTTTCGACATTTTCGGCTCGGTGCCTGACAACGCCGGCTTAATACCTTATTTATTGTAATTCCTCGCGTCGACTTAGTAGATGTTGTTTAATGCGCTTTTACGATGTTTTCGTGAAGAAAGCACTCCCAGGGTAATTATTTAGCAGTGTTTTGCGGTTTCTGCGAGCCTCGGCCGCTAATGAGGGCTCTGGTAATAACCCGCGATTATTAATATGGACGTAATAATGGCATCTTCTGATTATGGCGCATCTTGCACTTCGATGCTCCGTGTTTGTATTGCTGTTTACTGTTCTCGCTCATCGCCATTTCTCATTGCTCCGAGTGACATTTTAATTTCCTCGTTGGGAACAAACGTCGTGATTTCCATTCGCTCTGCTAGAATTGTTTACTGCTCATAATTTTCACTTGTCTAATGAATCTCCAATAAAGTGCCCTCCTTGGGTTTCATGCAACACTGCTGGTAGAATAAGTGGGTTGTCCTGCAAATTTCAAAGTTTCAACTAGTAAATTCTCATTGGAAAGTGATACATGGATCACGAAGTGCTATGGATACGGTAACGAGCGCGCTGATTGCCTTCTCATGGTGTTTGCTTTTGCTAATTTTCGAATTAATAGTCAATCTCCAAGTGATTTAGCTGGTATTATCACTCTCCAATTTCACTGCGTTGAATTGGCTTTCTTTTATGATGAGTGTGATCGAGCTATTGATCATCATAAATTGGACATTGAGTTAAATGTCATTGATTTGTGTAGTCGTCACGAGGGATCCTCATTAATGAATTGAAAATCTCGAATCTTCATTATCTTGTGCTCGATAACTATTGTCGACGATGCGGGCCGCATGCCTGTGTGAGTGTGGTCGTGTGCGTACGCGCAAATTGCGTCAGTGTAAGCGCACACATGCATCATTATTTCCGCCGTACTTTTCTCACGCTCACATGCGTGTTAGTGTGATTTGCTTATGTGTGGTTTGTTTGTATGCGTTATTTTATCGGAAATTAGTTCTGCATCGAGCATTAGGGCATAGTGGAAATTGACAACGTTGATTGTATGGGAACATCTGCACATGCCCACATTAAACATTTACTCTATTTGTACTATCCAGTCCAACACTTCGAAGATATAAATTATAGACACATTGCAATTCGCTTTGTGATTAGAGATTTCTATGCTATCGAACAAGCGCATCATAGATTGCTAGCTATTTATTCCAATTGAAATAAACTGTCTTATTAGTATTATGAATATATTCTATATCTAGGGGCATAAAGAAGCAAATTATAGTATTACCGAACATTCACCTCGTGTATAATTACCTACAGGTCTTTGCGTAATTTCTATACACATTAGCACTGCGAAATGATCTACAAATCACTAGCTCGAGAGAGAAGTATAATTATAAAGGCAATTACATTATTTTTTACTTTGTCACCTGATGTTTCTTAATAATAGGTTTTGTTTTTATCGCATGCAAATATTTTGTAGTCTAGGAACTTTGTCTACATCAAGAACATTATTTAGAAGCTAGGTTACTTTAATTAATGCATTGATTTGTTTTTAGGGTTCCGTACCTCAAAATGAAAAAAGGAACCCTTAAAGGATCACATTGTCGTCCGTCTGTCTGTCTGTCTGTCCGTCTGTCAACCCTCTTTTCTCAGGAACGCTTGGAGGTATCGAGTTGAAATTAACATCAAATACTCAAGTCTATAACCTCTTGAAGCCTATAAGCAATATAAACATAACTTTTAGGTCAACGCAATCAATAGTTACAGCCGTTTAAATGTCCGAATATTTTGAAATTTAATAGGGAATCAAATGCACATAGGTATAACTTATAGGGTACTTCCTGTAGAGCTAGAATCATGATATTTGGCAAGAAGCATGGTCTTACAGCACAAGTAAAGGGAACTATCCGAAAACAGTAAATTTGTAGTGTATTCTTAAAAAAATAAGTTTGAATCTAGCCATGGACCAAAACCTATAAGGTACTTTCTGTTGACCTAGAATCATAAAATTTGGTAAGAAGCAAGGTCTTGTAGTAGAAATAAAGGGAAAAATCCGAAAACCGCAAATTTGTACTTTATTCGTTAAAAAAGTTTTGATTTTTGCTATGGACCAAATTTATAGGGTAAGTACCCTATAAATTTGGTCCATAGCAAAAATTTTTTGTTGTTGACCTAGAATTTTTTACACAGAAACTCATTGACTGAAAGTCATGACTCTACTTACACTATATAGAGCTTCTGCTCGCGGCTTTGCTCGCCCTTTTAAAAGTAGCCTAAGCCCGTTTCTGGGATACCGTCTACCCCTCTGCCAAATTTCATTAAGATCCGTTCAGCCATTTAGAGGTGAAAAGGATATATAGACAGACAGACAGAGTTACTTTCGAATTTATATTATTAGTATTGTTTTTTTGTGTGTTAATTAAGTTCGTAAGAGTTTAGTTACACTGTCACAGGAATTGGTTAAAGTTAATTGTATAAAGTTATCGACATAGCTCAAAAAATTAACACCGCTGGAGTACACGTGTTCTTGAGAGGAGCTGTGACTCGCTAAACGTAGTGTAGGACGCCCTCCAGCCAGGTGGGAGGATGACCTGTGATAGACTGATAGGTAAATGCCGACCGCGACTCGCTAAACGTAGTGTAGGACGCCCTCCAGCCAGGATGACGACCTGCAAAAGACTGCAGGCAGATGCTGGAAGCTGAGCACAGGGCGCTATGGCGTTCATTAAGAGAGGTTTATGTCCAGCTGTAGACTAGTGGAGGTTGATGATGATGATAAATTTGATCGAACTACTATAAACTTTATCAGTTCCAAAACTATGGATAATATTGGTTATAGGTACCTTTTTGTGTGTTTGTACTTTTTAATGTGGTTTTTGCATTATCTTTCAACATCCTGCTCTAATCATTCATTAGTCACAATTTGGTGAATTCCTACATAATTAAACATTTCATATGAAATAAGTACATAATCAAAATGAATAGTTGGGAAGGAAAACAGAAACCTATTGATTGTTTTTAACGCGAAGCTAAATTAAAAACCATATATATTTTAAAATCAAAATTGTAGAGTCCTTTCATATATTATATACTAGCTGCGCCCCGCGGCTTCGCCCCCGTGGAAATTTATGTTTCCAACTTTCTTAATTTTTTCTTTCATAAGAACCTTCTCCTGACAATAACAAACACAACAAAGAAAGAATTAGCGAAATCGGTCCAGGCGTTGTTGAGTTATGCGCTTACCAACACATTTTGCGATTCATTTTTATATTATAGATTATAGGAAAGGACTCTACAATTTTGATTTTAAAATATATATGGTTTTTAATTTAGCTTCGCGTATATACTGCATATCACTAGCTTTTTCTCGCAGCATCGCAAACTTCTTTGATAACTTGATATATGATAACTTTTATCCAAGCCAATGTCAGTTATCGGACGACCTAAGTGGCGCGGCCGGCAAAGGTCCGTCTGCCACGCAAGAGGTTGCGGGATCGATTCTCACACCAGGAATGGAGCCGGTGCTTGTACGATTTGCAGATATTTATACCGGGTCTGGGTGTTTCCTATTTATAAAAAATATTACCTACTTTTTCAGTAAATTATCGTTTAAGAAACTTTAATCTCATAAGAATTACAAAAATTCACTTTCAATGAGAACTTTAGGGCTAGTTAAATTAACTTCTAGATTGTTCGCAACAGTCTGCAGTTAGCTCCATTGTTTCAATTGTGCAATACAATTCATAACTCTTTATACTTATTACACCGCAATTAAATTAAATTCATCATAGACATTAATATAAGAAACATAAAAGTACAACAGGCGGCCTTATCGCTTAGAAGCGATTTCTTCCAGGTAATTGTATTTGTGTTTATATTCATTAATTTTATATTTATTATCTTATGTTATGTATTGTATTATGTAAATCAGTTATCTAGTACCCATAACACAAGCTCTGCCTGCTTAGCTTGGGGCTAGATGATGCTGTGTTGCAGGCAACCCACTGGACAACTCCAGCATTATTTATTAGTAGGATAGTAGGATGGTCGATTGATCGAACTGATCTTAACTCTAGATACTCGCTCTCTATTGGTAGCGCCACAAAATAACTACATATTATAAGCTACTACGTAGTGTCTACATTCTATACTAGAACCAAACCCAAAATATAATATTAGTCAACAAGCCTTTCATACTGAAAGACAGCCAATCAATGTACCCCGCTTGTATTTGCTTGGCTTACATTTAGTTTCTGATGTGAAACTTCGGTGTGTGTTTATTTTGTTTTTATTCGTGTACGAGTTTACTGTATTAAGTTGGTAGAACTTAAGTAGGAAGATACATAGTACCAACTATTTATAATATTAACTATATTGTACCATAGAGACTGAGACTGACGGACAAACCGAATTACGGTTTATGTTAGCTGTAGATAAAATAAGTTAATAATTATGTAACATAAATAAATGAAAAAAAAAACGTGTTACTGAAACAAAACAGGGCATCACATTAACATGGGCTATAATCCTTATACAACTTATTAGAATATTTTATCATTATCAACATAACTTTTCCACTACGGCGTCCATGACAGACTGAGTGTTGCACTCTTATCCCAAATATTTTACAATCTAACAACAAAATTATTTCCAACTCTAAACCTATTTTTTTAGGTTGTCTTTTTAGCATATTTTGCTCTACTTATCGATTTTAGATCTTTCCTATTTTTCAAACTAGACGCCAGAAGGTAATTTTAGATTTTAATGAAAAATCTTGTTTACAAACATATCTTGAAAATGGCTGGAGTGTAGTAGCTATATATTTTAATAGAATTTTCCCAAATTCCTCATCAATTATCTGATCACATGAGAAGTTTTATTACTATCTCACCTGTCAAACCAAACAAATATAAATTTCAGTACCTACTCGTTAGGTATTTGTCGGACAAGTAGGTATTTTGATAACGCTGTTGATAACGCAGATGATGGCTTAATCTCGATTTTAACGAATTTCATTCTCTATCTTTTGTCACCGTTCTGTGGCTGACCAATAGTCATCTTTAATTTAACAACATACAGTATAATTTTCACTGTATATTTTCCGCAGAAAAGTAAAAATTATTTGTTTGTCGAGATCAAAGTCTGTTGGTTGCTTAATTGTATTGGTGTCAGCATTGACAGCTTGTCAAACGGATAAATTGATCACAGTTGTTTGCGCAAATGCTTGATAACGTTTTCTATGTATTTTAATTTGAGCATTTAGATATCACCTATGGGAACAGCGCTATCAGTTTAAACACGGCTTTAATATCTCGAGCACGTCGAAGACGCGTTCATAAAAGTGTTTTATCTGACGTTAATCAAATATTTACCTTCGTTTCCAATATATTACTTACCAAATATAGGGGAATCAACGGTATCTAAGTTTGAAAAACAACGTGGATGACACAAACGGCCGCCCTACCCACTTCCGGTCGTCGGACACAATCCCATTCAATAGTCACCTTCAGCTAACTGGGTTGAAACTGGCCCGTGAGAAATAGGCGATTGATTACGTTTCGAAGCGTTTGCACCCATTTATGTGAGTTCCAATTATTTGATGGTGAATAATATTGAACTGTGTCTACTACCATTGAATAAACTGTTGTTAAATTTATCCTCAACATTTCCGTCACTAAACGTTTCATCTAAGTTTCTAGTTGCCAATTTTAATGTGTTTTTAAATTGTGCGTTTCTTTTGTTGCAGGAGAGCATGTGATGCCGGCCTTTGACGCCCGGCGCCATGCCCACGCCGCTGCAGCCCGGCGGCACCGCTAGCGGCGCGCCTCCGGAGCGCAAGCGGCGCCGCAAGCGCGACGATCCGCAGAGCTCGATCGCAGCGGAGCCCGACGACGACGACGGTGACATGAGTCCCGAAGAGGATCCGCGAAACGCGCCCGCCGCACCGGCGGCGCCCGCACCGGCCCCGTCCTCTGCACCCGCCCCTACCTCACCCCCCGCCGCACCGGACGCCGTCGACCTCACCTCTCGAAGAGACTCACCTCCCCTCTCCTCTGATGTCGAACGCTTCGATGGCAGGATTGTCTACAACCCTGACGGCTCGGCGTACATCATCGAGGACCCTGAAGGATCAGAGGGCGAAACCAGCTTACCGGATCTACCCAAAATAGAACCTGGCTGTATCGTAGATAGCAGAGACAACAATCTTCTAGAGAGGCAGCTCGAATTTCCTCAGATAGCCAGCGCCTTCTACGTCTCAAGAAACCCTTCGTTGTATGGAGCGCTATATGGAAGACTTGCAGCAGAGCGAGCGCGAGCTCGACCGGATGCACCTGTGATGCACAGCTACAGAGTGTTTAGTTTTCGAGGAGGAAAGGATGTTCCAAGGCCGCCCTCGCCACCAGCTGAATGCCCTAGTGTGCCAGTGAAACCGATCCTTATGTGTTTTATTTGCAAGTTGAGTTTTGGTTACGCAAAATCATTTGTAGCGCATGCTCAATCAGACCACAGTTTATCATTACTTGATACTGAAAGAGATGCTTTGGCAAGAGAAAACGCTTCAGCATTCATCCAGTGTGTTGGCAAGGACAAAGAAGCGTTAGTGTCGTTTTTAGAACCAGTGGGTGCTGGAGCACCACGTGTTTCAGTGTCAGGAAGTCCAGCAAATACGTCAGAACTATCAAGTCCGACGATGGACAAAAGACACCACGATATGATGACCCCTGATAAAGAGAATGATTCCTTATTACCTAATGGATCATGTGACGACCGAAGACCAAGCCCAAATCAATGGAGACCACCAAGGTCGATAGCAGAATCATTGATTCCTCAACATTCCTTGATCTCAGTGGCGCATCCTCATACGATAAATGCGTCAGTACAACCCCGGGGAAGTCCGAATTCATCTCCGCCATTCCAAACTGCTCCACCTGCTTTCCTATCTGGGACAACGATAGGAGTATGTCCTGATCATCTTGGTGGACGACCATCTGGCGCAGACTGTCCAAAATGCGAACTCATATTGAACTCTGGACGATTAGGAGGCCCTCTAGCAGGTATGCATAGTAGAAACTCCTGCAAAACTCTGAAGTGTCCAAAATGCAACTGGCATTACAAATACCAAGAGACATTAGAAATCCACATGAAAGAAAAGCACCCTGAAGCCGAAACGAGCTGCATCTACTGCATAGCTGGTCAACCTCATCCCCGGCTGGCTCGCGGTGAAACTTATACTTGTGGATACAAACCATATCGATGTGAAGTGTGTAATTATTCTACTACGACAAAAGGCAACCTAAGTATTCACATGCAATCTGACAAACATCTAAATAATATGCAAGAATTACAAAACGGTGGAAACCCTGGTGAAGGCAGTTTACCTCCTCCTCCTCAACATACTCCTCCAGGTGTACACAAGCCACCACTTCCGCATCATTCTCCCCTTGGACAGAAGCCAAAGCCTACTTTTCGATGCGACGTTTGCAATTATGAGACAAACGTTGCGCGTAATTTGAGGATACATATGACTTCCGAGAAGCATACCCATAACATGCTCGTACTGCAACAAAATGTTAAACACATGCAAACTCTATCAATGTCAGCCTTCCATCATAGACAACAAAGTCAGCAACAGCAACTAGAGAATTTACTACACTTTCATGGAAGTGAAGGTCCTCCACAAAACCCAGAGGCCGCACTTGCTGACATGGCTTACAATCAAGCTTTAATGATCCAACTAATGACTGGAGGACCTGGGCCGTCACCACCAGAATTGGGTGCTCATCTAGACGTTGGACTTAACCCAGATGCAATGGAACCACCACCAGAGCCCGCAGATCCTGAACCAGAAAGGACATTCCATTGCTGTATCTGTAACTGCTTCTCAACTGACTCCTTAGAAGCTCTAGGCCACCACTTAGCTCAAGATCGCACGAAAATCAGAGAACAAGAGATTCTTGCGCTCGTCGCGGGACATTACGTCTGCAAACTTTGCACCTACAAAACAAACCTGAAAGCGAATTTCCAGTTGCATTGTAAAACCGATAAACATCTACAGAGGTTGCAACACGTGAACCACGTAAAAGAAGGAGGTCCACGAAATGAATGGAAATTGAAATTCTGTGGAGGTGTTGGAACTGGAGGCGCCGGAGTCGGTGGAGTTCAAGTGAGATGTTGCGCCTGCGACTATTACACAAACTCAGCACATAAACTGCAGCTCCATGCAGCGGGAGCGAGACACGAGGCAGCAGCTCTCCTCCTAAGACATCTTCGAGACTGCTCGTCAAGGATGCCTCGAGAGCGTCCGAGGGTGTACCGTTGTGCCCTATGTGGTTTCAATGCCCCTCACCGTCTGCCACTCCTACAGCACGTGAGATCCGTAAAGCATCTACAAATGGAGCAAATCCATCAACTGCAGAGACGATCGGAAGGGAAAGACCCAACACCAGATGTTGCTGAGCTCTTCCAAGTGATTCCTCAGCCATCAGAAATGAGCAGTCCGTTTGACCAACAGGACAATGGTAAGTTATCTATTGTTAATGTTAGTTGAAGTATAACAAGTCTCCCGCTAATTAGGTTTGATTTTGCGAGAATTCTAAAAAAGTTTATTCAGTCATGAACAATACAGTGGTAATAGGAAAACTCTTGTTACATTTTACTACCTATTTATTCCGTAACTTCCGCGAAGCTCAATGACTTAAATACAAATTAAACAGAGAAACATTGTTAAAGTATCTTATTCAACCTATCAGTGTAAGAATATCGTGCGAGAAACATTATTGCGCTTGCGCATAGTAAAACTTTTTGAATTATCCGCTAGATGTCGCGCTCTGCAAATTTTTATCACAAAGTGTGGCAACAAAATATAAATTTAACATTTATTGCTCTCGTGCTAAAGATATTTCGTAACATATTTCTATATAGCGTGAAAATTCCATTAAAATTAATTCAACCGAAACCATTACCGTCGTTCGTATCGATAAAGTAATACTGAGTCGACTTATGAATGTGATTTCGAAACGTCACTATCGGTTTCCAATTTAAACCGATTCGTTCCTTAATCAATTTTACTTTGAGTTTTTACCAAGTGAACTTCTTACTGTGGTCCGTGTCAATAAACATACAATTTGTTTCATGTTAATTTGTGTACTTTTTATGATGTGAGGGTTAATCACGTGTTCGGTGCTCGTCATCGAGGCCTTAATTATCGTCCACCGCGTCTCCGTGTTCAATCTAAGAAGCAATCTCCATTTTAAGCGATGAGCATTTAGCGGAGAATTCGTAATCACAATAATGAGATAATTACACACGGACAAAATTTAATTTAAAGCGCGCAACATTAGAACAGGTTTCTTTAATAACGTACGCCTTACACGGTGTCGCCACAGTCTGGTGCCGTCATTGGTTGGAAGCGACTCCGCCCCGCGAGCGAGGGAGACGGAAAGAAGATTTGAATTGAGAACGCGAATTTTCCATAAGTACCGCACACGGGACAATGACTCGCATTACGTATGTGGCGGTCGCGCATTAAGGATGATTGCCCCTTGTGATGAGGCAGCTACATCATCTACAATGTCGCCGGCCGCATCTCCCGACGCATGTTTATTGCCCCGGCGAAATACAATAACTCTCAGAGAAATGTAGTGTCGAAAAAATCCGTTACAGCGATGTCCATTGTACTCATGTTTATGCTTATTACTTGTTTTCACCATACTGAGAGAGTCATTTGAATCAATCAATTTATATGACTCTACTCCCAGCCAGCCTTCAACAACAAATTATTCTGCAGAATTAACATTCACACGCCCTAAAAACACATTACGTTATTAATTTAAGTAAAGGCTGAATTCTCTGTCCGAGTTTTGTCTCTGACCCCTTCAGACTGCTTCATTGGAATAATGCCCATCTTCAACACAATCAAAACCAGAATGAAAACCGGTCTCATATTCAATGAGTCACACAAGCAACACCCCAGCTTATGTTTTTTTCGTCTTGGTTTTACGTATACCTACAGAAATTACTTAGCAACTTTAGTGCCCATGATTACTAGGTATTTATACTTTCCAAATCATGACAACAGTATCGCTACTGGTGTATTGGCTAGTAAGTATAGATTTTCCTTTACAAGTCGATTAAAATTTTAGCTTAATGACAGAATTTCATAGAAAACAACCAAATATCAATCTGATATTATATCTCATCCCACTGTCTTGCATAATGTTGCCTGATAAATCGAACACCTCACCATAGAGACTATGGGTAAGACAGTAAAATATTCAGACCCCATTGTATTCCTGACGCCACATTGTAAAAATCCTGACCTAAATCTCGCAAAACAAAACTTCAACTACACAATACTTACTTTACGACGCTATAACGATGTGGTGTTTCCTTAGAAAAGGCCCTTTGTTCATTGACAAAAACCGTCCGAGATCGCATTTATGCAGACAAGGTCCCTCTACCTGAGGCATTGTTCTATGTTCCTACCAGACTGGGGGTCGGCGATTTAACATCATAAATAATTATATTCACTGGTCAGTCCAGCCAGGCTGAGAATAAGGGTCAGTTGCGCTATGATTATTATTATGTTCTCGGATTTACTTTATCCCTCTCCCCATCATTAGATGTAACGGTTTTAGCTGGTTAAAACTATAGAACGGGTTGCATACAGGGGGTCGACTGGTTTCAGCTCCGCTGGACTGTGAGATAATTTCTACTTTAATTAAGCGCAAAATCTGGCTCCCCTTCGCCGCCGTCTTTTGAGTGTTTTCATACGATTTTGTCAAACCAATCCAGATGGTCTTTGCTCTACTTTCTATTCTTTCCTGAGTACACGTTATCTTTGATGACTGCGTTGTTAGATTAGCTGACCTTTTGTTTGAATATGAGTTTTTTGGAGGCTTCCGACTGGTATTGATATTAATTAGTTGAGATTTGAGTTGAGTTGAGATTAATCTGTAGATTGTTTGCAACAGTCTGCAGTTAGCTCAATTGTAAATACTAGTGATAATTTATTTCAAATTATATGATTGTAATTTTCTTTGTAAATAAAGTTTTCTGTAAATTTTTCGTCAAACTTATGAGTCTGAGCTGAATACAATGAAATGTCTATTGTCCAGACCAACACTCAAAATGCTCATCTAATAAAGTATAATTGTAACGTTAACGAAACTGTGCCGTCTCCCCTCGTTGGTCGTTTATTTCACCTTCCTTATTTGAGCGTAAACAATGCGGCAGCTTCTTTCACACGCTGCCGTGGACTTATCCCTGGTCAAATAATAATTGCACACTCACATATCTTTAGTTTCGTCGTCTCTTTCGCACTTACCTACACATGCGTCAATTCTCCAAACGCATTTGATCTGACGCGAAACGAAATATTCGAAACCTTTTGTAATAATGAACAATGATTGTTTGCTCGTCCTGTATCTTCCTTTGTGTGCAAAATTACAATATACTTGTTACGTTAGCATTAATACATCTGTGAATGTGTGCGTACGGGATGGATAGAGCGATACCTTTGTCTTGCCGGGACGTCGCAAACAAAACGAGTCCTACTAATAATATAAAAGAGCAGAATTTTATTTTTAACTTCAATTCAGAAAAGTAACAAACGTTCGCACCGAGCAATAGTGGGTTTCATTTATAGAAATAATCTTTTTTTGTAGATAAATCTTACGTAGATATAGTGTAGGTAGTCGTTGTGGATTTACGGCATACAGATCAGTATCCATTTGGTTTGCAGATTCCGTAGCGGGAGGTTCGTTTACTTACTGATTTTCGGGTTTCCATTTATTATATTTGCTTACTATTTTGTTTATGTTATATTTTTTTGCCAACAGATACCAAGGAACCAATAGACCAAAAGCCTGAGCTTACCCAAGAACAGAAAATGTTGAGATTTTTGGAACAACATCAACAACAACAACATCAGAACCAAGGGCAGTCTCAGCAGCAAGCACAGAGCGAAGAGGACCGAGAGACGCCTGGACCTCACGCTTGTCCTTACTGCAACTTCAGTTGCACAAGTGAGAGTCGACTTCACGCCCACGTAAATACAATCCACAGTGAAAACACAAGGCATTTTATCTGCCCACTGTGCCAGGACGCATTCAAAGAACGCAATGCTCTTGAGAGGCACGTTATGCAGATACATTCGGTCAACTCTGAAGGGCTTCAGAGGCTGCTTCTACTTGTAGATCAGAGCCATTGGCTCAATGGTGGAGCACAATCTCAGAGTGAATCTCGTCAAGGAGACGAGGACCGTGAAATATCTTCACCTAGATCAGAAGGAAGTTCCGACGGTGATATTGAAAAATGTTCTACCTGTAACCGCACTTTCCGTAACGTTGACGAACTATGCCAACATCAAAATGAATCCGGCCACTTAGAACTGAAACAGACGCCACAAGGGCCTGGCTATTTTTGCTGGAAGAAAGGATGCAACAGGTACTTTGATGCGGCACACGCTCTACAAAACCATTTTAGAGAAGCTCACACCCGCAATTCAATAACAAACATGTCGGTGTCTGAGAAACACGTGTACAAGTATCGCTGCAATCAATGCAGCCTTGCTTTCAAGACGGTAGAGAAACTACAACTACATTCGCAATATCATATCATTCGAGATGCAACAAAATGTGTATTATGCGGAAGGAGTTTCCGCTCCGTTCTGGCTCTTCAAAAACACGTTGAATCATCGCATTCTGAGTTGACTGAAGAAGAGTTAGCTACATTCAAACGCAGCCTGGCGTCTAATCCCTTGCTCCAAGGTAATCATGGCACGGTTCTGGATACGACGACAGCAGAGTTTATGCGCAAAGAAGCTCTGAGGACACCCGATGATGACTTAGCTGATCTGGAAGACAGAGATTCTAGCGCTACAATGGCCGACGAGTCTGGTCATAATGATGCCGAAAATTCTGACGATTCTATCATCTACAAAGATCAACAATTCTTGGAAGATTATCTCAATTCCCAAGCCATGGCAGAGGATTCTTACAATGACCCGAACAGGAAATACAAATGCCATAGATGCAAAGTGGCTTTCACCCGCCAGTCTTATCTTACTGCACATAACAAAACACTTCTACACAGAAAAGGTGAGAAACTAACATACCCAATGGAGAAATATCTTGACCCGAATAGACCATTCAAATGCGATGTTTGCAAAGAGTCATTCACGCAAAAGAATATCTTGCTGGTTCATTACAATAGCGTGAGTCATTTGCATAAACTAAAGCGAGTTATGCAAGAACAACAAAATAATAACAACCCTCCCATCTCGCCCGGAGCGGGATCTGCGCCCTCGAATTTAACTCTCACTCCCAAAAGTACTTCTAGCGAAGAGGACGATCGCAAACGCTACAAATGTAACATTTGCAAAGTGGCCTACACACAGGGTAGTACGCTCGACATTCACATGCGATCAGTGCTCCACCAGACGCGAGCGGGTAAGTTGCAAGAGCTCGCCGCGGCCGGACATGTGGACCTGTCAAGGCCTTTAGTAGAGCAACCGGACAGGAACGACCCCGCGAAAATGTTACAAGACGTTTTGTCGCCAAAAAATACATCCCCTTCGTCAACTAGCAGCGGGGGGCCTCGGTCTTCACCCCCCGCGCGCCCAGGTAGCCCGCGATCCCCGCGCGCAGGTAACGCCTCGTGCGAACGCTGCCACGCGTCATTCCCGACCGGGGAGCTACTCGACGCACATCGTGCGACTTCATGTCCGTTCGGGGATGCGCGGGCGCAGTCGCCACTAGGTGAGGCCGAAGCAGCCGCTCTGGACGAGATGGTCGCCAAGGGCCAACCGCCCAAACGAAACTCACAAATGTATAAACAACTTCTAGAAACCTTCGGCTTCGACCTCGTCATGCAGTACAATGAAAACCAACGGAGGAAAATGCAAGAGGAACGAGAAATGGCGCGAGTACCAACGCCGCCACCGCCTCCGGAAGAAAAGCCCCCTGATAGTGAAAACAAATCAACGTGTCAGCATTGTAACAAGGAGTTCTCTAGTGTGTTTGTGCTTAAAACCCATTGTGAGGAAGTGCATAAAGACAAAGTGCCGCTGGAGTTCCTTGAGCAATTCGCGGAACAATTCAAGTCTGAATATGAGAGGAAGAGTGGCGCTCCTAACTCTCCGCGCGCGGCGTCACCCGCGCCCCAGGGCGACCGGTCACCCTCCCCCCGCGGTGAAGGAAACTACAACGAGAACGGAAACTCTCAAGGCGAGGCTCAGGCTGGAGCCTTGCTTGCCGCTCAAGTGCAAGAGATGCAAGCTGCATTGAACATGATACAGCTTCAGCAACTGGGCCAACTGCACCCGATGGTGGCTCAAATGCTCTCGCTTGGATTACCGCTGGGGTTGAACGTGGGTGCCTTGGCTGCGATGAACCTTCAGCCGCCCTTGGTGCCGCTGATGCTGCCCCCGCCGCCCTTCGATGGCATGCCCTTCGGAAACCACGAGCAGCTCAAACAACAACAGCTGATTCAGCAACAACAGCAGGTTAGTAACCACATAGGTATTATTCTGAGTATTTATTTTAATTTCACTTGTAAACTCATAGCCTCTGATAAAGATACCTTTGGCATGTCAATTATTTTTGAAGAACTCTACAATTTAGTAATAATAGTCACCAACTTTACCTATAGTTAAATCATATTTATGTACTTAACTGATATGCATTTACTACAAAAGAAAGTAATTAAATTAATTCAAATACTTAACGTTTTTCTTTACGATAGGACATTGTTTTATTATTCATATTCTTTTTATTATAATAATTTCGATTTTAGCTATTTTTCTATGATTATTTTCCAATATAAGTCTGACGCCGTTAGAGTTATGATGTGCTCAAGATTCATAATGACATGAGTTAACATAACTATCTATGTATGTGAATTTAAATGTCATATAAATCGACGAAAGTATTCATAATTTAATTAAATAGACGTGCTAAAAATTAATCTATGGAAATTTATACCATTATTAGCATAAAGGTTAAACCCACAAAGTTAAAAGTCAGACGTTGAATGTTTACATAGCTGTAGGTACACGACGCAATGAAGTGATTATTTTTGTCAGTTGGTTATTCGATCACGGGGCAGGATATCTACAAGGCTTCGAAAGATAAGCATGGCGATTGAACGTTAGCTATCTGTTTGCACAAAGCAACAGAGCTCCTATTGTTAAACGTCTAGGGTTGAGCCTTTATTATTACCAACGATCTGTTATTATTCAAACTTACCTGCCTGTATCGACCAGTAATGGTTGAAGATAAATTATCCCTTTTAAAGTTTAACTTCTTTGTTGACTCGTAAAACTCGTTCTTAATTTTATGGATTACTTAGTAAGTATAATCGTTTGTTGCTTAAGTTTTGAGTTTTTAATTTATTTTCTTTGTTTGCAGGCTAATGCTGCTGGACAAAAAAGAGCTCGCACTCGCATTACCGACGATCAACTGAAAATCTTACGGGCTCACTTCGACATCAACAACTCACCAAGCGATGAAGCGATCGCAAAAATGGCTAAACAATCCGGCCTGCCCACAAAGGTAATAAAACATTGGTTCCGTAACACTCTCTTCAAGGAGCGCCAGCGAAACAAAGACTCTCCGTACAACTTCAACAATCCTCCTTCGACGACACTCAACCTTGAGGAGTACGAGAAGACAGGTGAAACCAAAGTAACCCCTTTGGACTCGTCAGCAAGTTCCGATGAAGGTAAACCACCACCTGAAAAAAAAGCAAAAACTGAAGAATCGTACATAATCCATCAACAGGAAGTAAAATCAGAACCTAATGACGAACCAAGTATGGAAGAAAAGTACGTCTCGTATGATGATCGCCATCAAGAGGACAAAAGTTTTATCTTCCCACAGGTGCCGCAGAGCCCTGCTCCTCTTATGAATAACTCAGATTTTCACCACCAAAACATATCAAGGCCTCAGACGCCTACTCATATGTCATTGAACTCTCTGATACAATCTCAACTAGACTCTATACCGGCTACGAGCATACCTCAGCCGCCTCATCCATCGATGCTTCCACCAAAAATGAATACGAATTTCACGTCCCCAAACTCCGTGCCCCCGAACGTCCTACCTTTGACCCCAAATCGCAGCATGAGCCCCGGCAGGGGGCCAGCCGATTTCGGACTTTCCGGGGGCAACTCGAACGGATCCAACAGCTCGGGGTCTTCTGGCAAACGCGCCAACAGAACTAGATTTACTGACTACCAGATAAAAGTTCTGCAAGAGTTTTTTGAGAATAACGCCTATCCCAAGGATGACGATCTTGAATATCTGTCGAAGCTATTAGGTCTCAGCCCTAGAGTAATCGTTGTCTGGTTTCAAAATGCTCGTCAAAAAGCAAGAAAAGTATATGAAAACCAACCTGCTGCGGATCCACCAGCGGGTGCAACAGATGATGCAAATAGATTTCAACGAACGCCTGGTCTAAATTATCAATGCAAAAAGTGCCAACTAGTGTTCCAGAGATACTATGAGTTGATAAGACATCAGAAAACGCATTGCTTCAAAGAAGAAGATGCCAAAAGGTCCGCACAAGCACAGGCAGCTGCAGCTCAAGTAGCTGCTACTCTGAGCAGTGAAGATTCCAACTCTAGTACTGTAGAGCACCATGGACCCCATGTGCCAGTCTCCCCCGCGCCGCCGCGAACACCTACTCCGGCTGCCCCAAACTATCCGGTGTCACCGGCCCCCCCACCTGCTCCTCTTACACCAGTGACACCATTATCTCATCAGCCAAGAGAGGAGAAAGATGGAAATTTCCAATGTGATAAATGCAACCTGGTCTTCCCAAGATTTGATTTATGGCGAGAACATCAACTCGTTCACATTATGAATCCAAACTTATTTCCAACTTATCCACCAGATTCCCCGTTTGGAATCTTACAACAACATGCTCAGTTGCAACAGCTAAATGCACTGGGAAATGAAGAAGCTCGGCATCCTTTAGTCGCAGCGTTGAATCAACAGGTTGCCAAAAGAAAGTTTGATGAATACGAGGAAATCGATACCGGAGAACAGCCGAAAGACAAACGTCTTAGAACAACTATACTACCTGAACAGCTGGACTACCTCTACCAAAAGTACCAGATTGAATCGAATCCATCTCGAAAGATGCTTGAAAATATTGCACGTGAAGTGGGTTTAAAAAAAAGAGTGGTACAGGTTTGGTTTCAAAATACACGAGCACGTGAGAGGAAAGGACAATTCCGCGCACATGCGCAAGTTATAAATAAGAGATGTCCTTTTTGTCCTGCCCTGTTCAAAGTTAAAAGCGCTCTCGAAAGCCATTTGAGTACAAAACACGCTGATCAATGTGCGCGGGGAGAAATCAACGTAGATGCTTTACCAGATGAAGAACTGAGCACAGAATCAACACCAAGCTTCGGCTCCCAACAAAGTGACCGGCAGCAAAATTTTTCCCAAGCGGGGGCTCCCATGTTGCCCCCTATTTTTCCACCATTCCACTCAGACATGGAGAAATTTATCAAGCAGTACAGTGAAGAATCGATGAAACGCTATGTTAGCGAACTGCAAGCGCATGCCACACAACAACAAAACGGCGGCACTAATAACGAACAGTCTGAGAAACGCCCAGAACATGGAAAATCAGAAATCCCTTTAGACCTTAGCAAGCCCGTCGATCTTTCAAGGCCCGGGTCTGACGCAGATGAGCGCTCGGACACTGCTTCCGAAACTATGGAATTTTACGATGATGACGATCCGACATCCCCTGGGCCCGGCCAACTCACTCCGAGGCAGCCTGGTAAACGATACCGAACTCAAATGTCGTCTGTTCAAGTGAAAATCATGAAATCACTGTTCACTGATTACAAAACACCAACGATGGCCGAGTGTGAATCCCTTGGCAGAGAGATCGGCTTGCCAAAACGTGTCGTGCAAGTTTGGTTTCAAAACGCACGTGCCAAAGAGAAGAAAGCCAGACTAGCAGCTGGCTTGTCGGAGGTGTCGGACGCGCCACCGCCGGAGGAGTGTCGTGTGTGTGACTTCAAGTACAGTCACAAGTACTCGGTGCAAGATCATGTGTTTACCCGCGGGCACATCGCCACGGTGCGCGCGCGGATCGAGACCGGCAGCGGTGGCATCGTCGGCGCCACCACCATCGGTGCTGACGACAGCACGCTCGCCCTTATGCAGATGGCTGCTCGCCTCGAGAGTGGCATCGCCGGGGAACTTCACAACGCCTTCCTGCGGCCGCAGCTCGCCGGCAATGGTGAGTGCACCACTTGAGCACGATCCACTCGCTAGAGCTCAAAAGCTCTACGTGATTTTGGATCTCTGTAGAACCTCGCAGCGGCAAGCTTCGCTCGAACGTTTTTTTGTAACGTTATATCATCATCCTTTGCGTCGATTCCTGACGATTTAGGCAATTAAATGTTTTGAATAATGGTGAACATTTAGGTTCGATCGAAGCTTTATTTAGTGCCGTAACGGTCGTTGCTAATTTCCTACTAGTGAGTCGTCTTGTAGGTATGTAAATATTTAGTTGTAGCTAAATAGCTCTACCTTTACGTTGTGTTGGTATTTCAATACTGGGACGAAGTATGCACTAAATCGCTTGTCTGATACAAACGTAATAGAAGCACGTACAAAACCGATTCAATCTTTGAAATTATTTTGTAATTCAAATAATTACTAAGTACTTTATAGCTCGAAGCGTGGCAGTACGGGCAGAACTGTTATATTATTTTGAAATCTTTAAATAATTGCATTATTTTGGATAAGTTTAGAATTATTGTCTTTCTGGGATTCGCAGACGATGATTTTTTTTGTGAGGAAAGACTGTGATATTTGATCTTAGCACAGCTGTGTTGGATTATCCCCGGGCATGGGGCACGAGACATAGTGTCATCGAAGGCTTAGAGGCGTGCCGCCAGTGGGCCGGTGGGCGGCCGCTTTAACCCGCCACTATTCAAATGCAAACGAAACTTAACAATGGTAGGAGTTAGGACGCGTGAAGGACGTCGCATATCTAATGGGACCGATCAGGCATGCATTTTGCTCCACATGAATAATCAATTATTTAAATGATGCCAATCAAAAATACTTTCTCGAATGCTGTATCCATTGTTTCTAGAACATCACCGTTAGTTTTCGAACCGTTGAAAACCAACACAACGTAAATATAGACTAGTAATCTGTTGCATAATATTATTTTCTTAGTTGTTCATATTTAAAACTCCTATTAGGTATTAGGTCTTGTCGATTGTTGTAGGATTGTAATGAAAACCAAATTATATATTTTAGAGAATTTAATTGTTTTAGTTATATTGTAAAGTCATAGCGAAGCCTGAAGTCTATCTAACTATTTAATAAGGTGCCTTGTAGGATCCAAGTAGGTTTTGTAAATTATTCTTGAGCTCCACTGTACATAGTTAAACATTTAAAAGTATACTATTAGTTATACCTAGTGTGATAGTGCATTGTAAAATTATCTTCCTTCCGCTGTTCGTAATGTGAATTTGCATAGTTCGTATCTATAGATAGATCTAAATAAATATATTGTTTGTTTCGTAGAGGCATCATAAGAATTTGTGATATAACTGTATCTAATTAGTATATTCGTATTTCGCAAGGGCCTCGACGGCACGAGTGCTAAAGTACAAAAATATATACAGACATAACATTAGAGTTTGTCGAATTTTACATAATAATGAGGTCTCTGTCGTGTGGGGTCTCAAACGGCTGCAGTTTTTGCTATTCTTTATAGAATTTACATAAGAGTGGTTTGGAATTGGGGAGTTAGGCGATATGCAAATATTTTCTCTAAATTTGAATTTGAGTAAGGCTATATATACAGGTAGCTCGTGGTACGTCCCGGCGGCAAGCGCACGCGCCGCGGGTGATGCCATTGTACTCGCGTTATTATGTGGAAACTCTACCGTCTTATAATCGTCTAGATCCTTCCCATATCGATCTTTCAAATGCAAATATCGTTATACTACGCCGGGTTCACCATATTTGATATGTAGTACTTACTATTTACTCCCGCCAAATAGTAAAGATATGTGTTGCAATCCCAACGATTCCACTTTAGGTTTGAGCATGTTTATTTGCATATCGCTTTTTGTTATTATTTTTTCATTTAATTATGTTTGTATTTATTTTTGTTCTTTAGTTTTAGTTTTATTATTTTTTGTTTTGATATTGTAGAAAGATGTATGTGATTACGCCTTAGCATCTGGTGTATGATGGATATTGATTTTGCCTCCAATACGACTTCCAATAATATTATTTTAATTTGTATAATTTAATTATAATTAGTGCGATCTGCATTTACTGTTATTCAGATGACGTTATGATAGTTGTTTGAAACAAAGCCCTGTGCCAGCCAGTGAAAGAGTTCTTTGGTGAGACTATTGTGAGTCTAAAGAGAAAGATTGAAAGTCTTGTAAACTGAATAGTATTATTATAATTATCTACAGTTATTTTTATTTGCAGAATTCGTTGAAATAAATGCAATATTTATATTATTGAATTATGTTTTTTTGTTTTTGTTTCCTTTTATTTTTTAGCTTTTTTGCTTTCTTTTGTTTGAGAATGAATTGCAGTTTGAGGTAACAAAAGTATTTAGACAACATATTTTTTTGAAGTGTCCTGCTAAGTTGGAGAATTATCGTATTACTTGGGGCAGGTGAGCAGAGAAGGTAATTGGAAGATGTATAGGGTTTCATGGAGAGTGATACAATTGAATTCTAAGCTTTTGTACCTGAGCCTGTTAAAACAAAGGCTCTTTTGTCTTTCTCTCCCAAGGTGAAGAAAGAATAGATTTTTAAATGCAAGATGTAAAAGTCATCGTGGGAGGCTGAACTTGAAACATTTAAGGTAGAGTTTACAAGCAGGTAGAGGTAACAGATTGCTAGTTCAAAGAATGAAGAAAATAAACATAGAATTCAAAGGTATACAACGATCGTAACGGCACCTCCTTTAACATTATTTCACTGCTGCTGAGAGACTGTCTACGTTTGGCTTAATTTATTTTGCGTAAGTATACCTAGTATGATTGAATTTTACTAACATGATGGTTTTAAACCACACATGTAGATATATACATAGAAAATACTCTATTATACCACACAAATACAGGATCCATACAGACAGAAATGCTTAGAAAAGAGGAAGTATAGAGGGCGGCCTTATCGCTTGTTTAGAAATTAAATAGAACATAAAATGACTTCTATACAATATTAAAAAATGATATAAATCTAAAAATGAAAATAATAGTTTTGGCTCAATCATCTGACAAGAAGAAATACTAAGTAGGCGATTCCTATCTCCAGTTGAGATAGGGTACTTACTTAGCTAAACCTATAAGATAATCCAAACAATGTTAGCTCACAGTCCACCTTCCTATGAAATTTGGAAGTAATCTTCTTACCAAACGATGACTTTTAGGTCATCATTTGGTATCGACATGTTTGTCGTAGCAGAGTGTTGAGTCGCAGCAGGTAGCGGGTTCGATTCCTACTGCCAACACATTACAGACTTTGGCTATCAGGTCAATTGCGAATCACTTTTCACTTTTGCTCACTCGAATGTACAGTACATACTGACTGAGTAACGTAATAAGTATATGAGTCAATGAATGGAATTAATTCGAGTTTACAAAAGTAATAACCAGCCTAGATCAACATGCAAAGTAAAAGTAACATATTTATTTTGTCACATAAAATACTAAAAACACAACATTTAAAATTAAAATATAGAGACGTGACAAAAACTGTTACCATTCAGCGTGAGCTAAATGGTGACATACATTTTTTATTCGGCGCGCATCACTAATTAGCGCCATAGCGCCCTGTCTTCAGCTTGCCGGTCCACTGTCACTTCAGCTTGCTAATTCTTTGAGCTATGTCGATAACTTTGGTTCTCGTCGGATGTATTCGTTACGAATTCTATCCTTCAGGTTCAGGTGTGGTAAGCGCTGGTCTTCCGTCGTGGCCGTGGGTAAATTATAATAAAGAACCAAATACCCATTTAAGTACAAGTTGCCAATAATGACGATGACAAAAAATAGGCTCAGTTTCTATTCCATACACGAACAAACAACGATATATTTTTTCAGCCTTCCTCTCACTTACTCAAGGGTTTATTACAAAAAATATTAAATTACAAACGTACAATGAAATAGGCTAATGCTGATGAAAAAATGTACCCGTTACTGAACCAGCTAATTATCTTATTGTACTACACAATATATAGGACGTGCTTACCAGAAAATGGGCTTTTTGTTATACTACAATGGATTTTTTATGGAATCATGGAGATAAAGTAGGCAGATCATTGAAATACCTTGGACTGTGGTGATTGAAAATCAAAAGTTCATCGAAATGCAGTTCACATGAAGAATGCACTTAAATTCAACAAAACCAGGAATATTAATCCTCGGCATGAGAAAAGGCGCTTCAATTTCAACTTATTCTAACCTATTTATCCTTAACCTATTTATAGGTTCACCATTACGGTACGACGAATTTATCTGTCACCAAACACCAAACCTCTGAGCTTCTGAAATACTTAGATGTAAAATGTTTTTAGGCTTTTATGTAGGAAGGACACCTACAGAAAGAATATATCTCTCATCAAAACTGTTTTCTATAAGACAATAACTACATGTATTTTGTATAGTTAAAGATACCTAAAGTACAGTCTACAATACTTAGTGTATAGTACATAGAATGCTCTATGTGCTCAGATTGCTGTGCATAGAGCATACAAGCAACACGTGCAAAGTTTTACATACTTGCGTACATAAATGGAAGAAAAATTGTCGATTGAACCCAGTTTCACGCTCATACACTCACACAAAAAACATTAAAATAGAATTCTTCTTCCTCCGCAAATTTGGCGACAAACCGAAATATGCAGCTGGCGATTGAAGATAGTGTATAGTGTGACATGATTTCACGGACGTATCGAATCGCTAAGAAGATCCATGATACGCTGCAATTAACTTTCTTAGTTTTTTTACTCGAAGCTACCACAGACTGTTTGTTTGAAACAGCTGTCACATTTGTGAACTTTTTAGTTTTTGAATGATTTTTAGGGACTTGTTTCATTTTGGCAGGATACGTGCAAACGTTGATAAGTTGTAAACTCTCATGTTCTCGGAAACTATTTCCGTTTTCGTATTTTGCATACTGACACATACTAGACGAACTATTTCGAAATGGTTTAGTGAAATAGTTTATTAAATAGTTATTATTTCCACGAACATTAAGTTTTATGAAGGCTTTTTGTCTATACCTTGTTATTGGGCGAGAGTAGGTAGGTTTCCTAGTTGTTTTTCTGTTACGTGAAGGTAATTTCTCTTAACTGGCAACACTGCCATCATATTGCTCCGCAAATTTCACTAAACGTTGAATCTAATAATGACGATGGTTAGGGCCGGAGGGGGTAGGCCGTGCAGTCACGTCGAGTCCCAACCATTACTCGCTCCAAACCGTATCGACAAATAACCGCCAATTATTGGATCGCTCTACAATCTTTTTACAATTTCTTCTCAGCCGTTATTATATTTCTATTAAGCCTTTTTTGTAATCAAACTACTAATGATTCGATTCCATTTCCTAGGCGGACGTGCCGTCTCCGTTGTTAATGACAACATTATTACGCTCACAATTAGATCCGGATGGTTCGAGAGCGTTGACTTGCGGTGCCCGACCGGTAGATAATAAGCAAAGTGTCAATTTTACTAAAAATATGGTAATTTACAGTCCACCATATTGTTTCGCCTTGAATTTGTCGCTTAGTGGAGAGACCGTTAGCGTCTTGTCGACCCAAATTGTGTTTTCACTGCAAATTATCTCACTGTCTCTAATTTGACGTTTTATTATCATGGACCAGAAAATAGGGATCTTCTATAACTGTTTTAGTAGTTAAAAATGATATGACGCTACGAAATTTTGGTTGGACTCTACTTTCTTGTAGATATTTTAATGCTTACTAGAGTCTACGAGCTCTAGTTTAGGAACTTTACGAATTGATATACATTGATTTAACAGTAACATGGCAAAGCGACAAACGACTAGGACCTAGGTTATCTATAAAGCTCAGCCTTACACTAAACAACATTAAAGGTCCATTATGAATGTGAGCCGTTTAACTGCAAACCTTGATTGTGTTGGAAGAGTAACAAGGTGCGTAGTTACCTCGCTTACATTTCTAACTACGACTGTTTTATAATAAAAAATAAATTAATCAAATAAATAAAGCTGGACAATTCACACAGCATTATCTAGCCCCAAGCTAAGCAGAGCTTGTGTTATGCGTACTAGATAACTGATATACATAATACAATACACTACATAGATAGATATTTTTTATTATACATAGAAAACATCCAGAACGCCCTGAACAAATGTCTGCAGATCGTACAAACATTTGTCCCGAGGCGGGAATCGAACCCGCAACCTCCTGCGCCGCAGGCGGACCGTCGCCCGCTGAGCCACAGAGGTCGTCAAAATAATAAAACATTAAACGTCAACATCCTTTTCAGGTTACGTTAAATACTTCTGTCTAGAGTACTGACCGGTGTTTACGGGGCGTAATGTACCATTCGCAGCCATCATGATACGTCACTACGTGTGCTTTGCGTTACCCGTTGAGAGCGCCTTTCCCCGTACTGACTGCACGCTCGCTGTGTAACACATTACATCACGCCCTGTAACGCCGGTCAGTACCCACCTTAAGTGCTTTCTTCATCCACCTTCTTGCTCAAGAACCTCCAGAGCAGTCGATACAAAAAGTAATAGCTACATTAGACTCCATCCGAAGATCGTGACTGCGGTCATCGGCGTGTCAAATGACAGTTCTAGCCAATTAGAAGTTCAGTGACCCACCTCAGAAAGAACACGGGTGAAAAACGACTAGTGTAGTCATGTTTCAATTTGTGAAATTGATTTGTGTTCTTGCAGCATACCCCGATATAACAACATCAAAGATTTTATACCTAAGTTCGTATAGCACTTTTCATTGCTTCAAGAATAATCTACATAGGTAGGTAAAGTACGCGATTTTCTATTGTTTTGTAATTTGTTTTGTTCATTTCTCGTTTAGCGTAGTATATTAAGTAGGTTAAAACAATGGTTAAAATGAGGAAAATAATTTCAATCTCTGTTAATGTTTTCTTAAGATGCCCGTGAGGTTTTATGTACAGCTTTAATTTGTTCTTACACAATGGTTGAATGCCTAGGCATAGTTTTCGCCATCTCATTTAATAACAATTCTGAGACAATGAGCTGGGTTTAGTTAGTAATCAAGTTATCAATCACTAGTGTAAGATATATATGAATCAACATAGCAACTTCGTACTAGTTGGTAGCGTTATGTTCGTATAGAATTGACGAAGTTCATATTCCTAGGAACATTGTATGAAGAATTTGTGCTCTCATCAACACTCTTTGTCAATCAATGTTTTGTTTTTAGAAGAGCTTCTTTAGAATATTACTTGATTACTTAGTTTTGTTTTATAATAGTGCGGTCAGAGACAACGGAACATTACGTCTTATTACAAACTACCAAAGTCGTGATTACTTATAAATAATCGTTTCTTTAACAAAGCCAGAGACGAGTTTACCGGTAATTATCATAACTTTATCATTCCGCTTTGTAGTTAGAATTTCTGGAGTCTGCAAATTAAAATTTACTGACTTTTATTTGCTATTTTTACGTCTGAATATTCAAACACATATTAGATTTGAGCACGTCTTAAATGTCGACTTTTTAAAAGATTTCATTGAAAACTGTCAAAAAATGGCGAGATGAAACGTAATTATATACGAGGGCTACTTCCAATATAGGAGTAACACTGGCACAGTTAAGGTTGAAATAGCAATTATTTTCCCAGTTCATCTCGCTTTTACGCGAAAATATATATTGTTTAAATCGTATCTGTTGGATTGTAATCGATAAAAATGGCAAATCGTCATTGATCTGCATTGATTGATTCATGGTGATTCTTAATTTAAGACATTTATTCACAAAGAAAATTATACTAGTATTTACAATTGAAACAAAACAACTTCTTAATTTAATCATCATTATCACTATCCGCGCGCCATTAGAACCTTGTCCAATTAAATATTGTACGCTATATTAAGTATACAATCCGCTCTTGTAAAATATGATGAAACCTGAACAAAGCACATAATACTATCTTGTTGTTTCAATACGAAATCGTTAGATGTTCCTTCCAATTCTTCAGATTATACCTACCTAAAATGCCTACAGCACATTACAAAGTATAATAGAAGAGGATAGATAGAATGTTCAATTCACCATTAATACCTTCCTCAAAATATTTTCAAAGCTCCCAGTTTCTTCCGCCTTGTTCTAGTAGGAAAACTGTAGTGTACGTAGTCGTGGTCTATAACAACAAGTGGCACATTCCTTGCGCGTGCCGTCCATGGTTTTCATTGCCACGGTAAACACACCGGTAACAATTCTATATAGTAATAAACTTCAGTATGAAGTCTTTGGCATTCCTACTCTCTGCGTTCTTTATATAAAACTTGTCTATAGAGTTAGTGTGACGGAAAGTGTGTCGCGTAAAAATATTATATGAGTGGGAATCTAGGAGGCTCTACTCCGTTGTAGGGGTTAGTAGTTTTAAGTCCGACGTAGCAACGTAGCACGCGAAAGACGAAAGTCTACGGTCTACATATTTATCTATTGGGGAGGAAGTGGGAGGGTTAGGGAAAGTTAGTAGTTTGAAAGGAAAGAGCAACAGCTCATTTACCATACTGAAAACCGCAAGTCTACTAGTTCAGGAGCCAATAAGAATATAGTGTGTCGTAGAAAGTTGGGTGCGCGTCGAAGTCTTTTGTATACTACGCCGCCGGTCCGTCGTAGCGTCGCTACGAATATCTACGTTAAGTGTTTATCGTTATGGGGAAGGAAGGGGAAGGGTAAGGGAAGGTGAGATTTATCAGAGGAAAGAAAGCATAATTCCCTACACAATCCGCAACTCTCTGCGACGTCTATTTCAGGAGATATTAGGAGTTTTGTGATTTTAACGCGCTAATGTCCAGTCGCGCAAAATGGTCATTCATGTAAATGGCCACTTGCGCAAATGTTCATCGCGAAAGTGTCTTTTGCGCAAATATCCTGCTACCCCAATGTAGCCCCGGTTTATGGTAGTTAATACGAAAGACTTGTAACTACAAAAAAAATAATAGAAAAGGAAACGATTTTTATATAACTATCTGTCTATGGCAAAAACGCAAATGAATCACAAGAAACAATGAACTACCTATATAATAAGTATGTAGAGTTTTGTAATAATAATTTACACTCGCAAATACGCAAATCTCCAACATCCACGCTTTATTGATAAAGTCTACCTACCTGCCTGCTTATAAAACACAGACAGAGTTGACATTCCGTTGAAAAAGTCTTCGATCAAAAGCTATAACTTTCAGACAATAGGCGCCATAGATCTCTATCAACACTTTTTATATCAGTTAGTGGAATCAACGAATTTGCAAATGAGCCACGTAGGCGACAAATACCGCATTTATAATAAACAAGCCATAAGTTATTCAGTTTATATTAAGCTTTTGCATTTTAATTTCTAAGGCAACACAATAGTTTGTGACAATATTTAGGAAATATATGGGTTGGTTTGACTTATCGCCATACTAACAAGCTATGACACTTGTGTTGTGGTATTGATACCCCAAAGTCAAAGTCAACGCAAGAACTTGGGTATCTATCTCCTCATTTATAACATAAAGATATATTATTTCTGTTATAAGATATAGGCATCTATAATAAGATGGGTATCTACTTTATACCGATGCCGTCACTCGTGCCTTGGAAAAGACAGCAGCTTTTGCATACGACAGATATAATAGGTACCGTAAATAAACGTCATTACCAATAGGCCATCATAAAAAAACAACCTTTAAACAGGGTGGATGTTTTGGACAGGGCAGTGGGGGGAGGAACTTAAACTAGTAGTGTAGCTACCGCAAAATTGTCTTACGAGACTATCCATATTTTTCAGACAACCTGGATAGATTGGCTAATACAAAGGTTAGTTAGAAAAAAAACTCTTTTAATGGGTTTACAATTAAATACTCACGTAATCAGCTTGTCTTTTGTTTTATACTGTTTTCACAAGGTTTTCAAATCAAATCAAAACGTTTATTTGCAGCTAAGACATAAATTAAAAACCGTTACATAACTAATAAAAAATACAAAATGACAATATAATATACTTAATACTAGTTTTCGAAGCAGCGTGCTAACAAAATATATGGGAAAAGTTATTTGCGATTACTGACTTTTTTAGTAGGTACTCCGACTTGATTTGGTTCGCTAGAAGTGTTTGATCAATATTAGGAAACGGAATCGATTGGCTTCATAAAACATTTTTGTGTAAAATGCCCATTTTCTGGCCAAAGGTACATTTTTTTTTAAATCTGTGAATGGGGATGAACATTTCTCAAAAAATTATGGAACGCGTATTTATATGGAAACGTTTATGGGTGACTAGCTTCTGCCCGCGGCTTCGCACGCGTTGTTTCTATGGAAACGTTTTGAGGTTATTTATATCCCATGGGAACTGATTTATAGAATAAAAAGTCGCCTATGTTTGATTCCAGGGTTAGACTTACCTTTATGCAAAATTTCAGCCTGATCCGTTCAGTAGTTCTGGCGTGAAGAGGTAACAAACATCCATACATCTATCCATCCAAACTTACGCATTTATAATATTTATAGGTGATTTCTATCCCATGAGAACTGATTTATGGGATAAAAGCCTTAAAGTAAAGCCTATGTCCGATTCCAGGATTAGAATTGCAAAATTTCAGCCCGATCCGTTCAGTTGTTTTGGCGTGAAGAGGTAACAAACATCCATCCAAACTTTCGCATTTATAATATTAGTGTGATAGTGTGATTTTCCTGTAGCTACACCGGTTAAGGTACCTCCTTACTGCTCCGTCCAGAAAATCCAACCGTGTATAAATTTTAAGCTCCTTGTTTTTAATAATATTTTTTATAAAAGGTTCTTGTTATTTTATTGAATAAAGTTAATCTATTTGATTACTTCTGAAAATTTAGAGACAACGCTTATTTCGTTCTGAATGAAATTGGTTACGAACACATTTTATATTTTTCATAATATAGAGTATAAAGACGACTATAGAGTCGAATCATCGACTGAATTGTGATCAAATTGGTAAAGACATGTAAACAAGCATTCGATCATGGTAATTTTATAGATAATGCAAAGTTACGTACATATTAATAGACATAAATAGTCATAGATTTCATCTCCTCTTTTGTGAACTACGAAACACTGGGTTCACTTCTTTTGGCTCTCGCTCTATCACAACGGTAAAGGTAGGTATGAAATTTTTAGAGATTTGCGAATCGAAGAGACACATCGCTTTTCAAGTATACGTAAATCGTATAACTGAATTAATTAGAAAAAAGAAACAAAATAGGTACCAACTTACTTGAAAAAAATGTTCTTCCCAAACCTACTTTCCAGGGCAGTGCAGCGAGCATGAAACGTCAAAAATCCATCGCGGTTGCGAGCGCCTTCTTTCCCCGTACTAACTGCACAAACGCTACATTACGCATCGTAACATCGGTCAGTACCCGTCTTTTGGTTCTAGAATGGTATAATAATACAAGGTATGCTACTCTGAGAAACAACGGTCACGTGGGTTTTCCCAAGCCTACGTCATATCCGCTACGGTGGTTCTCAAACTTTTTAGTTTTGGGAGATTCGAGATCTAGATCTAGGTTTTAGGTTTTCCATTAAATTCTTCAAACTTAGTTTCCATAATTTGAGCAACGCTAATGAGCTCTGCACATGGATAAATCAATTTTTCCCTTGAAATGAAATTTATCTAATCGCAGGCACATTTTTCAGCCACAGATTCTCTTTTCGGGAATTTAAAGAATCTTATTTTACCGCCTTTCACACTTACAGTTACGGGTAGAGTAACCGCCCATTTTATTTTAAAGATTTATCCGCTCAACAACGCGAGTGATTCACCGGCGCGTCAATAAAAGTTTGATAGTCGCCGGCAAATGAACGTAACCTCCCATTTTTGTGGCAAGTGGACATTGACGTAGGCTTGGGAAGATCTCGGAGTAGCATACCTTGTAGGTATTATTTTATCATGGGTTCTAGAATATTCAGAGACTGAAGCAACAGTTTCAAAAGGACTGTCTCTGTGCATAATGAATAAGTTACTTACCAGGTCCTACCGTCATCGCCACCAACACTTTGATAGTATGATTTGCAGCTGCCAGTTTATTCCTACGATTCCATGTGCACTTTATATTCCTTGCATACTAAATGAGCTACAAAGTCGTCACAAAATACCTGAAAGATTTGACTGTGAGATGGATATACCAATGTTGTCCAGTAAAACGTTGTTTACTCTAAATTCATAGTGGAAATTTTCTTTCAATGTCGCATGTTGGGTTGTCATAACATACTGAACCCAGTTTTGTAGGTATGTAAGGTGAATTGATGAAAGTGAAACCACTTGCCAACCACTTGTTTATGCCTCTTATTTTCCATTTCAAAACGTTCGCGATTCCTGTTTCCTGTCAAATTGCTATTTATATCGATGAACTTTCATCGACCTACCTTCTTCAATATATGCACTAAACTTCGAAATGTTTTAAATATTTAGGGAGTATTATAACAAGTGACTTAAGATGCAGGCCTGATATTAAGGCCAGAATAGCCATGGCAAAACAGACATTTCAAGACAAAAAACACATTTTTACTTACATCTAAAATACCAAAAAAGTTAGGAAAATGTTTACAAAAACATATGTTTGGAGCATAGCCCTATGGATGCGAAACCTGACATGCAACAGTGGAGAGAGGATTGAGGCGTTTGAAATGTGGTCCTGGAAGAGTATGGAAGGTATTAGCTGGACAGAGAAAGTTACTAAAGAGAAAGAGATGAACATCATTCAAAACAGAAGAGAGAGAATAATTGGACATCATAAATGACATGACAACTTCATAAGTAACATCATAGAAGGTAAAGTAGAAAGAAGACGAGGAAGGGAAAGACCAATAATTAGCTATATGAGTCATATCAAGGAGAAAGTAGCTGTCATGTCGTATAAAGAAGTAAAAGACTTTCCATGAGAGAGACAAAAGTGGAGAAAATTGCATTATTACAACAACAAGTGCTACTCTCTTTAATTCTTCAATTTACACTGAGAGATATCTGACTTCAATACGACACCTTTAAAATTATTTTTGTGACAAAATTGCAACCCGCCAAGTCGTCTAATCAATCGAACTCTTTAAAAAAAACTTAGTTAAGAGCTCTGTTATGCAATAAATTACATCACACTAATATTATAAATGCGGAAGGTTGGATGTGTGTTTGTTACTTCTTCACGCCAAAAAGACTAATTAGTAGATTAGCTGAAATTTTGCATAGCAGGAGCTGTGCTAAATTTTAGCCAATTATCTATTTGGAGGTCTAGACCTGGAATCAAACAATAGCTACTTTTTATCCCATAAATTAGTTCAAAATCTTAAAGCGTTTTCATAGTAACAATGCGTGTGAAGCCGCGGGCAGAAACTAGTAAAAACAAGAATCACAAACCAAAAAACCAGCTTGACCTTAGGACACAATATCAACTTACATAGTTTTAAATGTGCAGTGCAAGTTGTACCAAACGAAATCCAACTTGTAAAGTTTTAGCCGCACTCACCCACTACGAAGGGGCCCGCATATCCTCCATCCTAATTGAATCCTATTGCGCGCGCTAAATAGTCCAGATTGGAGCGAGGATCATATTGTTAACTGATTGAAAGATTTCACAGGGATAGCTAATAGAATAAGGAAGCGAGTGTCTAGGCGTGATAGGACGGGATATTGGACATTATGAACATTATTCTGTTGTGTTTTCATTGGTATAAGGATCTGTTCTTGACATTGTCTTAAACCAGTAAGTAGACCGAGTTTCAACGATCTCCGGTCATACAACTATGCAGTTTATAGTTTCTAAGAAATCCAATAATACCGCAAAAAATTTCGATTTCGACGGGTCTTGAACTAGCATCCTTCCCTCAGTACGGGAATGTGCTAACCAACTACACCACGAGGTCAAGTGACAAATGTTGGTTTAGAAACAAGGTTATATGATGCTCCCTCTTGTAGACGGTTATTCACTGGTTTACAATTTTGTCTCAGGATCTTAATATGGGTCATTCTCATAGTGCTTAAACCTTTTCATAATGTTCAATGTCCAAATACGCCAATTCTAAAGAATTCTATACATGCTCAAAATGTACCTTTGAGTCCAAAAGATGTAAAAGCAAGGGTGGTAATATAATATCTCAGACAGTCACCCAAATGTAAGACGCAGTTGCTCTCATTAAAAAAAACATATTGTCGGACTATCGAGCTTGATTTAAGGAGCACTTAGCACAATGTGCTGGCCTCATTATGAGGGTCCTTTGTCCTAAGAACCCGTTCTTTTGTACTGACCTTTTTAGCAACACAACGGGATATACAATAAGTGTATCAAATCAAAATGTCCCCTCACTAGTTTCTTTATTCATGACCTCTTGAATCGTAACTTCGAATTTGGATTTAATTAAAGTTTCGACGATTCTCTTGTGACTTAATTTTTTGTGTTGTATCTCAGATCTCTTTGTTTAAGTAAGCGGGTTGCAGAGAAACGAGAATTTCATTCAAATCTCCGAATGAATAGCTTGCGAAATATTTTGAAAAGATGATGCCACCCATCCGGTCATTGTGACTGGGCACTATCCAAGTCTCATCTCAGATTGACAAAGCGAAATGAGATCAGGTATTTCCAGTTATTCCACAAAAATTTACTTGCTAAGAGCTCAACATTAACGTTCGTTTTCGTTTGAAATTTTAATAAGACAGGCACAAGTGATATAGAGTTTGTCACTCACTGCATAATGCGTGACGCGGGAGGAACGAGCGTGAATGTGTGGGAAATAGGTACTGGCAGTTTTTTCAGAGTGCAAGCACAACTACGTCTCCGAGGGTCCACTACTTTGCCTGCCACTGTTTTTTTAACTATCCCTCCTCTCGCCGCTCGTATCTTTAAGCCTACACTGCTAGAACTAGGTCGTTCAGTAACAAAAAATTACCGACTGGCAGTTACAGAATTCTTATTTTATCCTTCTGGTTTATCCAGCTGTGCTATAAGCCCAAGAATAGCTAGTTAATTACCGCCGCCGCAGCGCACGATCCGCAACCACGGTTACATACCACACTGTTATGACGAGGAGGTGTTTATTAGAGGAAAAAGAGGAAGGAATTTGCTGTTGATGGCTTTGGAATTAATGGAATACCTTCGCCGTTGTTCAAAGATAGATTTTATGTTTGAAGGCGTATAATAGGTAGATAGATAATTCTTTAATGAACTTATCAAAACAATTTACAAACTAACTAAAAATTACAAAATATGTGACAATTGGCGGTCTAATAGCTCATGAGCAATCTCTACCGGACAAACGTGGATGGATAGGATCGTTGTATAATATAAATTCAACTACAAGAATTGGTTCATCAACTCTTTTGAAAATACAAAACACAAACTAATCTCTTGAAAATTTACAATTTATTTAATGTTCAATTGAGTGTTCATCAAGTAATTTAAATCTTGACTAGAACTAGAATAGGTTTACCGTTAATAATAGGTTTGGTTTTGGTGAATCTATCAAAATAAATCAAACTTAAATAGAATCTTAACTTAAATAAACATAAATTTATCCTGCCCTATCAAAATAAACATGCATAAGCCTCACTACTAAATACTTATTGCACTTTAGTAGCATACCAACCATAGATCCTTGCGTGCGGTATTATTAAAACGTTAGAATTTGTCATTGTTATGTAAACTGTCATTAATGATTTGCAGAATTACATGGTTGTTTATGTCACCACTTAGCTCACGGCTCTGTATTTATGTACCAACTTGCGTTGTTCATGTAATTACACCTAGCCACGTGATCGTTGTATCTGCTGTAGTTTTGAGTTGATTATCTCTGATTCCCAGGATGCATATTGCATCTGTTAGTTTTGCAATATTGGGCGTCTAGGCTTTCTAGTTTTACAGCTAAATGTTTTTTTTTTAAACAAAACTTACTTAATCAAGCAGCAAGAGAAGTACCAATAGAGTACGTTTACTACCTAGGTAGAAATTTTAAACAATCCGATTTGTAAATAAATTCTCACAAATATTATAAGGGCTTACTTTCAATGTTGGTCCTTCAAGCATATCGTTGCGGTTCTTCGCATAATTGTCTCATAATTGCACGTTTAGCATGTTTCACTTTCGAAGACGGACCTGCAACGGATAAGGATACAGTGCACTGCAAACCATCAAGCATAAAGGGTTTGAAAATTTTCATTTGGAGAGTGGCCCTAACATCAGCTACCACACAGTTTTATTTTTCACGATCCCCGCGCACAATGAAAGTTATATATATGGATGGAAGACACTTGTACAAATAAAAAATGTTCTATTACGTAATGTCCTGTAAGTGTCAGGTTTCTGAGATATTTACAGATAAAAATACCTATTGCGCTAAAATACATTTTTTAAATGTGAATATTTCAGAAACTGAAATATCTGACGCTTTGGGATATTATGTCATTGAACATTATTTATTTGTCCTCTACCTTAATATATAATTTTAATGGTTCGCGGCAATTTAAAAAAACTCTTCTAGGTAACCGATATTTGGGCCATAATCTTCAAACCCAATTTTTATATTAAAAGCTCCAGTCGAAATTTTTGACATGAAACTTAAATTTTCTAGCACCAAACTTCTATCTATCTCACTTACGCTGTTGTCGTTCAATTTCTAAGCTAGATGTCAGAGTAGTTGTAAACAATCTACTCCTCTTATCGTATTTTCCGATCTCTTGTTCTGTGTTTGTCGTCTTCATCGTTTTAGTCTACATTTTCTATTGTTTGTTCCTCAAGTGCCACATCCACTGCGTGCACTGTAGCAAGTCACCGTCGCGTGATTCCCCCATCACAGTATTGTTTGCCAACCATTACACAGTTAATAAGCGCTCTAATAGCCCTGATGGTAATTAATACTCGACTTGAGACTGGAGCCAGTGATTGTCTGGCGTAGCTTTTGATTTTGTGGCGTAGCTTTTCTGTTGGAGGATTGGCCGAGTCATGGCAAGTTTTAGGTTGGTTGCGATCTGTCATTACAAATGGTCTGTCGTTCGGACAACATTTATAACGTAGCAGGATTTACAATATAGCCCCCACAATATTTATTTCATTTTAAGAAGGTATCCAAACTGCTCATAAAATTATGTTTCAACTATTATTCCCAAATCTAGCTATATTATTTTATTTCTGTCTAACCAACCTATTATTTGGTATAACATGAACCACAAATGCTGCCTGTCTCTTTTGCACAAACAACATTCAAACTTGAACATATGCCAATTGACTCTATAGTTTCCTTTTTCATCATTTGTTCTTCAATAGTCGCCTCCACAGTTTTCTCGTTCTTCATTTGTTCGTTTATTTCATGCGGGTACGATGGCGTCGGCTAATTACTAACAGAATTATTCGCAGCCATTGCAACGCCTATAACCGTTGCGTCAAGGAATTTAATTGGCACGTTTATCGCAATTACACGCATCCATGGTTTGAGGGCGACGAGATTTCACTTCTGACCCAAGATAGCAATGTAATTGAAAATTAACTTCTCGTGGTATGCCTCGATGTCGCCTTTTTAAGGTGTTAACTACGTGGTTTTGAATAATTTGTTAAAGAAAATGGTAGCGGAATCATAGACATTATTCGATATTCTTTGCTTAGGGCTGGTTCAGACGAGGTGGAATCCGTGCGGTTCTTATTTGCATTAGGATCGTAAGACGTAATCGTGTGTTTCTAGAAGTTCACACGAATAAATATCCGTATGATAAATAAATAATAATAATTTGTCTAATATTAGACAATCCACATAGCATCCACATGGGCTAGATGCCTTTAAGTAAGCAGGGCTTGTGGTATGGGTACCTAGAAAACTGATACAATATAATTATAGATATTTTTAGTAAACATAGATAACACCCAGACCCGGAACAGATATTATCTGCAGGTCGTACAAACATTTGTCCTGCAGCGGTAATCGAACTCGCAACCTCCTGCGTAGTAGTATCTGCCGCTGCGTCACTGGATCGTCCGCTCGGATCACGTATCACACATCAGATTTGAACATTTAGAACCAAGTGGTTCGTCTCTGCGCGGATTCTGCCTAGTCTGAAGTGGCCTTTATAGATAAGTTATGTCTTTAAAAGGTAGGTAGTTAATTGAATTATAGTTTTTTTTTCTAACATAGAGTTGCCTTATTTGTCGAAAGGAATGTCCGCCAATTATCTGCTAATAAACATGTCTAAGTCGGGATCGTGATTATGTCCCAAGAAGTCCGTCATAAGTAAAAGTAAGATAAAATTGTAAAAGCTGGAGCGATTGTTTTTTTTCATACAATTATCCACGCTGACGTCACAAACTCAGGCCTCCATAGGTATAAGAAAAACAAAATAGGATCGCACCAGTTTTTGAAAAATTATCCTATACGTAATACCAGGTACAACATATTATGTGGTTTGAATGGTATCCTGGTTTTTTATTCAGTTTGAAAAATACCTTAAAAGTCATATCACAATACTTTTGTTGCACCTTCATAATTAATACGAACAAATCGTGGTATTGGCACGTCCAACAAAACGTCCAGGGCCGTTAAAAAAATAAGTCACCAACAATGGTGGCGAATTTGTCATTAGGGGAACGTGACTTCAACCCAAACAATCCATGCTCAGATTGCTCAGTCCTCGTGGCTTTTATAATATCATTTTTTTATTCTTTTTCGTCAATTTCACGTTTTTATATTCCCCTTTTTGTGCGTCAACGTGACGCTTTCAAGATTTTTCATAAATAGTAATTTTCGAATGTTCTTTATTGTACTGTCAATTTGCATGGCTGAAGGTAATGTTTGAAAGAAGTTTCAATGCTTTATCATCATTATCAATAACAGTCCGTGCTGTTGGCCTCCCCAATCTGTGCCTCCTCCAATCGATCTTGGTCTGATAGATACTTAAATAGATAACGTCAAGATCACAAGAACATCAAGATTCAGGTCTTAAGCTAGGTTTCCACCATGAAAGGGTAATGAGCGGAAAATGAGAGATGACTGGGTGGAGTCCACTTCCACTCTTTCTGCTCGCTCACTCCTTTCCGCTGGAGAATTTGTTGGTGGAAATATAAGTATGTAGTGGTAAATGGGCCCGTTCCGCTCGTGGTGGAAACCCGGCAAGTTTTTTTAGTTTTGGTGAAGCTATTACACAATTTATTATACTTACTTCATTCACCTGCATATGGACCTTCTTTGCTTTCTAGATTGTTCCCCTCTACGTATTAGACAATACCTTGTCTTTCTCATTAGGTACAATGTTTTTTCTAAGTGCCTGTGCATTTAGTACAAATTGATCATCCTAACTTTCTTTTGTTTCATGTACTCCCATAACCATGATGCCAATAATAGTTTAAGTACGTATTCAAATTTATAAAATTAGGTAATTCTCAATTTCTTGTTTTATGTATTTTTCTAAACGATCGTAATTTAGTACTTTTTTTACGTAGGTACCTTCTGTGTACAAAAGTATTCATTGTTCTGTTAGCATAATACAAAATTCATAGAAAACCGTCTAGGAAAACATGGCAACACTGTGCCAAGACCTCAATCCCGCATTAAGATCCAGTCCACCTGTCAGCCCTACAGTTTTCTAAGAACAGGCAATTTTTATTTCACATGCTAAATACAACGCCGACACAACTTTGAAGTCATTTAGCGAAAACAATGGAAAGATTCGCGCGCGGACTAGCATTCTAAAACAACTTATTTAAATTAACTTATTCTTATTATAAACGTGTCTTGCTCAACCACTGGTAAAATTTATAATGCTATTTTTACGCCTAAATGAGTCATATGGGTTCTTTGAATGGGTTCTTTACCTTAGGCTATCGATACATTAGATGTAATGTGACATTTTTATCTGTATATACTTTCATTTAAATGCAGTATTTATTGTAAATGACGATGTGGGTGATGATTGAGGATACGTGACATGTAACGTCATTAGTAAAACAATGTTGCAGTCAGCACAATGCTTTAACTTGGTGTTGGTTTCAACTATAGTAGAGTCCACTTTCTCTTTGTTATAGGGCTCTTTAACATTGTATGTTTTCTCTAGATCTTATTACACGGTCATATCCTTAAGTTTAGATACAGCTTTACGGTGATAGACAGTCGTAAAGTAATGTTCAGATATCGAATTGTCTTTTGGTTATCATGCTCCATAAGCAGGTACTCATGACCGGATAGATCAGTTTAGATAATACGGAATATTTAGGGTTAAAACTTGGACAAAAGATATAAATAAATAATACTAGACAATTCATACAGCATTATCTAGCTCAAGCTAAGCAGACCTGTCGCTGACTGTTATGGGTACTAGATAACTGATATAGGTACTTAATAGGTAGAATACATTGCATAGATAGATATATTCTTTAAAATACACTGAAAACACCCAGAACACCCGGAACAAATATCTGCAATTCCCACAAACATTTGACCCAAAGCGGAAATAGAATCCGCTGCATCCTGAGTCACCGGCGGATGCGCCACAGAGTTCGTCAAAAACAAAAGAATGATTAGTGTCTTCTTTTCCCGTTTAATCGGTAGGTACACCATCTGAGCTCTTGAGGTTGATAATCAGGTCGTCACTCACCAACATGGCTCCTATAGGTAAATCAGCATTAAAGATTTACAAATCTACCTTGATTGACACGTTACAAAGTCATTACCTTTCTCCCTTTAACGCGTTTATCATGGTTGTTACAGCCTCCCGTTATGATGTACCCTTCCGTTACATCTTACTCAATTTGCATCAGGTGCCTTATGAACTTTCCTCGTAGTTTTCGCCATCATAAAGTGATCAAATAAGTTATCAAACAGACCGAGGCTTTCTCAGTCGTTAGGATTCTTCACGGTGGTGAAGTCTGACAGCGAGCTTTTTGTTTGGATCTAATGGTGAGATGGCTTCCTATTCATGTAATGCGTGAAAGTTTGTGCTATCTACGAATGGAAATTACCTGTTTCAGAAATCAAAGGGATTTGAGGAATTTTCCTTATACTCTATATCACAATAATAATTATTTTACCAAATTGCTGGAACTCCAGTTTCTGTTTCTTTTGTTTTTTTTTTTGTTTTTGTAGTATTTTAGTAGTTACCTAAGGAGACTTCTAAGAAATTAAATAATATCCCCAAAATTAAGAGTTGAAGTCCCGTCGAGGTCGTTAAAATTATTGTTATTATTTTTATTCCGATTTCTGGTTATCTGTTGTGTCTCCGATAAACTTAGGAAAAAAGCTCTGCTAACTAGGGATAACGATTATTACTACATATTTCTTGAAGACCTAGTGTAGGATAATAGGCAAGCCCTTTTTGGGCTTGCTACGCTTGAAACGCAAAAACAATGTAGGATATTAATCCTACATTGTTTTTGCGTTTCAAATGAAACATTTGAAACCATCAAAAACAATTGATAGAAAATTATCAGTTTGAAAAATAATTCAGATTGACTTCATCAATTCCTCATTAAAAATATTCAAAACAAACAATAACAGAACGTAAATTATTCTTGTTTTTCACATGTAGGTACAGTTAACGATATCATTTAAAATTTTAAAGTGCTGCCTCACCTGCCTGCTAAGTAGGTAGATTGTTTTATAGCGTAATGAAAAAGGCTTGATAAAGTGCTGGGTAAGAACGTACTGACACTCAATATCAACAAAGTGCTACAATTTAAAATGCTTCTGAAAAATGCTACTTGCTTTTCGAAGCTATTCCCGTTTTCCCCTGGACGATTCTCCCTTAAGAGAGAGAACTAGAAACTCGATTTAAAAATGTCCAGAAATCTCTCTCAACGATTTCTCTGATTCCACTTTTACGCCTTGTTTACCACATTTCTACACATCACCATGCCAACTACAGCAACCGACACACTAGGAAGGTAGTATCTAAAACCAAAACAAGTTCAAACCTTTTCTTATCCATATTTAATAATGTTAGATTTCCGAGAATCTTGAAGCAAATCAAAACCTTAGATGTACGGTAAATAAAAACTGCCAAGAAAAGAGGATTTCTGAGTACTTTGATATTAAAAGTATGAGCCTTGATTTCGCAATCAAGGTAAAGTATAGGTAAGATTTAAGCAGAGACCATTGGTATGCAAGTGTGTGAGATACGAACAAAAGACATTATAACATCCTGTTTGCGCGACAACTCTTATTATTATCCTAATGAATGAAATTTATAGCAGCTTAAAACCTCCGTGCTGGTAATATTAAACCTTTTTGAGGGAATTGCGAATTTTGAATGAAATTGTTGCTACTCTGAAAAGAATACAAGCTTAGAAACCACGAGAGAAAACTTTGCCCTATGAGGAAGGTAGGTACCGTGTAGGTTCTAATAGGGGGAAATGTAATCAGAAATTAAGTCAGTAGGTAGGTACTATAAGTATAACTTTATATTTTCTGAGTAGTTTAGCCATTTATGTTTGGGATAGTGCCAAATTCAGTTCACCACCAGAATATAGTCGTTCAGTGGGTAGCGATACAGAGGCAAACTTGCAACAAATAGTTTTTAAATTGACATGTATTTTAATTTGGAAGAAATACCTACGTGCAGGAAATAATAATAATGATGGACAGTTCACAAACGTGCTTCAACCTCAACCTCAGGTTGAGGATGATGAAACGTGCCTGAATAACATTATTTAGTCTGTACCAAGGTAATTGTTTAGACACTCGTTAATTAGTCAAATTTTTGTTTCACCAACCTCAACCTCAGGTTGAGGATGATGAAACGTGAATGAATAACATTATTTAGTCTGTACCAAGGTAATTGTATATACACTCGTTAATTAGTCAAATTCTTGGTTCTCCAACCTCAACCTCAGGTTGAGGATGATGAAACGTGCCTGAAAAACATTAATTATTCTGTACCAAGGTAATTGTTTAGATACTGACGACCTCTGTGGCGCAGCGGGCGAAGGTCTGCCTGCGACGCGGGTTAATTCCCGCCTCGGGACAAATGTTTGTACGAACTGCAGACATTTGTCCAGGGCGTTCTTCATGTTTTTTATGTATAATAAAAAATATCTATATATATAGCGTATTGTATTATGTATATCAGTTATCTAGTACCCATAACACAAGCTCTGCTTAGCTTGGGGCTAGATAATGCTGTGTGAATTGTCCAGCATTATTTATTTATTTATACTCGTTAATTAGTCAAATTCTTGTTTCATGGTAGAGCCCCAGTAACGACATCGTATTGGGAGGTATGGTGCGATAAGATATTAAATACGGTTATGATTTTTGGAGTCGTAAGAATCTGGATTCGCTCGTAAAATGTGCGAAAGAAACGCCTAATTGTGACCGATATGAGGTCATGTAAATTGATACTTTACAATAAAATACAAAGTTTTTATAGTTTTTGCGAGGATGGTTTTTTTAAGATTTGTTCCCTAAACCTGTTTAATTTGCTTCGATGTTTATTTTATTAGGCCTGGTGTTTAATTTCTTCCTAATAAAATGTTATTTATGTTTTTAAATGTTATTTATCTCTTTTGCAGGTAAGTTGACACTTGAGTTAATTATGTAAGCAGTGGGTAAGTCCTAGAATTAGCATAATAAAATACAAGGTGGAAGCCGTCGAGTATAAACTTTTTACCCACAAAGTCTTCGTTTTTTAAGTTATACACTTAATTATTCGACAGGTCTGTAAAGCATCTTAAGACAGGGCTGTTTTTGCGTGGGTAGTTGTATAAAGTTTTGGATCATCACAAGGAGAGATCGTTTTTGCAAAAATCACCCGTCATGATTCTTCAGGAACTATTCTAAATAATGTTGCTTGATGAAAACACTGATCAGCATATTGGAAATATAATTTTCAAAAACCCTGTATAAGATAAACCACACATAACCACACATAGCCACCAAACGTTAATTATTCATAATGTTAATATAGGTAGGAAAAAATTCTACAATCATCCGATTTCCTAGTTCCTTAGCATTAATTTTCTCTGTCGCAAAACTAAAATGATAACTTACGTACATATTTATATCAAGAAATAATATTAACCACCTCAGGTACTTGCAGATTTAACAGCTCGCCAATTCGTACACCTTTCAAAATTTTACATTAATAAGTACATATAAAAAGATTATAATCGAAAAATATAAAAAACACACAACTCAAACCGGAAGAACAAGCGCAGTTTATGCATATTTTAGCTCAAATTTCCCGATATCAAAGACAAGATTCAGCTGCCAAGTCATTCAATTCGTGAATGTTTTTCTTTAAGTATAAACTGAGTATGCATCGATGTAGTGTAGGAGCTAGCTACGAGTTTAGTTACGAGATCTGCTATATCTACACGGTGAGACCGAAACTCGTACTTAGTAATTTAAGTCAACGCTGAAACTATTCGTATTTTAACTGAAACTATAGCTTACCTTCACGATTCAGAACGTACCCACTACTTTTATTTATGTTAATTATTAGTACAATAAAGTGTTCATTCATTCATTCTTAGTTAGTGTTAATATTTTTTCAAACTATTTATATATTTTGAACCTCGTCCGAGGAACAATTTTGGTGCTTAGTATTTTAGTGCTGAGAGAAAACTGTTTCGTTAAAACGGTTTAGCGCTGATTCGCAACAAATTGTTCGCAGCACAAGCTAAAAGTTAAATGTTTGCCTAACCAAGAATGAGATACTATGAAACCTGAGTCCAGAATTTTGTACATCACATGGAATAGGTATATAACAGATGGCTCTGAGTCCACAAGGTTTATCTGACTTATGTTCGATGCATCTGCATTTAAATATGGTAGGTATATCTACGCAACGTTGAATTTAATTTCATATTTTAGACTGTAGGTACTGCAGTAAATTGTATCCATGTTGGGTAGGCATGCTGCATGCTGGATGCTGCAATTTTTAGAAAGACTCCCAAAGTCTATGGTACCCAACGATCACAAAATTAGCATCCCATACAGGTCATCATACAAGGCAAAATTTCAAATGTTTCTTATTCCCTCTACACGTTCGAACTTCTGAACGGATCGATCTCAAGTTTTGCGTAGAAACAGTTCGAGACCTGAGATAACATATCATAATAAAGTAGATTCGAGACATCGATTACTTTGATTATTTTTAAACTTGCACGATCTGAACACATTATTATTAGTACTATTTTACGGGTATTTATCGCTTTTAGTCACTGATTTGTCGCGACGTTTCAACGGGTTTACACACTGTCGTAGTCACGGGATGATTGATAAATAGGTAAATAAACGTGATGAATATCCGTTAAATAGTACTAATAATCATAGGTTACTTTGATTTGGTCCTAGAAACCGTACAAATTATCAAATTAGCTACCCACAACACAGGTTATCCTAGGGTGGGAGCTAGCGCTATTTATTTTGATTAAGCAATCCTAAAGTAGGTAAAGTTAAAAAGTAAATTAATTATGTAAATTGTAACCTATTATGTAACCTATTTAAAGGAACTAGCAAATTATGTTAATAGCTAATTATAATAGCTAATTATGTTTGAGAAATGTTACTTTAGGATATTAGGATTGTAATAATAAATACTTTATACTTATACTTAAATTCGCGGATGGACGCTTGTTTCCTGATACAGTGAAAAAAGCAAAAGCTTTTCCCCAACTCTCCTTGTATAGTATTGTGTGCTCGGTTCCCCAGCTAAAGACATTGAGAGACGTTGTCTTGGATTTTTATGCAAATCCTGTCCGGCACAGATGGAATGTCCATCGCTGCTGGTGCTTTGTATTGTATTATTCGCTGGCAGTTGTTTGTGTCTGCCTGAGAGTAGATATGTAGAGCAAAGTATAGCGCTCGGTATAATATCTCGAAAATTGCGTTAAAGATTTGCCATGGGATTATAATTAACCTTATCATAGTTATTTTTACCTTACCACAAAGGTAAGGCACATTTGGGTTAAGGCAATGTTTTTTTATTTAGAAGCTTTTAGTGCTTCTCTAAGGTGAGCAAGACCGGATATGGTGGTAGAACAAAATCGCTATGGATTTTCTTTTTAAATTTGAAAACTTTAATGCGCAGCTCTATTTAAAACAGAACTGTGACAAACCTTAGGAAAGATGAAAGTAATTTTGTAAAAAACTTGCCCGTAAACGCACTTTAAGTGTACAGGTTGGTCTTTTGTTACGGGTATTCTGGTCGTTTCTATGTTTAATAAAAAAATATCTATGTATGTAATGTATTATATTATGTATATCAGCCATCAAGTACCCATAACACGAGCTCTGCTTAGCTTGGGGCTAGATGATTATGTGTGGATTGTCCAGCACTATTTATTTATTTGTTTACAAGCACAGTTTGAACGATAAAAGCACGTTCATAGGTACGTACAAACTGCTTAAGACTGTGCCTATGATTTTTGTGATTACTCTAACGTTTTTGTCTAATTTGAATGTCTAATACACGGCTTATCATTCAGCTTACAAATACGACTAAGCGAGCGTGGGGATAATGCAGTCTCTAAAGAAAGTTTATTACAATCTGGTTATTTTTATACCTTATTATGGTAAATAATGGTGATTCGTTGAGTGGGTGGCCACAATTCGATAGAGTTTTATAACTATTTGACAGCATCCGTAATGATTGAAGGGAATCGATACCCTATAGGCTGTTCTCGAAAGTGTACCAAGATTTTGATGTTTCTGTACATGGTAAATAAAGTTAATATTTTTCAGTATTTCTAGATATTATGACTGTTATTTTTTTTTTACTATAGTCTAGCATACATATTTAAATACACTAGAATAACAGTACAATCTAGCCATAGGTTTGACTAATGGGTAAAATTTTATAAAAACATATCACTAAGAACGTGTCCATCGGCACTTTTCTTATTGTCTCTATTTAAGGGGAAGACACTTGGTTCGTGTGTTCTTTAAAATTGGCACTTATGCACTTTTACTATAACTATCACTACACTAACTCAAAAGGTTTAGTTCTTTTAAGCCTTCTACTATGTCCGTGTTGTCGAGGAGCTGGATAGCCTCGACGTTCACATGGTGATGAGCCTCTGCGTACTTTTGTATTATTCTATCGACGAATTCAATCTTCAGGTCCCGATGAAGGTCGTCGTTATTTATTGAAAACCTTTATATTTTTTTAAACCTATCTATTTTTGATAGGTACCCAATATTTGATATTAGATTAATATTGATATCCAAAACAGAGTGGTCGAATACCTATTGCCACAATCACGTGAAGGACCTAACCTTCCCAACGTCAACGGAATCTAAAATCAAGCGATTTCTCCTAAGCCTCCATCATTTCAATATCGGTCCCAATAAGCCAATAAACGCTCCTTTTCACTCGACTCCAAGCATTATTGAAAGCAGTTTTCCTACCGACTTCCCGTTGTATAATCAACGCTTTTCCCTGTATTTTTATTGATTCTCCCAAAGAAGCTCCCTCCCTCTGAAGACGGGACTACCTCCTACCGCGCATTCATAATCGCATCGACACACACGATCAAAACACTCAAAAAAGTCCCTTGAAACGTAGCTCGTAAAGTTCGTTTTTCAACAACGTATGGGACTGAAAGAATGGAGCGGAATCGTGCGTTACCAGTCTCGAGACATTAAGCGTCATATAAATTACATTAGCATATAAATAAAGTATTTTTGTTCGGTCTGCGTAGTAGTCTCTCTTTTACGAGGATCTTGGAGAGCGAACATGGACTTAACGATCGGGATAACGATAACATAGCGTCATGTTTCTGTTATACATTATAATTTATTTAATTTTGCAAACATAGGTTTATAATATTAGGAAAAAACATTTTTTATTCTAATACCATATAATTTATTTCCGCAAAGTAACGCCTGAATATATTATTTAACAAAGGTTTACTCGAAGACTTGAAATTGAAGGTTTTTTTTTATAATTTATTCCACTTATTTTCTTCAATTACTTATTTTATTCTTATTTTTAGTCCTTGTCAGCTCAAATGTTTATACCTAATCATACCTATGCACTGTGTGTTGCAGAAACAAATAAATGATTTTTCTATCTATCTAAGTTATATATCTAAGGTTCAAAAGGTATATTTGAAAGCTTTGCCAGCTTACCAGAAACATCAGGGTTTGGCCAGAATTTTCCAACGTTCGATTATTTTCATAATATTTACTAATAGCTCAGCGAACCAAAGTGTATTTTGGCCTTCGATATCAGAAGTCACCAGTTTTGTTTAATAAGACGTGAATTATTTAGTTAATTCTGTGAATATGTAATGTCGATTGCTAAGTCTAAGCTTCTATAGGGTAGACTGGGGACATTTTCGTTCTCTTTAGATAAATCCACGGTCTTAACGACCTTAAGCAAATACATGTTATCGGTATACGTTTATTGCTTATTCAATCTCATAAATAACGACGATGGAAGTGAAATTAATTTCTGTACGAAAAACGTAAACATGGGATAGAGTCTGCTGGGACGAGTGTTTCGAGTAAGCTTAAGTTTACTTATTAAAACTAAGTACTGACGAATAAGTACGTATCTGTAAGTAAGTATTTATGCGTCGGAATCTGTACCCATTGCCAATATGATAGAGCAATTTCGTTGATCGTATTAGTTTGGCGAAATGGGTATGATTTGTTATTTTCGATGTTATTTATAAAGGTCATTGCGAAGAACCGGATTGGAAGTTATTTAGAACAATTATTATCGAACAATTATTATAATAGATGGGAAAAAAACAGCCCTTTTCCTTGCAGTGAAACGGTTTTGATATAATCTCGCTAGACCAAAATCTGGCCCGCGGGCGAGTTGTCCATTTTGAAAAGGTTGGTTAGGGAACAACTCGCCCAAAATAAAATTCAAGAACAGACCAGTTGTCTCCAACAGCGGTGGTCGAATAACACTTAAGTTGGTTGGTGGCCAGTGTACGCCAACACTGAGAGGAAGGTGTCTGGATGTCGTAAAAATTTTATCGAACTGAATACGTTATAATGATATGAGCATTTTATTTTAGTCATAACATCTTATTAGGTACCTGACATAGAAATTTGAGATCAGGCCTAATAATATAACCTAATACAAGTGGTATAACTGTTACTAAATCATTTAAGAACTGCGTCATCAATTTTTATGATAAGTAACTAATGTAGTTGGTTAATTTTTTTCAATTCAATTCCATTCATTTATTCCACCGTAGGTACATATTTATGTACACTTGATGTCATTGAAATCTATATAATAATAAATAAATAAATAATAAATAATACTGGACTATCCACACAGCATCATCTAGCCCCAAGCTAAGCAGAGCTTGTGTTATGGGTACTAGATGACTGTTATACATAATATAATACTATATATAGATATATATTTTTATTATATATGGAAACGTCCAGAACACCCGGAACAAATATTTGTAGATCGTACAAACATTTGTCCCAAGGCGGGAATCGAACCCGCAACCTCCAGCGCCACAGGCGGACCTTCCCCCGCCGCGCCACATCGGTCGTCAAACAATTACAAGATCATTTGTACTCAACTTTTACAATACTATGTAGGAACTAGGAACATAAATATTTTTAAACGTCTATTTTACCACTACCACATTTCTCGCCACTTTTTTCTGCTTAGTACTATCTACTGCCCTACACAAGCCTTACTTCATCAAATAAGGTGTGTACAAGTCTCAAAAAGAAAGTTTACTTACAGACTCATGAAAAAAATTGAGTCCTATTAAAGAGCCACGTGTAACAGCCACCCCAGTGGAATATTTATTCCCGTAGGAGAAGGTACCTGTGCTCATTGATTTTCTCCCGCTGCGTCACAACTTTTCTCGTATCCACTCACTTCGAGCTTTTCTTTCGCTACATAATGAACATTATGATAAATCTTCTATAAACAGAAGAATTTTTGCTGTTGGTCTGGCTGTTGTCGATCTTAACCTAAAGGTGAACTTAAAAACCAAAAAAACAGGTGCTGTCTTAAGAAATTAATTAAGTACGACAAAACATGCTTTGCTCTTGGAAAATTTCTGAATAAATTTATAATTTTTTTGAATATGAAACTTTTATTAACAAAGAAAATTACAATATTAGTTAGAAACAACGTTTAAAATTAAAATTATTAAAATTAGAACTTGTATTAAAAAGAAATTCGCAATAAATAGTACCTACCTAGATTCGTAAAGGAAACTTCTGTATCAAGAATTTTCAAATAGTACCTAGATTGGTAAAGAAGCCTTGTATAAAACATTTTCAATGTGTCAATAGTCCTAGATTTATGAACAAAATAGTTAAAAACTTAACAATGGGAAAGGAAAACGAATAGCTATTTGTCAATAAGGCTTTCCAAACGTAATACTTACCTACCTTCGATGATGCTTGCTTAATCTCTATCATACCTACTAAAAAAACTCTATCATACCTACCCACCTTCTGTTTATGACAATAAATCGCACACATGTATTAAGTCCTGTGGCACGAATACATAATGACATCGTATCGAGATCGCCGGAATTCGGGCGACGAGATAAATGAGGCTCGTGTAAATCGGTCGTTGACCCACTTCGCCGGGATCCTAGGACCGACGAGTGTCGATTCGGTATTTAGGGAAAACCGTTATTTAAGGTTAGCAAAACCTGCATATACATACCTTAATCGTCAAGGGGGAAAACTGGAAATCATTTTTAAGGGTCCGGTTTTCCCCCTTTGGGGGGATTTCAGGGGAGAAACTGGAATAACCCTTGTTAACTACCATGCTATGTCATGATTACTGTAACTATGTTCTGATTCCGTGCTGATGAAAATATCACAGATGTTTCTGTATTATTAACGATGAGCGATCAGCATCTCGCAGGCCAATTTTTGTTATCGACTTACGTAGTCATCAAAACGCTCTGAAAGATACCACATTCAAAAATAATTACGTCACATCTCCTGACTACCAAATCATACAACAAAGGGATGATGTATTACCCTCAAAAAAATTGCCTATACAGGAACAAATCAAAAATATATGCACCCTTCCACCCTACGTGATTTGATTGCGAAATGCCCGATTTACGTGAACATGCCCACATAGTCGCGTGCCGTGATTTTTTATTTAAATCGTACTATTTAGGTATGCCAAAAGACATTTTTCTTTTGGTAAATAGTGAGGCTTAAAAGTTTTCGGCGCGAGAGCTGAATTGCAATTTTTGAAGGTACCTTACCTGCCTTTACGAATAATGAATTACATCTACATGTATGTAGGAACCTATCATCATCATCATATCAGCCCTTGTCGACCCACTGCTGGGCATAGGCCTCTGTATGTTTTTGCCATTCACCTCGATCTTGTGCTAATCTGGGCCAGATGTAGCGTACGGTTTTGCGTAGGAACCTATATGTACCAAATTTTTCCAGGACAAAGGTTTGAACAATGAAGGTAAACATTGGCGTATTTTCTTGACGTATTATTGTAAGTAGTCCTATTTCGTCAATTACGATAACTTCTAAAAATACATTCAGATAATTTTGGTTAAGCATAAGTATAGATACCTTATACCATTAGATTGGTAATTTTTTTATGTTTAACTCAAAAACGTTAGCTCATGAGAATGAAAAAAACAGACATTTACAATAACCGAATGATTCAATTCGATGTTTAAGTAAACGTAAACAATCACCTTCGTTGTAATTTCCATCCCTAAACAAATCAAATAAGTACGAAAATAGTCAAATAAAATTTTCTCCAGCATGTTACTATCTATCCATTATATTTTCAGTCGTATCCCCACTGTCTTAAAGCTCAAATCTCGAGGGTCATGCATCAGGAAGCTACCACCCTACCCCCTCCCATAAAGGCTTATCTGCGATTTCGAGCCCATTTCATTTGAATGTTCCCGTTACTTGCATTAGTTTTAAATCTTATTACATGACATATAGGGTCCTACATGTGTTTTGAATGATATTTCCTTTCCGATGAATCCAATGTATGGAGCGTGATCCAAATGACTTTTAAAAGAAATCTTATTGCTAGATGTCGAAAACTGATTGCTTAAAGAGATTGAAATCAAAATTATATAACAATTTCTGCACCGTCTCGACATCATCACAAACAAAAAAATGCTTGCATTCTACAGCAAATAGCTATTTATCACGGTTAATTCCCTAAAACCAACCCTTCAGGCTGCTTACACACCTAAATCCCTAATCGTCCTTAACCCTTAGGTACCAATTCTACCATCGTAGCACATAACAATAGAAAAATCTTACCTCTCACCCCGAGTACCAACAGATTAAGGCTCTTTTTCCTGAAACTACGAGATGCCCCATCCCCTACCTACCCTAATCAAGCTAGGCGTGAATGAGCATTTGTTCTACCCTTAATTAAAGGTTACAGCGCATGCGTCGGCCACGCCCAGCCGCGCAGCCTCCTCCCCTACCTCGATTAATTACTGTCAAGACATTACCCCTTAATGCCCTATATACAGGGCACGTAATTACTTGGTTGAACATAAAAGGTTGTGCTTAGATTAGATTTCTTTTGTAGGTAGAAAGGCATTGTTGTTGGTGATGTTATAAAATAATGAGTAAAATCTTATTGGGGTTAGTCATTTTTCTGGGGAATTGACTCTTAAATTGACTAGATAAGACTAAGCTAAACAAGGGTTTTTAGATGGTCGAATAACTGCGGGGAGTCTCTAAGAGGAGATATGAATGAGTAGACATTTGGAAGTTCCTCTAAAGAAATCTATCATTTTAAAACTTTTATGGTCCAAGACGCATATGTTCCATCCGCAGGTCTTAAAACAGTGGCGGAAAGCATAGGCAGTGAATGCGATATACTAAAACTTTCAATGCCCAAGACGCAAATGGTCCATCTGTGAGTCTTTGAAGCAAGGCTCGAGGCTGAGCAGTGAATGCGTTAGTACTAACTATAACTAATTTAAGTAATGTTTGCAACAGTCTGCAGTTAGCTCAATTGATTCAATTGTAAATACTAGTATAATTTTATTTGTGAATAAAGGATTCTGGCTTTAAAACTACATAAAAAATTAATATTACATAAAAGAAAGCCGTTTCTAATCCCATCCGTCACTCTAAATTACGTAGAAGCAACCAGATGCAAGACTCTCTCATACGAACCTTGAGTTTTTCCTCTCATTTTCCTACTTACAAAGTTGTCGCGTCCCGAAATTCCCCATTAGCCATATCTCAAAACTGCGTCCCTACATACATAATGCCGAGCTTAAAGGTGGGTACACACTTTGTCATTTCTCTGAAATGTAGCATTATAACATTACAGCTATTGCTTTGTGTTCTATTTTTCTGTTTGTAGGTAAATTTTTAGCAGATTTACTATCATGGTTATAAACATTAGTCGTCTGTATGCGAAAACTCGCTCGTATTCGATTTTTTGTTTATGTTTCAATATGATGAAGCAGAATTAATCCGCATGACGTCACGAAATCGATGAAAAGTAGAGCAATCGATAATCTCTTGTTATTTTTTACCAATTCATTCGTAACAATTTAAATGCTTTTTGTTTTGATTTTTTTACTGTGACCTAAGCATTGATGTTACAAAAATATTTGTTTCATTTCTTTGTATGTTTTATACACCTGACGACCTCTGTGGCGCAGCGGGCGAAGGTCTGCCTGCGACGCAGGAGGTTGCGGGTTCGATTCCCGCCTCGGGACAAATGTTTGTACGATCTGCAGACATTTGTTCAGGGCGTTCTGGATGTTTTCTATGTATAATAAAAAATAGCTATCTATGTAGTGTATTGTATTAAGTATATCAGTTATCTAGTACCCATAAAACAAGATCTGCTTAGCTTGGGGCTAGATAATGCTGTGTGAATTGTCCAGCATTATTTATTTATTTATTTCTATCTGCTGCTGACGTCTCTAGTATTTAGCTAGTGTGCACACACCTTTACGTGGAGGCAAATGCTCATTTGTTACATAGGGGTGGTATGAATGCCAGGCACGTCCGGTTCCTCTCTCATTTTTCACTACATTGGTTTTACGTGTGAATTATTGTCTGTAAGCTGCCTGCTAGCTTGTGTTTTTAACGGGAGGTAGGCTTCGAAGATATTGCTTCTATTCCTGCATACAAATAAGAGGGAATGCAGCAAAATGGTAGGTACTTTCCTCATAGTAGGAAAAGTATTTGAAGAAAACCTTTCATGACGTTAATATAATACAATCAAAATTAAAAATTTTGAAAACCCTAGACCGATTTTCATGAAACATGGCTAAGAACACTTGGGATAACATTATTTGTGACACAAAAGAACTAAACGAAAATTGGTTCATCCGCTTGGGAGCTACGATACCCCAGACCGATACACAGATAGGTACACAGACACTTTAAACTTACCTAAAACACCCCTCTCTATTTGCGTCGGGGGTTAAAAAACCACAAAAATAAACGAAGACAAGACCATTCGGTGTTTAAATCTGCAGTTTTTGCAGAGACATAATTTACTACACCCAGTTTTAAAAGTTAGATGTAAGTATAGGTAGCTAAATAAAATCGCAGAACCAGGTACATTTGAAGCATATTTAAGTGAGTTGGCACACATGCAAGTTTTCATTACCAGTACATAGGTACGAGTACGCTCCTCATTCTGTATGCAAGCAGCCGCTCGCGCCTTTCAGAAACTTTAAAGGCACTCTTACATAGTAAAATTGCTTCGCTTTTGTACGCGCACACATTAAAAGTTTCCTGGAAACTCGACATACCTATTAATTTAAGCAAATCGGAACAAGCTTCGAAAAACGATTTGTATGTAGGATCTATTGCACATAATTTGGCGTGTTTTAAAAAACTATGAAGAGACTTCAAATTTATATAGGACCAATTTCGGGGGGGGGGGCCTTTCCAATAAAAAAAGAAGTATCGAAATCGGACTACTCTGTAAGAAGTTATGCGTGGTCATATCATATATACATCATATCATATGTTCACTCACAATCAGTGAGTGAACAATCAATCATCCCCTGTTTTCCTAACTTTCGGGTTGGATTTTTATTCCAAATTTAAATAGGACAAATTTCCGTTCTTTCCAATAAAAAAGAATTTTCGAAATCGGACTACTCTGTAAGAAGTTATGCGTGGTTATACATTAAAAAAATATAATAGACTCAACCTCCTCCGTTTTTCGTCGGTTGAAAAGAGTAATATATCACAGTTGTAAGTTACAGTTCAATACAGACATTCAAAAACCGAAACTTAAGTTATGACGTAAAGAATACAATACAACTATTCTTATGCAAGAATACCATATGGAACAACGAAAAACGAACTGCGGAATTCTGTTATATTATTTTTAAGATCCCGTATACTGCCCAAACTCAATCTAAATTTCATTTTACGCCCCAAATATCACGTGCGAGCATACAAAATAGCCCATCCTTCCTAACTCCAAGAACGCTGTCAAATTTTAATTTCTCCCTCAAATATTTACCGAGGGAAAAAGGATTCCCTGCGGGCCTCACTCTAATAAGTTTTCCATAAGAACGTGGGAGGAAAGGGGGTAAGAAGGCTCTTATTGTGTTTGCTGAAGCTGGCGCATCCGGGCGCATACCTAACAAGATGGATATGTAGAGTCTGTCCCACCCTCCCCTTCGGACTTCCCTATGTAGATATGGACGGACGGTGCGCTGCATTGAAATTGCATTTCGGATTACTAATGCCTTCTTTTCGACCAATTGTTCGCCACTTCAGGTACGATTCGGTAGGTTTAATATCGGTTGAGAAGCACTTGAAACGAGCAAGATGAAAATACTGAAAATCAAATTTATTTATAAAGATTGCGAGCATATTTGCTTGCTAAGAATTTAATCGCTTTCAGTATAATGAAATACCTTTTTATACCGTTTTCAGTTTAATAAAAGTAAGGTTAGAGAGTTCAATATGTGGCCGATACATGTCTTTGACCTTTGCAAATAAATTGAAATTCACTCGGTTCGTGTTAGCGCCCAGACTTGTAAGAGATCAATGTTAAATTTAAATAATACAGAAGACAACTCAAATAGTTTGTCTAGAAACTTTCATACTAATTCGATTTCGATATCGAATTCATTTGTATTTCTTGTTGTTTTTAATAAAATAGAGACATATGGGTTATCTAACCGCAGATTTAAAAAAAATAGTTGTTTTTACTTAAAAAGAAAATAAACTATTTATGAGAATGTCAGATTCAGACAACGAATTTTTCAAAAATTGATACTCCTTTGCTTCCAAGAATAATTAAGTAGAGAGGTACCTACTGTAACCACATTTTCTATTGAATAAATTTTAACCTCTAGACAGGACGTAAAAGACAGTCAGTGTATTAAAGCAATATTATCTGTAAGTATTATTTCTTACTAATGCATATCAGTAACTCGAATTGGCAAATCCCGTTGAAACCAAAGCGCCAGATTGAACGAAAGCGCATTCGCTTACGTCGGAGAGCTTGTCGCTTCCAAAACTGTCCAATATAGCTTTTTCTCGTCGATTATTCCAGGCTTTAATGTTTTTATTTAACGCCTCCGGGTATTGAAAAGATGTCGGCTTTCGTCGCTTTTAATTTATTGCGAGTCGATCCTCGCAAGTTTTTGACGTTGCAAAAACGCGATTCGCGATCGAGAATCGCGCGTACCGACCGCTCACTTTTTTACCCGCGAATCGCTTTAATTATGGCGGCACGGAATGCGTCTATAGCAGCGGCCATTATTGTTTGTTTAGGTTAGAATTTTGATTTAGTTATTTATTGCCCGACGTGTGGGTAAAAAGTTTGATCAATGTGTTATGGTCGCACTTGTTGTGCTTTGAATAAATGGATTATACTTTTTATTTTAACAACGTGATAAATGAATCGGACACGCATGAGAACCTATAAATTATAATAAACATAATTCTAGACCTGTATACAGTATCCGAGAAATACATCGTGATCCTAATAACTAAACAAACCAGAGAGTTTCTAGAGTGCAGGTTGTATTATCCCATAAACCGTGTGTGGACATCCTGAAAATTACCAAAGCGAAGCCTCCCTGACCGGGGGTTGAGAAAACATACATTTTTAACGTAAACCCCCCAAGGGTGAGATAGGGAGAAAATTACAAAAGAAAACAACCTTAATTTCCAATGTCATCTCCGTTCCACCTAATCCTCTTATGGTTTTATATTTCGGCCTTTGAATTTTCATTTATTATTGTTTAAGGAAAAGTGTACCGTCAAGTTTAGTTACTTTATTGATCTGCTCATTATTTATTTCGAAAACAATTACATTGAACGAGATAAGAACATTCTGTTAGAGACGAGAAAAATTAAATACGTTTTCTGGCTACAATCTAATCAAGTTGAGGATAACAAGTGTTTTAAATGTTTTTAAATTGATAAAAAACTAACTAGCAGGCTGTCTGGTCCGAAACCAGATACTTTAGCTTCCTAAGCAGCAAAACCACAACACGAATATGGCAAACATAGGTACACATTCCGATCTGATCGTCGTCGATGCAGATCCAAGAACAATAGTACGTCAACTGTGGATGTCGCATTAATCAGTAGTAGTGCAACCATAATTCAATCTCGGCCCGCGGTCGGACTGACCAAAGGTCCTGATGTCGGAAGGTAGGGGATGTGGCTACGAGAAATTTTTATTAATCTACTAGTTTCTGGCCACGGCTTCGCACGCGTTGTTTCTATGGAAACGTTTAAAGATTATTTCTATAGTCTTTGCGTGAAGAAGTAACAAGCATACATCAATCTATCCATCCATCCAAACTTTCACGTTTATAATAATTAATGGGAGAGTTCTTGTGTGTTTCTTCTATTGAGTTTTAATACAGTTGTAAATATTTCAAAGAGTCCATTTTTCATGAGTATAATTTAAATTGGGTAAGGTGCAGATCATGGATACAATGCAAAAAGACAATCGAGAACCATCTCTAGATACGGTCATAGCTGAAAAATATTTCACGTTCTTCACAAATTCATTCTGTCTAAGTTAATTCCGAATAGTTTCTATATTGGAATCCACACATGCATTCAATATTTCAAATCCCCAGGAACCCATTCATTTTATTCGGGAAGCAAATCTCTCCCAATCATGCCATCTAGAGCTTACCAACTTTATTGGCTCGGGCTAGCTCAACTGCCACATCCATCCGAGCAGTCATTTGTCCAGCTTCGTCGACAGAGCGGGGCTTTCATATTTTACATAGAATGCGGAGACGTCAATGCGCCCCAACGCTCTGTCTCAATCACTCAGTGAGCTCTATCGAATGACTATTTGCAAATTAAAGGACACGATAAAATCGGACTATTGTACCACCAACTGACACACGAATAGCGCTAATTTTCGTAAATCTACGTTCGTTGACTGACGTTCAATGCATTTTGCCAAGTTGACGATTGTTGATACAAAATCTGTTCGATAGCATAAAATAGTATAGAATCCGAGCTGTGTTCAAAGGAATTTTAATTTGATAGAGATTATTACCAGAATTTAATATATTTTAAGCAATAAATAAACAATTAGGACAGTCACATAAGCAGGTGAGCGTGACTCGAAATCATAAAAATTGAAAACACCAACACAAATAAATGAAAATTAGTAATTTATTACCTGAATCGTTCCGAGAACAACATTAGGCCATTAATTGGACTAAACCAATAAAGACGACATCGCGAGACACGTGTAGGGTTTCGTTTTTAATAGTAAAAAATAAAATTGTAGCTCTCGGGAACGTATTCTAAATATTTCTTTGGCCGGCCCTCGAGCCTTTAATTGTTGTTTTTGTTCGAATTCCGTTTTTTGTGATTGATTCAGCATGCAGTTGTCATTGTATTCGTTCAGGTTTTGATCACGTTTTTTTATCTTCCAATTGTTTGTGTGTTTTAAGAAACGGAGTCAGGGTTCTCTTTTGTCCGCGATATGGTAATGCGAGACGGTTAATCAATCTTATGAATTTCAAATCCGACTTCATTATGTTTATTAAAATTGTTGGGAGCACGGCTATGAGTAGATACTGTATCTAGATCGATATCATTTTGTTTGAATAATGTGATGTCTATAAAAACTTTATTTACATAATCATTCCTTTTAGCAGAAACAACATTAAGCCCCATTACGAATATAAGATTTGTACGCGTAATTAGGTTGCTTGTTTCATGGAAAAGATGTATTCATAAGTAAGATTGATTTTCCAAGTCACATAGACAAGGAATGATAGTAGCTACTATAAAACCTAGTTATGTATTATTTTATTTCCTAATATATTTTGCTAATGGATAACTAAATTCGTTTCCTAATTTTGATTGATCGAGCGTCCCTCAAAGTATCTTGGAGCTTGAACTCGATGGAACCCATTTTACTGATATTTGTTAGAATAACTTTAAGATTAAATAAAAACATAGATTTTTAAACAAAATATTTTTAACCTGCAACTGGCTGCCGAAACTGTTAAAAATGTAGATATTTTAATGCCATGCGTTCACCGGATAGAATCGGAGCGTAGGTAGCGTACGCGGCGTCAGTATTTACAATATGACTGGCATCGGTATCGGCAGATATGCCGATCCAGTGCATGCTGTACCATAAAACATCACTTCAAAACAACAAATCCTTACGTTGCGTACGCTCCAATTGCGATACGGTGGAATACTTGCTGCATAGTTTTTCTTTCTATACGGCTCTTTCTGACTTCAAATGCCAGTCATCGCTGAAACATTTATCATATCGACACGGCACCCCAAACATTAATATGTGCTATTCATAATGTTTCATTAAGAGGTAATGCGTTTGATACCCCATCAATGGTGTGATATTGATGTGCTATCTTTGTCGGAAAGAATTTTCAAAATGGGCTTAGGAGTGGTCAATGGACGGATTGTTGGGGTAGGCTGATGTAAAGTAATTGAAATTCTATTATCATTATTAATGTTTAGATATACCTAAGGCGATTGATCTTCAATACAACTCAAATAATATTTCTATGAATTCTAATGGCAAATTTGAGCTTAACATAAAACAGACACGTAATAAACCTTCGGCTTAGTTTCAGTCGGTCAAAAGTTTACGACAAGGTATATGATTGAAAACATTCAAAATTAGATTTATAATTTGAATACGCAGTCACATTACGAATTGCCAATCCCGCATCTGGAGCAGTATGAGAAAGCAATCGAAACAGCAAAAACATAAAGCATTTTACGACCAACATTGATTTATTCCACATTCATAATTTGATGTTCCTGAACATCAGAAGATTTAATAACGCAGATAGAGATCGCTTAAACCGATGTAAAACTGCTCACGTCTTATGTAACAATCGTAAAATATACATTAAGAAGCATTAAGAGAAGCGTAGACCGAACTGAAAATCTCTGCCATAATCTGCAAGTTATTTTAAATTCAGGAACTTTATTGGCCGAAGTAATAAACGGTTTTATTGCTATAAATCGTTATTATGCTAATATTGTTTTATTGCTGCTATTTTAGCGTTTCTTGGGCACCAGTGTTGCTGTCTTATCAGCTCAAAACGAATCGATGAGCGATTACCTAAATTTCAACGTCATTTCATTTTCCCAAAACAACGACCTGTGAAAAGGTTGGGTCAAGTATGAATGACGTTTCCTCAAATAAACTTAACCGTAAGAGCAACCAAGTTACCATGTCAACAATCAACATGCCCAACGTAAACACTTAATTAGCATCATAAAGTACCAAGACGGTGCAATCTTCAAACACTTATCAAACGTCCATAATAATTTGAGACGCGTTGTTACGGCTAGGTGCAAAAGTGGCTGACCTGACATCACGCCTGTGACCCTCGATGCTACCCCTCCCTTTCACTCCCATCTTTACTTCTCTCTCGCACATCACGCCCCCACTTTTCCTAATCATCTTAAAGTCACATGTTTTGGCTACGACTGAAAATTAATGAACTTTAAATCTGTGGTATTAAATACTAGTTTCGGTCGCTGCTAGGAATGAGCCATAGAAGTCTCGGTCCATCACCGTCATCTATTGTCATGTCTTCTCGAGCTTCATAAACAATCTCTTTTATTTTCACCAAGGAGTTTAATCGGCGCGCGCTCGTGGAATTCCTTTTCCCCTACCACATATTCTCGAATCATTTTATAAAAGTATATAAATCTGTTCACCGCTGTTGTCGTCGACGAAGATGGAGGCATCAATGGTAACGTATACGGATTTCACTGGTCAGAGGATATAGATTCGAGAAAGCGTAGTGAGGGTGACCATTCTATTCTTATCGGGTGGTCGTTCCGAAGCTAACGAGAGCACAAAGGTTGTTTTGAGGTGCCACGACGTGTCAGCTGTGTACTAAAAGGAATGAACTTTCGTGACATGCTTATTTCTTTTTGTATCATTTTGTATCGACACAATTACGTTTTGGGTGTAATGGACCGCGTTTATTTATATAAATTGATGCATTTTACCAAGCTCATCTTCATACTGAAGATACCTCATTTTTTGAACAGACTTAAATTACCTACCTAATTAACCAGATTTTAATATTTGTTTTATAACAGAAACGAACAAATGCAAGAATAATAAAAAGAAAACGTTTAAAGGTATTAATAAAATAACGTTACTGCAGTGAAAACTACCAACAAAATGGCGAAAACGAATAGTAAGATCCACACGGACTAAAACTCTTTAAAATTCATGGATATTTCGATAAGAGTTGGCTCGATCCCAGAAACGTTGCTACCTTCTTGGTTCAAGGGTTTTTTTCAAACAAAGCAAGTACGCTCTAATCTGTACTTTTACGTTTTTAAAATCTAGTGAGCATACGCCGATAGTTATCAAAATGTTATCCACTTTTGTTGTATCATCTACGACAGGTGATGATTCTCAAGTAGTATGTCTTGTTGGTTGGTAGGTAAATTTTTCTGTACTGCCTGACGTATAATTTTCTAAAACGCGTTCTCTATTAGCTTCACACTTCGCAACAAATTTGCTACCACCATTATCCCTCACAAAGTGACTTTTTATAACGCAATTTGTCATTATTCTGGTCTGGGTTTTGCTTATATTAATATGATATTAATTGAGTGATGTTTGCTCGATTTACTCTCATTTCCTAGCCATAGTACTTTAATGGAGTCTGATAGCGGAATGCGGCCATAATTTGTAATGAGTCGAAGCTAGGATCGTGAGATGTTTCTCTTCGCCTCGCCTTGTTTAATAGGTTTGACTCGTTACTAGGTTCCCATGCTTTCTGTAATGAATGAAATGTTCGACTGAGTTAAGCTTGTTTGAGAGTTTCTGCTGCGTTTTCTTGTCTCCTGAATTCATCGCTTCTAATTTGCTGGACTGGTTTCAAGGCATCAACCACAAAAATGTTGATGCCTCTTAAACGGAGACTTCACGTGTTGGCCTGTGTAGTTAACTACCTGAGACTAGGTTCTCCACTCTACAAAGCTAAAACCAGCCAACATGTAACTTGCGATCGCCTTGTGTAATTAGTAAGTCTATTTGATTAATTTATATGTTGTTAGCACTGTTTTTGCCTGAAAAACAGGTTTTTACCTAGTTCAGGCACATGCATTATTTAATACCATTAGAATTCAAGACGCCCTTTGTTATCCCTCTATTCCTAAGTTATTTTGAATAATTTTTTTTAATTTTTTTTTAACTGAACCAAAGAATAACTCTTTCATAATGCAATTTGTTTACCAACACACCGTTTATGAACATAAAACATAAAAAAATATTTATTTCCCTAAAGATTTATAGAAACTAACGAAAAAAAAATTACCTATTCAATGTCTACGACTATTATATTATTTGGTATGTATGTCATCGGTACCAGAACCTTAGTAAGGTGATAGTCCTCCGTACGAGTAAAAATCTGTTTTACGACAGGACGCCATGCTCTTCCTAATCACAGATGATCTAAAGGTGTTTCTTGAAATCATCATTAATTCAACATGAACATCCTGATGGATATTCTTCTATCATCAATCAGTTTCTACAATACCTACCACCTACAGCATTCAATTCCAAATTATGATATTACTTACAAGCCGTTTACCGAGTTCGTAGCCAATTGTCCGTTGTACCATCTCGCTATTTCAACTCGCACCTGCAATTAGCTCTCAATCACGCATCTACACTCCAACGTTCTGTCAGGATTTCACACCAGTTCCAGTGCCAACTGGTAAGCCTGATACTTGAGACAGCTACTTAACCTCTATTTCGTTCCATTTCAACATTGGTTCTACTTTTTCAAATGATTCATTTAATCTATGTTTATCACTTTTAAATGCAGTGTCAAATAAAACATGGTGTCTCACAGCCTCTTGATGAGTATTATCATCATTTTTATCTGGTGATCTTAAAGCAATGTCGAATAAAAAGTTTTATAGCTTAATCTGAATACCAATAGCTCTAAACGGCCTGATCATTACCGTTAAAGCTCTAATCGTCTCCGCTTGTCAATTTCTTTGAGGCAAAGCTTTTACATTTTCGTTAGTAATTTTCGATCCGATCCGTATTTAAGCAGGCACGAAGCAGAAATTAAGTGCAATTAGTGGTGTGAAAACTGGTCTGAGGAATTTTGTTGAAAAAGCGAGTATTCCTCGATTCTTCGCAATGTGTCGATAAGAACGCGGCGACTCTCAGCCATTTCAATTGTCTTTCTGTCGGTGACTTAATCGCCAGTGGACTTGTAATTGTTGAGAATTTCGATTGGATTCAAACGTTATTTTCTTTTTGGGTTCATCCTGTTTAATTAACGCTTAGTAATTTAAAACATTGTCAATGTTAAAGTCACTTACAACGGGATATATACCATTATTTGAGTTTTGAGCTTTTAGGGAAAGCTAAAAACTGAAATCGTGGTTATATATCCCGTTGCCATAGATTTTAGTGTTAATAACCATTATGGATTTAAGATTTGTTCGTTGCTTATTAAAGTAAGTATAACATTTAAAAGCTATAACAATCATGACTGTCGTATTTGTTTCAGGTAAGTAGCTGAAAAATTATCCATTATTTTTCCTTTCTCCGTAAGTACGTACCTTATTAATTTATTCCATATCTTGCAACTGTGTCGTGTCAACCTTCAAGCAAACGCCGAAGTTTTTTTCCCTTAATTCGGCAAACGTCACATTTAAATACAATAATAAAAGTCCGTTTAATGTAGGTACACCAACAAACATAAATTACAAAGAGACATTACATAATAATTCTAATAAGACTTAAGTAAATTAAATACAATTCGGCAGCCTTAAACGATCACTTTTAAGCAACCTTGACGTAAATTTGAGAGCTTACATCAAACGTGACTGCTAGGATTATTCTGGGGTTGCCAGCTGAGAGTGGAGACGAAACCTCAGGCAACTATGAATATACTATTAGACCGTCGACTTGTGTAGGTATTCCAAATACAAACGGTAGAGCAAACACAAGCAGCAATAATCCTGAGTTTGCTCAATCAACGCAAGGTGCCAACCTCTCGTGCATTGTTCTGTGCGAGCGCAAGTTGCGTGCAACTGAGTTACTGCCCGTAGTGGCACAGCTGTTAATTATATGGAGACTTTGTGCGCCGGTATTTATGATGTATTCTGTTTATGAGAATCTGTTTCCATTGCTATCGCGAGATTGTTTATTCATTTATTTATTAAAAAATTGTACCGACAAAGTATACGTTAAAATCAGGCTTATGTGGTTATTTTTTACAAAATAAGACATTGGCATATTTTTGGTTGAGGTATAAACAGAGGTAAGAGTTTTGCATAATTATATAAACTATAATATATTGCGTGCGTTCTCTTTACCGGATACTGAGAGGAACTAAGTACTTTTCATAGTATAACTGCGATCCAACAGCTTCTTATGAACTATAATATATATTTCTCATACAAGACGTTACAGTAACTGTTCTATTCCTGTCTTGCCCGTTCAATAAAAAACGCCTTTTCCCCTGGGCATCATTATCATCATCGGCCTATATTAGTCCACTGCTAGACATAGGCCTCCCGTCATAGGTCCCCCTATCACTCTGTACTAATTAAGCAATTTAGACCACTGAATTTGCTTGTAAGCCAGGCAAACTTCATTTGCTCTTCGCGTGCTTTGTAAACTTTAGGGCAATTTTACCCAAACCATGCAATAAGCATTTGAAATTCATTTTCAGTGCTTAACCTTGAAAGATATGTTTTAACCCAAGAGTCTTATTCAAAAATTGCTCACTACAAGCTTAATGTCCTCACGTAAAAGGTAACGAAAACCATTTCAAAAAATTCTCTAGTTTTGTATGGATTCTAAGAACTCAATAAGTATGAGGGCACACGAAATTAACAAAAACCTTTGTATGGATTCGTCAATAAATATTAACTGCCGCAGGTAAAGTATTGTTTTATAATAAGGAACATGGAGACAACCAACTCTAAATTGTCATTATTTCGGATATTGAAGCGAGACGTTGAAAACCGCACGAGTTTTACGGCGCAAGTGAGGATGCTTTATCGACTGTCAGCCTGAGGTCTCGCAATAACATCCAAACATGACCGATCTCTGTACCTTCATTTGTTTTTGTCTCTTTTTCGAAAAAATAAGTCACGAAAATATCAAATGAAGAAGGTTAAACAAAAGAATGCGTAACATTGCTAGAGCTTTCGATATTTTCAGAAACAATGAGTCAACAAGGTAGTTGAAGGGCCTTGCTTGAAATGCTTTTAAAGCTCAAGCACCCTATTTCGTTCTTGTTTCTCTGTTTGCTCGGCAGAGCTACCTGTTGCTCACTTACTTTACGATTCCTCATAAATACTATAGAAATTACTATTTCAATTTGATATAAAAAATATTACACCCACCAATTAAACGTCCAGATTGTCATAAACAAACTGTCCGAGGGGCAAGCGGACGCATAAAAACCCTACATAAAATATTAATAGAAATGCACGTGTGTTCATTGTCAATAAATTACCCAAGTGACAGAGCAATAAAAAAGTGTATTTCTTGGAGTGAATGGGAGGCTGAGGAGGCTTCGATGCGAGGTAGCCAATAAAACCAGGCCTCTGTCACTTTCAGAGCAACTTAAAACGTAAAATGGGTTATGTTTGCTAGCTCAACTAACATAAACCGAGAATTCTTTGACAGTTTCGTCCTTAGCGCCTTTCAGGGAGAATTAGACTCTGTATATTAACGATACGTTTCAAATTCGTCTGTTGTCGGTTGTCAGTGATGTACGTGAGCTGAGGGTGATGGTTCATCTGTGCGGAAAGTGGCTAGCGGCCGCTCGTAAACCTCCGCTGTAGACTGCGTGGCGAGACACATCCTACCATCTCACATTCTTCTAAGCTACTGTACCTCCGCTTGGGGAAAACAGAATTTAAATTAGGTACTGAAAAAATGAGTAAATTCATAGTCGCATTTATCAAGTTATAACGCAAGATGAAAAATGGAGAACTGAACGATAATCGAGAACCTATGGAGCCAATTTCAGAATTAAATGATTAGGTTCCTGAATTCCCAACAAAAATTCAATAAGAATTAATCATCAGGATCACGACGAAATTAGCCACCACACATATTTGACATTTGACATCTAAGTAAAGTGCTACAGGTGAAGTTTATTTTGATAGGAATAATTCTTTTTAATTCCTGTGTTTTCCACAACTACTTTTAACAGACAGTGATAGTACTGTCTGTTAAAGTAGTACTTTCCTGTCACAGGGGACCTTAACGCGCCCCCTAAACAATACAATAAAACTTGCATGAGAAACAGAAAGGTCATCAGTAAATTAAATTAGAATAATTCTTCAGAGACAGACGGACGGCCAGTTTGACGTTTATAGATATGATCGGTGACCCGCGGCTGTTTATCTGCTGGTTCGATCTTCTAATACCTCGTCTTGTTTCGTTGTTACAAAAAATATGTAATGCTTTTAATTAGATTAAATTGATTTGATTTAATGTGGTTTGGTACAGGGTGTTTTGAGGTATCTTATTTGAAAGGCTCAACTTAGGCTTCTCTTACAATTTATGTACCTTTTACCTCAACTCGGCTTAAGTAATTTCAATGAAAAAACATACAACAAACCAATGATGATGGCACAAATACTTAGTTACTAAATTACTGACTTTCATTATAAACGTTTTGAAAATTCCGAAAATTCATATTCATAATTCCGCGCGTTTTTTTAGTAGGCCATCCAGATAAAGGTACTAATTTGAACACCTACATTTGTCATTTTGTTTTATTTGTCAAGAACGTATTTTACAGAAATTGTCAGTATTGTTTTATATCACTAGCAGAGGTAGTCCTTTATCACTGATATATTAATTGACACAAGTACATAGTGGTTTTCTGGAACACCCTGTCCATCCATCTAGATCGAATGCTGAGATAGAATTGAATGGAGATGATAATTAAGCTAGCAAATAAGAACCGTGACTAACGTTGAAGTTGAATTCTTTAAATTGTTACATAAGTAATCATTGTTATGAACTGGCTAGTCTTAGTAAGAGCTTTTTACAGCTCTAAAATCATTCTAGAGTAAATAATAAAAAGCATTTTTTTTAACTTTAGTGCCTGCTTAGCATTGATTCTGGATTTTAGAAATTTTTATTTCATTAAACTGTGTCATTCTAACTCATTTGATAAAATTAAATCAAGTAACTAATAATAAATAAATAAATAATAACAAATAATAAATAATGCTGGACAATTCACACAGCATTATCTAGCCCCAAGGTAAGCAGAGCTTGTGTTATGGGTACTAGATAACTGATATACATAATAATATACGAGTACATAGATAGATATTTTTTATTATACATAGAACTAACCCTAGAAAACGACCAGAACACCCTGAACAAATATCTGCAGATCGTACAAATATTTGTCCCGAGGCGGGAATCGAACCTGCAACCTCCTGCGTCGCAGGCAGACCTTCGCCCACCGCGCCACAGAGGTCGTCATATATGGTAGATTAGGTAGATAGGTAGGTAAAGCTAAGAAATATTTTTTATGTTTTAACTACACTTCGGTTAAGTTCGCATAGACTATTGATTTTCAGATCTTGATCCGGCTCAAAATTATCTACAATAATATCTCACGTAACAAAGGAACGAAATCCTAACATAACAAAAACGAATAATTAACAATAATTTGTTAAACAAACCGTAACTATTCATTGCGTCTTTATAGAAGCCGACAAAGAAACCCGCACATTCGCAGTATTGGGAGTTCTAGCGACTAATTAAAACGGGCCAATTATTCCTAAATAGTTTTAGCATTCCTAATAAACAAAGCCCAAATTAGAATCGCTCTGATTAATGTGATATACGATTATGTATAGAAATACCAGGCGTGTTTTACTAAAATATTCATTTAGGGTCCAATGTCCTTCTCCCGTTCGTCCTTGTTGAGAAAAGGCCGTACTTTGAGTATGAATTAATTGAACCTACTTACTTAAAACATTTCACTTTACCTTTGTGAAATGTTATAAGTAGGTACGTACCTATACCTATTAAAGAGGATAAAGATAAAGATAAATGTATTTGCTTCAACATAATGTAGGTTACAGTTGCAGATCTTAAATACCTATATTAAATGTTTCAATTATGTTCTACCTTAAAATAAGGCATACAAATTTTTAAAATTATATTTATATTAAGTAAATTGTTCATGTATAATTAAATGGTCAAAGTTTTAGATTGTCAACTAAAAAGTCATTAATATTATAGTAGCACTTACTTACTTATAATTGTTTTAATTTAGTTTTAAACATAGTCTCACTAAGATTTAAAAAGGACTTCGGTAGGTATCTCATTTATTATTATATTTTAGGTGCCATATTATAGACTATGCTTTTTAATAAAAGGAGGAATAAAAAGCTTTTAAAATTCGTGCATAAGTAAGATTCAGTAGAAAGGGTAGGATGCGTTGCAGATTTTATAAATCAAGAAATAGCAAACCAAAGAATCTCCGCTTCCAAAATAATCCACAAAATTCTTTATTCCGGGAACAATCCACCCAAACAATTCATTTCTAAGATCAAAGTCATCAATATTCCGAATAATAAATCCAGTATGTTCGACTCGGAATGCGTAGGTACCGAAAGCAAAAAAGAACCACCCAGCTTTTATTGACAAAACTTCTGAAGACGAAACAACAAGAATCGTCCGTTCAACCCTCGATCGTGATCCGAAGCGCGAACTTAGCTAATGAAAGATGAAAAAATGTAAGTACACCTGTACCAAATTCCATTTTCCTACAGATTTACGTAAAGGGCTTTATGGTTTAGGGAGTAAGGTTGAAGAAGTTGAAAATGTTGGTTTGTGGTCGCAAATCAACGTTGTTGTCATAATCTACCTGCGAGCGCTTTCTGCTCATTGTCTAGCCTGCACAGCCGGCATATTCATGCGTTTTTGTAGGGTTGTCAATTAACTTAATTTTAAAAATAATTTGGAGTTAGGCTCCAGCTAAGGTATTGGATTCATTTAATTAATTTCGTGAATCAAAAAAAATTACCAAACACAAATGAACCTTACTGTTAGACACAGTTTTAGTTTTAAATTTGACGTAAAAATCAACGATTGCATATTCAAAGATTTTCAAATGGCAAGTCTTTCTACAAGCCATAAATTTTAGAAGAAAAAAAACACTAAAACTTAAAGTTAATCTCGTCACCCCTATAAACTCGTGCACCTTTAACAAAAGATCTAATAATTATTATTTTTCATCTGCTTCGTTTTTGTCACAGTTATCAATCAACGCTAGAATTGACGTTTCATCTCTTTCTATCTTATAGAATTCTTTATTTACCTGTCCTTGTCGTTCACTATCCAATGTAATTATATGAACACCTGGGCGCAAAAGAATGTCGCACAAAGGGCCGGGTAATGACGATCCGAAACATAGATCGAGTATATTTTGTTACCAAGAAACTCTTGCTTCATTAATTATGAAACACAATATGCTTTACAATTTTTCGTTAAAATTATGTTCCATCATTTTTGTCATATTATTTGATAAATCGACTTCGCCCTCTGTATAATTTCATAGTTGATAATTCCTATCTTTGTTTCGTTTACGGAAAGGCCACGATTTTCAATACTCGGAATACGTAATTCATAAAGATTAATTGGAAATAAACATGACAACATAAGCGGGCTTCCGATAAATTTGAATCAATTGTAGATGTCACATAAATAATGGTTGTCTAAGTTTTAAATAAAAAAGATGAAATCACGGTTCTATGGTGAAAATAATGATAAGACTAAAAATTATGTAGCTAATGATGGTGAGAAAGTTTAACTAATTAATCATTTTAATATGAAGGTTGGTATAGTGCCTTCTGATGCCATGACGAAGAGCTTTGCCATGCTGAAGTAATAAAGAAATATTGTGGGATTTTAATAACTCTCGCGATATGTTTACCACACTACCCACAAAATAGACCAAACGATACCAACATAAACCTTTTTGGAATTTAAATATAAGGCAAAAAATTGTCGACACAGTCAATAAATTTAACCATGAAGCCTTTATAGCTTCGTTTCAGCAAACATCAGACCACGTAAAGCAATTTCCACTATCTAAACACCTATCGAATTAACGCTTCCCAAAAAGAAAGCGGTCAAGATTACTCCGAGACGCCGAAAAAAATCATTTACAAACACCGTGTTAGATAGCGTTATATTTTATCCGTAACGATTGAAACGACTAAGAAAAAACCATTCAAGTCTTAGCACTAGAGGCTGCGGTATAGGGTTTGATTTTCAATGGAAGAATCAATGATGAAATTTCGGCGTATTAAATTGAAACTATTGACGACGGTCAGCAAATCCCGTATGTGTTTGTTTAGGGCGAGCCCACCCTAAAATATTTATTTTATCTCGGTTTGCCGAAGTCGCGTCAATAGTTTGTTTCCATTTTTACCTTGGACCAGATAGGATCAATATTCGGTTATAATTTATATGGCCTTGTTTGCACCACGATATGTAAAGCCAACATCTTCTGAACAAACGTTATCTTCTACAAATACTTACGCGGAATTGGTCATCACGGACTATTGATTTTTGAAATTTGGAAATTTTAACATCCGGCTATTTGTTTTATCTTTAAAGTTTTGTGGACCAAATGTTAAAACAATTAAAAGATATATCTTATCAGTCACAAAACAGTTGGTAAAGGATGTTGTATTATGCTGATGAATATTTCGCTCAAATAATGATGAAGCATTCTTTTTTTACCCTATCGATCGATGTGGAAGGAGATTTTCATTTATTTTGTCAAGATCATTCGACAAAAGTCATTAAAAAGACATCTTACAATATCTACAATCGTATGTCATCAAATGCGAGCTAATTTCAAATCACTAATGTTAATTTCAAATCGAGCTTTTCGTTTACTCGATTTCGTTTCACCCTTGCATTAGGTTAAGCCGTTGGAAAAGCAAACTTTCCTCAAACACAATATCTTCCAAGATTAAAACGACAAAACATCGGTTCTTTCGCGGAACCTAGCTAAAATAGCGTATCAAATTGACCATCTACATCCAGCTAACGAAGCCAGATCCCTAAAAGCTTAGTGGTAGAGTTCATATTGCTTTGAAAGTTAGATAGCCAACTGAAATATGTTTGCAGTGATAGTGCTACCTGAACTTATACGCATTGTCTAAGTACAATTGCGGTTCTAGTCCCGTGTCTCAAGGGACATAATCCCATAACAAACAGCACCTTTTATTTTAAAGCCGTGACGTAAAGCTTTTTGTTTTCGAGGATTTGTTCAGTTTTTACATGTAAATCGGAAAACAAAACAACTATTGTGCTTTTTGCATTTTGTGACCTAACCTACCTGCTGGTTTCAAGAATAAGGACGTTGTAAATCTTGAGTGGTTGAGACAATACTGGGCTGTAAATTGGGCACGAGCCAAATTTCATTGTCTTAGCATGGTCTTAGTGTCTTTTTATAATTAAGAATTTACCTTTCGAATACTTGTCAGGAAACATAAACCTTCATTACCTTTTCGTTTCTTAGCTGGTACTACAAACATCTGATACAAATCTTAGTTTGATTAAAAAAAACCATAGTGACTCAAATGTAAAACTTGTTTAACCTTTAAGCTCGGAATGCGTATGAATTCATACGCATGACTCCATACTACCGTTGACTCGGAATGCGTATGAATCTATACGCATACACCAACATTTCAAAAAGTACATTCTAGTGTTTCTGTCTTGCTCTGTCTGTTAAAGGTTTGTTTATGAAAGAAAGAGAGGATAATGTGCTCTTTATTTTGGCGTATAATACATGTGATTTGTTGTCTTTGGCATCAAGCACTGCCATTTTGAAATCAGGTGTTCTTTACGTCGAAGTGTGTGTTGTTTCTGTTTACAAAAATAAATGTTTTTGTGAAAAGGAGAGTGAACATTGATAAAATTCTAAATTAGAAATATATATTGATCTTTTACGTAATCAATTTTACCATAAATTGAACAGGACATGCTATAATTACGTTTTTTTTTAATTTTCTACATAAAGAAAGAAAAATGGATGCCTATTTCATTATTACCTCATTTATTCTTTTTTGTTGAATATTCTTATAAATCAGTATGTGTTTCAACAAAATAAACATATTTCCTTCAAATGCAACTACTTTTTTTTCTATTGGACTTATCATCATAGATTATTTGTCATTACAAAATGTGAGTAACTAACTCTCAGTATAGGGCCTGTTTTCTTGAAGGAATTTAGAGTACATAATGTTGTATACAAGACTAAAACTACTACATAGGTTTTTAGACTTATATTCAAGATTACAATAGGCATACAATTTTTTTCCAAAGTTGCCTAGTATTCCTAAAAATATTTAGTTTACATGAACATGTCTAATTTTTCAATTTGTACATTTTTAGATAGAATTGGAAGTGTATGCGCCAACAAATCATACGGAATTTCTGTTGAAATTTAGAGCTGTACTATCATAGAATAGTCTACATTTTGTTTCAAGTAAAAATTCCCAGTAGTTTTAGAAATAACGTCATTCTTGTAAAAGTCGGCAAATATTGGACCTCGCCGCCATGACAGGGCGCGAGTTTACTGGTATATGCCATTACAGGTGACAGTCGAGTCGAAGGGTTAAGAAGACATTTCTTACAATAGACCTCCAAAAAAACCTTTTAATTTTCCGTTGCAATTTTTTTGCTGTTAATTTATCCCACTCATCAAGATCAGCTATTGTCATAGGTATCGAGTTTACACACGAATGCGCCGGCGCAGCGAGCAGCTGCCAATTTTAACAAATAGCCATTGATCCCTTCGTAGCATAGGTGCTTGTTTTTTCTTTCAGTACTCATTTCGTTTGATATTTTATTTATCAAAATTAGGGTTACTAACCCTGGTGGACTGGTTTCTATTAATGGCAACAAAATCCTAAAACAACTAGTAAGTAGGCGTTCGTTGATTTGAGCGTCTAGATGTAGGGTCAGTTATACGTCAAAGTACTTACGTTAGGTTCGTCAATACTAAATATCATAACTATGGAGGGAAGTCAAATCAAAAAAATTGTCACAGGCTCTAAGCTTTAGAAAATAAAAAAGCTGAATTCAAATTTAAGATTTCATCCAGACCATCATTGGCGTTATATACATCGCGGCGGGCGAAGGTCCGCCTGCGACAGGAGGTTGTGGGTTCGATTCCTGCCTTGGGACAAATGTTTGTACGATCTGAAAATATCCATCTTTGTAATGTATTGTATTATATTATATTAGTCATCTAGTACCTACCCATAAAACAAGTTCTGCTTAGCTTGAGGCTATATGATGCTGTGTGGATTGTCCAGCATTATTTATTTATTAATTTTCAAGGACTGTTACGTTTTCTCTTTGTTCTAAATAGTTATGAAAATGTTCATCAGCCTTGGTAACACATGTTTCACATAAAGATTTGAAGGAAATAGGTAAATCTTCAAACCAATTTAAATCGGTCTTTGTCAATCCTGCTTCTGCTGCGTCACGCACGCCCAGTTTTGCCATCGTTTTAAAATAATTAATGACGAAAATTTTCAATAGGTACCTTACATTTTTTAAAAAAAATATAGGCATCGTCCATTGATACCCTCATTGTCCTTACCTAACCCACCCCACATCGACCCACCTGTACTGAATGGCCCGAGTGTTACAATGAAAAATGTATTTTTTTTTTAATTCCATGCTTCTTTTGTCGGTGGCAACACTATATTTCACGTGGAACAATTATCATTGTCTTTGGCACCTCGGAGGTGTGCGGTTTCTTAGTCCAGATTGTATTGTATTCGCGCATATGGACTTCTTTTGTCTTGTTGAACTTTCTACTCGTTTATTCATCGTAACACGAGAACGCAAGAGTATAAATAATTTGTAGGCGCATAGTTGTCGCACATTAAGTAAATTGATTTATTGCAATTATTGAAAACATTAAAACGGGTATTGGCGCGGGAAATGAAACTGGGACTTAGAGGCGATTTAATTTAAACTACAATTTACGATCGGCTATAAATAATTCTGTCGGAGTAACTCAGCGCTATTGTCGCCAGTTTTTTAAAACCATTAAAAATCCCATCAATGGCATCGATACTCTCAAAATCACTCGCGTTACACTTTACCCCCCAAATAACATTAATGCTCTCTTTCTAGCGCGTTGTAGAACTCATTAAAATCTGAAATAGAATTAGTGAAACGTGTCAGCTAACTAAAAAATATTAACATGCGTAACAAATTTCAATAAATAAGCAAATAAATTGGTATTCGATAAATGGTTATTGTTAAAAGAGTAATGCTGATTTATATGAATATTCACGCACCTTAATGTGTGGTGTTCGATATTTATTGAAATATGCATTAATTTAATATATTTTATTGAAACTGCGTCCCTAATGGCCGTTAGCGCTTGTTTATTTTAATAGAAATATTTGTTTAGGTATTATAATAACTTCACCTACGGGTTATGTTAAATATAAATAGCTTTCAGGCTATAATTTCGATTTACAATATATTATAAAATAAACAGTGAAAATTAAATTAACTTATAAAAATATATAAATGCTTACGTCAGCGGGTAGGTATAGTACAGTTCAGTAGGCACGTAGATGGTGGAAATTAATTAACTTTAGAACTCAAGTAGACTATTTTACATTAGTTTTATTGTACTTTAAATAAGATTTCAAGTTAGAAATGTTTCTTATTGTTAAATTGTAATTCTTAAAATGTTCTTACAAGAATCTTGCAAGACAAGAACCATGCAAGCATTCAACAATATGTGGTTAAGTAGGTATTATACTGTAACCTATTTCCTGAAGACTTCATATTCCATACCATTCTTCATCTCAACTGCAATGTTTCACAATTTTTATTTGCCGGTGACAACCGTAAATATGAATCCTACGACACAAGACATAAAGATCATTCAACTGCAATACAAGTTTGTCACGTATTCGCCTTAGATGTAGGCACGTATTTAGGATTGAATTCTGCAGGGGTTGAATATGTGGGCTAGTCAGCTAGTTCAGACAATATTTAAAATTACATAACATGTTGACATCGAATCGCTGAGAAGGTGAAGACGCCAGAGTTGTATTATTCTATCATAGATTGACAATAAAATAGATTGCAAATAAAATTTTATATGTGAGTGAAAAGGTTAAAATATATTATTGGGTGACTAAAGTGGTAAAATTTATTATTTCATACAGCATCACCTGGCTTCAAAGTAAGCATAGCTTTTGTTATGGATGACTCCATATAGGTATACATAATACATAGGTATTCATACACCAAGACCCGGAATAAATGCCTGCATACAATCATTTTACCCGTGGCAGGAATTCAACCCGCAAACTCCTACGTCGAAGGCGGATCTTCGCCAGGTGCGCCACTGAGCTCGTCACCTATTGATGATGGATTTAAGTGATTCAAAATATCAACATCGTTGCTAAGTGGTATGATGTTAGTACTTATACGAGTATCAAAGGTAGATTTTTTATGGTGAATATACCATCGTTTATCTTCAATCTCATCCAATGGAAAGTGATCATGACGATGACGTTGACGATGTAGTTTTTATCGACTTTGTCACAAGTGTTTTGACCCTATCCCCGTGCCTGAGTACACCGCTGTCGGATGCGCCCGTGCACCTTGTCATGACTAAAAGCGATTCGTCGCTAAACAAACAAGCTTTTTAAATGCTACCTAACTTGTCTTTTTTATATGGCGATTTGAATATTTCCATCGTTTTCAGTGAGGTTCGTGACACGACTCGGCACGGGGATCACGTGAGAGATATTTATAAAAGAACCAGTGTATCGGCAATATAGCGTTATTTCCAATTTAATGATTGCTAATACCTACCGAATCGGGGCCGCCGCACGTCAGCTGGGCCTTTATTATCGGCAGCGAAACGACTTGGGGTTGCCTTTATCAAACCCATTATTCTAGTCTAACTTATTTACCTATCAACTGCTGATTGGGTACTTTTCGACGGAATGTTATAGTAGCTTGGCATATTGCACCCATTTAAGGGCCTAGTATTATAATGTAACGTAGGTACTTACGTTGCTCATAGTTTCCCTTTAGTAGCAAAAACTTTAAGTAGAATCAAACTAAATGTTGGATCATTTTATATTCAAGAAGTTTTTAGCAGTTAGCAGTAAATAAAACTGCCAAATCATCTGAATATCGTGCAAAATCCACATAATACAAGAAAAATAAACATTAAAATAATAACCATAAAGCGCCACCCCTCAACCATAAACAACGTGCTACTGAAATGTTTAACCACAAACTTCAAATAGAGCAAAACCATAAAATAGTCTATGAAAAAAAAACGTTTGAAAAACTTCATCAACAAACTCGCGAAAAAACTCCCCGCGACATGCAAATGCCACCGCGGGATCTGCTCATTACCCCACCATAAAACCATTACAACACTCATTACTGGCACAATTAAAAAAAAACTTCGTCAACACCCAGCAAGTGTGACGAAAACCCCTTACGGTGCGCCCACATAGTTTATATTCAATACAGAAAAAACTTAAAACCGAGGGCGCCACCGTCTTATGCAAAAAACTCCTTACGTATTCACCCCTCGCGAATTTCTACTTTAATGAATGCTTCTCGTTTTTTTCTCCGACACTCGACGCAGTTGTTTTGACGGATCGCAATCTAGCCACTAATTGCTTTTTCCTCCGCGGGGTGAGACGCGAAATTACGTTTTATTAATTGAATTATATTAATGATACTTTCTCGCGGCGATCAATCTTTAATGACGTTTTTATTCGTCGCCGAGAGTGACGCGAGCTTTTCCATTTTTTCTTCTTTTTACTCGAAGATCGATGTTAATTATGTATGTAATGGCTCCCGTGATACACTTCCATTAATAACACGGCGGACGATGTCGACGTCGTCCTACTCGACAAGATTTAATAACTACGCATTCTAAGATTAATAGTACATCTGTGGCCGGTGTCGTTATAAAAATGTGGCTATGCATGCACCCCACAATCCATGTCATTTTTCTGCAGCTTTCTGCAAAATTACCCCACATTTTCGTAATTACTAATCTGAATGGCGTTTATTATCATAAAAACGGACGGGCGAAACAAAAATGCATCATTATAATGCAGTGCTTCATCTGTGCAAATTAATCCGAAAATCGCGACAGCTGCCTCGCCGCCTCGCGCGAGTTGTCAAAAAGTTTATCTATCGCGCTTTGCTAAATAAACTTTGATTCATAATCCAAAAGTGGCATTGTTCTCTACGGCTATTATTACCGCTTTTTTATGTTACCATTTTTATTATCCTAACGATTTTTTTCGCAATGGATCGCGCGTTATAATTTCTTTTGTTCCGCGCACTAACATTGTTTCTTTTTTCTGTTACTTTTTTGTCACGGTGTTACCCCGTGATTTATTCCCCCTTTCGGGTAAAACAACACCCGTGCGAGTTACGATTAGTCGTACGTAATATCTAATTACTATGTGCGAGCACGTACAGACGTAACTCGTATGATTCCTCCCACTGATGTGGTTTATGGAATTGGATCCTCATATTTCGGCAGTCTCCCGGTGCCCATAGTTTTTGTCCGTGTCTGAACCGGCAACACTCTAAGGCGTAATCTGATATCTTTATCGCTTTAGCATTACGGAGTAAGCTCGGAGTGAATAGAGAAAAAAGTCGCAGCCTACGCAAATACAAGGTGTCTTCTTTAATAATGCATCTTTTCTCCGGGGAGCCAGGATGGTAGCTAATGTTGGTAATACCGAATTCAATCATCTCAAACAAAGAACTTTTCTCGCGTAGCTAAATGGCGCTTTTTTAATCGGATATTATAATTAATGTTCCTTTTGTCGCGTGCTGGCGTGCCCTCGCGCGAACAATAGGATTTCTAATAGAAAGAGATATAAATATTTTTTCTTAGAAACAGAAGGCTACCTGACGATAAAGCGCAGACGACGGCCCGAGCCAAATTAAATTAGAATAATAAAATCAAAGAGCCTCTTTGTTTCCGATCCCCGTGAAATGAAAGCGACGGCGATATTTATATTCCATGGTTATTAATGGCCGGTCCTTTCCGTAGGTTCGAGATCAAAATAAGTTATGAAAAAAATGTAAAGTTTGTCGTCGGCCGCGTGAGAGTGAAACGCAACAATGGTGACCCTCTGGAGCGAGCATCGCGAACTTGAATCGGCGTAAATTTTTTATCAAGCGACCGGGCTTAACCCCTACGCACCCGGAACCCTTCCCTAACCCATACAGAAAAAAGCACTAATAGTTAAAATGTACGCGTGTGTGTTTTCTCTGTGGGTATAAGGAGTAAGCAATAAAAAAGTGCATTATATCACGCTGCCCTCCCTTCATTACGTGTCGCGGAGGGTCGCCAGTGTGTGGCTGATGTTTTTTAGGATCTTTGCAGAATTATTGTTGTGCTTTCAATTGTCAGACCAGATCTCAAGATCTTTCTAAATGTAAACCTACTCAAATTTTCTTATATTGTTTAATAGAACTCTCAGACTCAGGCAGACATTTATTTTGAGCACACTAGTATTAGTAAAATGGTTTCATGCTTAAACTCCGGTGCGATGACTCACTAATTGCACACAACGAGCCCGCGCGGGCCGTGCACATGTTAAGTTAACCAGAACCAGCTTTGTTTACTTTTAGGCTAGTTGTGAAAAAGCCATATTTTATTTATCTTATTTTTAACAATGAATATGAAAATCTTTATTCACAATGAAAATTACAATCAAATAATAGAAATGAATTAGAACTAGTATTTAAAATTGAGCTAACTGCAGACTGTTGCAAACTACCTAGAGGTAACTCACCTGATCCATATCAATACCAGTCGGAAGCGTCCCCAAGACGCTGGCTGCATTGCCACGCTGTATGGCAATGCTGATGCGCTGCGCCAGATACTCACCAGCTGTCGGTTCACGCGTCGCTTCGACCAGACGCTCAGATTTATTTAATTGAAACTTCAGGCTCAGATCCAAAGAGTATTTGATCCTAATAACATCGGGTCACAGAAACTTACAAAAAGCTTTCTAATATCCCATTTCAGCAATCTGCTTCTCATGCAAAAACTCATACCTATAGGAAAACAAGTAGCCCAACGCCCTTCCGTATCGAATCCTTCCCTAAATTAACACGAACAAAACATTGGGTTTCATGGATTTTTAGGGATCACTGGGTAAAATCGCACTTAAAAGTCTTGTGTCATATGTCTATGATCCTATCCATTCAAAGTTGTCTGGTAGAGATCGCCTTTGAGCGACAAAACCACCAATTGTCACTTCGTTTTTAAGTTTTTGCGTTGTTAGTTGTTTCTATTTGATTGAAGTGTGCAATAAAGTATTTTCTAGATATCTATAAGCATATTTTTAATAGTAAATCTAGAAAATATTACTGTAAACTTGTAAAAGTTAAGGTAAAAAAACTTGAGAGGTGTCAAGGGACACCCGGATGGAACGAAGTTCCTTTCGATTAATATCGCGTCCTCGCGTCATCTTCAGTCAGGCCGCAGAAAACTGATATATCCCGCTCACTCCAATGACACGTTGCGCGAGCGAGCGGAACACACGATTGTTCGAATCGAAGCGCACCTCGGCTTAACTCAGTCAGTTGCTTCGGTTCTCCTCAGTTCTCTTCGTCAAATTATGACGTTACAACTTTTCGTAAGAATTTTTTCCGTCTAGCCCGTCGTCCCTTTCACAACGCGCGATAAGGAGCTTCGTTCTAAAAGTACAGAACCCTATAAGTATCCGAGGTTACTTTGTTTTTCTCATTCAGAATAGAACTGTCCCGACAGACTTATAAATTAAGCTTTGTTCAGGATATTGATTCATATCCTCTTTTTTGGAAGCCATAAAAATAACGACTGTCTCCCATTTGTTGTGATCGTAAATCGATAAAATTTCTATAGGGCTTGATTAATTTAGTTGGTGCAATTATATTTTGCGCACACTGTAGCGTGTTAAATTTGACACCATTGTAATATATTTCGAGACCGAATAAAATGGACTGTTTGCCTTCAAACTTTACTTCAGATGAGGTTATTCTGAATATAGGAAATTTTTAGAAAATTAATTTAAGTAAACGAAGTCTTTCAAACAACAGCGTTTTGATAAAAATTACGTACAAGAAAATACAAGTTTATCGATTCTTTTTGCTTAATTTAAAGAAGAAAATAACTATGATGATAAACAATGACAAATTCAGGATTATTCGTTCATTTTCGCTACAAACGGTAAACCGACGCCTATAAACTGCGAACGATAAACGTAATATTAAATTGAAGTAAAACAAATAGACATCAAGTCCGAGGCCAGACCGTATCGCAATTTCGTGCCATAAAAATAATCAAATATATTCGTTCCATCTCATTTGGCGTCGTCTTAAACGATTTCTCTCGTCCGTCCTTTATTACCGAAAACATAACTTCTCATTTTGTTTTTTATCCCCTACTCATGCCACCCTGATAGGGTATAAACCTACACGGGGGTTGCATGCCTGTTTCTTATGTATTTTCCGCTGTTTGCACCGTAAGTCTTCCTTCTTAATTCTACGTATAAATTATCATGAGTGCTTTCTCTCTGGGAAATTAAAAAGCTTTTTTCGTAGAGTATTTTTCTTATATTCATTGGTAGAGGCAGTAAATACAATCAAGGGATCCTATGGGAAAGCATTATAATATATAATTAGGAATATATCGTTAAACATTTTATTAAAATCAGCTATTTTCGTCAACTCGCGTTTTGACACAAATCTAAAACGTGTTTAAGATTCCAACGCATTTTTGGTAATATTCAACATTTTTATCGTTTACTGTGCCTAAAAAATAAATACTTATTATAAATTAATAAATCATCAGCCCCTAGCTAAGCAGAGCTTGTGTTATGTTATGAGCACTAAATAGTTAAAATACTTAAAACAATACATTATAGATTGATATTTTTACGATACCTAGAAAATACACAGAACACTCGGAACAAATATCTGCAGATCGTACAAATATTTATCCCGAGACGGGAAGCGAACCCGCAACCTCCTGCTCCTCAACCACAGAGTTCGTCAATAAAGTCCAGAAGAAAATGGTGCAACAGTCGTAAAAGTGAAAACTCTTATTCGTAACCTAAACTCATTCAAAACACAACAAAGCATATTTTCCCCACAATAAAGATAACACTCATAAAAACATAAAAATACCACATTGTTTCATTTACGCGAAAAAGCTCCCAGTGTTTTATCAGTGGGAGCCCACATATTGCAGGGGGACGGGATTTCCCGTAATGCGGTTAATTTCCTTTTTTCCTTTTTATTTATAGTAATCCCTTTATAAGGTGATTACGGAAATGTGTTTTGTTGACGTAAAGACGTAAAGAGCGCAGCAGGAGGTTTTTAAGCGCAGAACGTATGAAAGTTTAGAGCTTTTTTGTACTATCTATGCTGAAAGCTCACCAATAAATGATTGGTGATTTTTATGCAATGGGTCTGTCTTGAGTTTTTTGTGAGCGATTAATCAATTTTTTGAAATATTCCTAGTCTGAAATTTTAGAGCTTTCTTGCATATTTGCTGAAAGCTTAATATTAAATGATTGGTGATTTTTATGCAATTAGACTGTCTTGAGTTTTTTGTGAAAGATTAATAAAAAAAAATTAATATTCCTAGTATGATAGGTTAGAGTTTTCTTGCATATTTGCTGAAAGCTCACTAATAAATGATTGGTGATTTTTATGCAATGTGTCTGTCTTGAGTTTTTTGCGATTTTTTAGGGTTTCGAAGATCGGTTTCGAAACCCTTATGGTCTCGCTTTGTCTGTCCTTTTTTCCCTCCTTAATAACTCAGCAACTACAGCAGCTATCAACTTGAAATTTAAAATAATAATACATTTCGTGTGCCTGTACAGATTTTAAGAAAAAAAAATGAAAATAAATGAAAAATGAAAATGAACATTTTCCATACAAATTGAAATGTCAAAATTTTAAAAGAGACCTACAGAGTCAGGTGGGGTATCAAATGAAAGGTATTAGTTTGTACATTTCAAAATAGTTTTTGAAATTTCAGTAGGTTTCATACTTTTTGAAATATTTTGAAAATAGTCGAAAAAATACCCATTCCCCCCCCCCTATCTCCGAAGTTTGCAGAGCGATCCATTCAAAATGTATTGAGCGTTTGTAGATGTAGATCTATATTTTACAGGAAAAATATAGAGAAGTCTGTAAACTGAACCCTTTTCGAAAAATTGTCAAAAAGAGGGGGGATAATTTTCAAAAAGGGGGTTACCCCACTGAGTGGGGTATCATATGAAAGGTATCGGTTTGTACATTTCAAAACAGTTTTTGAAATTTCTGTAGGTTTCATACTTTTTGAAATATTTTGAAAAAAGTCGAAATTTTACCCGCTCCCCCCCTCTATCTCCGAAGTTTGCAGAGCGATCCGTTCAAAATGTATGAATCGTTTGTAGATATAGATCTATATTTTACAGGAAAAATATAGAGAAGTCTGTAAAATGAACAGTTTTTGAAAAATGGTCAAAATGAGGGGGGATAATTTTCAAAAGGGGGGGCTACCCCACTAAGTGGGGTATCATATGAAAGGTAGCGGTTTGTACATTTCAAAACAGTTTTTGAAATTTCTGTGGGTTTCATACTTTTTGAAATATTTTGAAAAAAGTCGAAATTTTACCCTTTCCCCCCCCCCTATCTCCGAAGTTTGCAGAGTGATCCATTCAAAATGTATTAAACGCTTGTAGACATAGATCTATATTTTACAGGAAAAATATAGAGAAGTCTGTAAAATGAACAGTTTTTGAAAAATGGTCAAAAAGAGGGGGGATAATTTTCAAAAGGGGGGGCTACCCCACTAAGTGGGGTATCATATGAAAGGTATCGGTTTGTACATTTCAAAACAGTTTTTAAAATTTCTGTGGGTTTCATACTTTTTGAAATATTTTGAAAAAAGTCGAAATTTTACCCGTTCCCCCCCCCCTATCTCCGAAGTTTGCAGAGCGATCCATTCAAAATGTGTGAAGCGTTTGTAGATATAGATCTATATTTTACAGGAAAAATATAGAGAAGTTTGTTAAATCAACACTTTTTGAAAAATGGTCAAAAAGAGGGGGGATAATTTTCAAAAGGGGGGGCTACCCCACTGAGTGGGGTATCATATGAAAGGTATTGGTTTGTACATTTCAAAACAGTTTTCAAAATTTCTGTGGGTTTCATACTTTTTGAAAAATTTTGAAAAAAGTCGAAATTTTACCCTTTCCCCCCCCCCCTATCTCCGAAGTTTGCAGAGTGATCCATTCAAAATGTATCAAACGTTTGTAGACATAGATCTATACTTTACAGGAAAAATATAGAGAAGTCTGTGAAACGAACACTTTTTGAAAAATTGACAAAAAGGGGGGGATTATTTTCAAAAGGGGGGGCTACCCCACTAAGTGGGGTATCATATGAAAGGTGTCAGTTTGTACATTTCAAAACAGTTTTTGAAATTTCTGTAGGTTTAATACTTTTCGAAATATTTTGAAAAAAGTCGAAAAAATTACCGCTACACCCTATCACCGAAGCATGGAGAGAGATCCATCTGAAATGTAGGTTGGTACCTACTAGTGTTAGGTCTTCATTAAATTTCGGAGTTTCTAACCGGTACCTTTAGTACATACCTACTTGTTCACAAACGTTCGAAACCCTCGGCGCGCGAGTTACACTCGCACTTGACGGGTCTTGTTTTTTCATATTCTTAGTATGAAAGTTTAGAGCTTTCTTGCATATTTTGCTGTAAGCTTACTAATAAATGATTGGTGATTTTTATGCAATGTGTCTGTTTTGATTTTTTTACGAAATATTTTTTTTTAATATTCCTGGTTTCCTACCAAGAAATCAGTTCTTTGTGGTTAGGATAATAAAATTAGAAAAATAAAGTTTACGTTTGTATAACTTAGATTTCTATCAGTTAACTAGTACCCTTAACACAAGTTCTGCTTAGCTTGGGCTAGATGTGTGAATTGGCCAGCATTATTTATTTATTTATCGAAACTGATTATGGTAATAAACACATATAACACTATTCATCAAACACATACTTATTCAAAACAGAAGACTCCAGAACAAATAATAGGTTATTCAACATACTTTACTCTATTGAATTATACAAATGAATCGTAATGCCAGGAAGCTAGTCAAATGACGCACTTTAAGTTGTCCTTGGTCCAGAGATTTTAATATTAATGTAGCTAGTTCATATAAAAACAGAAGTATTCAAAGACATAAGAAATTTTTCCAGACGTTACTCATACAACCGTTTCAAGATATAAATTGATTTTAATTTTAAAACAGTTCTGATTTTTTGTCATTTATTGCTGTCAGGATTTAAAAATTAAATAAGTTACAAAATGAATATCTAATAAAGATGGGAAAAAATCACGATAACGTGGAAAATACGTGAATGTTTTGGTTAGGTATACCTTACGCTCACGGGAAAACTGTACCTAATATACATATGTATATAAATTCTATATGTACAGTATACTCACTTTTATGCGGATAGGCAAGAAAAAGCTCTGTCAAAAAAAAGACTGGCCACTAATAAAAAAAAAATCGTGCGCATCGCGCTTTCTTTTATTTTTCGTTTGTCTACGAAAACGGCCAGTATTTTGTTTCACTGCCTCCCCTTTTTGTCACTAGTATACATTTGTGCGAGGAGAGGAAGGTTGTAGCCTCCGCAGGCGCACTTTTTGGCAAATATCAAAAATAAAAAAATAAAAAAGTGCTTTATTTTCTTTAGACCTTACGGTGTTTTGTTGTAGAAGCGTAGTATGAAATAGTAGACGCAATAATAGTATACCTACCTACTTACCAAAAGATATATTTACCGTCTACAACTCCACATTATCATACCAAGAAATACGCATTTCATATTTTCTAGTTACCTACATAGGCTAATGTGATTTTCTAATATTTATTGAACGAATTCTAATGCAATCACAACAAAGTGTTCAAGTAGTCCATTATCATAAACATTGTCTATTTTGTGAAACGTGTAAAACGTGTGGTCAAACACGTGATACGTGAGATCATGTTGAACATATCTTAATTCCAAGGTCTTTTGTACTTTCTAGTCAATCTTGAAGTAGTGTACTATTCGTTAGGTATATCCTCTTTTCAAACTTGCGCCGACACCTATTTATTCGTATTTTTACGATAAACAAAGGATTTCCAAAAATCCATTCGGCAGTTTGTGATACCTTTCATATCACTGATCAGCGGTTTTTAATAAATAAATAAATAAATAATGCTGGACAATCCACACAGCATCATCTGGCCCTAAGCTAAGCAGAGCTTGTGTTATGGGTACTAGATGACTGATATACATAATATAATACATTACATAGATAGATATTTTTTTTGTAATATACTTAGAAACGACCAGAACACCCGGAACAAATATTTGTAGAACGTACAAAAATTTGTCCCAAGGCGGGAATCGAACCCGCAACCTCTCGCGCCGCAGGCGGACCTTCGCCCGCCGCGCCACCGAGGTCGTCAATAATAAATTTAATGCCTCTGTAATCGTTTTATTTTGCATAGTTTAGTTAGGCTGAGAAGCGAAATCTCTCTTGGTGGCCACCAAACTCTGTTTTCGCATCTCAGTCTTTAGTGTGAGTCAGGGAAGTATCTTATTCGATGTTGATATCTACAGTAAGGGATGTTGAATAGTTGAATACTCGATTCTAGAATCCAAGATGATTTTGGTGAACATAGACATTTATGGAGGTAAACTTTACTTAAACTGATAACATTATCAGAAAAAGGTAACAGCAATGAAACCACTAAAAACCAAAACAAAAAGTTTCAAATTCTAAGTTTATAAACGGACGAGAGACAAATTAAATGACAAATGCATGCTGTTAAAAGCGAAACTTGTTTCTACCTTCTGCGATTTACTTCGATGGTATCGTAAATATATTCCACTAATATTTATTCGGTTTTTAACTCCTTTGTTTCCCAGAACTGTCCAAGATTCTAGAACTAAGTGAGCGAGACATGACAAGGTCGATAAACTCAATGCCCAATCGGTAGATGCCTACTTCTACCTCGCAACTTACTCGGCTTATTCTAAAAATAAAACTTTCCAACAAACACATAAGAAAGTTGTGAGTCCAAAGTCTCCCCTAAGAAATTTCAAAGTACCTCATTACGGTTCCTCTCCCCCTTTGCATATAATTGCATCTTTTTGTCTGAAAAATGCTCGCCTCAGGCACTGATTTACGCATACAAGGTGTGCAACAATAATGCTGCCTCAGATAAATATAAAGCAATCAAAAAAATATTCTAACACCTCGGGATAAGACTTATTTTTCTTGGTCTTAAGTGTTGTGTTTTCGGAAAATGTTGAGCAAAGAAAACGCTTGGGGATTCCACCCTCGGTTTTTTAGGGGCACTTTTTCCTTAATTAATGTAGAGTTTTTGGTCTCATCTAACGCCTTTGATGGTACGCTTTATGACGGCAGTAAAAATTGTAATTTCAATTAGGTTTTTCTTATCTAAATTCTTTATACCCTAGGTTCGTGGGGTACCGAGGCTATTGGGGTTTTTTAAAATTATCTGAATGGTCGAAGCGACGCGTGAACCGAGAGCTGGTGAGTATCTGGCACAGCGAATCAGCATTGCCTTATAGCGTGGCAATGCGGCCAGCGTCTTAGGGAGGCTTCCGACTGGTATTGATATGGATCAGTTGAGCAAGCAGTAGACTGTTTGCAACAGTCTGCAGTTAGCTCAATTGTTTCAATTGTAAATACTAGTATAATTTTCTTTGTGAATAAAGTTTATATTTATACCACTTACGATTTGTGGTATGTCTAGTTACTACGTGCCGAAAATCAGCGTTGTGGGTTACTCGCAACATTCAGCTGAGCATGAACGTTTTCTGATACCGTAGATATACGGCACTGATCACCACACACGGCCAGATCTAAACAATATTAACTTGGTCTGTAAATTTCTGAGCAATTTATACTTACATATATTTTTAAATCGTGTGTCGTGTTTGTTGCTCTAGCTGTACATAAATTTTCCTTTATATTTTCTTATACCTGTACTTATCAGAAAAAATATATTTTCATTTCATTACTATTTATAAAAAAAAATATGTACTTGGGCAGCGACCTTAGGAGCTATTCAGTATAAATAGGTAGGGATCTTAAAACCCTACCTATTATATTAGTCTTTTACATAAAAAGGTTATCGAAATGATATGGCCAAAAAAATTCGTGGAGAGTATAAATTCAATTTCTGATTCCAATTACCAACCTAACTTAGATACAGTCGAATTCTCAGAATCGCGAAAGTATTACACGGTGAGATGGCTTTCCACGGTATCGTTATTAAAAATATATCCACCCTCCGAAAAGAAAGTTGACTCATAATAAAGGCCGGTATAATTTTTCCTTTTAAAACTTTTTGATTAGATAAAATAATGGGGTGGGTTAGGAGGGAGCCCGAGGCTTCGATATCGGCTATTCTAATTGTTGTTTTCTCTGGCGATGTTTACATTCCTTTGTGATTTAAAAAAATCTGCTGCTTGTTAGGGACCTATCCGAAGTATTCGCTGGATATTTCCGAAGTGAAAAGATCGCCCTAATTAATCCCGTTTGAACTTTTGACCCCCTTTTGACCCCCTGCGCCTACGCTCGCTGAACATGAAAGGTGTATCGATTCAAATTGAAAACATTGACGTTTGACAGTGACATGTCATTATAAAGCGGGTGATTTGTGTCGATTGCATCACTTGCTATTGATTGCTATTCACATGGAGTTTTTATTTGGGAATTAGCTGTGTTTGTTGTAAGGCTTCTTCACTTGGCTTAGTTATAGTCCCAGAACTGAAATAGTCCCAGAACTTAATAAACCTGCTATAATTTTAAGATAAAGAAAATCCAGACAATCTCTCGTGCACAAGTGCGAGAAATCAAAACTTCTAAAAAACTCTTAAGACTCATTGTATTGTATTTGTATTTTCTTTATTAATCAAAAACTTATTCTATTCTCATTCTGGTTTGTCTAGTGTCGACAGTTACAGCGTGTTGCCACACATTTGGCATGAAGTTATACATATATAAACATTAACATAAATAAATTAAATCTATCTAACATTATCAGCGATTGACACAAATATTTCCTACAACTATTAGCCCAAGTACGATAACACAGTTTAAGTACCGTCTTCGTAGGTTCAAGAAATAAAAACTTGTGAAAAACTTTTAAGACTCATGTCTAACTGTGACAACATAACAGGAAACACGCTACACAAAAAAGTAAATGCAACAATTCTGCTCTAAAACCTCAAAATAATAACTCCCCAAAATATAAAATGTCACAGTCGATAATGGTCTTAGGGTTGTCCCCTGTTTTTTTTTTCATTTTAAACCATTTGACAAGCCGTGTGTCGAACGCAGCACTGCCCTTTACAATGCGAGTTTTCAATAAGATTGGTTACAGTACAGTAAGCAACGCAATCAATCAAAATTGCATCGATCGGTGATACACTGGGCATAGTGCTGATTCTTTGTGCGGTCGTCAACTTACAAGGATTTAGCCGGATTTTTTTTAAGAAAAAAAAGAGATTAAAAAAATAGTGGGTTAGTCAAAATATTATATTTTTCTCATCATAGATGCGCTTCTTTCTTAATAATATTGAGGTCAATGATGACCCCGAGATTTTATCTCATGATTACATACACATTTATTTGAAAGTACTTTTTCAAAATCATCATAATCATAACATAACTTACCTCCAAACTTAAAACATTCGTTATCACTTCAGCTTTATTGTGGTTTATCTAGTTTTCCTATCATCATCAAAGTAGTTTTTCACTATCATCATAATCACAACATACTTACCTGTAAATTTAAAACATTTTTCATCTCTTCATGTTTTTTGTCGTTTACCTAGTTTTCCTATCATCACGGCACAATGTAAAATCTAACAATTTATATTCAAACATCCCGCTTTTCAGTAGTTCGGGAGGCCATGGATTCATTTTTATTATTGTTTGTTTGCTTCTGTCAAATAAATTATTTTACTAAGTTTTTCAATCCGTCCATTTACGTTATCCGGCTCTTCATTTATACGTCCCTAGTATAAACTAAGCACGCTCACTGCCCGCGATCATTTGCGGACGAAATTATTGCACTTATCGACTGCTTGATTCAATTTGAAACTGTATTGAAATTGAAGCCACAGAAAACCCACATCAGTTATATTTTATCTATTGTTGTGATAGAATCTGCCTGACTGTATGCTCTTTCTCTACCAAACAATCACTTTGTTGTAATAACCAGATTTTTGTAACTAAGACCTAGTAATATTAATATTGTAATTTTTAAAACATTCAAAAATATGACTAGTTCTGTCTGCTATTATTTTGGCAGTTTGGTATTAATAAAATTAAATCTTCATGATATAAAGAAGCTCTTTTCTTGAGCTTTTGCAACAGAATTATGTTTTAGGTACTACAGTATTATTATGAAATGTTTTCCCAATCAAACAAATTTCACTTATTGCTATACCTAAAAAAAAATAGGTACAAATTATAAACTCTGAATGAAACCAGTTTTACATTATGTTATTGCTGGCTAAAGTAATTATAGAGTAACTAACGTACTCTTTTTATTATTGCAAGCCGTAGTTTGATCGAACCCCTTCTAATGAAAGCGTTTCAACACTGAATAATAAATAAATTAAAATTACAAAAAGTAAAAAGCTCATGCTCACTGTAAACAAAGCAGAGGTTAAACAGTCCATGAAATAACAACAAAAACTCGACAATTACATGAGATATATCTCATGCACGATAGTTTTAATGACAGCCATCACTTTCTTTAAAACATCGGTTGAACAGGACAGCTAGTTTAATTAATATGTCACTGCGATAGAAAACATTTACGTGATATCGTAATAAAATTGCGAAATACCGAACTGTCTCAAAAGCTCCGTTTTTATTTTCAATTAATAAATGCCTCGCGCATGTAATTTTTACAGCTTTTTATTACTTCAACTATATTTTCATGATCGGAAAATATATATTTGACAACTAAAAAAATTTACTTATTTTTAATAAGAATACTTTTCTAATGCTAGTTCAAATACGTGATTTGAAAACTGACCAAAGATAAATCTTTGATTGCTACCCGAACATTCAAAATGCCTTAAGTTAAAAATAAGTACTAGGTTATGTAGTCACTTAGTTTTTAAGCTGTTTTGTTATATTGTTTCTATCTATAAGTGTGCAATAAAGAATTTTCTATCTATCTATCTATCTATGTAGGTTACGTAGGTATAGTACAAATTCTATAATACGACTGCCAATTCTGGTTTTTTTCAAACCCCCCTCATGATAGGGGTGGCCTATGTTCAGCAGTGGACGTAAATGGGCCGATATGATGATCATCGACTATACAATTCTACATTGAGCCAGCTGTGACCATTCCAGCTACAATCTTACAAACTTCCTCGTAAGTTGAAGTTTGTAATTGTCATTAAATGGTCCGTGACGCCTCTGTTGTTTTAATTAATATCGTGTTAGCCGTTAATAATTGCTAGTATTATAGTCAGGTGTGAAAAGCAATTATTTAGGGGTCAATTTAAGAAATTGTTCTTCTACTTTCCTACTTTGTATTGTCTTTGTGGCAACCCCGGTTGGTAAAATGTTCTCATGGTTGTCGAGTACTGAACGATTGTACTAACCATACCAGATACCAGTCCAGATTTGTCGAACATTCTAATTTGTTTTATTAATCCATGTGGGTTGACATTCAGATATTCTGTCAATTATTTTGTTTCTGCTTTAATTTTCCATACTTACTAGTTCTTATTTTTAGCAAAATAATAAATGACTTTCGTTTATTATGGTACCTACCTACGCGAAATTCGGTGTGAAAAAATGATAAATATATATTAGTATTTAGTGAAATGTTGCACCGTTTCTTTTTAGGGTGTCGGTATTTCTGTAGACAGAAGCTTTTCAATCTGTGTAGAAATAAATTATGGCTTTCATAATACCACCTTCATCAAGACGCCCCTTGTCGAAATAAAGAATCGGATAAATAAAATTTACATTTCCTTGTAAAAAAGTGTAAAAGAAACATAGGGCTGGGCTCATTAATACTAATATAATTGTAAAGCTGTAATTTACTCGATTGAAACAACGAATTAGGAGATAACTAATGTATGAGGCTTGTATGAACGCCCACTTTGTGTGCCCGAAACATTCTTCATTTGACTTGGTGTTTTATTTGAATTTTTACATTTTTCTTTTTCGGCGTTCCGTTGTAATTATACCGCTCTGTATGTCAAACAGTTTCTTAAATATGCACCGTTTTAATCACGATAGGGCTAGCCTGTGATAAGTTATTTTCAGCTGACGCTTTTTGTGACCAAAAGGTATGGGATTTGGGTCGAAACATTGAATTCTGCTTTTTATACATATCAACCTGTCAAATCTAAACATCATTTCAAATTCAACGTGTTTACCACAAAAGTTTTTTTACAATTATGTACGTATCATCATCATCATCATCATCAGCCTATAGTCCACTGCTGGAAATAGGCCTCCCCTGATGAGCCCTATATAATATATAATAATATAATATAATATAAGCCTTTATTGCTGTGTTTTTACAGGGTATTTTTAAACTATGCCTTATAACTTATTATTTATTACTAACGTATTATGTTTGTTATTATTCTGTATCGGCAAACGTTGATTTCTCTGTAACAGCTTGTCCTCCGACATAGGCCTCCTCTAAAGATTTCCATATAGTCTTGTCCTTTGCTGCACGAATCCATAGTGGATTCGTGCAGCAAATGGGATGAGCCCTATATACGTATACTTAAATACAACTTTCATTTAAAATGAACTCATTAAAATAAATTAGATATGAAAAAAAAATATTACTTTATCGGACCATAGAATAGAAACAAGTTAGAACTAGTATTTACAGTTGAAACAGATAAGTCATCTACAGACTGTTGCAAGCAATCCAGAGGTCTAAAAATGGTCAAGCAAGGGACACATAGGTTTGGATCACAAACCTATGCGTGCCTAGCGAAGATTAACCGACTAGGCCGTATTACGTGAGAACCCATAGCAATGCCAATTTACCTCCTTCATTTCCCCTTTTCACTTTTCATTTCAAATCAAAAAGCTGAAGTGAAAGGAAAACCTGACCTACACTAACTTTCCCATGAGTTTTCCAACCCTTCTGTTGTTAATTGTTCCACCCTAACGAGCCATCGGTTAACCCTGCAAATACCGCCATGCAAATTAACCCTTTCGCTGCCTGTTTGTGCAGTTTAACCCGCTTTATTAAATTAGAGGCTTGGCGCTAGGGGTGTGGCTGTGAGTTATCGATAGTACAGCTTTCCTTGAAACTAAATGACCTCACTTTGGTCTAACATTGTTGGGAAATAGAAGCATTCAAGTAGTTAATTTTAAAATAATAATGTGACGGAAACTTTAAATAACGGTATAGAAATGGCGCATTAGGGTTTTATTCAATAACTGTTTCCAAAATCTAATGAACCCAATAAATAAAAACAGAAATACAATTTATTCATAAACCCGATTTACATGTCACGTTTCTTACATACATTTCTGCGAATGAAACTTGTTGCAAGTTTACAAAGTGTATACAAGTTTTACAGTATAACGAATTACACAAAAAGACAACAAAAAGTGTAATTAATAAATATTATAAAGTCAAACAGGGTACATAACCGAGCGATCTCGAAAACTGTCATCGATACCATCCCATCACTATGATTTACCAAGAAAGGGTTGTTGATACTTTGTAAGAAGATTCCAACATAATTAATAACAACCCTAGGGGCTTTCATTAGCTGAGGTTTGTTTAAAGCCTTTCTAAAGGCTTCGGGGGTCAGGTTGGGGTGTTAACAAGCTGGTTAATAATGACTTCACCGATTAACTGTGTAATGGGTTAAATGAGTAACAGACTGAAGAAATGTTTTATGATAATTAAACGTTTGGACAAGGAGAACTTGCTCTTTTCTTTCTTTAGGAACCTACCTCGTAAATTTTAGCTACTAAACTTGTGATACACTAAAACTTTTTAAACTTTCGCGATTTGTTAACATAGTTAATGATTATATCGGGTATTTCGGTGAGTCGCCCCGTGACCACGATCGCTGTAACGCGGTAGAAACGTAGGGGAAATAAAACAAAAGGTACGCGATAAATATCCGATATAATCACTTTGTGACACACTACTTTATAAATACATAAATCATTTATTATGGAACAAAAACAATGGTTTTAAATGGACACGATGCTATCTGCAGAAGTTTTAAAAACTGTGTCGCAGATAACAACGCCCTCTTCCGAAATCAAAGTGGAAAGAATTCCAAAAAACGTGAAAATTATAAAATATAGGTAGGTAAGCTACTTATTTCACACTCCTACCTACTTATTATTATACGTAATTTTATTTTATTTGTATTTCTTTTGGATGACAGACAGTAGATAAATATAAAACGAGATAAAATAACAATTTTCTTAGACCAGTAAAGTCTCCACTATAAACAAATTTACATATAAAAACTGGACAGAATAATATAACGATAAAAGTTTATTTCTCGTTTTATTTATATCACCTGCTAATTATTGTACAAAGTTTGTAGAAATATTTGCCTACTCCCATTAGTTGGCCTATTTTTATCAGCCAGTTGTCCCGGCGATCTCTGGTGTCGGAGGCCAAAATCTACTTGGGGCCACTGCGCCACGCCAGTAAGTAAGAAATTATTTTTAAACATAGACCAAGGTATTCGTGGCCCAGAAGCATTCAAAAAGGAATTTAAATCCAGGCTGATCTTAATAAGACTTGAGACGTAATATGTTTCTGTTTCTAAAAATCCAAAGTTTTTATATGAATACAAACAGAAACACGAATCCTATCATCTACTCAAAACAGCATTGCATTTTTAATGTACCCTCACTTTTTATCTCCTCATCTTTCCCCAAAAAGTAATCCATTTTTAAAATCTTAATAAATTAAACCCAAACAACTCGAACATCAAACGAGGGGGCTTCAGGGAAACCTCAGGATTTCAAACTCTCAAGTTTTCCCTGGTTTTCCTGTTTAATGAGAGTCCGCCCGCCCAACTGTGTTAATTGCTTAATCGCGTCGTCGAGGGCGGCATTAATTGGCCGGACCACTTAAGCCGGAATTTCTCGGCAACTTCCGACAAGTTAAAGTCCATAATTACAAGGCGAGATGTTTAATTACGGGTCGCCGGACACTGGGAATTAATTTTAAGCTGTTGTTTGTTTAGAAGAGGGTTCGTGTTGCGCTGAAGCTTTCGCGGCTTTGAAGGTGATTTCTTGGTCGGGCGGTTTTGGTAATTTTAACACTTTTGTTTTTTCTAGTGATAAATATACTGACCGTTTGGAAATTTAATTAATATAAATGAGTGCCTATAAAATTGTAGATATTTACAGCATGAGGTTGACCATTCGACTCACGGCTGCATGTAACAGGTATAGTATATGAAATTAGATGTTTTGAATATAACCATAAAGAATCGTAAATATATTTCCATAGAGATTCCATTGGGAGGGTTGTCCATTCGAGTCGTAGGTTGATGTAACAACTACGGTATTATATCTTTCCACACTAATTAGGTACCTATATAATAATGTCGTTAAGGATGCGACATACATGCAATAGAGCCAGATCTTGTTAATTCACATGATGGCGATGATGGCAGCGTCATGTGATTTGTACAGAACTAGTGGGAATAAATGAATTTTCATGGCTTATTTTCTTGGAACATCAAATGTTCCCAGCCCATGATTGATTTTTCATTTCTTATAATTAATACAAGTTTCTTAATAAAGAAACTTTTAAAATTACTGTTCTAAACTGCCAAGATCATGATCAAACAGTAAACATAGGTAATTTCCTCACAGAATCTAAGTGAAAATGTTTTCCATTAATTTTAATGCAAGTTTGCAATCAAAATCCGAGGAGAAATTGCAGTCAATGGGAAAGCAAAGAAATCGAAACGTTAATCACGACCGCTCGTTCCGTCTAATTGGATATCAATCAAGGAGAATTACTCCAGGAAAATAGAATTAAGAGAACTCGGAAACCCGCGGCTAACAAGTCTCGATTACAAATTAAACAGGCTGAGTGTCAGCGGCCGAGGATGCTGACTTAAGATGAAAAAGAATCTAATTACAACGAGACTTTCCGTAGCCGCTCTTTAATTGAGAACTTTGCATCTCCCCTCGCCCCTCCGGCTCCATCCTGTTTGCATTCCCCCTAATCGCGGCGTCGATTACATTTTTTCAACATTTTTTAATTCCGTTCGAGCTTTTAATTTTCTTCGCGCGCGTCTTTTCTTTAGCACCGTTTTTTCCTCGACCGGTTTCTCACTGCTATTATACGGCCCCGTAATGAGATTTTCTTTCATTATGTTTAATCTCCCGATTAATTCAAATGTTAATCTCTTTTTGTAGCTTTTTATAGGCGGAACGTTGCCGTGGCGAATCTTAGGCGTCATCGACATCGAATTCCGGGCGCGACATTTGAAAATAATTAAGGGACGTGATCGACCGACACAGCGGGTGGCGGAGTCCGAGAGATCGGCTGACCCGATTAGATCGTCAATAATTTAATTCGCAACAAATTCAAAACTCCGTCCCGCCCCCGGATAGGTGAGTGGACGTGTCCGGAACGCCAATGGCGAGTCCAGAAGTCGGCAAATTGAAAACACCTCGGGCGCGGCTGTAAACACGTCACGTGATTTAGGTTTTAATCAAGTAGGGACGCGCCGCCCCGCCGTAATTGTGACAAATCCTCTGTTTGTCCGAAAGAACTTTTAACTCTCCGGCGGAACGGCTCCGTAACTGCTCTTCGCACGTGCCCCTGAGAGGGAGTCGTTTTTTGTCGACACATGTGCCTCCCCCGCTCTCTTGATTAATTTTTAATATTTTTCCTTCCAGTTCACGTACGCAATTTTCACTTTCCCGCTTAGCTTGCGCTATTTCAATATGTGATCTAATAATGTCGTCATAGCACGTAACTTTCGGACTTATTCAAATTCTCTGGTAGATTTGGGGTATTCTTAGTTTTCACTGCAGCAGTTTGCCTTTACGTTCAAGGCGTTTTCTGACTTGCTTGATAGGTAGGTGTAAGTATGATAATTCATTTCGTTCTAGTTACTACTAATGCGCCAGTTAGCATTAAACGTTTCGCCCGCGCTACTCCTACGTACTCATTAGCGAATTAGCTGAGTAACAATTGTCGCACTTAAGGCAGTAATAAAGGCAATGGGCATTTAACTGGACGACATTTGTGATTTCTCAGAGACTACATTAACTTGGTATACCTACACAACCACACGTGATATTACTTGAATCACGACCAAACGTACGGAAATACATTTTTTTTTCGTCGTTGCCATTTGTGTCATCTATCTATATATAAAAGAAAGTCGTGTTAGTTACACTATTTATAACTCAAGAACGGCTTTACCGATATGGCTGAAAATTGGTGAGGAGGTAGCTTAGAGCCAGGAGACGGACATAGGATACTATTTATTCCGTTCGATAGCATTCAAGTGTGACTTGACATAACCTCAAAAATAGAATAGGATAGAAATAACCTCAAAACGTTTCCATAGAAACAACGCGTGCGAAGCCGCGGGCAGAAGCTAGTTAATTATACAATGTTATTTTTCTGGTTTTTATTAAGCTACGTCTAAAATCATCTTAAGATTTGTAACCATTTTCTTCTCAACCGCAACACTAAAGTAGGTAGTATCAAAGTGCGTCATCAGACGCGCAGATAAAGTAACAAAAGATGTTATTAAACATATTTATATAACATTTTTTATAATGTGGATGTGTTATAAAACATAAGTTATACATATAACATGTTACTTAATCTGGTCGCAGTTCGCACCCAGATTAAAAAACGGTCAAAAAAGACACGGTACAAGTAGGTTGTGATTGTAATCACGACCATCTTTTTATAGTTGGGCGGAGTAGTCTCAGTAGTCCGGTTACAGTTAAGTCAACCGGACTTCTGAGTCGTCGAGCGACTCAGAAGTCCGGTTGACTTAACTGTAACCGGACTACTGAGACTACACCAAATATATTTGTGTTATAGCCCTTATGACCAAATCAGTGGGACCACGAGCGATTGCATTACGTTGACTGATGGTCCCACCAAACAGTGGGACCACGAGCCCATTAAATCGACACACTGTCTCACCAGTGGGTCAAATTAGTGGGACCACGAGTCGCGACCCGAATTGTCCATGAACCACTAATATGTTAGCAGCAGGTGACCTATGAACTAAGGTACGCAGACACATCCAATAGGTAGAGTGGTGCCACTAGCAGTAATCTCTCGCAATTATCGCGTGGCGCATATCCCGATTAGCGGCCAGACGGCAATTAGGTCGGCGGACACTCGCGTTAACCTGCAATGAGGATACGCCTAAACACCGCTCATTGTGCCAAACTATGCTCTTATACTTAAATACAACTCTAATTTCTGAAGGTAATCTGACCACTTAAGATATATTTTTGTATTTATATTTTACAGTGCTAGCTACTATTAGCTTCTGCCCGCGGTTACGCTCGCGTATTTTCGGCATAATAATTAGCCTATTATCTACGTTAAGCTTTGGTCTAAACGTACGTCAAATTTTCTCTTGATCTGTTCAGTAGTTTTGAAAATCCTAGGTGACAAAAATTCAGATTTCACAAACTTTCGGCTTTTTAATATTATTAGGATAGAATATGCCTTCGTTTGACCACAATCTCAGCTGATGGTAAATGACGGTGTCGATGTGGCTGAACATATGTATAAGCAACAACCAGGATTTTCAAAAACTTTATGAGTGAGATTCGAGTAAGTAACAGCTGCTGTTGATGATGATGATGATGATGATGACTGCTGCTGAAAAATAACAAACGCAGCTGCAGCAAAAGCAAGGGAGTTAAATCACCTTGTATCTGATAGAAATAATGTTGAAATTTGATGAACTAAATGATTCTTTCGTAAATTTTTTATTCAAAAAGAATCTAGCTAGGACAACCAACAACCTTCTAATCTGTTTTGTAATGTTTGGTATGATAAACCAAACATTACAAAACAGATGAGAAAACCCACGCATTGCATTAGCCACAGAAGCGTCAACAGACTGCATCGTTATGATAAAAGGGTATTGACGGCTTATGATACTTATGTTAATGGAAATTGAGAAAATATTCCATGAATGGTCAGTCGACTCTCCCCTATTTATAAATCACATCCGCACTCTTTATAAGTCCACCTTCCGACTCACCCCACGAGTTCAAAGAAGCTATGTCCAAATTATAAATTCGCATTAGATCGGACGCGCACGGTTCGTTTACCATTTCATTTCGGTTCAATATCGCCACTCTACTTTGTTCCACACACACCCCGCACCCCGCTTCACCCCTCGCCTTAAGACGCCAGGAAATATCTGCGTTTTAAGCTATATTTCTTTCATCCCTCATTTTTGCAGTTCGTAGCAATCTGAAATCCAACACGTCTCCCGCAGGGTGTCCCCCCGCGGGTGGCGACCCCCATTCTTGTACCCGGATAAAAAAACGATATCTATTTATAAAAAGTACGCACGCATACGTGTGTGGACAAGATTAACGCATGTGTGAGTGTGCAAACGCGGCTGTGTGCGAGCCCGCTCATTTGCAAACCGTCTCCAGAGATAACGTCCTCCACTCGGTTATCCCGTTCTTATTGCCTCCTTCTTTTCTTGATTGCTTTGTGTGGAAAACTTTCCAGTTTCGCTGATGGAAATTGATTTTGTTTCTGAAATAGAAGCGAGGCTAAATCTGTTTTTTTAGTAGTAGAAGATGAAAAGCGAAAGGTGATTTAAATTCAGTTCACATTTCATTTAATAATTAAAAAAGCAATCTGGGGAGAGAGCCTTGAGGAGAACTATTCTAAATAAGTAATGTTGTTGGCTGAGCGGTGGCTCGTCTGGCTCGGCGCGGAGCTCACGTATGAACGTAATTATAAAAATTGAAGGCAACTCGAGACCCACTCGGCCCCTCTCCTGGCGTCGTGCATTTTTTCGTACATATTAAACCCCCCACCCTGCGCGCCCGCTACCCGCGACTCCTCTTTTTAATCGATTTTCCCGACACAAGGGGTGAGTCCTCTGGGGTGAATGTAATTTTTTATGCGTTTTTTCCGAAGGAGAACGTCGCCGGAGGTGCCATTACGGCACGGCTTGTTGAGAATATTTTAATTATAAAGCATTAGCGCGCTTTATGATAGCACTCCAGATGGAATTTATAAACGATCGAGAGCTGAAGTAATTAAATATTTGAATGCGGTGAGATTTCCTCGGGGAGGGAGGATAATGGAAGTTTCAGGCCACTCGGGCGTTAATATGATAGATATAAAATTCGATGGAATTATTGCTTAATGGCCGTTACAATTGCTTTGGGAGGATGGTGTTGTCTGAGATCTTCAGTTTTCTTAGAATATTGATGATTCAGCTGTATTTAAATGAAGAATGGCGAATTGCTTTGATACCATCACGAATTTAACCCGTAAATCGACATAGCCTGCTTTGATGCCATGAATTAAAATACTATGGTCGCTAACTCGCTACTCAAACCCACGTTAAACAAAAATAGGTTTGAGTAGCATCTAGTTCCTACATAACTTATTTCACTTAATTCATACTCAACAAGGACGTGTGTCTAAATGAAATCTATTAAGCACTGCATCAATTTTTTACCAGCGAAGTTTTCAGGCTTTCAACAATGGCAACCTGATTGATGATGTCCCATCGCCCTCCAGATTATCGCTTTAGATTGCGGGACACATTGTTTGTTCTACTAAAATAATGTTTTTCAATCGCCCCTATGAAAGGACGATCTATCTCGAGATGCTTTTGCGGAGTTAAAAATGGCGACGATGGTTTAGGATCAGTTACACAATGGTGTCGATTCTGTTGTTTTAGGATTCTTAACTTAAATTTTAAGTTTTCTTAATTTTCTGAGATAGGTTGACCTAAGATTATGGTACTCTGTACCGATCCTAAAAATACCACACAATCCATATTTCACTTTTTTCAAAAGAATCTGGCCGTTTTTCACTAGAATAAATTTTAATCACGACCAAATTAGATGCCGTTAAAATTAGGTAGACGTTTCTAACCATAGCTAAAATGCTATGCAAAGAATAGGATTTTAACTAAGTTAAGTTTATTTAGATCTGTCGACCCAATTTTAAACCTGGCCGTCTAATTTTTGAAACATAGAATAGCTTTCGTCCATTTGACATTCCTAATTCCTTATTTTAGCTAATTTTAGCTAATTCTAAAACAACAGAATCGACTCCATTATCTACCTACTATAAGTATTCCTATAAATGTAGTGATTTAAGTTTCAACGTCTTTTATTAAAGATGATCAAATTATTAGAGGAAGTGTTTTTGTAATGAAAGTAAGACTTTGTGATGAACTAAACTAAGATAGAAAAGTTTTGGGGACACCTAGGCTTTACTTCACATAATACTGCATGCACATTATCTAGACAGCATAAAATAATAGAAACACATTAGGACTAGTATTTACAATTGAAACAATTGAGCTGACTGTAGACAGTTGGAAACAATCTACAGGTAGCTCAACTGTCCATATCAATACCAGTCGGAAGCGTCCCCAAGACGCTGGCTGCATTGCCACGCTGTATCGCAATGCTGATGCGCTGCGCCAGATACACACCAGCTCTCGGGTCACGCGTCTCTTCGACCAGACGCTCAAATATTTTTTTTTAAATCCGCAGAGCCTCGGAACCCCACAGACCTAGGGTCTCGACTCCAACGGGAACAAATGTTCGAACAATTGCTCTGTCGAGACCTGCATATTTGCGCCTCTTGATATCCTCGGGCAAAACTGCCGCCGCACCCGCCCTTACGGATGTCCTCGGAAGATAGGAAGGTGCAAGCGTGTCGACGCCTGTAGCGTCCCACATATTGGGCCTCTCCAACTCCCATGGGACTAGTGGCATACCGTCGGGAATCTTACCATCATCGTCAAGCAACAGACCATTCGGATCGGCGGACCATTCGGATCGGCGGCCCTAGTACACGATAATTCGTGATGACCAAGCTATTCGACAGCAGTACCGCACTGGCATTGAAGAGACACGCAACACCTTGCAACCAACCGAAGACATGTTGCGATGAGGAAATACTAGCAACCAATGTCTTGACTCCCCTTTAGAAACGGTCAGGAGGCGGGCACGATAGAGAGCTGGAGCACGTTTGTAAGAAATAATTCCATGTCAACTCACACAGAGGCCCGTCCCATTGCCGCGGTCGCACCGCGGTTACAAGCAGTAAAGTGTTAAGATCTCTCACAGCCAGCTGTTAGTACGCTTATCATCTCTATAATTAACTAATCACAGATCAAATCGGTTGTGAACTTCTATTCGGCAAGAGAAAGAACGATTTAACACATGATCATTGATGATTAATTAAGCTCTGCGCTCAGTCATCCAATACCGCTACTAATCAGCACAAAAACTTGCATTCAAATATTACATTAAATTACAATTAAATTACAAAAAATACATTGAAATATTACACATTTTACAGTTACAAAAATGGCTTCCCACAAACTTCAAACGAGTGATTCGCGAGCTGTCTGTCATCTCATGCCGTCAATCTTCTAATATATAAAATTCTCGTGTCACAGTTTTCGTTGCCATACTCCTCCGAAACCGATTCTCATGAAATTTTGTGAGCATATTGAGTAGTGATAATTTTAAATTTCCACGCGGGCGTAGCCGCGGGGCGCAGCTAGTTAAAATATACAATTCTTCTTTAATGTACAAAATTTACGAAATTTACAATTTCAATGCCAAGCCTCCAGCTACAAGCAAGCGCTAGAACCACATGTTTGGTATGGGCAATGAAAGTGTTAGTTTATCGCTTTCGCTGCCCAGCCTTACTCCCTTTCGGGTCGCAGAATCATCATCAGAAGCCTATATTGGTCCACTGCTGGACCTGGGCCTCCCGCCGGTACACTTGCTTCTTATACTTCAGCTTGCTAATTCTTTGAGCTATGTCGATAACTTTGGTCGTCCCTTCAGGTCGCAGCGCGGTTCTTCAATTATGTACAAAATTACCCGTATCATTACATGTGTTTTAGATGAAGTCTATCTGTTCTTATTTTTATTATTTAAAATATTATAATAAATATTTTTACCTTACCTTACAAATGTTACGGGTTAAAGCCCATATTTTGTGCTGTGCTGCAACGGTGCTTTCCAGGTGTGTGACAAGCTTTAAACAGCGCGCACCTACGAAAACGTGCTGTCAGCTTTTTAAGAGAAAGAGCCCAGTTTATTGTTACTTTTCCAGGAAGCAAAAACCGTGTTTTATCACAAAGAAAGAAAATTGTATGTTGGAATCTGATTTCTAATATTCTGGATTTTAAGTAAGCAAGATATCTTTTACCAAGAACAACCTTAACATTCTAAAAATACACAAAGAAAGAAAACCATGCAACAAAGATAATTATGATGGTTTAAAAGCGAGCTTTCAATTGGCATGCATATAGTCCAGGAATTTATTTTAGTTGGTATTAATTAAGCTGATCAAGTCTGGCATTTTTAAATGGATGTTACGCAGTGCGAAAGATTTCAATTGAAACCTGTCAAAATCCGTATCCGCACCCGCTGTTTACCGAAAATGCACCCTGAGAAGGAAAACTTCACCTGCAATGAGTTGCTGGCACTTCGTTTAGAAGGTACCTACGTTCTGGCATAGTCTCTAACTAAACTAATTCATTTATTTATTTAATGGAGGTTCGCCAACCAACGTATCAAACACTTAAAAAACAAAATTAAAATTTTAAAAACCGGCCGACGTTTATTGGCTGAACAGATTTTCATGAAACATGACGAAAAACACCCGGGATAAAATTATCTATGACACAAAAAATCTAAACTAAAATCGATTCATCCGTTTGGGAGCTACGATCCAACAGATACACATATACACAGACAGACACGTTAAACTTATAACACGCCTCTCTTTTTGCATCGGGGGTCAAAAACAAACTTAAATTAGGTCCTGTCCTGATATGCATGTTTCTAACAGGTAAACAAGAAATTTTTAGGTTAATAGCATAACATGATCAAAATACGAAAAAACGTAGTAATTTTAAAAGAAAGGGAATACAAATGATGCACGAAAATCTGTATGTATCTGTTTTGTCTACACAGTGATTTATTTCTGAAATAAGTTTGCTGCGCAATGATTCACCCTACAGAGTTCAATGCCATATCTAAGAATCCTCGAGGTATCCAGTATCCACATTTGCAAGATCCCAAGTTCAACCGGCCGTTAGTCTAATTGCAGAAGCTGACATTGATGGGACACCCGGACAGACGTCTGTCCCGTCTTGTCCTACGCTTTCAGAATACTCCGATAATGTTCCGCTTTATGGGAACAGATTGATTCGATAGAACGTGGAAGTGGATTCAAAAGTCGAGAGGATTGATAAGGCTTGCATAGTTTACCTGTAAAATATTCAAGAGCAGAGTAATATACCTACCTACAATAGTACATGAATTTATGGGATCCTGAAAATATTTGTTGTATTTAATGCACTTTATATATTTTTTGAGTAACGTACGGAAGTATTATGAAAGTAGGTACACAAGAACATAGGTAACAATTCCGATTGTCAACTTCCTCTCAGCCCCAGGTCTGTTTCCCAGCCATCATCTTTAATTATCATCAATCAATTGGCAGACCTGTATCAGCCATCAGGGACGTCCCAATACGGACCAGCGGTAATTGATGTGGCTAATACACGTCCAGAACTGTCTTACAATAGACATGACAACCGCAGCCCGGCCGGCTGGAACAGAAATCGCCCGTATCCTTTATGAATTTTATATTGGAATCTGTTTTCTAATATTCTGAATTCTAAGTAAGCAAAATATCTTATACTACGAACAATCTAAATATTTATCTAGAAATGATTATTGGCTCAATTTAATATGTTATATTCACTTAATTGGAAAATTATAATAGTGTGCCCTTGCCCCTTCAAGAATCAAGCGACATAGATAATTGCCTACTCAAATCAAGTCTATACTTTCAAGTTATTCATTGCCCGTTAAATGAAATAATAATAAACTATATATCATGCGTCCAATTAATTTCAATCACGTCTAATAGAAATGACGGACATGTCTCTATTAGGATATAATGTTAGACAAAGGAAAACATACTTCGTGACTTTTGATATTTTGTCATGGTTTAAAATACACATTGAGAGATCGAAATATAGGAAGCCCACACATCTCGGAGGATAATAGGTCAAACTTGCAGGTGGACCACGGGCAATGATACGTCCATTGCCCGTTGGTAGCTAAATGAAACCAAATTAGCTAGGTATAGGTACAAATTTAAAAAGTATAGTCTCATCTGCGATTCTGTATTTGGATGGCTACATATTGCGACTCGGTCCAATAATAGCATCCTTAATGAGATGTAAATGAGCGAAGAAACAGCCGACTCAGGCCACCTTATAATAACGCGTAACGACCTACAAGTCCGGATTAAGAAGCCCTTTGACTTAAACCTGGACATTGGAAGAAATGGACAACCCACGCTCAAAGTCACCACTGTAAAACCAACCTTAGCTGTCTGAAGTAAAGTTGCCTATTGGTTGCTGTTTCTGAATAGTTAGGTGCGATGTGTGCGCGTTTGCAGCACAATAGTGTTGCTATTTTGATACTAATTGGCAGAAAGGGTAGCGAATTAACGTCATGGCCACGGCGTGAAGTGGCTTTGTGACACCGTCTTAGTAATAGACAGATATTTGAATATAACCTATTAAATATTTGAAATCACGATAAGGGGTGACAATAGCACCTTATGCGGAAGGATTGTATGAGAAATTCCAAGAAAACTAGAGCTGTTCAAAAATGTTGAGTAAAAGCTGGAACTGTCAATTTGATAACCACATCCTCGGTAATGCTCCAGCTAACTTTTCAACAAAATGTATGTATGTGATTCGTATAAAGTAAGCCGATACATAAATTTCATTTCATTTCATTTATTGCACGAAATATGGTCATAATACAAGGTCTTAAACATTAGAATAGTGTCACATACTTCACCAAAACACATTGGCATGCAAAATGTCTTAAAATTAGACTTCTATATAAATTGCTTTTATTTATATTATATGATTATCATTTCAAATAATTTAAATAATAATTAAACAAAATTAAATATCAATAGGTACTACTAATTTCTCAATTTCATGTCCATAAGTTCCTTAACACTATAAAAAGCTTTTTGCTTGTTTGCTTGAAATCTAAATAGCGTAGGTAGATATAATGCAAAGTAAGTAAATATACGTAACGCCGAAGGCCTAGGTCCTCATTACGAAGCACACGATCGGCCAATCAGGTCGATTGTTACATTGAAAGCTAAAGCTACGTTCCGTTTCGCACGATATCCTATCCAAGCGAGCGAATAAATTAACTGGGATCAAAATATATGGATGTAATACGCAGTTTTGAAGAAATATATTCTTAGCAATACAATGATTAGAAAAAGTCCGCTTACCTAAATTTCTCTACCAGCTCTACCAAAATCTTATACTATAGGTATATGCTTGCACAAAATCTCCTTAAAATATACTTCAAAACTCTCATCTCAACGAGTAAACATCATGCGAAATATTCAAAGAACGTCCATTTGTTTGTTAAAATGAAAGAAAGATCTACAACTCTCTGTCAATCAAGATCATTATTCACGAGAGTCCACAAAGCAATGTGACCATACTCGCTCGCAGATTTAAAACGACCCGAGCTATGTATTATGCATCCTTGAATATAGCCTCCGTGAATATAGCGGGCATAAAGCAGCGTCCGAATCAATTACAGATGCGGACCAGCTCGTTAGAAACGCATCACGCATGTACAATCGCCCCGCAGTCAGGTAAACAGCGGTTATCTGGTGCTAACCTATTGTAAACAATGGTATGCCCAATTTGGGGCCCGGACACATCGAGATCGCTGAGATTTCAACTGAATACATCCATAAATATATCGATGTTAATAAACTAGCATTTTAGACTTTGTCTTTTATTCGTAACGTGTAAATTGTTGGCGAAAGGTCAGTTCACGGCTGCGGCTGACCCTCAGCCACGTAAGTGGATTAACCCCTTTCCGACGCTCAAGTGCCGTACGAGCCCACAACACCCCACATTTGACGTCCTGTCTTTGGGAATCGAAACAAAATCTTGATAGGTTTATCAACCTTTTTATTGGAAAGGCATTTTGCGGCGGTTTGAGATTGGCAGTTGCAAGATATGTTTTTCAAGTGTTCTAATCCCGAAATTAATTTACAAAAATTTATGAGTCAAACGTTCAATGCTTTATTTCTATTGTTACAGGACCCAGCCCTAGTCCGCTCCAACCGCAACCACAAGGCTTGATAGTGGAGACCGGAAACGGAGCCAGTGTCCTTCAGCTGCCAGCGAGCACCCTGGAGCAGATCCGGCACATCGCGGCGGACCCGGGCGCGTCAACCCTGCGCCTGCCGCCGCCGGCCGTCGAGGCCCCCGCGGGCGCGCGAGAGCTTGATTTCGATCTTTGCTACGTTTGCAAGCACTGCAAGGTTGCGTTTCCATCGCCCACACCCTTGCAGACGCACCAGGCCCGCTCCTGCTACGCGGGTCGCGAGGCGTCGCGTGGCCTAATTCGCGTCGTCCAGCCTGCGCTCGAGTGTCGCACGTGTCCCGGGGAGCGGTTCCGTACGGTGGTGGAGTTCCGGCGTCACACGGAGACCGACGCGCACCTGCGGAACGGAGCGCCGCCGCTCCCGTCGCTGCAGCCTGAGCCACTCACGCATGAGATGGAGGACGTCGTGAACCAGATCACGCTGCTGGCGGCGCGCGCTGCCCAGGAGTCCAACCCTCCCAAGGACTCCAACGCCAACTTCTGCGCGCCCGGAACCCGCTTCCAGCCGCCAGGCGAGCTCCCTCTGGCCAGCGCCGGCCACTAATCCTACTCTACGAAATGTATAGTTACTATCTATTGGAGCCCCTCGCTCTCTCCGTTGTCCGACAACGCAGCAGTTCACTATTAGCTCTTAATGCTTCTTTTCGTTGATGAATGTCGCCGCAATGGCACTTTCCTAGTTATATATTTAAAGCTTGTAGTCGTTTAAGTATAGGTTAGTCGGGAGCCGACCGTCTGTGTCAGTGTTAGGCGAGACGGTGTACGGCGGGCCGCTGGCCCCGCCGAGTGTTCCTAGGTCGGCTCCGCGCCGCGCCCGCGCACTGGGAGGCGGCCTCGGCGCGCGCCGGCGTCACCACCGCTCGCGCCCGCACGCGCATATCATACGTTAGACAGGTTTTATTATAATACGTTTATCGTTGCGGAGCGCGCGAGGTGGCCGCGCCGGTGCCTCTTCACTCCTCACCATCAACTCCCAGGAAAGCAAGTTCCTATCTTTATGCATATAATATTATCGATATTGATAATTACGATTTAATTATTGTTTAAAGCTATGTAATACATACATATAATCGTTCTAATTTTAGGCATAGATACGTTCTCGTAAGAAGTTCCTGATGCATCGTAAATGTATGAAGATATAATATATAGTGATACGTATATGATTTTTTTAAAACATGAAGCGAAGTTAGTACGTATATTAGCAGTAGTGCGGACGTCCATTCTCGCGGATCCCATTCGATCAGGAACGGCATAGGCCGCGCCTTCCGTCGGATCGGAGGCCTCTCGTGACAGCCACGTTGGAGGTAGACTTGACATTCAAGGAGGTACGCAGGCAGTGCGTCTTTCGACGAAAGACAGCGGTACTCGAATACCGACAGCACCGAGCGGAATCAGGTCTGGTGCAGGCGCGAGCTCCGGGCTACCGCTGGTACCCGGGCCTCGCTCAGCCGCCCGTGGAGACGCGACGTCAACCGCGTAGGCTTATTGGTAACGGTTAATTATAATTATTATTATCGTAGCAAACTTTCCAAAACGAACGAACTCAAAACTCGGGCTGCGCGCTAGCGCACAGCCTACCTCGCAAACAAGTGAGTTTATTTTGGAACTAAGTGTGATTCTTGAATTTTTATTAATATTGTAATGATTATTAGTAGTTGCGTAAGTGAGTCCGAACTCAAGGCGTGGACAGACAAGCGTTCCGGCGACACGCGACGCTACGCTCCCCGTGGACGCAGCGGCGCGCCCGCGGTCGCATGTATGCACATTGCCTTACCGTGTGAGTGGAGTCCCTAATATTTTCGGCACAGATAACGTTATTAAAGTATTTTACATATTATACATTTTATCTAGCGGAGTGTATTACAATATTTTATCGAGTGAGCGTACTACAAAATTGAGTTTTGGTTTTTCTAAAGTGCAATGTTTTATTCCACCGGTAGCCGGTCCTTGTTATAACTATAAAATGTGTGCAATGCCGATGTTTGTGGCGTTGCGTCTCTCTTGTATCGCTTTACAACTCCCCGAGGTGTCTGGGGTCAGTATTTCACGAGCGACACTGTCTGCCTTTGAAATTATTATATTTGAAATTGAAATCATATCACAGCATGCGGAAATGAATTTTACTTGCTCGAATTGAAAACTTCAGTTTATATTGTTTTTTAAACGGTTGGGCATTTCAATTCAAGCGTTTTTCAAATCCTGTTCAATATCTATAATCTATTATTATATTGTTAACAATTTTTCTTCTACCTCAATAAATTTTTTTTACGTTCCTATTTAAATTGGTTTGACAAGTGATTATGCAAACGAGAGAGACGCAAATCCCCGAACTATGTTAGGACGCGAAGGCGCGCGTTTACAACACTTTTGTTTGATTAGTATCTAATAGAGAAAGCACGTATATTTATTTTGTTGTATGTTGCGTTCCAACTCCACCGCGTGGCGAGCGGACGTCTAGCAGTCCGTCGGTAGCCGTGTTTATTTGTATCGGTTGATTATCGGATAAGTAAGTTTGAGTTAGAGTAGAGATGTCGATAGCGATGTTGTGTCTCCGCGGACGACAGCCCGCGGAATGAATCATGGTTCCTATGTATATTTCAATATTATCGCATCTAGAGTTTCACTATACTTTCCGAATACAAATTTTAATATTTAAGATTTATTCGGACTAGTCTGTTGTGTCCGCTACAAGAGGTGCCGCCACGGCCATGTTGTTTGTTTATTTTTACGAGTCTCTTTGTATTGTACCCTTTGTAAGCTATTTTGTTGAGAACACTGCATAGTTGCATTCTAGGTGTTGGTTGCGAGTATTTAGTTTATCATCGTAAAGGTAGCTCGTCTATCATAGTTCCTATACTATTTGTAATACTATTAAATTATTTTTAAATTTTCCTAGTGAAATATACCGTTCCTACTATTTTAATCTGTAACAAAATGTTATTGTGAACATAGAAATCCTAAATTCACTTTTCATTATTTGGCACCATTGAAATAATATGTTAAGAACTATTCACTTACAGATTGTTAATTTGAATTTTAGGTGCAATAAATAGCTTAATCATTTGTCAAATAATCATCCATGGCTCTCGAACAGAATTTATTGCACCTAATCCTGTACATATTAGGCGTACAACGCGTCTTACCTGCTGCAATTCCAAATACAACTCTTGCAAAATACTAGCATAGTAAAGAAAGTTCTAAAATTCTAAAGCTGGTCATTTTCTCCTAATATGCACAGGAAATTTAATTTGATTGTCAATTTTATAGCATTTGGTAGTACCTAATTAGTACATGGCATTCGTAGCGCCCTCTACGCGCTACGAAGCTACGACGCATGCCACCGTAGCCACGACAGATTACGAATACATTGTCAAGTGTAAATGGTAAAAATAAACTCAAAGTTAGTTTATCAGACACTGGAGTTTCATTTTTCTATCCTTTATATATTTTTAAGTGCCTATATCGTGTATCGGACATGTGCTAGTTCGCCATGTCATAGCAGGAGGTAAGGCTGGGCAGAGAATGAGTTTAGAAAACCAAAGAAAGGGAACCTTGCCCTGCAGTGGTGAAAACGGGACTGGAATGATATATTTGAAAAATAATACCCCGGCTTCGCTTGGCCCGCAAAAATAGGCGAAATAGGCTTGAAATTATGAGGGTAACGTCGCTTCATAGTCCTATAGAGACGACTGGGTTCGATTCCTACCAAACGACAAGTTTTCTGATATAAATAATATTTTCGATAAATTATATATTATCGGCCAGTAATTTTGTCACCAGAAAAACTTACAAAAGTGTAAGTTTAAGCTAAAATTGGTAAACAACTCAGATAATAGTACCATCTACTTTTTTTCTGAGTTAACCACAGAAACCTATTCTTAAAGCTGCCGTAATTATGAATCAAATAATAATGCCTTTATTCACAAAGAAAATTATACTACTATTTACAGTTGAAACAATTGAGCTAACTGAAGACTGTTGCAAACAGTCTACAGGTAGCTCAACTGATCCATATCAATAACAGTCGGAAGCGTCCCCAAGACGCTGGCTGCATTGCCACGCTTTATGGCAATGCTGATGCGCTGTGCCAGATATTCACCAGCTGTCGGGTCACGCGTGAATCACATATTCAAATGGATAAGGAAATTCGCCGTGTTTGGTAGGTATAAATAAATCTTAATCATAAGACAGTAATTTAACACAGTTAAATGTTACAGTATGTTTATTGGATCCGCCCTCAACTAGCCTAAACTGTATTTCAGGATCCAGGGTTCTTCTATAGTTTCACTTACGTCTTAAACAAACTATGAATCTAAAGATAGTCACCTGATTGCAATTGATGTGGCACAATCGAAGATGATTACCACATTTTAATGGAGTGTGCGTGGACGAAGAAATTCGTCAAGGGTGTTTAATACTCATCATATCTTCTGGAAGGTAGGAGGTTGCCACAGCATCCTCACAAAACCAGTGTTCCTGGATCCCAGCGTGCTGATAGAAATATATCGTGCAGTTCTTAAAGAAAGATCACAATCGGATTAGTAATGTAAGACTTAATTCTTAAGGGTGACATAATTATTTAAAACCCTGTATAAAAATAATAAAAGATTTAAAAAAAACATAAGCGAAATAAAATGTCACATAAGTAAGAACCGAAGAACGGCACATCAAAGTTTCGAAAATGTAAATTTTTCCTAACTAAAATATGAATATACATTTGGCCCTATGTTTCGAAAGCTGACACAACCGATTATTTTATTTCTACGAATCTGAGCTTTCTGTATACTGCATGATGAATATAGCCAACTATAAATGTAAGCAAGAACAAGAGGATGGCAAGTAAAGAGAGCCCTAATTGCCAGCAGTGGGTGCACAAGGGCAATAATGATGCTGATACTAAGTTAGCTGTTAGTATCTAGAAACTCGTATAAAGGTACACAGGCAACCGAAGCACCAGAACTCACAGAAAACTTCGTATCAAAAATCCATCAGACGCTACATATTGAAATGTAAATACCGATGAACTGTAATATCCACAGATGCGCAATAACATGCTTAGCAGCGCTCTGCAAACATTTACATAAACCTACAGAGGAATCTCAACACTTAGTTCCAGCAAAATGAGTAACCAGCTCTATTGAATCGAGAAACAACATCAAAAGGACTCACAAACTGTATTCGTAGAGCACGTTCTCCAATCAAGCAGTGTTTGAACAGAAAAATAAAAAACAACCCTTCAAGGAACTGTCACATGGCCGGATGCAAAGGGGATCTCACTAAGTTATTGATTATATCGGAATAAGTCGGGGGTGCTTCTCCACACACCCTTTCCCCCCGTGGGGGTAGGATATATCGGGCGCATTATTTTACATATATGAGACACTGTTGCAGCGGTACCTAATTTTCGGAGTGTGAATTGAAGATAGACAAAGAAATATTTATTTTGCATCTTTATGTTTGTTTCAGTTACGAAAATCATGCTGTTAGTTTCGTAACCGAGATGGGTTTGATATTTAAACTGTGAATTACCATCTATTCATCTCAAATTATGAAGATCTGGCAAACTTTTAGTAGATATGAGTAGAGTTAGGTACATTTTTTCTTAAGCTAATCCTACCTAATATATAATATATAATAATAATACCTAGATCAAACTATTTTATGTTTTATTTTTCTCAAATCGAGTGTCTAAAAAACACAACCAGTACAGAAAAGGGTGGTATTGGAAAGCAAACTAATAACGATAACCCAGACAGTCTAATCCTATCTCTAATGAGGGGAATCTCGAGAATCCGTATCTCACGGAGACATATGAGGAGGCGGCGCGTGTCTCAACCCTTACGCATTTACACCAAATCCTAACACGCGATTTAAAAAAGAAAACTAACGGCCTTAAGAAGGGGGTAGAGGACGATTGAGATGGAAATGTCGATTGTCCCGATCGACGAACCCACCGATAACTCCGTTTATAACGATGGGGAGGGAATTTTAATGTACCACCATTTTGGCGCAATGCTCAAATTTTACGAGCAAGAAGTCATTATGAGTGAAATTATTGGCGCTCTGATTGCTTTAGCTGTGATAAAAATTCTTGAGTCGGCAATAAGGTGGAACTAATTCCGAGTTAGATTGTAATGGCGCTTACCTAATGGAATTAGGTTCATACTTTGTTAAGTTAGGGTGCGCACACGTCCGCGGGTTTACGGTTTCGCGGTCGACCATCAACTGACGTAACATTCAGGACATGGACATTCTAAACATCATTAAAAAAATAAAATATTCTATAACGATGGCACCTGCTTTCGTGTCGCTGTCGAACTCAAAAAGCGTATTTTGACATGACATTGCGTTGACATCCTAGATCCTCTCCGAGAAAGATCCACACCATGTATTGGTTCTAAGGTAAATAAGGGTTTTTTTAACACGTCTCATTTTACGAAAGATTAACTCTAGAACGAATGTCATGCAAGGGCATCTATGGTATATGGATTACACAGAAGATTTTATGGAAGGTACATCCTACGTAATTTTTCTCATTACAATAAGAAACAAAACACGGAGTAGCAAATTATCTATTGTTTTAAATAATTGAAACGATTCTCTACTGTTTTATATTCTACGTTTGAAATTGAGTTGCGATACCTAAGCAATTTATTGGATCGGCTAACTTGTAATTATTTGGAATCGAATGTCTGGAGACTTTTCAAGAAACCTATTATTGGTAAATTATTAGGTTTAAAGGGCAAAAAAATAATACGTTACCACACAAGACCAATGATATAATAAAGTAAATTTTTTTAACAAGTGACATTGCCAAAATTGGTATTTAAGATATTAGAGAAATTTCAGTCATACTTCAAAAACTTCAAATTATCAACCAGAGGGTAGTCAGAGATGGTCCTACTCTTTTTACTTTTAGCAATGTCATTAGCAATCCACGCTTCAAACACAACGCCTGTGTAATCGCAAAGTCGATTATACGGCATCGCACTAACTTAAAAGAGCATTAAGCTTCCACGTTACACTTGATAATACAATAAAGAAGCCGAGACTCAAGATATATTACTATTCAACTTACTTAAAACTCAAAGTCCATCAAAAGTTTCGAACAAAGCTTAGAAGTTAAAAGAAAATATCCAAGTCAGGTGGAGTCTCGCTCGGATGGAGAAAGTTTCCGAGCGCCAGGTGATTAATGAACGCTACTGTTTATTCCTCGCATCTTCAATGAGGATTAGGTTCTGGCTACTGTGGCTTCCTTCGAGCGGCTTCTGAGGTGTGTGAGCGGAATATTGTACAGGACGCCGTCGAGATGTCAACCTATAAAGAAAAGAGGCGTGAAACAATGAGGGTTGTTGCCTTTAAGAAAAATTGATGAGACCTTTTTTGTTCTCCTTTGGTTTTGAGACTCTACTTAGTAGGTATATAAAAAGTATAAAGTAGGTAACTAACTAGAGCCGCGAAGTGCTTCCCTTTTTCAAACAGAAAATAACTTTGTATGTCTCTAAACAAAAAAATAATCTGCTAAAAAATTTAATTACTTTCTGCTCTCTCATCATGTATCTCTAGACTTTACTCTATCAGCAATTTCTTTTAAAACAACAAAAAATCTCATAAGACAAGACACCGAAGCGCAAACATATCGAAGATCGAACAAAACGGTACAAAGTCAACGTAACGAAGGGTTGAAGATAAATACGTGCCAGGGGTCGAGATAAACATGGGGTGTGCAATTTGTACAATACAAATGCATGGGCGCTGGGCAGGGGTGACCAACGTGTTGACCTTCGAATTGTAAATGAGAGTACTTAATCCTGTTGCAAGTGAACGGGGTGTTTTGATGGGAGTGCAAATGACCATGTCGGAATGTATTATCGAAATATAACGTACTTTCAAAAGTAAAGGCTGATAGATAATGATTTTTTTACTAGATAGATAGATATCATTTATCGGCAAAAAGGTTACATGTTTTTGGTTAATGGTGACTTAAATTGAATAAATTAGTTTAAGAAAACTAAATCAAACAATAGAGGATCATGCAGGCTCTTATTAATAATAATAATAAATTAAACCTAAGTTAGGTTTAGACTACTAGACACCTAGACACTGGGGTCTCTAAAAATAGCAATAAAATATAGATTAATCGTAAACACGGTAGGTCATTACGTACACAAACACAGCGGTATCACCGACTACTAGGATTATTGGTAGGTATTGCAGGAAGTAGACAAAATATAGAAGATCTCATGGAGTCTAGACACCGAAGTCGGCGGCACAGCCTAGTGGTGGGTTGGCGCTACATTTCAGTGTATGAATATTGTAGGCCGACAATGTTTTGTTAACTTTTCGCCTCACCAAATTTGGCACATTGTAGACTTCATAATACATATTATATTAAAGGTTATGAAGAAAATATATATACTATAACCCGACTTAACAATAATGTAGTACCTAATAAGTTATCTTCAATAGAAGGTATGAGAAAAGGTCATAAGTATAATAAAGGGTGTGAAACATAGTTAGCCCCAAAGAAGTTAACTGCATAATTTAAACAGTCATTTGCAGTGAACGCTGCCAAATGTCAAGACTTCTCGACAACCATACGATACGTGAACTGAAACGAAAATGGAAAATTCCATGTGTGCCGTTTTCGGTAAGGAGCGAAAGACGTTTTTTTATGTATTGTAAGATAATATGCCTATTACCTACACTGCAAGGTTATTCTGACATTTCCTCAAAAAAAAAACATATGTAAATATTTATAAAACATCCTAATAATTATTGGAATAATATTTAAAAAATATCCTAAGAATAACAAGAATGATAAATAAATAGATTTACAAAAAAAACTGTTTTTGTGAAAAACAAATAACTTTACTTTAACAAATTTTATAGTCGGACAGTTTAAAGAGCTTCACACAGATTTATAACCATAATTCCTAAAAGAAAACGCCGAGGTGTTATCGAGGTTGTATTGACACTTTAATGCTATTGTTTGATTTAGAGGTGCTCATTACGACCGCTCGTGCGAACCCTGAGTCTAAAGTATTCATCATTTTGTAAGGTTCTTGGATCCAAGATGGTAGAGGCATATGGAAGGGCTGGCGATGAATGCGGAATGGTATGTGGTCTTTTTTTCCAGTCTGGATAAGTTCGGTTCAAAAGTAGCAGTAGGCATATGCTGCTAAAAATTAGACTAACAAACGATCCGAATGAAATTGGTTTGCTTATAAATTAATGGAAAAAATATAATGCAAAACGACTTCAAAGTCTGTTTGGTACGAATTACATTGTCATGTGTTTATTTTGATAAGACGCTGTATCCATTCCTAGAGATCCACAATTTTCGATAGTGAGCTAAACGGTTCGTGATTTGTCCGGACTAACCCTTCTGCGATGCAGAGATACGGCTCGCTCGGCCGCGTGCTATCCACCGTAATAACAACAGAGAATTTTACGCTCCAGGACAATGCGATATAAAATTATCTGTTAGATCCAATAATCGCATGGAACAGCCGGGACTTAATGCCGGCCAATCATTAGCTACGAGGGATAACGGAGCCGACGGCCAGCAGAACCATTAACGTCGGTAGAGGCTCCACTCCGAGATACCCCATGACCAAACGTCAATGCAACCACAAGTTTTACGTGCACATTCGCAACGACGCATCCCTGAGGCGTCAGACGTCAAAACAAAGGTATGACTTTATCGTAACTCCACAGTTTAGAGACAGTTTTATATCCTTTCGCGGAATTGGAAACATTGTAATGAATGGCCTGCGAAGAGGCTCGCTCCAATTACAGTTTAATTACCGAATGTTCCCACAGATTTCGCCAGGGTATTTTGCGCAGACACGTAGAGGTTAATGACTAGTATGGAGGTGCGATTAAGCGCAAGCACTTATAAATACCGGTAATTATTTTATCGGGATCGGCTAAAGAGGACGCGAGTGGATGCGGTGCACTATCATTAGCGCGCGGAAAGCGATCAGTTATTTACGCGGCCGGCCGTGTTGGTTTACAGCGGGCAACCCCCGAAGGAGATGCATTCCGCCATTCCACCGGCTCACGAACTCACGACTGCACAACAATAATTACCCGTGGGTGTACGCCATTATACTTCGCCAGCGATTATTATCAATCGCTGTACTAGCGAACGGTCACCGCTTAGAACTCGATGTAATGGAACCAAATTATCGTAATGTTATAACAAGAGATGCAAAGCAGATTATTCGATAATTATACGGAGTAAATCAAAATCTCGCAAGTGCAGGGTTTTTGTCTTTGTCTGTTGTGTTTGTTGTGGTATGTTTGTCTTTGTCGGGTGCGCCGGCGGCGGTCCCGCGGTTGTCGCTGCGTGCGCGGCTCGTGGGCCAGTATTGTTCGCCGCCGCCAGGGGCGATCCATTCCTCACCCGGCCTCCACCAGGATGTTGCTAATTTTCTATCATTGCGATCACGTCTAAGTTTATAGACCTTTGGATTTTGAAATTGAGGTGTCAGTGAACCGTATTTATTGCCGATGCAAAGTAATTTTCAGCGATCCCTTCACAAAATCCCTAATCATAGCCGGGGGGAGCAGACATAATGTACCATTATAGTCTTCTTGCTCAAGATTGTTACCTACTTGTCACATTATCGTGGGACATTTTCCAATCCAATGATTTCATACCGCTTTGCAATGCTCTCGACGCCTATTCGTTCTCATGAACATGAGTCCTATTTTGAAGTTATATTAGACTCAGAGCCTAGATTTAACTTCAAAATTAAGACTCATATTAGTTAAATGTAATGTATTAGTTAAGTGTTAAAACTAGACTCCCTAAAAAAACTCTGTTAGAAAATCTAGACTGAGTCTAATATAACTTCAAAATTTACGCTGATGACGTCCGTCCTATTCTTAAGCCATTTTCATCTCATATCCCATTTGACCCAGGATACAGTACCAACGTGTAATCTTCCGTGGAAGCTTCCCCAGGCCCGTATGCCGTAGTTGAACATAGATGCGGCCGACGCCTTCAGGACTTGGTAAATTGTCCGTCGAGATTCACGCTCCCCTCATTACGTCAACCAATCGAGATTAACTCCTCTAATACTGATAGTCCAAAGAAGTGTTGAGTTTTTTGTATTAAATGTACAGGGGCCGAAATCCACTTTCGTGCTGAGATTTGTTTTACTATTATATAATTTTCTCCAAATTCTAAAGTTTTTAAACTGAGTACGTACCTAGTCTTATTAAAAACAAGACCCGTCAAGTGCGAGTGTAACTCGCGCGCCGAGGGTTTCGAACGTTTGTGAACAAGTAGGTATGTACTAAAGGTACCGGTTAGAAACTCCGAAATTTAATGAAGACCTAACACTAGTAGGTACCAACCTACATTTCAGATGGATCTCTCTCCATGCTTCGGTGATAGGGTGTAGCGGTAATTTTTTCGACTTTTTTCAAAAATTTTCAAAAAGTATGAAACCTACAGAAATTTTAAAAACTGTTTTGAAATGTACAAACCGATACCTTTCATATGATACCCCACTTAGTGGGATAGCTCCCCCTTTTGAAAATTATCCCCCCTCTTTTTGACCATTTTTCAAAAACTGTTCATTTTACAGACTTCTCTATATTTTTCCTGTAAAATATAGATCTATATCTACAAACGATTCATACATTTTGAACGGATCGCTCTGCAAACTTCGGAGATAGAGGGGGGGGAGCGGGTAAAATTTCAACTTTTTTCAAAATATTTCAAAAAGTATGAAACCTACAGAAATTTCAAAAACTATTTTGAAATGTACAAACCAATACCTTTCATATGATACCCCACTCAGTGGGGTAACCCCCCTTTTTGAAAATTATCCCCCCTCTTTTTGACCATTTTTCGAAAAGGGTTCAGTTTACAGACTTCTCTATATTTTTCCTGTAAAATATAGATCTATATCTACAAACGCTCAATACATTTTGAATGGATCGCTCTGCAAACTTCGGAGATAGGGGGGGGGGAATGGGTATTTTTTCGACTATTTTCAAAATATTTCAAAAAGTATGAAACCTATTGAAATTTCAAAAACTATTTTGAAATGTACAAACAAATACCTTTTATTTGATACCCCATTTGACTCTGTAGGTCTCTTTTAAAATTTTGACATTTCAATTTGTATGGAAAATGTTCATTTTCATTTTTCATTTTTTTTCATTTTTTTTTCTTAAAATCTGTACAGGCACACGAAATGTATTATTATTTTAAATTTCAAGTTGATAGCTGCTGTAGTTGCTGAGTTATTAAGGAGGGAAAAAAGGACAGACAAAGCGAGACCATAAGGGTTTCGAAACCGATCTTCGAAACCCTAATTATAGTTATTGATGGAACCCACACAAATAAAACGGCGCTTTGTAAATCGCAATGGTACTTTATTGCAAAGTAAAAGACACCTTACCGTTCTAAATGAGCTCACAAACAAAAATTCGGTTCAACCTTATAGGGAGAACCCGCTCGTTCTCGTCAGCGCGATCTAGCCGTCGGTCACTTTTAGTAGCGACATCTAGTTTATTTCTAACGGTACTAAATAGATATTCTACGAAAATCGTCTAAACATATCGCCCGCCATGAACATCTGTTTATGTTCATCATAAGAGAACTAGCAACACGGTGAACTCGCAAAATTATACATAGCAAAATGTGACAATGATAGCTTCTATACTTAAACTAACACGATGTGGACTGTATACAATTTAAAATCACAAACTCATTACATAACAAAACTCAAAGTATAACACCAAAACATAAACTTATAAGTGACAAACAAAAGACTTAACTTCTAAAAGTCTTAAACACAATGATACATACGTTACCTTATCACTACTCTGTTACAGGTAAAACACATAACTTTGAAACAGGACGTTTACATAGTGAACCGTTGCACTTGAGGGTTACAACTCGTGTAACCTTGTCCGAACCAGCGTGTTTCTCTACTATTCTTCCCAACAACCAGCGTGCGGGAGGTAAATAGTCTTCCTTTACCAAAACAACATCTCCGATGTTTGGTTCGGGAAGCCTTTTATTCCACCTGTGTCGTTGAGTTAAATGTACCAAATATTCGTCAGACCATCGCCGCCAGAATTCCTGCAACATTCGCTGAGCCAGCTGCCATCGTTTTAGTGAACTGACTTTACTCTCTAAATAGTTTCGATCAGGCACCATTATCAGAGGCTCGCCTATGAGGAAATGACCGGGTGTTAAGGGGGTTGGATCATCAAGATTGTCGGGCATCGTTGACAACGGTCGGGAATTCAAGCATGCTTCGACTTGGACCAGCAAAGTAGACATCTCTTCAAACGTAAGAGTGGAGTTTCCTATCACCCGCTTTAGGTGAAACTTAGTGGACTTCACTCCTGCCTCCCATAACCCACCAAAATTTGGCGCATGAGGAGGAATGAAGTGCCACGTAGTGCCGTTGCTACCCAACCACTCCTTGATGTCAACAGCCACCGAAGACTTCTCTGCCGCTACAAGATGCCGAAGTTCCTTAGCTGCACCAACAAAATTTGTGCCGTTATCACTCCAGATATCAGTTACGGCGCCCCGACGTCCTACAAACCTTTTGAAACCAGCGATGAAACCTTGTGCCGATAAGTCAGTTACCACTTCTAAGTGTATGGCCTTAGTGACCATACAGACAAACAAACAAATATACCCCTTATACGACTGATGACCACGACCTTTCGAGGTGCGAATACTTATAGGGCCAGCAAAGTCAACGCCGCTGTGCTTGAACACTCTCGCCGGTATCACCCTACTAGACGGTAACTGACCCATTAACTGAGTTTGAGCCGTTACAGAATATCGCTTACACGTAACACAGTTGCGAACGTACCTTTTAACCAAATCCTTGGCCGAAAGCACCCAATACTTAGTGCGCAAATGGTTCAGAACCAAAGTGGGACCTCCGTGCAATGTTTTCCTGTGGGATTCTGCAATCACAAGAAGTGTGAAGTGATTGTCCCTTGGTAGAATGATGGGATGAATCGTGTCTGCGTCTAACTTGGCGTTCTGGATCCGACCACTAACGCGCAAGATGCCATCACTATCTACCATGGGGCAAAGAGATTTCAGCTTGCTTCTTGCTTTAACTCTCCCAGATTTGCGTAAATCTTCCATCTCTTCGCTGAATCCTTGCTTCTGCGCGTGTCTTACACAAACCTTCGTTGCTTCTGCTATCTCATCCTGCGTCAAATACTCTTCATATCTCTTACTACCATCTTTTAGTTTTCTCCATCTCAAGACTCTTCGACAATACGCTACTACTCTCACTAACTTCTGCAGTGCCGAGTACTTCGTCCAAAAAGAATCATCCGTCTCAGTGATAACATGAGCCTTAACGGATTTTTGCTCCATGGTTGTGGATATGGCCTTTGGTCTCGTGTATTCAATGACTTCATCACGCAACCAAGGCGCACCCTGAGTCCACAAGACACTGCAAGAAAGCTCATGTGGAGTCAACCCACGTGACGCAATGTCTGCTGGGTTTTGAGAGGTCTGGACGTGTGCCCAGTGTGAATTGTCGAACAGAGAGAGAATAGCAGAAACCCTATTTGCAACGAACGTGTTCCAGCGGCTAGGATGGCTGCTAAGCCACGCCAAAACCACTGACGAATCAGTCCATGCGTGAACATGGATTGATGGAATCTTCATGACAACAGATACTTCCGATAATAAATCTGCCAGCAGTGCAGCACCCATCAACTCAAGCCGAGGTATCGATTGCTGTTTAACAGGGGAAACCTTAGTGCGAGCTGTGACTAAACCTGTTGTTATGGACTTGTCCGCGCTAACAACCCTGACATAAACAACTGCCGCGTATGCAGCTACGGAAGCGTCAGAGAAGCCGTGCAACTCGACACAGAAGTTGTCAGCTGACGTATCCAGCCATCTCGGAATACTGAATTTGCACGTTTCTGCAAGATTTTTTCGGTAAGTTTGCCACTCTATCAACAGCTCTTGCGGCAGTTCATCATCCCAGCCTATCCCTGAAAGCCAAAGCTTTTGAATAAATATTTTTGATGTGACAACACAAGGTGCTGCCCATCCCAACGGGTCGAATAGGCGGGAGATGTCCGATATCACACGCCGCTTTGTGATAGGAGGCTCCTGAGAGGAGAGTTTAACTGAGTATCGAAACTCATCACTCTCTCGATTCCATGAGATTCCCAAAATTTTCATAACCTCATCCATTTTGATATCCTTTTCCTTCGTTCCCTGATCCTTTTCCATTTCCAGAATTTTATCATTTTCAGAAATTAACTTGTTCAATTCATCGCAGCTACTGACCCACTTCTGCAACTGGAAGCCGCCTTTGGTAAGTACTTCTGTCATTTCCTTCTTCAGCTTTACTCCTTCGTTTACTGTTTGACACCCTGTCATCAGATCGTCGACATAAAACTCATGCTTTATTTTTTCAGCGACATCAGGATAACGTGAGGAGCATTCATCTTCTGCGACCTGCTGGAGTGTCTTCACAGCGAGGTAAGGAGCCGACGACGTACCGAAGGTAACTCTCAGCATGCTAAAGTCTTGAATTTCATCTGTGGGATCGTCGCGCCAAACTACCCTCTGGAAATCTGTGTGTTCAGGTAAGACTTTCACTTGTCTATACATTTTAATGACATCAGCACAAATGCTTATAGGATGCATTCTCCACTTCATAATGATGTGCCGTAGCGGTGGTTGTATTGTAGGACCAACCAGCAGGTCGTCGTTCAGAGAGAAGCCGTTCATCCCTTTCATGGAGGCATCGAACACAATCCGAACCTTGGTCGTCGTCTTGTCTTCTCGTATAACAGCGTGATGAGGTAAGTATACCGCTGTAGTTCTTTTAGGGTCATCACTGTGTACGAGTTTCATGTGACCAAGATCGATGTATTCGTGGAAAACCTCGGAATATCTACGCTTTACTTCTGGATGTTTCTTGAATTTAGATTCAAGAAGAAGAAATCTTTTAACAGCATAATCTCTCGTTCTGCCGTACTGACACTGAGGATCATCACTACGAAATGGGAGCTGAACAACATACCTACCATCATCATCTCTAGATGTGGTTTGCGAGTAGATATCTTCGCAACGCTGCTCATCTTCGGAAAGGATCTTCGGAGATCCAGGAATAGTGGATTCAATCTCCCAAAACTGCTTCAGGAGAGCGTTGTCATCTGCCTCTTCTTCCACACTGATAGTGGCATGATGACAATGAATGTTCGAGTCTACGCTCGATGGGATTCGACCAAACAAAACCCAGCCTAATGCTGTATTTTGAGCAACAGGATAACCTGAAGGACCTTGAGTAAGCCCTTCTTTCAAAACTTGACCGTATACTTCAGCACCCAGTAAAATATCAATCTTGTTCGGGGTGTGATATTCTGGGTCCGCTAAAGTAAGCTGTAGCTCTGGCCAGACAAACTCTACAATTTTCTTTGAAGGTATGAGCGAAGTGATCGTACCTAACACATATGCTTCTACTTGGACACTAAATCTAGGATCGATGCGCGAGTGAATAGTCAGCGTGACTATGAACCTAGAAGCAAAGCTGCTCTTCTCGCCACCTACCCCTGAAATGACCGTTTTGGCCGTCTTCTTCTTCAGTCCAAGTAGTTGAACCGCCGACTCCGTTATGAACGAAGCCTGAGATCCCTGATCCAATAACACTCTAAGCAATTGTGATGACCCGTGCCTTGTCTGTGCTTCGACAAGAGCTGTAGCCAACAAAACCTGTGTTGGTATTGACCTTTGAGAAAAATGTGACGCTAATTTTGGCGAAGATGATTCGCCCTCTGATAACGCTGTCTTGACAGCAGATACCGCTGATTTGATTTCGGCCGTGGCCGTGGACTCGGACACGGCTGAACTGGAGCTAGAATTATCGGGATGCAACAACGAATGGTGTTTACGTTTGCAAAGACGACAACAAGGATACTGACGGCAATACTTCACAGAGTGGTTAGAACCCAGACAATTAAAACATAAACGCTTGGTTTGGACAAAGTCATGACGAGATTCGTAACCTTCCTTTGCAAATTGCTTACAGTTTGCAATCTTGTGGGTTTCCTTACAATACGGACACGAAACTTTCCCTGTATTGTTGTCGGCGGAGGCGGCGGCTGTGTGGTGAACCTTAGCTTTATTCACATTAACCTTAGCTTTAGGCTTAACATCTAAAAATTCTAATGCCCGAGATCTCGCTTCTAAAAACTCTCTAAACTCAATAAGTGCGGGCAACTGATCGTGTGAACTAATTTTTGTTTCCCATAGTTTCCGGGATTCAATATCCAGTTTTGAACTGACGATGTAGATTACTATGAGATCCCATGACTGAACATCGACACCGAGATTTTTAAGACCATTCAGACATTCCATCGTAGTATCCAAAAGACCCTTAATGGCACTTGAGTTTTCCGCGACATTATTTTGCGTCATCAATCGCTTCAGCAAACAATTTGATGTAAACCTTTTATTATCGAATCGACCACACAACGCTTTCCAACACTCCGCATAATTGGCGGATGTGATGGCAAGGTTTCTCACCAGCAGCTCCGCTTCACCCGACAACAACCCTTTTAAGTAGTGCATCTTTTGCACATCTTCCAGACCTTCATTGCGGTGAATGACCGACATAAACATATCCTTGAACGTCGGCCATTGAGCGTACTCGCCCGTGAAGGCAGGAATGGAAATTTTTGGTAACTTGAAATAGTTATATTTACTGCTAACATTGACATTTTCAACAGGACTCTCTGCAGAGACTTTGGTGCTAAATGAAATCAAAATTTCCTTTAATTCACTTTTGTAATCAATGTACAGTTCTTCAGTTGTCTCAAAAAAATCATCCGAAAAGTAATTATCTTTGACATTAGAATCAGTCTTTTTTTTAACAATCTCATCATGGACCTTAGTAAAACTGGTCCAAGTGCTTTCCAATGTCTCCAACCTTGCTTGAATGTATGATGACGTTAATCTAGGTTTAGGCGATTTTTTAAAGTTAGTTATAGCCTTTTCAATACGTGACCTAGCATCGTACTGAAGACTGTACAAAGATTCCATTTTACAAGTGAATTTATTATCAAATTTTTCTAAGTCCAAAGATTAAATTGAAATTTTTACAAGTGTTTGAAAGAACTTATACTAAATTCAAAAATCGGGCATAGGTTCCCCGTCTCGACAGAGTTTGTGACTTAACTAACATGCACACAAATAATACAACCTAACACAATTATTCTAAGTCAATGAAACAGTAAAAGTTGAAAGTCCAAAATTTTGCAAAAAATGTCTATCTTCTATTTTCTTTTTTTCTAAGCACTCACTTCAAATAAACAAAATGTACTCACAATTAAACTTCACAAACCACTGGTGGCGCCATCTAGCGCCTCCATAGAACACCTTGGCTGCGGGCGCAATGACACGGCTGCGTGCGCAGTGACCCGGCTGCGGCGGTGATGGCCCAGCACCCGGCAGGCAGCAGCACGCCAGCAACGTTCCAGGTACGGTGGCGCCCTCTAGCGCACCTCCAAAGCACGCGCGCTGACCTCTTGCTGGCAAGCAATCCAGCGGCCGCAGCGACGTGCTGAGTACACTAAACGTGCACTATCCAATCCCACCCGGCACCCTTATCAGTGGGCTCCCGGAAAGAACTCGCTTCCGCTACTCCAGAGGAGGCGGCAAAGATTCGGCTCGTAGGACCAAATGATGGAACCCACACAAATAAAACGGCGCTTTGTAAATCGCAATGGTACTTTATTACAAAGTAAAAGACACCTTACCGTTCTAAATGAGCTCACAAACAAAAATTCGGTTCAACCTTATAGGGAGAACCCGCTCGTTCTCGTCAGCGCGATCTAGCCGTCGGTCACTTTTAGTAGCGACATCTAGTTTATTTCTAACGGTACTAAATAGATATTCTACGAAAATCGTCTAAACAGTTATTTCATCACAAGAGATACAATTAGGTAGGTATGCTTACTTCGACGCGCCATCATAAACGACCATCCCTCAAACATTTCACTATTAGGACATAATTGAGGTTAGTCTGCTTTTAGTAAATGGTCAGTTTTCTCACAAACGCTGTTTACTTTGCGTGGAGACAAATTGGTGGGTGATTACTGCAATAGTGCTTTTCATGATGACACTGGCGATTTATTTCTTACAAAGATTTTGATTTCACGATTGTCTTACAACAACAACAGTTTGTAGGGATATAGACCACTTATAAAAAAATATCTACACGACTCTTCGTGACACGATAGTTTTAAGCGATAAAACGAAAAGCAATCAAAGCTTTTTCTGTTAAAAAGCAGCATTTAGCGCTTGGATCGTGTAATAAGTTAATTGACGGTTTGCAAGTGATCGATCTATGAATTGCACGGGGTATGCGCCTTCGCGCAACGTGGTGGTGCGCCTCGGGCGACGCACCGTCTCACCTGCAGTGTGCTAGGGCTTGCGAGGATGCTGTGACAATCGGGATGATGATTTTTGTAATACTAACAGCCGGGTGTTTGTATGCAGACTGACTAATCAATGGTCAAGAGTGGAACATGAGGTCGAATCAAATCCATTGGTGGATCGGATAGTTGTATAATTTGACATTTTCATTTATTGTATTTATGGGAACAATATAGAGTTTTTGATTTAGATTTTTGATCAGAGTAGAAAAAAGTGCAATCTGATGTATAACGGATTAGCTCAGTATATCAGATTGGGCAAATATCCTATCAAAAAGTACTTAAATTGCCGAATTGACTTTGACAAGAAATTAGATCATTGATTAGTTAGGTAATTTAAAGAGATAATCAGTTTACGAAAAATTGCCTGTTAATGACGTAGTTATGTATGTACTTAACTAATTACGCACTGATGCACTTAACAAGTACCTACTAGCGCATTGACCCCAATTAGATGGTGACTGCTCATTGATATCTCCAAATTAAGTTCTATTTTATAAACACGCATACACAAATAGGCATTTCCAGATTAACAAACGCTTTTCTGTGACGTAAGATAATTTTGAACCTTCCTGCTTCTCAGACAGTGCTTTTCTCTTTTCACTTCTTCCACAAGTGGACAAAAATTTAAGTGGTGAGAAAATCAATTGCCACTTTATTTCTTATCTATACTTAATATTATAAAGAGGAAAGATTTGTTTGTTTGTATTGAATAGGCTTCGAAACTACAGGACCGATTTAAAAAAATCTTTCACCGTTAGGAAGCTTACTTTTCAGGACATAGGCTATATTTTATCCCAGAATTCCCACGGGAACGGGAACTACGCGGGTGAAACCGCAAGGCGATCGTCTAGTTTGATTATAATTTATAGTTTAAAATTTTACATGTCCTAGAGCTTATCTTATAAGATTTCTGATTGCGTCGACGAATGCGTCAAAACTCGCAAGAATACGGACATGAGACCGCCAAATTAGTCTGAAAGAAAAGAGGTAAGAGGCCCGACGGTATGACACTAGTCCCATGGGAGTTGGGGAGGCCCATTGTGTGGGACGCTACATGCGTCGACACACTTGCGCCTTCCCATCTTCCGAGGACATCCGTGAGGGCGGGTGCGGCGGCAGATTTGGCCGAAGATCTCAAGAGGCGCAAATATGCAGGTCTCGACAGAGCCTACACATTGCTCCCCTTGGAGTCGAGACCCTAGGTCCGTGGGGTACCGAGGCTCTTCGGGTTTTCAAAAAACTATCTGAGCGTCTGGTCGAAGCGACGCGTTACCCGAGAGCTGGTGAATATCTGGCACAGCGTATCAGCATTGCCATACAGCGTGGCAATGCAGCCAGCGTCTTGGGGACGCTTCCGACTGGTGTTGATATGGATCAGTTGAGCTATCTGTAGACTGTTTGCAACAGTCGGCAGTTAGCTCAATTGTAAATACTAGTATAATTTTCTTTGTGAATAAATGTATTCAGTCTGAAAGAACTTCATTCTTCGTCTTAGTGAAAACTTGAGCACATTTCATCAGAGAGGCAGCCCTGCTCTCGCCGCATAACAAAGCAAAAATTGCTGAGATAATGAAGCATAATGCAAAGCGTGATATAAACCTCGCCCGCCTCGGGCTGGATTAACTTGTTAGAACCTGGAGTAACCTGGAATGCTCATCAACACCATGAGAGATTAAAAGTTAGCTGTTGACAGGCGGGAGAGAGCACAATGCAGCCTTCAAGCCTTCAAGAGAATACATGTTGTTTTGGAGGTTATACAGAAATGAAATAGTTCGCTGACTTGGACAACTTTTATTTTGTTTCTTATCTCTAGAAGTTAACCATGATTATAAGCTAACCATGTTTTTGTACCTATAATTAAGCATTTTGTAATTTCCACAAAACACTTTTTATTCTTTGTCTAAGTCTTTATCTTAAGCTCTAGATTAAGATCTATTGTTTATAAGTATTTTGTATAATTTGTATAAAATACAAGATACTTTTTTTTCTTTACTTAAGTCTTTATCTTAAGCCGTAGATTAAGATCTATTGCCATACCCTATCTGGCAGGGTGCATGAAAACATGCAAAACTCTACGAATATTTTTGTAGTGCATTAAAATATTGAATCACACTATAATATTATAAATGCGAAAGTTTGGATGGATGGATGTATAGATGGATGGATGATTGTTATCTCTTCACGCCAAAAGTACTGAACGGATCAGGCTAAAATTTTGCATACAGGTAAGTCTAATCCTGGAATCAAACATAGGCTACTTTTTATCCCATAAATAAGTTCCCATGGGATAGAAATCACCTTTAAACGTGTCCATACAAACAACGCGTGCGAAGCCGCGGGCAGAAGCTAGTACTGAATAAATGTACATTCATAGTAAAAGCCAAATGGTGAAAATTGGACTGTTTCTTACGCAGGGTTTCGTCTGTCTTTGCCATGTCACAAGATGATTGAGTTTTGAATGTTGTCTCTGTTTCGCAATCTTATCGTCAGGGTTTATTAAACACTTAGGTCCTCCCCGTTTATGATACACTTCTCATAGCCTATAGGAATGTGATAAAGATACCTTCTCATTTTCCAATAAAAAATTTATAAAACCAAGGTCACCCAGAGTGGATCAAATTACAACTGTCTAACGCATCGAAGAATTCATAAATATATCTAACGTGTTTAACCCTAAATCACTGTAAATTATTATTGGAAGTTTACATTATTAAAATAATGAAAATGATCGCCTTCGGCTGCCCGTGCGTGCTGCTTGCGAACATAAAACCACTTGAGGCGATTAAAAATAAACAATAATTGGGCCGGCCATTCACGCATGTAGACTCATTAAAACAATTAAATCTTGATTGAACAGAAATTATAGCTGTCGATTCTTTAAACATAATACGATGTTGCCTTCCCTGGAATCTGCTCCGAAAGAGATTATCTTTGATTTTAATAAGAAACAATTATTATGTATGTGTCTACGTCCCACGGTCAAGTACCTAGTTGCCTTAATTTTAGACCGGTTAGTCAATTATCAAAAATTACCGGTGGCGTTTTTTGGGGATAATTTGGGATTTTTTGTCTACTCTCAGACAGAAATTATACATGATGTGTCTTTTATTTTTCGTGACATACCTGTATAACGACCTGTCTAATGATAGTTAGGAGATTGAAGCGTTATCTGTCGAAAGCTCATCTTTTACTAGTATGTTGAACAAAGATTCTACATCTCCTCTTCCGATCAAAAGCATCTCCAGATTCTGTCTCTAGAAAAAGTTAATCACTTTGCTAATCAGCATTCGGAAACCATGTCTAAAACAATTATAGGTAATACGACTTTCCGACTGGTATTGATATGGATCAGTTGAGCTATCTGTAGGCTGTTTGCAACAGTCGGCAGTTAGCTCAATTGTTTCAATTGTAAATACTAGTATAATTTTCTTTGTGAATAAATGTCTTATATTATGTGGTAATACGATATTTTATTACCTATTTTGTTTAAAACCGATATCACAATAAGCGAGAATTCTAAAGTCACCTTCTAGACATCCTATAATAAGAGGTCACCGAAGACTTCTTATTACTGGTGACCGCCGTCAATTCAAATAGTAAGTAGAAGGTTCGCACCTATTCGAAAAAAAATATAATATTTTTAAAAGCTTGCGTGATCTTCTTTTGTTTTTCGTATAACGAAGGCCTGGATTTGTGACGTCAGCGTGGAAATTTGTATGAAAAATAAATGACAATCGTGCCAACTTATAAAAAATTATGAACAAAACACAACGTAAACACTATGTACCTAGCTACTTTTTTCGTCCATTCAAACATGTTCTATTGCAGAATACCAATGGTAAAAGAAAAAAACAATAATGCAGTAAGGTCTATATGCGAAATCTGGCTGTAACATTTAAATATCTCTACGAGTAGGTAGGTACCTACTTAGGCGGCAGAAGGGAACCGTAGCATTAGCTATGGAAATGAGCTAATATAATTATAATTAATCTACAAAATTGGATCATCATCTTTATAAGATAATGTTGCCAGGATAAAACAACGCCCTGAAAAGTTTGATTTTGCTTTTGGGATGAGACGTTTTTCAAAATTAAGGATAAGTGACGGTACCTATCTAATTAGTGGTCTGGACTCGTTTTTATGATAAACTAGCTTCTGCCCGCGGCTTCGCACGCGTTATTTCTACGGAAACGTTCAAAGGTAATTTCTATCCCATGGGAACTGATTTATGGGATAAAAAGTAGCCTATGTTTGATTCCAGGCATAGAGCTACACCGGTGCAAAATTTCAGTTCAATCTGTTCAGCCGTTTTGGCGTGAAGACATAACAAACATCCATCCATCTATACATCCATCCATCCAAACTTTCGCATTTATAATATTAGTGTGATGGATCAATGTTAAAAACTATCTAGGAATTTATCGAATTCTATAGGTACCTACCGTCTTGTACCTTCCTAAAAAACTGGACTTAGTTTCGTTAGTTCGCCAAATAATAAGCGAACTAAAGAAACTAAGTTCAGTTTTTCCAAATAAAAGTTACATAATCTGAATAAAAAGCGTCTGCGGCCTGAACATCATTACGATCCCCATACATATTTACGGCTTATGATATTTTTAATTCAATTTTCCCCACGAAAGTTCGGAACCTACTCCGTTGAGTGTTGAAAGCTATCCAATTTGCGTAATACTGCCAAAATATCTCATTTCTACGCTCACTGCTGACCTTTGACCTTAGAATGGTCTAACTGCAAATATCAACAACTGAAAAAACAACTCTACCAACCAGCGATAGAGTCAAAAGTTCCCCAGCATGATATTGAAGCAAGATGTTTAGACTTCGAAATAAAATGGAGTTTTGGCAATTCCATAATGCGAAAGTGGTCTGTTCAAGCTTTTGACTCTATGAAAAAAATACGAATGTCGGAAAACGATAGAGAAAAAAACATTTATATTTTCATAGAGTCGTTATTTATGGTTCGATGGACGTGTAAAAGCGATATTTAGAGCGGCCGGCACTCTGCCGATTAGTACGTAGAGCCTGTGTGTAACGGGCCTTACGGTTTCTGTGGCAAACCCTTTCAGCTTTGGGCAATCAGAATTATTTCACGAGAGCTCAACGCAAGCTGGGCTTCGATGATGTTTGTGGTCTTGTGCTGCGGTTTTGTAATACAGAGCCCGTGCATTTTGTTACCTTCCTTTTCGTGGCGGATATTGGCAGGTAGGTCTTTTAAAACAGTCTTATTATCTAATATAATAGGCCTTAAGTTTACCAAATGAAGTAAAGTTACCTCCAGCTAAACCATGAGATTTAAGATTCGGACGAGATGTACCCCTACTCAATAGTGAAGTGGACATCTCGTCCGCGGATGAGTTTGAGATTCAGACGAGATGTACCCTATTGGCATACTAGGTACCTCCGAATATTTAAAATCAAACTTAACTCTATAAACCCTTTTGTGATGCTGAACCCATCCAATAAACGGCAGCTTTCTAGGCACATCACACAAACGGGTTAATTGGATCGTAGCTATAAATAATGGCAACACTAACTGACCGCACCCCTGCCTGGTTACTTAGTAACCGGTGGTTATTCCGCGCACGCACCTCGCTAATAAAGCGAGAGTTACCTATGAAGTACACAAAACAATAAGCTCTGTTGATAAACCAAATTATGATCGGTAGGAAGAGAAATAGGAACGAATTTATGTTCTCTTGCTTTTTGGACTTTTCATTAATAACCTGTTTATTTTAGTTTAGACTAGTGTGAAATGGAACGGACCTCCTAGTTCTATGTACTTCGCAGTCACTCCTTGCCTGTAGGTACTCTTGACGCTGTCTCGATCACATAAGTAATATATCTGCTTCGATCTATAAACACTGTTGAAAGCTTAGCTTTGTTTTTCTGAAGTTCTGTTTACAAAACTTCCAAATTGAGTCGTAGGTCAATCTCTCAACGTCCTTCGTAGCAAAGAATAGGTAATATTGTAAGTGCCTAAGTAACATTACTATTCAAGCTCTACATTGACTCGCTCATCAATTTTCACGGCCATTAGTCGCCTAACTACCTCAACGAGCCAAGTTTATCGTTTAGTAGTTCTACTTTCCAAGATCGCATCAAACGTAGACAGTTTTGCTAAGCCGAAAGACACTTCTATCAATTACCCCCAGTCGTAATCCCACGTTGTTACCTACACCACCATATGTCCAAGGGTTAATTCCAAGGCTTCTCCAGAGAAAGATGACCCCTTTATTACTTATTAAGGAGCTTCTGCCCCTGTACCACGTTATTTATGTCGTCTAATAATAATTTGTATTAAATCACGGTCGCTCCCTGCAGGACAAACAGGATTTGTTGGCTTTTGTTGTCGACGCTTTCTTGCTGAGTTTTCCGCGCAAAATGAGGAGATATTGTTTGTTTGTTCTCTTATGGAAAAAATATGGTTCTAATCGAATCTGACTTTGTTTTGGCTTTGTGGGAGCTTGGGGAAGTTTTTATCATTAGGTATGATTAACCAACTGTAAACAGCGTTGGTCAGATAAGGAGATTTAAAATTCCAACTCAAAAAGTTTAAAAATGTTTCTTCTCAATTGAAAATTTGAAGTCTATTTTTTTAATACCGCTCAATAGTTGATTTTCAAATAAAGGATTTTAGGTAAGTTAATTAGTTTGATGTCTGTGTCTATGTGTCAGTCTATTATATGTATAGCATTGTAGCTCCTAAACAGATGAACCGATTTCAAAGTCGTAATATTTCATTGAAATGAGAGTATCTATGATGTAAGCGGGTTAACTACGAACCTTATTTGTGTTGGAGGAACACCAACATTCATTCCTTAACCCCTTTACATCCGTAATGAATATAATTTATTCCTGCCATAAGGCAAGAATAAATTAGGTTACATAAATAACCAATACTTATCTTAAATATGACATTCCTAAATTAATTAATTCTCTATATATGAAGTATCAAAGTTATTAATCTAACAAGAGCGGACCCAAAATAATTGTAGCGACGTGACAGGGTTTGTATGTATTGTGGGTAACACACAATGCATTGCACTAAGGCTACCCTCACCTAAAAAAAACATCTGTATGCATAAAATCACAATATAATATAAATGCTGTGTGGATTGTCCAGCATTATTTATTTATTTATTTATTATAATGTAACGAACATGAATATGATGGTTCTACGAGGAGTAGTTTCCGAAATAAATAAATGAAATTCTAAAATAAAATCTCTAAGTGTAATATATTATGTTGTAAAATAGAGTCAGTCTGTCATTAAAATTATTTCCTAAGGTTTTGAAATAAACAAGATAATGTCAAGATAACAGCCGCACGCGAATTGTGTCCACAAACTATGGCCGATAATAGCAAATCGTGCAAATGTTTAGGCTTTTAGGGTAATCAGTGTCAAATTTTTCTAATGTTTTCTTTCACACGATTTTTCGCCTTATTTAGCTGTCGGTGGCAAATGTTGATGGTTGGTGAACTAAATGGCGGGAACAAGTGTTAGTTCACATCACGGAATGAAAGAAACAAATTTGAATTCGACAAAAAATACAAGACAATACCAAAAATTTTAAAAACCCTCTACGTTTATTGGCTGAACCGATTTTCATGAAACATGGCTAAGAACACTCGGGATACAATTATCTATGTCACAAAAAAACTAAAAGAAAATCGATTCATCCGTTTGGGAGCTACGACAGACAGACACGTTAAACTTACAACACCCCTCTCTTTGCGTCGGGGGTCAAAAATGATAGAGTGATGGCTAAATGTGGTAAAACGTGAATTGAATAGCGTGGATAGCTTTTGAAAGGAATATAAATTTAAAAGAATTGTCTTTTTAAGTAAGTACCGACTTAATTTATTTAAGCTTCAACTTTAGTACTGCAGTAGGATAGATTGGTTAGGAAAAAACCACATATTAATATGTGTTTTTTTGTGTAAGTACACATAATGTTGTGATTTTAGCAGTTAAAGTGCACTGTAGAACCGCATTTTCTTTGTATAGATACATTTAAGGAATTGTCTTTTTCAGTACTTAATTTATTTATGCTTTAATTTTACTACTGCAGTAGGATAGATTGGTTCGGAAAAAAACACATGTTATATGGTGTGATTTCGCAGAACCGCATTTTCTTTGTGTATGTATACATTTAAGGACGCGCCCTGGGCCCGTAGGTACCTACTCTTAAAAAAACGATCCGTTTTCGTGCACTCGTAATCTTTTGCAAGCGACATAAGAGTTGTTTTTGCACGACAACTAAAACGAAACTTCGATTTTCCTTTTCCGAGTAGGCTCTCTGTTTTTGTCTTTATTAACTTTATTTAAGGAGGTAATTAAAGCGAATAACAAGCGAAGTACATAGATATAATCGATTGAAAGGACCTAGCAATGTAGAATTGGTGTTATGGGTAGGTACCTAGGTAGGTACTACGTAAGTACCAGATTACTAACTTTCTAAATAATCTATATCTTCTAATATAAAAATGAATCGCAAAATGTGTTGGTAAGCGCATAACTCAACAACGCCTGGACCGATTTCGCTAATTCTTTCTTTGTTGTGTTTGTTATTGTCAGGAGAAGGTTCTTATGAAAGAAAAAATTAAGAAAGTTGGAAACATAAATTTCCACGGGGGCGAAGCCGCGGGGCGCAGCTAGTCTTATATATAAAAATGAAACCCGTTTCGCGTTGTCACGGCATCACGCGTGAACGGCTGGACCGATTTCGCTAATTCTTTCTTTGTTGTGTTTGTTATTGTCAGGAGAAGGTTCTTATGAAAGAAAAAATTAAGAAAGTTGGAAACATAAATTTCCACGGGGGCGAAGCCGCGGGGCGCAGCTAGTTATATATAAAAATTAAACCCGTTCTCCTTGGTCACGGCATCACGCGTGAACGGCTGGACCGATTTCGCTAATTCTTTCTTTGTTGTGTTTGTTATTGTCAGGAGAAGGTTCTTATGGAAGAAAGTTGGAAACATAAATTTCCACGGGGGTGAAGCCGCGGGGCGCAGCTAGTACGGTTATATATTTAAAAATGTTCTAAGTGCCCATAGGTAAGTAAATAACTTCGTGATAGTAATCAGTGGTCAACGAACAGTTAACTTCAAAACAGTGAGGTGTAAATCTCATTCCTTATCTGTTCTCAATTCGCATACATTAGCTTGAAGATACTGGAGGCGACAACATTTGCATTTCAGCGTGCTGGTCCAGAGCGGTAGCGCACACAACACTCTATATAGAAAAGTAGTGAGGTGAGGTAGACAGCTATCTCGACTATATAAAATTCAAAAAGGAAATTGTAGTCAACTAATAGACATAAATTTCAACGATTGAAACAATTGAGCTAATTACAGACTGTTGCAAACAATCTAGAGATAGCTCAACTGATCCATATCAATACCAGTCGGAAGCATCCCCAAGACGCTGCTGTCGAGACCTGCAAATTTGCGCCTCTTGAGATCTTCGGCCAAATCTGCCGCCGCACCTGCCCTCACGGATGTCCTCAGAAGATGGGAAGGCGCAAGTGTGTCGACACATGTAGCGTATTTATAAAATTAATTCAAAGTTTTTAACTCTCTACCCAATCATAATTAAAATTGTATCGAGAACATCATACAGTGCTGAGCGTCTAAAAATTTGATCAGAGGAATCTGAAGATAGAACTGAGGGTAGTCGAGAAAACTGCATCCATTTCTCAGTAGTAGACCCATGGAGTGGCTCGGAGTACTTCATTTGTCCCGTGACCAAGATTGATTTTATGCGATTGTTCTTATAGACACAGAATGAAACCAACTGAAAATCAGAAGATAAACTTATAAATTGAAGGATATCGTCAATACTCATCTGCCCAACGTCGATCAATAAAACGAAGTAGCTTATTCCATAAGTGGGAATACAAAGAAATGTCTTTGTGTTGTGGGTATTGATCACGCTTGGCCGGAAGATTAGTGATTGCAATAAAGTTGTCGGTAACTATTCTGGGGGATGTTGCAACCCACTAAGAAGCTGGTGCTTAGCAATAATGCCCTAGCTTATCGATGATGAACTTAAAGGTGATGTGAAGGCACCACCTAACCCGACCGAAGCCTTCAACAACAAGTAATTATAAGTGGGCGCTGTAATTACTCGAGCACTCTCGATGACACGCGTGAAGAATGCTTTGCAATTTGTTCACGTTACTGCCGGGATAATGTAGCGTAGGAGACCACTTGTGTTTTACTGTAAGTATTTGAGTTGACTAGATTTAATCGTTTTTCATTAGAAACCGATCCCGGTATCGGTGAATAAAACTTGGCGGTATAAGTGGCCAATTAAATCTGATCCGTGGACACAAACCCGACATTTCATGTATGTGACTGTAGGCAGTCACAGACCTCAAATGTCTACAGTCAATCATACCTAAGGCCTATAATAGCCAACGCCAGAAGTTTGTAAATAATTCGAATTTAGACATGGCAGAAGCCTTTATTCACAAAGAAAATTACACTAGTATTTACAATTGAAACAACTGAGCTAACTGCAAACTGTTGCAAACAATCTGTAGGTAGCTCAACTGATCCATATCAATACCAGTCGGAAGCGTCCCCAAGACGCTGGCTGCATTGCCACGCTGTATGGCAATGCTGATGCGCTGCGCCAGATACTCACCAGCTCTCGGGTCACGCGTCGCTTAGACCAGACGCTCAGATATTTTTTTAAAAACCTGAAGGACCTCGGTACCCCACGGACCTAGGGTCTCGACTCCAAGGGGAGCTAATGTGTAGGCTCTGTCGAGACGTCCATTCAAATTTCAAGTGAATTTTCATAAACTCTACATTTTCATGTACGTTGTTGTTATTTTGACTTAGCGAAAATAGGGGCTAACTTTCTACATCATCATCAGCCCACAATAGTCCACAGCTGGGTATAGGCCTCCCTCATACGACGCCACAAATAGCGGTCCTGAACCGCCTCCATCGATCGACTCCCTCATCATCATCATCATCATCATCATCATCATCAGCCTATATTAGTCCACTGCTGGACATAGGCCTCCCCTAATGAGCGCCATCGGCTCCCTGCGACCGCTAAAATGTCGTCAATCCAGAGTGGATGGTCTCCCAACACCCTGATTCGCTTTGCATCATACATTCTACACTCTTAGTGTATAAGTTTTTGGAAGTCAAAAGCTGCTAAGCAATTAACGGCTTTTTAGGTGTATACAAAGCATCTCACCAATAGGGGCTAGGAATAGGGTCTCGCCGACGAAAAAACTCGTCTGCGGGTTGTACCTTTTCTGAAAAGCATAGTGGACTACTCGCGCGAATCAAAAGTCTCTTAGTATTCGGGCTAGTTGTCCCGTACCCCAAAGTGAAGTGGCCAACTCGAGTTTTTTCGTGGGTGAGATGTAACCTAACCTAATAGTAGTAGGTACCCAAAAAAATTCTAAACGCAGGTAATTGATTAAATTCCCCACCATTTATAATCAAACCTTTCACATTAGGTAGGTACAAGTAAAACGACGAACTAGAAGCTTCGATTCAGATTACCGAGAGTCATTACTGGGCTCATCGAATCTCTACGTAAATGAAAACTCGCCTCATCACGTATCAAATTGAAATCCTTCGTTCCCTCGCCCGCAGACGTACTTTTTCCCTTTGTTTTATTGTATTGGCCGTGCCTCGATTATTCGAATTATGTTTAATTCATTTCTATCTCGATGGTAATGTTCTATGCAACCAAAGTTACGGTGCGCTAGGAACAATCGACCAATCGTGATTGCTGATTGCTTATGGCTCAATTAGGTATTTCGGACACTAGATACAAAGTGCATTTAATGAAAGGAAAATGGAGGATTTTATTTAAATTTTGCAAATAATATATGCTGTCCTAGAGTATTATAATTATAGATAAGGTACGAGTAGAGTCTTAAGACGAGATTCTGGACTAAGTTATTTTTAATTCGATCTCACAGCCGGTAGGCTGGGTATGACCTCAACTTGCAATGACAAACTGTAACAAACTTCTAAAACCCTCTACCAACACCTTGGCTGCAACTCAGGAAGCCTTGCCTAAGATACAAGTTAATCGAGTTATAAGTCTTAGCTGCTGGATATAAAAATATTAAGAAAGCAGGCCATTAAAAGCAATAATGCGGTTACGCAAGACAGATGCCCGGCAGAGGATTATTAGAAACGTGATACTGACTGTTACGAATAGGCCATTATTGTTTAATCTGATCCAGTACACCGAAATCAATTCGAAATATTGCGGCGGGACGTGCCTGAGACACCTTCCGGTGTGAAAAATCATTTTTGATAACTCAATGCCCAATGTAACGCTATAATTGCAACTTTAGCGGTTTTACTCCGACTAAAAGATAATTTCTCGGTCTCTTCCCACCCTTTGTTACGGATAAACCGATTTCCGGCGAGCTACGTGAAAATTTAAACCAACTTAATCCCCTATCGAGCTTTTAATGACATTTTCTTGGAACGTGAAGCCGCAAAACAACCATAGGTACCGAGATGGTTACCCGCAAATCATAGAAAGATTTGCCGCATTGGCAAAAATAAACGTCAGATTACATTACAGAATCAATATGAAATTGCATTTCCTAATGTCAATTGTTAGTTACGAAGTGCAATAAAGTTCCAATAATCATGATATAATTCCTTGGAGATGTGCTCGGCTGGACGTCGTTCGTCTCTGTCTGTGCTGGTGTTATTTTGTATGTTTGTCTCTGTCGTGGCCGGAGGATCGCAGAAGGTATGATGAACTCGGTAATGATCCAATCAGAAGTGAAGTGCATCAAGTCTTGGCTGTGAGAATGCGGTTGAGGGTGCAAAAACTACGGGCACGGATTTAAATTAAACTGACCGCTTGAGCTTTGTTTCGAGACGTCTCTGTCGTAATTTATCGCTTCAAATTCAACGAGTTGATTTATTTCAGAACTGTTCACATCGACGTTTTAACTTATACATCAAAGTACTATTCTTCAGAATTTTCAGCATAGGCTCACCTACTACTTCCAAGCTGAGCCATGCAATCCGGAAATTCTAAAATTAGTGTGAAAAACAGACTGGACCTTTATCCAGGCTGTTTTTCGGGAAATAAAAGTATTTTTTCGGTAAAATATTTAAATAATAAGGTTTTTTTTATATTGTAACATGATAATATTAATCCAATAAAATTACATGCGTCTTAATCGTCGCACTTATTGCCGACACTGCACCAATATGTACTAAGTATGCGCTTTTAAACGTATTTTCGGAATTAAAAAATAAGTAATGGTCTCAAAATACTGGCTCTTACGTTTCTCCGATGGCTTGTAATTATTTTAAATGTCCCGCATGCGCCTGCGCAAGACGCGGCGGTGCCTTCGGGCAATCCGCGCGATTGAGAATCCATATTGATCCCACAAAAAAACTTGCACTTATTTATTTTTACTTAATTCGGCTCATTGAAATTTTTGCTGTCGGTGTGGACCCTACGGAAATTGAGGGTTTGAAATAAAATGCGCCGATGTTGATTGATTTAAGAAACTAAAAATGACTTCAAAGGGTAAGCTCAATTTTCATCGTTTGTTTGTCAAAAGAAAAGGGAGGTACCTACGTACCTAACCTGTTTTCACAAGAATTAAAAGCAGACTTCGAATTTTGAAATAAAAGGTCAAGTGCGAGTACGACTTGCGCAAGTCGCGCACTAAGGATTCCGTATAAAGTGAGAATCAAAAAATTTTTTTTGTGAATAAACTACAAATTTACTGTTTTCGGATTTCTCCCTTCACTTGTGCTATAAGACCTTGCTATTTATTTGCCGATTTTCATAATTCTAGGTCTACGGGAAGTACCCTATTGGTTTTAGTCAATAATGGCAAGAATCAAAAGTAATTTTTTGTGAATAAACTACAAATTTACGGATTTAGGACTTTTTCCTTTACTTGTTCCATAAGGACTTGCTACTTGCCAAATTTCATGATTCTAGGTCTACGGGAAGTATAGGTATTATGTGCATGTGATTCCCTTGGAAAATTCAAAATATTCGGATGTAAAATAAGCAGCTGTAACTTTTGATTGCCTTGACTTAGAAGTATTATTAACATCGAGGCTCCAAGAGGTTAAGGACTTGAGTATTTGATATTAATTTCAACGCGTTCCTGAGAAAAGGGGACAAACAGACAGACAGACGGACAACAAAGAGATCCTATAAGGGTTCCTTTTCGGTTTTACGGCATAAATAAGAAGTAAGTTCCCTGTGAGTGAATCATACGCAAAAACAATTCAGCGCCTTACAAGGTCAATAGGTATAAAAATTCGGTCAGGCTGCTGATGGAGCTGCCTTGGTTCTGTAGTGCATCAGGGATGTTCGCCGAGATGTGTGACTGCTTCTACACCTCACCACCATGCGCAAGCGGGGAGAATCTCAGGTGCGCAGGGTCTGGGCCAGCTCCAACAACATTTTCATCCCCCTGATAAGCGCCTTAGTGGCTTTTATTACGTGCCCATAATCCCCATGCTGGGCATGCGGGTTGGCTATCGCAGTTCGGTGGTAGAATTGTTCTGCAGGGGGCGCTGCTGCCCGCCCCCCGTGGATATCTTTTAGTAGCCTCTTACGACACCCGCGGGAAGAGTTGGGGTGGTGCAAATTCTAAGCCGGCACCACACAGCTATCTAGTCTGCCTGCGCCCACTGCGGTTGTAATCTAGTCGGTCTGTCGCATACCGTGAGGTCTAGTGTCCTCAACTCTGTCCTGCCTGATAAGACGATCAACAGAGTCACCGTCCCACTTTGAGACGTGTACGAAGTAGGTAGGTAATTATTTGATGATACAAGTCTGGAGTAGTCTGAACCATAGATCCTATGACTACGTTCCGTCTGAACCAAGACAGATAGACAATGCTGTTTGATGCCGAGTTCTTGGATGTAGTGTATGAGAACATTGGCTACGGTACCCCAAGCTCTAGCATAACATCTCTAGAGCATCTATTTTATTCTCGTTTTCTCGCAGAGTCCACGTCTCAGTAGCATACAAAAATATGGGGAAACCATTGTCGGCCTAGTACCTACCTGATCTATAACGCCGTTAGCTACTCCGATTATAACGATATCGTAATATCAACATAGTCTTATCGTTATCGCAGTAAGTATAATATACATACTGAGATATCAGATAGGTACCTACTTACCGTCGTACCTATCTACGTCCTAGGTACCTACAATCAGTACCTACGATCGCCACTTACGGCTCACTTCAAGGTAGTCAGTAATCATTAGCTACTGAAGTCACGTTAGGTCTACGAGTTTATTCATTAGTGTAGTGTATAAAACCATCAAAATGGCTAAATGGCCTTTGAAGACAAATATTCCTGAAGTTAGAGAAATCGTAAGTTTTTTTTTCTGTAGCTTGTTCAGTTTGCGTATAATAAGAACAAACCTACGTACGTAGGTACTCAAATAAAGTTGCTACGATTATGAGTTGATAGAAATTGTTATGGTCCGTCCACATGGTTGGCCGAGTTATCCATCAGTACTAGGTCGTTGTTTAGTTTGATTTGTAAGCGAGTCAAAACTCGCCATGACTCGGCCATCAGTTGGGTTTGCTTTATAGAAGGTCAATAAATAAATATAACAATGACTGTGTTATGTTATGTACTTACTTCGTTAAATTGTTCAAAGGTGATCCTAGGTAGGTACCTACTCTACTTTTCAAACAGGTACCTGTATCGAGACCTAGGTAGATTGGTACCAAGGTAGGTACTTATTATTCTTTAATTTCACTTGTATGAAGGTAAGTAAAACTAAACAATTAAATCGGTCGCCTAACGGCATTTGTCATCGTTTTTTGGTGTGATCGAATGGAGCGCAGCGGTGACTCGAGAGTCTGACAGTGAATGTTCGGTCACGGCCAAGGCCAAACCGGGATCAAACTTCTAATTTATTGCATTTTACCTTAAATTATAAGCCTTTCACTTATAAAATACGTTAGGATTTACGAGTAGGTACCTACCGACCGTATCGATATAAAGTGTTCAGTAGGCAAACCACTGCGGGAGAAACACTCTACGTTGAATAGAGCAAAATGGTTAACTTTGCGTTACGGGAGATTGTTGCAAAAGTTTCAGTGGAATCAAAAAAAGAAACGGTAAGTTTTTACAATTTTATCTCCTACGACGATAATACCTACTGCCCATCACTTACTACTTTCAAATAAACCAGTACCTAACCTCGTTAAATATTGTTTTTCCATGCCTAGACGAGTCTCTATATTTTTGAATTTTGCCGCGAGGTCCATTACGCTCTACATTTTGTTTTCGAAGAACATGGGTGCAAATTAATTTGCACTGGCAGAATATCATTTAATGAAATAAATTTTATTTGCTATTGAAACATTACTTTGTAAGGTAAAATGATGATGATGATTATGTTTCTATGAAAATCATCAAAATCGTAATAAAACTCCTACAAAATGTTGTCCATCTCTCTTTCATCAATCTAAACTGGCTTCGTAAACGTACAATTTGCCACGCCATCTGTCGGAAATGACGCTAACAAACTGTGACATTGACATTTTTTCGCATGAAAATCAAAACAAACCAAAGTTGAGAATTCAATCTGATATTTTGCGTTTTTAGTATACTAATAATGTTTTTATTCAAAAGTTTAGTTTAAATCAAGGATTCCTATTGAAATAGTTGTAAAGTTTATTCACCAGGTTTCTTAAATTGATTGAAATTACTGGGACAAAGTGAGGTTAGACGCCCGTAATTCACGACCAATTTCCCGTGAAAATACGCATGTTTTGCAAGTGTAATTATGATTTTTATGCTAAATGATGTATAAAGTACTTATGGTTTTTGCTTCTCATCGAATAAGCCAAGTTGTATCTGGAATAAATATTAGTAAATGTCAACAAGTTGACTTTGTTTCTTACACAAAGGAAAGCTACCTGCTCTGCCAAAAACATGAAAATGGTTTGAACACCAACCTCCAAAGAATACCAACTAGTAACGGTGTAAAAGACTGCTTTAAAATGGCAAGTGGATCAAGCACTTTCTTCCGTCCAAGGAGTGCTATGGCCCGAGCACTGTATGAGAAGCAAAGCAATGATTTGTATCTTCAGGAATATGATAAAGATGAGGTGAGTCTATCTTTTTAGATTGTAGAAACAAAGTTTTATAGTAGTTAGTACCAATTTGGTAGAACAAGCTTCCCTACTTGTAGCATCACTCAGATAGATTACTTCTTTGCTGCACTTTCTATGTTGCCTGCAGTTTTGCGATTATTCCAGACCTAGAATTAAATTTAAACAACATTTCAACATAATCCTTTGAGTAGTGTAAAATAATCCAACAATTGGCATGAACGAGTGACTGAAATATAAACAAACATCCTAACATTCACATAATAATAATGTAAGTGTAATTAAAACACAATATTCAATCATTTATTTTTGTAATAGCCTTTATTCATAAAGAAAATTACACTATAATTTACATACAATTGAAACAACTGAGCTAACTGCAGACTGTTGCAAACAATCTACAGATAGCTCAACTGATCCATATCAATACGGAAATACGGAATAGTCGGAAGCGCCGCCAAGATGCTGGCTGCATTGCCACGCTGTATGGCAATGCTGATGTGCTGTGCCAGATACTCACCAGCTCTCAGGTCACGCATAGCTTCGACCAGACGCTCGGATAATTTTTTTAAAACCTGTAGAGCCTCGGTACCTCACGGACCTAGGGTCTCAACTCCAAGAGCATCATTTATTGCTATATTATAATTAATAGAAGAAATATGGTGTTTGCTTATATTCTAAGAATAATAATATCTATGTCTAAAGAGACCCTGAAGGACACAACAACAGGTATGGAGGTAAGAGAGACTTTTTCTAACTATATTTTGTATTGTGTGTAATGTAATTAACAAATATATGTATATGATATCATGATAGCTGGCTATAAGCTGAGTTCAGTAGCAGGTTCAAATCCCATCTAATTTGTAACTTTTGTTAAAAAAGTATGTAATTTACCTACCAACTTTGCACAATTGTTTTATTGGCCAATAGTGAACGAAAACTGTTTGGTATATTGGCAAACAAAGGCCCTTGCTGCCGCGTCTGTCTGTCTGAACGGGATAAACTCAAAAACTACAGAACAGATTTTCATATGGTTTTCACTAATAGCGGAGTGATTCACAAGGTGTGGTTTTGTATTATTGCCTGAATATGACAATGATTTTTAAAGATGTCAGAAAAAATCATGCCCACAGAGAGCTTTATCAATTATCATACATGTATGTCAACTATGGTTTTAGAAAACGAATTATTCTTCTTACACAAATCTATTACACTGCTGAAATGTGCGAAACCGGTCAGGTTGCTAGTTAAATTATAAATCCGGTCAGCATCAAAATCAAATGATGTTAAGTGCTTATAGGTTTTCATATATTTGACATAGGCCCTATGGAGTGGCCTATGTATTGTAATAAAAATAATTTGAAGAAAGAAAAGAAAAGAATACAATGAATAACTATTGTTGCACGAAAAGTTAAAAACTTCTCAAACGTGATGTGATGTCTAATTTGTAAATATGATATTTCATATTTACAAATTATACTACCTATTGATCTGACCTATTGGTCAGACTCGCATTTTAGGCACCTTGTGTTTAGACCATTCGGAAGCAAAGCCTCGACTTTTTATTGGGAATAAAATTACAATTAGCTCATTAGCACAGTTATCTGAAATAAAAGAATTTTAATTTTGAATTGTAGTTGGATCATTTAATTTGTACGACGCTGCTGTTGTTAACCTATTAGTACTTAAAATTCGCAATTTTTTTATACAAAAAAAAATAATACGCAAATTTGCAAATTTTATTATATGTAGATTTGGAAGTTTTGATACTTTAATATTTCCTATTCTGTTTCATCGCAAATTCAATTGATACTTTCTTGCGAGCAATCGAAATGTATGCTCGTGTTAAACAGAGGGTAGGTAAAGTACAGTAGCCGCTCGTAGGTATCGCTCTGTGCCAAATCAGAGCTCGCACGATAACGACCGAGCATTTGTCGGGTTCGGTTTGATTGCTAGATCCAATTTTCCTACAAGGGACTATTCCAGCAATCTACAGTCTCCCAGCCGACTCGCCCGGGGTATTTCATAGCACACGCAATCGGGGCCTCACGTGTGCCACGGTAACGAGGATATATTTGCGTATGAAGAACACGAAATACCTCTGAATTATGGAGGGAATAAGACATTCAACCCTCTCCCCACCCCACCCTACTCGACCCTTTTAACTTTCATCTCTGTCGAGTGCTCGGTCCACATACTTTTGTTCTATTTGATCAATGTTATTAAAATGTCGCGAGTTGCCTGGATTACAAACATTTGACTGTGGAATAAGCTACTTTTTACGCTACGCGGACGATGGTTGAACTATAGAACGTAGATCTACTACTACCTACTGCGCTGGCAGAAGTCAAATCAGTACCGAAATTTATTTTTTATGATCACAAAATAAGCACTTAGACAAATCAAATTTAGAGTATAAATTATTATCAAATAAGGAATAAAGTGTTGATTGATTTTCTCTTCACCTAAATTTTTTGTCCGCTAAGGGAAGAAGTGAAAAAGAAACCAGCAGCACCGTTTATGAAATTAACTACAGTGATTATGTACAATCACTGTATTTCACATAATATTACTCATATACTGATTTATCTATCTTTGCCAGTTATAGAAGGTTAAAATCTTTGCTAATATCCCTGATAAGTATACCCTCTAGTATTATCGTCACAAGCACCACATTGTGAGTATTAGATACATTCGGGGTACCTACACCTTGTCCAATACTACCGGTTAACCTTTATACTTTAACAGCTAGTCTGCTTCCTAGGCCAATGTCATGATGAATAGATTCCAAGAACGTTTAAACACCTGAATGGTATTCCCTCTATTGTCGTCCAGGGTACAATCGACCAACGTCCAACGATTTGCAAATGACATTTGATTGCGTCTCCGACGCGTACGAGCGTCACACGATCGGAGGATGGGTACCATCCTCCGTAATCACTGCTATCCATTCTGTTAAAACCACCCGAGAATAAATTAGTTAAGTAGAAGCTTCCGTTAATCGGCCGCGGTCGGTGCCGGTCGCCCGCTCTAAATGGATTAATTTATACTTGTATAAACGAGGGCATTTTCGGTGTCACGCGAGGATGGGGTGATTGTTGTGATTGCTTGCGCTTCCTATGAACGCGTCCTTAACGCTTCGGCCTGGCCTCTGTGACCATTAAACTACGACAATAATGAGAAGTGACGCTTCATGATTGTCTTTAGAGAGGAGAATTATTTTGAGGCGGGGCGAAATAATCTGTAACGTCAATTTTAACGGCAGAGATTCAGTTAAAAGTTCTTACAGTGCGTTTATTACGTTGTCTGTGCTGTAGATTTGTCATTCTTTGTTACGAGCAATACATAGTCAATAGAGGTGTGATGTCCACACAGAGAAGAGAACTAAGACACCTGAGTCGCGCTGGGCGCATCGCTCACTGCAATCTGTACATTATTTCTCCATTGTTCGCGTAACGAGCTCCCACCCCCAGCGCGCTACCTCCACCCGTTCACCCCCCCACCCGTTTCCCACACCCCACCCTGAGGCGGTGGGACCTCGCTCGCGCCTTTCTTTTATCATTCCTCTCTTTATTTCCGAATGCAAATAATCCTCCACACGTGTGAGAACCGAAACCATTGTTCTCTCGCCTCCTTCCACTTACCCCCCATCGGGGACCTTGGTGACGAATCTTTTTCTCGAGTATTTAGTATCAACGTGTGCCTACCGTTTCGTCATCAGAAGCCTTACGAATATGATCATTGTAACGATCTGTTGTCCAGTAGACTAAGATACTGTATTGTAGAGTATTTAAATGATACGACCTTCCATAAGGAAGGATAAATTGATTCATGAAATTACTACAAACGACGCTCAGCTCATCACATTGTAAATGATCAATAAAACCCTATGAATCAAAAACAAGGTGATGCCAGCAAATCTAATAGGTAGTTATTCGCCAGTGAAGACTAGGTCAGTGGGTGAAGTGAAGATTGGGAAGCGACAGTTGGAATTATGTTAGTGGAAGACAAACAGCTCGTTAGCCCTCCGCGGAAGGGTGGAGCGCCGCCGCGATTCCCAAGAAAAACGCTAAGTGGGAAATCAATACGTATTAGGCGCGATATCGGGCCGGTCGCACGTCATGATGATGGATGAAGGCCCAAACTTTCCTCGCCAACTCTAATGACAATATACAAATTGACGGCGAAACACTTCCGAAACGCGATAGCACCTTGTCCTCACCGGCGCCACTCAAATTATGTAAACAAACATGGAAAACAGCGATCGCGTTCGATTTCTTTAATAGAAATCTCAATTACGTATATGTTTTTTGGGTGTCATCTATCATGTGCGGTGCTCCCGTGAGCCAATCGACGCCTTTTACAATGTCGTCGCGTTGACTCCTCACAAAGAGTGCGATATTGGAGTGGATCGACAGGCGGGAGTCACCGCGTCTACATATTGAAAGCTATTTGGGACTCGCAAATAAATACACACATACCTACATGCTTCGTGCGGCCGTGTTATCGTCCCACCACCTCGGCATCGCCGTCGCCTCTATAAAATTTAAATCGCATTTGCTGACGAGACATGGAGACTATGATTTGGTTAGATATTCGTTTCGTATACCGACAAGCCACAACTGTGTTGGTCTGAGCAACGTGTGCAGAATTCGCTCTTCTTGTCATTGCATTTCAACTATTAAAAAATTATTGCCAAATTACCAACAGCCTAGTTGAATATTATTAATAATTAATTAAGGTTAAAAAGTAACTTAAAAAAATATGGGAACCAAAGCATCAGGTAGCACTTGGAATCACCGTTACAAATATGTAGAGTTAGGGTTGTAGGGTCGCGAACTATGAATGCAACATAAGTCTCGAGGAAACATACAAAAGCCATTTTCGACGCACCCACCTGGGGCACCTTGTCAGAGTGCTCTCTTGAATATTTTGCACCTTACAGTTGTCTCCATACATAAATACTCAGCGGCTCTTGAGTTATGTACAGCCAAGCGACATACTCTACGATAATAGACTATCGGATCGCAGGGAAGGAGCAAAATGTAGTAAGTTACGTTCTCCCGGGCTAATTTTACCTGCCCGGCTGTTGCCAAGACGTTTTAATGTGAACTACTTCCGTGCCATATAGCCTTACATGAGATTAAGCCAGGGTAGTTGGAAGTGAAGGGGGGGTGTATTTATGTCACCTCGGGGACGCGAACGCTCGCCCCACCCCAATTATACCGCAGTAAAAGTCATAAAAAGACACCCGAAGTTTTTACACGAACGAAGAAGAGGCTCAGGCGAAATTAAGAGGGGCGCCGAAATGTGAGATGAGCATGAATTTTTTATAAGCTCAGATGATGGTGTTCCGTTTATGATGTCTTATGGTGGATAATGCCCGCGGTACACGCGCTCTTTGTTTACGGCGGTGAATCATTGATGAGCACGCCTTTATTACTGCCGCGGGCCATATGAAATAATTAATTACGAACAAGACGCTTTGGCTTTCACACTAACGGCCCAATAACTTCCAAATAAGAAGAGAAACAACACTTTAAAAGCGTTGTTGCTGCGTTGTTTGTTTAAATTCATGCAACATTGCGGATATCAGCATTAATTTTGCTCATATTTGGCATGTTGGGTAGGTCACACGATAGTGTCATCAGGCTATTAATTATTTGGAAAAGTAAAAGCTGGACACTTACATAAATACTTACATCTTTAACGATAAGCCGTTTACAAAAACAATTGTAAAAGCCAGTATAAAGAAAGGTGTCAAGTTATATTTTATTGTTCACAGTATTCAAGATTATTTTAGCCTCACGTTTTAAAACAAAAGTAAACCCATAGTTTATGTCTCCACAAGGGCCCTGGTTGACTCAAATATGCTTTTCAATTGGAAGTACGAACGTCATAAATAATGCTTTTATTTAATGAGATTTATGTTCACGAAAGCAGGTCGAAAACGAGCTGAGTGCTAACCAACTCTGAAACCAAACAGCGAATTTCGTTTTGTTCACGCTTATATGAAACAATACATTCTCACGTTTAATTTCTTTCGGGTTCTTAACAATTGATTCTTTTACGAGTGTGTTTATTGAGCACATTCGAAATGCTATAATTTCAATGGCTACTTACGATGAGGCAAGGTACTTCGGGAAAGGTAGTGTAGCGTCATCAGCATTGAACTGGTTTTCAGACTCGACCTCGTTAAATTTTGCTCAGTTGTTTACGTTTTCTATTCTTTTAGCACTTGTTTTTGCCAGAAAGTAGGTACCTAGTAGAGAATAGCTTTGCTTTGAATTCATAATACAAAATATCCTTCACAGAAGATAATATTAACACAATTTCTCCGACAAAATGATAAAAAGACGCATTATCTCGTATCGTCCTCCGGTGTCTATAAGTAAGTGGGAATTCCTTGCACCGATCATTATCTAACTAAAGATTCTTACGAGTAGTCCACTAGTAGGTTCTGCTAGTACTGAATTCTTATAGTCCAAGTTCGACATTGTTCCTTGGTTTGCATATGTGTTATGTACAGGCTTGCGATGGCTCTCACGGTAGCGGTAGGTAGAGTAGCGTAGGATCTGGCCGCGTATGTGGTGCGTGCGTGCGTGCCTAGCCGACCTCCGGTCGCAGCTAATATGATTATGACAGCGCTACGTGCCAGCCCAGCTTCGGGAATCCTCGCACAAATATTCATTAATCTTTCACGGTCCGACGTCGACCGCGATGGAGATTTAATCAGATTAAGGATCATCTTTTTTGCGGGAAAAGTCATGCCCTTTTGTTACTAGTCGGCCGTCGCTCGCACTTTTGTGGTAAATTTATGACTGGCGTTGTTTGCTCTGAATGTAAATTTGGGTTTGATAGATATTTCCACTTTTGTTGATATCCTGCGGGAGGTTTAATCATGTCGGATGTGTGTATGATCGAGCCAACAAAAGCTGTGCGCGTGTTCGTAGACGGCGCCATGACGACTGCTGCGCCGCCCGCCTCGCCACGCAGTCTGCCAGAAGTAGCGAGCAGCCTGATACGCTTTTATGGCCACTGGTTCCTAGTTTGATGGCGGGCCACTTTAATTTAAACTATGAAATTAAATCTTCTGCTATTTATCTTATCGTTTTACGGATCATTCATTTTCTTCGATTTTTTGTTTAAAGTAAGTTTATTCATGTCTTTTAGGTGCCTACATCTTTCATCTAAAGTCTAAGAGAGAGAGAAGAAATGAAAATAATCAATAAAAAATCGAAGGATCATGGTAAATGTTAACACTTAAATGGCCGCGGCGAACAGGCCCGTTGATTCGTAGATAGGGCGCGGAAGGCCAAATAAAAAGTAGAAAGAAGCGCTGCGAAACGCGCGTAAAATTATTTTACCATTGTATGCAAATCTTAGCCGCCGTGATTATTTTATTTCCTAAGAGGCTCCGAATATAAATCCCGATTAAAAATAAACCACTCTTTCAACCGTCTGCCAGGTTGATAAGTGTTTATACGAGAATTCGTAAAGCTTGGAGTTAACCAGAAGATATTGTTAATTGAATCGTATTTCGCCGTTAGTAATACAGTCGCTGCAAAAAAAATTAAAGTGGACATGTCATAAACCGAAGCTCAGACATACAAGAAAAGTATGAATGAGTAAATAAATACACCGAAAGCTGACAACTGCGATCTGAGTTTGAGGACGTTTACAGCCAACAAAAAGGTCGTACGTGCCTTCCAAATGTGAAAATACCTGCGCACATTTTTGATGAATTCTACATTGACAGTTTGGTATCTGTTCCCATGTAAGGGAATTGCGGTACCGTTTGTTAGAAGCTCATTCGGTCATCAATCAAATTTTAAATTTATGATCTCATGTTCTGAGTATGATAAAGAAGCCTGCATACATAACTAAGAAACTAAAGATGTGACAGAACAAAATATTGCAACAATAAAGAGCAATGAAACAAACAAAACAGACAGGCAATTAAATATAGTGTACAATGAAATATCAAAGCTTAAAAAGCTTACGGCCATCGTTACATTCTTGACACTCTTGCGGTGTAGCAGGCAGCCATCTTGGATATAAACGCATAACTCATTTATTAAAAGGAAACGACTTGGTCCCTGCGGCGCGCGGTGTCTAATGAAAGTTGGCTCTGCAAAAACGTCGCCTCGACGGGAATGTGTCGCCCTCGCGTTCTTGGACGTGTACAGGCTATAAAAATACCCGTGGATGGAGCCCCGCGCCCCCCTTCATTTCTTTTTCAATCAATTCAATCAACGGCTACCGTTTGATTGGATTTTGAAGCTTCCAATAAAATACTCACGGTTTCGTTTCGATACAGATGAAATTCGTAGCTACGGAGACAGGTTCCATCACAATTTTTAACTTGATCATGATTATTATGAATAATATGTCAAAGAACTGAGGGTTTTTCTTAAATAAACTGAAATATTAAAATGGTTGATACATAATAAATTTAATTTTAATATTTCAGAAAAATAGTACTTACTCTAATAGTAGGTATGTAAACATGACTTTGCCTTACGAAATCACAAAATCTATAAATATGAAATTCTGGGGCCTCTGGAGTTCTCTAGACTCTTTTCAAGGTCGTTTATTAATGTTTCCTCATGAACATGATCGAGGTAAATCGAAAACCTTGAATTGAGTTATTGGACAAACCTCTCTCGTTTTTTGCAAACCTGGATTTGAGCATTCTAGTTAGAAAGAGCCTCCTCAAACCCAGGTCTCCTGAAGGGTAGTTACCCTTTATTTTGACTTTGACATTGGAAGGCTAATCTACATTTCAAACTGGCAATATCTCTTGCAACGTCCAATCATTTCAGTTATATTGATTGTTTAAAACGATTGCCGGCAGCTCCATTCCTTTTTTGTACCCGCTGTTAATTTCAGCGGACAATGGGCGCTGCGATCGCGCCCGAACAATCGCGAGGCCTGGCGTGCGCCCAGTTAATTGTTCTCTTTACCGGTGAATCACTTCCATTCCAACACCAAGACCAAAATAAAACTAACACCCAAAGAATCGATGATAAACAACTTCATCTCTCCGTGTAAAAACTCCGAATCAGAAAATAAGACGATCGAATGAAATGTGGAATCTCAGCTTACCAAACGCGACTCATACTTAACCCTAAGTTAATTTAACAGCACTGCTTGGGTGGTAATGGTAACCAGCGACGATATTGTCTCGAGACGTGATTTTACGATCAAATCGGCCCAGTTGGTGCTTCATGTAAAACCAGTTTAAATATACTCGTAAATCTTATGAACACGTGCCCACGCGTTGTATGCTTGGATGACGTTTCATGCAATTCGTGCGCGCATCTTGTGTTATTGTCCAGATAATTTGTTGAACGCAAAAACGTCTACTGGCAAAAATCGACCCCTCGTAAATTCATGTGTCACGACTCCGCGCCACGAGCTCAGAGACGTACAATTTTCAGCCAGGAAGGATTCCTTTAAAACACGAACAAATAATTACTCACTAGATCGATGCTAATTTTATGGCCGTGCAAATTGTTCGAGCGAAATGATGCTTGATTAAATTCGTGGACGTTGCATTCCCATGGTCCGCCGACGCGGAAATGGCAGAGCAAATGAATCTGAATAGTATTACGGGCGGAGATCACGTCGGACAATAAATCGCGACCCTCGATAGAACAATTAAAAGACGAGTTTAAAACAATTACGCAACAGTGGCCCTCGAGCGGGCACGTGATTGTGGACCAAAGATTTGCCTGTACTATTGCGGGGTACAATTTATTGCCTACCTATGAACCTCGCTCAGTAGATCCGGAACTCGCTGTGTGTAAATACTTATGTCAAGAAACTTATTGGTTACTCTGTTTACTGGCAAATCCCGAGTTCGACATCTTTAATTTCTACGATATTTAATGTTGAATTTTAATAAGGTTAAACTGCGCAATTTTTCAATAAGCTCAACTGTTATCTAACGACAAATATTCCTCAACATAGAGTTAATCTTTCACCAAAAATGAACTTGAACTGCATATTACCAGAGCATAAATCTGTTAGAACATATACGGTGGTGTTAGTATACATATCAGTAGAATGGTTTATTGTTTAGTAGCTTTGTCGAATGTTAATCGAAAACAATTGTTTTACGGCAATAAGTCAAGTGCGGACTTTTAATTGAGACTATCTGGCATCTAGCATGCTCGCCTCAGGCCATACAACAATTACTTATACAACACATTGTGTTTCTATATGGAACGTGGAGAAGCGAATCCCTATGGATGTGTGAAACATGGTATAACGTATGAGAGAATATTCTGCAAAGTAATCAATATAATATCATCCATTTTCTCAAGCCAGAGTCTTACACGTCCCGGTGCAGCGAGTACGTCCAAGCGATTTGCATCCATACTGATCCTATTTTAATGGAGCGCCCGGCAAACAAGCTTTGGAGCCGCTTACCAGCAAATCCACCGGGATCCTATGCGCCACTTAGCTGCGAACATACAATGTTTTATAGCTCCCTCTTCACTCCATAATGCTCCTTTGACGTAAACATCTTACATCCAAATTTACTTGATAGCATGTATCGTAGTCTCGTATTTGATATCAAGTTTAATTTCTATGAAACACAAATCAGCATCTTAATTGCCAATAGAAATCGATACAGCTCTTCGAGTGACGTTGAATGCTTTCAATGGTCAAACCAAATACAAAACGTTAAGGACCGAGTGGCACGCTGCCCTTAAGAACCATTTATTTCGCACTTTAAACTGGGGTATTGTGCGTCAGTCTGTCGTTCATATTCCACGGCGTTTTGACAATAATCTCGTAGTAAGCGCTTTGATTCATTAAGGAAAGGCGAACGACCTATGTATAAAAGACCTGCATCCCTGCATTCGCTCCATAAGCGCACCTTCGCTGACCTGAGCGCTAACGAGTCAACAGAGGATAATGAATGCATTCAAAAGGCTATGACTGGCCGAATGAACATCAACAGTATTCCAATTAGGCCCCTTTCTTGCCAAATGACGCGCACCATGAAAATCACTAACCCACATACATAGACCGTAAAACAAAATAAAAAATCGCCTCGGCCTCGATATGTAGCGGATTGAATAAATCAACCTCGATTTGTCTTCCCAACAGGTAGATTTTAAAATAAGGAAATTGTTATTCATGCAAATATAACTTACACGAGCTGAAAATGAATCTTAAACATGATTCTCATAAATAAACCAGGCTGAAGTCTACATACTCTTCAAAAACAACATGATAATCTATTGTTGTCCTAGTTGATGGCTCCTTTCCATATAGTTTTAGTTCAGGGTGTACACCATTTTGACAAGAAAAACAATCAGCAGTTCACAGGTTTCCTACGTTTCCAGGATCCACTGAGCTAAATCCTAGTTTATGTATATGACAGTTGTGTTTAAGATTCATTTGCAGGTCGTCTAAGCTGTATTTGAAAAAGTTGAGATTAAAATAAACTAAATGACCCTAATCCCACTTTTTGTGTATTACGTTAATATGTAGATATTAAAAAGATGACACACATAATATACTAATATTTCCTGCAAACAATGCGTACCGTTTACTTACATACAGTTTAGAATATATCGATGACTTCAGAATTCAAAATTTTCCACGATTTATATTCCGTCTGGAGAACTCGTCCGTCGAGTCGAGTCCCGTAGTTCCGATGCAGGCTATTTTAAATGTAAAGACGGCGCATTGCATAATCACCAACGTGATTCGCTATCAGTATTCAGTACTAAATATTTATTTACTTCACTTTTTACGATACTTTTTGCGATTCCTCGTAAAACGTTCTAGATGCTCACTGCCAGTCTACGTCATGTATCGTCGTACTCGCTCGTCATTTACACCCTTTAACACAGAATATATTTCTTCAAATGTTCGGTACTACGAATATATGAAAAGTTTTAGTTAATCATCAATAATATAGAGCTCATTCTTTCTTTTACCTTTTTCAAAAGCCCAGGACTTACTTGAGAACTAAACTAGGTTCTATTTCAAACATGACTTGTCAAGAAAATAATGTATGAGACTAACTCCGAAAGTTACAGTCATAAAACCATAATTTATAGAGGACTACCGAACTATAAAAATTCAATACGAGTTACCTGACTGCCAGCCATTCAATATGCCGATGCCGTGACGATTGTTTCAACTACCGGTTTTGGAAACTTCAGGGTTCCTCTGATAGAACTATTGAGTATGCATTCGCTTTTTCATGTGGCAATGAAAATAATCTTAACAACGGAAAAGGTATTCGGATATTGAATTTACTGCTTAGTTCTCAATGCTGCTTAGCGTAAACTAGACTGCTGGTAGCACATCAAATGAAGTCAGTAATGATAACGGTTCAAGCTCGTACCCGATCCGTCACGTTTATCCCGAATAAGATATTCTAAAGGATCTCATAATTTTAGCATACAGATACAATTTGCATCGAACCCACTTCACGAACAGGCTCGGCTCACTCTTCGCTCAACTTTTTGTGAGGTTCGATTTTAATATAAAGACAGATCTGGTATTAATTAAGTTGGGTTGATGAGTTCGCGTCCCGCCGTCATTACGTACATGTAGAAGCGAGAAGTTTTTTAATTCGTCATTATTCTGTGGCGTAAAGAAATGTTAATTCGAGGCAGCGTGAAATTAACAGCGGCTTGGATTGCCCTTTGTAGGGCCGCGGCGGCCAACTTAAACACACAACGGGTGACGAGCTACGCGCTCCTTTTATTACACTCTTATTTGCACCCGATTACACCTTTTTGTATAGTTTCATTAGGAACCTGGAGCAAGTTGTTAAACTACAATTTGTATGATGCATGAACAGCCTTCGCGTCTTTCATCATGCCATTACTAATGTGTAACGTTGACGTTGATTATCGTGTTCATTAAAGATGCATTTCTGCTGTGAATAAAATTGAACTTCTCTATTTGTCTAGAGTTCACTGCTCCTTAAAATAAAGCTATCAATTCCATTTTACTTCAAGGTTAAAATTCTAAGTCAGAAATATTGTTCTAGTGGTACCGAGTGAACCCAGACCGCCTGAGTCCAGAGCTGAACGAGAAGTTCGTGCAACTACATGCTGATGAAGACACAAAAGCTTTCCTGAATTCCTCAATAGAAAAATCTCAGTGGATCTGGACACAGATCTGGTTCCTCCTGGCAAAAGCTGTGCTCAAATACTTCTGGTCCATCACTGATATAAATGGGTAAGTCGAATGAACCACTATAGCTTTCTTGGTTTGGTACGCTTTGAACGAATGCCTATCAGGAAAACTTATTGTTTAAGAGCTGGACTGACACCTTTGCACTGTTGGTACCTAAGGAAATTTGTTAATGGCTCTAGGAACTTAACTTTTCCATGATAGGTTTCCAGTTTTCCACCCTCAGGAAATCATATGCTACAAAAGTAGCTTGAACCATTCATTGCTGATTAACACTGAGCGCACATCAAGGCCTTACAGTTACAGATCTATTCAAATAGCAACCGTACAATATACTTCCTCAATCACGTACTGCAACATTCTGTTATCTGAAGTATATCATACGTATTTTACTCTCTCATTCTCTATCAAAAAACCACTTCCATCTTTGTATTATTCATGTTTGACACCAAGAAAGTGACTTACAGACTCGTAAAAGTGTTACTCGTCATCACACGCTCTCGAATGTCTCGATAACTGCATCCTCAAATTTTACTGTCGCAGTCGAGTCGAGACTGACTTTCAACTGGGTCGTAAGCATTCACTTCAAATCTGAACCTAAACACAAAACATTTATCTAGATTTAGAGGCACTTGCAGTTTGTAAACAATCGTTTCATGGTTTCATGCGAGGTGAAATATCGCAACGTTTTGAACGAACAGCGTAAAATGGATTTTATTTTCATTTTGAGATGAATTTGTAGTATCCGCTACTTGTATTTGCCATGTCTTAGCATGGCGAAGGGCTATGTTGAACACATTGATTTTAGATTAGAAAACATAAGAAGACCCCAGATGCTCTCAAAAAACTTAATAATCTAAGAATTTATATATCCCAAAAAATTATGATGCAGGCGGGACTTGAACGCGCAGTCTTCCACTCTGTGGGGATGACCACATAACCAGTCGAAAATCCTTAGGTCGTTCTACGCTCGCTGTTAGCTATAACTAAAGGGGAACATTGAAGTTATCCGATCCTGTCAAAGACAAGTTTAATTTAGCTCATTTGACGAGAGGTTTTTTAGAATTTTTAAGTGTGGGTTAAAAAATTACTTCAGAATCTGTCGTCTGAGTCCAGTCTAAACTCGTGACCAAACTTTTTAATTTAAAAGTAATGAATCACATGTTTCAGACGATGAATTGCCATTTGAATAACGACAATGGGGCATTATTAAGCGTCCAGATTCGTCCAATTACGCCAATTACAATCTCCCGGTAGCTGTGAGTGGATACGAGTACATGCATTATTTCCTCATCCATTGTGGCGTATCTGCACAAATTAACTAATTCGATAGTTTAACCCAACGCTTCGCGCACGTTTTAGTTATCGATATATCGATGAACACAATATTTTCTAAAATAAAGTTCGTTTCACTATCTTAATAAATTCTCACATAATCCTTAGCTGTTATTGTGACAATTTTATGTAACTCATAAGCTTCACCTTAATAGTGTAAGTTGTTCATTATTAATTAGTTTAATGTATTAATTTGTTTTTATAGTTCTACATAGAGTCGATTTTATTTTAATTTTATTTATGTAGACAAAACAATTTCGAATCAATTTATAAGTAATTTACTGACACATCAACCTGGAATGATTTAATAGTAAATTCACTTTATTATTATTAATTTTTAATTCTTTCTGTTTATGTAAGGTAATAAGGACTATACGCAGAATCAGACTATACGCAGAAAATTTGTAAATCCTTTTAAAGAAATATTTTTAACAAGATTAGAATCATGGCAATTTTAACTTAATTTAATTATTGTATGTGTTTAATTATATAATGTATGACGTCATCTTCTCGAACTATTTTTGTAATATAGTAGTGGGATCCTTAAAACCTTGCTGTGCAAAAAGGGTTACTTTAAAATATCAGATTATCTAGAGGATAAAAAGCTTGGGACGAGTTTTGCTCCAACTCGAAAAATAACAACTAACAAGCTAAAGGTTTCTTCGTCGCTTCTTTACTTTATTTAGTCTACATACCGAAGCGACACAAATAAAAAAATATCACTTTATTTCCGTGCCAGTGTTCAGTTTTATAATTTAGCCTTTTCTAAGTGTACATTTATTGTATTTATGGAAATAAAGAGTTTTTTTATTTTGATTTTGAGCGCAGCTGCATATATTACAGACTTCTCTTCTATCTAGTTTAGGCAACTGAGGCTACATAATAGTTTGATAAAGAATTTCACCATGTACTAAACTTGTCTGATAATGTCAGACAAATTAATTATGTTATGTTTTTGAAATGATTCTTTTTGCAATAAATTTATTATTATTATTATTTCTGTCTCAAAAATTGTCGTAACATGAAGGTGTGTACCTATTGTGATTTTCCCCAAACTTCAGAGAAACCTACCTGTTTTAATTTGGTCCTAATTTCTACTTATGAAATGTCTAAACAGCAAACCGACTCCTTCCCGTAAAGATTTCAATGGAACTCATCCATGTTGATATAAAATAACGGATCGCGCATCATCGATATCGATATTCCAATTAACGGCTCATCACTAGCAACGTCCGCAGTCTGTGAACGCGCACTGAAAACGATCAGGGCCGGGTGTCTATAGCCAAGCACTAATAAATAATTTAAATAAATTGACGGACGAGATTTACTCATTGGCTGTTTCCGTCTCTCGATTACGCTTTATTTATCACTTACTACCGACCGACCCAAGACTCCCGCGCAGCTGGCGTACATCATCATCATCAGCCTATACTATACTAGTCCGCTGCTGAACATAGGCCTTCCCTAATGAACGCCAGCCGTGGCGGTTGTGGCGCAAGAATCAACGCTTCCAGTGGAAAGCCTCCGCGAGTAGTAAGAGTCGTAAGAGATGACTCAGGGAACCTACCAAAGGAAGAGCAGTGTTTTGGCTTTTTGAGCAAAATATTACGCTGAGCCATGGCCTTTTTGACATACTGTTATTGTTAAAAGAAAGAGATTAAAGAGTCTGCCAAGCGTGGTGATTTTAGCAAAACCCCCTTGTTCGAGAAGGAACTTTCAACAGTGGACATATGTATGTGTACTGATGGGGAATGGAAGTCATAGCAGCCCTATCTTCAGCTAGCCGGATCCAGTCAGCCTGCAGTCTTTCGCAGGTCATCATCCCACCTTGGCCTGAGGGTGTCCACACTACCTTTACCACAACTGACGTATGAAGTGCTAATGCACAGATCGTAGTTCTGAACTCTGAAATTTTAAATGCAATTGCGTGAAGTGTTTCAGCATTCCCGTTTTGTATACATATTTATGTATTGTGTCGCCCATTAAGGGAGTTTCTCAGAACAGTTGTATAATTTGAACGTTTATTGCTTTGGTTAAGTCTATTGCATCGATTGCTAGGGCTGGTACCCAACTAAATGAAACTGGTTGCTAAGGCGTTGATATTTCGCGGTCATCCCAGCGTAAGCTATTTTATTAAGCATATATTTTTATCAAACCCTCTTGGGTCTTTTGGACTCTTTTTAGAGTTAAGGTTGATCGTTTCGTGTTGGCGCGAGATTCGAGATTTTTTTTAGGTTTAATTTTCCTGCGTTCTACCATGATAATCGGAAACAGGAAAAGTAATGTGCTTCGCATATTGTAAACTATAAGTATAAACTGCGAAAAAGTTTTGAAACTGAAATGGAGCTGGGTTGGCCATGTCTGCCGCATGCCCGAAGACCTGTGAGCTCAGATCACCCACCACTCACAGTGGAGTCCCAACAGTGTAAGGCGTCGCGGTAGACCGAAGAAACGATGGCGCGATGAACTAGACATCTTCGATAGAACGTGGGTCAACTGAGCTCAGAATCGTGATGCATGGAGGGATCAGGGGAGGTCTTTTCCCAACAGTTATATTCCGTAACTAAACATATAGAAAATCATACATCTTAACTTTTTCCAACAAATCAAGTCTCACCACTAGCGCACCACAAACATGATATCCTCATTAAGTCCTATCCTTTTTGTTTTAGAATTTGTGGCCCAGCTCCCCCATGCTAAATATCCGGGATATTAATCATTGCTTATAGTTATAAATGACTCAATAGACACTGAATGTTGCCATTTCCGGTCCAAATGAATTCGTTTTCAATGGATTTCAATTGGATACTTTTGATTTATGTCAGAACATCCTATTTACAAGTAGAATTCGTTTTTAGTTAACGTTCCATCAACAGACCCAATAGGAGACCAAGGTGTTCAAAAATTCAATGCCGTCTAGTACTTTAGATAGAGCTGACCTATTTGACTTACTGGTATTTTTAGCTTCATTAAAAAAGTAATCAGTTTGAAGAAAGTTTCATTTATTGGATTGGCCTTGATATTCTTTTTATCACAGTCACAAAAATTCGTGTCATTGTTCGAGTACCTACCTACTGAAATCAACACAATGGACACTGACAGGTCTTTTAATTGTCGACAATCAATAGCGGACAGGCCTCACTGGCACCGAACAATAAACTTGCCCAAATCAGCTGGCGAATTGTTCTCTGCGAACATACTCGTAACTCGAACGAATGTCGCCTCTTTCGATACTGTCGACATTTCGAGTGGGCTGGTCAGTCGTTCGGTCGGTCAGTCGCGTTTTGTCGGTAGTAACAACGAATTTCACCACTTTCCTACAGTACGTACTGGTCTCCATCAATACAAAATCTTCGCTTAATCTCGAGCTTGAGCAATCTTGATCCACACGATGAAGATGTGTTTTAAATTTTTTATGCTACGTCCAATATGATTTCAGAGTGTGCATTTAGATTGACAAAAAATACTGAAAAGTTCTAATATGAACAGGGATATTAGAATACTGAGATTCTTATTCTATTTTTTGTTAAGTTTATGTAGAGTTTTGCTTTCACCTCCTTTTGTAGACCAAAAAACCATCTTTGTACATTTGACATTCTAGCCATAATACGCGTTTCTATTGTACTTTCACTACGCTTTATAAATAACGATAGCAAGGCATAAAACGTAAACCAGTTATGCAACTTACAGAAACGTAAGAAAATAATATCAGCCACCTGAATAATCCTCAACAGGCGTCCAAAATATAATTACGCACAGTATTCGCAAATTATGATCGCGCATTTAAAAAGGTCGTAGTAATTAACGTCCACAATAACAATCACGTTAATGTTTAATACGAAACGTTTATGGCGGGATTTGCATTTTAAAGTGATTATTTACCTTTATCGTGTGTCAGTTCTTAAATAATTGTTGTTTATGTTTCGAGGAATTTTCATTATCCAATGCTAAGGATTCTTTAGGTAGTAATTATTTCTCGAGACGCGGGAATAATATTAATTCTGTATTTTTAATCAACGTAAGATGTTTTGATGCTCGCTAAAGATGTAAAAGTGATATTTAATTAACGAAATATGTTTCGAGGCGGTGGTGGTAGATAATAATAATTGTAAATTCCTATGCAGATCAGCTTTCTCAGTAGAGTCGGCTGTCAAAAGATAGGGGTTGTCTTTTCATTCAGTAAATACAATCGTTTTGTGTGGTTTGGCATAGGTAGAGCTTTAGAGCTTCTATTGAGGCTGTATACTGAATCCTGTAATCGACATCTTCTGTTCGGCCAGTCGGAATGTTTATTTATTTATTGTAGGCACTAAACAGCGGTGGTCCCTATTCCGAGGCGGTCTCCACTTTTCAAGCTCGGGTTGCGATCGTTCGATAGTGTACCATTAGCGCGAAGAGTCGCGCCGGCATCCAATTGTGCGCTTAGATATCGCATACAAATGTCCGATCGGTGGCTGCACTGCACCGTTCCCGCTCATCTGCATTCAATCCCATTGTTGCTCTTATTGTTGTATATTATGCGTAATCGCTAATTTATGGATCGCACTGACCGCTCCGGCGTCACCTGCGATCTAATCTGTGTCTAATGGTTTCTGGATATTGTTCCGTTGTAAGCTTGGGGATAGCTTTCCGGGCTTGTCGGTCGATGATGTAGTGCCGTGTTATGGCGGAGGATTACGCCGGTGAGCCTGTAGCCTTATAAAGCTACGTACAGTCGGCACTGAGTAATAAAAACATTAATGCCAAACTCAGAAACAATGGAGGGTTTTTCTAGCGGTTTTGGAAGGTTTCCAAGCGGCCGAAATGTGGGTTGAAGTGGTTGCGGAGGACGACAGTAATTATCCGCAGCAAAAAGGCGACAGGCTCGTAATAGGACTGAAAGGACGGCTGCCCGCCGCCGCTGCCGTAAAAAGCGCAAAGAATACACCTCGATATGATCGCACAAAAGCCGCTCCTGAATCCTACCTCAATGCTAATTTCCACTATCGCGCTCGCCCTCATTCATTTTCAATCGAAGCCAGACTCTTTCTTCTATTTTTTTAAAATCACATTAAAGAATCGAATATGGTGGAGGTTTTTTTTGCACGAGCGGTGTGCGACGCGATTTATTTATTTGCGGAGTTTTTTAAAGCGACATTCCGACTGGCTGTATACTTGTGTCTACCCGCAATTGGCATTTCGGACTAAGCGCGCGCTATACAAAGTCGCCGTTCTTAACGGTTGTTTTTAACGCTCTCAAGAAACGGAGGATACAAATAAATTATTAATCGTTTGTCCTGTCTTTTATAAATTAAAATCCGTCCTTTTTTTGGTCCGCCGCGCCTGGACTTGTATTTTTTGGTCGCATCGCATTATCTTGTCTGTCCTCGAATTTATTAAAAAGCTTAAGCCAGAGGTGAGCAATTAAATCTGTGACAGAAATTAATACGGAACAAGCCGAGCATTGCAGCGGGCGACCGGTCCGCACTCCGTGCCACGGAATTACTTCTTCGCTTGTGTGCTATATTAATCCTCTTACTTATTTTGTAAAATACTTAGCTCTTTAATATTCCAGCTAGAGTATTTTAATTCTTCTCATTTCTCACCATGATAAAGAACAAGCTTTTATGAAAAATCGCAGTTATTTTATACCTAACACGAGGGTGTGAGAAATTATACCGAGCCTACCCAGGATTGAGTCTACGGCCGGGGAAATTTCTTGAAATTATCTAATTAGGTACGTGTGTGCAAAGAGAAAAATCGCGAGTTGCTTACGTAACCGCCCGGAAAATTACAGGCATAAATCACGCGGGTCAGGGGGAAAGGGGAGGGTAGGGATGATTTTCCATTCGCTATCTTTTACCTTGGTATTATTTTGATTTATTTCCTCGCGTAATGAAAGCGTACGTCTCGTGTTGATGTACCAGAAATTCAGTATTCATTTCGCTAAATTGCTTTCGGAGCAGGATGGTGCATCGTTATTAAGTAAGTAGCGGCAGTATAAGTTTAGTAATAAAATGGGATGAGCATTACCGCAAATAGGTGTAAGTTGTGTAAAAATGTACGACGGACGTTGTGGTATCGTACATGGGTGTCGTATGGTGTGACTGTATGGTAAAGTCGAGCTCGTTAACATGGAAAGTGCCACATTCCTGGACACCGCACATTAGGCTAGGGCATTGCAATTATCCGCTCTCATTGCATATTACATCCCTTTGCGCTCCTGCAACACATCTTAAGTACTTTACATCGCTTGTTGAGACCGACTTAGGGCATCTTTACCCTCACGTAGAGTTTAGTAGACTCACCACAATAGGAACATTGGGTTACTACGGAAGTAGAATTCCAAAACTGACGAATAATATGGTCAATGTAAGAATTGTGGTTTCCTCCTTGTCTCATAAGTACACACAAAGGTTAGTCACATCAAACTTACGAGTAACTACTACGAAAAATTATATTGTAAAGAGTTGTCCATGTTATATGTAGTTTCATGGCCAGTGACGCACTCTACGCTAAGGCGCTATGAAAGACCAGCGCTGTAGTTGCTCTCCGAGCTCATCCAGCACTCGCTGAGTTGTAGCCGCGTTGGTTTCACATTTTTCTTATAATAACCAAATATTTGTATATTTAAATATAGTATGCCCGCGGCTTCGGGCGCATTGTTTCTATTAGTTACTAGCTGCGCCCCGCGGCTTCGCCCCCGTGGAAATTTATGTTTCCAACTTTCTTAATTTTTTCTTTCATGAGAACCTTCTCCTGACAATAACAAACACAACAAAGAAAGAATTAGCGAAATCGGTCCAGCCGTTCACGTGTGATGCCGTGACCAAGGAAAACGGGTTTCATTTTTATATATAGATTCACGCCAAGGCTACTGAAAGACTGAAATTTTGCATTTAAATTTTAATTTTTTTCTTTTAATTTTCAAAGTTATTTATATCCCGCGGGAACTGATTTATGGGATGAAACATAGCCTATGTTTTATTCCAGGGTTAGACTTACCTGTATGCAAAATTTCAGCCTGATCCGTTCAGTAGTTTTGGCGTGAAGAGGTAACAAACATCCATCCATCCATCCATCTATCCATCCAAACTTTCGCATTTATAATATAAGTGTGATGTATATTCATACTGAGGTATGAATTGATGTCCAATTAAGGGAGTTATAAGATTTTTATCCCATAAACCAGTTCCCATGGGATAGAAACAACGCATGCGAAACCGCGGGCAGAAGCTAGTAATCTTATAACTCCCTTCATTGGACATTTATTTTTATTTTTTTTATTTATTTATTTATTTAAACATGTACATCTATCCTAACAGGCATACCCAATGCAATAGAGTACCTACCTTATATTCTAGTCTTATTATATTAAAATTAGCAAATCCTTATACAAGAAAAACGACAAAAAAAAAAATTAAATAAATATAAATGTCAAAGATAGATACAATTATATGTAGATAATAATGTCAAATTAATTTGATTGATAATTATCAAAGTTAGAATAGTAATAATAATAATACAAAAGTCAGCCTTAAAAAAATAAAAATAAAAAATTAACCTAACATAATCGGATTTAAAAAACACAAATAATAATTCATCAATTAAACAATTCATACCTCAGTCTGAATATAGAAGAATATATAGAAGACCTATCCAGCAACAAGTATCTCCTCGTGTTGTCAAGTGCAAGTGCATTGTGAAGCCGGAATGCCGAGAATGAGCTGTAATGGCAGACATTATCGTTGCGCTAAGCAGGCGACAAGACGCGACCACCGACACTGGTAGCCGATCGCTCTAATGTGCGCACAGCTTTATTATGCCTTGTAAAAACTGTGGGTATGCAATTACGTGTCTTTAGGTGTAGGGGCGTAATTTTAGTTCTTTCGAAGTCTAGCTAAAGAGAGAAAGAAAGAAAGAAAGAGATCTAGATGCCTGAAATTATTATTTACGTAGCTACTAAAATGTTAATGCGGTATAAAGCTTTGATCTGATCGAGCTGGTTCTGTTCAGTTTATCATGATAAAATATTAGGAAAATTTGGAACTTAGGACTTTTAACTACACAACATTGAAACAACTATAAAGGCTGTATCCAATAAATTCGGTAGACTCAAACGCATCGAAACAAAACACCCAAAACTTTTAACGGCAGTTCGAACATTTCTTAATTAGCCAGTTTTTATTGTAGAGCAAATTCGGTGAGCTCTGACAAAGGATCCCTTTTCAAATAAAAACAAATCTGTGACTCGTGACGAATCACAGCCACGAGGTGTTTCGTCTGATTCCATCTAACTTCTAACCCTTTTTGGGACCGCTCTAATCTAGTGCCCCTCGGAGTTTTAATTAAAGATAATGTAACATAGTTTCACGTACTTACTGCAGGCACGTCGTTGTAGGGCTGGCGGCAGTTTTTGGCTTCTCTCTAATGAAAATAAAAGTTCCAAGAAGGTAATATACCAGGAAGCCATGAACTTTGTGCGCGGGAATCGTGATGTGATACGGAAGATCTACAAAGCGCTCTCGCGGCGCGACGTTTCTGCGTATTCAAAGGTCAAACGCTTGTTCGCATTGTTCTCGTGTTAGCCAATGTAATAGAACATTTCTTGCACGTTTAGACGACGTATTAGTATATTGCTGCAAAATAATTTTAAGACCCACAGAAGGAATTATGTAGTTCGTGCAACGCAACTACCACAACATTTTTACAACTCAAAAGTAATAAATCATTATTCCGACAGCCCTAACAGATTGCTGTGCTTCGGTAATTAGTGAGAAGCTCATTCGGGCAGCGTGAATAGCGGCAACAATGTAGCCGGTAGCACAACTCATACCCACCTATATTCAATTATTAATACAAAGAAACGACCACTGGCCGCTTCCATCAACAAAGCAACCAAAAAGATGGAAGTACCAACACAGATGAGGCGCAACCATTCCCTAAACTGAAACAACTTTTATTGGTCGTCGACTCGCAATCGTAACGTCATGCCTTTCTAATACTCGCCCCAAAAAAGTCACATTAAGATGATCTTTAATAGTCTTGATTACCATCTATGCTGAGTGGGGAACGATTATTTCGGAGTCGGGCTCTTGATGGAGAGAAATAAAATGCGTGTGCGCACGCGTCGCCACCGGGTTACGCTGTCGTTAAGAAATTACCGGGCGCGGAGTGGACGCCGCCGATTTTATCGATGGAATTTATTGTCGACACTCGAATCGAGACGCGCGTGCGCTCTCCATATCTCGACTTAGATTTGGATATTTAGCCGCACAGACGCTGAAGGCCTATATTTAATTCTCCAAAATACGAAATCGATTGTTTCGTTTCGTTTTTTATGCAAATAGGTAAGTAGGCACTCTATTTCGGTGTATTAGAGTACACCTATTGGCCGAAACGGAATACGAAACTTCGTGTTGGAGAATTAAAATAAGCCTCCTGACACGACACAAAGAAATAGCCACTTCTAGATCGATTCTTTTCTCAAATTAAAGTTTCTTTTATTCAACTCAATCACCTGGGTGGACGAAATGAAAATAAAAAATCACAGAAGTCAGCTACAGCCGAAATCGAACATCAAAAAACGGAGCTCAATAAAAAGTCCAATCAAATATTTTATTAATCCAGTTGGAAAACAATTTGTTCGATTTGTTCGGAGAGCATTCGTCACGTCCCCGCTGGACGCTCGGTTAGACGGTCCAGCGCAGGCGCAGCACAGTAGTAACGAGTGTATAATTATTATGCCGCGGCGCCGGTAGCCGAAAGGCCGACTCATCGTAATTTGATGGCGTCGGCCGACCCGCCCTGCCGCTGCCGACAAAAAACTAATTAACAGAGATGGACCAAGATATGGCATCCGAGCCTCATTCGCAAGAACAAAATAAAACAACCTAACGGTGACTATCGATGATTAATTTTAATTCTTTGTGTTACTGAACTCGGGTTTTTGATGACTTGCGCGAATGATCTTCGTCTGTTCTTTTCCTTAAAGTCATGACCCGCGTGAGATAAATTAGTACCTCTGTCAATAATGCGGATTTCGATTAATATACCCCTTCAATATACTAATTGCTATCAAGTTATATCTCGTATCATGCGGCGCGAGCCAGTTTTATCTCTTCTCTTCGGATATTTAAGTTCCTTTAAGATGGTATTATGCTTATGTGGTATCCATTTCCACGTGTGGGTAGTTACATAATATAAGACGCTCGTCCTCGGATCCCTTGATAGATTGTCGCCATGATGGATCGGTAATGCCCGCCAATGGCGGCCACGACCGCAAACACCACACAAATACATGACATTAGCTGAACCAGATCGAATCACCTATCTTGTTATACTAAGTCGCGTCTCTCGGGTGCGACTATCCTTTGTTGGATAACATCTTGAGAGAATCCGGTCTTGAAGTATAGACAGTTGAATGATTCACCAATCTTTAGGAATTTGCTAAGGGGTACACAAATCTGTTCTCCTCCTTCTCCAGTTCACGTAAAATAATAACTGGCGTTTTATGAGTGACCTCTAACAATGTATGGGACTATGGGTATTTCGGTAGTACCCGTGAATGTGAGAGCACAATTGCCAAGTATGTACCTACCGAAATTCGATAACCGAACACAACACGTCAACGGGCCGGAGTTAATCATTTTTAATACGTTTTACTGGTAACTGTATGACTCCTTGCCAACGTGAGGCGAATTGCCATTGTTCGCCAGCTTTGCCACGTTTTATTACCTCATAAGCAAAGTATTTCTGGCCACGGACATATGACAGCTACGAATTTGTAAAGAAATTTAAGCAAAACAGATAGGTACCTAAATAGAGCAAATGGAAGGATATGTTCCTCCGAAACGGATGACGTATCCCCGCAAGAATTGCTAATTATAATAAGCTTTGAACGGAATGTGACCTGACCTTCGCCTGATTAGTCCTATTCAGAAATCCTTTATTAAATTGGCGGCGCCGAAATCCGACGCTTCATTAACGCAGGGACACGGCGACCCAAAGAAATGTCACGTCAAAATCGCTTTCCGAGAAGCGTAGCGCTACCGGAGCCGAAAAGGAATTAATAAGTACAAAAAAGTTAAAAAACTGTGACAGAATTAAGAGTGGGCGCGTTAAAAATGGTGGTGCCCGCGAACAAGTGAAACATAATGCGCGAAACAAAGCAGCCGGAGCGAATGCCTTAAATCATTTTTAATTATGTTATGGCGCGGGCGTTGGTTGCGCGGTGCAGGCTTGGGTTACACGAGGCTGCTGTGCATGCGCAGTCACGCCGCAGCCCATGTCACTGTCCGTCCGATGCCTGACCCCGTCATGCAGAGATCACACCTACCTTCTACCTACTACGCGCTCACGTTCCCTCACTGCCCTTTCTGACTTCAAAGAGATAGATCTTTTTGATAAACAGATCTCGGATACGTTTCTTCCTTCTTAGTCTATGGCTTCAAACATACTACGAGGCTAGCGCGAGCGCGTTTGAAAATTTCGCGTGCTTACTCGCTCAAGCCCGTCGCGCTAGGCGCCTTCAGTATGAACGCCATCGGCGGTTTCATATGTTTGATACTTTGCGCCCGCGCTATTCTTGCAGTATGGTTGAAGCCTTAGACTTTAGTACGGTAAAATCTCCTATGCAAACCAAGTTTATAATAGTGAATCGCGAACAATATTGAGTGATTTAACTATCTAGGAAACCATAGAAAACTGTGAGAACTAGACTCTAAACAACTTTCCACGTCTAAGGCTTTGTCGAGCTTAGACAAACTTTCCGTAGTTTTTTTTATCCCTGCAATTCACTGCGAAAGTTCAAGAACAAAAATGCATTTTATTTCCTTAAAAACTATTTTAGAACAATGTTTTGTTATTAAAACCGATTTATTCCAATTAATTTCCTAAAAACTTGTTTTGTTAAACATATTTTTCACAAAATTCTTATTTTACGACAGCTCGGAGCATTGTTGGGCGATTCTTATTTCACGGTAGCTTAACGGTCATAGCAGGAATGGCTTTCGCTAAACAAGCGTGCGACTTTTAGCTATGTCAATGTTCTTCGTCTTTAACAAGAACAAAATTATAAATTTAAAAAACCCCCCGACAGATTTTCATGAAACATGGCTAAGAACACTCGGGATAAAATTCTCTGACACAAAAAAAACTAAACGAAAATCGGTTCATCCGTTTGGAAGCTACGATACCACAGACAGATACACAAACAGACACGTTAATCTTATAACACCCGTCTCTTTTTGCGTCGAGGGTTAAAAACAATCACATTACCTATATTCTGGCAGTGGGATTGATAGATAGCTGGGTCACAAGACACATAATCCTGGACCTGCCTCAAACCAAGATTTTTTTTATTCATTCTTCTATATAAATTTAGTTCAGAAAATACGTGAATGGCAAACCTATCTGTAATGATAGCTTTGCTCTACAATAAATTTTTCTTTAATAAAAACGGTGCAGTGCCAGTAGCTAGAAATGGATGCCTTTGCTGTAATTTAATTATTTGTTCAGGTATTGGGAGTTGGATTGCGAAAGATTTTTTTGTCAGCCTGTTTCGTCCCACTGCTCGGCAAACCTCACCTCAACCTCAACAGACTATATTGGTCCACTGCTGTACGCGGGCCTCCCCCTGATAAGTGCCTTATTGGTTTTTATCTCATGGTAAACCAACCCATAACTCCCACGCTAGAGATGCGGGTTGGGGATCGCGGTACGGTGGTAGAATTGTTCTGCAGGAGCCGCTGCTGCCCGCCCCCCGGTGTATATCCCATAGTCGCCTCTTACGACACCCGCGGGAAGAGTTGGGTGGTGCAAATTCTAAGCCGGCACAACAATCCCCTAAAACAATTCCACTCGATACGATCACGTGCGATCTCCTACCAATCAGTTAGAAAAAAATAACAATATGCTTAGACAAGACAGTTTTTCTGTTACTATCTGGTAATGAAATAACTGTTTTCCTATGACCGCACTCTTTCCAGCCGTGCGTACTCAACCACGAATCTAATGGTAAACAAACAGCAGGAGTGCCGCACAGATTTCAACTAAACATCTGGTCTTGTTGGGAGGTACTGCTGTTTATTCCGTGGTAGCGAAACCAGTAGGAACAATGTGACACTTTCACGTAATAAGCAATTAGTTATGTAATTTGTTTTTCTCTGCCCGCGGCCCCGTTCACGTGGTACCTGGATTTATTTTATTTTATTCCTAATATTTAAAGGACTTTGAGTTATTGGTATGACTATGTCTATGAACTATGAACCTTTCCCAGCACGTGGAAAGATGCGCAAGTAACCCCACTACCTAAGAAAACTAAACCATCTTCCTTTTCTGATTTCCGACCTATTTCCATCTTGCCTTTTCTATCCAAAGTCCTTGAGCGACTAGTACACCAACAACTTAGTCCTTTCCTCAATATCAATAACCTTCTTAATCCCTTCCAATCCGGTTTTCGCCCAGGCCATAGTACCACATCAGCGTTCGTCAAGATCACCGACGATATTAGAGATGGCATCTGGAACGGAGAAGCAACCGTCCTCTCACTCCTGGATTTTAGTAACGCCTTTAATAACGTCGATTTCGACATTCTGCTATGCATTCTTCGCTCGCTTAACATCTCTTCAAACGTAATTCACTGGTTTCGTAGAAACTGCTCAACTTATCCATATCAATACCAGTCGAAAGCGTCCCCGAGACGCTGGCTGCATTGCCACGCTGTATGGCAATGCTGATGCTGTGTGCCAGATAATCACCAGCTCTCGGGTCACGCGTCGCTTCGACCAGACGCACGAATTTTTTTAAAACCCGAAGAGCCTCGGTACGTGCAGCTAGTACTTAATGCATTACATACGTAAATAGATATTTTTAATATACATAGAAAACACCCGGAAAAACTGCAGATCGTAAGATCATTTGTTCCGATGTATTTTAACAGTACTGTTAGTAAAAAATATTGCTTGACTAAAAAGGTAATTACTACCTTTCAAATTATTGCAAAAAACAAATAGCTGTGTCGCTATCCTACTACTTTATTATTACAGCCAAAAATTTGGCTAAACAAGATGCTTCTTTTGAGCATTGTAATAAATTTACAACCAAGACCTTGGAACTTCTTCCAAGCCATTTAAATTAGATTTAACGACAATAGAGGAAGTCTCTAGCCATAAACAGTCAAATAATATTGGTTACATAAAAAGTCAAAAAAACCAAACCTGTAAAATAAATGCAAAGTTTACTAACTTGGTGCATCAAAATATTCAAGGATTAAAAAGTAAATTACTAGAGTTGGAATTGTACATGAACGCTTTTCATATTGATATCATCTGCTTAACAGAACACTGGCTGAAAAGCTATGAGCTCATGTTCAATTTCAGTAACCACCAGGTTGGTAGCTCTTTTTGCAGATCACATGCTATTCGTGGAGGCTCATTAATATTAATAAACAAATTAATGAAATTCAAAGACCGTAAGGACATAATATCGTCGGCTTATTGCAAGAAGTCATTAGTCGCAAGAAGTCACTAACTGCGTTAGATATACCATTGAGTTCGTCTCGATGAGCTCTACATTTTGGTAAAACTCACAAATTTGTAGCTCTTCAAACTTAGAAGTTATGGCTTGGTTATAAAGTCAATAACTGCATTTTTGGTATATCTGGTTTCATAAAATTCATTAACTTACATTAATAAATTTTAACAAAAGAAAAAAAACACAATTGCCATTCTTATTTTCATACGAAACTCATTTATGTGACTTAACAACATTTTGAAAGTGCTTTTACGTTCACAAACGTTTGAATAAGTTTTGCTTTAATTCATTATTTGCACCTTAACCAGTTTTGTCGTATCGTATTTTTTGGAAAAAAAAATACTAACGTTTTTAAATGACTTCTATCAAAACGAGTAACGTCTACACTGAGTTTTTTATATTTTATAGATTTCATTTTTTACACTTAATTACTTTTTTCGAAACATAATTAATGGTAAATGAATACTATTCGCATTAAATGACTTCTTTCAGAACAAGTAACGTTTATAGGTACCATCACTATTGGATTGGTAAAATTAATTATAGGTCATTGACAAGTTTTTGCAAAAATATTATGTTAAACTTAATACAAGACTAAAATCGCTTGAATGAAGTATTGTTTTATTAGTGATTTTTGTTATTGTAAAAATAACAGGTAAATGTAAGGTAATGACTTTTGCACACATACATTTACGTGTTGCTATGCTACTTATGAGACCGCGTGCCGTGTGACCGGAGTCGCGGAAGCGGGGCAGAGGGGTATTTTGTTCGGGGCCGCTCGCGCCTCTGCCGCGCCGCGTAGTAGTTCGTTCTTTCCGGCCCTTGTGGGGGCACAGAGCGGGGCATCGAGGCTTGGCCTCTTTACCCCGGCATCAACTCGAGGGTTGACGACTCCTCGGTCCTTGGATTTCGCTAAAAATGCTTTTATTTAGCTTGTTAATCATTTTATTTTTTTATTAACATATTTGCATGTTTTTTTCTTATTTTTTGTTTGGTTTGGGTTAATTTTTTTTAAATTAACCCACGGTCTATCCGGGGGGTTCTGCGGGGGTGAGGTCCTAGGGAAGGGGCCTCCACGGGCGGTCATCATCTGGGGGCCGGGGTTGGTGAGGCGCTATTTAGTGAAGGTGGGCTTGGTGGCCGTTGTCGGCGCGGTCGTACATTCGACGACTGTGCTGTACGACAAACTCGTCTATGGATTGGATCTGCGGGTCGCGGGTGATGACATCGTTCCTGACGTATTGGCTCGCGCCAGTGTAGATCCTCAGAGCCACGTTTTGCAGCCCCTGGAGCCGGTCCCTATTCGTCTGGGAGACTAGTGAGTACCAGGCCGGCGCTGCATATGTGAGTCGGGATCGGACTTAGCCTTTGTAGACCCACACTTTGGTCCTCAGAGGCAGGCGAGATCCCAGGACGGGTCGGAGAAAGGTTGGGCGACGCGCGCTTGTTGTAGTGCGCTGTCAACCTTCGGCTGCATCCGCAACGACCTGTCGATCCCGAAGCCGAGATACCGGATGTGCGGGCTCCATGCCACGTTCTGGCCCCGAAGTGTCAGCTGCGGTGGGTGGCCGATGCGGCGGGAAACAAACAGCGCAGCCGTTTTTCCCACATTGACGGCCATGCGCCATTTGTCCAGCCAAGGCGGCAGGATGTTCAGCAGCCGCTGCATCCTGCGGGCTGCGATGGTGGGGCTGGTAGAAGACGCAAAGAAGGCGCTGTCGTCCGCGAACAGCGCTAGCGACACATCTCTCTCCCCGGGGCGTAGGTGGCCCTCCAGGGTGGGGATGTCGTCGGTATAGAACGCGTATAACGCTGGCGACAGGCTGCTACCCTACGGTACACCAGCAAAGATGGATCGAGTGGAGGATGTGGCACCATCAACTGCGACGAAGAACCAATGGTTGTCGAGGAAGGATGCCACAATCCTGATGAGAGCTGGTGGAGTTGGGTTTTGCAGGAGCTTGTACAAAACGCCGGGGTGCCCAATACGGTCGAAGGCCTTTTTTACGTCCAGAAAGACCCGGACAGTGCAGCGCCTGGCGTTGTGCTCGACTGCAAGGTGGTGCAGCACCCTGGTGAGCTGCAGCGTGGTAGAGTGGCCACTCCTGAAGCCGAATTGCTTCGGGCGCGGCTCGATAGTTGGAGCCAGGCGCCCCAGGAGCAGGCGTTTCAGGAGCTTGCCCACTATTAGTAGTAGAGTAATGGGGCGGTAGTTGGCCGGGAGGCGGTGATCGTTGCCGGGCTTGGGTAGCACGATGACCCGTCCGGTCTTCCAGGATTCCGGGAAGTGGCCCGTCCGGAGGATCCCGTTGAAGAGCCGGGCGAGCGCGGTGACTCCACGGCGAGGCAACTGTTGGGGACTCCGTCATAGCCTGGCGCCGTCTGGGTAGACGGAGGACGGCCTTCCGCACCTCGGCAGGGGAGATGAAGTACTCCCCGTCTAGGGGCGGTGTTGGGCCAGACAGGAAGTCCCTCACTGTGACCTCGACCTGGTGGTGGTGGTTTAGGGTTTCAAAGGTGGCGTCGGCTGCAACGGGGTGAGGCGAGAACTGCTCCGCGAGGTGCTCGGCCAGAATTTCGGCACGGTCGGCGGGAGCAAAGCGCCGGACCCCATCTCGGTCCAGCAGCGGGTAAGTTGTTGCCGGCTGCCGCGTGAGTGCCCTATTCATTGATTCTATGATTCGCCCTATTCGATGATTCAGTCCCAGGTCTCACGCCAAATCTGTACTGCGGCCGAGAGCTCGGCAGATATCGGGTTGAGTCGCGTCTTCAATGTATCAATGACCTTAGGCAAACACAGCTCCATATTTCAATGTGAATGCGCAGCTATAACCGAGGCAGCCACAGATGTGCTAAGAAGGGATATAGATAACCAGTGCGTTTGTATCCTGACTGACAGTGCTGCTACACTCAGGGCCCTGGCAGGACACAGCTGCAACTCCAAGATCGTGTACGAATGCCACTTGGCACTTGAGAGGATTTCCTGCAGAAACAGGATAACCCTTCAATGGATTAAGGGGCATAGCGGATCACTTGGTAACGTCGCCGCCGATGAGTTGGCACGGAAAGGTTCGGAGACACCGATAATAAGCCCACCTCCGCTCCTTCCCCTACCATTCTCCCAAATCCGAACATGGATAAGGCTGAAAACTAGAGAAAAACATAACGAATGATGGACGCACCTACTAGAGTGCCGCCAGGCAAGAGCAGCGCTATCAGCTGCATCACCAAGGCTAACTAAGCGCCTACTGAACCTGACCAGAATGGACCTACGCGTCCTACCTAGTGGGGACACTCACAGGACATGGCCCACTAAATAAACATCTCTTCACCATCGGAGCAACAGACAGCACTCTCTGCAGGGGATGTCTTAGTGACGAATAATCAGCTGCCCACGTAGTTCTGGAATGCGAGGGAGTAACAGCGCAACGACACGAAATCCTCGACCACCCGAGGTCGCTCCGCGAAGTGTGTGAAGATCCCAGGAAGATTCTGCGCTTCTGGACGGAGTTAGGCTGGTTATACTAGCAAACAAAACACGCACAATGGACCAAACCGTGTCTAAGTGCGGAAAATAGAGTACACAATACAATACAATACAATAGAGTCGCGTCTTCAGTCGCGGGCAGCGGGAGCGCGCCCACTCGCGCTGGAGTTCGCGTTTCCTCTCTATTACCCTCTTAATGTGTTGGGGGAGGTCTTTGCGCTGGCCTTGGCGCCTGGTGATGGGTATGGAAGCGGCCGCCTCAGCCTCGAAGATGCGCGCCATCAGCGCTGAGGCCTCGGATTCCACTTCTGTAGGCGTCTGGAGAGGTCCGACGTCCACGGACTCGAGTGCCTAGGCGTACGCGTCCTCACGTCCTGGGGCCGGGTCCGCGGCCAGGTCGAGCGTTAAGAGGAGGGTAGATAGGATAAGAAGGTTTTCAGGTAAAGCTCAAAGTCTGTTACTTAATATTTTCTAATCTAAATACAGTTTACTTAATCGTTTCCAACCTATTTATGTGTTTATAACTCTTTGCTGGCTAGCAGAATTATTTTCTAAAAGCTTAGAACGTGTTTTTGACTGATTCATGTGCCATTATTACTAATTTTAGTTATTTTATTAAGTGTTTTCGACAAACAAGGTAATTTGTTTAGCTTTTAGTAATAAAAGATGTTATTTTATGATTATTTTGTCTTTTAATACTCCAAAGAGGCCACTAATAACTTCGTTGCAGAAATACTTAACTCCAGTTTAGTCAAAACTTTTTATAGCAAGAAGTCATTATCTTTGCATTTTTAGCTTATAAAAAAATTGCAGTGGTTGAATTTGTACTGATTTCAGTTAATGATAAAATAATTACATATCTCTATATATTGGCGTTTAAATTATATTGATAACTGTCGTAGTTTTGATGATATGGGCTCTTAAAGTTTTAAAAACTTTAAACTGCTTTTGCCAAACTTTTGGATTTGTCGGTTAATGACTTCTTGCAATAAGCCGACGATATGCTTATCCGTTGAAAGCCACATTGAAGTAGCATGTGTAGAGTTGGAGCAAATTATTGTAGTAAGCGTATACAGCCCACCATCAGCTTCTTTTGAAATTTTTGAAAATGTTATGGAGGATATTTTATTTAAATTATCAAAATCAAATAAAACTATAATGGTATGTGGAGATTTTAATGTTGACCTTTTAGAAGTTTACTCCCTCAGTACTAGACTGACTAATTTATTTAATTCTTATGATCTAAGGCCATTATTTATGGAACCTACTAGAATAACTGAAACCTCAGCAAAATGTATAGATAATGTATTTGTTTGCCAAAGCGGAAAAATTGTAACTAAAAAAATAATAGCAAATTTAAAATCAGACCACTTAGGTCAACTAATAAAACTAGAAATTCAAGTAAAAAATAATAATTGTAAAAAGAAAATAACATACATACCTGTAACCACAAATCGATTTGAACGGTTGAAATTGGATTGGGATTGTAAACCATCACCTTATCACTCACTTAACAACCCAAATGAGTTGTACTGCAATTTTTTTAACAAGTTCACCAATGCATTCCATTCAATATTCACACCCAAATCGATTATGGTCTCAGAAAAACTTACCTTTAGTGAGTGGGCAACAGTGGGTATACATAAAAGTAGACAAAAGTTATATGAACTGTATAGTGAAAAACAATACAATTTTAGCCAGGAGTTCAAAGAAAAAGTAAAAAATTACTCAAAAATATTTAGAAAAGTTTGTCAAATAGCAAAATCAAATTATATTAGCTCGAAAATTAGAAACAGTGATAATGTAATAAAATCAACTTGGAATATAATAAAAAGTGAGACTGGAAAGGTCAGTACATACGTTAATGATTACAATTTAAAGATTAATGATTGCTCAGTTAAAAATGATGTCGAAGTGGCCCAGGCATTTGAAAACTTTTTTACTGAAATTCCAATCTCTACTACAAAATGTTTAAACTCTTCTCAAGTAATTGCTGAGTCATTGCTAATAGAAAATGTAACTAAATGTAAAAATAAATTTAATTTCACTCATGTTGATGAAAAAGATATTAAAAAAGCCTTCAAACTTTTAAATACAAAGAAAACTGCAGATCTCTGGGGCATTTCCGTTACGATTATTAAACCATTGATTGATACCATTGCAACAGATCTGGCTTTTATATTTAATGAATCCATTGATTGTGGCGTATTTCCTGATCTAATGAAATGTAGTAAAATAATCCCACTATTTAAATCGGGTAGTAGGTCTGACCCCACTAACTTTAGACCAATATCAGTACTGCCAACATTCAGCAAAGTTTTTGAAAAACTTATTTTACATCAATTGCTTAGGCATTTTCATGGCAATGACCTGCTGCATTGTAAGCAATTTGGGTTTACTCGCGGCAGGTCAACTACTGATGCCGGTGTAGAGTTAGTATCGCATATTTTCGATGCTTGGGAGAAGTCGCAAGACGCTTTGGGCGTTTTTTGCGACTTATCAAAAGCGTTCGATTGCGTACACCATGAAACATTAATCAGGAAACTACATCACTATGGAATAACGAACACCTCTTTGGATCTTCTTACATCTTATTTGAGTGATAGGATACAAAGAGTTGACATTAATGGGAAACGGTCTTCGGGGTCTGTAGTTACAATGGGTGTACCACAGGGTTCTATCCTCGGTCCTTTCCTATTCTTAGTTTATATTAACGACCTGCCTCATCTTGTCAAGAATAATCACGAGATTGTATTGTTTGCTGATGATACTTCATTAATTTTTAAAATGAAACGACAAAACACAAATTTCGACGATGTGAATAATGCAATCTCAAAAGTAGTTCATTGGTTTAGTGTCAATAATCTTTTGTTAAACGAAACCAAAACAAAATGTATTAGATTTATTCTACCTAATGTTAAACAAGTGAAGGCTGATGTAAACGTTAAAGGAGAAACTTTAGAAATAGTAGAAAGTACCGTATTCTTAGGAATCACCTTAGATAATAAACTTCAATGGGGCCCACACATAGATAAGCTATCGAAGAGACTTAGTTCTGCAGCATATGCAGTCAAAAAAATCCGTTATCTTACAGACGTGGATACATCTAGACTTGTTTATTTCAGCTACTTCCATAGTATTATGTCTTATGGTATACTGCTGTGGGGGAACGCTGCAGATATTAACACCGTATTTGTGCTGCAGAAGAGGGCTGTTCGTGCAATCTATAATATGGGTCCCAGAGAATCCCTGCGTGATAAATTCAAAGAAATAAACATAATGACAGTACCATGTCAATATATTTATGAAAACTTGTTGTACACACATAAAAATATAAGTCAGTTCCCTAAAAATAGCGATAAACATAATTTGAATACCAGAAACAAACATAAGCTCGCTGTGCCCACAACTAGGCTGCACAAAATTAAAATATCTTTTAAAGGGCAATGTATACGCTTCTACAACAAAACTCCTAGTGAGTTGCAAAAATTATCAGTAAATAAATTCAAACAAATTGTTAAAACCTGGCTGTGCAAAAAGGCTTACTATAAAATATCAGATTATCTAGAGGACAAAAATGCTTGGGACGGGTTTTGCTCCAACTCGAAAAATAACAACTAACAGGCTAAAGGTTTCTTCGTCGCTTCTTTACTTTAGTCTACATACCGAAGCGACAGAAATCAAAAATATCACTTTATTTCCGTGTCAGTGTTTAGCTTTATATTTTGACCTTTTCTAAGTGTACATTTATTGTATTTATGGAAATAAAGAGTTTTTGATTTTGATTTTTTGATTTAGGAAGATACCCCTTTTTTTCTTTCTTTATCTAGCTAGGTTCTACTAGTATATCGACCTTCCTTCCTTCTACGGCTGGGCGAGCGCCTACGTATGTTTTTTTTCCACGAGTCTTATCGTACCCACGAACTGTTTAAGTATAAAGCTACTTACTATAAGCTTATTATAATTTTGATACTTGGACCACCAAAGTAGAGTGGCTTAAGTTAATTAACCTAAAGAATTTAATGTTAATTAACTTTATAGTAATCTAATGAATTCTTTAATTAACTTACTAATGTTATAAATTAGATTTTGCCCGAGGCCTTGATCTTTTGGTTCTGTCGACTGTGGTTTTGTAGTTTCTGAGATCTATCTTAAGGTATTCAGACAACCCTAGGATTATAGGATCACTTTGTTGTCCGTCTGTCTTTCTGTCTGTTTGTCTGTCTGTCGATCTGTCCGTCCGTCTGTCAACCCCCTTTTCTGAGGTACGTGTGGACGTATCCAGTTGAAATTAACGTCAAAAACTCAAGTCTGTAACCTCTTGGAGCCGCGATCTAAATAAAACTAAGTCAACGCACTCAAAAGCTACAGCCGTTTATGTCCAAATATTTTGAAATTTCCAAGGGAATCACATGCACACAAAATCTATAGGGTACTTCCCGTAGACCTAGAATCATGAAATTTGGTGAGCAGCAAGGTCTTATAACACAAGTAAAGGGAAAAATCCGAAAACCATAAATTTGTAATTTATTCACAAAAAAAATACCTACTTTTAATACTCGCCATGGACCAAAACCTATAGGGTACTTCCCGTTGACGTAGAATCATAAAATTTCGCAAGAAGCAAGGTCTTATAGCACAAGTAAAGGAAAAAATCCTAAAACCGTAAATTTTTAGTTTATTCACAAAAAAAATACTTTTGGTTCTTGCTATAGACCAAAACCTAAAGCTTATTTCCCATAGACCTAGAATCATAAAATTTAGTAAGAAGCAAGGTCTTATAGCACAAATAAAGGGAAAATCCAGAAACCGTACATTTGTAGGTTATGCAAAAAAAAAATTTTTAGTCTTGCTATGGACCAAAACCTACAGGGTACCTACTTCCCGTTGACCTAGAATCATGATAATTTGGCAAAACACAAGATTCTACGGAACCCTTAGTGCGCGAGTCCGACTCGCACTTGACGTTTTATTTTTTAGTGTTTATCATTCTGGTGACGCGGTTTAGACCTTAAGGTACCTACATTAAAACTACTTCCCATAGTTTATTTATTAAAAGTGTCAGTCAGTTACCCAAGCGTCCGTTAACCAAAAAGTCCGCTTAATACTTTACCAAATTGTCCGTTTCTCAAATTGACCCAGACCCACCCGTCCCCCCAAGGTAACCGACCAGGGTGACCGTTGCCACGACATCTAGCTAATGTTACTAACTATCTCTTACACAACACTTTTGTGTCTCCACTGACAGTAAAAACACTTATTACCAAATCAAAGCTATTTAGAAAGGCGAATCTACTTACAAAAGACATCAACGCGTACTTACTGCGCTTTCACATAAACTGTTCAATGAGAGACTGATTGCCGTTTTACATTATAATGCTTTGAGATACTTAAGCTTTATGTTTTGGGTAATAGGTTACACACTAGCCAAAATTGATGTAGAATTTTTGGAAACAAACCGCCCATACCTAACCTAAAATTCAGTCTGTTGCCGCGTCTTTTTATGCGAATTTTACAGACTTGCCTTTTTTCCCGTTATTTGTGCTATAAGACCTTGCTTCTTGCCAAATTTTATGATTCTAGGTCAACGGGAAGTACCCAATAGATTTTGGTTTAGGGCGTGAATCAAAAGTATTTTTTTAAAGAATCAACTACATTTTTCGGATTTTTTCCTTGACTTGTGCTTTAAGACCTTGCTTCTTCTCAAATTTATTTTATTTATTTATTTAATTAATGGTGTTAGGATTTTTTCCTTTACTTGTACTATAATTTCATGATTCTAGGTCTACGGGAAGTACCCTACTTATAGGTTTTGTGTGCATGTTATTTCCTTGGAAATTTTAAAATATTCGGACATAGACGGCTGTGCCTTTTGATTGTGTTGATCTAGAAGTTTTATTTGTATCTAGGCTTAAAGAGGTTACGGATTTGAGTAGTTGATGTTAATTGTAACTCGATACCTCCACGTGTTCCTGAGACAGGGGGGTTGACAGACGGACAGACAGAAAGACAGACGGACAACAAAGTGATCCTATAAGGGTTCCTTTTATCCTTTTGAGGTACGGAACCCTAAAAAGACGAAAAGGCTACCGAGTTGTTTCGACTAATCTAACCACATTGGCAGAGTTGTCAGATTTACGATAGAGGGCTCTTTATTTACACGTAGACCATGCGAATCTACTTTACCTAGAAAAGGCTAACTTAATCTGATCTACAGACGGAACCTTGTCAAAGTAAATTTTCTGCCGCTTTTGTTTTAATTTGAAATGGTTCAATCCCATTCTGATGCTCGCGGACTATACCTGAGTCATTTTAGAAATATAAATTTTAAATATTTTATCGTAGTACAAATAATTACGCTAAAACAGAATGTACGTACCTACTCTACGCCAATAAAGAAATTTACCTATTACGAGTAAAACAACAAAAAGCGGCCTTAGTACGCCCTTCTTTGTCAAACCAAAACCTTTTATTTTCCCCATCATAAGAATTTCTATTTCCTTCTACTACACGTCTTCCAATGATTATGAAGTCTAATAACTCCAAGAATGCATACCGGTGTTACCATCCAGCATCCTAAGCGCTTGCAATCAGCACGCGCTAATTCGCCACGTTGAGGCGACATTGCTTGATATAACAGTAGTGCAATGTCCAAGAATGCATGACCGATCGGCCACGGGGGAAAAAGCGCTGTGCCAGCTGAATGAAGCGATTAGCGCTGAATGGTTAGCCGGCACGCGGAACCAACTGAAAGGCACGACGCGCGCTGTAGTATGAGCTGCTGATAGCCTGATATCTTCCTGATTGACTAACGAACATTCTCAATTTCCATTAAATCTGTCATTATATAATAGTCATCATCAGCCCGTATACGTCCACTGCTTAAAAAAAAATTGGTTGCCTGTAAAGTCGGTATACGGGCGAAAGTTTTACGTGACAACGACTTTGAGTGGTAAAACATTGTGAGCGCATAACGTGAGCGGAACGTAACGCGTAACGCAGTTTCTTGAAGTGTCACCCGGCAAACCAATTTATAAGACGTTGTCACGTCAATAGGCCTCCCTCAAACGATGCCACAAATAGCGGTCCTTATTATACAGGTTTATTGTTAATTCACTGCCACTATGTTAACTGCTGGTTCTGCCTACCATCATGAACACGTCCGTGAAGACGTCAGGTCTCAATTCTTAAAATTGGTGGAAAGGGAATGATATTAGTATGTACCCCCCTCCATTCAAAAATCAAATCGTTTATTATAGGGGTTTTCTTTGAAACTAAACCTAAAAACGGCTCAACGAATTATCAGTGGGCGTGTGTGTTCAGCTGTCTCCCAGCCAGGCTAACGCCACTTAAATCATCTTGCGTAGATGTAAAATAAGCCAATGATGATGATGTGAATTTTAACAGGAGTGGGAGATCGGTATTTAGTAATTAATTAGTTTTCGGGCATTATTTTGTATGTGAAGTGATTTACAAAAAAATTAAGAAAAGCGTCTTCACTAACGTGTTCGTGATGATGGGCAGATCCTGCAGTTTACGCAGTGTCAGTGAATTACGAATAACCCTGTATAATAATAATCATTTATTTCAGGCAACGTTATAATAGTACATATAGTAAAAACTAATTATAAGGCCCATATAAATAAATATTATAATGGTTGTTCGACTAAAGCGATCAAATCTCAAACTAATCAATGTTCCTAACTTGCCAATGTCAAACCTATTGTCAGATGCTTAGTGGGTTGGCTGTGAACAATAATTTGTGAACCAGTCTGTCAACTCATTGTAAATTAAGCCTAACCAATCGAAAAATTTGTTCAAAACGTCGCCGTAGAGCGAAAAGTCACTAAGTAGGTCAATTGGTGTTTTGAGTTATGAAGGTTTAAAGTTTTGAAAAACAAAATAAAATCATAACTTTTTTTCGGTATGGGATATTTCTAATTTTATGGTCTCATATGTTAGGAAATATAAAAGCTCTTAAGGTCAATTCACTACAGTCAATGAATGACTGATATTTTCAGGGAAAATGAAAAAAAAACTGACTTAGTTACTTTTCGCCCTCAAATCTTGTACTAACTTTGTGAGACAATGATTTGTTAAAAGTCACCAACTGACTTTTCACCCGTGTTTGGATAAGTTTATTTAGTGTTTAAGTAATTTTTCTAACGCTCTTATCTGCTTAATTTTATATAATTTCTATTTCTCGAATCAGGTAATCAATAAGAAAATGATAAATAATCAAATGCAGTTGTCATACTTCCTTGAAAAATACAAAAAAAAACGCATTCACAACAAGTTATAAGTAAATTAATGTTTTCGACGTATTGTTAAGATTTTAAATATTGAAATCCTATTAAAATGATTAATGATAGCATTCTGGTCCAGTGAGTCTTAACATTGTGAATGTCGTATTTCTTGATCATGATTATCGCTTTTCCATGGCATAATCGCTTCTCAAACATAGACCGATGACTGAGTAAGCTTTCACAATACGGCCTTATAGTGGCATCGGGCACCAGCAGCTTTTCTGCAACATCTTTGTGTGTAGGTGTAAAGTAGAGAGTACTCGTACAATGAATGAAGATAACGGGGAATGGTCCAGTTCAGACGACGAACGCATATCAACTGGTTTTTTTTTCTTGGCCTCTGAAATACATTTCAGTGTGGTACAAACGAACATTACCTGGACGGAGGGCAGTTACCCGAAATATTCAAGTTTTACTGAAAGGAAACATTCCTTTATATTATTTAAACTGCTGGACTACTTGAGAAGGCAACAACAGCCTGTAGTGGTCCACTACTGGACGCAGGCCTCCCCCTGATAAGCGCCTTATTGGTTTTTATCACATGGAGGGTTATGTCCATAATCCCCATTCTGGGCATGCGGGTTGGGGATCGCAGTTCGGTGGAAGAATTGTTCTGCGGGGGCGCTGCTGCCCGCCCCCGGTGGATATCCCTTAGTCGCCTCTTACGACACCCGCGGGAAGAGTTGGGGTGGTGCAAATTCTAAGCCGGCACCACACAGCGAACTACGCTGAGTCCTCGCCGAGTCATCCATTCTTTACGGGAGTGACATGGTAATGTTGACAAAACTCCTTAAAATAAATAAAGAAAAAAGATTCATCCATACTGCAATGCTTGAAAACGAATGTTTTCAATCAGTGCGTCTTACCCGTCATGACCTACGGAGCTGAGACGTGGACACTCACCTTAGGGCTGATCCACCAGTTCAAAGTCGCTCAACGAGCTATGAAAAGAGTAATGCTCGGAGCTGTTCTAAGGGATAGGACTCGTAACGAATACATCCGACAGAGAATCAAAGTTATCGACATAGCTCTTAGAATAAGCATGCTAAAGTGGTAGCGTGCCGGCCATGTCTCGCAAAAACCAACAACCGTGTTCTTGAGAGGAGACCGGGACTCGGCAAACATAGTGTAGGACGCCCTACACCCAGGTGGAGACGGCCTGCCAAAGACTGCAGTCAGATGTCGGACGTGGCAAACTGAAGACACGGTGCTATGGCGCTCATTAAGGGAAGGCCTATGTCCAGCAGTAGACTAACGATGTTGATGAACCAGCGAAGACGTTTTGGACAGGTGGCTAGGGCCTTATATAAGTCACTAGCCACCGAGTAAGCAAAATCAAGAGCGTAAAAGTAACTAAATTGCACGTTTAATTGTCTATCCTAACACAGACGTACGAAAGTTTGGCTTCAATAAATCAACAAAACACTTTAGCTATCATTCAAAACCAAACTTTGTAGTCAAAATGTTGGGGCGAAAACTAACTTAACATGATAAATGATTTCTTGCTTTAAAATTATGAAGTACAATTATCGCAAATAGCGATCTAGAAGACACTAAGTCGACTTGGTTAGTTTTCGCTTTCAAGTTGTGTATCAAACCTGCTACCACATAACTAATCAAGTATATTTAGTTATTTCTCGACTAGACTGGGTCCTAGCAACAAGTTATTATTTTAGAAAAGAAAGTAACCAACCCGACTTAGGTTTATATTTTGCAATTCTTTCAAGTAGGAAAAAAGTATCTAAGCCTACTTAGTTGGTTTTCGACTAAAATGCTGTAAGCCAAATGTAGAGTTAGTGAATTTTTTGCACAACCTAAAATGAAAACCGTGATAGCTAGGGATACGGTTGTCAGACTGAAAAATGCAGAAAAAATCGGGGATTTTGATGGCACATCTAACTCGATTTGGCCCAAATAGCGAGTTAGTGACTTTTCGCTCTACGGCGACGAAAAGCTAAACTGGTATGCGTTTTTTAATTCTAAGCGCTTGTCAAGGTGTTGACGAACTACGATGCCGATAATTAACCAGTATTTTTGACTAGATAGGCAGTGGCATCTATAGTTAGCAAGTCTTGTTTAGTTTGTCTGACCCTGATGTTTTTTGTATGTGACACAATATGCAACGTGCAACTAGGTACTGTTTCCAAAAGACCTTGCACAAAACTGCCAAAATATAAATCTCGTAAAGCACTTCCGTGCAACGGGAGCTTACACTATAACGAGTATCACCGTCGCCTGCGCATTGTCTCTGTCCGGTTGACCCGTGCCCCGGGATACTATTACATCATCGGTGCCCGGTAAAAACCCGGGTAAAAACTAATAAGAGCCTCCAACCGCTTTAATTGGAGAAAAAATATACGTTTTTGGATAGATTGCTGACTAGCTTTCGAATAACTCTTCATGCATCATTGACTATCTTAATACTTTGCGCTTTACTTTTTGTTTTAAGTAAATAATGTTTTTTCGACAGGCTCATAATCACCCTCAATCTCACCTCAACAGCCTGTATTGGTCCACCAGGCTTCCCCCTGATAAGTGCCTTATTGGCTTTTATCTCATGGGGGGTAATGCCCATAATCCCCACGCTGGGCATGCGGATTGGAGATCGCAGTTCGGTGGTAGAATTGTTTCGCAGGAGGCGCTGCTGCCCGCTCCCGGTGGTGGCTCCCCTTAGTCGCCTCTTACGAAACCCTTAGTCGCCTCTTACGAAACCCTTAGTCGCCTCTTACGAAACCCGCGAGAAAGGTTGGGGGTGGTGCAAATTCTAAGCCGGCACCACGCGGCCACTGATCCCCCTACTAGGGTAGAAATGACAAACTTGGAATCGAATACGTAAAACTATATAAAATTTATTACACTTGTACTTAAACTTCGATAATATACGCATGGTATGGTATTTTTTTTTTATTATACACGGACAAACCTTGTCTAGGGTGTTCTGTTCAGTGCTGAATGTTTTAAGAGGCTCGGTTTACCTGTACCCTGGTTCAAAATTCGGCTATAATTTTAAAAATTTGTTGATGTTTTATTTACTTAAATTTCTACGAGTAGCTGCTAGCGTAGCGTGCTACGGCGTAGCATCTGCTACGTTATTGTGTAGCGTGCTACGACGTAGCAAGCGCTACGTTGCTGTGTAGCGTGCTACGATGTAGCAAGCGCTACGTTGCTGCGTAGCGTTATTTTGATGATAGAAAAGTGTATTTTGTTTTCTCTCTGATAATCTTTCTTACCATAATATATACTAGAAACAAAATCAGTGTTTTTTCAATGTATGTTTTCGATGTTTTTTTAATATTTATGTCGATCAAAATCGCCCTTTCCATAATACTAATAAACAACATTTATAGCAATTTTCCAATACAATGTTTTCACACTCCCTAGAAGTAGGTAGCTTAGCTGCTTTGAAATTCGATTACAGTATAAAATGTGGGTAAAATATCCGCTCGTTTAGGATAAATCCCGGCGGTAACAAGGCGTTTGTTAGCCCAGCGCTGAGCTCAGCGGGCGTCGCGTCGTTGCTAATTTAAAAGGTTGTACGGACGAACGGATTTCCTATTGGTAAAAAGAGCCGATTAGATCGGGCTGTTTGATTATTGGCATAAAAATTAAGAATGAAAGTTTATCAAAAGTTTTTCAACTTGTAGTTTCTTACAAACTGAAAAGGCGTCTCTGAGTAAAAATAAAATTAGCAAAATTACTTCAGCACGTGGCCTGTTACTGTATTAGATCGCGATGAATGGAAGAACGGCAGGAAATCTTAGCGCTATAATATACAGAGCTGGCAATATAATAATCAACTTACCAATCTAATAAAAAAAGCTGTTAAAACTTAAATGAAATAGACGAGCGTTTATCTGAGCAACCTCCTGCGTCGCTGGCAGGCCTTCGCCCGCTGCGCCACAGAGGTAAGAAAACCAATAATCAAAAGTTTAGAAAATAAATAGGAGCTACAAGTGACCTGGTAGCGTGGGCCTGCAGTGTAGGAGAGGGATGGGACACCTTGCTTTGCCTTGCTGTACATGCAGTGGGTTGACCCGAGTAAGGAATGGGATCTCTTGCCTTGCATTACCGTGCATGCAGTCGGTTGACCCAAGCAAAAGGGCCGGCTCGGCGCCAGGAGCCGGGAAAGTAAAAATGTATGATTTTATGGAATGTTTTCTTCCGCCGGATATAGGCCGGTTTTCCGGCACGGCACTGGCACCGGCAAAAAATTATGAAGCCGAGAAATGTTTACCACTAACCGGCACCGGCAACGACCGGCGCATAATTTTTTGCCGGTGCCAGTGCCGTGCCGGAAAACCGGCCTATATCCGGCTTATACCAAGCATAATCTCATTCGATTAGTTCACTAATAAACTGTTGGTCATAATTCACAATCGAGAAAGCCTTCCGAATTCGATCAATCGGAATCACACAAAATCGAAAACAGGTCCGTTTGAATCCTTCTAAAAATTTAATCTCGTTTACCTTATTGTGGGGAAGCGTGACCGTGAGCTCCGGCGGAGTTATTGTTATGTAAAACCAAAAATTCCATACAACCTAGATTTAAATTAGAAATCGTTTTCCTTCTAACAGATTTCGTCATATAGTATACATAGAAGAGAATCTTTAGTTCGATCATCTATCAGTTCAATCAAAGAACTGCCTACCTACCTATGTGACTGCGAATCGAACGACTAGGTTACCACTAAACCGTGCCTAAAACCAGCCCGTCTGCATCCTCCCAAAGATCACGTGGTCGGTGTTTTCGATCTGCAGTGCACTCCGCATCGCATTTACCTTATTACGGGGAAGCGTGGCTGGTCGCGTCACTCAACGTCTATCCACCGCGCGCGCTCATAAACATCTCTCCGATACTCTATCACCTCTCCAGTCGAAAGATTTCTCTCTTACAACCTATGTCATCTACCTGACTACCGCAGAGTTTTTGTAATGTAAAACTAATAATTCTACTCAACTTAGATTTAAACTAGAAATTATGCCTAGGAAAGAATCTTTAGATCGACCATCAATCAGTTCAATCAAACAACTGCCTACCTACCTATGTGACTGCGAATCGAACGACTAGGTTACCACTAAATCGTGCGTAAAACCAGCCCGTCTGTATCCTCCCAAAGATTCCGTGGTCGGTGTTCTCGGTCTGCAGTGCACTCCGCATCTCATTTACCTTATTAAGGGGAAACGTGGCTGGTCGCGTCACTCAACGTCTCTCCACCGCGCGCGCGCATAAACACCTCTCTACTCTATCACCTCTCTAGTCGAAGGACTGCTCTCTTCCGACCTACCTCACCTACTAACTACCGCGAAATCTACACCCTTCCGCACCTTCCACGGATTTAATTTGACTGATGAATCTCTCTGTCCAATCAATCTTCCATTGCACTTTCAATGGCACTATCTTATGGAAGCGTCGGTAATTTTAAACCCTCCAGCGTATATAATTTGACTAGTGGTTCCTCGGATGCCAATGCCAATCCATCGTGAATTGCTTATCTGCTGGCGTGATCAATTTCATATTTTAATGGCATCCCAGCAGACAGAAATTCTGCATACAATAATCTCGATTGAGTCCTTAGACCGACGTCGTTGGATACCTACTGTGAATTTGAATAAAATAGAATTTGAAATTAGAATTAAGCTTAATTGCGCAATCCGAATTCCGAACGTAGAATACTCGGCGGCTAATGGTCTTATTCAAATTTGGAATACGGCGAGTGGAAGGATAAATCTCGGGAAACTCGACGAAGGCGCTGGTTTCAGTAATGAGCTAATTCGGCATGCACCGAGCGCTCGTGCTCTCGTACTACCTACCTACCTATAGCTGTAGGTAGCGGTAGGTACTCCGCAGTAATGCAGCGGGAATGCGGGAAATGCACTCGTGCATATTCTTTATACGATTAGCTTTATGTATATGTATCCACCTATATTACTTAGTTGTACGGGAGCTGAATGAAATTGAAATACATCTCATCATAATTTATTTCGCTCAAGAAAATTTCATCCAGATGAAAAGTAAATGGAAGGCGTGGTAAAATGCGCAAAGACAATAGACGTCTATGTGATTGCGATAAGAGCCGACCAATCCGAGTCCACCGTCGCGCGCCGTCGGACTAATTAAAAATTCAAATTAGGAGCGTCCCCTCGCGACGAACCGTTGGTGATTACGGAGCGTTAATTACAAGCGACCAATTAAAATGCGGGGCGACGGAGCGGCGAGGTATCTAGCCAATGGCGTCGCGTCGCTGAAGCGAGGCGTGGTAATTAAGACGGCGAAAGGGTTGCGATTTTCCAGCTAGGGGCGTGCAATTAATCACTGAAGGAGTGGCACGGACACACCCTTATCTAGCAGCGACTACGGTGTTTCAGGTTGACGAGCACTAATGTAAACGATTCCATGGGGTGATCTATCGCTGTTATGTAAACGGAAATCATTTCTTGGTGTGGCCTGCTTTGAGGTTTCCTGAGGTTTCGAATCAAAGAAATTTGAATCTGATTTGCTAATTTTCGCCGAAAAATTGTACCCAAGAAAGGAATATTTTGATTGGCACAAAAGATAACTCGAAAAAACGAACACATCACAAAGTAACAAAGTCAAACGCACTGAATTATACAGTTCAGCTCATCGGTGAAACATAAAAGATTTCCTACGAACATAGTTGTAAAGTTGGTAAATAAAGATCTAAAAACGTTCCTTCCATCCCATCAAAGGAACAATAACGCCGGTCTATTTGCATGCAGCAATCCATTGGAACGTAAAACAGATGTAGGTGAGACTAGTGAGGGCTAGCGCTTGAAATGCCTGAGCTTTTCCGTATGCGGAAAAATGTAAAGAATATTTGTAACCCGGCTCCAGCAAAGCCTTGGAGCTTGTGTTAAACTAAATTTCACTCAACTTAGATTTAAACTAGACATTTCACGTAAACTTTTTTTTCTTCTAACTGGTTGCATCATGTAGGAAAAATACTAGATCAATCATCAATTACTGAGATCAAGGTACTACCTAGTACTTACTTACGCGACAGGAAACTTGCGTAGATATGAATGAGTTATTTATAGTGCTAATGTAGGTATCCACCCCACATAGGGGAAATCCTAAGAATTATCGCTTGGGTCCGTAGAAAGTCACAGATTTTCGAATAGTCGGATACCTACTTAACTTTGTCGGGCAATTTGTTGCGCGTTCCCGTACTGAGTTGACGATTTCGGGTTCAATTCTAAATCGTAATTTTTTTGGAATGTTATTTAAATTCTTAATGAGTTACACGATACGGAAAATATTTGCACAAACCGAGAAGTTCTCGCAATTTTCCGAGTTTTCCGTAACAGATTCGTACATCGCTCAGCACTAGCAGAAAGAATTGAGTTTTAGTTCGCTCCGCCAACCCCGCGTAGTAAATGGCCCTCTTACGCACTACGCACCTCGCTCCAGCCTTAAATGCGTCACTATTTTCCATAAACGTGATGTTTTTATCCACGATCTCGAATATCTGCTCGAAAGAGTTTATCGGCGCTATAAACTCATGTTCTCTGATGTTGATGTGAAATTTTGAACAGTTTATATCGTTTTACGTGCGAACTAAACGGGTATTTTGTAGTCGTTTGAGCCGGTTTCGATTTTCAGTTAGGTGGGTTACATAATATTACCATTTGACATTCAGCACTTATAAAAGACTACCTGCTTTCTTACTACCCGTTGTCCTATTACCCGTTTTCCCGTAGGAATGAAGCATTTTCCCGTGGCAAAAAGTTGCCTATGTTCATCAGGAATAATGGGGGCTTCTAATGATAAAATAATTTTTCAAATCCGTCCTGTATTTTCGAAGCCTATTCAATACAAACAAACAATCAAATCTTTCCTCTTTATAATATTAGTATAGATTGTGCTACTAGAATGCCAAAAGGTGTCCAAGGCAGCGATTAAGATGCGATCCCATAGACCTATTGTGCCAATTGTATTAACAGAATTAGGCCCCAGGGCGTTGCCCAGCAGTACGTCTAAAACTTTTCTAAAGCGAATCCATTTAAATGATTCACTACGGTAACTTATCAAATATCTGTATCATTTGAACGAAGATCGGCATTCGGTATACTATCCCATTTGAAATTAAACCGAGGAAGCACAAACATAAAAGCGATAATAAACTAGTTTGCGTTGAATCATAAACGTATTACGTCATCAAAACATTTCCCATTTCAAATTTCCTCATTTCCCATAAGAGCAAACCATAAACAACTTTAATTATACCGCTCTATATTAACTAAGTCGGTGTATAAATGACGCGTAGCCATTTCTCGTGGAGTTCCTCACCCCCTCTCGCCTCCCAGCCGTCACCGCCAGAAGAAAAATGCTAACACGCCCCCGCGAAAACTATTAGTTATTTTGGCACCCCCACAACCCTGTGCCTTCGATTATAGACCACTACACTACATCTCTTAGGCGGAAGTGATACTAATCTTGGGTTAAACCGGTAAACTTGCGATTGGTCGTCTACCGAGAATTCGTTTATGATACGTGTATGTATTGACCAAAGTTATATTTAGAAAATTTTCAGTTATGTGTCTTTTAAAAATTCGTAAAAAAAACTAAAAGAATATGGAAGGAAGGCAAGCCGGCTTAGCCCTTAAATCCGGCATTGCAGACGAAATGATGAAATTCAAAATAAGATAAAGAATATAGCCCATAAAAGTTTCATCGCTGCTAACTTATTTATGAAGTCTGCTACATATTTAAATGTATACTTACTTACCTATGTTAAGCGAGATTGTAATGTATTAACGAATGGTTTTTGTGCGATATCATAAAGATTCGTATCTTTCGCTTTTTAATTTTCGTTGCTACTTAAAGACACTTCTTCCACTAATGGACAAAACATTTAATTTGAAGATAAAATCAAGTACCTACTTAACATTTTTTTGTTGTTTAAAAATAATTGTATACTTTAAAATCGACTTGTCTTCGAGCCTATTTTGTAAGTGTTGACGTTATGGATTTCGTGCTTTTAACATCAGTTCACATGTTAGAACATTGAAGTTCAGCAAAATTAGTTTTACACACCTAGAAGAATAATATTGCATCTTATTTCTTTAAAAAATGAAGACTTGGTCAGTATGCTTGTAGTGGGCAAAGATTAGGGTGCCGGCGATCCTGATATAAATGGATGTATGAGTACAAACACCCCATCCGTCATCTGCTTCCGACACGACCTCGTTGTTTAATTGACTGTCTTCTCGCACGTACCGTGAGAAGACACCGTTTTTAATGTACGGCGTACCTACGGGACATAAAGTTCGTACGCCACGAGCATTAATGAACGTTGTTTAGTAGGAAATACAACCTCCACGTGATATCGGTTCGTGCTTATGCCGCTTGAATACCTGAGCAGTCTCGTAATTGATGCCTTTCCAAATTTAAAGTAACGACAGTAAGTAACAGTACCTATAACAATTTCTGCTATAAACCGTAATAGGACATCCGGTTAATCTGGTGCACGCTGATGGCCAGACAAGCTCTTGTTAGACGTTGAATTTCAACAACAATTTTCTATTTCCTCGCAACGTAGTTACACGAGAACTAAGCTACGGTCGTCTAGATAATGCGAGTACATCGCGCCGCTTACATAACGGACACACAAAAGGCTAGCACTTGCACACAAATGAACGTAGTTTGCACATACGTTGAATAGACAAAGCACACAAGCACGTGAGGTCATCTCCCCTCATTAGGTGGTTAGTTTTCCGGGCGTGTCCGCAGACTCCGGCGGGTGTGAGGTGCTCGGGGTGAGGGGTGGGGGGTGCAGTCGGGAACTTACTTAATTAATCCCCTCGCGGCCGCCATTGGCCGGCGAGCCGCCCGCGCCTGGCCATCTCATCGCCCACGCGTTAATTGGGCGGGCGGCCGGCGCTCAGATTAGACATTGCGATATCCGTTAATGAAACTCGGCTCTGAAAGTTACATACCTACTCTCCACACCCTTATGTATCCATTCTGCTGTACCAACCTTAATTACAGAGGAAATTGGAACAGTAAATGCTCACGAAATTAGGAACATTTTGGAAATATTCCTCAAGGCTGATAGGTAGAGATCTCTCTAGCTATTTATACGAAGCGAACATATTTTCATTACCTATCACATTTCATCATGTTACTTGTAATGAGATTTCACAGAATTACGCTCACACCAGCGAGGCGCCCACCCACCACACGTTACGTACGATCAAACCGCGCCGGCAGAGATTGAAGTTATGGCCGTGTTTGTAGAAGTAAATACATAGTTGAGGTTATTCTTTTCCCGATCCGCATTACCTGTTGGTACTCAAAGAGCTTTTAAAAGGAGGAAATGAAAAAAGTAAGTGCGCCTGGCATATATGAAGCTGGTGGAGCGTTAATAAATATTGTAGCAGGGTAGGAGTAGTCGACTCGAAACTAATATCGCTCTCGTCGCGTCAAGTGAACGTATAAAGCTCAGATTTAGCGTGAGCCGAGGGCTGAGCGGGCGCGAAACGCCCAGGTAAAGTACCTACTTACAGCTCGATATACGAGGAAACGTAAATTATAATATTGTGTGTGTCGGCGCTAACCCTCTCGCGCTCACGTCGCGGCGAGGCGGGGAGTGTGTGCGCCCACTGAAAGAAAAGCAATTTCCTCCGGGCGGCGGGCGGCTGGGGGGTTGAGGTGAAGCGCGAATATAATTTTGTTCATTTTTTTCATTCGGCCGAGTTAATTCGGCTTCGCGGCGAACTCGGCTATTGATTAGGGCGCGTCTTACGTTTTAATTTGTTTGCGCGCGCAGCTCCGATGCACCCGCCGAGATCTGCTCCCCCGAGGCCCGTGGAGGCCCCCGCGCTCCTAATGAAGCCTCCGCTAACTACCGCTGCCTGTAATCACGCTCCTCTTCACAATCATGATTTCACATCAAGATGCTTGTTTCTACTACGTACCGGACGTTTCTTACGCTTAAGCTTTAAGGAAAATCTTGGTTTTTATTCAATTTAAAAGGTTGTTCGGAAAATTCGGTCATTTCTGCCATTACTGTAAAATTTCACCTCCCATTAATTTACTCGACATTATAATTGAAATGAAATTGTTGATTTTAGAATATAAATAGCTGCTAGATTTAAACGATTTTTCTTCTGTGGGTAAAGTTTCATGAGATGGCATCGTGCAACGTAATTAGCGTTGCAGCGTCCGAGTGCGGGTGGTTGTGCTTCTCCATTGGTCATCTCATCTTGCTCCCCCACCCCCCACCCCAGCATGTCGCTACCGTCCCCCCACTGAAACAACGCCGCCTGCATGTGACACATTAGTAAATGAGACGGCATTCGTTACCCGTACCACGGCATCGCAAACTTCGGGAGTCACCTTCGAGAAATATCCGAGTTTCCTCGCGAGACCGATCCCAATAGAATCCCGACCATTTGTTACGTGCGACGACCGAGTGCATGCTTCAGACATGATAAAATATGCTAGTTAAAACTTCCCAACTCTACTCCTGCAATGTAGAGCTGCGAGAAGCGTAACTCGTACCGAAACACATGTTCGGGTTAAACTCATAATGAAACTTTTAGATCACACCACCCACGATTCGGGAGTGAATCTTTATTTTGAGTAGGTATGTTGTAGGTACCTAGATTGGCTTAAAAATAATGATTCTTTGCGTGTTTGTTTCTTTCGTTAGCACCGATGCTATTTTATATAAACATGAGATGACAATGAATGGCCGAATGTGGCTCGGCCATCAGTCCAGAACGGGTCGAAGATCCTCGGTCAATAAATCGAGATGCCTCCGCCGCCTCCGCTCGGCCATTAAGCCTCTCGATAGTGAATACTCTTGGATGCTTACTTTGTTTTATTACTTTCATTTTATTGTTTTAATTTGTGTGCGGGTGCGCTATTTGCGTGCGCGCAGTTTGTCGCGGGCCCCGCCCACCGCGCGGCGTCCAATGGGGCGCGCGGTGCGGCGCCCGCGCTCGCGTGCGCGCCTGCGCATGCGCCCGCGCCTCGCGTCCACACCTAGCGTCCACGCACAGACATCGCGACAATGCTCATTGTTTCAAACTAACCTCTTATTCTTATTTTGCTTTAGTGCACCTCTTGGATGCGTGCCTCCCACCGAGCGATAATTTCAATGTCTCCGTGTATATTGGCGATATTGAGTGAGATTCCACTCTGCGCATGTTTTATCGTCGGAGGCGCGTCTCGTCAGCGCTACTCAATAAGCAATAAACCATTCGCCTCCGAGAAGTTATTTTAAACCATGCCTGGATTCGAATGGAGCCCACGCCTTTTACCACCTTTAGAGGTTATTGTGTTTCCGAAACACTAACAATAATTTGCATTTCATTATCTTACATAGTCCCATCTTCTTGGAGAAAATGTTTTACTTTGTATCAAACCTAAGTATTCCCTTTCCGATATACCTAATCTACAAAGCTAAGTGCACGCTTATATCTAGTGATCTTATCTAGTGACGAGTTTAGTAAAGCACTTTATCCTCTCCTGAATCCGTTGAAATAAATAGTAGACGACTATCAAATAACAGTAAGCAATCACATTGATGCTGAATTATATAGCGTGTTAAAGCGAGCTAGACAACAGGCGAGTCGTCGAACGAATAATATTAAAGGGGAAACTAAGCAATTGATAGTAAAAATGGGTGGCGAAATAGAAAAATATCGCCGGACGCATTCGTGGCCTGGTAAAATATTCAATCGGGGCAATTCGGGTCCGCGTATAAATTCGGCACCGCCATTATTTGTAGCGCGTCCTCGCGACCGAAAATCGGTACCTACATTGATAGTCGTCATTTTTCTTGAAGGTATCGTTAATATTTTACTGGTGCGTGTCAACGGTTTATGGTTCCACTCTCAACACTAAAACGTTTTAGCCGTGCTCTCATTGTTTATACATTTTACTATCCACTTTTTTATTGTTTATTGCAGCTTGAGTTCTGTTCGGGGTTATGACACCGCGAAGCTTCACCAATCGATTCCGCTCCATTCAACTTGATTTTTATTGTGCCCCTAATAACAATCTGCAACTTTTCCACTTTTCGCGGCTCTACCTGGCACTGTCTAGAGCTTTCAACCTACCTAATCATACTCCGATATAAACCCGCTGCTCATCCATTAAGACTCGAATTGCTCTCCGTTCTCCAACGACCTCTCATTATTCTTTAACTTTCAAACGTCTGTCTCTCTATAGCTAACCATATGAAAATCGTATAACACATAAGGAGCTCGGAGTTCTTATCTAAGTGTAATTATCCATCCAAGTTTGCGAGCGCAGAGAAAGAATTGCTTTCGTCTCCATGTCCCTTGCATGTGTGTGTGCGGGGTGGAGTGGAGTGGGCAGGGGGGTGGGTAGGCTCACATGGGACGTTCTCTAATGAGGTGCCTGAAAGCGACAATGTCTTTGAGTAAAGCAAATGTGTAGGTATCTACATACGTGGGGTGGGACTCTTCCTATCTGTGCCACCGTGTTTAATGTGTACATATCTGTAGTGTGTTTATTTGCAGTAAATAACGTTTAGAAGCTCCTCGACATGAATAGGGAATGAGTTACCTAACTTCCTAATGGATTTTTTTCGCTAATGCTTTTCATATATTCGCTGACGAGGACATTATTCAGAGAACCCGAGCGTGGAATCCGTACGCCTTTTGAGCATCTCTGTCCCTATTATCTGAATCTATGCTTTGGGCGAACCTATTAGACTAAAGCCTGCTGTAACTACGGGTACTAAACCTGTTTCAGTGACGATTCTTAAAGTTGAACTATCTATTTTTTAGGTAGCAACTCTAACAAAACTCCAAGATTAACTTAGTAAAACTTAGAATAATCATTGGAATTAGTGTTTTGCCTGGCGGTGTAAATGTTTGAGTGGGTGTCCCCGTCGCGGGGGTCGGATGGGACGAGGCAGCGGCGCGCGGAGAGCGCGAGGGTCGCTCTCGCCATCCGGTCCAGAGCCGGTTTTAATTTCCCTTGCCAGGCAGCGTGGCGCGTTAAGTTTAAACGACCGGAGATGAGCCGCACACGGACTAATATCATGCACGGCCCGGGCCGTCGCCATAGCGACGCACACTCAAATGACGTGTGGAGCCGGAGCGAGTGTGAGGCCGGGGGTAATATGATTTGAGCAGAGGCGGCGGGGGCCCGCGACACCCCGCCCGCTTGTTTGCTCTCCGATGCAATCGCGATACGAGCCCTGCCGACCCCCCGGCGCCCGACGCCCGGCCGGCGACACATCTCTCACCTCCGCCGTCGATAACCGCATCGGATTCCTTGTTGCAAGCCACCGCATCCTATTGAAATAGATACACCCGCGTGCCGTACATCGCACACCTACTGCTCTACTCGATTTACTTGCCTACACTCGTGCTTCGCTATTTCCACGCGATGTTACTCTTCGCTCTGATCTTGAGGATTCCGTTCCCTATTACCTACTCCGTCGGCGCAGGCAGGTCTCGTTATGTGACATCGAATACCCCTAAGGAAACCGGAACGCTTTAACAGATTCCTTTGTGACTTTTTACGAGGGAGAACGAAAGAATTCTCCGTCTCAAACCCATTCTCGTTATGGTTCTAATAAATCAATCATAGAAGTCTCGCAGCATTCAGATAACGACTGACGTCATATTTCCAAGTTGTTTTTGCGCGCTGACTCAATCGAGGCGGCGAGGTGTTGGAATGGTGAGTTTACACCGCTCTGGGTGACAATTACGCGGAGCCTGTGCTCATTAGTCGCGGCCGCGCGGCCGGTTCATGCAACATGTATCGCGCGTCGTCTGCCTGGCTCGGCCACCACACCCGCAGACGACAACACAATAAAGCAATCAATCTGAACCGCTTCGTCCGCAAACGAGCTGCGAGACTCAGAAGATGGCCCGCACTATCCGCTCTCGATAACGACACGTGTGTCACACAAATTCACACAATGCTCCTCATAACTACGTCCAATAAACCAACGAGCCCACACGAGGACCGAAAAAGGAAGCGCGGCAAACTTTCCTATACCTCTCGTAATTGAGCACTTTGAAGCAGGCCTGGCAGGGCCGGCTAGATAGGGTATTGTAAGATTGTAAGAGACTTGCACCGTTCGCTGCAGTAATTGCGGCGCGGACGCCGGGGGCCGCGGGTAATGCCGCGCGTGATATATGGTACTACGGCTAATAACAGAGCTCGAGCCTCGCGCCGATTATCCCTTTACCTGGCGAAGACGAATTCGTATCGATTGGTGCGACTCTGGTCTCGGCTAATGAGAGCTGGATTTACTTATTATCCACTTTCGCCGGGGCCCGGGGCGCGATGAAGACGTCGCGGCGCTCTCCCCGCGGCGGTCAATTTGCCGTGGCCGCTAGACTGCACTCGCCTGCAGCCCGCTTTGTACTTTATCCTCGGTAATTGCGGCCCGCGATGCTCCAACAACCACCACCACACGACCAACAACGGTAGTGGATAATTGCACTATTGTTGGCCGGCTTCGTCGCAAACCGCAAATCGCTTTCAGGGTTTACGTTTAAATTAGAAGGTTGCAACAAGCTTAGTTATTTCGACAATTAACTTGGATAAGATTAATAGTCGCATGGAACACCGCTGTAAGGCAGCGATATCCTCGTTCACTAAACGCCACCACGTTTTGAAATTGTTCCCTCTAATTGAGATGTTATGTCGTAATTGTTCCTGCTTTCTAACTCGATGATTACTACGCCAATTACAATGCCTTACCTATTTGTTGTCCGTTATTACAACCAAGTAATGCTCTAGCTGTCTGTCTGATAGATAGACTGTAATGTAAGAAATTACAACCAGAAGGATAAAACTTCGCCTGCAATGGAATTAATTAGGCTAATCTAAGGATTTAAAATAAGCATTTGCCCGCAGTTTCGTTCACGTGGTAGGATAAGTGATATCATGAGGAAATCTTCCCAATCTCCTTTCCAAATTACAGCCTTTTGGTCATGACGCGGTAAGAAACAGACAATTAGATACTAGTGATAGAACAGGGATTGCATCGCAACAGAACTAAGTAGGCTTGCATGCTGCGGAACTTTCCCATGACCACCATATCATCTCTTACTCGGCCTGATATTTTTCCAGCTTACTATTCAGAATTTAATGTTTGTCCTGTCCGAGAACCAAACCCACCAGCTTCTCATGGCGCCGGTTCTCTCGTCGACGTCGTCGCCAGCGACGGCTGGCTAGAATAGGGTTGTGGTTGTAATTGTAATAGAACTTTGCATTACTGTGAAACATCCCCTCTATGACCACTGTAGTTATGGTACATCCCTATTGCCTACCTTCATATATCCTTCATACCACCCGGTCTCAGTCTTTCCAGCTGGCTAGGCAAAGGTTCGATGTTTGTCCTGTCCGAGAACCAATCCCCCGGCTGCTGCTGAACCCGCAACGGCGCCGGCTCTCTCGTCGAAGACAGACTTTCTAGCTAGACTAGGATTGAAACAGAACTTCCCTTCCATTACTGTGGAACTTCCCCTCCATGACCACTGTTATTAAAGTACATCCCCATTTCCTACAAAAGACAAATTGATACCACCCCATCTCCTTTCCAGCTGGCTAGGCAGAGGTTCAATGTTCGTCCTGTCCGAGAACCAAACCCGCCAGCTTCTCACCTCCGCGCCGCGGTCAGCGCGCGACGGCGCCGGCTCTCTCGTCGACGTCGGCGCCGGTGACGGCGAGGTCAGTCGCCGGTTCTCTAACCTGTACACTGCCAAGTACGCGACGGAAATCTCTGGGAGTATGAGGAAGGCGCTCGCTAAGAAGGGATATACGTGAGTATGAGATTATCTTCATCTACTTCATTTTATACAACTGAAGATTAACTGTAGGCCTAGCACGGGGGTTGTTGTCTAGGGTAGAATAGAGAAAAATTACGTCACATCGTTATCGAATGCGTTGATGAGTTTGAAACTCATTCCTTCAACTTCAAATTTATGCAATATATGACAATGCGATGTCATTCTTGTCTATTCTACCCTAAACAACTATCCTCGTGCTACGCCTACTCTAAAAGAACTTTTTTTTATCCTGCTGTAGCTTTATTTAAGTTTCAAAATTTATGGCTTTTCGTAATGAAAGGGTCATGAAATGCGAGTGTATATAGTGCCGTCCCTGTCGTTTAGTCGTGTCACTCTATCTCGTTCTCTATTGTTCTTTGGTTAAAATAATATAAATATTAAATCTCACTATTCACATAATTATTTTTTTATTATTTATAATTGAGTATTAGTAGGAACAGACGGATAAAAAAAGGCACTAATCCTACTTATTCTCAATTATGTGAATAGTAAACAGTGAGATTTAATATTTACTTAATTAAAAAGTCAGGTTTAGTTTAATCAAGTCAATGGGGTGAAAATTCCCATCCAGCCCATTTGACTAGAGTAATGGGGTGGATGGGATTTTTTTCCCAACCATCCCATTGATGGGGAAGTCAATGGGGTGGTTGGGAATACATCCTAGCGAGTATAGATTGTGAAAACTCATGGTAGACACACTGGGCAGTCTGTCTGATTTACGTCGCCTGGGCAGGATCGACATGTCCATTCTATGCATACTTTGCTGTGTTCAGAAAGATTTTGTAGAGCGTTGTGGCATTCTACAAATTTGCTGTGGGTTGCTATGTAATTATCAGGATCTTTTTACTACTTTTACTTATACAAAACGTCTTAGCAATAATTTACAGGTACAGTGGAACATAAAAACTGTTAAAAATCAAAACAAATTCAGGTTATTTTCACAGACTACGAGTGGAAAGTTTGTTTAGCTTCATTTGTTTAAGAATTTATTGTTACCTAAATATAAGCTTTTTGTTTCCCAAATAAATAAAATAAAATTAATAAGACATATTGATTCTGATGCTGATTCCTTCCAGGCTTCTCGACATCGACCAATGGTGTACCGGCCAGCAGTTCGAATGCGTCTGCATGCTTAATCTCCTGGACCGCTGCAGCAAACCCAAGACCATGCTGAAGCAGGCGAGAGGCGCCATCGCTCCCGGAGGTGTCCTGATTCTGGCTCTCGTACTGCCTTACAAGCCTTACGTTGAAGGTAATATGGGTTAGTGTGCATCAGCTACTTTAGTAGTTTGGAGATGTAAGTAGAATCGTGGTAGTTATCTTAGATTTTTGACCCTCTCTTGACCAAATTATGCCTCGCAAGATTATTAACCATCCCTTGGTAAATAATCTAGTGAGATAAGGCAGTATCTTACGTCACGGGCGTCATATTGAATCTGACTGTTCAGATTCTAGCCAAATTCTGGCGCTCGTGCTGCCTTACAAGCCTTACGTTGAAGGTAATATGGGTTAGTGTGCATCAGCTACTTTAGTAGTTTGAAGAAGTAAGTAGAATCCTGGTAGTTATCTTAGATTTTTGTCCCTCTCTTGACCAAATTATGCCTCACAAAATTATTAACCATCCCTTGGTAAATAATCTACTGAGATAAGGCAGTATCTTACGTCACGAGCGTCATATTGAATCTGACTGTTCTGATTCTAGCCAAATTCTGGCGCTCGTGCTGCCTTACAAGCCTTACGTTGAAGGTAATATGGGTTAGTGTGTGTCAGCTACTTTAGTAGTTTGGAGAAGTAAGAAGAATCGTGGTAGTTATCTTAGATTTTTGTCCCTCTCTTGACCATTTTATGTCTCGCAAGATTATTAACCATCCCTTGGTAAATAATCTACTGAGATAAGGCAGTATCTTACGTCACGGGCGTCATATTGAATCTGACTGTTCTGATTCTGGCCAAATTCTGGCGCTCGTGCTGCCTTACAAGCCTTACGTTGAAGGTAATATGGGTTAGTGTGTGTCAGCTACTTTAGTAGTTTGGAGAAGTAAGAAGAATCGTGGTAGTTATCTTAGATTTTTGTTCCTCTCTTGACCAAATTATGCCTCACAAAATTATTAACCACCCCTTGGTAAATAATCTGGTGAGATAAGGCAGTATCTTACGCCACGGGCGTCATATTGAATCTGACTGTTCAGATTCTTTCCAAATTCTGGCGCTCGTGCTGCCTTACAAGCCTTACGTTGAAGGTAATATAACCCATATTACCTTCAACCTAAGGCTTGTAAGGCAGCACGAGCGCCTGAATTTGGTTTACTTTAGTAGTTTGGAAAAGTAAGTAGAATTGTGATAGTTATCTTAGATTTTTGTCCCTCTCTTGACCAAATTATGCGTCACAAAATTATTAACCACCCCTTGGTAAATAATCTAGTGAGATAAGGCAGTATCTTATGTCACGGGTGTCATATTGAATCTCAACGTAACTGAGGACTCGACCATGCTGGTTCTGATTCTGGCCAAGTTCTGGCCGGGCTCGTGCTGCCTTACAAGCCTTATATTGAATGTAATATAGGTTAGTGTGCGTCAGATGCTTAAATAGTTCGGAGAAGTAGAATCGTAAAAGTAATTTCCGTCTCACTTTTGAGAAAATCGTGCTTCACTAGATTATAAGTATTTTATGATGATGCTGTGTGAATTGTCCAGCATTATTCATTTTTCTTTGTTCACAAAGAAAACAATCAAATAATAGAAATAAGTTAGAACTAGTATTTACAATTGAAACAAATAACTGCAGACAATCTACAGGAAGCTCAGATGATGCATTATTATTTATTTATTTTATTATTTTAAAATAAATAAATAATAATAATATAAAAGCGATATTATTCTTATTTATTTATTTTATTATTTTAAAATAAATAAATAATAATAAAATAAAAGCGATATTTCGCTTTCACTGCCCAGCTTCTACGGTGCGACCCGCAGTGGCCGCAAAGGCTACAATCAGCGCTAGAACCATATGTACCCCACATGTCGTTCTACCACTAAATACTGATTTAGTTAATGAAACAAGACAGTATCTTACGTCACGGGCGACATATTGAATGCCAAACGAATCCAAGTTACGTGGATTCGTGGACTCAGGATCCTAGGTAACGGTTGTGGCTCGTTGAGAGGGCGCTCTACAGTGTTGACGAATATGTGCGAAAAATAGTATAATATTTTAATGATTGTCCGATTAATTTACTTTATTTAAATCACAATTATAACAATAATTATATTTTTGCTGACATTTAATATTTATACCAATAAATTCATTATTTTGATTATCCTAACTCCCGTGCGAAACGAGGGAGTTACTAAGCCCAAGTCGAAGACAGCTTATCCACGAGGAGAATATTCTACTTTGCACACTTACTGCGAAACAATAAAAAGTAAATCTGGCTAACGCGTTTTGTAGCATTATAGAGTTTAATTTAATAGCAGCCGATCAACGTGCAGAAGTCGACTAGATAGGCGATGTGATGAGTGTGATGTGATCAATGTTACGATCAGGGTTCTTAATTTTATGTAGCAAAATATGCTTGTAGCAGTAGGTGTAATAATCGACAAGCTACTTGTCCTCTGGCGAAACCCGTGACAAAGATGCGCAAAACGCATTTCTCAGGCCAAGTTTAGGTGCTTACCTTCTCGTCGATTTTTCACTGTAAGTTTTTGTTTCATACAACGAAAGACCGATACAGAGCTATACGAAGCTGTACCTATCTTTTACTTGCTGCGCTGTCATCGGACAAGTTGTTTGGCACCAACTATACTGCCAAATCTACTTCTAATTATAAAATCAATCTTTTTCACTTCTTCCGTAGTAGACTGATAATAATAAAGTAAAAAAATCAACACTACTTTATTTAGAAAGAACATAAAATTGGGGGAATGGACTTGTCTTGTCTTTTGTAAGCCTAAAGAAATAAACGTTATTGATTACCTTTTCTAAGTGTACATTTATTGTATTTATGGAAATACAGAGTTTTGATTTTGAATTTTGATTTCTGTAATACAAAACTTATGTGATATTTAAGTTGACACCTAGCTTACACTAACAACAAATTATTATCATCTCTTCCAGTAACACCCGACCACAAACCAGAAGAGCGTCTACCGATATCAGGCGTCGGCTTCGAGGAGCAAGCATCCGCCTTCATCCAGTTCATGCGCGAGGAAGCTGGCTTCGAGCTGGTCTCCTGGGCACGCGCGCCCTATCTCTGCGAGGGGGACTTCTCGCAGTCTTACTACTGGCTAGACGACTCGGTCTATGTGTTCACGCCTAGCAACTAGCTTCGAAGACCAAGCGGCTGCCTTCATCCAGTTTATGCGCGAGGAAGCTGGCTTCGAGCTGGTCTCCTGGGCACGCGCGCCCTATCTCTGCGAGGGGGACTTCTCGCAGTCTTACTACTGGCTAGACGACTCGGTCTATGTGTTCAAGCCTAGCAACTAGGATCTATCTACTACCTGAGGGTACTTAAATAGTATAATAAGTTAACTATTGAAAGATAATTACACCTATGCCTGAAATACGTTCAAAACCATTCAAGCCAGATCACAGCCTTGCTTTGTGGCAGAATTATACCCCTTTCAAACAGAACTCTACTACACTGTGTTCATATAAAATTCAGCCCATCGATATTACCAAGTTTTTATGAGAACTTGTCTAAAAGGGCGAACGACATTCCATATTTTCCGAACAGTGAACTTTTAAAACTTTGTCTCTACACTTTTGCTAGATGAAACTAGAATACTTTGCATTCCTAGGCGTGTATTTCAATGTGTGCTTAGAATTTTGTAAATCTCCGTGTTTTTGCTCATTCACGTCTACCTCGCTTTTGAACATTTTTACTGTAGGTATACCGATAAGGTATTAAAAAATCTTTCTTGGAAATACTTTGTAATTTTGCTTCAGAAACTACAGGTTGTAGTTTATTTCATCAAAGGTGATTGTAAATCCACAGCCCCACTGCGGCGCACGCTCTGCACGCTGGCGCCCGGCCCAATGCGGTTCAGTATTTTTGTTTCGTTTTTATTTTATTTGAGGGGGTGAAGCTTGATAAAAACCCGCCCCGGGTACCAGCCCACGCTACGCCGCCACTGTGTATCGCAGTACAGTTTTGAATCATACGAAGCTACGCACGCGTATACCGTGTGCATAGCGTTGAGCTGCCTGGGCGCCATATTCGAGCAAGCCACGCGGGTAGGAAGGATCATTGATCTTGTATTCGTGCGTAGCGTGTTCGTGGGTTGCAGTGAACATTATCACTTCAATTTCTTGCAAAGCGAAGCTAGGCACACGTGCGTACCCTCTCCGTGCGCAGTAGTGGGGCTGTGCCTTTATGGTGAAGCGATTAATTTTGTGGAATTAGGGCCCTGAGTATTACTGTTTCTTATACCGAGTATTGACATTTCTTAAGACTTGATTGGTACATTTTGATACGCACAAGAACATCGAAAGGGTATTTTACATATTATACTGTAGTGTGTTTGTCTTTTATATTAGATGTGATATGAATTTTATTATTATGATGTAACGTGTATTTTATAACTGCACTGTGAAATAACATTTTGTACATCTTGGACGATGTTAAGTTGGTCACAGAAAACGATTGATTGCGATGTTTATAAAAAAACTGTTCCTGTGCTTAAATTAACATCGGCCTAGACTTTGGTAGCCAGTGTTGCTATAATACTTAGAGAAAGCATGAAATAGTAATTACCTAGTAATTTCTTAATATTTATCTAGATTGATAGGATTCCTTTGAAATAATTTGTATAGTCATCAATCAATGGGCGAAATAATCATCAAAAAATAGCTGTTGGTGCCAAAATCTACTTAATGCGTTGAAAACGTAAATAATGAGTACATAAAGTATTATACTGCATGGCATTTATTAGGTCAACAAGGAATATAGTTCTTATTATAATTAGCATTTTATATTTAACTAGATGTTTGTGATACATACATAGATGTTTTTAAATAGGTACCTACATGTTTTTACTGTAAAAATGTATTCGTTTGTTAAAATTTATTTGTGTATATTTTATCACCTCCTCACCTCGGGTCAACAACCTATAATGGTCCACTGCTGGACACAAGCCTCCCCCTGACAAATTTAAATAAGATATTTTTTCCTGATTTTATCACCTATCCTAAACTAAGGAAAATAAACAATCAGGTTTTTCATATCATTTTATTCTAAGCACTGCTTTTACATAATTACCAATTGAACAAAAAAATACCACAAATAAATAAACTACGTATGGCAAAGCGAAAATCAAAACTTGTTAGTAGTTCGAGAGTCGAGACACACCTTTGTACTTAAATGTCTAGAATACGTTAAATTATGTAACATCCTCGCTTTGCCAACATTAGAAAACTATTAGAATAAAAGAATTTAAACAAAAATTGCAAAAGCCAAAATTAAATTTTGATATCACAGAATCCAGGTGTCAATGTGAATTTATGATTTTGATTCAATACAATTTCTGATATTGTACAAATGTTCACTAACTTACTACCTAATGTATATAAAGTGCATAACCATTAGTGCGTCAAAATATAACCATCACTTAACTAAATAAGAATAATATAAAGAAATAAAAAATTATAATAACCAGTCTGGAAAAAAGTAAAAGTGCCCGAACATTTCAACCCGCCACTTTGCCTATTGATAAAATGCAATAAATAAATCACCATAAATTTTGAGATCAGTTTTCCAAATAGTAATACCCAACAACAATGATATGCCGCAGCTAAAATGATCAGGCTTTTTAGAAACATAGTACACACAGGGACCAATTTGTATAAATGTGATATGAAATTAATTTTTGACTAGAAAGCTTATTCTAATACAGAGAGAGATTCTTCTGAAAAATTTAATACTTAAGAGTAAAAAGTCGACGGTTACATCTGCATAATATTAACACTCAGGTGTATTGTATGTTGTTATCAAACATTATAGCCTCGTTATATTTGGATAAAAAGGGATACAAATTACGTAGAAACCCAACACACCGAAGTTTAAACAAACAAAAGCTTAACCATAAAAGAACAATAGTATAAAAGAGCTGCTTAAATCATATTCAAAACAGTTAAAAAGTAAATTGTAAAGTACACATTCCATAACACAACCAAACTTACACATAATCAAATCAATATGTACTATCTTGTGATGTGAATACATATTAATATAATTTTTAGAATTACAGTACTAGGATACAAAACTTTAAAATAGGCTTTGCCTAATTTATTGCACTTATAAAACTTATGTAATCATTATTTCACACAATGTGATGTATTTGGAAGTAAATAGCGATTTGTGTTGTTGCGTTAGAGCGCTCGCCCACGGCGACTTTTTGTAGCGATGTTGCGATGTCACGCGTTTGCATCGCTTCTGTCGCTCGTTGCAAACGCGACCGACGCGCGAATGTAGCGATGCCGTACAGCATTGCTACAAAAAGTCGCCGTGGGTGTGCGGCCTTACTCTCACAGCTCCGACTTTAGGTTGAGCCTCATTTGACAGTACAAATCAGCGATTGTCATACAAGAAAAACGTCCCTAAAGTATCTACCGACAAATGAGGATCAACCTTTATACTTTACTGCATACTCAGAACTATCTTCGGGACAATATCTTATAAATCTGGGGCAAAGGGATATGAAGGTTTTTGTACGGAGGGTGGTTTTTTTTAATAATCGCCGCGTACAATAAATGTTGTATGTCGGACACTAAAACAAATAAAAAATGTTAACATAACATATATAAAGGAAAAATATCGTTATTTTCATCTGTGATTATCTCAGAAACCTGACGCTTTAGGACATTATTTCGAATGAAATTTTTAATTCCATATAGTGTCTTCTATTTTAACATAGAACTTTTATTGTGCGCGGTGATTTTGAAAAAAAGACAAAATGGGGTCACCATTTTGACCACGTGCCAAAATCTTCAAACCCCTTTCATTGTCAATAGCGCCCCATGACAAGTAATTCTTGTTTCTAGGTACCCGTATAAAATGCCAAGATTGATCTTTCGGATATTAAACTACTATCAATAGAACCAACAATGGTGCACAACAATCGGAAAAAATCAAATTTACATTGCATCTATTTCGTAGTATGTTCTTAGTATGCAGTAAACATTAAGACAACTTACCAAACCTAATCCTACAAACTCACAGGCGACATTAGCTAAGACGTGAAAAATGCAGTCTTCAATAAGATACTAACCTTCCTACCATTCACAAGACAAGACACGCCAAACCTTACGTTAACTTACGCATTCCCTTTGTTTTAACCGTCGTGGAACGGTTGGGGGACAGATTTGGGAAACATTGAATGATGGTAGACCATAATCAATGATTTCACAAACTAGTACAGCCAAACTTTTATTATTATTGATTTTTTTCGTCATTGTACCGAAATTATTCGGTACACACCTAAAACTTTTTAAAACACAAAAACATTCAAACTTACCTAGGTTTGATAGTTTTTGTTTAAAAAGATGAAAGGATTTTGGGGAATTACGTTTTTTAAGATACATTTTTGAATACTTTTTTACTGGCTGTACATGCGTAACCATATCAAATACCAATACGCGCTATGATACATTCATGTCAAGACTTTGCTCAAACCTACAACTATTACACCTTTATCACAGTGTAAATAATGCACTTACGAGAATAAACTGAAAAAACAAACTAATTAAAAACTGGGACGAATCATAAAATACCATACGGAAATAATAACATATCATAAAGCATACAGAATTGTATAACGAACGATCCGATAAACATGGAACTCTCTAGAAAGATTAGTTTCGCCTATCGTGTTCAATTAAGGCGATACGAATATAAATAACTTGCTAACACCAACAAAGCAATAAAAACGGAAAATGATGCGTATAAGAAAACCTACATTGTGCTTAAAAGTAATATTACGAAGATAAAACATGTTTAAGTCTATAAAAACTATCGTAGTTTACGAATTCATTACGGACGTAAACGGGTTTACTACGAACCGGAAGAACGTTGGTGTTCTTCCAACACAAATAAGTTTCGTAGCTGACCCGCTTATATCCGTAATTAATGTTTAAGTCTGCACAGCGATGGATCGCTGGTGCTTATAGTTGGCAAGATATAATGCCGCTTACTTTCTAAAATCTAGAATATTAAGAGAAATACAGCTCTCTTAGTTTTGTCGCATCACATAGCGGTCATGTCACATAAAATTTAAAAGAATCGTGACTAACGGTAATTTTGAGATAAGATATCAATAATACCAAAGATTTCACGAGCAGATCTATAAATTTCAGTATATAGAAATGTACTTACCTATACAAATTTTATTTCATTTTGATATAAAACAATCATAGCAAATAATTACGTAGCAGATTACGTATAGACGCTACCAAATATATTATATAGAATCTTTTGTGCGAAATTGTCATGTTGAATTCATATTTCATAAATGAAATACCATTTCCATACCCACCAAGATCTGGATTTTAAATGCCTACGGGCAAAACAATGAACAAAAGTACCAACCAACACCCACCAAACTTCCAGTTGAATGTACCGCTATTGATGCGTGGATTCCAACAGTCGAGAAAGGACAGCCATTCCGCATGTCTGTAGTTTTAGTTGCCGCTCACGATTTTACGCGATTCCAAGTCATCTATGGTATTAGAACTGTAACAAATACGTTTTCTCATTTAAATTTCTTTACGATATCTAAACTGGCAAACATTACAGACTATTATTTGGTCTAGGAAACTATTATTTATTACTAATTTATGCCCGCGGCTTCGCACGCGTTGTTTCTATGGAAACGTTAAAAGGTGATTTCTATCCCATGGGAACTGATTTATGGGATTAAAAGTATGTTTGATTCCAGGATTATAATTATCAGTATACAAAATTTCAGCCCGATCCGTTCAGTAGTTTTGGCGTGAAGAGGTAACAAACATCCATCCATCCAAACTTTCGCATTTATAATATTAGTGTGATATGCATTAGCATTCATATGCCGCCGACAACAGCAGGCGAAAGGATAGATACAGCTTCGTATATCCCTGTCTCGCTCTTTCATTGTTTAAAACAAAAACTTGCAGTGCATAATAACCGACGCGACTGTCCAGCCGCCCACCAATTTGGCCTAACAATTAAGTTCTGCGCATCTTTGTCACGTGGTTCGCCAGAGAAGAAAAAGGTTCGACGATTATTATACGTACACGTAAAAGATAGAATGAAACTGCTTCTCCCAGACAGTCGCGGCCTGCGGCGGCGGTCAGTACAATTTGCAATTCGCAAATACAACACATAAAATAAAGCATTCCTCAAGTATCCCTGCTACTGCTACTCGGACAAGTATTCATAAAACAAGACAAAATTAAAAAATTTAAAAACCCGCCGACGTTTATTGGCTCACTGAACAGATTTTCATGAAACATGGCTAAGAACACTGAATCATTAATGACATCATGACACAAAAATAAACTAAACGAAAATCGGTTCATCCGTTTGAGAGCTACGATACCACAGACCGACACGTTAAACTTATAACACCCCTCTCTTTTTGCGTCGGGGGTAAATAATTATCAGACATATCCTTAGACCAAAGATAATGGTGTCTAAACAGTTCTTACCGTAGTTTATCGTCGTTCTTCCACGAAGTGACTTGAATGTGCGGCGGCGGCAAGTAGCTGCGAAGAGATTGCACCAACTGAATGGTATCCAACAGAACTGAAAATCACAGATTGATGTTACAACATGGCGAACAGAAGGTTTGATTGTTCACTGAATGGTTGATAAACGTAAGTGTGCAATTTTACTGTATTTGCAAAAGGAACACATTTTCTCTTTACATTCACTACCAATCGAAAGTAGTGTCTAAGCTTCTGTTTATCCAAGACTGCAAAGAGCAGGTCTAAAACTAGATACCTATGTAAAATCGGTCCAATTTATGTTTTAAGCTTGAAAAAGTAACAAATATCCACCCATGCGCCCAACTTCCGCATCGCTCGCATGAAGTAAGTTGCACGAACATGCGACTCTAAAAGCGCGTGGACAGCGCTTTGCCTGCGCATTGCTGTATAAATATGCTTTGACCATAAAACTTACTTTTCTGCAGTTGCTCGCTCTGTTTCCCATACGGTTTGCACATAGCGGGTCTGACACAGGGCCGCATCCGCTGCAAGTTGCGCGCGAGCTCAGCGAACGCGCGCACTACTCTTTCTTGACCGCCGGCGGTGGAGCTGGATGAATTGCGGTCGGAGTGACCGGCGCCCGCTGAGAGGGACTCTAGGCTTTCTAGGTTGGCCCTGGAAGAAGTAGTTTTATGTTATGCAAGAATAGTGATATGCTATTGCTTAAAATGTGACGAGCAGTAGCGGTATATATAAATAACTAGATAAATAAAAACTTTATTTAATTTTAGTTGGTTTTAACAAAGTAGTAGGTAGTTTTAATTTAACCTGTCTTATACACGGTAAAACTAAGAAGCTAAAGACAAATAAGTCAAGTCAGCTCAGTTGAGCAGTGGCTAGCGCGGAAAAAGTGGACACATCAACTAGACTAGACGTTAGCAACTTTTTATATTTATGCTTTGCTGTATTATGTGGGAACCATGCTCTCAACTCAGTCAGCCTCGAGAAAAACAGGTGAATTTATCTAGAGCTTGCAAAGCCACGAGTTTTCTAACCATGTTTATTAGGAGGCATCCAATAAGAACTAGTATTTCTAATAAATTTGACTAAGACTATAACGAGACTAGAATATTAACGCTGCTACTTTTGGCTATATGACAAGACTTAAACTTACCTCAAGAAATCCGTGATCTTATGCTCATCGCTATAATGATGCTTGGATTTAGTCTCCAACCCGGACTGCGAGGAAGTAGTAGAAGATCTTGTGGAATGGCTGTACTTGTCCAGATTCTGGTGGCTTAGCGAGCGGCTCTGATGCTGCAGTAGCATCTGCTGGTGCTGGGAGAGTTTGTCCTCGCGGCGGCGGTCTGTCTTCTCGTTGGTGAGATTGGCTGTAATTGGAATGAGTAATCATCACTGTCGTTATTTCTGGTCATTTTTTGATTCAGTTTGGCTCTAGATTCGGAGTATTATCAACTTTACTCTGTCCTGATTGGGACTAAATCGTGTCACAATAGGGTAGTGTCCTGGGTACAAAAATATCATTCTATTTGACGACCTCTGTGGCGCAGCGGGCGAAGGTCCGCCTGCGACGCAGGAGGTTGCGGGTTCGATTCCCGCCTCTGGACAAATGTTTGTACGATCTGCAGATATTTGTTCAAGGTGTTCTGGGTGTTTTTCTATGTATAATAAAAAGTATCATGTAGTGATTATGTATATCAGTTATCTAGTACCCATAACACAAGCTCTGCTTATATTTTTTTAGGACATTAGGCTATCCAGTCAACTGCCCCCAAAGCGAAAATAAGGGTTGGTAATAATCCCTCCCTACATTCTCGTAAATAATTTGTGGCAAACTGGCGGGAAACTGCATGGGGCAGCTGCAAATGTGTAGCTTGTGTGGTAAACTGGCGGGAAACTGCAAATGTGTAGCTTGTGTGGCAAATTGGCGGGAAACTGCATGGGGCAACTGGATGTGTGTAGCTTGTGTAGCAAACTGGCGGGAAACTGCATGGGGAAACTGCATGGGGAAACTGCAAATGTGTAGCTTGTGTGGCAAATGTGTGATGTTTTTTATTTAAAGCCCAGACAAACTGTTCGGGTCGTCATAGGAGAAAGTTAGTTCTAAATGAAACATTTAATAACTACAAAAAATAAAAATGCTGTTGTTTTACTTAACAACTCACTGAGAGCGGCGAGGTGAGGCGCCAGCGGGATCTGGTAGTCTTGCGGCAAGGCGGCCCCGCGCAGCAGGCGCTCTACGGCTTGGCTGTCGGATAGGTTTGATGCTCCGGCATCTAAAAAGTAATTGTTTATTATATATGATTTATTGATATTTTCAAGAAAATTTGGGCGACTCATTCAATCAATTAAATAGTCGACATCTGTGACTCAGCGGGCGAAGGTCATCACGGATTTCCTCGGAAGATGGGAAGACGCAAGTGTGTCGACGAATGTAGCGTCTCACACAATGGGCCTCCCTAACTCCCATGGGTCTAGTGTCATACGGTCGGGCCTCTTACCATCGTCACGCAACAGACCATTCTTTGTTAGGCTGGCGTGGCGAGATATCTGACCGGCGGCCCTAGTACACGATTATCCGTGATGACCACGCTGTTCGACAGAAATACCGCACTGGCATTGATGAGGCGCGCAACACCTTGCACCCAACCAAAGATATGTTGCGATACGTTAAGTTACGGGATCCAATAAAGTATCATTGTTATATGAAGGAAATGCTTGCAACCAATGTCCTGACTCCCATTTAGAAACGGCCAGGAGGCAGGCATGATCCACAGAGCTGGAGCAAGTTTGTAACAAACAATTCCGCGTCAACTATGTATTAAAAACTATTATTATACTATATATTTATGCCCAACGGCTTCGCAAGCGTTGTTTCTATAAACGTTTAAAGGCGATTTCTATCCCATGGGAACTGATTTATGGGATAAAAAGTAGCCTATGTTTGATTCCACCGTTAGAATTATCTGTATGCAAATTTCAGCCCGATCCGTTCAGTAGTTTTGGCGTAAAAATCCATCCATTCAAACTTTCGCATTTATAATATTAGTGTGATATCAATCTTTATTATGTTTATCATATTAAGTATATGAGTTACCTAGAACACATATAACACAAGCTCTGCTTAGCTTGGGGCTATGCTGTGTAAAATATCCATCTTTTTAGTATTGGTGTCTTTAAGTCTTGATAATAGATTGTTGGAGATATTTTGGTGAGAGTGGGCAATCAAAATCTATTTTATATATGAATTAATTGTTCCCTTCACCAAAACATTGTTATCCAATGTCCAAGCAAAGTATTAGACACAAAAAAACCTTTTAAAGAATATTATCTTATCAATTGAATCATCATCTATGCCCTTTACATCCACAAAGGATGGATTGTTCTGGTTTGCTTGATTAATATGTATGATATAGATGTCATGTGATAAAATTGTAACGCTTGTTGAAATGGAGAGGTAAACTACAGGATTAGTGACATTTACCAGGTATGTAAGTAGGCTGCTGTGACAAATGCTGCATGGACTTCTGAGTCATCTCCAGCTGACTCTTGTAGTACCGGCACGCTGGGTTTGGGCAGTTCTGTATAACTTCCAGGATAAACTCTTTCTCCATTCCAAACTGATCCCTTCCTATTGTGTATGATTCTACAACCTGTTTACATAAAAGAAAAAAAATTGAGACAAACAGATAGGTTGGTTCAGCTATAGTGGTGCACAACTAACTCGCAACCAAACTGAGGCCAAAAACATTATAATATAAATTTCAATAGGTCAATGATAAAAAGGGTAAATCATAGGCAGGGTTAATGATTTAAATCAATTGTTTTTTTCACTGCAATGAAAACAAAAAGCAGTCAAATAGTATAGGGAGTTCCCAAATAAAGCTTCAGTGCACACACTTAATCCCTGCTCTCCTGGTTGAGGATTCAGGGAATCCTCTGAATTTAATGATTAAGTATTAAAGATACATTTAAAAAAAGCTTATGATAGATATCGTCTACGCGCGGTCCGATTTTTTGATAATTCCTTTGTATAACGTAATTATAAAACTAAATATGTAGTGGCGCCACTATCCACCCTACTATTCGCCTTAAGGAATTTTTCATAGTTTTTATCGTGCATTCATTCTATAAAGTTAAATAAAATACTGCAAGACATTGGGAAAAAGATGCTAAACCTATGTGTTAGCAACAAGTCATAACTGTTTAATTTAAAAAAAGAATAAATAGGCGTAGTATTCAAAATTGAAAAAAATTTGAACAGTACATGTAAGACAGATATGAAAATGTTTCAATCTTTGTGTCTTCTCTTTCTGCTAGTACTTTGTGTGATTACTACTACTACCTTTGAATCTACCTTTCGTACCTACCCATAAAAGCCTAAAATTGGATACACCAAAGAGATTATCGTAAAAATAAAATAATAACAGATTTAAATCAAATTAATCTGATAGGTATTTTTGCCATTCCAAGGGTGATAGATAGCATGGACTCGGAAAGTTAAGACATTCCATATTAGAATAAGGATAAAATCAACTTACAGCTCGTACAGTTGCTTCGACTCCGAGATGCAATCCATGAGGCCCATTCATATGTTTCAACATAACAGCATTTGCAAAGTGTTCATAAGGCAGAATTATTTTACCATTGTCCCGCAATATCAGTCTGCCTTGTGTATCTAATCCTACTCTAGAAGCCATCATTCTGAAATAGATTCATAATAATTATTAGCAACATTGTACATTCTAATAAGATGCTTGTTTGATTTATTTGTTAGTTTATTAACATTGAATGGAAGTGTTTTTACTATACAGTCATTATAGTTGGACAGCATTCTCGGACTTTCAGTGATAACCTAGGTAAAGCGAGTGTGTAATAACTGGTGGTAATACCAGTTTTCACTCACTGTAAATAAGAAGCACTGGGCAACATGGACGAATCCTTGAGGTCACTAAAGCACTGCAGCAGCTCTATACTCGGGCTCCAGCCCTTGTTTTGCAAGTAAAGCTGCAGTAACATGTATAATTTTTCAGTAACATAGCCTTCCCCAGGATGCGGGGTTGTCGAGCTTGAAGATGCCGCCGCCGAATTCGAACTTCCCGTACTCTTCGCGAGCACATTCTTCATGGTCTCCGCCAAATCCATCTTGTAGATGTCTAAATATGTCCTCTTTTGGGAATCCTGGAACAAAATATTGTCAGAATGCCACCGAAGATCGATACGCATCGAAACAACGAAAAACGTGGTTGCACACACCAGAATGATAAATAATCTTGCTATAGCAGTGTAGAAAAAAGAATCTAACTCCGTAATAAACTTATTGTGAAATCCATTCGTTTAATCTGCTAGAACTATTGAACAAATTCTTGGATTTTATTTTTATTTCTATTTTGTGCTTTTTTTTGACACTTGATTTGATTGACAATCTTACTAGCTATAAAAAAAAAAAAAATTATAGTGTTGTCTCGTCGTTGTAGTATGTGTAGTATTGTTTTACTGATTTCGTCGTTTGTTGGTTGTTGTTGTTGATACCATAAATATGGGAACATAGGCAATGGTTCTGTCTGTGGTAACATTTACAGGGATTTCGTTCGTCCGTGCGTTCACGGCATGTTCACGGGAGGTTCACAGCAGCTATCTTAGTTTTCACCACACGGAATTAAAGTAAGATTTCCGTGCTTTTCACCTAGTGAAAAGTCTACGTCAATTCAACTTCAACTTCTTATTTTCATGGCTCGCTGTGTCTGCTGCCACAACTCTGCCAGTGTCCATGTCAAAAGTCATAAAAAAAATGGTTGTCTGTAAAGTCGGTTTACTGACGATAGTTGAACGTGACAACGTCTTAAGAAAATACTGATGGAATGGTAGCATTTGATACTCGATCAAAACATGTAAATGTACTATAGTATAGCAGCTGTCCACGCAGACGCATCACTCACTCAAATAGGAGAGCATTGGCGGATACAGGGGGGGGGGGGCATGGGGGCCATGGCCCCCCCCCAAAAGACCTGGGAATTCTATACTTGCGACTCTATTTTTCGAGTCAATTTAGGTGTAATTTAGGTTTAGGTTTACACGGCATACCTACTCATCGGTAGGTTAGCTATGTACCTTTATTAGGAAACAGAAATATATCCTGAATTTTTACTTGTCAGTACCACCACGTCCACTTTTACCAGCAACAGAAATACTTAAAAATGTAAACTTTTACATTCTTGGGTTGAATTTCTAAAAAGCTGAACACGTAATTTTCTATCAAGCAATAGGCAAAATACCTACCAATTTTCATGTTTCTGAGTAACGGAATTCCTATACTACAAAGGATAAATTTACAAAAATACTGAAGCACGTCTTATTTATTTACCGACCGAAAAACCAAATACCTACCTAAAATCCCTAAGTATAAAATTTTACTGGTATAACTTCAAGTTAAATCGAAAACTAAACTAGAAACTACTATTTTATCCCCTTAGAGCAGCTATTCTCAAAGTGTGCTCCGGGCCTCTGTGGGGGCTCCGCGACAATACTGGTCATATAAAAAAATAAAGGTTCAGTACCTAAACATGGTTGTGGAGAAAATTATACATTATATAATATTATATTATGTTATATGACAGTCAATAATCATATCAATTTTAAGTAGACAATCTTTATAACTGGAACTGCAAGGCGCGTTGTGGTCCACGGAACCAACCTACTTCTCTACTACATTTTAATTTTCTGTAGAGGGGGATTGGCGCTGGTGAGTGCTAGAATACCTTCTTACTTGTTCCTAGGAAGAGAAATAAATTCAATAAGTGCGGAAGGACAAATGCCCAGTGCGACTGTCGAACCAGATATTTTAATTCTTTTAGAATTAATTTCATGTATTTATAGATAGCTTCAGCCCACGGCTTCGCACACGCTTTTCAGGTAGCCATGTACGGAATACCGTTCGTTTAGCTCCCTGCCAAATTTCATTAAGACTCGTTTAGCCGTTTAGGCGTGAAAAAAAAACGTATCAACACCTATTAGTGTTGATAAGTTCTCTTTTCCCAACAGTCGCTAGAAATGACGCAAAATTTTAGCGGCTCGCCGATATTTATGCCTTGGCTTTCTTCTCTTCCACAAATTTTCCAACCGCCGCTAGAGTCCCAATAATTGTCGCAGCTCGCACCACTCGTCGGCGCTGTTAAATCGTATTTGCTTTCTTTCACAAATTTCCCAATCGTCTCTAAAGTCTTTAAAATTTTCGCGGCTCGCTCCGCTCGCCGTTTTTATGTCATCTCTACTTTCGTTTCTCTCACAAATTTTGCAATCGTCGCTAACAAAAACATGAAAATTTCGAGGGTCGCTCCGCTTGCCTATTTTGTATGTATACTTCTTTACTTTCACAAGTGTCCCAATCGGCGCTAAAATTCTCAAATTTTTGAGGCTCGCTCCGCTCGCCGCACCGTTTTTGTATCGTCTTTTCTACATTTTCACTAACAAATTTCCTAAATTTCGCTAAAATATGTTTATAAATTTCGAGTCTCCTTCTGCTCGCAGTTTTTATATCATCTTTTCTTTCGCAAATTTCCCAATCTTCGCTAAGACTTTAAAATTTCCGAGGCTCGCTTCATTCGCCGTTATTATATCGTCTTTTTTTCCTTTTCTCTCAAAAATTTTCCAATCGTCACTAAAATATCTTTACAAATTTCGAGGCCCGCTCCGCTCGCCTATTTTATAAGTTTAATCGTTTCCTTTGCTAATATAAGTCGCTAAAAAGTCTTCAAGATTTCGAAGTTCACTCCGCTCTTCATTTTTTTCATGTAGGCAACGAACTTAATTTTAGGTCTCTGTCAAATATTTCGATGTCCAAATGGTTTAAGAACCGCTAGCTCATAGAATGATTTTTTTTCGGCGCAACGCCGCACTGCCGTCTCTCCTCCCACGCCGCCCGCGCGTGACTCGGTGATTTATTTTGTAAAAAAAATATTATAAGTATTATATTTTATAAAATATTGTGATATTATAAAATATTTTGCAAAAAATAAAGTTTTTATTAGCATAAAAACTTTATTTTTTGTTTACCTCTAATTTTAACCCTTTCTCCAATCTTTGTCAAAATGGCCCCCCCCCCCAAAATGAGATCCTGGATCCGCCCTTGTAGGAGAGAGACGGATGTCGAGCGCTCTCGCTTGCACTTCAAGTCGGAACGCCTCAGAGCGAGGTAACGCCGCATGACGTCATGTTTTTTCGTGCGTGCAGCCGGCTCTATCGAATTATAAGACGTTGTCAATCTGAGTACGATCTATAAAGTATACTCGACTCTTATGAGTTTTATATCTGTAATTGTAAGTAGTTTATAGGTATTTTTGGCTATAATAAGAGTATTTATTTTAACAAGAGTGGAGACTGCGATACAAAAATGTCAGCCATCTTATATTTTGAAATGGACATCTTTTTCGTAATCTACGATTTCGAGTTGATCGAAAACGATACCCATATAAGTGGGTGTGGTGTCACACAGCTGTGTGACGTGTGTCGGATTGTGGTGAGCGAAGCGAACCGCAATACGACACCCCGCCCGCCGTCATCAAATTCGTAATCCTCACCCCCATGTTACTTGGAAACGATACCCATATCCGATTTTTGGATGGGGAAGGGGGTTCCGAGGGGGCACGTGGGGGTCACAGCACAGCTCGCTTCGCTCGCAGTGCAGTTCCCCAATAGTCGCATTGCAATACGAACCCGTTCGTGTACAATAAGTGTACACGAATGAACTCGTATTTCGTGACGTGTACATGGAACGCCTCAGAGCGAGGTAACGCCGCATGACGTCATGTTTTTTCGTGCGTGCAGCCGGCTCTATCGAATTATAAGACGTTGTCACGTCAAAAACAACACAAAGTTAGTGGGATGCTTGCACAAACAAAAAGGGGTTAATAATAGGAACTGTACAAATTAGGAAATAAGGCTAATATTTACATTACAGTTTAACCCTATTGGAATTTACAAATTTACATAATAAAAAAATTATAGGAGGGGAAAATATGAGGGATAGTAAACATTTGAGGGAAGTAGGACGTCAATTCAACCGTCACATTGATCATGTTGGTGTTTGTTTAGCCAAAAATAAAAGAAGAAGAAGTACTTATTTTTGAGGTTAAAAATCAAAATTTATCTTACCACCACGATTTTCACAAATATTTCTACTCCGAATGTATTACAATTACAAAATCTAACGATCACACATTGTAATTAATCATGGATGAACTCGTAGTAGGAACGTATGAAGGATTTATACTGGGTTATTCGTTGCGGTCTGAAGATTCAGTAAGTGAATATTTACGATAAACTTATTTTACAGTTAATTTTATTTATTTCATTGCTTTGTTTATTTGCTTGCATGACCTGATCTCTGATTGTACTTACAGAACCAAAAACTAAAGCAGACATTCGCCACACAGTCTCACACAGCTTCAGTGCGATGCGTGTCCATAGCAGGGAAGTTCTTGGCGTCAGGAGGAACGGACGACAAGGTCGTGGTGATAGACATGAAAAGTCGGAAAGAACACACAGTTTTGATGAACCATGACGGCACGATAAATGCCGTAGCCTTTACAAATGGTGGCACTCATCTTCTTACTGGCAGCGATGATGGTTCTATCATTGTTACTCGAACTGGTAACTGGCAAGTTGAGAAAATATGGAAGAAAGCTCATGGAGGTAATGATAATCAGTATTTTTTAAGAATAGGGATTTACAGAAATAAGGTTTCAATAGAAGTATTGCTGTGATAAAATTGTGGAGTATAAGTAGTTACTCAAAGAGTAAGCTAAGAGATGTGTCTTAATTGAATTATTTTGTTTAAGGTCAACCTGTTACTGCCATTGCTGTACATCCATCAGACAAAATGGCTCTTAGTATAGGAGGAGATAAAACACTAAGAACATGGAACCTAATCAAAGGCCGACCAGCTTTCACAATAAACTTGGCTAGCAAAGGTGTTCTCCTACCTACAGAAATCAGATTTTCACCAGGAGGAGACAGATTTTCACTAGTCTCCCAACAAACAGTAGATATTTGGACAATAAGCAAAGCTGGTGTTGAAAAGCGTATCACATGCAACTCAAAACCTTGTTCAGTACAGTGGATTGATGATGAAAGGCTGTATGTTGGATTGGAGAATGGAAATATAATAACATTGACCGTCACAGACACACAGGCTCTGACCTATCATGCCCACAAACAAAGAGTCAAAAGTCTGCACTATGAAAATGAGATGTTGTATTCTGCTTCCAGTTCAGGAGAGTTGAAAATTTGGTCAGTTGCTGATTCAAAGTTGAGTGAATTATGTTCTTGCAATGCTAGTTGTAGGGTTACATGTGTTACACTGAACAGACAGAATCATTTAGTAAAGAAAGAGGAGAAATCCGATGAAGAAGATGAAACACCTGAAGCAGTTGCTCAAGAAAATGGTGGTAACAGTGACAATGCAGATTCTGATGAAGAAGAGAAAGTAACACCACCAAAACCACAGAAAAGGAAACCAGGAGCATTTGTCACAATTAGCTACGATGGACAAGAAGAAAATAAGGTTACACCACCTCCAACAAAGAAGTTCAAGAAAAAGAAAAGGAATAAAAAACCGAAAAATGTTAAAGCTCAACTTAATAAAGAATAGTTATATATAGACTTTTGAATTTTCATGGCATAAAACTTGGAGAAACACTTGTAATGTGAGAGTCCTTTAACCTTTTGAGCACCACACCACATACACATTCCCGTATCCATATGTCAAGGCACAAAGTGGACAAAAATACCTATGCACTGAGGACCCACAAGGTCGGTGGTCACGTATAGACTGTGGTGTTCAAAAGGTTAAGTATTATTTGTGTGTTTAAAGTAGTACCACCATAATTTACTAAGTCATTAATTGTACTGACCCTTGTTCAAAGCTATCTAATGAGATGGATGAGCCTTTCTGTCAAAATAGACCTGCCAATCTGAAGCTTAATCTAGAGTTAGCCAATCCGGTGTCTTACCGTCACGTCAGAGGCGCTAGTAGCGCCATCATTATTATTCTTCATTGGTGTTTAGTTCCCCAAGTACACGGATGTGCTACGTCCACGTACAATTTGATACAGTTGGGAACGGAAAGTTAAGGTTAAACGAGTCGCTCATCTTTTCATACAAACGTGGAAGAGTAATTTATCTCTTCATTATGTTTGTCCGAAACCCAAAACGGTAACAAAAGTATACATTTGAAAAATACCTACAAGCATCTCAACTTTCGTATTTCAACACTGATTTTTGTTGAATTATGGGCCAAAATAAATAATATAGGTACGGAGAAAAAAACTGTTCTAAAATAAAGGCCGTTTCGAAGTGGTCATTCATAAGTAGAAATAAATTAATTTTGCATAGAAATAGATTTTCTATAATATATAACCCTTGTACCTACTAAGTCTTCGTTTTATGAATGAATCATTGTGCATTTCATCCTGCGGGATAGCACACTACGTCTTGTGCATACTAGGTGTAATGTGTAATAAAACAAAAATCTTATGTAATGCAGATTATATTTTACCATCATCTCATAAAATGTACAATGATACTCACACAGAACACAGTAAAAAAACAATATTATGTAGGCTTTGGTTTGTTTATTAAATTATAAATAAAAATCTTCTGAACACATACCCAAGTACATGAAAATAATTAGGTTCGCAATAAATTAATTTGGTCCCGAAATAAATAGATAATAAAAAAAAGTAAAATAACATAACAATTCAACAAAATAAAAGTACTGATTAATTTTGGCAATTGTTATTGGACTCTACTTAGAATAATTGTTAATCTTACTTGAAATAAATATCCTAAATCTGCTCCTAAATGCACAATATACATTCTGCCACACATGATTCATATTTACTCCAAAGCCTCAGGATGGATCTGGTTAGCCTACCAGAGACTCTTATTATACACACACGTAATCTATAGATCCAAACATACCCCACATGAATACACAGAATAACACTTAGATAATCTTGTTGAGTAGGTACCATAATATAGCCTAAGAAAACTATAAAGCATCTAAATCATTATAACTTCACACAGAAATAATTAGAGTAGTTTACTGGAATGTTATAAAATTGTGAATTCCACAATTGTTTATTATTCAGCTGACGAGATATTTAGCAAATAAATACTGCTGCACGATAGCAAGGGCTAGATTGGTAAAATCCGGTATGCTTACATACTTGAAATGAGATCATGTTTCTTGAATGTTAATTTACTAGGTACATTTAGAAACACTAAAGAATGGCGACGGAAGATTTCAATCGCCATAAGTACTTTTGTGCAATAAATTTCATTACAATAAAATAAATGCCAAAATAATATTTGCATTGCAAGGATTACAATACAAGCATAGAAGAGTTACACATTATCGTTAATAGGTAATAAGTTCATAGTTGAGTTACATGAAAGTCTTACGCCTATACCTTAAATATTTGAAAATTCTAAGAGAAAATGTTAGTAATTTATCATGACTTTCGAACATCTAATTCATTCTTATGACTAGATTGAGCCAGTGTTAATCCCATAGTCCATTAAATTCATTTCGAACTTGAAGAAAAACTGACACAATTAATACAAATGTAGGAACGACAAGGATAGCTTGATTATAACAGTTACTACTGCTTGGTTTTGTTTTACTCTCAAATTACCATAGCATTACAGGCACAATTAATTTATGTGTTTCGAGTATTTCAGAGCAAAACTATGCATGTATGTTTCCGAAACGTGAAACTGATTATTCCAGTCTTGCTAGATACGAGTTGTATGTCCTTTGCCACATTTACTTAACGTCTAATTTTCGATTAATATTCGTTTCTTCGTTCGAAGCGCACTAACGTCTAAGTCTAAGCTATGGGTCAGATGGCACTCCGTCATTAGACTCAGCTCATAAGCCCATCGGCGTTAAAGCCAGGGGGGTTCTAGTCACATTAGTTAATAAATAGTATACCAAAGAGTTTATACAGGGTTACTGCTTATGAAACAACATACCCCCAAACTTAGCCGTTTTTGAAACTTCAAAGTTTAAAAAATTGCCTATTTTTGTCTATTTTACTACGTTCTTTGTAATGTGTGCATCAAGTTTTATATTTTTATCGATTTTCGTGTTGTTATAATAAGTTGCTTAATTATTTTCAATATCAAAATTGCAGGTGCATAACCAAACTGTTGTAGTCTAGGTCGTAGTAGATTGATAGTAGAAAAAATAAATAAATTTGTACAAAGTATTTTTTTCATTCAAAATTAAAAAAAAAAACTGACGGTTATAAAACATAAAAAAACATAGGTAGTCTTTATTTTGGAACATATATGACAAAAAATAGGCAGCGATGCGACCTGCAGAAGTAAATATTGTGTCGCAGATCGCAACGCCCACCTCCGGGATTAGGGAAGATAGTTCATGACTTTATGCACTAGACATTAGGCGTTTCTTCAGCTATCACACACACAACAAATCACACAACAAGGTATTTTCAGAATACATAGGAAAAACCATAAGCTCACAGGTAGTAAATAAAATGGTACTTTTACGTCAATTTTATCACTTGGCCCTGGAAAGCAAAATAAAACAATGCAAATAAGTACATTATCACATTTCCATACTACATACTCTAAAAATGTACTTACCACTTACTAACTTTTGTACTCAGGTACCTATACGTCATGTAACCCTAACCTAAAGCAAGTGATTAAGCCCTTTAGGCCGAAAAAGGTAAACCTCTTACCAAATTCAAACAAATCGAATGAGATCTCTAAGTGCAAGTAGCCCAATTTCCCCTTTTCTCCCAATAATCACTTGCTTCCGGTTAGGGTTACATGACATATACCTGAGTACAAAAAATGGTAAGTGGTAAGTACATTTTTTTAGAGCATGTAGTGTAAAAAGGTCAATATGTACTTATATGCATTGTTATATATTGCTTTCTAGGGCCAAGTGATAAAATTGACGTATAAGCAACATTACTTTTTACCTGTGAGCCTTTGATTATTAGTTATTTCTATGAATTCTGCCAATACTCTTGACTGTTATACTACCTTGCTAAACGTAAATATTTTAAGGTGCAACATAACTGCCATAGTTTATTTTTATATTTCTTAAAGAAAAAAACTTTGCACAAATTTGTTTCTTTTTTCAAACAGACATCATCTACTACGAGCCAGTTCGTATATTCAACTGCAATTTTGGTGTTGAAACGAATAAACAACTTATCTTCTACACAAAAATCGTAAAAAATTATAACAAAATGCAAAAATGGCAGAAAAAAGTAGTGAGACGAAAATTTAATCAATTTATAAAAATTAATTAAAATTCCAATATCATGAAAACGGTTAAGAGTGTTTCATAATCAAATCAGTAAGTAATGATGGAAACTACAACCCCCTCAAGGATCTAAGTCGACTTAACCAGTAACCCTGTATATTAGAATGTACTACTCAATACTATCGATTCAAAGCCTCGACAAGAGAAGGCAAGAAACTAGCTTGTAGAGGAAGAATAGCAGTGTCAGCGATAAATCACAAGAATTGAGTATACACATCTTTACATTCGGATCAAAGACAGTTCACTTAGTTTACAAGCAGAAAGAAAGAGAATAGAACGGAATTATTCAAAGGAAATAGATAGAGCGGTAGTGAACTGACTCTTTTCTTTGGTGATGGCATAATGCCTAACGCATCTCGAGGAAGATTATTTCTTTTTGGCTTTTTTCTCTGCCTTTTTGAGTGCTTTTAGATGTTTTTCGTAAGCTGACCGTAGTTCTTTGAGGCGTCGCTTCATGCGGCGTCTGTCGTCGCCGCCGAGACCCAACAACTTTAGATCTGAAGATGAGAGGGCGAGGAGCAAAGCGCCGTCGACTCCGCGGGCTGCGAACGCGCCGGCGTGTCTTTCAAGACCCTCGCCCAAGTTGGACACCCATTGCCAAACCTGGAAATTACACTTTAGTTGTAAGATGAGACTGTAATAAAAGTGGTCAAGCTCGGCAAAAAATATGCCATCTAACTCGGACTGGGGCTGCGCCAAAGACCCTCGCCCAAGTTGGGCACCCATTGCCAAACCTGGAAATTACATTTTAGTTGTAAGCTGAGACTGTAATAAAAGTGGTCAAGCTCGGCAAAAAATATGTCATCTAACTAGGACTGGGGCTGCGCCAGTACACCCTCGCCGTAACGTCTCGTGACGTCTTAGCTCTCGTCTTGTCTCGGTCACAGTTCAGGTGCAACGAGTGTTTCTCCCATAGAGAGGACGAGTGCCCGAGACATGCGATGATACGTGTCGGCGATTGTGTCGCGCTCGACGAATAGAATAGAAGATTTTTATTTGTGACATAATGAAATTACTTATAACTAATAAAATTAAACTTCATCATCATCATCAGCCTATATTAGTCCAGTGCTGGACATAGGCCTCCCCTAATGAGCGCCATAGCGCCCTGTCTTCAGCTTGCCGCATCCAGCATCTGCCTGCAGTCTTTCGCAGATCGTCATCCCACCTGGCCGGAGGGCGTCCTACACTACGTTTGCCGAGTCGTGGTCTCCACTCAAGAACTCGTTTACCCCAGCGGTTGTCGGTTCTTCGCGAGATATGGCCGGCCCACTGCCACTTCAGCTTGCTAATTCTTTGAGCTATGTCGATAACTTTGGTTCTCTGTCGGATGTATTCGTTACGAATTCTATCCTTCAAAGAGACTCCGAGCATAGCTCTTTCCATAGCTCGCTGAGCGACTTTGAACTGGTGGACCAGCCCTACCGTGAGTGTCCACGTCTCAGCTCCGTAGGTCATGATGAAATTAAAATGAAATTAAACTTAATTAAACACAAAAAGGTCACCAGGCACAAGGGCCATAGCAGCGCTGGTTTTCAGCGGTGCCGGGTGATAAGTGCAGCGCTACTCGCTACACCAAGTAGGTACCTCTGTCATGGCGACTGCCGCCATGACAGAGGATATCGTCACAGAATCGCCATCAGACACGTTTTGGTATTGTAGTGTAACTAAAACTGGGTACTGACCGGCGTTACGGGGTGTAACGTAACATGTTACACAGCGAACGATCGTGCAGTCATTATGGGGACAGAAGGCGCTTGCAACGAGACGGATTTCAACCGGCGGTGTAACGTATCATGCTCGCTTCGAATGTATTTCTCTTCGCTTCGAGTACATTACGCCCCGTAACATCGGTTAGTACCCGGCTTTTCATGAAAGCAATTAAGTACCTACAGTTGGAAGGATGCACGTCAAAAGTGTCGAGTGGGGAACCAATCTAGAACCATTCTATTAATTCGATCTATTATTATATTCACCTGATTAGAGAGAGGACAATGCACACTACACTCCTATGCGAGATGTCAGTGCAGATCTCAGTTCCCCCACTTCCTCAACCACAAACGTCCAGCATAGGCTATATTGGTCCACTCGCTGGACGCAGCCAGACGCCCCCAGATAAGCGCCTTATTGGTTTTTATCTCATGGGGGGTAGTGCCCATAATCCCTTGGGCGTGCGGGTTGGGGATCGCAGTTTGGTGGTACAATTGTTCTGCAGAGGGGGCTGCTGCCCGCCCCCGGTGTACATCCCTTAGTCGCCTATTACGACACCCGCGGGAAGAGTCAGGGTGGTGCAAATTCTAACTCTACTTAGAATTAGAGCCCTATCCCACTTAGAATTAGAATTATATTCACCTGCTGCTTAGTCCAGTGTGTAACGGACATAGGCCCGGGCGGTGGCGTCAGGCTGGCCTCGGACACCGCACTCGACAGTGGCTGCCACGGCACCTCGCCGCCGACTACGCAAGCCGGAGCTTTCTTCACTACAAATTCATTGTTATACAATCAATAATACTTGTCGGGGTGGGCGGAAAATATCTGTATTCTTCCTATAGATTCGGTGTCAGATAACTATGCTTTCGGATAAAATTGGTCCTATTCTGCCCCACAATAGATTCTAGTGAGACTTCCAATATGGGTTTTCCAAAATTTTGAGAGAAAAGTTTGTTATATTATAATGATACCATCAATGAAAAAAAAAAACCTATACCTACATACAAAAAATTCATTTATTCACCACTAGCGACACTTATTGGGAGCGGAGATATCTGGCATTGAATCTATAGCAGCTGTAAGAATTCAGATATTTTTGCCTGAGAATTGGTGCCATTATTTATGGGTGCTTGAAAAAAACAACTGAATGAGGTCAGTTTATAGAATAAAGTTGAAAAAAGTGGGATATTTAATAACAATATCCCATGAAATCTTTATTGCTATCACAGAAAGAAGAGACACTAAATAATGGCACCAATTATAAATAATAGATAACAATAAAGAAGCTAGGATCAGGACGAATTGAATATCTATCGAACCAAACCAAAATAAAAAAACAAAAAATAAATGTTAATGGAACACAAAATGGAAATGAAAACACCGTCACCGAAACCAAGCAAAAGTTTTACATAAATTACCAACAAAGAAATCAATATGAAATTAAACTAAAACCTATCGCATGCCACTGAATGTGTTATATTATAATCTTGTGTCGTGTCACTTTTGTAGTCACAGTATGTAATGTGTTAACATGCGCAGTGCCCTTGTGGGATATTCTCTATATCTACAGCATTACTCTATACACAACACACGCAGCACACATGTCAAAGTTTCCCAATACCTGACTAACAGTAAATGTTTACGTAACGAAAGGCATCGTTTATGTATTTATATGGTACCCAATTTTCTTTGATTTTTGTTTCAGAGTTGTGTAAAAGTACCCAGAATCGATTAGTTAGTCTAATACAACGTGAGAAAAAAGACTAGTAAGGTATGTATGGGCTAGATCAAACACGGCCAAATTCGCGCCGTGCCGATGCATACAAGGTTAAGCCGCGCGGGCTTCTTTTACATTGGAATCGTATTAGCTCGTACACTCTTTCGTGACAGCTCAACCTCAACAGCCTGTATTGGTCCACTACTGGACGCAGGCCTCCCCCTGATAAGCGCCTGTTGGCTTTTATCACATGGGGGGTAATGCCCATAACCACACGGGTCTCGGGACAGACGGGAAACGGAGTTATGTCGACATGAATTCATACAAACCCTCAAAATATAACCCACGGTTTGTAGCCGCGCGGATTCCGCCGTGTCTAATCGAGCCCTAAAGATCCGGCCACGATGCCGTCATCACGGTCTTTTCCGAAGTAAAGATCCAGAAATTCCGCTATGGCGGGATGCTTAGTTCATCTTCAAACAAGTTTAATATTAATACAAACCTCTAGCATTGGCCTCGCTGACAGCCTGTCGGATCTCATCGACGAGCTCGTTGGTGATTTGCACAGGATCCGGCTGTTGAGGGCCGAGGCGCCGCTCGCGGTCCGCCAACACTTTCTTCAGTTGTTCCGCGAGTGAGGCGTGCGTACCTAGCGTGGTATGGCCTTGAATAACTTAGCATTAAAAGTCCCGCACAATCCCTTATTTATGAATTGACGTAATCCCTGGCGTGGTTGTTACCTTACCCTGATTTATGAATAGTCCCTTCGCGAGTAAATAATCTAGCATATTAAGGTCTCACATAATCTACACCCTCATTTATCGGTCACGGCAGATCTATCGTGGTATGGCCTGGAATAACTTAGTACAAACGGTCTCGCATAATCTTTACACCAATTTATGAAGTCATTTTCAGATTTTGTTCAGGTGTTTCCAATTTATGAATCACCTTGTAAATGACATCATTGCCATAATAACTTATCAATGTGATGTATAGTAATCATTGATATTTAACTCCTATTAACCTTTAATATGTATAAAGAAAATGTGCATTCCTATAATTTTTAGTTTATTATCTAATACACTCGAGAGCAATGAATCCGGGTCACTCAAAAAACTCGTAAATTGGAGTATTGAAGATTGGTCGTAAGTTATGTTCTCCGACGAATCAAAATTTATGCTCTACAAGCACGATGGAAGACACAGAGTGTATAGAAGACCAGGGGAAAGATTCAAGCAAGCATGCATCGAAGAAAAAGTAGCCTACGGTGGTGGGTCTGTACTTGTGTGGGCCGGAATTTCCTCTGAAAGTCGCACAGAGCTGGTGATCATAGAAAACGGCTCTTTAACTAGCGTAAGATATGTGGAAGAAATCCTCAACGAACACGTTGGTCCATTTATGGTCAATTTGGGTGAGGATGCTATATTTATGCATGACAATGCCCGACCTCATACAGGTAGGATTGTGAATGACTACCTTCAAGAGATGAACATTACTTGTATGGAGTGGCCAGCGCGCAGCCCGGATATCAACCCGATCGAGCATGCTTGGGACGAGCTAGGGAGATGCGTAAAACAACGAAACCCTCCCCCAATCACGCTTCCTGAGCTCAAAATTGCTCTCACAGAGGAATGGGAGAATATTGCCCAAAATCGTATAAGGAACTTGGTGTACAGCATGCCAAACCGCGTAAACGCAGTAATGGAAGCACGAGGAGGTAATACGAAGTATTGAAATTCAAGAAAATCGTCATAAAGTTCAAAAATTTCATGTTTCCTATTTTTGTTTTAAGGAGAGATCAGCAGTTTTTTTTCTTTATGTAATTTTGTGTAAATAAAATGTATGGTGACTCATATTTTTTTAACTTTCATTTAAGGAGTATTAAATTGTCAATTAAATACAATTTATTGCATTAACCTAGCATTCTTACTTTCCGAGATTTTTTGGATTCTTTGAGTGATCCGGATTCATTGCTCTCGAGTGTATTTTTATTATTGTATGTCCGAAAGGACAAACTGTTGAACAATTTAAAAGTAGTTCTTAAAACCAACTATGTACACAGTTTAAACAATAAATGTTACTTTATTCTTATTTTTTGTTCTGGACCTAGAGCGCCTCATTGAATAACTTAGGTCCAATTTCACCGTTCCAATTGAACGCGTTCAATATATGATAAACTCAGTTTACCGGTTGAAACGAAATTAGCTAATTTTACCGACTTAAAGTTGATCCAGTTCAAGCGCGAAACCGAGTTCAAGAGCTGTTATGTCACACATATTACGAATTTAAACGCGATCAAGCTGATCTTAGTTTTGGCAGCAAACAGTGAAATGGGACCTTAGTATCCCACAAAATCTATACCCTGGTTTACTAAACTAACTTCATCCCTATCCTTATTATTATAAATAGCACCAATTCCTTGATTTATAAATGCAGTTGTTATTTTATCTGAAAATATAATTGGATTAAATTCCTATCCTGACTTATTATGATGTTTTTCTAGTTCTCTGTCCTCAGACTTCAGGTGAGGTATTCCTAATGCATTGTCGCGAGTATTTTCGGATATGATGATATATATGAGTCAGGTTGAATACGAACATCATAGGGATAGCAGTTACGGGGGCAGTGCTGGTCCGGTAGCAAGACGCCGCCTCTCGCGTTCCGCCAACACTTGCTTCAGTTCTTCCATAAGAGCCGCTTGCGGACCTAGCGTGGTGGGTGACGTCACTTCTCATTTGTGTATTACTTATAATAATACTCTCTACCGTATGAGATGAGATCTACCCTAGATGGTCCGGTCCTATAAGGACCTTAACCCTCATATTTTTTAAGATGCCGAATTTGCTTCTTGACTCTTGGTCTATAGATCGATTTCGATAGATTTTGAACGATACTACCGATTAGGTCTAATTCAAACTACCGTGCCGTGTTGTAAACTATGTCGAAATGCAGTATCATTTAATACTTTGATTCATTTTTGGAATATGGATACAAATTCAGAGGTACCAAAACGGGGCGAAAATTCAATCACAAATGAGTTGACGTGAATATCAAGCTGGCAAACGTGGTTAAAAATTGGCGGTGTTAACACAGAAGCGTTCGGCGTATTTTGTAACTCTATGGCTCTTTCAACGTATTGAGCTGTTACAACATACGCCGATTATTATGTTTTGTGATGTATGCGAGAATATCTCTTGATATATTTACCTGAGAGCGGGTGAGGTCTAAGGTCGCGAGAATATACGGCGTCGTCGGTCATACTCCCCACTGAGCTGCCACAGCTTTGTCTTGTATCGCGCTGCGGAAAAACAAAGAATTAGGAAATAAGAAAAAGCATTTTAGTGGCCAAACACAGAGTACAAACGAAAGTTAAAGATGAACGTCATATACTATGAATGATTGATAGAAAGGTCTTAGTCTGCGATCTAATTTTCGAAAGATGTTATGCCTATATTATAGCTATCAATGTTAAATGAACGATCAATATCTTACCAGTAATCAAATCTATACGTATAGCATTATAATATCCGGGCCTATACCCAGCAGTGGGTGCTCACGGGCTGAGTAGATAGATAGATACCATGGATTTTTCAGAAGGGCGAGTGTGGCAACTACTCGAAAATATTGGTTGTTATTTATGAATGATGACACAAAAAAATCAGTTTGCTTTCATAAACAGTGGATTCTACGCAAATTTATATAGATGGCATACGAAATAAATATACGTACTACATACATAGTGAGATATCGTTTGTACATTTTTAAACTGTATAAAAGAAGGAACTACCTACTACCGGAGAGACAGTCCTACCTTGGACCCTTGGCGCGTTCTTAGTTTGGTTCGTCTAGCGGTTTGCGTTTGATTCTCAGTTAATTCTATGCAGGATTCTTTAGCTTCTTTTCTTATTCTTATAGTCTTCATAAACTAAACATAATGATTTAAAAAATCTGATCATTAGGTAGGGATAGGGAGTTCTAGAAATCTTGACTAATTGGTCTAGAACTTTCAATATATTACGCTATTATTGCTGTAGACTTTTTGGCATCTTTGGTAGGTATAGGGAGTTCTATAAATCTTGACCAATTGGTCTAGAACTTTCAATATATTACGCTATTATTGCTGTAGACTTTTTGGCATCTTTGGTAGGTATAGGGAGTTCTAGAAATCTTGACCAATTGGTCTAGAACTTTCAATATATTACGCTATTATTGCTGTAGACTTTTTGGCATCTTGACAAACTATTTTCTTGTGACGTTGACTTATAGATGTACTTTAACACCTACCGTGCCGTGTGTGGGTGCTCCGGATGTTGATTCGCTGAGCGATTCATCAGCGGAGTCGTTGTATGAATCGTCGAGGCCATCGTACTGTAAAGAAAATTCATAATGAATTTGCAAGAATCCGTCATACTAATGCTTGATTGAAAATGATAACAAGGCGTGGGACCACGTTTTTTTTATTGAAAACGAAGCGTTCGTGTTTTGAGGCGTGATTTTATCGAATGCCAACACGCTGTGCCAGAGCGGCTCACCTCGCTTACCGCACACAGCGCGTGACGAGCGAAGCGAGCCGCGCTTTATGCTACTCTCTATACGCACAAGATGTTTCACGTACGTCACTGCAGCTGTGTCTCCGATACGCCCTTGCCAATTTCTTCGCTGTGCGTTTGAAAGAGACGTTACAAATGGGCTAAAGCAGCATGCACTCACCGAGCTGGCATTACTGAGAGAATGCGGCGAGTGTGGCGACTGCGAGGAGTGATGACGGTGGCGAGCCAGGTCTGTGCGCGCGCGGTGAGCCGACGTGTCTAGCAGCGTGCTGCGAGGGACCGCCGCGTCAAGCTCTCTGGTTAACAGTTCTCGTGAACCCCCCGCTTGGGCGGTGTTGCTGGCGTTACCTAGCGTTGCCGTTGACTGTGTAGACCTAGAAACGAAACACGGTCTGGGTTAGGGCATTGAGTCTACGTATGATCGGCTAATTCCTGAATAGGTACTCAAACTACAACTACGCTACTTAAAGCACGTTTGAAATCGCGATTTTTTGATTTTTTTCTATGAAAATCTGTCAAAAATCTTCCAAGGCCTATGAAGGGTGTGAAACTGTAGCGTCGTTCTAGTCGTACCTATTTCAGACCGGGTTAAGATGATAACGTATCGATTAATGCGGATAGCCACGCCGACGGGTCGTGGTTCGGATTGGTGCTGCTCCGCTTTGAACTGTCATCGTTGTGAGTAGGCATAGCGATCCGTGTAATGGATATGGATATCGACTGTAGCTCAATTCTTATAAGATTCAAATCACAACTTACATAGTATCCGTGTGCGTAGACGGTGCTGGAGTAGGAATGGGTGCGCTCGGAGCAATCTGTTCAGTGACCTTCTGTGGCGGTTGCGTCGTCACAGTCACGGGGGAAACCACCGACACAGATGAAACCATTGACACGGTAACGTTGGTTGGTGTGACGTCATTGGCGGTGGTAGCTGTGACGTCACCGATGTCTGGGGGCTCGCGTCTGGTTTTGTCGACTTTGGCGTATTCGTCTTCTACGGGGGATAGGTCAGATAGATCGCTGTCAGAGCTCCAAGGATCTGTAAAATGATTATTGTTTTTAGACAAGCAAATTATACAAAATTTTAAAAGCCCCCGACGATAACTTTACGTTGAATGATCATAACTTTGTAAGGCGTGCAGCGATTTTATTCAAACATGGCCAAGAAAAGATCACCTTTGATCAAACTACCTATCAAAAAAATCAGTTAATCGTTTTGGGAGCTCCTAAAAAAGATTAACTGATTTTTTGATGCCACAGACACAAAACTCTCTTTTTTGTCAGGAGTTCAAAGATTGATATCATAACACGATAAAACTCAGCCATTCCCAAAACTGTAGCTAAAACCACCTGCAACATCTTAAACAGATGGAAAAGGCCGAAATAGACATAGAATAATTATTGATAGGTGGTCATTTTGTGGCGCTTTAGAGTAGATGGATTAATCCCCTTACGGGTGTTCTGGTCGTTTCTATGTATAATAAAAATATCTATCTATGTAATGTATTATATTATGTATATCAGTCATCTACTCCCCATAACACAAGCTCAGCTTAGCTTGGGGCTAGATGATTCTATGTGGATTGTCCAACATTATTGATTATTATTATTTACTCTTGTAAGGCCTGATCAGGCCATTTTTCGTCGCCATTTTCCGCGTATGCGCCCGCGAGTGGGAGTAGTTTCGCCTATTATTCTCTGGTGTCAGGGGACTTACCATTGATGAGTAGAGGATCTGGATCAGGCCGCCTGGGTAGCGGCGGTGTTTCCCGACGAGCGGAGGGCTCGTGAGGCAACATTACCGGTAGACCAGCCTTCTTTTGAGTCTCCTGTGGAATTATTACAGGCACTTGATAATTTAGAGTTGTTGTTGTACATTTTGCTATGATAAATATTTATCTATGTAAAGGTATGTTAATTGAATAATCCAAGCTAAATAATGCCTCATTTGGCAAACATTTACAATGCATTGCGGACATTGCGGTTTTAAAGTTACTATGCAACGTAGATTTTGGATGCATGAAAGAATAAAGCTGGCAAACGATCAGCATTGAATAAAGATCCACTGGGACCGGCTAGCGTAACAAAATAGATTAAGCCTGCAAATGAATTAATTCATTAATTACGGCTATGGATTCATTAATAATGGCTATGAATCCAGATATAATCAGGATCAGCTAGTGTAAGAGTAAGAAAACTATGAATAAAACGCGTGAGCAACAGCTTAAAAACTGGTCAGAATAGAACCATCGGCATCCTCAAGTCCCAATTCTCGGATGCACTGCGATAAAGCATGCCGCGTACTGACCAGTAACAGCACCTCAAGTCTGGCGACTCTGTCGTGAAGAGCAGAGAGCGCGGATGCGTATTCGCGGTGCGCGTCGCGTAGTGTCGCGCTCCACCATTCTTCGCGAGCTCGGACTAGGCCGCGGGTGCGACGCCATTCGCGTAGAGCTCGGCGAGCCTGGAGAAATAATAGAATTGATTAGATTTTACTACCACGAAGTGTTTTTAACTTACACCTAAAGAAATCCCTGAACTTACACCTAAAGAAGCCCGCTTAACCCCGGGGGGGTTCGTGGCGACGATGTGACTGAAAGGTTTATGTATATTTGCACTCAGAGCCATATGTTAAGGCGAATAGTAGGGGTGATAGTGGCGCCACTACATATTTAATTTAATCATTAAGTTATACAAAGAAATTATCAAAAAATCGGACCGCTGGTAGACGATACCTATCACAAGCTTTTATTCAATGTATCTGTAATAGTTTTGTTTTGTGTTATTCAATCAAAAACCTTGTTTGGAGAGCTTGGTGGCCACCAATAGGAACTAAACTCTTGAAACAAGTATCTGCCTAAATAATACAGTACAAAAGTATTAAAGATACATATAAAAAAAATCTTATGATAGATATCGTCTACGCGCGGTCCGATTTTTTGATAATTCCTTTGTACAACGTAATTATAAAATTAAATATGTAGTGGCGCCACTATCACCCCTACTATTCGCCTTAACACAAAAAAGGTCGGACATTTTTATGAATGGACATTTTTAGACTATTTTTCATAATCGGACATTAGTCGTGCAAAGGGGGGTTTTGATCTTACCTTATCATATTTCCTCTGAGCTCGGTGTGCGGTGTCGGTGGCAGCGGTGAGCGCGCGCCGCAAGTGCTCATCGGGTGCCCGTTGCGAACACCACTCGTGAACACGACTGCTTATTTCGTCATTACTGCCGCCGCCGGTTTCCATGCCAACCAACTGTGGGCAAAGTTTATGGTAAAATTACGAACGTGAAGGAAAATGTCGGTTGCATTCTAGTACAAGGAAAGCAAAAGTTCGCGTGTTTTACTTAAAACCACTGACCTCCATTATAGAAATAAGCTGGACTTAAATATTCCATACAAAATGAATTGTTTTTAATCAAAAACAACTGTCGCTTCGTATAGATATAATAGATCGTCAATAATAAATTACGCAGAAAACCAGCGCTGTCATGTTCCTAGGTAATTTAAATCACTGACATCAAAGGCGGGATAATGGCGTAGGGAAAAAACTAGGTTGATTAAAATAGAAAAACTCAAAAAGAGATCTGGATCTCTAGATTATCCTAGATCTAGTACAGAACACAATTTTAGCTTGTGGCTAGATGATGCTGTGTGGATTGTCCAGCATTATTTATTTAGATATATCATTTTGTGCTATATTCCTAGACTATTTGCAAGAAATGTATTTGAAATTAAATTTTATAAGTAACAAAAAGATCAGGGTAAACGTTTTCTTGAGTGGAGACCACGACTCGGCAAACGTAGTGTAGGACGCCCTCCGGCCAGATGGGATGACGATCTGCGAAAGACTGCAGGCAGATGCTGGATGCGGCAAGCTAAAGACAGGGCGCTAAGGCGCTCATTAGGGGAGGCCTATGTCCAGCAGTGGACTATTATAAGCTGATGATGATGAAAAAATATTTAAATTTAATTCTTTTACAATGTGAGCGGTTTTTCTGAAGTAAGCTTATTGCATCCAGTTTCTACCAGCATTCTTTTCTATTTGTTTTGAAATCATTTTAGTCAATAACGCCTCTCAATGTCCCTACCTCATTCAAAAAGGCTCTCAGCTCGTTGATCTCGGGATGTCTCGCTTGAGCGATGACGGTTCTCTCCTCCGTCCCTGATGTGCTTTGAGACTCTCCTTCTTCGGACTGTTGTCTTCGCTGATGTTCACGTTTGGCTCTGAAAATGGGGAGGAAAATTTCAAAGATTAAATTAGATAAGATAAGTAATTGTCCATACAGCATCAAATGACGCTGTATGTATGTATGCATGGGTGACTCAGTGGGGGAACGATTTTTTGTTTTTTAAGATGACACCTATCTAGACTAGATAATCTTGAAAAGCAGAACTTAGTCTACATTCAAATTTGTATCCAAATCGTTAGAGCCGTTCTTGAGACACCAATTACAATAGATATTTTGAAACAAGAATTGCTTATTTAAATTGATAGGATAAAATAACAAAAAAAAAACTTTTTGACCGTTATTCATTTAGACTTAAGCACGTTATATCAATCGAGCATTTTGTCCACACCTTTCGTTGTACTTGTATTTTGAGATTTGTACCATTTGTCACTAAAACATTGCGGCCATGATATGTACATTTTGACACTGGGGCATTTTGACGTTCATACTTTTTGCCACATAGACAGCCGGTCCGTATAGGCATTTTGACCCCTACACATTCCAACCGTTAATCTTTTGTCACGTTAACACCATCAACCATCAACTTCAGCATTCCGGGACTAGCCAGTCCCGGAATGCTTAAGTTGATGGTGAATCATTTCATTTAAAAATGCCTGTTTATTTCTCATATATGCTTAAGTTTAACAGGTAGTTGAGCTTGTTGAATGTTGTCTACATGTTCATCTTGAGCATAGAGACAACAATTTATACTCTAATTTAACCAGAAAAGTCTCAAAATTTACCTTTCTTCTCTCTCCTTATCAGCTGCCAAAGATTGTCGAATAAGATGCGCCACTTCGCTATTCTCAGGGTCTTTTTCTCGACCGATTAGGAACTTCACAGGGCCGGACGTGTTACGTAGAACCGATGCCGCGTATGCTTGTGTTACGCCCACCTAAAAGCATAATTAAAAGCCTATTATAATTAATCACATTCTTAAAGTTTGCGAGTGGGGCTAAATCTATACACTTGCCAAACTCGATGTTGAATGTTTGTAAACAACACTTACTTCAGCTAAAATTATGTATAATAAAAATATCTATCTATGTAGTGTATTATGTATATCAGTTATCTAGAACCCATAACACAAGCACTGCTTACGAGTAGCTTGGGGCTATAATGCTGTGTGAATTGTCCAGCATTATAGCTATAGATTTTTATTTTTATTCACTGTGTTGCCGCTCTCTTTATCCGCAATTTACATTACTTGTTGATTTGAGATCCTTTCTTCAATAAATATTGCTTACAATATTATAACAGAAACTCGACGCCAAGCAAGTGAGTTTTAGTTATTTGTGTCGTGGTTTGTTAACAAACATTCGATATCGAGTTTGGGAATCTTAGTTTATGTAGTCAGTGTAGATTGTGGAAAGAACTTGACACTTATTGCCCAGGATAATGGAACACGGGTTAGATTAGACCGTGATGAATCCATACTAATATTATGAATTCGAAAGTGATTCTGTGTCCGGATCTTAAATTAATTTGTCAGGGAGGTAGCTAGTATCCGAGGGATGGACATAGGCTACTTTTTATCTCGAAAAAGCGCGAGGGTAGCTGCGGGCAGAAGGTAGTGTAAGAGAAAGGAGGCCTTAGGGCTGCTGGGGCCTGAGGCCCCAGCAGTGGTATCAGATGAGCTCTTTTTAGATATGAGAGTTTGAATCTGAAGACGGTTTTGATTTACTTATTTTTGTTTGACTGATCACAAAATTAAAGAGCGTTTGGTAACCTGGTTAGCTGTCAATTGAGTCCAAGGCGTTGAATTGAGCGATAAGCAGCAGATTTTATATATGAAACTTCTAAATAACATTGCAGGTAATTGAATTATTGTATTAGATATGGCTCAACGGGTACCTTGACAATAAACGAAAATATGAAAATCTAAGGTACTTTAAGCAAGTGTAGGTATAAACAAAACACTTGTGCAAATTAGCGTAAGTTGTCCTAATATTTTTTATTATTGACAGCATTATTTGAGTACAACGTCCTCATTTATGAGCTAGGCCATCATGACTCTATAATTAAATATGAATTGAAGGTTTTATTTAAAAATAAACGCATCTCGCAAATTGTTATTACTGTAAAATAGTATTTGACAGTTTTAAAAACTGTATTTTAAATTTTCGGGATACATACGAATCCCCAGGAATAATATTTTTATGAGACCACCTTGGAATCGTCCAAATCGGTTTATAAATGACGGAGAAATCGACGGCATACAGCCGAACTAGAACATTTTCCGTTTTTTTTAAAGTCGGTTAAAAGGACCAGATACTAATTTAAATTCTAACTAATCAGGGGCCCTACTCGGAAAAAAAATCAAGTTTCGTTTTTGTTGTCGTGCAAAACAGACTCCTTTGTCGCTTGCATAAGATTAGCGTTTGCACAAAAACGAATCAGAAACTTCGATTTCGTTTTTAAGAGTACGGCCCGTCCGTATAATGTTATCCTACTAATATTATCTTCCTAATATGTATTATAAAGCCGAAAGTTTGTGAAATCAGAGTTTTTGCTACCTAGGATCTCCAAAACGACTGAGCAGATCAACATGAAATTTGGCGTACGTTTAGAGCAAAGCCTATCTTAGATAATAGGCTACTTATTATACTGAAAATACGCGTGCGAACCCGCGGGCAGAAGCTAGACCGTAACCCATAAACTTTAAACCATAAATTTGTAAACTTTACTTTCCGGTGGAATAAAAACGTCCACGGTTCACTTTACTTTTATTACAACTTTTACTAAGCTACATTATTGGTTACAAGACAACCTCTTTGTTTCGTAGCTCAACGTAGACTGACTGTTTTTCAAAACACTGGGTACAATAATGTCCGTAAAAAACTCAAGCTCTCAGTTGACTAATTTTTGAATGGAATGTCAGTTGTCGTTTGAGCTACGAAATAATTGTAAGTAGGTATTGTAATAACAACTTTAAAAATATAAACAACTAGCTGCATTCTTACTACCCGTTGCCCTATTACCCGTTTTCCCGTAGGAATGAAGCATTTTCCCGCGGTAAAATGTAGCCTATGTTCATCAGGAATAATGTGGGCTTCTAATGGTGAAAGAATTTTTCAAATCGGTCCAGTAGTTTCAGAGCCTATTGAATACAAACAAACAATCAAATCTTTCCTATATCTATCTTTATAATATGATCATAGAAAAATAAACACAATGTAACACTTGATTTCACGAAAAAAACTCACCAGACTCTTGGAATCAACCTCGATGATTTGGTCGTTGACTTGTATGCGGCCGTCTCTAGCTGCCGCGCCACTTTCAGTGATAGTTTTCACGAAAATGCCCAATTTTTCCAAGCCTGCATCCGCGCCAACTCCCATACCTAAAACAAATAATATTGTAGAGACAATCCCTATCCAATTTGTCCTTATACAATACAGGAAATATTTCGTCTGGCGCAGCCTGTTAGGGTTGCAGTCAAAAATACTTTGAATTGATATATAAATACGCAAATTTTAAAATATGTGAAATGAATTTTTGAATCAATTTGTGAGAGATAAAAATTTTATTAGTGATGTTTTTTTTCTATTTCTAATAGATCACTTTACCTGTTAGTGTTAGTTGCTAACCTCAGTCAGGTCGAAGATGAAGAGTGGTTTGACAACAATTTGTCAAGAGTATAAAAAGCTTTTCAGTACCGATATGACCATCAGCAAAATACGAAAAAGAAGAAGTACTCAAATTCAGACTCACTAATAATCATCATCAGCCTATATTAGTTCACTGCTGGTCATAGGCCTCCCTTAATGAGCGCCATAACGCCCTGTCTTTAATTGCCGCATCCAGCATCTGCCTGTAGTCTTTCGCAGGTTGTCATCCCACAAGCCGGCCGCGTCCTACACTACATATGCCGAGTCGTGGTCTCCACTCAAGACTAAGTTTCCCTAGCGGTTGTCGGTTCTTCGCGAGATATGGCCGACCCACTGCCACTTCAGCTTACTAATTCTTCTCACCAATAATAGATAAGCCCAATCCATCAGCCCCTTTCACAAGGTCCACAGGAAACACGTGCATTTTCTCAACCCGCTTCTCCAACTCGTATTCTGCTGAGGCGGCCACGGGATCAACGTCCTCGTTGCGGCGATCGTACTCGCGAACAGAATGCGTTGAGAACACTCGCATAGGCCCCGTACTGTTAAGGAATATAAACTTTAGAATGACGGGATGTAGAATGATTTGGTATTGAAAGATGTTGGAAATAAACAATGAGGATCCGTAACCTTTTTATTTGAGAATGCAGATTTATAGAGCTAAGAAATCCTTAACATACCGTGCAAAAATTTTTGTTCTACGACAAAAATTTACGAAGCTATGACCAAATGACTAGCGAAGTTCACCGAGTGACCGCCGCGGTAGCTGTGACGTCACTCCCTCGGTCGCCGCCAGTTAGCCGTAGCCTTTGCTTGGTTATTTGTGACTTGTGAAACAAATTAAGTGTCAGATTTATCGAATCGTGAAGAGTGCCGGCTGTGCTCCGCTCGGTTCCCTTGGCCGAGTCAGTGACGTCACACGCACCCGTAATTTGATTTTACCGGCAGTAACGGCGTAATGTTTATAACTTAATATCTTCGTAAGTAATGGGCCGATTTGGATAATTCAAAAAGGTATATCATTCTTATGTCAAACTATAACTTGGATACTGGTTCTACTGAAATTGCTATAACTTTACAAATCCTCATTATGAGGTTTATTGTAATAAGACAACTCGAATAGGAGTCAGGAAATTTAAATTAATTTTGAATCAAGTCTTGAAGGACGATTTCGGCTTGAAAGAAGTAATTGACATACAATTATGAGCTCCATTGAGTTGAGAAAACTCTCAACGAATGTTAAGCAATTTGAACTTAAGAATTAAGTCCTAAAGGACGATTTTGTCTTGAAAGTAGTTATGGAAATAAGCAATGCATTAAGTCTACTAGATGATGTTTTACCTGAATTTAACTTTGGAATTCTTCTTAACAAATACTGGTGGGTAATAATCATCGTCCTCGTCTTCTTCTATTGGTGGTAGACCTGCCATCTGAAATTTTTTACAGTTTTACATTTTTGTGAACCAATAAACATGTTTAGGAAGTCAGTTTCTAAGAAAAGTTAGTCACAGTTTTTCTAAAACAAGCGTTGCTCGAACCACAATCCCCAAAAGGTCTATCGAAAGCTTCTTCCTGCTTTCAGATAGAAATCCCATAATTTCCTTTCCCAACAATCTATCTCCTTGTAAAATTTTACCCATTTTCGCTAGGGTTAGTCGTGAAAAAGTACCAGACAGACAGCGTGGCTTTCGAATTAACATTCAATTAATAGAAATAAATTAGAACTAGTATTTACAATTCAAACAATTTATCTACTGCAGACTCTTGCAAACAATCCACAGGTAGCTCAACTGATCCATATCTACACCAGTCGGAAGCGTCCCCAAGACGCTGTCTGCATTGCCACGCTGTATGGCAATGCTGATGCGCTGCGCCAGATACTCACCAGCTCTCGGGTCACGCTTTCGAATTAATAATTTTAGTATAAATGTATACTGATAACTGTAGTCTTAAGATGTGACTAAGATAATCTACCAGAGGAAAGGCAGCGGCTTCTACTTCGGCTACTCTTCGGCATTCTTCAAGAAATATGAATGTACACATACCTCGGTATAGAAGTGTCCATCTTCGAAGAAATGCACTCCGTTCTCTTCGCCGAGCACGGCAAGCGACTGCGGCGGGTAATGCTCAAACACTGACGTAGGTTCCGGTTCCGGTGGCGGCTCCGGTTGCTTCCGGTCGCCGCCGGCCATGCCATTCTCAGCCTCGAGGGATACAAACTCGTAGCTCTCATCCACTGACTGCATACTGTAACAATGAAAAAGTTTTCAATGTTTAACCGATTTCGAAAAAAGAGGGTTCCCAATTTGGCTTTATGTTTTTTCAAAGCAGAAAAAAGTATTAGAGTTATAGGTGAAAGGGTGAAAGAAAGTAATACATTTTTGCTTTTAACAGTATTGCTTTAGTAGTTTTAGTAAATGATTCAGTTGCAAACCACGAAGGAAAAACTGCGAAGGTTATCTTCGAAGTTTGGTTGACGGTGTAATTAAACGGACATATCGAATGGTGCAATTAGCCAAATCAAAGATGTTTGAGAATGAGATTCATTACATATTCTGAAAAATCCTTACTTGTTGCGCCAATTTTGGCTATCTTCACGAAGCAATTTGTGTAGACCTGCCTAAAATTATTATTTTGGAAAAAATGCGATCTTTGTGGAGAAATGATGATGACTTCATCACCCATTACGATTTGGGCCGAAAGATGATGACCTACTAGCCGAATTTCGGCCACCAGTCCAACAGATAGTATCAATGGAGACTAGACATGTGCGCAGGTGATATTGTAGTGCACAAGGTTTTGGGCCGAAACACGTGCACAGGCAATGCACAGGTATAGTATTTAAAGGTCATTGTGTCGCTCGTTGAGGGAGGCCCAACAATCGACACAGTGACCTATATATATACACCTGCTGAGAAGGTTGCTTCTTCCTTTTCCAAGCATAAGGTAGAAAGTACGTCATGAATTGCGGGAGGGAATTTCATTTCTCATGCGATTAGCGGGAAAAAAAGTATGGAAATCCATTTCTAACGTGTTATGTTTTTTATTTTCTGAAATATTAGATTTTCACAATAGGTCAAACGACAAAAAGTTTTTCCTCCGAATTTGCTCGAATGTATTGTAATTTGACAGGGTTTTTAAAAGGCGTAATATAAGGCACTATGTATCACTCGGGAGAAAGTGCGATTCCTACCTCGTATGTTTTAAGGCCCTCGGCTGCGCCCTGGGCCTCAAACGACACACTCAATAGCAATTAGGCACTTTTTCCCCCTAGGTGTACAATGTACTATTTGTCCTCTCATTGTTGAAAGTAAAGAAAACAAGCAGCTATTATTGTTAATCAAAAGGTGTTAGTAAACATACAAACCTCTCATACGAGAGTACGGACTGGTAGCTATCGTTGAGCGAGACGCCATTGTCGTGGGGGATTGCTTGCGGCGACAACATCGCCACTATCTCCTGCGCCTGCTCATCCGACAGCAGAGCTTCTTGCCTGGACATAAGGATCAAAGTAGAATTTATAGACCTAATGTGTAAGGATGCCTTTTGGTTAAATGTGATGGGGTCTTTTGGCTATGGGTTCAAGGCACACTGAAAGCGAATCAAAGGGTTTTTTTTGACAGATTTTGTTAGCTTGTTGAACCCTATCTATACAACGAAAGGCACAAATTCTAAATAATTAAAAAAGTCACAAGCATTTGTCGACAGGCGCGAAAAAAGGTAAAAAAAAAGTCGCAAGCATTCGTCAGAAATAGTCGAAATGCGTTCAGTGTGCCTTGGCCCTGATAAGTTGCGTATAGAAATCATTGTAGAAATGCGGGCTGCTAGTCTAACCTGGGTATTTAGGTTCAAAAGTTATTTAAGAATAATATTTGTAATGAAATACAAATTTAACATTACATAATTGTAGCTTAAATTAGCGTGAAACAAAAAGATAGAGGAACAGATATCACAAACAAACTAACCCTCAAATAAGTACTCAAACGCAAATCGCTTTAAGAAAGTCTGAAGTCGCGGTTGTTGGACAGTTTTCAATGAAAATCTGTCATTGAATCGCGACTTCATACGTGCTGCTCAAATCCAAGTGGCTAGTATGAGTTTTTCACAATACCAAAATATCCATACAGCCGAATAGGTAAATTTTTTAAGTGGGTCGAATAAGTTTTAATATTTTAAAAAAACCTTTTTAAAACCTTGTTTTTAACAAGCTTTTAATGCATTGTCATCCAAACTATATACGAAATTTCAGCTCAATCCGTTGAAGATATGTTTTATTAGAATGTTTCATTATGTGTATTGTTGGCCTTATAAATAAATTAAAAAAAAAAAAGATAACTGCTTCAAAATTGAGTTGCAAGATTCCACCCGTACAAACATAGATACAGTGCAAGTTAAATAAAAGCTTGTAAAACCGTTTTCGAGAACGTGAAAACTGTTTTCGCAACAAATCATTCAAAATCATTCGACAACTTTAATATAGTTCGTATGAAACTATTGGATCATCGATTACTATGAAAGGTAGTTCCTCTCAGTATCCGGTAGGGGCGCTGTAAGGCGATAAGTGCGTGGAAGGAAACGAAAACTTTTATAGTTTTCGTAAACTATGCAAAACTCATACAAAGTTCTCTATTTTGCGTTTGAGTATTCGGGAGTAAGAGAAAGAAGAGTTTATAAGAGCATTAACAGTTGCGCGCTTACCTAAGCTTCTTTTCCAGAATGCTGCAAATGTGATCACAGGCAAGAATGAAGCGTTGTGCGGACAGGCAGCATGCAAATGAAAATACAACATTTAATCATAAACGAAGCACTAGTGTAGAGTAATATACGTTTGTAGTACTATACTAATAACCTGCATACATAGAGAAAAGGATTGAGAATGACGTCGGTTCATGCTGTCCAGCTGATTTCTATTCCGATCAGCTGCGGAATGACGCAAAAACGACCCATCCTATATTGACATTTGAAAGCCCTTTGAATTGCCTTTGTAATTTGCAAAATTTTATGGCGACGGCCAAAGAAATGGCTTTCAAGGCCATTAAAATGGATTTCAAATGTCAATTTTAGGATGGGTGGTTTAAGCGTAATCCTAATCGCACAGTTGAGCGAGACAGCGTGAGAGATGACGTCATTCTCAATCCCATTCTTCAAGTACGCAGATTATAGTACTTTACATGAAATACAAGAAAGTTTGAAAAGAACGTGAAACTTTTGCCATTGCCATGTCAGCATTTCAGTTTTGCCGGATAGAATATTGGTGCAAGAGATACATGTTAGATTACAATAAAACATCGAAAGATGCTCCATGCCGTCAAAACATAAACAGGATTAAGATCTATCTACTTATGTTTTAGGGAAAACAAATAGGTTTCTAGCTTTTGATTCTTATCGCTGGTCAGCGATCGTAAAATCTGCACTCAGCGTAACTTTATACACGGTGCGAATAGTTTGCGTCATATATGACTGGCTTACATTGGTCAAGAGTAAGTACGAAGTAGAAAAAGCACGTAACAGTGAATGGAGTACGTGTAAGCTGACCATAATTAATCACTAATTGACTGAATGTCGTTAAAATAGCCACTGTCCAAGCATTTGCTACTCCTAACTGGACTTGCTTGTAAACAAGCCATGACACGCAAACATGAATATTCTTACGCGGTGAGAATATTCATGTCAACACATTATAATTTTACTATTTACGGGTAACTCCAAAAATCCATTCATCCAATGACAAAGCAATCATATTGTGTTAAGACAGAAGTGATATTTCTTTTTTACTTCTTTACAAGTATTGAAGTGAAGAGAATCAAATATTTATTGGCTATTATTTAGTATTAATATTTTACATTATTCTAAGCACTTTTTAAAGTAAGCCTTTGGAAAAATAAACGTTATTGAATTTGTGACCACCGGAACATGTGGAAAATAGGTCCAACGTCGGGAAATAGGTAAATTAGTTCGAGAAACACCCGTAAATAGTTAAATTATAATATATATAACACATGTATAATGGTGGACATAGTCACACAATATTATCTAGCCCCAAAGTAAGCAGAGCTAGTGTGAGTATGTATAGTCTATTTAACATGTCATTGCCCATGACAAACATTCCCAAGTTGACCAGCGTGTACCTGCGGCGCGCCCCTTCGGCTCCACAAGGCTGGGCAGTGAACAGGTTAAGTGAGTAGTATTTTCCATACCTAGAACTAAGCAGTATTTCAGCCTCATCCGGCGTCATACTGTCCGGTTGTTTGTCGTCCCAGCGCGTGTCGGCGTCGGCGACATCTGTGTCGGCGACGTCGGCGCGGCATTCTGGAGTCTCCTCCGACCCGCTCCATTGGCTGGTGGTCGACTTGTCGAGCACCTCTATGGAGCCCTGGCTTTCTTCGCTTACTACTACTCCCGAGTCCTGGAATTAATAGTTATCAATACATTTTGAGTGTTCTTCAGCAAACATGAAATAGTATAATACATACACCTTTAAGCAGCAGGAGATGAGGAGAGCATATGCATATGCTGTGTGTCTGTGCGGTAATGACCGCACAGAATGGTGCAATATAGAGATCAGAGATCAGTGGATGGATGCGGAGCATGAGCTGCATACATAGATATTTATGAGCATGTTAGATCTAAAAGAATGGCCTGTTGATGAAGATTAGTTATTAAGTCAACTGGTTTGCGAGTTGTTGGCAATATAATATTAGACTTGGACGCAACCTTTTCCAAAAAACGAATAGAAGAGAACCTTTTCCAGAAAAGAAGAGCCGAGCGACCACCTCGGGAGAGGGGTCGTTGAACTGCCTTTGTCAGACACGCTACGTAGTGGTCACCGTAAAGGCGTTTGAACTAACCTGCTGCTGTACAGTACAGAGTATATCAGATTCAGACCGAGTATTATCCCCATCCTCGATCTCGCTAAGGGTCCCTATAGTCTGCCGGGCGCAGCCGAGCGACCCCTTCGTGAGACGGCTCGTTGAATCCGCCTCCTTCTACACGTTACACTCCAAATTCGTAAGAACTCACCTACTGCTGTACAGACAGAGTATATCAGATTCAGACCGAGTATTATCCCCATCCTCGATCTCGCTGAGGGCCCCGATAGTCTGCCAGGCGCAGCCGAGCGACCCCTTCGTGAGACGGCTCGTTGAATCCGCCTCCTTCTACACGTTACACTCCAAATTCGTAAGAACTCACCTACTGCTGTACAGACAGAGTATCAGCCTCAGACCGAGTACGCTCCCCCTCCTCGATCTCGCTGAGGGTCCCGATAGTGTGCCGGGCGCAGCCGAGCGACCACCTCGGGAGAGGGCTCATTGAATCCGCCTCCGTCTGACACGTTACACTCCAAATTCGTAAGAACTCACCTGCTGCTGTACAGACAGAGTATCAGCCTCAGACCGAGTTGGCTCCCCATCCTCGATCTCGCTCAGAGGGTCCCGATAGTCTGCCGGGCGCAGCCGAGCGACCACCTCGGGAGAGGGCTCATTGAATCCGCCTCCGTCTGACACGTTACACTCCAAATTCGTAAGAACTCACCTGCTGCTGTACAGACAGAGTATCGGCCTCAGAGCGAGTACGCTCCCCATCCTCGATCTCGCTGAGGGTCCCGATAGTGTGCCGGGCGCAGCCGAGCGACCACCTCGGGAGAGGGCTCATTGAATCCGCCTCCGTCTGACACGTTACACTCCAAATTCGTAAGAACTCACCTGCTGCTGTACAGACAGAGTATCGGCCTCAGAGCGAGTACGCTCCCCATCCTCGATCTCGCTGAGGGTCCCGATAGTGTGCCGGGCGCAGCCGAGCGACCACCTCGGGAGAGGGCTCATTGAATCCGCCTCCGTCTGACACGTTACACTCCAAATTCGTAAGAACTCACCTGCTGCTGTACAGACAGAGTATCAGCCTCAGACCGAGTACGCTCCCCATCCTCGATCTCGCTGAGGGTCCCGATAGTGTGCCGGGCGCAGCCGAGCGACCACCTCGGGAGAGGGCTCATTGAATCCGCCTCCGTCTGACACGTTACACTCCAAATTCGTAAGAACTCACCTGCTGCTGTACAGACAGAGTATCAGCCTCAGACCGAGTACGCTCCCCATCCTCGATCTCGCTGAGGGTCCCGATAGTGTGCCGGGCGCAGCCGAGCGACCACCTCGGGAGAGGGCTCATTGAATCCGCCTCCGTCTGACACGTTACACTCCAAATTCGTAAGAACTCACCTGCTGCTGTACAGACAGAGTATCAGCCTCAGACCGAGTACGCTCCCCATCCTCGATCTCGCTGAGGGTCCCGATAGTGTGCCGGGCGCAGCCGAGCGACCACCTCGGGAGAGGGCTCATTGAATCCGCCTCCGTCTGACACGTTACACTCCAAATTCGTAAGAACTCACCTGCTGCTGTACAGACAGAGTATCGGCCTCAGAGCGAGTACGCTCCCCATCCTTGATCTCGCTCAGAGGGTCCCGATAGTCTGCCGGGCGCAGCCGAGCAACCACCTCGGGAGATGGCTCGTTGAACCCGCCTTCGTCTGACACGCTGGACGCGCGCGAACCGCTACGCCGTGGGGGCGTCTCCTCCGCCTCGGATAACTTACGACCTCCGCCAACTGAGAAAATAGAACAAATTATAGTACCTACTGCGTTATGGTAAACATTAATGATGGAGATAAATAAGATCATGGGTTAGTTGTGTAGTGCCGGCTTAGAATTTGCACCACCTCAACTCTTCCCGCGGGTGTTGTAAGAGGCGACTAAGGGATATCCACCGGCGGCGTGCAGCAGCGCCCCCTGCAGAACAATTCTACCACCAAACTGTGATCCCAAGCGTGGCCGCATGCCCAGCGTGGGGATAATGGGCATTACCCCTAATATAAAAGCCAACAAGGCGCTCACCAGGGGGAGGCCTGCGTCCAGCAGTGGACCAATACAGGCTGTTGAGGTTTAGGATGGCTTTGCAACCTCTCAGTCAACCTATTAATGCATACAACTTCTCAGTTCCGTCTTGGGTTGAGAAGTGGCTGGGCCCGTGAAGCAAGACACGTTTCATTTATTTCAATTTCTTTTATTTTGCGAAACAATTAAAACAGCCATGATCAGCTTAAAACAGTTTGTTTGTTATAATAGTCTTAAAAACGCACTAATCCTACGATCTTTAACTTCTACTTAACACATCGTTAATCGTCAATTATTGCCTAAAGTGGCGGAAAATCGGCGTAATCCGCTAAACAAAAGCCGTTTACATTGAACGCTATTATTTTCAAGTATCATTTATTTTAATTTCTGTACATAACATGCTTGCATCATGCTTGGATTGTTTTTAACTGTTATTTCACATAAGCTGTATTCAATTCTTGTTCTAAGAGGGCTACTTTGCTACGCGCCATAATCATTCAAAAGCAGAAAGATGGGGGACGTCCTTTGCAGATGCCTTACATAAACAAACAGAAGTAGAATAAGTCGAAACGATTCATAACAAATGAGGTGAAACTGAAACGAAGATCCGGCATGTAAACGTTCGGTATTTTTGTATTTCACGCCCTTGGATAACCTTAATAAGTCTCGAAAGTGCCGTCTGGATATTTGGACTGCATTAGAATGTTGTTAATACTTTTGCTTTGACTTTACTGTGTAAACATCGCATTGACGCTTTACGGTGACGCTAAATGTATCAGAGTTTATTATCGTCTTCTCATTACTTTAGAATCTTTAGATTAATGACATGTTCAGCTGTAACATGAAATCGCATTTAACATCTAAATATGAAGCGGATATGTGTCTGATACGTTCTTTTACCATAACAAAGAATAGACGAAGCACATGGACGCGTTATAATAATATTAATCTTAGTAAAAGCATGAATTCGCAATTAACCGTTGGAGCGGTCACGCGATTCACGAGGAAACGAGAGAGGAGCCACTTTACTAATTAAACCGACATAACAGATACAGGGCGATATGAATGATTAAGAAAGACCTACCTATTGCCTGCGGCTTCGTACGAAATTCTCGGGATAAAAAGTAGCTTCATTCAGTAGTTTTCGCGCGATAACGAGTCACAGTAATCCATTCAAACTTTCACATTTAAAATACCTACTACTAGGTTTCAATAAGTTATTAATAGGTTTCTTAAACAATTCAATCATCAGATAGATACCTAGGAGAGTTTAAACTGCGGTTTCAACTTAGTACCTACCTATGTAATCCTTGGCTGCTTATGTCAGTGACTACTTTAGCGTTTCAGTTTAAATAATACGATTCAATTCTCTTGCAACATTTGCAACTTATGGGCTTACAGTCATGTTGTGCTAAGCTTAGAAAAGATTAGTACAACCTAAGTCACTCAGTCAGTAGGCAAGATTCCAGTGGCTACAACTTACCTACTGCATGCATGCAATAACGACTACCATTTAGAGATAGACCTTTCATAGTTTCATACAGATAGATCTACTTGATTATCAATTATTCTGTCATAGCGATGTGCATTTCATAGTCGTGAATCACATTCAGCTGTCATTATATTAATAGATTCGACCTTTACAGAGTATAAATGTGGAATTAGCATCAAAAGCATATATCTTAAATAGGAGCCAAATCAGTAGACGACATTCCTAAATTGGTAACAGGCGTGTTGAGTAACCCCACGCAAGCAATAAAACTAGATTAAGACCCATATATCAACACATTTTAATTTACGGTATTGAATTAGAATTCCCAGTTTATTGATTCTAGCCTATCCCATCAAAGCTTCTGTGCATAGCAGTTCTATGCACACAAAATGTATATTCCAATGTTGGTGTACGTGTGCAATGAATGGCCACACGATGCCAAGAGCGATCCACAGTCTACGTCTGTTTTATACTCGCCGGCTTTGTGCGAAACAGCGTCCATTCATTCGTGGATACGGTTTATAGACCTACGAGTACGAACAGCTACCTATGTATGTAACGATTGCATATGTTGAGTTGGCATAAACGCATTGAATTCCTTATTTATGGATCAATGCATAATACAAAAAGATAAGAAATGTGTTATGCGTTTGTATGCTATTTCCTATTGTAGTGTAAGTAAAGCATGATCGGTTAAATTGAAGATTACATTTTACAGATGCATGCATATGGCAAAACGTAAATAAGTAACTTAGTCATTGGTTAGAATGATTTTCGCCAGCTGTTAAATGTAATTTGTATTGAATAAAGACTAACCGAGGCAACAGCCGCAGAGGCGCATGTCGAGCGAACGCATGCGGAGCCGGTGACGGACGCGCGCGCCTCTCGGCTCATCACCGCAACATCCTCGCTCAGATTGACCACTCTTAGCACCCTCTTGCAGGCTCACAAAAACGTTTAACCGAAATCGCTGTATTTTTATTCCTTTCACAACAACACTGTACGACAAAACCACAAACTGCTTGTTCTACCGACGTCCGCTTAAAGAGGAATGCGTTTATCTCATCGCAAAAGAAGAAAACAACATTGTATACAGAAAAAGTTTACGATTCCGGCGTCGTCGGACACCGGTGCCGCCGGTGCGTTTTATAAACAAACACCGCCGCAGATGAGCAGGTTGGCAACGTAAATATTGAGAAATATACGTGCCTCCAGAAATAGAACTTAAATCTTTCGAAACAAAGTCGACACGTTTAGGGGACTTCGAAGATTAAAACTTTACTTCAATGTTTCCCTAGCGTGCTCAGAAATTGATTTTAATAGTTTATCGAGTCCGAATGGGAGGGACGGAGACGTTGCTCAATGAATGTAATATTTAGCGAGGTAGACGGGAACGACGACGTCCCGTGTACGCCAGAACGAGACAGCTAAAAGCAAAAGGAGTGAGTGCAACTTACGACTACAGAATTGATAATAATACTCGCAATTCACACAGTCATTCCGAAATTTTATTCAAGATCTAATCGCAAAATCCAAGATCATATCATTGTGTAAACAAATAAACATGGGAATCCTTCACCAATAAAACGATTGTCCATCGGAATCGTGAGATGATTTCGCTGTTAACATACCGCACCAAACATTCATGTGAATTGCGAACACATCACACGCACGTGCTTGAATATGCTAAATTGTGAAATAAATGTTTCTAGAAAACAGCGTGTCCCGAGAGAGTGCAGGGTTGCAAGTTGCAACAGATAAACTGCATGTAATGGGAACAAATGAGCGGTTCGAAGGGGAGCGCGCAGGACGACGTCGCTCGGGTTACTGCGTCGCGACGACGACGGCGGAGGCGGCGGCGCCGGAGCATCTAAATCGGGATCGACTCGCAACGACTCAAATACCTTGACTTCCTCAATATTACATTGAACCCACCGCACACGAGACCGCCAAACGTACGTCAGTCGACGCCCACGCATTCGATTGCTAGGATAAACGATTCCCACGGCGAAACACGTATCTAAATCTTTGATAAGAGAAATAACCGTCTCGGCTTTGTTTGATCCCATATGCCTTAGCACAAACAAGGCAAGAAAAATAAGGTTATGATAATTACTGCATCGGTTTTCGACTATCTCTATCTTTTCGCAAGGCACAAAAGCGTCTTACGTGTCTTAGCGCAGATAGCATAGTGATAAAACCTAACAACTAAGATAAGCACATAGGTTTTCACAAAACAAATATTACCTACCGGAACTAGGTACTAAAGTTAGCAGGTTATAATGAATCGTATAACTTACCAGGCGAAGGTGAAGCGTGATGCGAGGGTGGTGACGAGGAAAGGTGGACCGGGGAGGCGTCTGGTGAAGCGAGCGGCGACTGCGCCATTTCCTCCACCTTGGGCGCGCTAGCCGGCGACTCTGGCGTCGACGACCGGCGTCTCTCTTTATCATCCCATTCATCACTAAACTGCACTTGATCATACACATCATCCTCCGCACTTGATACCACAGACACTTCCACATTAGACACATTCTCGTATTGGTGATTCTGTCGAACCGGTTCATCCTCCTCTTCAACAACATATTTTACGATTTCCTCTTGAGCTGGTAGCGATTCTGGCTCTTCTATTGAAGCAATCTCTGCAATTTCTATTATTTCTTCAGAGACGTTATCCAATGCGCTTGGAGTATCCTCTGTCAAAGGAGACAGTGATTGCTCTCGCTGTTGCTCTTGAGGAATTTCGTTATATTCATTGTTGGTTGGAGGTATTATTGGCGACTTAGGTGACCTTGCCGAAGGAGAAGGTAATTTTGAACTTTTAGGCGCTATAGCGGTTTCTACAATCGCAGAATTAGTAGAAGTTGATGATGAGACCGGGGATATTCTTTCTATTGGCTTAGATGCAACATTTGGTGACTGTAGACGGTCATTTGGTTTAGGCCTTACATTATCAACTTCTTCGTGTGATTCTCTCTCAGACACAGTAGCAAAAGTTGATCTCTGCTTACGAGGTATGTCGTTGGCACCAGATACTTCATGGTGCGTTACAATGGTTTTAGGTGGATCTTTTCTTACGGTTGGCGTAACTATGAGTTCAGACCTCTTTACTGGCGAAATTTTTGGTCTGGGCGAAAGTATCACTGAAGGTGTGACGGGACTAGGAGATTTAGCACTGGGCGTAACTCTATTCACTAAAGGCGTTGGGAGCGTATTAGGTCGTTCTACTTGAGCATCACCAGAGCACGGTGAAAGTGGTGGTGAATACACGCGAGATGGTACCGGATATCGTTCTACTACATCAGGTGAGTTTCTGTCATGATACGCACCAGAATATCTATGAGCATCCCCTCTAGTTTCACTTTCAGTACGAGCCTGTCGCGTTTTATTGAAATGCGCAGTCCAATTTCTTTGTTTTTCTATAAGCTCTTTATTGAATCGTCTATCTGGTTTTTCCGGTTTTGGCAAGACAATCGGTTTCGCTGGTTTAGGCGGCGGTTGTCCGGCGCCATTGGCAATACGATCGCCGTTGAGTGATGGCGGAGGCATCGGCGTGGGGGTGACGATGCGCCGCGGAGGACTCACCGAGCCCGCGGAGCTGGAGCGCGACCGCGACGGGGCCACCGGCGGCATGCCCCGCGTTCCGGCGAAGCTCGCCGCCGCCGATGGGGACTTTTCAATACGGAATCCTTTATTCTCTTCACCCAATTTCTCAAATAGTGCTCGCGCATTGTTGAACCGTGCCAGATGGCTCTCCGTTCGGACCACAGTTACGTCGGCACCGCGCATCTCGTCTTCTTCCCTTGACGGCATTCCTTGGAATATATTAGCAATTTTTGAAACTTTAGTTCCTGATTGTCTTTTCATACAGTCCTCCATACTAGCCGGGTACCCCCGTTTTAATCCAATCTGCAAGAAGAATTAATTACAATAAGTATCTTATCCGCCATGGAGGTAGCAAATAGGACGCAGCTTGTGTGAAACTGATAGATAAGATGATAAACGCGCCGCGAAACGAGTACGAGGAGCACAGCACAGGTATTTGGTGCACGGCCTGTGGCGCTCGACTCGCGACGTGTTGGCGTCGTCAGCCCTGCCATTGTTCTTAGTGTAATTTAGCTAGAGATAGCGATAGCGTAGATAACGTTATAGAATGGATTCGCTTAGACACAAATAGATATGACATTACGTTGCAAAAATTGTGTCAACGAAAGTAAAAGTAATACAAAGATTTGATACCTACAGCAGACCTAGGTTTCGCATTCCGATCGCGTTATAGAATAATAATGCCATCAACAAACACTTCACAGAATCGACGTGTTAATTATTGAGATTAGATCTCACTGATAATGAACAGATAACGATTAAACAATGTCCCGTACCGTATTGAGTTATTGTTTGATCATCGACTCAAGGTGAAAGCGGGCTGAGTAATTTTAGTATTTTTTGTTTGCCTCATGAAATATGTATTTCCAATGCATTGTTGTTTTAGTTTGTAGTTTGTTTGTTAGTGATACGGTATCACAGTCACAATGTAATACAGCTCAGGCGTGTTTCGCTGACGTGATGGACTCGGACTGCCCGATACCCGGACAGATTATGGTTCCAAACGCTGGGATATTCGGCTGCTGCCCAGGCTGCGTACAGCCGTCAGGTAACACTATCATTGATAACCTACTTTTACAATAACTTTCATAATATTACGTGTTTACATTTGCTTTGAGTGCTTCAGTCAGTATCGTATCAGCATTGAACTAACCTATCGGAAGTTAACATGATCGCCGACCAAAGTTACCGGGAAAGGACCCATTAACGAGAAAATTTCCGGTTGCTATTTTAATGTTGCTCAGAGCTTGTTTAATTTTAGTAGGCACACATACCTTCATTACCCGTATGAAAATGGAATCGTAATTGTAATTAAAATGATAGTGCAATCAAATATCCATTTAGGTTAGAAAACAAAGGTATAAAATGACCATAATTGCCACAAAAGCTTTCTCACGTTTTTACACACGAAAAAACAGTTCAGAGCTAAATGAATAGAGACTTGTTGGTTTATGTTGCATGTTTCATATTGTTTAGCAATTAAACACCAACTCAACCTATTAGGGCCGTATAGCGGCACCATACGGCCATAATAGGTTGAGTTGGTGTTTAGAATTGCACCACCCCAACTCTTCCCGCGGGTGTCGTAAGAGGCGACAAGGGATATCCACCGGGGAGAGGGTAGCAGCGCCTCCCGCAGAACAACTCTACCACCGAACTGCGATCCCCAATCCCCCATATGATGAAAGCCATACGACTTATCAGGGGAAGGTCTGCGTCCATCAGTGGACCAGGACAGGCTAGAAATTTAATTACTAGGGCCAACGCTTGCAGACACTTTCAAGTTAATTTACTTCCGGTATTGGAAGAACCGGATTCGCAAAACCAAGTGTGCCAACTGCCAATGAACAGTAATATTCGAAAGGTTATGTAAACCTTTGTTATTTAACTTCTAAAGTTCCGGTCATTTCGAGTTGAGAGACAGGAAATGCGCTGTAAATTTTTATAACCATGATTTTATTGTCACTACGCAGGTGTAGATCCAGGTTGTAAACCTCCAGCAAATTGCCTGCCCGATGGCCGGTACGCGCCGGTGCAGTGCAAGGGCGATCTATTCGTCGGAAGGTAACGATTATCCGTAGTCTAATATCTAGCTGTTCTCACATTGATTTAATGGCCGCAAACGTTATACGGATGACTAGCTCACTTATCATAATCAATATGAGCATTCGACTATAGTTGCATGTATGACTAGGTACAACGGCATAGCGATATCAAGCATGGTCGCATTTTCTATTTACACAAGACTTATACTTATATACAGGTGTTTCTGTGCTGACGAGCATGGAAGGAGGATTTTTGGACAAACATGGAGAATTGACGGAATCGAAATGCAATGTGGTAAGTTGTGCATCATCATCATCAATGGCCTTTACAACCACTAACGATTTGTATTTATTCAAAATATTACATCCATTCTTACAGGTGTTATGATGTAATACAATAGAGTAGTCAACAAACTAAATAACAAGCAAAGTAATTCAATGCAAGCACAAGCAAAATGTCAATGAGTAAAAATTAAATAATTTAATACAAAGGATGGTTTATCGTGTTCGGTTTCGGCACTTACGTAGATGACTTGTAAGGCCTATACGGGAACGAACGATGCCTCTATTAGAATAAACAAAATGAGAAATACCTGCGACATATACATTTTGACTGAGATTTTTGTAGCGTCTTTTTAAAGTTTTTTTAACTTCTCGTAAAAGGTATCATGCCTTTTGCGGGGCGACGGAAGGTTGATGGTGACCTATATGAGTATCTGTAAAAGTTACCGCTGTAAAAAAAAATACAAAGAAAAACAAAAAATATAAGAAATATAACTTTCACGCATTATCAATTATAAAAAAGATGAATTATTATAGAATACCATTGTAAAACAATAATTTTATCAAATCGTCGAAGATAAATCAAATTAGCAAAAAATGACAAAGGACGTCGCTCAAATATAATGATTAACTAATCTCGTCTATGGTTGCTTACGATAAGAAGTTTCAAATGCTTTGATTGTTTATTCCTCAGAGAAAGCATTATAATATCTCTCTGGTTTATTCTAAACCCGGGACTTCCCGGGATATCATCTCATGCATTATTTTATTATTATACCATGATCTCATGGTAGTCCATTTTTTCTCTTCTCGTGGACCCCAAAATAAATAAATGCACATTGTTTGCATACTAACAATTCCTAGCAACTTAAATAAATATTCATAGATAATAAAGGTTTTGTTTGTTATGTTTTAGCATGCAGTAGAAGAAGAGCCGAGATAGAATCCTCCGGGAGACTCTCCACTTTACATTGCACGTCTACAGGAGATTATGAGCTTCTTCAATGTGACAATGGCTTGTGCTGGTGTGCAGAACCTAAGACTGGGCAACCTACGGTCACTCCCGTGGTTGAAGAAGACATGACACACCTTCCATGTTGTAAGTTTGCATACCTTTCGCATTAGTAAGCGTGTTCTGGTCTCTAATTTAAAATCAGAAAGTAGACTTAAGTCAGACGCTCGAAAGATATTCAGTGAAAAGGTTCTCATTAAGCCTTGAAAGCTAGGCTAGAATGCAAGAGTCTTTGTCGAGCGAACGCATACAGGATACAAACAATATTCACAAGTGATTCAGTCTAGCATTGCGAGGAACTGTCGAATGACCAGAGGCAATTGTAGCGTCAAAGAACTGTGAGTACACTTGTTCAAACATTATGTTTGAAGATAATGCAAGCAAAGAGCGTCGAGTTTCTACACAGTAACAATGTATTATAATGATAGAAACAAGTATCATTGTGTAAATATTCTGGTGTATTAGTTTTTTCAATATTTTGCTGGGCATCGTGCCAAAAGCAATCTCTATGCAACCTTGTTAGTTAAGGCCCTTATATTAAGAGACTGGAAACTTTGTATTGGTCAATTTGCCTGGTACGAATTGTTGTATGGTTTAAATTTGAATTGCCAATTTCCATTTAGTAAACAAGTGACCTAATTTAGAGTTGCAGTGCCTTCAATAAAGCAACAGAGCAGGTACGTCCACCGAGCGAGCTATGACGTAATGGGAGAGGGCAGCAACCCCTGAACGTCAATTCCTTTCCTATATTGATCGCAACGTTCACGTACGCTACAGCCACTTAATTTTACTATTCGCTACTGACTTCGTTAAATAATTTCATCTTTTATCATTAGATAGCGCCCACAACGTTGGAGAACAGTACTTGAGAAGGTGTGAAAGCATAGTTCACGCGATGGCTAAGATTCATAGAGAGCAATCAGAACACGGAACTACTTTCCACGGCCACCCCACATCCTTCTGTGATTACGACGGAAGTTATGGACCATACCAGATTTTGAACGGAGTGTAAGTGCAAAAGATAACGAGAATTACAGGTTCTCTGGCCTTATGGGTCTAATTTTTAACATAGGCAGGTACTGAGTTTTTTGATTAACCCTAGAACTCGCGTCATCATAAAACAGAACATACCACATGTAGAATTCTGATTAAATTTTCTCTTTTCAGAGCGTACTGTACAGGAAGGGACGGTGCAATTCTCGGTTCCTGGCAAGTAATGTCAAGCGAAATGACAGGGATGAATTGCAGTAAGTAAAAGTATCAAGACAGACGCAGCAGTCTGTATTCTTCGTTCACAGATCTTACGTAGGAATTGGATGAATGAATTTATGATGTCGTATGCAGTACAGGTAGAATGTAAAACGAGATAGGCGGGAAGGCATCGGCACACCGTTAGCATGGCATATTCGCATTGTGGCTGGACCGGTTCGCGGCCGTGACCCTGTTCCCGATATACGGTTCCGCCCATATCACCGTTTTGGTGGAATGCGGAGACCACGGCTCTTGACCTGCTAATTGTTCAAGTCTCTACAAATATAGCACATTTTAGTTCATCAACTAAATAACATAGCTAATTTCAGCTAAGGAATACCAGAATACTCCCAATTACTGGAACCTACTTACTACATAGACCATTTTCTTCATTTGAAGCCTTATTTTCGAGGCTCAATAATTTTGACGCCATTATAGTTTTCGTGCTAAATACGCGTGTGAATACTGAGGAACCTAATGTGCAGTTTCTCTGATAGGTACGATAGAGCGTTGATTTTGTATGTCAGCGTGCCAGCTTATTAAGATTTGCTGGCCCCTTTGATGGGCTTTGCGCGGGCGAGCGGCGTTTCCACGGGCTTTTAACCATTTTTGGCTACGTAGAATTTGTTTTGATTCACACGATACACGTCCTTTAAAGTACCTACCTTAAAGTAAAGTTGTTCCTACGATTAAAGGCTTATATGATACTAGCTCTGCCCGCGGCTTCGTATGCGTTCTTTCTATGGAAACGTTCAAAGGTAATTTCTATCCCATGGGAACTGATTTTTTGAAAAGTAGCCTATGTTTGATTTCAGGCTTAGAGCTACACCTATGACAGATTTTAGCTCAATCTGTTCAGCAGTTTTGGTGTGAAGACGTAACAAACATCCATCCATCTATCCATTCATCTATCCATCTATCTATCCGACCATCTATCCATCCATCTATCCATCCATCTATCCGTCCATCTATCCATCCAAACTTTCGCATTTAAAATATTAGTGTGAAGTGTGATATGAATGTGTAACTCAGCTGCATTGATTGCAATTGAACATTCCAAAGTCGAAGTTTAAATGAACCTGAGTGGTAGACCATGGGTAGACTATAATAATCAATGGATGTGTATACGTATACTTGTATAGAATTATAAACATGAACGAACTGTAATTGACCGTGAACTATAACATAAAACATAAACGAAAGACTCCGCGATAAGTTCGAATCAGTTCTGATTTAGCAGCACTTTTATTTTTCCCGCAGCCTTGAAATCGAAACCTTGATGGTATTTCATTACAGTCTCATACATTTCATTGACAATTAATTCACATGCAGTATTCATTGCAATTTACGTAATTCTATCTAATAGCGACAATGCTCAGATTCACATGATATTTTGTAATTTTTCTAGATTGTGCCCGCGATTCTTCGATTTATTACCCGGATAAGGGCATGACGGTCACCGAGACCTGTACCGCCAACGGAAACTACCAGCCGAACCAGATCGTAGGAGAGCTTTACTACTGCGTTGACACCGATGGTTATCCCACCACCGATATGTTGCCAGCTTGGCCTGCTGATAGATGCGGTACGATTACCTCTTGATTTTACATGTGATTAATTAATTAACTACTAATAAAATTGTGTTACTTAATCACAGTCGAATTGTTTTATTTTACGATCGGTGAACACGTATTCAAAGTGAAGATGAAATGTGGCCTCAAAAAGAAATAGGAAAAACACGTAGTTTGTTACTATGCTAACGCTAGTAAGTACTAAATAGCGTAGGTACAATGATTTCACAGAAACCCTAAAGCTAGAATGAAAGAACTATTGTACCCGATAGTTCAAATTCTCTCTAGTGAGACAGGAGAGTCCTACTTTCATTTGCATAATTTATGCAACTATGCGAAATGTGCAAGCGGAGGTGTCAATTGGATAGTGGAACCAATAATTACATTGTTACGGACCATTTCAGCAAGAAACCATACGTTACCAGCGTCGGCTTATTGTTCCGAAACAATCGTGAGCGGGAAATCATTCCGCTCATGGGTTTCATTATAAATATTTCGAACGTTTCGACGGTTTATTGTGTTGTGTGATGTAAACTGATGTAAATAAACTTACCGGACAGCTAGCTGATTGGTCGGGCTAACTGACAAGCGCGTGTCACCCGACGCCGGCAGGCCGCCCGCTCTCCTTGCGTGCTCTTCCATCTAGAACAGACGACTTGGGTTACTATACTACAGAACCGTGTACTCTCACAGATTCAACAACTGTTACTAAGGAGTACACTGTTCACAGTTACTGCAGGAGTTACACCGCACCTCAGTTGCTCTACATAGAGCAAGGTCGAACCTAGTTTGCGAAACCTTAGCTTTAAGTCACTAGTCGAAGCCGGGACCGATGATAGCTTTAAGAAACTTTTCTCGATAAAGAATTTGGATTAAATTCATGACAATGTGCCAAATGAAGCCGCTAAATATGTCTAGACTAGACAGACTGGCCTCTATAGTATACAAATATTTTCACAAAAACCTACAGACATATTCAGAGAAAACGCGTGTCTATCCTTGAATAGAAAAAAAATACAGGGACAATTTTTCCTATCCAATTCCATTTTGAACCAACTTCATAAAAGAGAAGGTTCTCATTTCGGCTGTATGTTTTTTATGTGTGTATGTTACCTACTTGATATCTCCGTCAATGGTTAACCGATTTTACTGCATCTTCACTATTTGTATAGAATAGAGAATAATCCATAGGTGAACTCATAAAAAATTTATTCCCGAGGAATTACTAATTTTCAGTTTTTTTTTAACAAAGCAAAAATAAAATTATTCCTTGCCACAAGTCGTCTCTCAATATGAATGTTATCAGAGTAATAAAAGTCAAAATTATTGCAACTGACTGTTGTTGACGTTGTTGTACCGTGCAATATTGGACATGTTGGTATGTCCTAGCGACATACCAACACTAAGGTTCATAAAATAAAATATTTACTTTCAAATCAGTAAGTATGGTGAGTGCGATTATTTACCTATCGAACGTCATAAAAACTATATCAAAAAACACCTTAACAACCAATCACGAGCGCAAACGTTCTCATCTCAATACTTTCCAATGCGAACGACGAAATTAAAAAAATCGCACGTTCGAGAGAGCATGCAAAGCAAAAATGTAATGTGTATCACACAGTCGCGATTTTGCCCGTCTTGTGGCGCGCTATTTGTTGCGATATTTGTTTGCAGTATATTTTGTACTAAGACGCATACGATCTTACACACTGCTGTGATTTCGCATTTGGCGCGCGGCATCCAGAAAACGCTGCGGAATCGCGCTACAAAATCGCAACAAATCGCGCGACACAAGACGCCCTTCAAAATCGTGGCTGTGGAGTGGAGGGTAAAGCTTGCTCAAGTCATCTATCTATGCTTAAGTAACAATTTTTTACGGCAAAAGACTCAAGCATAGATTGATGACTGAGCATTGTTTCATAGTACGGGCGGGTAAAGTTTAGATGGATGTTTTTTTATGTTGGTATGTTTGTTACCCGACAAAACTACCAAACGGATCGGGCTGAAATTGCTATATGTAGGTACCTAATCTAGATCTGGAATAACTTAAAGGTTTAGCATCCCGAAATAAAACGTCAAGTGCGAGAAGGATTCGCGCACTAAGGGTTCCGTTTAATTTTAAGGCCTTGTTTCTTGACAAATATCATGACATGATTCTAGGTCAACATGAAGTAGGTACCCTGTATATTTTAGTCGAGGGACAGAATCAAAAATTATTATTATTTTGTTAATATAATAACCTACAAATTTACGGTTTTCAGATTTTTCTCGTTATTTGTGCCATATGACTTTGCTTCTTACCAAATTTTATGATTCTAGGTAAACGGGAAGTACCCTATAGGTTTTGGTCCATGGCGAGCATTTAAAGTATTTTTTTTTAGTGAATAAATTACAAATTTATGGTGTTCGGATATTTCATGGTTCTAGGTCTACGGGAAGTACCCTATAGGTTTTGTGTGCATGTGATTCCCTTGGAAATTTCAAAATATTCGGACATAAACGGCTGTAACTTTTGAGTGCGTTGACTTGAGTATTTGACAATAATTTCAACCCGATACGTCCACGCGTTCCTGAGAAAAGAGGGTTGACAGACGGACGGACAGACAGACAGACAGACAGACGGACAACAAAGTGATCCTTTAAGGGTTCTTTTTTTCCTTTTGAGGTACGGAACCCTAAAAACGAGTGCGAAGCCGCGGACAGAAAGTAGTATTCAATAATTACCCAACGGATAATTAAAAGTTAATTGTAATACCGTATGAATTGATTAGGTATTTCAAGATTCATAAACCAAGATTAAAAGATTCTCAACAAAAAGTAACGTACTCCTGTCAACCTAGCCCTCTATCTATTACAACACCTAGCAATTTACCTTAAAGAAATCTAGTTGTTTGAACGACCTATTATATGCACTAGAAATTAGTTCCAACAGCGGAAAAATTACAGCACGTGTGTAGATATCGTGCACGCTATTGCCGCAGTCGTTTTGAAGGGTCGTCGTTGGAGGGTGGGAGGCACGGTACTCGATTATGTGCCTCAGTTGTCTCTCGCCACTTAAACACGTCACAGCCCTTGATAGCACGACACCCTCAATGAGGTTTTACCAATGCGGTTTTACCTCAGTTCATTGGACACCCTATTGATATGAATAACTGTGTTTAAAAAGCAGATTGGCGCAGACACAGCGCTAAAGACAGGCCGTTTCCCGAAAGGCTTTTTAGGTGTCTCATTACTATTTCTCATAAGACTATTTCACATTATAACTCCAGGCAAATTCGAATAGATGCCTAGTTCCCGCCGCCGTTTCGCTCGGGTTTACCGTTATGAAAAGTAGCCAAGCCACTACTTACATCCACAAAGATGGTTTATGTGTTATTTTTTTTATATAAAAGGGTGACATAATAGGGTATTTTACTCTATATGAGAAAAATCTAAAAATATATTATTGAGATAGCTTGGGCAAAAAGCATTCGGAAAACGTTAGTTTTAGTTCATAAAATAGCAAACTAAATTTTAAAATTCAATTCAAAGGTTTCAGCTTTTTTAATCTGTTTCATAACCCCATTAAATAGTAGTCGTCATGTTATTACGTCATACGGCTATGTAAACTTAGAAGTGTCAACTGTCAACTTACTTTTAATCTATAGCATACAAAATATCACTGCATTTGTTTACACAGCTAACTGACGTCATGACCACAGAGCATTATGGCGTCCACTGCGTCCAGCGTTTTCGTCAAATTACGCGCGAAATTTGAAAATGCATTTTTATGGCACTTAACGATTGAATAAAAAAATTGTGAATTTTTTAGCGGTTCATTAGCACTATAGTCTAATTGAGACACTTTTAACAAAAGGATGTAATATCCTATTTGATTGTTTTGAAAACCTAAACACCAACTTCAAATCTGTTAAAATTTGTATGTGAACACCTCGGGAACATTCTCTATATTGTTTTGTTATACTCGTAGACACGAATATGTTGTAATGTATGAAATAAATGATTATGACCTTTATTCACAAACAAAATCACAATCAAATAATAGAAATAAATTAGAACTATTACAATTAAAACAATTGAGCTAACTGCAGACTGTTGCAAGCAATCTACAGGTAGCTCAACTGATCAATGATTATTGGAGAAATCAATGAACATACACAAAAAAAACCATACACACTGCTGAATATCACACAGAACCTCCTCTTTTATTCAAAGTCAGTTAAAACTAAAGAAATGCTGTGCATGTGGAATAATGCATTGGTGAAGTTTTGTTTTTGGTTGATAACTTGCTGTTGTCTGATAATGTTATCAGTTTTTGTTCAGTTTTTATACATCTTTGTTTACAAAAAGAAAGTATCTTGTATTGTAGATCCAAGTCTAATTAGAGGTACATAATTATAACTATTCTTAATGAAGTAACAAACATCCATTAATACGTTAATAATAATAATAATATAGCCTTTTATTTCCAAAACTGTGTGACATTAATTGAAAAGATTCTTAAACTTAATTTACTACTACACAAAATTAAATGCTCTTTGACTTATTTCTGTTGCCATTTCCGTGTTGCTTCTACAGAATGTCTCTCAGTTTGGTGTGCCTTTCGGCATAGGCCTCCTCCAACTGCCTCCATTGAGGCCTGTCCTCTGCGACTCTTGTCCAATATGTAACGTTAACATTATTATAAAAATATTGTTTTTTTACTATTTTCTAGGTTCTAAAAGTAATTTATGTAACAGATAAGAAGTTTTGCACACATTGTAAGCCATTTGCTATGAATCTTGGCTCTGCTTAAAACAAACCTTGAATCAATAGTAGTTTTAGGGTCTATCTACGTAATGTTGTTTTTTGTTATAAGTCTCATAACGTCCAGACTCCAAAACAACAATTGATTTGTCGTTTGTTTTAGCATGGATTCATAACAAATGGCTTAAGTACAATGTGCGTAAAATTTTATCTGCTATCTAAATTACTCGTACTTGTAATTTGTTCAAAATGCTAGTAGTGTCCCAACAGCTTATTTGAAAGTTATCTAAGTCAATTTATGGAAAAGTTTCGAATTGTTTTCGAAATTAATATTTGCTCATTTAAGTATGCTATGGATAAAAACTTTAAGCCTTTTTACACAAGGTTGCCCTCATCGTTTGATTGTTCTATCATAGTCTCATGGTTGGGTTTGAAATTTTACTACCTAAAAAATGCATCCAAGTTTTGAGACTTACGAGAAACCTTAAAATGGGAAATGATTTCACAATGCAATCAAAATACAAAGAAACAAGTAATGTGATTGTAATGATAACCTGCTAAATGTGAGAACAGAAGATAATTAACTTTAAAACCTCCCCAACCGATTTTAATGAACACTCGGGATAAAATTATCTATGACACAGAAAAAACTAAGTGAAAATCGGTTCATCCGTTTGGGAGCTACAATACCACAGACAGATACACAGACAGACACGTTAAACTTATAACACCCCACTCTTTTGGCGTCAGGGGTTAAAAATAGAGTTAATGTTCTGAGAGATCCCCAACAGAGTTGAATAAATAGAACACACAAACAAGTCCCTATAGTATTAAGTACAAGTTTTAGTAAAAAAGTTATAAAATATAACATCATTCTTGTAGGCATTGAGTTACAAATAAATAAGCAGGTCTTTACCCAACTTTTGGTTAAAAGTGCTTCCAGATTTTATTGAGAATTAATTTTGTGGTGTTAACTATAAATCTGGAAAAATCATAAAGCGTTAAATCCCTCTTATGCACTATAGTAAAAATGTGTCCTAAAATTGATACCGACCTTACGACGGAGTCACGTTTTCACAAACTTCAAGAAATCCGGTTTGCCACATCAATATCAAATTGTAACACCTCTTACAGCCGTGCAAAATATCACTTTCTCAGTGTCCACCGTGTTCAAGATTAGTAAACTACAATTTCTACATTACACTTCCGCAAATATTGTACACAAACAGCATTGGGAACCGATCCGATTTGTATATGTAGCTACATAAAATATACGTCAATAACCCCGGGCCAAGCGGCTATGCACGGAGTAGTATTTTGCTTCCATCAATTACGTAGTTCTTGTTCTTGTACCGTTATTAGAAACGTTAGTGTCGACTCTTCCCTTACGTCCTTTCACAATTTTATTCTGCTGTACGGTACATATTTCCCACAATTTCATTCATAAATTGTAATAAAACCAATACAACAACCCTCAGCCTGTCCCAGGAAAACTGGAAAACTATAAACCATAGACTAAACGAAACATCAAAGATTTTACGAAAACAATTCGCAGCTTACTTCACTTTACTGATTTTTACTCTATACCACAGATGCAAAATAGATTGTTCATAGCACAGATCTTTCTACGGTTCATGGGCTCGAGACTTCCATTGCTCCCCCCGTAGAAAGCTTAGGTTAATAAGAGAATGGTAAAAAAGCATTGCAGGGCGAACCTGGACAAAACTTGGAGGCCTACATAACATCCAGCTGTGGGCAGCGAAGTCAGGCTGTCTATGATGATAATGATGATGACCTACATTTATTCCTTACTTACTTACGCCACCTGCTGGTGAGTTTGCCAATGAAGGCTGGCGGAGAATTTAAATTGCTTTTATTTGCTCTTTCTTTTCTTTGACCAACTAGACTTATTTCAAAGATTTTTATTTATGCACTTAAATGGCCGATAAGCCTGGAGAGGACGACAAAACGATATTATGGAAAACTGGTTTTGCTATTGTACAAGTTTATTGCATTTTTTAAATGTTTGATCTCTCACAATATATGACACCTCCTCTTCTGTCTAAACCAATGTGATTCTGATTCGTTGTTTCGGTTTCTCTCTGATCGTGAACCGCTAGACTGTATGCTAGCGCATTTACATGGGGAGCCTTTAGGAGAAACAATGCTCGTACTTCCAGGGCATTTTGCCTTTTTTTTCTTACAGTTGCGGAAGCATTTATCCAGATCCGGGCAGGGTGGGGAATGCGGTCGGTGTCTGTGAACACTGCATGTCGGTTCCGAAACACATGGCTTTATGTTCGATTCGGTGTATACAACTGTAACAGAGAAAAATTTGGATGGGTATATTAGTAGTAGGTCGGTACCTACAAACACTAATTAACTCTTTCACTGCCCAGCCTCGGCAAAGCGACCCCGCAGGGGCGCAGCGAATGTAAAATTGTATGGTTTTCCTTTTATTTAAGATGCTATGTTATTTGAAATAAAACGTCAAGTGCGAGTCAGACTCTCGTACTTAGGGTTCCGTAACCTTGCGTCTTGCCAAATTATCATGATTTTAGGTCAACGGAAAGTAGGTACCTACCCTGTAGGTTTTGGTCCATGGCGAGAGTCAAAAATTAATTTTTTTGTGAATAAACTACAAATTTACTGTTTTCGGATTTTTTTCCTTTACTTGTGCTATAAGACCTTGCTTCTTGCCAAATTTCAAAATTCTAGGTCAACGGTTATAGGTCCCTTACAGGTTTTGGTCAGTAAAGGGAAAAATCCGAAAACAAAATTTGTGATTAATTCACTAAAAAAATTACTTTTAATTCTCGCCATGGACCAAACCTATAGGGTAGTTCCCGTTGACGTAGAATCATAAAATTTGGCATGAAGCTAAGTCTTATGGCACAAGTAAGTATTTTGTATGTGAGGCGATTTACAAAAAAAAGAATTAAGACCTGGCGTCTTCACTAACGTGCTCGTGGTGATGGGCAAAACCTGCAGTTTACGCAGTGTCAGTGAATTACCTATAACCCTGTACATTATAACAAACTTCAAAGAAAATAGTTGAGTTTCAATTTACGGGAAACCACTAGTTTTATTCCTAGTAGAACGCATAAAATTACTAGGTAGAGTGATCGCAAAACTTTATGAGCTCTGTGACCTTAGGCACGAAGGCAAAAGTGCGTAAGTACAATCAAATAGAAAAGTGATATTTACCAACTAGCGACCCACCCCGGCTTCGCGCCCGCCCATGCGAAAGATAGGTCACCTTGATAGTGGTGAGGTCACACAACGTTAAGTCTGTTGTCTTGTATTTTTGAGTAAAGCATACCTAGTTACTAGGAGAAATCCAAAATTTATTGAATTTTTTTGTAGTTTTTTAATAAATAAATAATGCTGGACAATTCACACAGCATATCTAGCCCTAAGCTAAGCAGAGTTTGTGTTATGGGTACTAGATAACTGATATACATAATACAATACATTACATAGATATATATTTTTTATAATACATAGAAAAACATCCAGAACACCCTGAACAAATATCTGCAGATCGTACAAACGTTTGTCCCGAGGCGGGAATCGAACCGAGACCCCAAGGAGGTTGCCTCCTGCATCGCAGGCGGACCTTCGCCCGTTGCGCCACAGAGGTCGTCAGAAATTAATAAACTAAAAACTATGATTTCAGAACAAACTATCAAATCAACGAAACGAACACCGAACAACCGTCATAGAATTTTCTGCTTACTCAAATGCATTCATTTGACAGTATTGTATTGCCAACTAGATTATAAATATATTTGCTTCATTGTAATTATTTTATTTACATCTTGGGTACAAACTTGGGTAAATTGCGTTAGATAAAATGTTAAATCTGTTCTAACATTTTAGATCTTAAATAATCCGTCATTGAGTATAAGATATTTTTATATCTATATATATAAAAATGAAACCTTTATTAACCATAAAAAAATTTATCCCAACGCAATCAACCCAATTTAAAAAATAAAATAATTACAATGTAGCAAGTTTTCTAAAATCTTGTTGGCAATGATTGCCAACAAGATTGCAATACTGTCGAAATAATGCTTTCGAGTACAATGACGCAGCAAATTCCGACGGTTTTTGGGTGTTCGTTTTGTTGATTTGATAATTTTGTTCTAGCCATTTTGTGGAGTATTCCCTGATATTAGCTGGTTATCTTAAACGCACGGAATTAAATTTCTAATTCCGTGCTTAAACGTTAAATATGCCACAAAAACGTTAGGTATTTAGTTTGTACTCATGTGATCTGGGTGAAAACAAAGCATAGTTTTTAGTTTAAGTATAAAAAAACTACATTTGTTTCAAATAAATTTAGTAGATAAGTATTTCATAGGTATAGTAACTATGCATTAGGTACATCGATCAAAAATTTCTGGCCGGCCCCCCTTAGATGCACAATGCGCGCCCTGAAAACGTCAGTATCAAAAGGTATCCCATTTGGCATTTTGGGATAGCTTTTCAACTAGTGTCATTTTAGCTCTCGGACCGAAAGCATGGTCAAGTGCCCGTATAAAAAATGCAATAATCGACCGACCAAGCAACAGAAAAAGGATGGAATTTCTTATTTTCAGTGAGTTTAAATGTAATTTTTACCTGTGTATTGTGATATGAGCCAATTGAGCCTTATATACTTGAGAAATCAGCATTAAATATTGTTGTTGGGTTTGCCTATGTAAAAATATTTATTTTGTTCTAAGTTGATGAATGGAGCGGCTATTGTTTCTAATTTTTATTTTATTTATTTGTGGTAAGTTGTAAGTGATATTTTTTTTTTTCATGAAAATACATTTAAAATAACTGGTTGAGGTTTATAAAATAACTAGCTGACCCGCCCTCAATTTTATTTGCGTGGACTCTCTAATAAAAGAAAGACTACCAAAAGTATTAGATTTAATCAACTTAGTATTTAATTTTTAGTTACCCTCGAGATCCTGTGCGTTGGGAAAAATGGAGGTCCATTTTAGCACAACAGCGATGTGAACCATATTTTAAACCTGCCCGTGAAAGCCTCATTTGCTCCAAGCATTTTAAAGAATGTGATGGCTACAACACGAAAACAGGCATAAGAAGACTACGTAAAACAACTGTTCCTCAAACAGTATGTCTATTTTATTTAACGCAATTCTTTTTAACTATTTTAGCTATACATTTAATAATAATCGTAGTTAACGTTTAAAGTACCTGCCTGAAATTGTATCTTAGGTTTATTTCACTAGCATAACTTTTTTAACTTATTTATATTATTGTATGTCCGAAACGACCCTTTTGTTTGTTGACTGTTGCGTCGCTAATTTATAGTTGTATCAATAAATGATTCGTTATCTTTACCTGAATTCTGTTGATTTTATAATCCTTATAAAAATAAACAGTGTACAAATTATTTTTAGGTACCTTCCTACCTACTTACATAATAAAATAAAATAAATTCGACTCCACTAATCTCTTGTTCCGCATGCAAAAAACTTGACAGGCTCTGCGCAAACTGTCTGCGTCAAAACAAAACGTGGACACTTTTGAGTGTCATTCTTGTAAGGTTCTAGGTATCTACGGGGGAGGCCGCATACTTGATCGATGATTAGGTACTCAAAATTACAAGACCACAGACTTAACGTTGTGCGACAGACATCGCCACTTTCAAGGTCTATATTTCGCACGGGCGCGAAGCCTGGGTGAGTTGGTAAATATCAGTTTTCTATTTGATTATACTTCACACGTTTGCTTTCGTGCCTAAGTTTACAGAGCTCATTAAGTTTTGCGATCACTACTATTTTAAGGAGCAAAAATATTTAAATTTGGCGCGAATCCGTGTCCGATTCAGAGTCTTCATCTCGGAAACTAGATTCCATTCGAAGAATACCCCAAACGACTAAATTAGACGGGAAAAGCATTAGGTATGTTATGATGACGATGAATGCCTATTTAGGTCTGATGTGACCGAAAAAATTGAGCTCGTCTACCTATTCCCAGATAATATATCATAATACATTGCATAGATGGTTTTACGGTAGGAAATAAAAGTACCTATCCTATTTAAATAACGTAGGAAAACGTAGTAAATTATAGTAGGTATACCTAATTGTTACAATATGGTACAACAACAGCCACGTCTCCGCCAACGAGAGACCTTTGAGTTTCTCCTATATCTTTTACGTATGCGTTTATTATGCGATTTACTGCAGCAACTTCTAAGAGCTCTTCTTGTGTCTTTTGATTGGACTTTCGCGCATCTGCATTTAGAGCCGCGGCGTGTCACGATGCTCATAGCACTTGGGCACTTGCTCTTTTTCCGTATGCATTTCTTGTAGCATTGATCTGGCTTTGGACAGGGTGCAGGGCGCGGTCTATGCCGGTGGGCGTGACATGTCGGTGCCGAGACACATGGTTTTATGTAGTCGATGGAGTCTTTATACACGGCTGAAAAATAGGCATAGTGTTAGCCTTGTAAAATACAAAATCTTGGAAGGTGGAGCAATTTTTCGTAAGGGGGTAGCTAACTCCATTTTAAAGTTTGGATATTAGGGAGATATATAAGTTATTAATAAAACGTCAAGTTTGAGTCAGACTCGCGCACTAAGGGTTCCGTTTAATTGTAAGACCTTGTTTCTTGTCAAATATTCTGATTCTAGGTCAACATGAAGTAGGCTACCCTGTATATTTTGGTCGAGGGAGAGAATCAAAACTTATCATTTTTTTGTTAATAAACTATTATTTACGGTTTTCACATTTTTATCGCTATTTGTGCTATACGACCTTGCTTATTGCCAAATTTTATGATTCTACGTCAAAGGGAAGTACCCTATAGGTTTTGGTCCATGGCAAGAATCAAAAGTAATTTTTTTAGTTAATAAATTACAAATGTATGTTTTTCGAATTTTTCCCTTTACTGGTGATATAAGACCTTGCTGCTCACCAAATTTCATGATTCTAGGTCTACGGAAAGTACCCTATAGGTTTTGTGTGCATGCGATTCCCTTGGAAATTTCAAAATATTCGGACTTAAACGGTAGTAACGTTTGAGTGCGTTGACTTAGAAGTTTTATTTATATCGCGGCTTCAAGAGGTTACGGACTTGAGTATTTGACGTTAATTTCAACTCGATACGTCCACGCGTTCCTGAGAAAAGAGGGTTGACAGACGGACAGACAGACAGACAGACGGACAACATAGTGATCCTATGAGGGTCCTTTTTTTCCTTTTGACGTACGGAACCCCAAAAATTCATTAGCAGTTTGCATTAACTCTGAAGGTAGAGCTCAATGAGCATAAGTGCTACTTTCGCGGACTATAGGTTGGTACCTACTCCTGAGAATGAAATAGGTAGGTGAGTGTAGGTACCTACTAACCTAAAACTCATATTTGAAAATAAACCTATAGGAATGTTCACATAATATTACCTATACAAGCTATTGGTTTAGGACTAGATCCTACGTGAAACGTCCAGCATTAAGTATAATATTATTTTTAATCTCTTTAAAATGATGTGGAACAGTGCACAGTGATACAAAAATAATAAGTGCGTAGGTTGAAGAAATTAAGAAACGAAAAAATATAAGTACGTAAAACTTAGACAAATATAGTTAGACCCTGCGGGTTTGGAATTACCCTCTCTCTTTGTTTGGGACACCATTATTGTGTAGAATAGCACCTTGAATTATTTTCATTTCCGTCCATGGCTTAGGTGGGTCTCATTCCACGCCTAAAGAATCGTATATTGGTCTCTCTTTAATTAACTGATTATTCTTAAACCTTCTGCCGTTCTTCTTTAAGTACCGCTCGAAGTAATGAGTTCAGTTGGTTGCAATAATTTCTTTCAGCCCATCTTGTTTTCTTTTTTCTATCACAATTCTTTGAAGGGCCTCATTAACCCAGGGGCTGTTAGTTATTTGAGTGCAATATAATTGTTCCAGTCAGTGCACGGTGTCTTACAGAGGGCGCTTCTGTGATTCAAATTGGATTTATATTTATGCACCGCTCTAGATTTTCGCAGGAAGGACCGGTGCAAGCGTGGCGGCGCATTTTCTCTAAATATTCTACGGTTTGTGTCTTAGAATATATACTCTTAATTATTTTTTTAGGTATACCCGTCGGCAACCTAGACCTACTCCAAGTCCAAACAGCTGAAAAATAAAGTCATAGCTTGCGTTAGCCCTACAAGTACAAAAAGTAATTATGAGCCAGCCTCCTTTCTTTACATATTAAAGATATTCTTACCGAAAATCTATTATTTTTAGGTGCACAACACGAATTCATTAGAACAAATTAGACTCAATCAGAGATAATGAGCATTGTTACAATAGTAAATAATGCCGGACGTTTAACATAGCAGTGCCATCTAGGCCTTTAAACAACGTAATTGAAACATAATTTATGCATGTTGGTAGAAATGTTATTAAAATTAAACTATAGTACGTTTTAAATGATTAGATATTGTTATGACATGTCTTAACATAGAAACGTAGATATCACTGTCACAGCATTTAATTCCGCAGCAGTCGATTTTATTTCGTACTGAAACCTTACCTCTTTGTATAATCTATCTTTATGTTATTAATAATAATATCTTTCCATTTTCTTCAATCTCAGTTTCAGTCAATTTTATTTAGTACTGAACCCTTTTTTATTATGTATATCAAATAGAAATGACTCTAGTCATTCTGTCTGTCATCTGTTTTCTTAATCTCCCTTATCACAGGATTTCACAGCACTTCCTCCTGACTCGCCCCCTGTGTCCGTGCCCCGCGCAACAGTCTCTTTTACTTCGAACTGAACCCTTTCTTCTTGTGTAATTCAAATAGGAATGACTTCCAGTTAATCTGTCTTTTTTCTTCATTCTCCCTTCTTTAGATTTTCTTTTAAGAAATTTCTGTACACTCGAAACACTTCTTGGGTTGGAGGAGCAGCAGCCGCCATACTTTTTTCCGCACTTTGAGCATTTTGATTTAGACCGCGTGGACATGATCGATACAGCACTTTTACATGGTCTTAAGTTCTTGGATATGCTTTTCCTAAGGCATTTTTCCGGGTTCTGGCACGGTGGCGGTTGAGGGTGGCATCGCGCTGGCTGGCATGACGCCGATGGGACACAGGGGGGATGCAGTAATGGAGCCATTGTGAGGGGTTTTGTTGATTTAATCTGAAAAAATTAAATAAATCAATTCCAAATCTAATCCAGTAGAAGAAGAACAAGAAGCCAGCGTCTTAAAATATCTGCCACTCATTCTATGCAATTAAGTAGTTATAATGAGCAAGTGTCACTTACGTAATAACTATACTCCCGATTCCGACGACACTAAAGTTTATAAAACCGCGCGTATGACAAAACCCATTAAATTAAAGTTGAACAAAGTCGAAGATGTACGTATGTATACATGAGTGATACTCACAATACTTGCTGCTCATGTTAGTAAACTTCTGGTGGATTACACAGAGCGGCGAACAGCTTCGATTTCTACTCTAAAGTTGAAAGAAAAATATGATTTTAGAGTTAGTTCTTAGAAGAGATGAAGAACTAAAGCGCAGGCTGGTATTCCTCGGTCCGCAGATGTATTTGACTTTAATTTTAGGAAGCTATTTGTGAGGCTTACCCGGCTGGCTCTGTTCGTCACCGTACCTATGCACCCACAACTTTGTACAAAAGTTCAATGCCTGTTACGCGCAGTGTAATAGTTTTAATCGCGGGAACGAGTTATATTTTAGTTACGTTGCTAAATCGAGGGCGAGGCACAGTGCTTTTATGTCACAGTCACTAAATGTACATAGGAGTTCCACTTGCAATTGAACTTTTGTATAACACTTGTCGATAATTTTTAGTTTGCAGAATGAGTGGCAAATTATTTTTTTCATTTTAGCAAGAGGCTGGCTTCTTCGTAACAAAATATAAATTCTACGGCAGGCTTTTGTACAAAGCTGTCAAATTAGGTGACTACTACAACATATAAATATTATACGTTTACAGGGACTTACCCATACTATTTCAAGCCGCGGTAAGGTGGTAGAATGGGTTACACTATCATTTTATTAGTAATTTAGCATCTTTTGGATTTTTTAGAAGACTTGTTTTGGAAACACGGAATTTACATTTTCGATCAGTTTTCGATCTTCTTTTTTCAACAGTGACATGTGCCAAGTCTTCTATCAACCTTTGCTTTTAATCTTTGACTATTTATATACAAATAGGTTCAAATACGTAAAACCTATCGAGGTATTAAGTATCTTTAACCTATAAACAATGTTATCTATGCCTAACACAAGCATATAAGAGAAAACTTGGGACTGAAAAATGGGAATCGCTATTCCTTCGTGTAAAAGTATTCGTTCCCAATAAAGTCAATCTGTGCTCTGCAACCTAGAATATTTATGTAAATAAAAGGTTCTAAAATTACACAAAAGTTGGATGGCTAAGCTTTTTATTCAGCGAATAATCGAACTAACAATGGGTTTTACGAAATTTGTATAATATTTATCACCTCTTCTGAACTTCGCAGACAAAAAATTTGCTTTATATTGCCATATAAGCATAACACAGGGTGAACCATAAATTTTCGTCTTCCAGATCAACACATTAACAGTTCACCTGTGTAACTGCATTTAATACTTTGATTTAACATTGATAAATAAGTGATATATTATACACACTTAATTGCACAATAAAAATCTATACTAACGTTTTGCGCAAGTACCTTACCTTTTTGGATTACGCAATCTATCAAGTTCTAACGACATAAATAATTATATAAAGCGGAAACCATTAATAATTTAGTCCTGATCTGATCACAGGCACAGTCTTACAAAACTAGCTATAACTCTGAATACAATTTTATCTCAAAGTGATTTTAATATTGTTTTTTAAATACATTGAATGCAAGATGATAATAGCAACAAGAATAAAGTACAAGGAATGCATTAATTTATTATTATTACCTACTGCGGAACGTCATTATTACTTTGTGTAGCTAAACCACAGATTACGTACCTGGGAGCTAAACATATAAACTCAATATATTATTTTCTATTAATTTCTCCCTCTAGCGATCGTTGCAAAAACTAACCGTACAAATTCTAGTTTTCAGCAAACGATTGTAGCGATCACATCGCTCACTCGGAAACCTGCCGCTGTTAAAAAAGTATCTATAGGTAATAAAATTTTGTGAAAGCCTAAAAAAGAGTGGTTCTGCTGTTGCAGTCATTGCAACCACGGTCAGCTGTCTTCATGTGGTGATGAGGACAGTCCATTAGAGTTCTTTCTTGGATAACGACTCTTGGTATGTTGGCGGTTGATCCTGCAATTACAAAAAACCCAGTTTAAAATTTGATTGCTTGTCATTTGTTTCTTTTGTGAAGGGGTAGGCATATGGCATAGAGGTCCTCCCGACCTCTATGGTCAAATAGTCAAGGGGCTTCCCCTTAGAAAAGTGGCAACCCACTTCGTAGGTGTTTTTGAACGAAACTTTTCAGAGAAACCCTGACAAATGAGTAGCCAAATGGAAAATATTTTTATAGATATTTTTTTTAAGCAAGCATTTGTAGAAAAACACAAAAAAGGCATAATACATTTCAAAACAAAATAAATAGACAAATAATAATATAAATTCTACAACACTTACGTATGGCGGTGGTACATATGCGGTTTGAGGCTTGTTTGGATCGTAGTATGCACTCCGGGCCGCCTCCGCCGCTTTAGCATCTGAAAATGTTAATTCATCTACTGCAACATACATCTATACCACTGTATTACATACATTAAGCTGCCAACTTAATATCTACACAACGTTTATTAAACTGCTTCGAATGAATTGCTACAAGCCAAATGGCATGAACTTCAACTCGGCATTAATTACAGATTAAATAGGTACCACAACATACATAAATAACATACGATGGAGTTCTGACCAATTGTATGAACCACAATGATTATGTTGCATTGTAGACATATTGATGTAGCATAATAAATTTAATGCATAATGATGAAGTTACAAAGCTAGCTACTCACTGAGCCTCGGGCCGAGTTTGTGCTTCTGAATAAATTTAACATTAATAAAATCATCCAAATTCACACATATCCATTTAAAAATTCCATAAAATTTTCATCTTTAGAATTTAGAATTTCTCACCATTAGAAGACATGCCGGCCGTAGGTCCAGGCGGGGCGAACCCACCCGGGTAACCGGGCGGCATCGCGGCCGGGTATCCGGGTGGCGCCCCGGGGTATCCCGGAGCGGACGGTGCGCCCGGGTACCCGGAGTTAGCACCTGTGGGACTGAAGGGATACTGCCCCGGGACGTTCGCTTGGCCGGTTAGACCGGGGTATGGAGGCGGGTTTGGAGTCACGTACACGGAGTTTGGTGGCGGCTGGTCGGGGAATGCCTGTAAGTAATGCTTACTTATATTACCAAATTACCAATCATGTTATTAACGTTCAGAGTTTTTTTAAACACAGATGTGCCTTCTTAGTTTTCTGATGGTAAGTAATAATAATAAAGTCCTCCTAGCCGAATTTCAGCCACGGCGGCGGCGGTTAGTCTCATCCATCGAGCTCATAACCAATAGAGAGGCAATGTCATATATTTTGTTTAGACAACAATTCCGCCAAATCACTGCTGCAACCGCTGCGCTCCGATTGGCCGACTCAAAGTCAAGCATCACACCCCAGTTGGGCAAGCATATATTTTTATCGATATCGATGGTCAATGTTAAACAAAACTATGAGAATCGCGAAAACTATTTACCTCAATGATAGTGAATTTATAATTTTTTTAAAGCAAACGAATCAAATACGTAACTACTAGTGGGGCATTGTTATATTTGATTGGAATTTAATTACAAATTTCTGTATTGTCTCTATGTGAAAATCGAATTATATACACATACAGTTTACATACAGTAAGTTTTTGATGCCTTAATAATGATACTTGAAATAAAATAAAAAATACAGATACATTTTTATACCGAGTAAATAATATGCCCGGAGTATTTTATAAAACTTACACTGATCAATGATAACTCAATCAAATTGATACATTCTTATTAGGTACTTCTAGTTAGATCGGAAGTTTCGATACATAAGTAATTTATTGTATCAGCACCACACTAATATGATAGACATTTATAAGTGACAAATCACTGATGAGTTTCGAAATTCGAACGACCATAATATTTCCTCTCTTTTGGGTATGTGCTCGATGGTCTCATCGACTAGCCAGATGCGCCGGACATTATTATAGCGCACAAGTGTGTGCACAAACACAGGTGCACTCCTTATTCCCTCACTCTCATAATCCGATGGAACGGCCGAACGACACGACCGGGGAGAGGTCAAGCGCAGGACCAACGGCTTAACGTGCCAACTTCCTGACTCCGGTCTGCTACTGTAAATTTTTCTTGCTAGAAAAATCCCAACAACTATTGGCCCGACCCGGAATTTGATTCCAGGACCTCATAATCAGCGGTTGAAGAAGCTGACCGCTAGACCAATGAGGCAGTCAAGTATGATGGTAAGTAACGAAGTGGCCAGCGTAGTATCCCGCACGCACGACACAAAGGTACTTTGGGTTTTGCAAAACTGACTTCGTAACGTGGTAAAACAGAGAAAATTATGGCGGTACCCATTCGGTATCTCGTAAATTACTAATAGGTTCGGTTTCTACCAATTCATTTGGAAATGTGACTTTCATTCAATTCATCATGATCAGGCTAGGCCACTGCTGGACATAGGCCTCTCCTAATGAGCGCCACAGCGCCCTGTCATCAGCTTGTCACGTACAGCGTCCGCCAGCGTGTTTCGCAGGACGTTATACCGCCTACAAGGGGCCTACACTACACTGCTTCTACAGAGTTGTGGTATCTAGGCAATAAAAAAACTCTTCTCAGGAACTTACAGTATAAGGCGGCACCCATCCGTAATAACCTTGAGGCGCTGGCGCATAGGCGGGCGGAGGCACTGCGTACCACGGTCCCGATGGCGGCGTGTACGGCGGGGGCGGGGCGCCCTCATTCACAATGTTCCGAGTAGCTGTAGTAATAATAATAATAAATAATAATACGCTTCGGTGACCTCTTCGGGGAAACCGAAGGTTTTGCCAGTACCAATAATAGATGAGGTGGTCAAGACGAACAATTACCGAAGTATATCATGAAAGATGGCACGATCGATATCTGTCGAGCGTGTCATCTTCCTGGGGAGACCCTTCGTCATATACTTTCGGGTTGTTCGCACCTTGCTAACACTCAGTACTAGCACAGACACAACCAAGTAGCCAAGAGAAATTAACATAGACACAGTAAGCTAATAATAGGTATCCCGACACTCGCTCTTTTCGAGTAGGTATTATTTTAAGCTGTAAAACAAGACGTGCTAAGTAATAGAATCACACACCGCCCGTGAATCTAGTCTAGTCTAAGGTGACTAAGTGATCTCATCAAATAATAGGCAGCATCCCTGGAATTACGATTCTAGCAATCAAGGAGAATATGGCTTGTTACCATAAAGAAGGCTAATCCAATGATTCATACTAAAGTCACAAAGGGATATTTACCATAATTGGAATTTTGAGCTTTCCAATATTTCAATAAAAACTCACTCGCCGGGACTTCAGTTATTCCATAATCATGCATGGCGCATGAAACTGTGCCGAAATATTTTAAACCTCAAAACTCAAATCATGGTAAATATCCCATTGTAAATGACGTTAATGTTAAAGTCTTAAATTCTTTATTGCACACACAAGTTAAATCGTACTCGTACATTCAAATACTGGACATGTACAAAGGCGAGCTTAACCCTGAAAGAGTTTATGTTGAGTTAGGAGTTATAACCATGATCGTTTTAAAAGTTTTACAAAGATTCATGGGGTGTCTCACATAATACTGTAGACATATATATCTACAATTCGTCAGACGTCTAGTATAGAAATACAAACAATAAAATTCATGTTTGTTCCCTATATATATTATTATACTCTTTGTTTGATTTGTTAACCAAATAACAAGATAGTGTAGTGATAAGCATTTTGTATTAACAGATATAGCAGGCTCAATTAATTAGATAAAACAGTAACTAGTTTCTACCTTTGCTTTTCTACGTTTTGCCACAATAGATAAATATATTATCTAGATTGTGGTTTTGCTGTGCGATGCCAGCTTAGAATTTGCACCACCCCACCTCTTCTCGCGGGTGTCGTAAGAGGCGACTAAAGGATATCCACCGGGGGCGGGCAGCAGCGCCCCCTGGAGAACAATTCCACCACCAAACTGCGATCCCCAACCAGCATGCCCAGCATGGGGATTATGGGCATTACCCCCATGAGATAAAAGCCAATAAAGCACTTATCAGGGGAAGGCCTGCATCCAGCAGTGGATCAATATAGGCTGTTGATCTGAGCTGTGAGCTCAGTTTCTACCCGTGGCTTCGCACATGTAATTTCCGGGATTCAAACGAGCCTATCTACGTTATTCTGGGTAAACAGAGATCTGATTATAGAATGATTGAATGAACACTATAATGTACTGGGAAAATGTTTTTAAGGTTATTTCTACCTAAATGGCAGAAACTGATTTGTGGAATAAAAAGTATCTTAGGTATTATTCCAGTTTAGACCTACACCGATCCAAAATTTTTGACAGATTTTCACTATGTGAATCCATTTATCCAATTAAGCATTCATGATATTGGTGTGATGTAGTGGTGCAATCATTAGGAGTTGTTTTTTATGGGAATTCCCCAAAAAATAACATACCTAAACGAGCTGCTTGCAACATGGCTTGACCAAATTCAATGGCTCCACCTGTCTTGAATGTCAGTTTGAATTTGACTTCACCAACAAAGTTTCCATTGGGCTGGGCCCGTACCTTGCCTTTTATGAAGTTCGCTGAAAACATTGGCTGTTCCACAGTAACCTACAAGAAAATTACCCATTTAATAAATAGTATAAAAACTTCCAAAACCCTAATTTATCAAAAATGTGTGTAAGTAATGAGTTTAACTAAGTACTTTCTACTTTCTTATCTACTACATATTTTTTCTTTACATAAATTTTGTACTGAACACGACCATATTATTTCAGTATTACTTAATAATTTAAAAAATTTGTATACTAGACTTACATCATCCATAGCAATAAACGGGAAACTGAAAGATCTCAATGATTCTGTATTATTCTTGCTGTTATAGATCATTCGGTGAGTTGTAAGGTACATTCGGCCCTGTTTGATACCACCTTTGAAGTCAGGTGTATCATTCCCGTAGAAATCGACAGACACATTGTCGGAGAAGAGTATGATGCTGAAATTGAATTAATAGTAAATGAATAACAAGTGTGATAGTGATATCTATTAGCCCAAGTCTTTCCCTTATTGAAGAACAAATAACAGATCTCAACATCAAAGCTTGATAGTGTTCAGTATTTTGAAAATAATTTTATATGGACTTGTGTAAGTACAATCATTTGTTATTGAGACATGGATAATTCCTAATAAAATCAAGTGGTGCATCGGCACGTTTACTTATCTAAGTAACTTCAGCCATGGGTATTGATAGATCTACAAGTTATTGTGCGACTTCTAGATGCCTAGATGATGCTGTGTGGATTATCCAGCTTTATTTATTTATAATTCTATGAAAATAATTTAATAAATCATGTTGAAAAATCCACACATCTATGCGCAAGCTAAGCAGAGCTTGTGAATATACTCAGCCTATATAGGTTGAGTGATTTGTGTGATGATGAGAGAAGATTGCATCAAGGAGTCTTTAGCAAGGGCTTGGTTTAACTAGGTACCTATAGCTACTATATCAAGATGGTGTACTAGGAAATTGTAACCAGTCCAGAACAGGCAAGGTCTTTATTTAGCAAGATTGCATCATATTTCATTTATGTAGAATAGACGTATTGTCGCGGTACCGATCACCCATCCATATATGATCAATACTTAATTGTTAGAACTATGCAGAAAGTTCCAAAGGATGACTCACATTTCTCCAGCGTGGATTAACACTCCGTGGTCAGCGTGTGCTGTATTTAGCGACATTTTATTAAGTTCTCGCAATCATGCGTCGTAAGATGATATCACATTAAACCTTTGGTAATTGCGTAGGTATTGAAAAAAACCAGATTTTACGAAAGTCAACAACGAACGAACGAAACGAAGAGAACAAAATTTGTTTGAGACTTTGATTGAGACAAAAACAAAAGGAAGGAAGGAAGGATGGAATGGTATGGTTTGCGACTGACTTTGACATTATGACTAACGTCGCTGCAAACAACTGTCAGTGTCGATGGAGATTATAATATTTTTAGGTTGGTAGCTCGTACTTTCTGTGATTGTCTGTCATTCACAAATATTCCCTTAGATAGGTCACTTAGCTAACGTAACTAACATAAAGTTTAGTAAATACTCAAAAGCCGCCACACACAGAAGCTGGAGGCGGAGCAATAGGCTAACTACAAAATTAAGTAATGGAATTCCAATACCTCAAGGGATAAATTTACAAAAATACTGAAGCACGTCTTATTTATTTACTGACCGAAAAGCTAAATACCTACTTATGCCTAGGTATCAAATTTTATGGATTTAACTGGAAGTTAAATCGAAAAGTTAAGCCAAAAATTGCCGAATCTCTTTATAAACAAAACTAGAAACCATTTTCTATCCCCTTAGAGGAGCCATTCTCGAAGTATGCTCCGCGGAGCCCCGGGGCTCCGAAAAAATACTGATCTTAATAAAAAAAAAACAAGTTTAACACCAGAACAAGGTTGCAGAGAAAATTTTACATAATACGATAAATTAAGTTATATGACAGTCAATAATCATATTAATTTTAAGTCCATCTTTGTAATTCGAACTGCGAGGCGCATAGTGGTCCACGGAACAACCCTACTTCTCTACAACCTTGTAATTTTCTTGCTCCTAGGAAGCGAAAGGACACATGCCCAGTGCGAGCGCGCCGATTATTTCTGAATAGGTCAAACTAGATGTATATGTAAATAATTTTTTGAAATTTCACCACTAGTACATAATTAATTTCGTTTATTTATAACTAGCTTCAGCCCGCGGCTTTGTATGTGCTTTTCAGGTAGCTTATGTCCGGGATACCGTTTGACTCCCTGTCCCCTGTGTAATTTTATCACGACCTGTTTAGCCGTTTAAAGCCGTCACACACAGAAGCCGGAGGCGGAGCTTAGGCGGACGGTAGCCAAGCCAGGCGTGGCGTTCGCGGTGCGGAATTGCGGATGTCTGCACACTGAAGGCGAGGCGTGCTAGAGCCCTGGCGTCGCGGAGGCGTTTCGGAGCCTTGTGTGTAGTCACGGCGTCGCATTATTGTAAAGATTATCTTTTTTTATATCATTTTTATAATCTTGTATAGGTACGGCAATCGTATAAACAACGATGTGGTTGGAATAGTAAAATCAATTTTTCTGTACTTAGTCCATTTTATTCAGCGCCTTATACGGGTCATAAGCTTAAAATTTTGTAAATTACATTTGAGTAATAACATTTTTTTTATTTAATTCTGTACAGGCGCACGAAATGTATTATAATTTTAAATTTCAAGTTGATAGCTGGGGTAGTTGCTAAGATATTGAAGAGGAAAAAAGGTCAAACAAAGCGAGATCATAAGGGCTTGGAAACCGATCTCAAAACCAAAAAAAGCATTAATGTAACTTTTACAGCAATAATCGCAACGTAACTTACGTACGACTCAAGGGCCCTGGCCTGGCATTGGCAACACTCAACACTGGAAAGAAGTTGAACTTCAAATTTGTTTACATTTTTTTCGTTTTTTGTACCTTTATCTCATAATTATATCCTAACGCGTAAATTAGGTCGGTAATTCGCTTTGAAAAACGTTATCCCAAGACTAATTAATGGACGAGCACAAGGAACTAGATAATCAAAGTTCTATTAAACCCATTAATGGTGACACAGTACATAAAATATGTTCTGGTCAGGTAAAAATCTTTTTTCCTCTAAAAGTTCATGTTATTTCAGATAAATATCATACTTAAAAAATTGGTATTCTCTCAACTTCCAGGTAGTACTAAGCCTAGGAATCGCTGTCAAGGAACTAGTAGAAAATTCTCTAGATGCAGGCGCTACAAATATCGAAATAAGGTTCAAAAACCATGGCATTGATCTAATTGAAGTTTGTGATAATGGATCAGGAGTAACAGAAGATAATTTCGCTGCTCTAAGTATGTCATAATAATAATAATGCTGGACAATTCACACAGCATCATCTACATCCAAACCAAGCAGAGTTACCCCTACACAATAAATAAATAATGTCCTCTTAGCCAAATTTCAGTCACAATGGCCAGTTTCAACGGAAACTAGGCATGTGCGCAGGACATACAGTGCACAAGTGTGTGCGCAAACACAGGTGCATATTAAAAAAATCTAATGGACAGCACCCTTAGATACAATCATTCTAGCTAATTTTCTTTTTCAAGACTGAATTAAGACCTACAATTTTTCAGCACTCAAATATCACACATCGAAGCTCAATGAGTATTCAGACCTGCTAGGAGTCTCAAGCTTTGGATTTAGAGGTGAAGCCTTGAGCTCTCTCTGTGCATTAGCTAACCTGACCATTACTACAAGACACAAGAACTCACAATATGGTAAAAAACTGTTATTATTTGTAATATTTATGACAATTCAGATGAAATTTGGTATGTAGATGGGGTTCTAGACTAGAATAACACATAGGCTAACCTAATTTTCAAATATTAACAGCTGCCTGTGTATCACAAGTAATATAAATAAATAATTCTCAATATCGCCCTTATTGCTCGCTTTTGGAGTCTGAAGGCGCGGTCCCAATCGGATGCACGCCCCCAAAACTCCACACCATACAGAAGGAGCGAGTGAACATTGGCAAAGTAGATACTCCGCACCATAGCTCTGTCCAAGGTAGCCGAGAGGCGCCATAGAGCAAAGCACGATTGGCCTATCTTTTTACATAGTTTGTCTGTGTGCGCCCCCCACGTGAGACTCTTGTCTAGAGTGAACCCTAGAAAAGTAGCCATGTGGACCTGATATCCATATTGTTCGCCATTTGACACATAAATTTCCATGCGGGCCAAGCCGCTAGGTGCAGCTATTATAAAATATAACAAATATTTCTCTATTAAAATTTTAATGGAAATATGACTCTTAAAAACAGGTTTTTTTACTGCTAAGTACATAACTAAGTTTAAAATTTGACTTGTCTAAAAACTTATTTTGTAGGCTTAGTTAGTTAACTTAGTTTGTTTAAAGTAATTGATTTCTGGTGTGATTTAAAACATTTTCAAGTTCTATTTTTTCTATTTCAGCAACCAAAGTAGAGTATGATCACAAAGGGAATATTGCAAAGAAATCTCCATGCTCAAGGCAAATTGGGACCACAGTTACTTTAACAAATCTTTTCTACTCCCTACCAGTAAGGCAAAAGGAATTCCACAAAAATGCTAAAAGAGAATTCAATAAAATGACACAATTACTGTATGCATACTGTTTAATTTCTTTAGGAGTTAAGTAAGTTAATATATGGATAAGGCATGATGACCACCTTTAATGTAACTTGTGTGATAATATTGATTCTTGTAGTTACAGTTTCCTTATACATTTTCAGAATAACATGCAGCAATCAAACCACTTCAAGTCAAAAATCAGTAATTGTAGCAACTCATGGGTCAACATCTTACAAAGATAACATCTCTTGTATCTTTGGAGTGAGACAGCTACAAACTATTCTAGAAATAAAACCGGAAAATGTTACAAACATTAAAGACAATATTTTCAAAGCCTTATCTGGAGAAGTAGAAGAAATAAATGAAACTGCTGATATAGAGGAAGTAGAAATTGATCTGTCTGAAGATTCAAATGATGCTGATGCTACAAAGGACATCATATCTCCATCACAAAAGTCACAAGGACACAAGAACTGTCCAACTCCTGTAGAATTCACGGGGTACATTTCCTCATGTTCCCATGGTAGCGGCAGATCTAGTACGGACAGACAATTCTTTTTTGTAAACAACAGACCTTGTGAACCCACAAAAGTAATAAAACTTGTCAACGAAATATACAGACAATACAACCCAAATCAATATCCATTTGTGTTCCTAAATGTAAACACTGATAGAACATCTGTTGATATAAATGTAACACCAGATAAAAGGCAAGTGTTTATGACCAAAGAAAAGTTAATATTGGATGTATTGAAACATTCAATTTTAAAATTGTTTGAAAGTATACCAAGGACATTAAAAGTTGATCAATCACTGCACAGCCAAGAATTTAAAAGTGTAAAACCAGAATTGGAACAACCAAGAATTTTTAATTCATTCCTACTACAGTTTGGAAAATCTAAATCAAACCCAGAAGCAAAAAGTAAAGTTGAGAAAATACAAGAACTCAAAAGAAAATCAACAACAATGCTGGATTTTGTGTCATCTAAAATATCTAAACATAAAGTTGATATTGAAAAAGAGAAGAGTGATGAAGAAGGAGATATTATTGATCACAGATCTATGCTAATGTTTGAAGATAGTGATGAATTAGATGAATCTCGCACTCAAAATAACACAAACGATACATTAGAATCTGAGAACAAATACAATAACGCCAAAAGACAGTCTAATGATGAATCTTTTGAACCAAATATCACTAAAGACAGGGAAATCGTGTACTTAGAATCTACTGATAACTTACCAACTACGCAAATAAGGAAAATTTCTGACGTTTTAGCTGAAAAGTCGCACAAAGTTGTTTGCAAAGTTAAGAATATTAATAGAAAAGCAAACATTTCTACAAGTTCAGATGAGATTCCAGCCAAAAAAGCTAAAATTGTAACAGATAAAGAAGACTTAGGAAAGTACAACAGGAAAGCAGTAACACTCAAGACATCAATAGAACATGTTAAAGCTCTGTCCGAAATTTACGAGAAAAGTAAAGCAAAAACGATTGTCACAAAAGTTAAATTTAAAAGTGAAATAAACCCCGTCTTTAATAAGAAATGTGAAGAAGAATTAAGCAAAGAAATATCAAAGACTTCCTTCAAAGAAATGAAAGTCATTGGACAATTTAACTTGGGGTTCATCATTACTAAGCTAGAAGATGATCTGTTCATAATAGATCAACATGCTACTGACGAAATTTACAATTTCGAGACGCTACAGAAAACGACTGAACTTACAAGTCAAAAATTAGTAATGTAAGTGCAAGCTTGATGTATTCATTAATTTGCCAAAGAATGGTGACCAAGTTTAACTTATTTTGGTTTTTTTTCAGTCCACAGCAACTGGAGCTTACTGGAGTTAATGAACAGATCCTTATGGACAATCTGCAAGTATTCAAAAAAAATGGATTCACATTTGAAATAGATGAAAATGCTCTGCCCACCAAAAGAGTTAAACTGCTAACTTTACCTATGTCTAAAAACTGGATTTTTGGCAAGGAAGACATTGAAGAACTTCTTTTTATGTTAAGAGTAAGTAAAAAGCTTGTTTCTCTATACTTAAAATGTAAGCTTCGTCCGTTCTTGACCACCTTTAATATTTTCTTTAGGAATCACCATCAGAATATTGCAGACCCAGTAGAGTACGAGCGATGTTCGCGTCGAGGGCGTGTAGAAAATCGGTCATGATCGGTACCGCGTTAGGCAAAGCCGACATGAAGAAACTGGTGGACCATATGGCAGAAATTGATAAGCCTTGGGTAAGATTACCACACTACCTATCACACTGTAAGGACACGTATTTCTTTCTTGTGCATAGAGCATCTACTTTATGACACTCTTCTTTCTGGCTGCGACTTTTCTCGACAAAATTTCACGCAAATAACTTGGTAGGTGGCTTGTACTATGGTAAGTGGCTTGTACTATCCTACCTCTATGTTGGTTGGTAATCATTTTTTTTTTTCAGAATTGCCCTCATGGAAGACCTACAATACGACACCTCGTGAACTTAGCTATGGTCCACACAAAAGATACCTGTGATTAAGAGTTAAGTACCTATATTATTTTAGTTTTTGAAACTTTTAGCTATGATAATGTGATATTATAAAATCATGTTCAAAATAAAAGATCTGAGATTTTCTTTATGATTTTATTTCATACACTAATAGTTTTGAATATATTGAATCCCGTGTGCGCTGTCGTGACAATCACGCCAGGTATTTGTTTATGCCAATGCAGTTCCTTGATGTCCGTCTGTCCTTGATGGATGAAGAGCAACTGGGGCGGCAGGTTCTGTAAAGAAAAACAAACAACAATTAGGTTGCTGAAGCTTCTAACCAAACAGGGAGAATATGATTCAAATCAATTTATTAACCCCTAACAAATGAGAAGGCGTTAAGCTAGGTTGTTAGATTTGTGTTGGCGCGAGTTTCGTTTTTTTTTTGCACTATTTAATGTTTTCGGTTTTTTTGCGCTATGTAATTTGCCGCTAATCGTAAACCATTTTTTTTACTGACACAGAATAATTGATCAATCACCGATATCATCATCCCGCTAGTTTCCGATTGGTCTCTTCCGCTTCGCTCTGTCTGCGTGACTGAACACGCATCATTGTTGTTGTGGTGTCTCATTTAAAGATTCTCTACAAAACATAAACTTACCTTCAACTCCTCATCAACCACTTCATCATCATCCCGTTCTACCGCCAAGTCCCATAGCGCCACCTGGTTGTCTTCTCCCGCAGACGCCACCACGCTCGGCTCGGAGTAATGCCACTCCACAGAGGTTACCGGCGCGGTGTGATGCTTGAATGTGCCGACGGGAGAGCCGCCCGTGAATTGTCTAAGGTCCCAGATGTGGAGGAAGCCGTCATCACCGCCTAAAATGATTAATAATTGTTTCGGGTGTTTTTCTTTTCATGGAAATTATTATTACCTATATTTGCTGCTTAAGTAGTCATTATTATCACTGCTGGGCATTTATAGGCCAGTTGGTGCAATCCATCATACGCTAGTCGTATTTATTGACGCCCCGCGACTTGCTATGTCGTCGACTCACCTGTGTGCGTTACCCCAGCAGGATTTTTTCTTCTAGAATGAAGTTTGTTTTACAAATAATTAGAGCGTTCTACACTGTAAATGTGCGTCAGGAAAAAAAATTTGTGCGTGTCCCCGTTTCGGAATAAAACGCAAAATACGTTTCCTGCTGGGGTAACGTTCTTCCAGCAGGAAGATTCTAAACGAATGGCCCTAGACAAATTTAACTTATATGGGCAGATAGCTTATATTTGTGCATAAATGTGCGACTAAAAATAAAATTTGTGCGTCTTAAGGTTTTTGAGATATTCGATTTCCTGCTGGGGTAACGTTTTGCAAAATCTTATTTCTCGGAAACCATTGAATGTGCATCTACAAAATATACATACACTAGTAGCCCTTGATTAGTGCTTACATATAACATAGAAAAAATTACGTAAATACATACAGTTTTCATGTAATCAGGCTTCTTTTTATAACCTAAAAAAAATTCTAGCTCTTCAATGGACAGATATACAGGTTCATAATAAACGGTATTCGGTTTTTGTTGTCATTCTTCGTATCCATAAAAAGTTTCAAGAAGCTACTTAGACGCGTTTTTGAATAATATCGATTAAGACACATCGGGTGATGTCATAATTTTGACGTCAAAATGCAAGAAACCTTTTCAACTCAAGATCGTCGGTATAAACTAAAAAACTAGAGTGTTTAATGATTATTATATCCTGAAAATTTCAGCTCTCTACGTCTCGTATTAAGCTAGTTATAAACGATTGACTGAATTAAGACCCACACTTCATAATCAGTCTTAACCTATCTGATAGTCCGACAAAATTCGAACGACCACTAAAAAGCGACTGTTTCATACATACTGATGACCATCTTAATTTGGCTAACGAGACGCATTGGGCCTGGGTACACTCGAGTACAAAAGTTATGGATTACTTTTGCCAACTATTTCAGGTTATTAAGAAATCAAGTCAGTTGGTATCCTACCTACCTATCTTTTTAAACGACTCCCTCGGAAGGTGGGTTATGTTTTTCGAGAATTGTATACCTACTTACCTTAATGATTTTTTACGTAGGTAGGTAGGTAGTTTGCTACACCTAGCTAGACAGATATTTTCTCGAGTAATGCTAGTCAAAATTTACCTACCAGTGACCCTGGTTCGAAAAAACCGTAGGTATTTAAATACCTAGTAATAATAATAGATGGCACAACTACGTTTGTTAATATTTTGTATTCGGGTACCTATTACTGTTTTTCAACATATTCTAGTTTCACTTAGTAAATAAGTAGGTAGTAGTCAGGTAGGACCTATGTCTAGTACTAACTACCTATGTAGTTTACTAGGGCAGACCTCACACCGGAATCAGACAACAAAAACAACACTGCACAGTACAGCCCTGCTTCGCACACTTCACTCTTCCTACCTACTACTACACACTAAAAAGTATTATAATTATAAATGAGAAATTTTAAATGGATGTTTGTTACTTCTTCACACAAAAATAGATAGCTACCTATAGATATATCAATACTAATATAACTACGAACGGATGGTGCTGAAATTTTGCATAGATGTAGCAAAGCAAGGTACCTATAAGCCTGAAATCAAACAGGCCATAAGTATCTCTAATATTTCATCTACGTTTGTTTTTCTACACCTAGGTACTCATTATTATGTAGCTACCTACTTAATAAATCAGTGAATTGCATGAGAGAGTTAGGTACAAATTACTACGAGTTAGGTACATAATGCACGATTTTGCATGGTCAAACCTACCGTCAAGCCAAGGGCCACCGCCCCGCGCCGGCGAGAAAACTGCAGGGGTTGCTGGGCGCGAGTGCGCGTTGATCGAGCTGCCGTTTATTGGTGAGGTCGAGTAAGTAAGATGTTACAAGGAAACATTATTTCATCTGTGGTTACACTAAGTAGATGTTACATAGTTATGTAGGAATCTATGTCGTCGCCTTTAGAGTTTACTAGGGCAGATCTCATACCTAAGAACTTAAACATTTAAATAACATAATTAAACCATAACCTACTTGTCTGATTATTCAGTTTTTTATAAATCGATAGTAATTAAAACAAAAACCTGCTTTAAAATATTCATTTACCTACTATTATATAGGTACTACGAGTACCTACACAATCCGTTGGTGGCGTAGACTTAGACCTATGTATGTGATACGTAGTTAGGTATAAATTTATACCTATAGCCTAGGGTTTTACACACGTGGGCTACCACGTGTGTAAAACCCTAGGCTATAGGTAAGGGCTACGTGACCTTCACTTTTTATGAAGAAAAAAAATGCATTTCTTCGTAAGCACGAACCTACAAGTACCTAACCGAAGTATAAGATTCATGTTCGTAAGTAACAAATGTAGTTGTGCCATCTATTATTATTACTAGGTATTTAAATACCTACGGTTTTTTCGAACCAGGGTCACTGGTAGGTAAATTTTGACTAGCATTACTCGAGAAAATATCTGTCTAGCTAGGTGTAGCAAACTACCTACCTACCTACGTAAAAAATTATTAAGGTAAGTAGGTATACAATTCTCGAAAAACATAACCCACCTTCCGAGGGAGTCGTTTAAAAAGATAGGTAGGTAGGATACCAACTGACTTGATTTCTTAATAACCTGAAATAGTTGGCAAAAGTAATCCATAACTTTTGTACTCGAGTGTACCCAGGCCCAATGCGTCTCGTTAGCCAAATTAAGATGGTCATCAGTATGTATGAAACAGTCGCTTTTTAGTGGTCGTTCGAATTTTGTCGGACTATCAGATAGGTTAAGACTGATTATGAAGTGTGGGTCTTAATTCAGTCAATCGTTTATAACTAGCTTAATACGAGACGTAGAGAGCTGAAATTTTCAGGATATAATAATCATTAAACACTCTAGTTTTTTAGTTTATACCGACGATCTTGAGTTGAAAAGGTTTCTTGCATTTTGACGTCAAAATTATGACATCACCCGATGTGTCTTAATCGATATTATTCAAAAACGCGTCTAAGTAGCTTCTTGAAACTTTTTATGGATACGAAGAATGACAACAAAAACCGAATACCGTTTATTATGAACCTGTATATCTGTCCATTGAAGAGCTAGAATTTTTTTTAGGTTATAAAAAGAAGCCTGATTACATGAAAACTGTATGTATTTACGTAATTTTTTCTATGTTATATGTAAGCACTAATCAAGGGCTACTAGTGTATGTATATTTTGTAGATGCACATTCAATGGTTTCCGAGAAATAAGATTTTGCAAAACGTTACCCCAGCAGGAAATCGAATATCTCAAAAACCTTAAGACGCACAAATTTTATTTTTAGTCGCACATTTATGCACAAATATAAGCTATCTGCCCATATAAGTTAAATTTGTCTAGGGCCATTCGTTTAGAATCTTCCTGCTGGAAGAACGTTACCCCAGCAGGAAACGTATTTTGCGTTTTATTCCGAAACGGGGACACGCACAAATTTTTTTTCCTGACGCACATTTACAGTGTAGAACGCTCTAATTATTTGTAAAACAAACTTCATTCTAGAAGAAAAAATCCTGCTGGGGTAACGCACACGACTCACCTCGTTTCGGGGCACCCGACGAGACGTCTCTTAACTTAAAAACGCTCTTTGACACAAAGTCACATAATTATGTGTTTTTCGTAAATACTGCCAAAAAATTGTACTAAGATTGGACTGAAATTTTGCATAGATGTACTTCTTGACCTGGAATAAAACTTAGTTACTAGTTATCATGTTTTATCCCATAAATCAGTTCCCATGGGATGTATGTAATAAACTTTGAATGTTTTCATAGAAACAGCGTATGCGAAGCCGCGGGCAGAAACTTTAATTAAGGATAAAGCGGCAAAACCAGTACGTAATCATGTTAGGTATAGGGTTGCCACCTGTGACCTGTGTGGTGCCGGCTTAGAATTTACACTACCCCAATTCTTCCCGCGGGTGTCGTAAGAGGCGACTAAGGGATATCAACCGGGAGCGGGCAGCAGCGCCCCCTGCAGAACAATTTTACCACCAAACTGTACGCCCAGCGCGGGGATTATGGCCATAACCTCCATGAGATAAAAGTCAATAAGGCGCTTATCAGGGGAAGGCCTGGGTCCAGCAAGCAGTAGACCAATAAAGGCTGGTGAGGTGAGAGCTCTCTGGGGTATACTTACCACTAGCAATGAAGGGTTCTTTTCCATTCCAAGATATAACATTGATGTCACTCTGATGTGCATTTTCAGAAGTCAGCATGCAGGCTTTTTGTGGCGCAGCTCTTGTGTCCCATATCCTTATTGTTTTGTCTACTGAGCATGAAGCTAAAACATTTCTGAAAAGACAGGTTTTTTTAGGTACTTATTTTTTTATCGTGAATAGCTAAATAAATAATCCATATCTTTGTGAATGAGAATAGAATCCCAGTTTATTTAAATTTTCCAGCAGGTTAACAAATGATTATCTTATCCAATAATCTGACATTATGTGAAGTATCCACTAGCAATTAAATATGCGGAAGCGACTTCCAACATGTAAATGGTCGCGCAAGTGGACCTCTGCAAGTTTTAGTGACTTGCTGCAAGTCCCATTTGTATACATGGTTGTTGAAAAATTGCAATCAGTGAAAACAGTCGTCAATTGACTTCTGCAAGTAGTTGCGGAAGTTACTTGCCATTGGGCACTTCGCTTTAGAGTAGTATTTTTTCTTTGTTCTATAAAGGTGGTAATTATGTTTTGTGTTAGTTTTCTTTAACGCACAACCTTAAACAAAATTGATTAGTTACCCCGGTATCGATTCCCTGCATGTCAACTTCCCTCTGTTTCGACTTTTAAAAAAGGTAAATGCTTTGCTTTTATTCCCCCTGTTTCGACTCAATAAATTTGTACATTTAGCTACTTACCTCTCATTAGGTGACCATTGTATGTCTTCTACAGAACTGGTATGTCCAACTAAGGGTCTTTGATCTACATCCCAAGTACCTGCTTGGTTTGGTTTCCATATGTGAATATCTCTTCTGCAATCTCCAGTAGCTAAAACCTGCCCAAAAAAGGTTTGATTAGTGTTATTTTCTTTATATATTTAGTCCACTTCACATAGTAACTTTTAGGTTTTTATAGGTTATTTTAAGGCCAATAAATAAATGTTTTGATTCTTTCATCTGTCTACAGTTAAAATTTCATGACTTTGAATGTGCTTTTTCTACATCATCATTATCATCAGCCTGATAACATCCACTGCTGGCTTTTTAAATACTTACTCCTAATTCTGTAGGGCACCAGTCAAGGCCAAAACCTTCCTGCTGATGTCCATTGAAAGAGTAAATTGGTTTAGCAGGATTATTCACTTGGTCTAAGTTATATCTCTCAAGTAATGCAGGATCATCTACTGCTTGTAGCTGCTGTGTAATGTTCCATACATCCACTCTGCCTAGTTCTGACCAACTTGCTGCAAGGACAGAGTTTTTGTAATTGGTTGTCTGGAAAAAAGTAATCAAAAGTTTTTATCAGGATCTTCCTGTCCATACCTCAAGCTCAACAGCCTGTATTGTTCCACTACTGGACACAGGCCTCCTCCTGATAAGAGTCTTATTGGCTTTTATCACATGGGGGTAATGCCCATAATCCCCACGCTCCTGTCCATGTAAAGGGTTAAATCTCAAAAAAAAACAAAAAAAATCAAAAACTTTATTTCCATAAATACAATAAATGTACACTTAGAAAAGGTCAAAATATAAAAGTAAACACTGACACGGAAATAAAGTGATATTTTTGATTTCTGTCGCTTCGATATGTAGACTAAAGTAAAGAAGCGACTGCATTTATCTTGTGTAGCCTAGTTGTGGGCACAGCGAGTTTATTCTTATTTCTAGTATTTATATTATGTATGTCGCTATTTTTAGGGAATTGATTGATATTTCTATGAGTGTACAACAAGTTTTCATAAATGTATTGACATGGTACTGTCATTATGTTTATTTCTTTGAATTTATCACGCAGGGATTCTCTGGGACCCATATTATAGATTGCGTGAACAGCTCTCTTCTGCAGCACAAATACAGTGTTAATATCTGCAGCGTTCCCCCACAGCAGAATGCCATAAGACATAACACTATGGAAGTAGCTGAAATAGACTAGTCTAGAAGTATCAACGTCTGTAAGATGACGGATTTTTTTGACTGCATACGCTGCAGAGCTAAGTCTCTTTGCTAGCTTATCTATGTGTGGGCCCCATTGAAGTGTACTATCTAAGGTTATTCCTAAGAATACTGTACTGTTTACAATTTCTAATGTTTCTCCTTTTACGTTTACATCAGCCTTAACTTGTTTTACATTAGGTAGAGTAAATTTTATACATTTTGTTTTGGTTTCGTTAAGCAAAAGATTATTGACACTAAACCAATGTACTACTTTTGAGATTGCATTATTCACATCGTCGAAATTTATGTTTTGTCGTTTCATTTTAAAAATTAATGAAGTATCATCAGCAAACAACACAATCTCGTGATTATTCTTAACAAGATGTGGTAGGTCGTTAATATAAACTAAAAATAGGAAAGGACCGAGGATAGAGCCCTGCGGTACACCCATTGTAACTACAGACCCCGAAGACCGTTTCCCAGTAATGTCTATGCTTTTGGAACACTTGAAACTAATATAGTATAGTAAGGTAAAGCACCTAATGCTAGACACTATAAGAACAACACAAACTTCAATATATAAATGTCAATGTATTTATTACCAAATTACAATTACAACTTTTTTTTCTACTAAAGTGCTGCTTAGATCGATTCTTTCACGGAAAACATTTTAATTATCAACATGTTTTAATTATAAATTTGTATTTTTTTAAACTTTGTCGTAGGAACTAGTAGATGACATCTCAAAAAACCATTACCACTATTAATAGACAGCACTGAGCACTAATACTAGACATGGCTTTATATCATAGTTTGTGTAGGTTTTCATTGACAAAATACTCTGTTCCTAAACAGAGACTCTATCTTTGGTCTATCTATACTATCTTATATATTTTGGACAATACAGAGAAACCTTTGATATTTCTTTTATCAGGAAAATTGTCAATCAGATTCAGATTTATTTAATGCTTAAATATACTATACATTATTACAAAGTTTTAGCTTAGCAAAGTTTTCAATCACATAGTCACACTGCTTGATCTTGCTCCTCAAAGTAATTTTCCTCTGCTCTGAAAAATTTTCCTATTCAGAGGAAAATTCCTCTGAAGAGCCTATGAACGATTATTTAGAAATAAATCAAGTTTCTCAAACTCTCTTCTTCCCAGTCCAGATTGACAGTTCAGATTCTTCCCAGTTTACGTTTTTTATGTGTCTTCCCTTTTATTTTACTACTTATTTTATTTATTTATATAATTTTTTTATGGGTGGCATGGCATCACGCTCGACGAAATCTGATTTCAACAAAACCAATAGTTGACACCTACCTTACCCCAATAGTTGACATCCTGTCTACTATTGGGTATAGTAAAGTAAAAGTAGCAAAATTGATACAGTATTTTAAACACTTGGAATAAAAGCTATTTTTGTATGAATTTTGAACATTTTGATGTGATCTAATAGATGACACTTGTGTCATCTTTTAGGTTTTCACATTATTTTGGTACTAATAGTAGACACAAAAAAAATTGTTACAAAAACTAAACTAAACACGAAAACAATAGCCCTAGTATACAAATCAATCTTTCATATTTCTATAATCAACACTGAATCCACAAAAATAGTAAATAATTATAACAAAATCATACCTGACCCATGTCAGCCTCCTTACGAAAATGTTTAAGAATCACAGGCAATGTGTCTACTTTTCCACATTGTTTGTTGCCAACTGATGCCATTTTGAAATTTTGCTCGAAAAGTGTTATAAAGTTTTTGACCATGTGTCATAGGTGGAGCAAGGTGTCTTGTAGATCAGTTTTCAAATAAATGTATTGTTTATTATTCTTAGCAGGAAGGACTTTTTTCGAAAGTGTCATCCTTTAGTTCACTGTCGAGCATTAGTGCCTTTACCTTAATGGACACATTGAATTAAACAGAGCAACCCCCTAAATAGTTAATACTGGTCATTGACATTTAGCATCATCCAGTCTCAATGTAAGCAGAGCTTGTATAAAAAATACTTTGTTGAATATATTACCCTGGACTTTGTAGATAGAATATTAAAGTAAGTAATGGAATAATGACTTTTTAGCTTACCCTTATTCTATTGACACATCCCTGGTGTTTTATGAATGAGAAGGTCATTTGAGGTTTTTTCTCATCATCTTCTTCTTCATCCTCATCATCCTCGTCCTCTGATTCATCTTCTTCTTTTGATGTAGGGTGGAGGTTGGACATCTTTAGTACTATAAGACTGAAAGGTTGAAAATGTAATGTTTATCCTAAGAATTTGAATATTTACTTGGTCCTTCCTCACTGTTATTTTTTTACTATCTATGTAAATGTTTAGAAAGTCACCAGGAGCCACTACTTACTTATTTAGATGTGCGCTAGATGCTTGTGTACCGGCAACTACATAGGCCGACATAGGAAACTCCTGCCTGTCATTACCAAGATTATCTGTTATGATATCGAAGCTGAGACAGGGGGCACCTGTCTGAGCCTGGTGTAGCATCACGTAGGCCGACTGATCGCAGACTAAGTGCTCGTCTTCTTTTAGGGGCTGACCAGGGAGGTAAATTTTAGGTGTCTCGTCTTCCGCATTGCTCCCTTCGTCGCCTTCCTCCATTTCTTCGTCGTCGCTCTCTGAGGAACTCGCCTCCATTTGATCTTCGTTTTCGTTAGACATAGTCGCGACTAACAATGGAATTTCTTTCGGTAAACAAATTGAAAACAAAGCAAAAACACGTCGTCGCCTGCTAGTGTTGTGTTGAGGTTATAAATGACTTCAACTTCTTTTATAATGGCGCCTCCTGCTTTTCGCTACGACTCTGCCAGTGTCAGGCAGGAGGTTCATGGTACAAATCACGGGTACAAATAAACCAGGTATGCTACTCCGAGAAAAGCGGTCACGTGGGTTTTCCCAAGTGTACGTCATATCCGCTACGGTGGTTCTCAAACATTTTAGTTTTGGGAGATTCGAGATCTAGATCTAGGTTTTCCATGAAATTTTTTAAACTTAGTTTCCATATTTTAAGTAGGCATGGAAGTTATAGCTACTTTTATTTCACTATCACGAAGCAAATCTCGAGAGCTGCAAAAGTGACTTGGGGCCTACAATCGGAAGTGATCAGGGTCATTTACACGGCAGTCGTAGAGCCTACGATTATGTACGCTGCAAGTGCATGGGCGCCTGCAACGAATAAGATCTGCGTGAAGAAAGAGCTTGAAACGGTGCAGCGTGGCTTTGCCCAGAAAATTATAAAAGGCTACAGAACTGTCTCACTAACCTCGGCGCTATTACTGGCTGGGTTGCTTCCACTGGATATCAGAATCCGGGAAGCAGCCCTGCTTTATGAGACGAAGAAAGGCCACACCCAGCGAGTAATAGGAGACCGAGAAATTGAGACACCGGTGCCGTACGTAGCCATGCCACACCCAGCGCAGCAGTCGGAGTTGGCATTCACCTGCCTGGAGGACGTGGCAGCATTGGACCAGAACCTCAACAGCTGCCTGAATATTTTCACAGATGGAAGCAAAATCGAGGGAAAAGTCGGCGCCGCATTATCCATCAGAGAAGGTGACACCGAAATTAATACCCGCAAGTTGAGGCTGGATGAATGCTGCACCGTCTACCAGGCGGAATTGCTGGCTCTGGCTGAAGCTACAAAAGAGGCACTTAAAAGGCGGAAGCCAAGCTGCAGTATTTTCTGTGATTCACGCTCAGCCCTTGAGACGGTGACCAACCTACGTTCTCCTCATCCCCTTGCAGTCCAAATTAGAGCACATATACGTGAGCTAAGACAAGAAAGCAAAATACTGAGTCTATTTTGGGTAAAAGCTCACGTCGGGTTGGAGGGGAACGAAAGGGCCGATGAGCTGGCGAAATGCGCAGCGCTGCAGCTTAAAACGAAGCCGAAATATGATAGCTGTCCGGTTTCATTTGCAAAGCGCGAAATCCGACGGGACTCGCTTTGCGAATGGAACCAACGTTACGCAAGTGCTGAACAAGGCGCAACCACAAGGGTATTCTTCCCGAACGCAATAACGGCGTACCGAATTGTCAAATCGTTACCACTGAGTCCCGTCATAGTTCAACTCTTCACAGGTCACGGTGGATTTTCCTCGTACTTGCATCGCTTCAGGTGCAAGGAGAGTCCATCGTGTCCTTGCGACCCGGATGTCGAAGAAAACATCATACATCTTGTAACTGAATGCCCCAGGTTTGGAAGAGAAAGATATAATTTAGAGAATGAAATAGATATAGACATAATTAAGGATAATTTGTGTATCATATTAGAAAATAAGAACACAAGATACAAATTTCTAGATTTCTGTGAAAAAATTGTTAAAATAGTTATAAGTAGAAATAAGTAGAGATAAGAAGTCACAATTATATAATTTTTATTATGTAAATATGTGCTCTGTAATTAAGAAGTAGACTATGAAAACTGTAATCATGTAAGCAAATAAAGAAATTTTTAGATTATTTTAAACCCCTGTTAAATAAAAATTAAGTAAATGTACGAAAGGAAACGGATAAAAGGCAGGTAGAATGGAAGTGCGAGAAGCATAAATGTGAGAACTGGCATGGATGGAATAGATAGAGCAAACCAGGTCCCTGGTAAAGCTAGGGGTAGGATATAAAAAAAAAAAAAACCTAACCTAACCTAACCTAACCTAACCTAACCTAACCTAACCTAACCTCCAAACTTTTCTTTGTTAATAAATATGATTATCTTAGTTGTTTGCATAAATATACCTATGAATAGAAAATAGATACGTGAAATCCCATCACGTATAGAGAAACAAAGCCTTGATTTGCCCATGACACTGAAAAAAAAACTAAATTTAAATAAAATGGAATAAAATAAAATAATAAACTTATATATATCAAAATTGAAAGAAATGTAATATCAACAATAAAGAATGTTAAAATGGGAGTAGACTACCTAGAATTTTAAGTACTTGCATTGTATAGAATCGTTGAATACAGGGGTTTACAAGTTTGGGGCGATTAAATTTCACACCGGTTAGTCGAAAGATATAAATATTTCTTCTTTTGTTGAAATAAATCTATTGGTGAAAAATGGTTTGTGAAGGCATTAAGGATTTTAAGCAGGTACAATAGGTCCACGCCCACGTCCACGCCCACGCCCACGGCCACGCCCATGGTCACGCCCACGGCCACACCCACGGCCACGCCCACGGCCACGCCCACGACCACGCCCACGACAACGTCCAGGGCCACGCCCACGTCCACAGCCACGCCCACGTCCACGGCCACGCCCACGCCCACGCCCACGCCCAAGTAACCTAACCTTACCCTAACCTTACCTAACCTTACCTAACCTAACCTAACCTAACCTAACCTAACCTAACCTAACCTAACCTAACCTAACCTAACCTAACCTAACCTAACCTAACCTAACCTAACCTAACCTAACCTAACCTAACCTAACCTAACCTAACCTCCAAACTTTTCTTTGTTAATAAATATGATTATCTTAGTTGTTTGCATAAATATACTTATGAATAGAAAATAGATACGTGAAATCCCATCACGTATAAAGAAACAAAGCCTTGATTTGCCCATGACACTAAAAAAAAAAACTAAATTTAAACAAAATGAAAAAAATAATAATAAACATATATACCAAAATTGAAAGAAATGTAATATCAACAATAAAGAATGTCAAAATGGGAGTAGACTACCTAGAATTTTAAGTAGTTGCATTGTATAGAATCGTTGAATACAGGCGTTTACAAGTTTGGGGCGATGAAATTTCAAACCGGTAAGTCGAAAGATATAAATATTTCTTCTTTTGTAGAAATAAATCTATTGGCGAAAAATGGCTTGCGAAGGCATTGAGGATTTTAAGCAGGTACAATAGGTCCAAGCCCACGTCCACGCCCACGTCCACGCCCACACCCACGCCCACATCCACACCCACACCCACGCTCACGCCAACGCCCACGGCCAGGTCCACGGCCAAGCCCACGTCAACGTCTATGTCCACGTCCACGGCCACGCCCACGTCTACGGCCACGCCCACGGCCACGCCCACGGCCACGCTCACGTCAACGACGCCCACGTCCACAGCCACGCCCACGCCCATGGCCACGTCCACGCCAAAGGCAACGCCCAAGGCCACGCCCACTTCAACGTCCATGTCCACGGCCACGCTCACGCCCACGTCCACGTCCACGCCCACGTCCACGTCTACGTCCACGTCTACGTCCACGGCCACGTCCACGTCTACGCCCACGTCTACGTCCACGGCCACGGCCAGGCCCACGGCCACGCCCACACCCACACCCACGCCCACGGCCACGCCCACGGCCACGGCCACGGCCACGCCCACGACAACTTCCAGGGCCACGCCCACGTCCACAGCCACGCCCACGTCCACGCCCACGTCCACGGCCACGCCCACGTCCACGCCCACGTCCACGTCCACGCCCACGTCCACGTCTACGTCCACGTCTACGTCCACGGCCACGTCCACGTCTACGCCCACGTCTACGTCCACGGCCACGGCCAGGCCCACGGCCACGCCCACACCCACACCCACGCCCACGGCCACGCCCACGGCCACGGCCACGGCCACGCCCACGACAACGTCCAGGGCCACGCCCACGTCCACAGCCACGCCCACGTCCACGCCCACGTCCACGGCCACGCCCACGTCCACGTCCACGGCCACGGCCACGGCCACGCCCACGCCCAAGTAACCTAACCTTACCCTAACCTTACCTAACCTAACCTAACCTAACCTAACCTAACCTAACCTAACCTAACCTAACCTAACCTAACCTAACATAACCTAACCTAACTTAACCTAACCTAACCTAACCTAACCTAACCTAACCTAACCTAACCTAACCTAACCTAACCTAACCTAACCTAACCTCCAAACTTTTCTTTGTTAATAAATATGATTATCTTAGTTGTTTGCATAAATATACCTATGAATAGAAAATAGATACGTGAAATCCCATCACGTATAGAGAAACAAAGCCTTGATTTGCCCATGACACTGAAAAAAAAACTAAATTTAAATAAAATGGAATAAAATAAAATAATAAACTTATATATATCAAAATTGAAAGAAATGTAATATCAACAATAAAGAATGTCAAAATGGGAGTAGACTACCAAGAATTTTAAGTACTTGCATTGTATAGAATCGTTGAATACAGGCGTTTACAAGTTTGGGGCGATTAAATTTCACACCGGTTAGTCGAAAGATATAAATATTTCTTCTTTTGTTGAAATAAATCTATTGGTGAAAAATGGTTTGCGAAGGCATTGAGGATTTTAAGCAGGTACAATAGGTCCACGCCCACGTCCACGCCCACGGCCACGCCCACACCCACGCCAACGCCCACGGCAACGCCCACGGCCACGCCCACGGCCACGCCCACGGCCACGCCCACGCCCACGGCCACGCCCACGGCCACGTCCACGGCCACGCCCACGGCCACGCCAACGGCCACGCCAACGTCAACGTCCAGGGCCACGCCCACGTCCACGGCCACGTCTACGTCCACGTCTACGTGCACGGCCACGGCCAGGCCCACGGCCACGCCCACGGCCACACCCACGGCCACGCCCACGTTCACGCCCACGGCCACGCCCACGACAACGTCCAGGGCCACGCCTACGTCCATAGCCACGCCCACGTCCACGGCCACGCACACGCCCACGCCCACGCCCACGGCCACGTCCACGGCCATAGCCACGTCCACCACGCCCACGTCCACGTCTACGTCCACGTCTACGTCCACGGCCACGTCCACGTCTACATCCACGTCTACGTCCACGGCCACGGCCAGGCCCACGGCCACGCCCACACCCACGCCCACGCCCACGGCCACGCCCACGGCCACGGCCACGGCCACGGCCACGACAACGTCCAGGGCCACGCCCACGTCCACAGCCACGCCCACGTCCACGCCCACGTCCACGGCCACGCCCACGCCCACGTCCACGTCCACGGCCACGGCCACGGCCACGCCCACGCCCAAGTAACCTAACCTTACCCTAACCTTACCTAACCTAACCTAACCTAACCTAACCTAACCTAACCTAACCTAACATAACCTAACCTAACTTAACCTAACCTAACCTAACCTAACCTAACCTAACCTAACCTAACCTAACCTAACCTAACCTAACCTAACCTAACCTAACCTAACCTAACCTAACCTAACCTAACCTAACCTAACCTAACCTCCAAACTTTTCTTTGTTAATAAATATGATTATCTTAGTTGTTTGCATAAATATACCTATGAATAGAAAATAGATACGTGAAATCCCATCACGTATAGAGAAACAAAGCCTTGATTTGCCCATGACACTGAAAAAAAAACTAAATTTAAATAAAATGGAATAAAATAAAATAATAAACTTATATATATCAAAATTGAAAGAAATGTAATATCAACAATAAAGAATGTCAAAATGGGAGTAGACTACCAAGAATTTTAAGTACTTGCATTGTATAGAATCGTTGAATACAGGCGTTTACAAGTTTGGGGCGATTAAATTTCACACCGGTTAGTCGAAAGATATAAATATTTCTTCTTTTGTTGAAATAAATCTATTGGTGAAAAATGGTTTGCGAAGGCATTGAGGATTTTAAGCAGGTACAATAGGTCCACGCCCACGTCCACGCCCACGGCCACGCCCACACCCACGCCAACGCCCACGGCAACGCCCACGGCCACGCCCACGGCCACGCCCACGGCCACGCCCACGCCCACGGCCACGCCCACGCCAACGGCCACGCCAACGTCAACGTCCAGGGCCACGCCCACGTCCACGGCCACGTCTACGTCCACGTCTACGTGCACGGCCACGGCCAGGTCCACGGCCACGCCCACGGCCACACCCACGGCCACGCCCACGTTCACGCCCACGGCCACGCCCACGACAACGTCCAGGGCCACGCCTACGTCCATAGCCACGCCCACGTCCACGGCCACGCACACGCCCACGCCCACGCCCACGGCCACGTCCACGGCCATAGCCACGTCCACCACGCCCACGTCCACGTCTACGTCCACGTCTACGTCCACGGCCACGTCCACGTCTACATCCACGTCTACGTCCACGGCCACGGCCAGGCCCACGGCCACGCCCACACCCACGCCCACGCCCACGGCCACGCCCACGGCCACGGCCACGGCCACGGCCACGACAACGTCCAGGGCCACGCCCACGTCCACAGCCACGCCCACGTCCACGCCCACGTCCACGGCCACGCCCACGTCCACGTCCACGGCCACGGCCACGGCCACGCCCACGCCCAAGTAACCTAACCTTACCCTAACCTTACCTAACCTAACCTAACCTAACCTAACCTAACCTAACCTAACCTAACCTAACCTAACATAACCTAACCTAACTTAACCTAACCTAACCTAACCTAACCTAACCTAACCTAACCTAACCTAACCTAACCTAACCTAACCTAACCTAACCTAACCTAACCTAACCTAACCTAACCTCCAAACTTTTCTTTGTTAATAAATATGATTATAAATAAATAAATAAATAAATAAATAATAAATATATAAATAATGCTGGACAATTCACACAGCATTATCTAGCCCCAAGCTAAGCAGAGCTTGTGTTATGGGTACTAGATAACTGATATACTTAATACAATACACTACATAGATAGATATTTTTTATTATACATAGAAAACATCCAGAACGCCCTGGACAAATGTCTGCAGATCGTACAAACATTTGTCCCGAGGCGGGAATCGAACCCGCAACCTCCGGCGTCGCAGGCAGACCTTCGCCCGCTGCGCCACGGAGGTCGTCAAAACAGCCCTGGACGTTATCTTAGTTGTTTGCATAAATATACCTATGAATAGAAAATAGATACGTGAAATCCCATCACGTATAGAGAAACAAAGCCTTGATTTGCCCATGACACTGAAAAAAAAACTAAATTTAAATAAAATGGAATAAAATAAAATAATAAACTTATATATATCAAAATTGAAAGAAATGTAATATCAACAATAAAGAATGTCAAAATGGGAGTAGACTACCAAGAATTTTAAGTACTTGCATTGTATAGAATCGTTGAATACAGGCGTTTACAAGTTTGGGGCGATTAAATTTCACACCGGTTAGTCGAAAGATATAAATATTTCTTCTTTTGTTGAAATAAATCTATTGGTGAAAAATGGTTTGCGAAGGCATTGAGGATTTTAAGCAGGTACAATAGGTCCACGCCCACGTCCACGCCCACGGCCACGCCCACACCCACGCCAACGCCCACGGCAACGCCCACTGCCACGCCCACGGCCACGCCCACGGCCACGCCCACGCCCACGGCCACGCCCACGGCCACGTCCACGGCCACGCCCACGGCCACGCCAACGGCCACGCCAACGTCAACGTCCAGGGCCACGCCCACGTCCACGGCCACGTCTACGTCCACGTCTACGTCCACGTCTACGTGCACACCCACGGCCACGCCCACGTTCACGCCCACGGCCACGCCCACGACAACGTCCAGGGCCACGCCTACGTCCATAGCCACGCCCACGTCCACGGCCACGCACACGCCCACGCCCACGCCCACGGCCACGTCCACGGCCATAGCCACGTCCACGCCCACGCCTACGTCCACGCCCACGCCCACGGCCACGTCCACGCCAAAGGCTACGCCCAAGGCCACGCCCACTTCAACGTCCACGTCCACGGCCACGCTCACGCCCACGTCCACGCCCACGCCCACGTCTACGTCCACGGCCACGTCCAGGTCTACGTCCACGTCTACGTCCACGGCCACGGCCAGGCCCACGGCCACGCCCACACCCACGCCCACGGCCACGTCCACGCCAAAGGCAACGCCCAAGGCCACGCCCACTTCAACGTCCACGTCCACGGCCACGCTCACGCCCACGTCCACGCCCACGTCTACGTCCACGTCCACGTCTACGTCCACGGCCACGGCCAGGCCCACGGCCACGCCCACGGCCACGGCCACGGCCACGCCCACGCCCACGCCCACGCCCACGCCCAAGTAACCTAACCTTACCCTAACCTTACCTAACCTAACCTAACCTAACCTAACCTAACCTAACCTAACCTAACCTCCAAACTTTTCTTTGTTAATAAATATGATTATCTTAGTTGTTTGCATAAATATACCTATGAATAGAAAATAGATACGTGACATCCCATCACGTATAGAGAAACAAAGCCTTGATTTGCCCATGACACTGAAAAAAAAACTAAATTTGAATAAAATGGAATAAAATAAAATAATAAACTTATATATATCAAAATTGAAAGAAATGTAATATCAACAATAAAGAATGTCAAAATGGGAGTAGACTACCTAGAATTTTAAGTACTTGCATTGTATAGAATCGTTGAATACAGGGGTTTACAAGTTTGTGGCGATTAAATTTCACACCGGTTAGTCGAAAGATATAAATATTTCTTCTTTTGTTGAAATAAATGTATTGGTGAAAATGGTTTGTGAAGGCATTGAGGATTATAAGCAGGTACAATAGGTCCACGCCCACGTCCACGCCCACGGCCACACCCACACCCACGCCCACGGCAACGCCCACGGCCACGCCCACGGCCACGCCCACGGCCACGCCCACGCCCACGCCCACGGCCACGCCCACGGCCACGGCCACGGCCACACCCACGGCCACGCCCACGGCCACGCCCACGGCCACAGCCACGCCCACGTCCACAGCCACGCCCACGGCCATAGCCACGTCCACGCCCACGCCTACGTCCACGTCCACGTCCACGGCCACGGCCACGGCCACGGTAACGCCCACGCCCAAGTAACCTTACCTTACCCTAACCTTACCTTACCTAACCTAACCTAACCTAACCTAACCTAACCTAACCTAACCTAACCTAACCTAACCTAACCTAACCTAACCTAACCTAACCTAACCTAACCTAACCTAACCTAACCTAACCTAACCTAACCTAACCTAACCTAACCTAACCTAACCTAACCTAACCTAACCTAACCTCCAAACTTTTCTTTGTTAATAAATATGGATTATAAACTACACACGAAATCACATAAAAAAACAATTGTGAAACAAAAGAACTTCTTTACTGTTTATTTTTAACAAAGGGAATTATTTTAAAAGCACAAAATGAAATGACTTGGGCATATCGACAAGCAAAGTAGCAACGTTCGTCTAGCTCAGTGGTTGGCGTGAGAATGGGCTCCGACCGGGCGCGCCGCCGCTCGCAGTCTCGCCTCGGAACTCATCGGCTCGGCTCGGGTCGCTTCGGGCAGGAACTTTCCATTGCAAAACAAGCTGCAGCTGCGCATGACTCAGGCCGCTTGTTATTCTTGGGGATATTCCGCTAAATCGGCTTCTCCTGACATCGGTGCGACCTCGCCCGAGATCACAGTGCTGGAGTTGCAGGATCATGGAAATTCATCTCGACGACATCGCACCTCTAGAACAACACGGAATTATTTCGAAAAATCTCAAAATCGATTTTATTGCATATTTGAATCCGCAAGGTTTTACCGCGCATACCAATAAGACGGGATTATTTATATTTGCACAAACGCGCAAGAGATGGCGCTGTACGTCGCTCTTACTGAATGAATGAGTGACAGGTCATACCACGAACACGAATTTATGTCTAGTTGCAACATGGCCGCCGTCGTAACAAACCGTATTGCGCTTACACAAAAGCAAATTATTTAGGAATAATCCGGTGTTTTTGAAGTTATTGTGACAATTTCTGTGAGTTATTTAGTGATAATCCCGTGTTGGAGAATTTTGCTGGTTGGCGTTTTACTAGTATTCCGAAATACGGCGGTATTATTGACGAAGGTATGTAAGTTATTTTTTATTATTTCAAAATAGTTCCATATTGTTTGAAATAGGTGGAAATTTCATAAATAATGCTCTATTGATGGCACATTAAAATTTTGCCACAGTTTATTCAAAAATCATTTTAAATGAATGTTGAATACTTAGAATTCTTACTATAGTTGTATGTTATAAGAAAAGTATTCTCAAACAGTATTTTTCTCATCATAATAGGACAAAATAAAACAAGTTTTTAAATAAGGCTCTATTGTTGAATTAATTATTTTATGGCAGATGATGAAGGGTCGGGGCCTGCTTATGCTCGAAAAAGCGATTGAAGCAACCGTGGAGGACCAGTCAACTGTCCAAGAAAATGATGCGGAACTTTCCACTATGGCAGCACCAGTCATTGCATCACCAGCGGTTGAAGTATCGGTCATTGCTGATTTTTGAAATTTGGTCCCATTTACTGCCCACAGCAATATACTACTTTGATCCGAACTGCCAAAAAAACAGGAAAGCCTTACCATGTGCAAGAGCTCACACATGACGATTTTTACGACACGAAAGCCCTCCAAGAATCTTGGGGGACAAATTACAATGTGGATGAGGATAATAATCAGCTAAAATGGCATGACATTAAACAACTTCGCGTTGAAAAGAAAGAGCCCTTGTCTTTCTTCTACAAAACATCGTTCGAAGACATCAACTTTAAGAAAGTGTGCGTTCGAAATCGTACAAGGCGCTACAAAGATCAAGGTTTTTCTCCCTTGTTGCCTAAAGCATACACAGAAAAACAAACTCTGGCTATAAACAAAAAGAGAGACATAATGGAGTTAATTGAAAAAAATATAATTCCTGCTAATTACGTGAACTCTTATTATAAGAGAGCATTAAATTTAGAGTAATATAGCACTGACTGAAAAACGAAACGCGGAATTCCTAACTAGGTATAAGTTTTAGAAATGTATTCTTAAATTTTATACGTCATATTTTAATATGCAGGTACTTGTTGATCTTTTATAACATTGTGATAAGTGTTATTGTTTAATAATTTATGTCATTTTAAAAGACTTGTTACTTATAAAAGACTGGATACCTTAAAAGATAATGAAACACTAATTTTAAGAAAAGAAAAGTACAAAACTGAATAAAAAGTTATAACTAAGTTTTAAGTTTGATCTTAGATAAAAGATATAAAGACGTTTTATCTCGACTTTCGTATTGATTTGTTATAAAAGTACTTGTTCATTCTGTGAAATTTAAGTCAGTCATATTTTATTGTTTAAATTAAGGTACATTTAAGGCGTGCGTCTGCCATAAATAGACATAAAAGACTGGTTAGCGTAAGTTACCAAGATAGTTAAGCATTTTTTACCTAATAGTATACTTACATTGTGATTGTACACAGTCAGTAGTGTGTAGTTAACTACTAATAGTATGGTGAAACTCAGTATTTCCTTTCCCTAGTATTTTTGTTAACTCTGTTTTACTTTTCTAGATTGTATTCTTTTTATTTCGTGTCTGCTTATATTGTTTCGTATTGTAATAATCACTACGTCCAAAACCACACTACGGTTTTTGGATGACGATGTTGATTTTGTTAAAACATATTTTAATAAAAATGCTAATTTTCATAACTTTTTGTCTTTTGTTTTATTAACATCAGGAAAATTCCCGAAAGACAATCAAATATGTCCTTGTTGTATATTTACACTTAACCAATATATGGTAAAATGATAGAGCATTATTTTAGAATCATTCAGCAAAAAGGACGTAATACGAAATAGTTAATTTTTATTTCATGAGATAATTAGACAACAGAGCATTAAAACGAAAAATGCATATTATCGCTTACACGACGTTTATTTAGGGGAATAAACGATATAATATTGATTCACGTGAAATACATTACTTGAAACATTTAAGACTTTGGCAATACCTTCGATACAAAAGCAGATAACGGTTTTTCGTCGATTGTGAAAAAAGTAGTTTTTCGACTTAGCGCTGTCTAGTTCTAGGCGTGCGACATGGTGTTCTACGTTAGTAGACCGGGTGGGAGAGTCATCACTCCCATCGTTGTCACCTGTGTCATCTGGAAGTTACATTGTTTGCATTAGTTTTATGTCCAAAATTCGCAGCTGAAAGCATGAGCAAATCAATAACTTTCAGTGAGCGAATCATCAAATTAGCGTAGCTAGAAAGCAAGAGCGAATCCATTACTTTCGGTAAGCGAATCAGGTACATCAAACAAAGTGACAAACACAATGTCGTCAAACATAGCGACCTCAAACAGAGCGACATCAAACATAGCGACCTCAAACAGAACGCTCAAGTTGTAAACAGGTCACTTCTACACTAAACAGAACCCTCAGGTTGTTTAAAGGTCAATTTTACACTAAACAGAGCCCTCAGGTTGTTTACAACGGATCCCTTTCTATCAACAGAGCCCTCAGGTTGTTCACACAGGTCACCTCCGGCACAAGGATACGGAAAAGGGAGACAGGAAGGAGTGAAATAATACGAGTGCCTACTGTGTAGAGCCCTCGGGATACACAGCCCAGAACACAGAGCCCTCGGGATGTGCTCATCATGATCGCATGGGCCCTTACATGCGATCCACCTGCAGAGCCCTCAGGATGCACTTGTACGGATCCTCGTCAGGGCGTACACCCGGCTATGCGTAGAGCCCTCGGGATACGCTAGTACGGGGCCTCGTCAGGCCACACCGTACACAACAGCCAAAATCATGAATACAAGTGTCAGTAGGAATATAGAGCCCTCGGGATATATACGACACACACACACATCATGACCATAAGTAAACAAAGTACATGGCGATCAGGTAGCGTAACAAAATCAAAATTCAATTACCATTCTGAGCAGAGCCTTCAGGATACTCGTCAGTTGAAACAGTAGTGCAGAGCTCTCGAGATACACGTCGCCAAAGCCATGTACAGAACTAAAAACTTACATTCGAAATAATGTAAAGCACACTTGGGGGTCCATTCCCCGCTCATGTGGTCATGAACTCGGAAGCAACCTAGATGCCTTCGCTATAAAAGCCTTCAACCAATCGAAGCACCAACTGCGACCTTCCAGGTACTACACACAGTCTTTTCAGACACACATACATACCAGAGTCTGTTGTTCACGTGGCCAGACTTGTTTGGCACACATAAACAAGGCCACCCTCTCGTAATGTGCAGAGTGGCTTACACCGTTCACTTACACAGACATCTCAATGAGTGTGATTGTCATCTAGCAACTCGGTCATGTTGGCGGGCCAGCTCGTGCGGATACTCACCGTTCAAGCTATAAATTTCTAAATCAATATCACTTACCAGAGCCCAGCTGATAGATGTTGCGCCATCGCTGCCGTGCCAACTAACAAAGTCAGAGGAAAACTCTAAACTGACTTTCGTAAAGTGATATTTAAGGTCAACCTCCACATGTCATCAGACCAACCTGTCTGAAAATTGACTTTAATTCGAGTTCGATCATGTTCATGAGCGTTCCACAATAGCGCTCGACTTGCTCAACTTAGTCCAGCGCATTTTGAGACTACCGCTATAAAATGTATGTCACAAGCTTACATTACAACCCAGGTTTCAACCCAACTTACTAAAAAACCTTCATCCATCCGGCCACGATCGGCAACGATTAAGTTTTAGAGATAAGTTTAGACGAGACCATCATCAGAATACATCGTGTCAAAAGGTTAACCAGACCTAATCCACGACTCACTTGAAAGATTCAAGTTAAACCTGAATTGAAACTATCTGAACTGTCAATCGTCTTTTCACTGCCAATAGCTTGGTGTTCATAATAAAGAGCGCAATATGCACCGACGATGACCTCTCGGTACGAAACCGAAAATTCGAGATTGTTCCCCAACTACGTCGATTTTGTAAAACAAAATATCATTACGTTTTAGGAACCTAGAAGAGTCTAAAGTACAGTCAGTTCAGCTTTGATAGAAACCCTTACCATCTGAGCCAGTTACAAGATTTAAGAATGACCTGATCAGATCACAGCTCAGCCTGCGCTTACCACAACTATAACCTAGAGGCCCACATCATAATCTTTAGGAAACTACCGCCACCGAGTGTTTTTCGGTAGTAAATCCTTTTAAGTCAGTTGTAAAGCATTTACAATCGGTCAACACTGAAAAAGGGTCCTCGTCCTCGTCTTCCTCAACTGCCAGAGTCTCCGACCTCGTACGAGTAGTACCGGGATCCTACTCCTTGAGTAACCTTACCAAAGCAAGCAACAGGTCGTTAATGCTTGCCGCCGCATATCTTCACCATACCGCACTAAAACCTTGTCTGACGCATCAATCTGTGTCTACTATGTACCTCGGTTGGAAAACAGAAACAAAAATATAACCAGAACGTCCAACGATAATCATCAAGAACCTCTTCCTGCTCCTTACCCAAGTTGATCTGTACACATTTAATAGTCACATTTACTCTACATGCAGCCTTTAAGGGGTACCTTCAGTACCTACCCTAAGGTGTACCTGCCACCTCCTTCACGTTGCTGGGCACTGGCACCCGTGTATCAGCCAAAACCTGGACCTTAAGTTCGCTCGGTCTACCTGACCATTACTCATTACCTGGCCTAGATACGCCTCCAGTGACAAACTTACAGTTCTTTAAGTTTAGGGAGAACTCGCCTGTGTCCCACGTAGCATTTGCCAACCTTTCTCGATCGTGCAACCTACTAGGTACAAAATCAAAATATCATCAAAAAGCCGCTGTTGGTTGGGCTTGCATCACCGCTCACAATTTTATGAGCGCAATATGTTGTTGTAAACAATCGGCACATAAAACTTACATTTCTTAAGGGTTGAAGTGAACCTTGCCTGTGTCAAGGTACCAAGAACCTCACGCAGCGTCTGCAATCTCTCCTCGCCCGTGTGGCTAGGTAACAAAACATCAACAATGTAAACATATGCCTTACCTGCACCTATAAAGAGCGCAATGCGTTTGATATGATGCGCTTGCAAGACCGTTACCTTAGCTGACACCGCTGACACATACGGCACCATCAAACCATCATAGTGAAGCTACAGGTCTCAAGTGTCACAAATACTAGAAGATGGATTTGATGAAAGCCGCTTGCTTTATCTGCACTAGTAAGATATTTCGCGTTACCTAATCGAGACCACACACAGATTTAGACATGGACACACCTAGACAGATAGTTGAAGTAATACAGACCACCAAGTGATCTTCGACTCGCTGCTACCGCTCATAAATTGCTCCCGTTCTTGACTCTCTAAAGCAATACAAACTAGAGACTAGTTGGTAATCACGGTGTCTCGTAACCCATAATCACAAACCTTTACTAAACACGTGATGAGTAACACAACTCATGTGACGCTATCCCTGTTTCAAACGTCAGTACCTATGACAATCACAGTAAACTCGGCACTGCTCTGAAATTACATGAAAATTGATTCCGTGAATAATGTTAGAAGTCCAACTGTCAGCGTAGCGGACGCAGTATGTTGCTACCTCTCGACTACCTATGCCACGAGAAACTCAAAACCACGGTATTTTCGTGCATCCCAATGCTCTGCAACAGACTCTCGAGTCCAAAGTGTACAGCTATTTTATTTATTTGTCTTCGAAATTTTCCAGATACTTACAGCTTACCTACAGGAAACTACGTCTATCTGCATTCGAAATGTTATTCTGCCATTAACATCTCGACAGATGTAGACGTTTGACTTACCACGTGACACGGCACGCTGCTTGGCAAAGCTCCTTGGCAAAGCTTGGCAAAGCTCCTTGGCAAAGCTTGGCAAAGCTCCTTGGCAAAGCTTGGCAAAGCTCCTTGGCAAAGCTTGGCAAAGCTCCTTGGCAAAGCTTGGCAAAGCTCCTTGGCAAAGCTTGGCAAAGCTCCTTGGCAAAGCTCCTTGGCAAAGCTCCTTGGCAAAGCTCCTTGGTAAATATTGGCCAAACTTGGCAAAGCCTGGCGCAGCTTGACAAAACTTGGCACAGCCCGGAAAAACTTGGTAAAGTTTGGCAAAGCTTGAACTCTCTTTCGAAGGTACAAAAAGAACACGGATATGACCTTAGTCATTAGAGTTACCTGCAGCCCCTGCAGGGCTATCACTACACGACGGTACACTAGTCGACTTCTTACTCCACACGATTTACACACGCAGCCTATTCGTGACAATGCAAAACATAGATCCTTTTGTTACCATGTTCGCGCTTACGCCAATTCAGCTATGAATTCGATGCCAAATCCTTCGTTACCGTGACCACATTGTAGGACCATCGCCTTAACACAAACTGGTTTTGAATAAGAAACTTGCTAAGAAATTCAACCGGCATTAGATTCGCATTAAGAGCTGCCCTTCAGACCTGGGGTCTTATGTCACGTACTATAATAGTTGCGATCAACTCTTCGCTCAAACCACTTACGACACGTTGTCACTAGTCGTAGTAAGGATCGCCTGGCATATAAAACTGTTCGTTTGAAAATTGTCTGAATAGGTCTTACGTCAAAATGCTTGCAAAGTCTCAACGCTTTGAAATCTCGTTTGAAATTAGACCAGCTACGGTTACTGCTAACCCAATCGTGTAGCCACGATTTCGCATCACCAGTCAGACAATTATCAATACGCACTAAACACTCACGGTCTTTTCACCTATGGAGGCGCGCACGCAGTCCCACCGATTGAAGGCACGTACTTGGTACCAGGGAACACTTTGTACCAAAGCCGTGTAAAGATGGATCAAAGCTCAAAATAAAAATATGATTCAACCTTACCGGAATGTTTCCAATAGCACTCGCCAGCCTTTTGGCCACTCCAGTCACGAAAACCATTACCAGTAGGGGCCACCATCACCCAGCAGAGGCGCCAGCATCGGCCAGCATCGGCCAGCGTCGACCAGCATCGACCAGCACCAGCATCGGCCGGAACCAGCGCCAGCAGCAGCATGCTGCCCGAAGAACTTGTACCATCTGCAACACTTGCAACACAAATATCATCACTTTCCAAAGTAATCAAACGGTTCAGAACAATTTTGTAGTCGCTATTCCAAACCAGAGCTAGGCTAACCATTGCCTTTCGTTACGGAGTACTTCTCCCAAATGATCTTCCAAATTACAAGACTAGAAACGACCGTTCTGTAAAAGTCAGAAAGCCAGCAGAGAGTGAGATAGGAATCCCACTTCTGAGATTATAAACTACACACGAAATCACATAAAAAAACAATTGTGAAACAAAAGAACTTCTTTACTGTTTATTTTTAACAAAGGGAATTATTTTAAAAGCACAAAATGAAATGACTTGGGCATATCGACAAGCAAAGTAGCAACGTTCGTCTAGCTCAGTGGTTGGCGTGAGAATGGGCTCCGACCGGGCGCGCCGCCGCTCGCAGTCTCGCCTCGGAACTCATCGGCTCGGCTCGGGTCGCTTCGGGCAGGAACTTTCCATTGCAAAACAAGCTGCAGCTGCGCATGACTCAGGCCGCTTGTTATTCTTGGGGATATTCCGCTAAATTATGATTATCTTAGTTGTTTGCATAAATATACCTATGAATAGAAAATAGATACGTGAAATCCCATCACGTATAGAGAAACAAAGCCTTGATTTGCCAAAGTTGTCGTGGGCGTGGCCGTGGGCGTGGCCCTGGGCGTGGGCGTGGGTGTGGGCGTGGCCGTGAGCCTGGCCGTGGCCGTGGACGTAGACGTGGCCGTGGGCCTGGCCGTGGCCGTGGACGTAGACGTGGACGTAGACGTGGACGTGGCCGTGGACGTAGACGTGGACGTAGACGTGGACGTGGGCGTGGACGTGGGCGTGAGCGTGGCCGTGGACGTGGACGTTGAAGTGGGCGTGGCCTTGGGCGTTGCCGTGGGCGTGGGCGTGAATAGATTTATTTCAACAAAAGAAGAAATATTTATATCTTTCGACTAACCGGTGTGAAATTTAATCGCCCCAAACTTGTAAACCCCTGTATTCAACGATTCTATACAATGCAAGTACTTAAAATTCTAGGTAGTCTACTTCCATTTTGACATTCTTTATTGTTGATATTACATTTCTTTCAATTTTGATATATATAAGTTTATTATTTTATTTTATTCCATTTTATTTAAATTTAGTTTTTTTTTCAGTGTCATGGGCAAATCAAGGCTTTGTTTCTCTATACGTGATGGGATTTCACGTATCTATTTTCTATTCATAGGTATATTTATGCAAACAACTAAGATAATCATATTTATTAACAAAGAAAAGTTTGGAGGTTAGGTTAGGTTAGGTTAGGTTAGGTTAGGTTAGGTTAGGTTAGGTTAGGTTAGGTTAGGTTAGGTTAGGTTAGGTTTTTTTTTTTTTTTTTTTTTTTTTTTTTTTTTTTTTTTTTTTTTTATCCTACCCCTAGCTTAACCAGGGACCTGGTTTACAATTTTATCCTATTTCAACCCATACATTCTTGTTCACACTTTTATGCTTCTCGCACTTCCATTCTTCATACTTTGTCTTTCTTTTATCCGTCTCCTTTCGTTCTTTATTTATTCTATCTATCTTCCTTTTTGTTTTTTAGGCTACAGGGAAATGAGGAGACAGTCCGCAAATTTCTTTATTTTTTTAAAATGATAACATTTCTTAATCTACTTTCATATTATTGGCAGGGCACATATTTATATATGTCGGCGGAAGAAGACGATCCACCAGACCTTGAAATCAAACCCCCTTTAGATCTTAAATTTAATAAACGTTGTTAGATTTTCAGAATCCTGGAGAACGATGGACGACCGCGGAAGCTAGCCCATGTTCAACTACGTCGCGCCCCACAACCAGGCGATCAACAAACCGTGTCGGCGGAAGTAGACGATCCACCAGGTCCTCAAACAGCGGCCTGCAGGCGAGCCCATGCCATCCGTGCTAGACTGCCAGAGCTACACACTGCCTGAGAAACAGATAAGTTGAACATCTTACTCACTTAACATAAAACACCAAAACTTCATTTTTCTCCGAGACATTTCATACATGCAATCCTTCCTGTAATCCTTATCCCCTTATCCTCCTTATCTACGAGAACCTTCGAGAATCCACGAGAACCTCCGAGAATCTACGAGAACCTATGATACCCTCCGAGAACCTATGATACCCTCCGAGAACCTATGATACCCTCCGAGAACCTATGATACCCTCCGAGAACCCATGATACCCTCCGAGACCTTACCCATTTTCACAAATCTTTATTGCAACTCGATTGAGTTGTAAACAGATGCCAAACTCAAAAGAGAACTCTCCTTGTTACAGAAAATCTACGAGAACCTCCGAGAATCCACAAGAACCTTCGAGAGGGGCAGGCAGGTGCAGAGCGCGCACCGCCTGTCAGAATGGCCGTGTCGGCGCAAAGACGTTATTTCAATAGGAAAATCTAGTTTTGAGAGTTATTTAATTGTTAAACAACTAAATGTAATCACAGAATTGAGTTAGGTTTTAAAAACCTTGTAAAAAGTCAAAGTATTAGCTTCGCGACGACGATTTTCGCTCGCCTTTGTAATCGTTCGACGCGGGGCTAAGCTTTGCTATAAATACGGCTGTCGGCCGGGCTAGAATTCACTCTTGCTCGAGTCGTCGGACGGAACGGACCTCTGCTATGGAATAAATCTACTGCCACAACAACTTCGTGTTTTCCTTCCAATGGATCCCGGCGTGACGAGGATGCCAGTGACGTCGGCGCTGCTGACGTCACCCTCTTCAAAAAGCGTACGGAGAGGGTTCTTCTCCGTCATCAGAAGTGGGATCGGGACCTGCCAGCTTGCGCTCCTGATCCAGACCACGTACTTCGGGCAGCCTCGCAATGTCCAGCGGAGTAATCATTGCCAATACCAGTGGCAAATGCGTTTGTGCCCACGTACCACCACTACCCTGCCAGTGTACCACCACGGCAGGGTGTATTAACCACAGACACACCAAGCTTATCTATAGCCGGTGTAACTCCACATTTTTATGATGAAAATAATGCGTTTCACTAGTTTACCGTCAGATACTAAAGTAGGCATCAAAAATTTCCTAGCAAAAAAATAAACACGTGGTGATGACGTCATCCAAAGTAGTTCAGAAAAATAGGTTATTTTGTGAGTGGGGTTTCATAGGGGGATGAAAATTTGGTTATTTTTGACGTATCTCCTACCGTTTATGAGATAATTGCAAACTACCCACAATTCATTTTTACTTTATGGTTAAAGTTGCCGAGTAGAACCGTAATGTCGTAACGGTTCTCTTCGTTCATACGGGGTAGGTGCGGCTCGGTTATTATTTATCGGGTCACAACTCTTAAGGGTATCGCCGAGTTTCTTTCGCGCGCTGGGGTTTGATGGAAAAGCATCGCTAAAGATAAACTTGGTACTGCATCCCGAGATGGTAGACTACGCGTCGTCGCCTTAAAAAAAGAAAAAAAAACTACCGACGACGCTCACAGCTGTACCTCTCGGATTTGGCGGTGGTACGTGCTAACAAAGATTTCCGGCAGTGCTTACATGAACGGAAGTTTGCGAGTTATAACGCACTGCAGCTTTGAAGAAGGCTGAGAGTTCAAGAACTGTCGTGAACGATGTGACATGAACGTTCATATCATTGCACCAGGAGTCGCCGAGCGGTTGACAGGTAGAGCGAGTCTTGGCATTGTACCCTTGAAGAACTTCAGCGAGCCATGACCTGCACTACTCGCAAAGTTACAGGTCCTCGTCTTCTTAATCTCACCCCTTGTCGGGGGGCGGGAATAGGGTATCGGGGCTGTCCCCCCTGGCCCTTTCTTTTCTCCGCCCATTACTATAGGCGGGTTTATTTGGTTATTGCGGTTTTGTTTAGCTATCATCACCGGTGCCGCCTGTAGCCTCGGCACGATCTGGCCCTGCCGGGTGGGATCCCTGGTTGCTCAGGCAAAGCCCAGCAAACCGATCAGCGACGGCAGCGGGCACCGCTAGTGGTGCTAAATTTGGTGAAGCGGCGTCTTTGCTTACGATAGTGGATTCTTCCTTTTTCTTGGTTGGTCTGGTGGTCTGGCGTGCTGCGGGGCGATCTCTCTAACATGTTGGTGTTCGGACTGCTTATAATAGTCTCTCGTTCTATTTATCTTGAGATCCCCGAGGATGGTTGCGTTCCAAACGTACCGGAGTGCTCCTACGATCCTTCGTAGTATGATGTTTTCCTGCGCTTGGAGTCGGTTTCTGTTTGTTACGCTCAGATACGGGTAGGTACCTTGCTGGAGCTGCGTAGGTGAGCCGTGATACGAGGTAAGTTTTGAAAATCATTATTCTTGTCCGGAGGGGCAGGCGTGATTGGAGGTTCGATAGGAGCTTGCTTCGCGCTCCCCTGACCTGGCCAATCAGTCGGTCGATGGTGACGCCAAGATATTTGACATCTGGTTGCCACGGGATGTTTTTGTCCATAAATTTCAAGGGTTGGCAGCCTCGTGTTCCCCGTGATGATGGCCTGGGTGGGTCTTCGCCACGTTCACGGAGAGCCATCTCTTCTGCAGCCATTCTGGGAGGATGTCTAAGGTTGGTTGCAGTCGTTTCACGGCGTATTCAGCTCGGTGGAATGAAGTGTAATAGGCTGCGTCGTCTGCGTATGGAGCGAGCTTCGCCTGCCCGATAACAGGGATATCGTCGGTGTGCCAGGCGTGACATGCAGGTGAGAGGCGGCTTCCTTGTGGCACTCTAGCGGAGCGGGTTTTCGACTGCAACCATGAAGCTTTGTTTCCGTGGGAAGCTTGCGAGGATGAGCTTCTTTGGGGCGCCGGACTGGATATGGCGGACCCTCGTGCCATGCCCTGTCGAACGTTTTCTCCATATCCAGCGTGACCTTTCTTGTTGTGGCTGGTGGCCAATTCGTTTACTATTCTGGTGATCTGCAAGGTGGTGGAATGTTCGGCTCGGAACCCGAATTGTTCCTCCCTTGGCTTAGTGTGTGATGTCAGACGTTGGAGCACGATCTTCTCGGATACCTTCGAGAAGTATCGCTGTATTGTCCTCTTTACCTTCCCTGGTTGAACAAAGATGGCGTCTTCCTCTGGGGGTACTTCTGACGCCAGGTTGTCCCTGATGCAGTTTTCAACAAGCTGTGTGCGGTCTGCATCGGTGGCTGGGTTTGGTGAGAACTGCTTTTCCAGCTTGTCGCCAGGATTTCAGCTCTGTCGACTGTTTTGAGCTTCAGGTTTCCGTCGGTACCCACTACCGGTTGGATGGGGTTTTGCTCACCAACTAGTTGACGGCATAACCAGTGCACTGAGGAAATGTTGTCGGTTATGGTGTCGATGTGTCTTTCCCATCCTTCGGCAGCATTGTCGTCAAGGGCAGTTTTCACGCGCTGTGCCAGCGGGTTTACTTCTCTCTTGACCCTCGGTTGAGTTACAGGTGTATCTCTGCTCACGCTAATAACACAACGAAAACAATACGTGCTACCTCGACTCCTGAACGCAGACGACTAACGACTCTTTCATCAACGGGAAGCAAATGTCAAGCACTTCCACAAGGGGAAACTACGTGCTTGCCTATAAAAGCATACCTTGAAATCAAACCCCTTTAGATCTTAAATTTAATAAACGTTGTTAATTTTCAGAATCCTGGAGAACGATGGATGACCGCTGAAGCTAGCCCATGTTCAACTACGTCGTGCCCCACAACCAGGCGATCAAAAAACCGTGTCGGCGGAAGAAGACGATCCACCAGACCTTGAAATCAAACCCCCTTTAGATCTTAAATTTAATAAACGTTGTTAGATTTTCAGAATCCTGGAGAACGATGGACGACCGCGGAAGCTAGCCCATGTTCAACTACGTCGCGCCCCACAACCAGGCGATCAACAAACCGTGTCGGCGGAAGTAGACGACCACCAGGTCCTCAAACAGCGGCCTGCAGGCGAGCCCATGCCATCCGTGCTAGACTGCCAGAGCTACACACTGCCTGAGAAACAGATAAGTTGAACATCTTACTCACTTAACATAAAACACCAAAACTTCATTTTTCTCCGAGACATTTCATACATGCAATCCTTCCTGTAATCCTTATCCCCTTATCCTCCTTATCTACGAGAACCTTCGAGAATCCACGAGAACCTCCGAGAATCTACGAGAACCTATGATACCCTCCGAGAACCTATGATACCCTCCGAGAACCTATGATACCCTCCGAGAACCTATGATACCCTCCGAGAACCCATGATACCCTCCGAGACCTTACCCATTTTCACAAATCTTTATTGCAACTCGATTGAGTTGTAAACAGATGCCAAACTCAAAAGAGAACTCTCCTTGTTACAGAAAATCTACGAGAACCTCCGAGAATCCACAAGAACCTTCGAGAGGGGCAGCCGGCGTGACGAGGATGCCAGTGACGTCGGCGCTGGCATCCTCGTCACGCCGGGATCCATTGGAAGGAAAACACGAAGTTGTTGTGGCAGTAGATTTATTCCATAGCAGAGGTCCGTTCCGTCCGACGACTCGAGCAAGAGTGAATTCTAGCCCGGCCGACAGCCGTATTTATAGCAAAGCTTAGCCCCGCGTCGAACGATTACAAAGGCGAGCGAAAATCGTCGTCGCGAAGCTAATACTTTGACTTTTTACAAGGTTTTTAAAACCTAACTCAATTCTGTGATTACATTTAGTTGTTTAACAATTAAATAACTCTCAAAACTAGATTTTCCTATTGAAATAACGTCTTTGCGCCGACATATAATATGAATTATATAGTTGTGACCCTTTATTTCTACTTATTTCTATTTATAGCTATGTTAACAACTTTCTGACAAAAATCTAAAAATTTATATCTGATGTTCTTATCTTCTAATATGATACATAAATTATCCTTTCTTATGTCTACTTCTATTTCATGTTCCAAATCATATCTTTCTCTTCCAAACCTTGGGCAATCCGTTATGAGATGTAAAGAGCTTTCCTCAACATTCGGGTCACATAGACACGATGGACTCTCCTTGCACTTAAACCGGTATAAGTACGAGGAGAATCCGCCGTGTCCTGTGAAGAGTTGGACCATGACGGGACCTAGTGACAGGGATTTGACGAGTCGGTACGCCCTTATTGCGTTTGGGAAGAACACCTTTGTGATCGCGCCTTGTTCCGCACTGACGTAGCGTTGGTTCCATTCGCAGAGCGAGTCTCGTCGGATTTCGCGCTTCGCGTATGAAACCGGACAGCTGTTGTAGTTTGGTTTCGTTTTAAGCTTTAGTGCTGCGCATTTCGCCAGCTCATCGGCCCTCTCATTCCCCTCCAATCCCGCGTGAGCTTTTATCCAAAATAGGCTCAGTATTTTGTTCTCCTGTTTAAGTTGGGATATATGCGCTCTAATTTGGACTGCGAGGGGATGGGGAGACCACAAGTTGGTCACGGTCTCGAGGGCCGAGCGTGAGTCGCTGAAAATGCTGCAGCTCGTTCTCCGCCTTTTGAGTGCCTCTTTTGTAGCTTCAGCCAGGGCCAGCAACTCCGCCTGGTAGACGGTACAGCATTCATCCAGCCTCAACTTGCGGGTACTAATCTCGGCGTTGCCTTCCCAGATGGATAATGCGGCGCCGACTTTTCCCTCGATTTTACTTCCATCTGTGAAGATATTCAGGCAGTTGTCGAGGTTCTGGTCCACTGCTGCCTCGTCCGCCAGGCAGATGAATGCCAATTCCGACTGAAGCGCTGGGTGTGGCATCGCTACGTACGGTAACGGCGTCTCAATATCCCGATCTCCTATTACTCGCTGGGTATGACCTTTCTTTGTTTCATAAAGCGAGGCTGCTTCCCGGATTCTGATGTCCAGCGGAAGTAACCCAGCCAGTAATAACGCCGAGGTTAGCGAGACAGTCCTGTAGCTTTTTATGATTTTCTGTGCGAAACCACGCTGCACTGTTTCGAGCTCTTTGTTCACGCATATCTTTTTTGTGGCGGGAGCCCATACACTTGCAGCGTACATTATTGTAGGCTCTACCACTGCCGTGTATATGACTCTTATGACCTCCGGCTGGAGGCCCCAAGTTACTTTTGCAGCTCTCGAGAGCTGTTTGTAAAAATTTAGCGCTTTTCGGCAGACGTTTGCGGCGTGCGAGTTGAACGTTAATTTGTCGTCGACAGTGAGTCCAAGCAGCTTGATTTCCTTGGACATGCCAATGTCGCACCCACCCATGCTAAGACGTGGGGTATCATGCTTAAGTTTTCGCGTGATGACCATGGCCATTGTTTTGTGCGGTGCGAACTTAAGTTTATTTTTGATACCCCACGTCCGAACGTGCTCGAGTGAGGCATTGGCCTGCCTCTCAATCTCTAGCGAGGTCTCACCAGCGAAAACAAGCACCACGTCGTCTGCAAACGCCTGCACGTAGTCACCTCTACCGTGCAGCTCTCTTAGGAGTGGGTCCAGGAGTAAATTCCAGAGAATTGGACCACCAATTGACCCCTGAACACAACCTTTTTCAGTAGGCTTTTCGTACTCCTCCCCCAAGTAACGGACCCTAACTCTGCGGTTTCGGAGATAGCTGTCGATCACCCTTCTTAAGTTGAGCGGGCAGTTTTCCTCTGCCAGTCGGACTCGGATTGCTGGCCACCATGCACTATCAAAAGCCCCCTCTATATCCAGCGACAAGAGCGTTATCAGTTTCTTCTGCTCAAGTTTACTGTTAATGTATCGCATAAGGGTATAGAGGGCGTCCTCGGTGCTCCTCTGGGGCATGAATCCGAACTGGCGAGTACTCATTCTTGGTACAAGATGAAACTTTATCCGGGTGACCAACATCTTCTCGAAGATCTTTCCTAACACAGGGAGGAGCCCGATCGGCCTATACGATTTCGGGGTATTGTAGTTTTCCTTCCCAGGTTTTCGTAGCACTATCACGGTTGCCTCTTTCCACGGATCCGGGAAGTGGACAAGTTCTAGGCACTTATTTACCATGCCTAGAAACATGTTCGGATCATTTTGTATGGCCTCGACGCATATGTCGACCGTGAACCCATCTGCTCCGGGTGCCTTCTTCGGGTTAAATGTTTTCATCGCAGTTCTTAGCTCGGTCATCGTGAATAGTGGGTCGCAAGACTCAACTTGCTCCTCACCATTTACCCTCTCTGCTTCAGCTCTAATTCTGCGATGATCGGCATTGTCGCCATCTGTGCGGTCCTCCGGATAGAACGTTTCGGCCAGAACCTTCACGGAGCCTCTAGCATCAAGCACTCTGCCTTCAACCTGAAGTCGCACATCCTCTTCCCTTTTCCTAGTCCTTCCTATAACCCTGTAAATCCCCTCCCATACCCCTTCTCTATCCTGTTTACAGCAGAAGTCCTTCCAACTCTCTACCTTTGCCTTGTTTGCCTCTAACTCGTATTCCCTCTTCTTTTCCAGGTACTCTTCGATGACTCCTGACCTTCGGACTGGCGCGGCGCATCGGATTCTTCTCTTCCTGTTGGCGACTTCCCGTTTCAGCTGTGCGAGATTCTCGGACCACCACGGTATGGTAAGTGTTTGTGTGTGTTTCTTTGCTGGCATAGAGTGTGTGCATGCGTGTGTTATTGCTTGAAAGTATGTGTGTACGACTTCTTCTATTTGTTCGATGTTGTGTATGTGCTCTACTTTTGTGTGTGTGAGTTGGTGATCTAATTTAAATTGGTTCAATTTCTCATGAAATTGAACCCAATTGGCTTTTTTTGTATTGTAGAGCCTGGTTGTGCGTGTAATTTGTGTTCCGTGTGCTTTGTGTAGTCGTATGTTGAATGTTATCCCATTGTGGTCCGAGCTCGTCATGCTCTCTACCACGGTCCATCCTTCCACAAGAGTGAGCATGTCCTCCGAGCAGACTGTGACGTCTACATGGCTGAAGTACCGTCTGTCTCCTCTCACCGTGTCAAACGTTGGTATGGAGTCAATGTTGAGCACCTGGAGCCCCTTATCGTCCAGGAACTTCATCAGTTCCTCCCCTCTGGGGTTAGTCCTGACGCTTCCCCACCAGGTGTTCCAGGCATTTGCGTCTCCTCCAACAATGAGTCTCGTAGACCCAAGCTCTTCAATCACCCTGCACAGCTGTTCCACGTATGGTTCCAGGGGCTCAGTTCCTTCAAAGTAGATGGAGACCAGATTGACCTTCCAGGCGCTAGTTCGTATCCCCGCTACTGCGATGTTATTGGTGGTGAGCTGCGGGTATTGGATAACATCCAAGGTAGGGTCCAGTATGACAATCGCCGCCTTAACAATCCCTTCGCCTTGTTCTGTGCTCTGATAGATCCTAGCGCCTGGGTATACCTTCAGCTTCTTAGGGGCTCCAACGTAAGGTTCCTGTAGGAGGAGTGCTGCTGCTCTACATTTTGCGGCTTCAAGGAAGAGCTCATCTGTTGCTAGCTGCTTTTTATTGAGGTTTGCTTGAATGACCTTGTAATGGACGCCCTTAGCAATAGGCCACGGTGGATCTCGCAAATGCGTCCCACTTGCGCCTCACCGGGCATTCGTTGCTAAAGGCGCCATGGTCAGTTTTCGCAGCCTTTGCTTTGTTGCAGTTTACGCAGCAGGGAAGAGTTCCACTCAGCCAGTCAGGGCATTCCGTTTTGAGGTGCGCTCCACCGCAGTGGCTGCACACATCAACTGCTTCGGAGCAGAACCGCTTCCCATGTCCGTACCCTAGACAGCGCGAGCACTGTATAAGGGGGGACTGATCAGCGACTCTGACTCTCTGCATGTCGATGTGTGCAGCCCCTGCGCCGGTAAGACTCTGCCAGAGTCGGGGCGACACCTTCATTACGATGTGGGATGTGAGGGGGTTCCTTGCCTTGCGGCGATAGCGTACTTCCATACGGTCATCGTCGCCGCTCACACCCTTAAGTAAGTGCCCGTTTTGTGTGCGGATGGCTTTTATGACATCCTCATCCGTGTTGCTTCGTAGGACGCCGTACAGGATGACCAGAGGATCCTTATTCGCGATATCCTCCACACTAAGATGCCCTTCTCTTTCCATTATTCTTTCCTTTATCCTTCTAAGCTCTTCCTCGTTTTTACATCCCACTATTATCTTCCTGTCTTTTGCTTTCCGTATTTTGTCAATCCTTGCTCCCTCTTCCTTTGCATTCACAACCTTTCTGATCCTCTCAAAGACTTGATCCCCTGTTTCCTGGTCATTCGTAGAGGAAACTATGATGGAGTGCATGGCAGTATTTTCGGGTTCCGATTTTTTTGGGGAACCCGCTGTGACACTCGCATAGGAGCCTCTACTCGCGTACCACTCCTGCTGTGTTCTTAGTGTATCAGTCAATATCTCCATTTCCTTTTTGTGTTCTTCCAGAAACTTTCCATGCTCCTCCATCTTCTTCATCAGTTCTTCCCCTTGATCTATCATTTGACGTTCCTTTTCATTGGGAGGCTCCTTTGCGTCTTCTTGGACTTTCTGCTGAGCTTTACCCTGCCCCTTAACGCTGTCAACTTCTTTGACTAGCTGGTACAGCCTGTCGATTGCTTGAAAGACCTCAGTTTTTATTTCAGTCTTCGTGTTTCTCGACTTCTCCAGGCTGCCCTTTGCTTTGACCACGCACGCTCTAGCTTCGGTGAGTCGGTCAATATATTTTGAGGGCGAGCTAGTCGCTGCTCCAATTGACAGTTTTTGTGTCATGGACGAGGTCGTGGTCTTGAGCTTTGACTTCTGGGCCTCAGAGTCCTGCGTTTTCTTCAGGGGAGTCGAGGGTTTTGTCTTTGAGTCCGTTTTACCGGTCTCCCACTCCCCGATGCTACGTCTCACATTAGAGTTCTTCGTCGTCTCTGGCGTCCTAGAAGGTCCTGCCTTCTCCGTCTGGCCCGGAGATTTTAAATGTTCTGTGTCACGAGTGACACTTGTCGTCTTTTTGACCGGAGTGCGATGGCCGAAATTCATTTTGCGGGAAAACTAGGTGAGTTTAATTAGGTTTAAGTTCCTTACAAAATATTTTAAGCCAACTGTTATTATACCTACACTAATGATTTTTACTTTCCAGGTGGTGTCTCCAGGTTTCGTCAGTCTACGTGGGCGGAGAATCGGCGGGTAAGTACAATTTGGGGTAGGACTCGTCAAATTTGAAGTATGACGTGTAAAGAGCGTCAACTTCAGCTATAAAATTAGATTCTTAAAAATAAACACGATAAAAAAAATTTTGGTAGAGTCACGTGAATTGCCCAAAGATTTCGGTAGAGTCAGGTTTGGTCAGTGGTATACATAAAAATTTAAATAAAAAATTTTTACTGTCAACTTTTGAAATGTAGAGTTGACTCTACCAAGGTCACTATTTTATGGTTACACAGTAGCCCACTAAGTCCTCTGACTTCAAAAAGAAAAATTTTATACAAAAAATAAATTTGACTCTATGTAGAGTCTTGAGATTCAACTAAAAAATAGTCCAAACCAGGTCCTACAGTTTGCAAAAAACCGCACTGCTGTAAGACCTCTGGTTCCGGAGATATAAAATTTTAAAGTTAGGTCAAAAATCAAAAAAATTGGGGTTGCAACCCCTAGAAAAATTCCTAAAAATAAGTTATGTTGTACAGATACCTGATTTTAATGCTCAAATGAAAAATTACTGTGGGTTAAGTATTTAAATGGAAATATTGTGTTTGGATTGTACGAATAACTTTCTAAGTCCAAAGTCAATTTTAGGGGTAGGGGGTTGAAACTGCTTCTGGATAGTGTGGGGGGGGGATTAGGGGGGGGGGACTCGGATAAAATGGTCAGATTTGCTCTAGCACCCCCCGTTTGGCCACAAAATACAAAACAAGTTTATTTGCGGTTGGTCGAGAGGTAGGGTGCTTTTTGGAAAATCGATATTAAATATAACTATGGAACTGAAAAATATGAAAAAATTACTGAAGCTAAGCAAATGAAATGTTTTAACCTATTTCTGTTTTGAAAAATATTTGTTACCTTATAAATTTGTGAGGGGGGGTCTCTAAAGTTAGGGGTTGTAAAACCAACAACCGCAGAAAAACAGTAAAATATTTTTTCTGCTCAACCCCGGTTCATAAAAAATCAGGAAAAAAGCGTGGTGATAGCTGACTATATAAGAAATAAAAAATCGTTTGAAATTTTAAAAAATTTAACCTGCAACTATGTTTAAAAAATTCCCAAAACTACCCCTAAAATTTCGACTTTTTAGGATCGATTTTTTCAGTGACCCTTAGCTTGAGGTATGTCGCGTTGGGCTCAAATGACTCGCCGTAAATCGTGGAGATTGATTCTTTTATCAAAATAATTAAAATAGATTTAGATTAATAAATAGAGCCTAAAAATGGTACATAAGCACAATATGTACAAGTTACTTAAAAAAAACTAAAAATAAATGTTTTAAAATACAACGATTAATAATAGGTCTATTATTAGGTATTTTACCTACTGGTTGGTCAAAAATTGCGCGAAAAAGATTCTTAAAGTAACTACTTAATACCACGTGACGTCACACTTGTTCTATGCGGATGTTATAACATCGATAGCTCGGAAACCGCTTATCAGAAAAATCTGAAATTTTGCACAGTGGTAGTATTATATTTATAGATAATTTAAAAGTTCCAAAAATACAAGGTCACCGATCTTATTTCAGAGATAGAAAAGGTCAAAGTTCATAAAAATTTCAAAACCTTGTATCTTCCTAGGGGGTCGTCCAATTTTGATGCTCGAGGTGTCTGCTGTCAGGTCTTGAAATTCTTCACTAACGGCTGCTCCTCGATTTTTGCCCAGAAGTCTGGAACCTGGACCACGTGCCACGTGGTTTTGTGGTTTTCCGTTTATAACTCAGCGAGTTTAAACGGGAAAAATCCGGGACTCTGCTGAGTCGTAGTTCCCCTCAGGACGCGTCGATGTGCAGTTGAAAATTAGGGGGTTGTCGCTGAAAAACGGGCAGCGTTTCAGTCCGAAGATCCAGATGTTGGTGGGATTTCGGTTTTTTCGGTGTGGTGTCTCCAAAAACGGTCCGATTTGAAAAATTTTTTCAACACTGCAATCCTTGCGACAGCGCGCGTCCAAAAACGTATAACACGGCACAATGCGGCGAGGAAAACCCGTTACAACGATTTTTCGAACGCGGAGCGGCTCAAATTCGTGGCTCTCAGGCTCGCGGCTCGAGGGGAACTGGTTAGGTTAGGTTAGGTTAGGTTAGGTTAGGTTAGGTTAGGTTAGGTTAGGTTAGGTTAGGTTAGGTTAGGTTAGGTTAGGTTAGGTTAGGTTAGGTTAGGTTAGGTTAGGTAAGGTTAGGGTAAGGTAAGGTTACTTGGGCGTGGGCGTGGCCGTGGCCGTGGCCGTGGCCGTGGACGTGGACGTGGACGTAGGCGTGGGCGTGGACGTGGCTATGGCCGTGGGCGTGGCTGTGGACGTGGGCGTGGCTGTGGCCGTGGGCGTGGCCGTGGGCGTGGCCGTGGGTGTGGCCGTGGGCGTGGCCGTGGGCGTGGCCGTGGGCGTGGCCGTGGGCGTGGCCGTGGGCGTGGCCATGGGCGTGGCCATGGGCGTGGCCGTGGGCGTGGCCGTGGGCGTGGCCGTGGGCGTGGCCGTGGGCGTGGCCTTGGGCGTGGCCGTGGGCGTGGCCGTGGGCGTGGCCGTGGCCGTGGGCGTGGGCGTGGCCGTGGGCGTGGCCGTGGGCGTGGGCGTGGGCGTGGGCGTGGGCGTGAGCGTGGCCGTGGGCGTGGCCGTGGGCGTGGCCGTGGGCGTTGCCGTGGGCGTGGGCGTGGGTGTGGGTGTGGCCGTGGGCGTGGACGTGGGCGTGGACCTATTGTACCTGCTTATAATCCTCAATGCCTTCACAAACCATTTTCACCAATAGATTTATTTCAACAAAAGAAGAAATATTTATATCTTTCGACTAACCGGTGTCTATACGTGATGGGATTTCACGTATCTATTCATAGGTATATATTTATGCAAACAACTAAGATAATCATATTTATTAACAAAGAAAAGTTTGGAGGTTAGGTTAGGTTAGGTTAGGTTAGGTTAGGTTAGGTTAGGTTAGGTTAGGTTAGGTAAGGTTAGGGTAAGGTTAGGTTAGGGTAAGGTTAGGTTACTTGGGCGTGGGCGTGGGCGTGGGCGTGGCCGTGGCCGTGGACGTGGACGTGGGCGTGGCCGTGGACGTGGGCGTGGCTGTGGACGTGGGCGTGGCCCTGGACGTTGTCGTGGGCGTGGCCGCGTGGGCGTGGCCGTAGGTGTGGCCGTGGGCGTGGCCGTGGGCCTGGCCGTGGCCGTGGACGTAGACGTGGACGTGGACGTAGACGTTGAAGTGGGCTTGGGCGTGGGCGTGGCCGTGGACGTGGGCTTGGCTGTGGACGTGGGCGTGGCACTGGACGTTGACGTGGGCGTGGCCTTGGGCGTGGCCGTGGGCGTGGCCGTAGACGTGGGCGTGGCCGTGGACGTGGACGTAGACGTTGACGTGGGCTTGGCCGTGGGCCTGGCCGTGGGCGTGGCCGTGGGCGTGGCCGTGGGCGTGGGCGTGGGTGTGGGCGTGGCCGTGGGCCTGGCCGTGGCCGTGGACGTAGACGTGGACGTAGACCTGGTCGTGGCCGTGGACGTAGACGTGGACGTGGGCGTGGACGTGGGCGTGAGCGTGGCCGTGGACGTGGACGTTGAAGTGGGCGTGGCCTTGGGCGTTGCCTTTGGCGTGGACGTGGCCGTGGGCGTGGGCGTGGACGTGGACGTAGACGTTGACGTGGGCTTGGCCGTGGGCCTGGCCGTGGGCGTGGCCGTGGGCGTGGCCGTGGGCGTGGGCGTGGGCGTGGGTGTGGGCGTGGCCGTGGGCCTGGCCGTGGCCGTGGACGTAGACGTGGACGTAGACCTGGTCGTGGCCGTGGACGTAGACGTGGACGTGGGCGTGGACGTGGGCGTGAGCGTGGCCGTGGACGTGGACGTTGAAGTGGGCGTGGCCTTGGGCGTTGCCTTTGGCGTGGACGTGGCCGTGGGCGTGGGCGTGGACGTAGGCGTGGGCGTGGACGTGGCTATGGCCGTGGACGTGGACGTGGACGTAGGCGTGGGCGTGGACGTGGCTATGGCCGTGGACGTGGCCGTGGGCATGGGCGTGGGCGTGTGCGTGGCCGTGGACGTGGGCGTGGCTATGGACGTGGGCGTGGCCCTGGACGTTGTCGTGGGCGTGGGCGTGGGCGTGGCCGTGGGCGTGAACGTGGGCGTGGCCGTGGGTGTGACCGTGGGCGTGGCCGTGGGCCTGGCCGTGGGCGTGGACGTAGACGTGGACGTAGACGTAGACGTGGCCGTGGACGTGGGCGTGGCCCTGGACGTTGACGTTGGCGTGGCCGTTGGCGTGGCCGTGGGCGTGGCCGTGGGCGTGGCCGTGGACGTGGCCGTGGCCGTGGGCGTGGCCGTGGGCGTGGCCGTGGGCATGGGCGTGGCCGTGGGCGTTGGTGTGGGCGTGGGCGTGGGTGTGGGCGTGGCCGTGGGCGTGGCCGTGGGCGTGGGCGTGGGCGTGGGCGTGGGCGTGAGCGTGGCCGTGGGCGTGGCCGTGGGCGTGGCCGTGGGCGTTGCCGTGGGCGTGGGCGTGGGTGTGGGTGTGGGTGTGGCCGTGGGCGTGGACGTGGGCGTGGACCTATTGTACCTGCTTATAATCCTCAATGCCTTCACAAACCATTTTCACCAATAGATTTATTTCAACAAAAGAAGAAATATTTATATCTTTCGACTAACCGGTGTCTATACGTGATGGGATTTCACGTATCTATTCATAGGTATATATTTATGCAAACAACTAAGATAATCATATTTATTAACAAAGAAAAGTTTGGAGGTTAGGTTAGGTTAGGTTAGGTTAGGTTAGGTTAGGTTAGGTTAGGTTAGGTTAGGTTAGGTAAGGTTAGGGTAAGGTTAGGTTAGGGTAAGGTTAGGTTACTTGGGCGTGGGCGTGGGCGTGGGCGTGGCCGTGGCCGTGGACGTGGGCGTGGCCGTGGACGTGGGCGTGGCTGTGGACGTGGGCGTGGCCCTGGACGTTGTCGTGGGCGTGGCCGCGTGGGCGTGGCCGTAGGTGTGGCCGTGGGCGTGGCCGTGGGCCTGGCCGTGGCCGTGGACGTAGACGTGGACGTGGACGTAGACGTTGAAGTGGGCTTGGGCGTGGGCGTGGCCGTGGACGTGGGCTTGGCTGTGGACGTGGGCGTGGCCCTGGACGTTGACGTGGGCGTGGCCTTGGGCGTTGCCGTGGGCGTGGCCGTAGACGTGGGCGTGGCCGTGGACGTGGACGTAGACGTTGACGTGGGCTTGGCCGTGGGCCTGGCCGTGGGCGTGGCCGTGGACGTGGCCGTGGGCGTGGGCGTGGGTGTGGGCGTGGCCGTGGGCCTGGCCGTGGCCGTGGACGTAGACGTGGACGTAGACCTGGTCGTGGCCGTGGACGTAGACGTGGACGTGGGCGTGGACGTGGGCGTGAGCGTGGCCGTGGACGTGGACGTTGAAGTGGGCGTGGCCTTGGGCGTTGCCTTTGGCGTGGACGTGGCCGTGGGCGTGGGCGTGGACGTGGACGTAGACGTTGACGTGGGCTTGGCCGTGGGCCTGGCCGTGGGCGTGGCCGTGGGCGTGGCCGTGGGCGTGGGCGTGGGCGTGGGTGTGGGCGTGGCCGTGGGCCTGGCCGTGGCCGTGGACGTAGACGTGGACGTAGACCTGGTCGTGGCCGTGGACGTAGACGTGGACGTGGGCGTGGACGTGGGCGTGAGCGTGGCCGTGGACGTGGACGTTGAAGTGGGCGTGGCCTTGGGCGTTGCCTTTGGCGTGGACGTGGCCGTGGGCGTGGGCGTGGACGTAGGCGTGGGCGTGGACGTGGCTATGGCCGTGGACGTGGACGTGGACGTAGGCGTGGGCGTGGACGTGGCTATGGCCGTGGACGTGGCCGTGGGCATGGGCGTGGGCGTGTGCGTGGCCGTGGACGTGGGCGTGGCTATGGACGTGGGCGTGGCCCTGGACGTTGTCGTGGGCGTGGGCGTGGGCGTGGCCGTGGGCGTGAACGTGGGCGTGGCCGTGGGTGTGGCCGTGGGCGTGGCCGTGGGCCTGGCCGTGGCCGTGGACGTAGACGTGGACGTAGACGTAGACGTGGCCGTGGACGTGGGCGTGGCCCTGGACGTTGACGTTGGCGTGGCCGTTGGCGTGGCCGTGGGCGTGGCCGTGGGCGTGGCCGTGGACGTGGCCGTGGCCGTGGGCGTGGCCGTGGGCGTGGCCGTGGGCATGGGCGTGGCCGTGGGCGTTGCCGTGGGCGTGGGCGTGGGTGTGGGCGTGGCCGTGGGCGTGGACGTGGGCGTGGACCTATTGTACCTGCTTAAAATCCTCAATGCCTTCGCAAACCATTTTTCACCAATAGATTTATTTCAACAAAAGAAGAAATATTTATATCTTTCGACTAACCGGTGTGAAATTTAATCGCCCCAAACTTGTAAACGCCTGTATTCAACGATTCTATACAATGCAAGTACTTAAAATTCTAGGTAGTCTACTCCCATTTTGACATTCTTTATTGTTGATATTACATTTCTTTCAATTTTGATATATATGTTTAGTATTATTTTTTTCATTTTGTTTAAATTTAGTTTTTTTTTTAGTGTCATGGGCAAATCAAGGCTTTGTTTCTTTATACGTATTCATAAGTATATTTATGCAAACAACTAAGATAATCATATTTATTAACAAAGAAAATTTTGGAGGTTAGGTTAGGTTAGGTGAGGTTTGGTTAGGTTAGGTAAGGTTAGGTTAGGTTAGGTTAGGTTAGGTTAGGTTAGGTTAGGTTAGGTTAGGTTAGGTTAGGTTAGGTTAGGTTAGGTTAGGTTAGGTCAGGTTAGGTTAGGTAAGGTTAGGTTAGGTTAGGGTTAGGTAAGGTTACTTAGGCGTGGGCGTGGCCGTTGCCATGGCCGTTGGCATGGGCGTGGGCGTGGGCGGGGGCGTGGCCGTGGCCGTGGCCGAGGACGTAGACGTAGGCGTGGGCGTGGACGTGGCTATGGCCGTGGACGTGGCCGTGGGCTTGACCGTGGGCGTGGGCGTGGGCGTGGGCGTGGCCGTGGACGTGGGCGTTGCCGTATACGTGGATGTTGACGTGGGCGTGGCCGAGGGCGTGGCCATGGGCGTGGCCGTGGGCGTGGCCGTGGGCGTGGCCGTGGGCGTTGCCGTGGGCGTGGGCGTGGGTGTGGACTTAGGCTTGGACCTATTTTACCTGCTTAAAATCCTCAATACCTTCGCAAGCCCTGTATTTAACGATTCTATACAATGCAAGTACTTAAAATTCTAGGTAGTCTACTCCCATTTTGACATTCTTTATTGTTGATATTACATTTCTTTAAATTTTGATATATATAAGTTTATTATTTTATTTTATTCCATTTTATTTAAATTTAGTTATTTTTTCAGTGTCATGGGCAAATCAAGGCTTCGTTTCTCTATACGTGATGGGATTTCACGTATCTATTTTCTATTCATAGGTATATATTTATGCAAACAACTAACCCAACTAGCACAATAGCGTTAAAACAACCTGTATATCATTATATATATCGGTTCCATTCGAGTATCATAGTGTTAATAATACCTGTACAGTGGAGTTATAGAGTGCTCTAACTCCCATATAACCACGAAAGAGGCCCACGATTTTACAGGTAAAGGTTATAGAAAGCCAGTAGAGCGGTTATATAAAGGTGTAACAGAACCTGCACAAAAGTGTTGATTCATACTCAGCTACTACTTCAACCTATATTACTGTGCTTGTAGATGGGTTGGTCAACACTAAAGGTTATATAAAAACGTTGGCTAAGAGTTATAACCACTTTAAACTTTATTAGACCTATTAAAAATAGTTGTTTGACACTTTGACGCTAGTTACAATATGTTTATGGTATCATTTAGCGTACAACTAAATGTCAATCACCGAATGGCCATTATCTAACAGAGAAATAATAAAGTATACCTATTCAAGGTACTTTGTGAAGTGAAAACAATCTGGCGTTGTGATTTTACGGTAAGTGTATACCATGTTTTCCATCTCAATTTTAACGCGCTCTTGATTTAATAAAGATTTCATATAAAACTTATGAAACATAAAATAGGCACCTCAAATTTGTATCATTTTTTAATTTTTGCTTTATGGCTAGTGGCATGTTTAATAAAGTGGCATCAATGAAATTACAAAAGTAACTTATATAATGAAGTATTTTGTTGTCAAATATTGAATAACCCAGTCAATTTATAGGTTATAGTTCACCAAAACAATGGCGAACTTACATTAAAGCTTTAGTCGTCGCATAAGTAAATTATTACTCATTTTGAGTTACAACATCTGTAGCCAAGAATGTTGTGACACCATTGCTTTTACAACTTGTTTCTCTATACGTGATGGGATTTCACGTATCTATTTTCTATTCATAGGTATATTTATGCAAACAACTAAGATAATCATATTTATTAACAAAGAAAAGTTTGGAGGTTAGGTTAGGTTAGGTTAGGTTAGGTTAGGTTAGGTTAGGTTAGGTTAGGTTAAGTTAGGTTAGGTTATGTTAGGTTAGGTTAGGTTAGGTTAGGTTAGGTTAGGTTAGGTTAGGTAAGGTTAGGGTAAGGTTAGGTTACTTGGGCGTGGGCGTGGGCGTGGCCGTGGCCGTGGACGTGGACGTGGGCGTGGACGTGGGCGTGGACGTGGGCGTGGCTGTGGCCGTGGGCGTGGCCCTGGGCGTGGGCGTGGGTGTGGGCGTGGCCGTGGGCCTGGCCGTGGCCGTGGACGTAGACGTGGCCGTGGGCCTGGCCGTGGCCGTGGACGTAGACGTGGACGTAGACGTGGACGTGGCCGTGGACGTAGACGTGGACGTAGACGTGGACGTGGGCGTGGACGTGGGCGTGAGCGTGGCCGTGGACGTGGACGTTGAAGTAGGCGTGGCCTTGGGCGTTGACGTGGGCGTGGGCGTGGGCGTGGGTGTGGGTGTGGGTGTGGGCGTGGGCGTGCCCAAATAACCTTACCTTACCCTAACCTTACCTAACCTAACCTAACCAAACCTAACCTAACCTAACCTAACCTAACCTAACCTAACCTAACCTAACCTAACCTAACCTAACCTAACCTAACCTAACCTAACCTAACCTAACCTAACCTAACCTAACCTAACCTAACCTAACCTAACCTAACCTAACCTAACCTAACCTAACCTAACCTAACCTAACCTAACCTAACCTAACCTAACCTAACCTAACCTAACCTAACCTAACCTAACCTAACCTAACCTAACCCAACCCAACCCAACCCAACCCAACCTAACCTAACCTAACCTAACCTAACCTAACCTAACCTAACCTAACCTAACCTAACCTAACCTAACCTAACCTAACCTAACCTAACCTAACCTAACCTAACCTAACCTAACCTAACCTAACCTAACCTAACCTAACCTCCAAACTTTTCTTTGTTAATAAATATGATTATCTTAGTTGTTTGCATAAATATACCTATGAATAGAAAATAGATACGTGAAATCCCATCACGTATAGAGAAACAAAGCCTTGATTTGCCCATGACACTGAAAAAAAAACTAAATTTAAATAAAATGGAATAAAATAAAATAATAAACTTATATATATCAAAATTGAAAGAAATGTAATATCAACAATAAAGAATGTCAAAATGGAAGTAGACTACCTAGAATTTTAAGTACTTGCATTGTATAGAATCGTTGAATACAGGGGTTTACAAGTTTGGGGCGATTAAATTTCACACCGGTTAGTCGAAAGATATAAATATTTCTTCTTTTGTTGAAATAAATCTATTGGTGAAAAATGGTTTGTGAAGGCATTGAGGATTTTAAGCAGGTACAATAGGTCCACGCCCACGTCCACGCCCACGTCCACGCCCACGGCCACACCCACACCCACGCCCACGCCCACGGCCACGCCCACGGCCACGCCCACGCCTACGCCCACGCCCACGACCACGGCCACGGCCACGGCCACGCCCACGCCCACGCCCACACCCACACCCACGCCCACGCCCACGCCCACGGCAACGCCCAAGGCCACGCCCACTTCAACGTCCACGTCCACGGCCACGCTCACGCCCATGTCCACGCCCACGTCCACGTGTACGTCCACGTCTACGTCCACGGCCACGTCCACGTCTACGTCCACGTCTACGTCCACGGCCACGAACAGGCCCACGGCCACGCCCACACCCACGCCCACGGCCACACCTTCGGCCACGCCCACGGCCACGCCCACGACATTGTCCAGGGCCACGCCCACGTCCACAGCCACGCCCACGTCTTTCTATATCAAAATTTAAAGAAATGTAATATCAACAATAAAGAATGTCAAAATGGGAGTAGACTACCTAGAATTTTAAGTACTTGCATTGTATAGAATCGTTGAATACAGGGGTTTACAAGTTTGTGGCGGTTAAATTTCACACCGGTTAGTCGAAAGATATAAATATTTCTTCTTTTGTTGAAATAAATCTATTGGTGAAAATGGTTTGTGAAGGCATTGAGGATTATAAGCAGGTACAATAGGTCCACGCCCACGTCCACGCCCACGGCCACACCCACACCCACGCCCACGCCCACGGCAACGCCCACGGCCACGCCCACGCCCACGCCCACGGCCACGCCCACGGCCACGCCCACGGCCACGCCCACGGCCACGCCCACGGCCACGCCCACGGCCACGCCCACGGCCACGCCCACGGCCACGCCCACGGCCACGCCCACGCCCACGGCCACGCCCACGGCCACGCCCACGCCCACGGCCACGCCCACGGCCACGCCCACGGCCACGCCCACGGCCACGCCCACGGCCACGCCCACGGCCACGCCCACGGCCACGCCCACGGCCACGGCCACGCCCACGCCCACGCCCACGGCCACGGCCACGGCCACGGCCACGGCCACGCCCACGCCCACGCCCACGTCCACGCCCACGTCCACGTCCACGGCCACGGCCACGCCCACGCCCAAGTAACCTAACCTTACCCTAACCTTACCTAACCTAACCTAACCTAACATAACCTAACCTAACTTAACCTAACCTAACCTAACCTAACCTAACCTAACCTCCAAACTTTTCTTTGTTAATAAATATGATTATCTTAGTTGTTTGCATAAATATACCTATGAATAGAAAATAGATACGTGTAATCCCATCACGTATAGAGAAACAAAGCCTTGATTTGCCCATGACACTGAAAAAAAAACTAAATTTAAATAAAATGGAATAAAATAAAATAATAAACTTATATATATCAAAATTGAAAGAAATGTAATATCAACAATAAAGAATGTCAAAATGGGAGTAGACTACCTAGAATTTAAAGTACTTGCATTGTATAGAATCGTTGAATACAGGCGTTTACAAGTTTGGGGCGATTAAATTTCACACCGGTTAGTCGAAAGATATTGTTGAAATAAATCTATTGGTGAAAAATGGTTTGCGAAGGCATTGAGGATTTTAAGCAGGTACAATAGGTCCACGCCCACGTCCACGCCCACGGCCACGCCCACAACCACGCCCACGCCCACGGCAACGCCCACGGCCACGCCCACGGCCACGCCCACGCCCACGGCCACGCCCACGGCCACGCCCACGGCCACGTCCACGGCTACGCCCACGGCCACGCCTTCGGCCAGGCCCACGGCCACGCCCACGGCCACACCCACGGCCACGCCCACGTTCACGCCCACGGCCACGCCCACGGCCACGCCCACGACAACGTCTACGTCCACGGCCACGTCCAGGTCTACGTCCACGTCTACGTCCACGGCCACGGCCAGGCCCACGGCCACGCCCACACCCACGCCCACGCCCACGGCCACGCCCACGGCCACACCCACGGCCAAGCCCACGTCAACGTCTACGTCCACGTCCACGGCCACGCCCACGTCTACGGCCACGCCCACGTCTACGGCCACGCCCACGGCCACGCCCAAGGCCACGCCCACGTCAACGTCCAGGGCCACGCCCACGGCCACGCCCACGGCCACACCCACGGCCACTCCCACGGCCACGCCCACGGCCACGCCCACGGCCACGCCCACGGCCACGCCCACGGCCATAGCCACGTCCACGCCCACGCCTACGTCCACGTCCACGTCCACGGCCACGGCCACGGCCACGCCCACGCCCAAATAACCTTACCTTACCCTAACCTTACCTAACCTAACCTAACCTAACCTAACCTAACCTAACCTAACCTAACCTAACCTAACCTAACCTAACCTAACCTAACCTAACCTAACCTAACCTAACCTAACCTAACCTAACCTAACCTAACCTAACCTAACCTAACCTAACCTAACCTAACCTAACCTAACCTAACCTAACCTAACCTAACCTAACCTAACCTAACCTAACCTAACCTAACCTAACCTAACCTAACCTAACCTAACCTAACCTAACCTAACCTAACCTAACCTAACCTAACCTAACCTAACCTAACCTAACCTAACCTAACCTCCAAACTTTTCTTTGTTAATAAATATGATTATCTTAGTTGTTTGCATAAATATACCTATGAATAGAAAATAGATACGTGAAATCCCATCACGTATAGAGAAACAAAGCCTTGATTTGCCCATGACACTGAAAAAAAAACTAAATTTAAATAAAATGGAATAAAATAAAATAATAAACTTATATATATCAAAATTGAAAGAAATGTAATATCAACAATAAAGAATGTCAAAATGGAAGTAGACTACCTAGAATTTTAAGTACTTGCATTGTATAGAATCGTTGAATACAGGGGTTTACAAGTTTGGGGCGATTAAATTTCACACCGGTTAGTCGAAAGATATAAATATTTCTTCTTTTGTTGAAATAAATCTATTGGTGAAAAATGGTTTGTGAAGGCATTGAGGATTTTAAGCAGGTACAATAGGTCCACGCCCACGTCCACGCCCACGTCCACGCCCACGGCCACACCCACACCCACGCCCACGGCCACGCCCACGCCCACGGCCACGCCCACGCCCACACCCACACCCACGCCCACGCCCACGCCCACGGCAACGCCCAAGGCCACGCCCACTTCAACGTCCACGTCCACGGCCACGCTCACGCCCATGTCCACGCCCACGTCCACGTGTACGTCCACGTCTACGTCCACGGCCACGTCCACGTCTACGTCCACGTCTACGTCCACGGCCACGAACAGGCCCACGGCCACGCCCACACCCACGCCCACGGCCACACCTTCGGCCACGCCCACGGCCACGCCCACGACAACGTCCAGGGCCACGCCCACGTCCACGCCCACGTCCACGTCCACGGCCACGGCCACGCCCACGCCCACGCCCAAGTAACCTAACCTTACCCTAACCTTACCTAACCTAACCTAACCTAACCTAACCTAACCTAACCTAACATAACCTAACCTAACTTAACCTAACCTAACCTAACCTAACCTAACCTAACCTAACCTAACCTAACCTAACCTAACCTAACCTAACCTAACCTAACCTCCAAACTTTTCTTTGTTAATAAATATGATTATCTTAGTTGTTTGCATAAATATACCTATGAATAGAAAATAGATACGTGTAATCCCATCACGTATAGAGAAACAAAGCCTTGATTTGCCCATGACACTGAAAAAAAAACTAAATTTAAATAAAATGGAATAAAATAAAATAATAAACTTATATATATCAAAATTGAAAGAAATGTAATATCAACAATAAAGAATGTCAAAATGGGAGTAGACTACCTAGAATTTAAAGTACTTGCATTGTATAGAATCGTTGAATACAGGCGTTTACAAGTTTGGGGCGATTAAATTTCACACCGGTTAGTCGAAAGATATTGTTGAAATAAATCTATTGGTGAAAATGGTTTGTGAAGGCATTGAGGATTATAAGCAGGTACAATAGGTCCACGCCCACGTCCACGCCCACGGCCACACCCACACCCACGCCCACGCCCACGGCAACGCCCACGGCCACGCCCACGGCCACGCCCACGCCCACGCCCACGGCCACGCCCACGGCCACGCCCACGGCCACGGCCACGGCCACGGCCACGGCCACGGCCACGCCCACGGCCACGCCCACGGCCACGCCCACGGCCACGCCCACGGCCACGCCCACGGCCACGCCCACGGCCACGCCCACGGCCACGCCCACGGCCACGCCCACGGCCACGCCCACGGCCACGCCCACGGCCACGCCCACGGCCACGCCCACGGCCACGCCCACGGCCACGCCCACGGCCACGCCCACGGCCACGCCCACGGCCACGCCCACGGCCACGGCCACGCCCACGCCCACGGCCACGGCCACGCCCACGCCCACGCCCACGTCCACGCCCACGTCCACGTCCACGGCCACGGCCACGCCCACGCCCACGCCCAAGTAACCTAACCTTACCCTAACCTTACCTAACCTAACCTAACCTAACCTAACCTAACATAACCTAACCTAACTTAACCTAACCTAACCTAACCTAACCTAACCTAACCTAACCTAACCTAACCTAACCTAACCTAACCTAACCTCCAAACTTTTCTTTGTTAATAAATATGATTATCTTAGTTGTTTGCATAAATATACCTATGAATAGAAAATAGATACGTGTAATCCCATCACGTATAGAGAAACAAAGCCTTGATTTGCCCATGACACTGAAAAAAAAACTAAATTTAAATAAAATGGAATAAAATAAAATAATAAACTTATATATATCAAAATTGAAAGAAATGTAATATCAACAATAAAGAATGTCAAAATGGGAGTAGACTACTCAGAATTTAAAGTACTTGCATTGTATAGAATCGTTGAATACAGGCGTTTACAAGTTTGGGGCGATTAAATTTCACACCGGTTAGTCGAAAGATATTGTTGAAATAAATCTATTGGTGAAAATGGTTTGTGAAGGCATTGAGGATTATAAGCAGGTACAATAGGTCCACGCCCACGTCCACGCCCACGGCCACACCCACACCCACGCCCACGGCCACGCCCACGGCCACGCCCACGCCCACGGCCACGGCCACGGCCACGGCCACTGCCACGGCCACGGCCACGCCCACGACCACGCCCACGCCACGCCCACGCCCACGCCCACGCCCACGGCCACGCCCACGGCCACGCCCACGGCCACGGCCACGGCCACGCCCACGGCCACGCCCACGGCCACACCCACGGCCACGCCCACGGCCACAGCCACGCCCACGTCCACAACCACGCCCACGGCCATAGCCACGTCCACGCCCACGCGTACGTCCACGTCCACGTCCACGGCCGCGGCCACGGCCACGGCCACGCCCACGCCCAAGTAACCTTACCTTACCCTAACCTTACCTAACCTAACCTAACCTAACCTAACCTAACCTAACCTAACCTAACCTAACCTAACCTAACCTAACCTAACCTAACCTAACCTAACCTAACCTAACCTAACCTAACCTAACCTAACCTAACCTAACCTAACCTAACCTAACCTAACCTAACCTAACCTAACCTAACCTAACCTAACCTAACCTAACCTAACCTAACCTAACCTAACCTAACCTAACCTCCAAACTTTTCTTTGTTAATAAATATGATTATCTTAGTTGTTTGCATAAATATACCTATGAATAGAAAATAGATACGTGAAATCCCATCACGTATAGAGAAACAAAGCCTTGATTTGCCCATGACACTGAAAAAAAAACTAAATTTAAATAAAATGGAATAAAATAAAATAATAAACTTATATATATCAAAATTGAAAGAAATGTAAAATCAACAATAAAGAATGTCAAAATGGAAGTAGACTACCTAGAATTTAGAATTTTAAGTACTTGCATTGTATAGAATCGTTGAATACAGGGGTTTACAAGTTTGGGGCGATTAAATTTCACACCGGTTAGTCGAAAGATATAAATATTTCTTCTTTTGTTGAAATAAATCTATTGGTGAAAAATGGTTTGTGAAGGCATTGAGGATTTTAAGCAGGTACAATAGGTCCACGCCCACGTCCACGCCCACGTCCACGCCCACACCCACACCCACGCCCACGGCCACGCCCACGCCCACGGCCACGCCCACGCCCACGCCCACGCCCACACCCACACCCACGCCCACGCCCACGCCCACGGCAACGCCCAAGGCCACGCCCACTTCAACGTCCACGTCCACGGCCACGCTCACGCCCATGTCCACGCCCACGTCCACGTGTACGTCCACGTCTACGTCCACGGCCACGTCCACGTCTACGTCCACGTCTACGACCACGGCCACGAACAGGCCCACGGCCACGCCCACACCCACGCCCACGGCCACACCTTCGGCCACGCCCACGGCCACGCCCACGACAACGTCCAGGGCCACGCCCACGTCCACGCCCACGTCCACGTCCACGGCCACGGCCACGGCCACGCCCACGCCCACGCCCAAGTAACCTAACCTTACCCTAACCTTACCTAACCTAACCTAACCTAACCTAACCTAACCTAACATAACCTAACCTAACTTAACCTAACCTAACCTAACCTAACCTAACCTAACCTAACCTAACCTAACCTAACCTAACCTAACCTAACCTAACCTAACCTCCAAACTTTTCTTTGTTAATAAATATGATTATCTTAGTTGTTTGCATAAATATACCTATGAATAGAAAATAGATACGTGTAATCCCATCACGTATAGAGAAACAAAGCCTTGATTTGCCCATGACACTGAAAAAATAACTAAATTTAAATAAAATGGAATAAAATAAAATAATAAACTTATATGTCGGCGCGAAGACGTTATTTCAATAGGATAATCTAGTTTTGAGAGTTATTTAATTGTTAAACAACTAAATGTAATCACAGAATTGAGTTAGGTTTTAAAAACCTTGTAAAAAGTCAAAGTATTAGCTTCGCGACGACGATTTTCGCTCGCCTTTGTAATCGTTCGACGCGGGGCTAAGCTTTGCTATAAATACGGCTGTCGGCCGGGCTAGAATTCACTCTTGCTCGAGTCGTCGGACGGAACGGACCTCTGCTATGGAATAAATCTACTGCCACAACAACTTCGTGTTTTCCTTCCAATGGATCCCGGCGTGACGAGGATGCCAGTTACGTCAGCGCTGCTGACGTCACCCTCTTCAAAATGCGTACGGAGGGTTCTTCTCCGTCATCAGAAGTGGGATCGGGACCTGCCAGCTTGCGCTCCTGATCCAGACCACGTACTTCGGGCAGCCACGCAATGTCCAGCGGAGTAACCATTGCCAATACCAGTGGCAAATGCGTTTGTGCCCACGTACCACCACTACCCTGCCAGTGTACCACCACGGCAGGGTGTATTAACCACAGACACACCAAGCTTATCTATAGCCGGTGTAGCTCCACATTTTTATGATGAAAATAATGCGTTTCACTAGTTTACCGTCAGATACTAAAGTAGGCATCAAAAATTTCCTAGCAAAAAAATAAACACGTGGTGATGACGTCATCCAAAGTAGTTCAGAAAAATAGGTTATTTTGTGAGTGGGGTTTCATAGGGGGATGAAAATTTGGTTATTTTTGACGTATCTCCTACCGTTTACGAGATAATTGCAAACTACCCACAATTCATTTTTACTTTATGGTTAAAGTTGCCGAATAGAACCGTAATGTCGTAACGGTTCTCTTCGTTCATACGGGGTAGGTGCGGCTCGGTTATTATTTATCGGGTCACAACTCTTAAGGGTATCGCCGAGTTTCTTTCGCGCGCTGGGGTTTGATGGAAAAGCATCGCTAAAGATAAACTTGGTACTGCATCCCGAGATGGTAGACTACGCGTCGTCGCCTTCAAAAAAAAGAAAAAAAACTACCGACGACGCTCACAGCTGTACCTCTCGGATTTGGCGGTGGTACGTGCTAACAAAGATTTCCGGCAGTGCTTACATGAACGGAAGTTTGCGAGTTATAACGCACTGCAGCTTTGAAGAAGGCTGAGAGTTCAAGAACTGTCGTGAACGATGTGACATGAACGTTCATATCATTGCACCAGGAGTCGCCGAGCGGTTGACAGGTAGAGCGAGTCTTGGCATTGTACCCTTGAAGAACTTCAGCGAGCCATGACCTGCACTACTCGCAAAGTTACAGGTCCTCGTCTTCTTAATCTCACCCCTTGTCGGGGGGCGGGAATAGGGTATCGGGGCTGTCCCCCCTGGCCCTTTCTTTTCTCCGCCCATTACTATAGGCGGGTTTATTTGGTTATTGCGGTTTTGTTTAGCTATCATCGCCGGTGCCGCCTGTAGCCTCGGCACGATCTGGCCCTGCCGGGTGGGATCCCTGGTTGCTCAGGCAAAGCCCAGCAAACCGATCAGCGACGGCAGCGGGCACCGCTAGTGGTGCTAAATTTGGTGAAGCGGCGTCTTTGCTTGCGATAGTGGATTCTTCCTTTTTCTTGGTTGGTCTGGTGGTCTGGCGTGCTGCGGGGCGATCTCTCTAACATGTTGGTGTTCGGACTGCTTATAATAGTCTCTCGTTCTATTTATCTTGAGATCCCCGAGGATGGTTGCGTTCCAAACGTACCGGAGTGCTCCTACGATCCTTCGTAGTATGATGTTTTCCTGCGCTTGGAGTCGGTTTCTGTTTGTTACGCTCAGATACGGGTAGGTACCTTGCTGGAGCTGCGAAGGTGAGCCGTGATATGAGGTAAGTTTTGAAAATCATTATTCTTGTCCGGAGGGGCAGGCGTGATTGGAGGTTCGATAGGAGCTTGCTTCGCGCTCCCCTGACCTGGCCAATCAGTCGGTCGATGGTGACGCCCAGATATTTGACATATGGTTGCCACGGGATGTTTTTGTCCATCAATTTCAAGGGTTGGCAGCCTCGTGTTCCCCGTGATGATGGCCTGGGTGGGTCTTCGCCACGTTCACGGAGAGCCATCTCTTCTGCAGCCATTCTGGGAGGATGTCTAAGGTTGGTTGCAGTCGTTTCACGGCGTATTCAGCTCGGTGGAATGAAGTGTAATAGGCTGCGTCGTCTGCGTAGGGAGCGAGCTTCGCCTGCCCGATAACAGGGATATCGTCGGTGTGCCAGGCGTGACATGCAGGTGAGAGGCGGCTTCCTTGTGGCACTCTAGCGGAGCGGGTTTTCGACTGCAACCATGAAGCTTTGTTTCCGTGGGAAGCTTGCGAGGATGAGCTTCTTTGGGGCGCCGGACTGGATATGGCGGACCCTCGTGCCATGCCCTGTCGAACGTTTTCTCCATATCCAGCGTGACCTTTCTTGTTGTGGCTGGTGGCCAATTCGTTCACTATTCTGGTGATCTGCAAGGTGGTGGAATGTTCGGCTCGGAACCCGAATTGTTCCTCCCTTGGCTTAGTGTGTGATGTCAGACGTTGGAGCACGATCTTCTCGGATACCTTCGAGAAGTATCGCTGTATCGTCCTCTTTACCTTCCTTGGTTGAACAAAGATGGCGTCTTCCTCTGGGGGTACTTCTGACGCCAGGTTGTCCCTGATGCAGTTTTGAAACTACGTGCTTGCCTATAAAAGCATACCTTGAAATCAAACCCCTTTAGATCTTAAATTTAATAAACGTTGTTAATTTTCAGAATCCTGGAGAACGATGGATGACCGCTGAAGCTAGCCCATGTTCAACTACGTCGTGCCCCACAACCAGGCGATCAAAAAACCGTGTCGGCGGAAGAAGACGATCCACCAGACCTTGAAATCAAACCCCCTTTAGATCTTAAATTTAATAAACGTTGTTAGATTTTCAGAATCCTGGAGAACGATGGACGACCGCGGAAGCTAGCCCATGTTCAACTACGTCGCGCCCCACAACCAGGCGATCAACAAACCGTGTCGGCGGAAGTAGACGATCCACCAGGTCCTCAAACAGCGGCCTGCAGGCGAGCCCATGCCATCCGTGCTAGACTGCCAGAGCTACACACTGCCTGAGAAACAGATAAGTTGAACATCTTACTCACTTAACATAAAACACCAAAACTTCATTTTTCATGCAATCCTTCCTGTAATCCTTATCCCCTTATCCTCCTTATCTACGAGAACCTTCGAGAATCCACGAGAACCTCCGAGAATCTACGAGAACCTATGATACCCTCCGAGAACCTATGATACCCTCCGAGAACCTATGATACCCTCCGAGAACCCATGATACCCTCCGAGACCTTACCCATTTTCACAAATCTTTATTGCAACTCGATTGAGTTGTAAACAGATGCCAAACTCAAAAGAGAACTCTCCTTGTTACAGAAAATCTACGAGAACCTCCGAGAATCCACAAGAACCTTCGAGAGGGGCAGGCAGGTGCAGAGCGCGCACCGCCTGTCAGAATGGCCGTGTCGGCGCGAAGACGTTATTTCAATAGGATAATCTAGTTTTGAGAGTTATTTAATTGTTAAACAACTAAATGTAATCACAGAATTGAGTTAGGTTTTAAAAACCTTGTAAAAAGTCAAAGTATTAGCTTCGCGACGACGATTTTCGCTCGCCTTTGTAATCGTTCGACGCGGGGCTAAGCTTTGCTATAAATACGGCTGTCGGCCGGGCTAGAATTCACTCTTGCTCGAGTCGTCGGACGGAACGGACCTCTGCTATGGAATAAATCTACTGCCACAACAACTTCGTGTTTTCCTTCCAATGGATCCCGGCGTGACGAGGATGCCAGTTACGTCAGCGCTGCTGACGTCACCCTCTTCAAAATGCGTACGGAGGGTTCTTCTCCGTCATATATATGTACAATATCAAAATTGAAAGAAATGTAATATCAACAATAAAGAATGTCAAAATGGGAGTAGACTACCTAGAATTTAAAGTACTTGCATTGTATAGAATCGTTGAATACAGGCGTTTACAAGTTTGGGGCGATTAAATTTCACACCGGTTAGTCGAAAGATATTGTTGAAATAAATCTATTGGTGAAAATGGTTTGTGAAGGCATTGAGGATTATAAGCAGGTACAATAGGTCCACGCCCACGTCCACGCCCACGGCCACACCCACACCCACGCCCACGCCCACGGCAACGCCCACGGCCACGCCCACGGCCACGCCCACGCCCACGCCCACGCCCACGGCCACGGCCACGGCCACGGCCACGCCCACGGCCACGCCCACGGCCACGCCCACGGCCACGCCCACGGCCACGCCCACGGCCACGCCCACGGCCACGCCCACGGCCACGCCCACGGCCACGCCCACGGCCACGCCCACGGCCACGCCCACGGCCACGCCCACGGCCACGCCCACGGCCACGCCCACGGCCACGCCCACGGCCACGCCCACGGCCACGCCCACGGCCACGGCCACGCCCACGCCCACGGCCACGCCCACGGCCACGGCCACGGCCACGCCCACGCCCACGCCCACGTCCACGCCCACGTCCACGTCCACGGCCACGGCCACGCCCACGCCCACGCCCAAGTAACCTAACCTTACCCTAACCTTACCTAACCTAACCTAACCTAACCTAACCTAACATAACCTAACCTAACTTAACCTAACCTAACCTAACCTAACCTAACCTAACCTAACCTAACCTAACCTAACCTAACCTAACCTCCAAACTTTTCTTTGTTAATAAATATGATTATCTTAGTTGTTTGCATAAATATACCTATGAATAGAAAATAGATACGTGTAATCCCATCACGTATAGAGAAACAAAGCCTTGATTTGCCCATGACACTGAAAAAAAAACTAAATTTAAATAAAATGGAATAAAATAAAATAATAAACTTATATATATCAAAATTGAAAGAAATGTAATATCAACAATAAAGAATGTCAAAATGGGAGTAGACTACCTAGAATTTAAAGTACTTGCATTGTATAGAATCGTTGAATACAGGCGTTTACAAGTTTGGGGCGATTAAATTTCACACCGGTTAGTCGAAAGATATTGTTGAAATAAATCTATTGGTGAAAAATGGTTTGCGAAGGCATTGAGGATTTTAAGCAGGTACAATAGGTCCACGCCCACGTCCACGCCCACGGCCACGCCCACAACCACGCCCACGCCCACGGCAACGCCCACGGCCACGCCCACGGCCACGCCCACGGCCACGCCCACGCCCACGGCCACGCCCACGGCCACGCCCACGGCCACGTCCACGGCTACGCCCACGGCCACGCCCACGGCCAGGCCCACGGCCACGCCCACGGCCACACCCACGGCCACGCCCACGTTCACGCCCACGGCCACGCCCACGGCCACGCCCACGACAACGTCTACGTCCACGGCCACGTCCAGGTCTACGTCCACGTCTACGTCCACGGCCACGGCCAGGCCCACGGCCACGCCCACACCCACGCCCACGCCCACGGCCACGCCCACGGCCACGCCCACGGCCACACCCACGGCCACGCCAACGGCCACGCCCACGGCCACGCCCACGGCCAGGCCCACGGCCAAGCCCACGTCAACGTCTACGTCCACGTCCACGGCCACGCCCACGTCTACGGCCACGCCCACGGCCACGCCCAAGGCCACGCCCACGTCAACGTCCAGGGCCACGCCCACGTCCACAGCCAAGCCCACGTCCACGGCCACTCCCACGGCCACGCCCACGGCCACGCCCACGGCCACGCCCACGGCCACGGCCACGCCCACGGCCACGGCCACGGCCACGGCCACGCCCACGGCCACGCCCACGGCCACACCCACGGCCACGCCCACGGCCACGCCCACGGCCACAGCCACGCCCACGGCCATAGCCACGTCCACGCCCACGCCTACGTCCACGTCCACGTCCACGGCCACGGCCACGCCCACGCCCAAATAACCTTACCTTACCCTAACCTTACCTAACCTAACCTAACCTAACCTAACCTAACCTAACCTAACCTAACCTAACCTAACCTAACCTAACCTAACCTAACCTAACCTAACCTAACCTAACCTAACCTAACCTAACCTAACCTAACCTAACCTAACCTAACCTAACCTAACCTAACCTAACCTAACCTAACCTAACCTAACCTAACCTAACCTAACCTAACCTAACCTAACCTAACCTAACCTAACCTCCAAACTTTTCTTTGTTAATAAATATGATTATCTTAGTTGTTTGCATAAATATACCTATGAATAGAAAATAGATACGTGAAATCCCATCACGTATAGAGAAACAAAGCCTTGATTTGCCCATGACACTGAAAAAAAACTAAATTTAAATAAAATGGAATAAAATAAAATAATAAACTTATATATATCAAAATTGAAAGAAATGTAATATCAACAATAAAGAATGTCAAAATGGAAGTAGACTACCTAGAATTTTAAGTACTTGCATTGTATAGAATCGTTGAATACAGGGGTTTACAAGTTTGGGGCGATTAAATTTCACACCGGTTAGTCGAAAGATATAAATATTTCTTCTTTTGTTGAAATAAATCTATTGGTGAAAAATGGTTTGTGAAGGCATTGAGGATTTTAAGCAGGTACAATAGGTCCACGCCCACGTCCACGCCCACGTCCACGCCCACGGCCACACCCACACCCACGCCCACGCCCACGGCCACGCCCACGGCCACGCCCACGCCCACGCCCACGCCCACGCCCACGGCCACGGCCACGGCCACGCCCACGCCCACACCCACACCCACGCCCACGCCCACGCCCACGGCAACGCCCAAGGCCACGCCCACTTCAACGTCCACGTCCACGGCCACGCTCACGCCCATGTCCACGCCCACGTCCACGTGTACGTCCACGTCTACGTCCACGGCCACGTCCACGTCTACGTCCACGTCTACGTCCACGGCCACGAACAGGCCCACGGCCACGCCCACACCCACGCCCACGGCCACACCTTCGGCCACGCCCACGGCCACGCCCACGACAACGTCCAGGGCCACGCCCACGTCCACAGCCACGCCCACGTCTTTCTATATCAAAATTTAAAGAAATGTAATATCAACAATAAAGAATGTCAAAATGGGAGTAGACTACCTAGAATTTTAAGTAACCTTACCTTACCCTAACCTTACCTAACCTAACCTAACCTAACCTAACCTAACCTAACCTAACCTAACCTAACCTAACCTAACCTAACCTAACCTAACCTAACCGCACATCTCAAACCTGGAAAGGGAGAAAGCGAGAAATGCGAACGAGCTGGTTCGTGTTGAAAGAGCGCATAACAAGCAAATCGCCGAACTCACAAAGAACCTTACTTCGGAAGTTTCGAATGCCCGTGGCGACATCACCTCCTCTCTTAAAGAGGTCAAAGTAATTCGTGACTGGCTGAGCTATGAAACTCAGGAACCTCACAGGCTCATCAAAGAGACCGCGGCTGTAATTCAGGGTCTTGAAAAACGCCTCAAGTCTCTTGAAGAAAGCAAACCCAGCGAGGAAAGAGGCAGCGAGACCGAGCTTCTGCGCATGGACCACACCTGGTTTAAAACAGGGGTAGAGTCTATGCAAAACCAGCTGGATGAGCTCAGGAGAGACCTCAAAAAAGATCAAGGCAAAACGCAAGAGATCCTGGAATCCAACACGAAAACCCTGGCACACCTGGAATCAACTCCTCCAGTGAAAACACCCGAAGCAGGAGTAAGCCAGGAAATCACAGCGATTCGTGGAATCCTAGACGCGATGAAAGCGAATAAGGCTCCTGAACCGATCCCGCAACCGGTCCTCATAAACATCGAGGAACACATACAACCCATCACTGAAAGACTTGAGGCAGTATCATCTGAGCTTCGCACAATACGGCAAGAAAAGATGCAGATGCCACCACCCTGTCTCAGTCTTGAAGCGGAGATGGCGAGATCGGAGAAAGCCAGTGAAGCAAAAGTAACCACCACCTACGCTAAGATTGCCGCCAAAACTTCACCACCCAAAAAACCGAACCACACCCTGATTGTGACATCTACAAATCCCCAAAACACCGGGGATAACGTGATTGACAGAATCAGGGAAGCTCTGGATACTAGAACCAGTGGAGCCAGGATTGATAAGGTCCGAAAAGCAAGAAACAGCAAAGTGATTCTGAGCTGCAGCTCCAAAGAAGACCTGGAACTGGTAAAGAGCAGAGTTAGGCTAGATAAAGGTTTGAAAGCAGAGGTGGCTAAAGCAGAAAATCCACTAATTATAGTGAAGGATGTGCTCTCATACCACACAGATACTCTCATCGTTGAAAATCTATTGGCTCAGAACAAGCACCTTCTGAAGGATGTCAATCTAAAGGAATCTACCATCAAGGTAAGGTACAGGAAGAAAGCTCGCAATCCCCATGAGTGCCACCCAGTACTAGAGGTGTCCCCAATCATCCACAATAGCCTTGTAGAGGCGGGGAGAGTTCACATAGGCATCCAGTGGAGACCTGTGTTCGATCACTCTCCCCTTGTGCAGTGCACAAAGTGCCTCGGCTTTGGACACACAAAGGCAGTCTGCAAAGAGAAAGATCACCTTTGTAGCCACTGTGGAAGGTCTCACACTTGGGAAGAATGCAAGCAGAGGCTTGAGGGAAACCCCCCAAAATGCAAGAACTGCTCGATCGCGCATGGAACTGGCTCAGACCTGGCACACAATGCCTTCAGCAGTGTGTGCCCAGAGCGTCAGAAATGGGATGCTATAGCGCGGTCCCGCGTTTCTTACTGCTAAGGGCTCCCCACAACATCCAAGCTCGCTCCCTCAGAGGCTCGGCGGGACAGGTTTGCGATTCATCCAAGCAAACCTGCAACGCTCTAAACTAGCCACAGCTGAACTAATCCAGGTTGCAACGGATAAGGGTATCACGATAGCCCTAGTTCAAGAGCCTTACGTAGGTAAAACTGGAGTTCTGAAACAACACCCAGGGACGAAAGTTATCCAATGCACTCTCAACAGGCAAAAACCAGTCAAAGCAGCTGTAATTGTTTTCGGGGACTTGCTGGAGGTCATTCACGACCCCCAGCTGGTGACCGAAACTGAGGCAGCTGTTTTGCTCAAAGGCGGAGACTTGAAACTTGGAGTTGTCTCCGTGTACTTTGAAGGGGACCAAGATATGGCACCTAACCTTGAGAGAACCAAAAGATACTGCGAAAAACTCGGCACGCAAAACCTTATCGTTGCTGGAGATGTTAACGCTTGGAGTCACTGGTGGGGCAGTATCTCGGAGAACGAAAGAGGAGCGGAATATAACTCATTTCTCAATGAAATGAGTTTCCATATACTCAACGTTGGAGAAACACCCACCTTTGAAACCTTCAGAGATGGCAGAGCATGCACAAGCATAGTCGACGTCTCTGCTTGCAGTACACCTCTGCTTGGGAGGATAGAGAAGTGGAAAGTGGACCGAAGTCTCATAACATCAGATCACAACGCGATTACCTTCACACTGCGCCTCGTGAAATCCCTAGAACGCCTAAGGCCCATCACAACGCGCAGGTACAACACCAAGAAGGCCAAGTGGTCGGACTTCAAAGCAATCTTCATGTCCTCCCTTGCAGACAGAGCGATCTCAGTTCCATCAGTAAAAGACTCAGAAACTCCAGAGAGCCTTGAAAGCAAGATCACAGCTTATACAGAAGCTATCCACGAAGCTTGTGAGCAAACTATCCCTCCCACAAGCGCAAGAAAAGGGAATCCAAAACCCCCTTGGTGGACTCAAAAGCTAGATGATCTTAAAAGAGAGGTTCTCAGGAAAAAGAGGAGAATCAGAAACGCAGCTCCAAGACGCCTAAGTCTCGTTGTTGACGAGTACCTGAAGGCGAAGCTGGAATACAAGGAAGAAGCTGAACAGGCCCAAACCGAGAACTGGAAGGAATTTTGCACCACCCAGGAGAAGGAGAGCATGTGGGATAAGATCTATAGGGTAATCAAGAAAACCTCAGGAAGGCAAGAAGACATGCTCCTGAGAAGCCCAGCAGGCCATACCCTATCTCCACATGCGTCGGCAGAACTCCTGGGGAAAACCTTCTACCCCGATGACTCCGTAAGCACCGATCAAAATGGCCACTCGGAAATCCGGGCAATTACAAAGGTAATCCCCTACGGAGATCTCTCTGAGGATGATCCACCCTTTATGTCAGCGGAGTTAGAGCTAATCATCCAAGCTCTAAATCCAAAAAAAGCACCCGGTCCAGACGGGATTACCGCTGACATCTGCACAGTGGCCATTCGCTGCGAAATGGAGTTGTTCCTGGCGATAGCAAACAAATGCCTATCGCTTAGATACTTTCCGAAGCAGTGGAAAATGGCGCACGTGGTCATCATCCGGAAACCTGGTAAGACCGATTACACTCATCCAAAGTCCTACCGACCCATAGGTCTCCTCTCAGTTCTTGGTAAAATCATTGAAAAACTAATGATTGGCAGGCTCCAGTGGCACATCTTCCCATCACTCAACAATCGGCAATACGGCTTCATGCCACAACGAGGAACCGAGGACGCCCTCTATGATCTTGTAGAGCACTTGAAAAAAGGAGTTAACAACAAAAACATCGTACTCCTCATCTCTCTGGACATAGAAGGCGCCTTCGATAACGCATGGTGGCCCGCCCTTAAACACCAGCTAGCAAAGAAAAGGTGTCCCAAAAACCTTTACGAGATGGTATGCTCATACCTCAGTGACCGAAAGATCATGGTCAACTATGCCAGAGCAACTTACGAGAAGGAAACTACAAAAGGTTGCGTCCAAGGATCCATTGGAGGACCAACCTTTTGGAATATAATCCTAGACTCGTTGTTGCATGAACTGGAGGCCGAGGGAGTATACTGTCAAGCTTTCGCGGATGATGTTGTTCTCACTTTCACAAACCAGTCGATAAGAGCTCTGGAGCGGCAAGTAAACACCACACTGGAACAAGTTTCGATATGGGGAATTCAAAACAAACTTAACTTTGCACCGCACAAAACCAACGCGATGCTCCTGACCAAGAAGTTAAAGTATGAAATTCCCCAACTATACATGTCGGGTACGAAACTTAACCTTGTGGATGAAATAAAGCTGCTCAGGCTTATCATCGACCGCAAACTCACCTTCAAAGCACACGTGACTGCGCAATGCAAAAAAGTTGCAGATATATACAAATAGAGATGGGCGTTGTCGTTGAATTTCCACAACGATGCGCATCGTTTTTGTCAGAATGGCATCCGTTGTGAACAACGGTGTTGCCGCCAACGATGTCGGCCAGGTTGCTAACACAACACTGACACGGGTGTCGATGTTGCCGCCAACGATGTCGGCCGGGTTGCTAACACAACACTGCCTATTAGACCTATTAAACCTATCTAAAGCAAACCAAACAATTAAATTAGTAGGTACCTACCTACCTACCTATTAGACCTATTTAACCTATCTAAAGCAAACCAAACAACTAAAATAGTAGGTACCTACCTACCTACCTATTAGACCTATTCAACCTATCTAAAGCAAACCAAACAATTAAATTAATAGGTACCTACCTACCTACCTATTAGACCTATTAAACCTATCTAAAGCAAACCAAACAATTAAATTAGTAGGTACCTACCTATTAGACCTATTAAACCTATCTAAAGCAAACCAAACAATTAAATTAGTAGGTACCTACCTATTAGACCTATTAAATCTATCTAAAGCAAACCAAACAATTAAATTAGTAGGTACCTACCTACCTACCTACCTATTAGGTCCCTAGCCTACTCGAGGGAATATTTTTTTGTATTAGGATTGGCCGTTTTTTGGCGTCTCGACATTATTAGGTACCTAGGTTCACACAAACACTTTTACAAGTCTTTTTAAAATCCGCGGTGCGCACATCATCGTAATTTGCGTAATGAAAATATCCAAACAAACGACAAGAATAACGAGCATATGAAACTTACTGGAAGTGACATGAGCGTTTTAGACGGGTAGGTCCTAAATTACGGAATTTGAACAAATAAAAATAATTCAATATCTAACTTGGTTCCTAGTAGTAGGGTAAATCTAAAATACCATAATACTTATATTATATCGAGTCATTTGATAAAAAAATAGATATCGTATTTTTTTAAATAATAAATAACATTGGTTGGTACATGGTTCATGCCATATCTAGTTAGATATAATAAAACGTTCAGTTCTATGTTCTAGCATCCTCTCCTCTCGCTCACACACACTCAGGCATGCGGGCGGTGAGGTATGGATGAATGTTCGTTGCTTAGGTTTGGCAATCGGCATTACTCGGCTGACATCGTTGTTCGCCATCCGATGCCGCGCCACTAACCTCCCCGCTCTTCCGATGTCGGTGTGGCGTTCGTTTGTTGTCGGTGGCGATCGGCATTACTCGGTTCGGCATCTCGTTGTCGCAGGCATCCGTTGTTCACCTATTCGCCATCCGATGGGAACAACATACACTGACATCGTTGGTCAACAACGATGTTAGTAAAAACGACCACCTCTATATACAAACAGCTTGCATGTGCAGCGAAGGTGACATGGGGTTTGAATAGCGAGATAACAAGAACCATCTATATTGCTGTGGTGGAACCCATCATGACTTATGCCTCAAGCGCATGGTCAGAAGCTGCAGTGCTGCAGATGAACGTGAATCAGCTCAATGCAATTCAGAGAGGCTTTGCGCAAAAGATCTGCAAAGCGTACCGCACAGTTTCCCTCACGTCGGCACTTGTTTTGTCGGGTTTGCTGCCTCTGGACCTTCGGATCCAAGAGACAGCAAATCTCTACAAAATAAAAAAGAGCATCTCCCTGGATTACCTCCCTCCCGGAAAAGAACTCGAACTCAAGATAGGGTATCTGGATCAACCACATCCCTCTACATTAACACATATTGAGTACGAGCTCTTAGAAAGCACCGCCCATGTCACCGGGCCACAAATCTACACCGATGGGAGCAAGATCGAAGATAAAGTGGGAGCTGCTCTAACGTGGTGGGATGATGGCAGAGAGTTAAGGTTTGAAACGTTCAAACTCCACCCCTCTTGCACTGTCTTTCAATCAGAACTCTACGCACTATCCAGAGCGACTCACATGGCGAGCGAAAGCACAGAGCCAGTAATCAACATTCTTAGCGACTCGCGCTCTTCGCTCGATCTGCTTCGCAATCCTAAACTAAGTCATCCACTGGTACGCAGAGTGAGAGAAAGCATTGGTAAGATAGTGAATGAGGGGAGAGAGGTTCGTATGTTCTGGCTGAGAGCTCACGTGGGAACTGCGGGAAACGAGAGAGCGGATGAACTCGCAAAAACTGCAGCACTCAGTGATGCTGCACAGGACTACGCTGAGATTCCTCTGTCCTACGCTAGGAAGAAAATTCGGGAAGAATCGATCCAAAGATGGCAGGATCGCTACGAGACCTCCAACACAGGTGCTATCACTAAAAAGTTTCTACCAGATGTCGATAAAGCATATCGACTCATAAGATCGACGAAACTAACATTCACCCAAGTTCAGGCCCTAACAGGCCACGGAGGAATCGCAGAATATCTCCACAGATTCAAGCTCAGGGACAGTCCAGGATGCGAGTGCGACCCAGAGGTCATAGAATCCGTCTGGCACTTAATTCTGAGCTGTCCTCGCTTCCTAGTAGAAAGGCACGATCTTGAACACCTTATAGATCGGAATCTGGTGGAGACTGAGCTGAGCGAAATTCTCGAGAATTCAAAATCAAGGTCCCTTTTCCTATCCTACCTGGATAAAATCTTTCAAGTTGCAGCAAAGAGAAACTCCACTCTCTCTCCTACTGCACCACCCCAATCCCAACAAGCAAGAAAGGCTCAAGTGGCAGCAACTCCACAGGAAGACCATCTACCAACGCCAGTCAATTGCTCAACGCTTACAAAACTACTCGCTCATGGAGAAAAAGGAATGGCAGGCATCCGAACTCGAGGCGTAGCCCTCTTCATGGATGGAACCAACGAGCGACTCGGCATAAGCTTCTGCTTCTGTCGACCAGGCAAGAGATTCCGAGTGGCTATATCTCCAGGGCTTGCATCACTCTTGAACGGAAGCACATCTAAAACAACAATGCGCTACAAGATCTACAGTGCGCTACCCGTGATAGAGGTGGCAGACCACTGCATTCGACTAGTCCGGTCCAAAAACAAAACGATCGCACTACTCGAGCTTGGTTTTGGTTTAACACCCTTCGCGCGTGCGAGATCAATGCTTAACATGCTTGGAGAAAGAGCAGAAGACGCGGACCCCATCTCCCGCGTAATAAGCGTGGACGCACTAGTTGTTGAACATGAGAAGGGAGAAGTCGCAGACCGGCTGGGTTGCATAAAAATCTCTGAACAACATGAGGTGATTGTGTATGAAGACAGAGGTGAAAACCTCAACTTCCTAAGAGCACACAATTCAAGCACTGCAACCGATTGCTGGGGACATCCTGTATCAGCAGCAATCAGTGGATCTGAACGCCTCCAGGAGAAAAGATCTGCGGAGAAAGAGGCTATTGTGCAATCCAACAAACAGCATGAAGACAGAGCTACAAAGAGAGGCCAAATCAAAGCGTTAGTGGAAGCATTCAGCGCGGCAACAAAAACACTGCTCGGAAAGCCCTCGAAAACATCTGAGGGCTTCACAATGGAGGCAAGAATTTACCCCTCCCCAAAAGCACCCCAGGAAAAACCCCCCACAAGAGCGGACCTGGGTCAGGTAAATCGGCCACATCTCAGACCTGTCACGGGCCTACTGGACCACATGATCAATGCATTCCATGAGTTCCTTGCTCTCACAAAAGCGACGATAGACGTTAATTCGTTAACCTGCAAATCTATCCTTCAATCCTACGAGAAAGGAAACGCTAACCTACTAAAGGTGAAACTCGAGGAGGCAGAAGCTGCTATATACGACAATGATAAATCCCAGGTCATCATGGGTACAATGTCAGGAAGTTATATGGCAGCCTTCAGTGCATCAAGTGGTTTCGTGTCGCTAAAAGAGGATGAGATGGGGCTGAAAGGACCACCAAAGTTTCTTACTCCAGAGGGTGATCCAGTGGTTGTCACGGCCCGTTGCACCAAAATCATGCTCGATGAAAAAATCCTTGAAATGGCCCAGTCCATATCAGGGAACCAGGAAATCGAAGCGGGCTGGGTCAACTGGGTGGTACCTAAAATAACGTGGATCAATGTAGTTCCAGGGTGCGGGAAAACAACTTGGGTTGTTAAACACTTCGATGCGGACAAGGACGCCATCATAACAGCAACAACGGAGGCAGCAAATGACCTGAGGGAAAAGCTATCGCACCGCGTTGGAAATCTGGTGAAAACCAAGGTGCGAACGATGGCCTCGGTCTTAGTAAATGGCTTCAGAGAGCAAGACAGATGCAGTCGGCTCACGATTGACGAAGCTCTCATGAACCACTTCGGAGCTATCATCATGGCCTCGCGTTTGTCTGGTGCTGGTGAAATTGTTCTCATCGGAGATGTTAACCAGTTGCCCTACATCGATAGAGAAAACCTCTTCGAAATAAGGTACAACAGGCCCAATCTGGTAACAAACATCAGCCAGGAGCTACTGTGCACGCACAGGAACCCATTAGATGTTGCATATGCCCTAGGAGAGATATACTCCGGTATACACTCCTCCAAACTCGAAGTTCACTCCCTGTCGCTTCAGATGTACACAGGAGCGAATATACCCAGCTCCCTCACCAATACTCTCTTCCTAGTCCATACTCAGGATGAGAAGGAAACCCTTAAAAACCAAGGTTATGGTGATGGGGATGGGTCTCGCATACTAACCATTCATGAGGCCCAGGGGTTGACCTTCGAGACAGTGGCAATATTGAAAACAAAAAGTGGGATGAAACTGCACGAAAGTGTCCCTCACGCGGTGGTAGCGATATCACGACACACTCACAGCTGCACCTACTACGCTGATGACACCAACGATGCGATCGGTCACTTCATCAAAAGAGCTACGGCGGTACCAGCAAAAACCATCATAAACCATAACCTCAAAATGGCCATTCGAAACAGGAACGCAGCTGTCGTTGAAAAACTGGCTAACTGGCCAGATCAGGGGGCAGCATCAGCTTCTTTCAAGTAAAACATTAAATCCTGTGTAAATTGCTCCATGTTGTTAAATCAATGTAAATTATCCTTTTTGTTATGTATAAAATTTAAAAGCATCATAGTTTAAGTATAACTGTTAAGCAGTAAACAATCTTATGTATTTTAATCTCCTAGATATTAAGTCATTTAAACATTGTTTCCCCTGAGTAACTAGATTATAAAAATGTAACTAAATTAAGCTCAAAAAAATAGAAAAAAGATCAAACAAGAGCACGGACACAAGTCTGTGGTGAACGCGAAAAAAAAAAATTAAAAAAAAAAAAAAAAAAAACCTAACCTAACCTAACCTAACCTAACCTAACCTAACCTAACCTAACCTAACCTAACCTAACCTCCAAACTTTTCTTTGTTAATAAATATGATTATCTTAGTTGTATGCATAAATATACCTATGAATAGAAAATAGATACGTTAAATCCCATCACGTATAGAGAAACAAAGCCTTGATTTGCCCATGACACTGAAAAAAAAACTAAATTTAAATAAAATGGAATAAAATAAAATAATAAACTTATATATATCAAAATTGAAAGAAATGTAATATCAACAATAAAGAATGTCAAAATGGAAGTAGACTACCTAGAATTTTAAGTACTTGCATTGTATAGAATCGTTGAATACAGGGGTTTACAAGTTTGGGGCGATTAAATTTCACACCGGTTGGTCGAAAGATATAAATATTTCTTCTTTTGTTGAAATAAATCTATTGGTGAAAAATGGTTTGTGAAGGCATTGAGGATTTTAAGCAGGTACAATAGGTCCACGCCCACGTCCACGCCCACGTCCACGCCCACGGCCACGCCCACGCCCACGGCCACGCCCACGGCCACGCCCACAACCACGCCCACGCCCACGGCAACGCCCACGGCCACGCCCACGGCCACGCCCACGGCCACGTCCACGGCTACGCCCACGGCCACGCCCACGGCCACGCCCACGTTCACGCCCACGGCCACGCCCACGGCCACGCCCACGACAACGTCTACGTCCACGGCCACGTCCAGGTCTACGTCCACGTCTACGTCCACGGCCACGGCCAGGCCCACGGCAACGCCCACACCCACGCCCACGCCCACGGCCACGCCCACGGCCACACCCACGGCCACGCCAACGGCCACGCCCACGGCCACGCCCACGGCCAGGCCCACGGCCAAGCCCACGTCAACGTCTACGTCCACGTCCACGGCCACGCCCACGTCTACGGCCACGCCCACGGCCACGCCCACGTCAACGTCCAGGGCCAAGCCCACGTCCACAGCCAAGCCCACGTCCACGGCCACTCCCACGGCCACGCCCACGGCCACGCCCACGCCCACGCCCACGGCCACGCCCACGGCCACGGCCACGCCCACGCCCACGGCCACGCCCACGGCCACGGCCACGGCCACGGCCACGCCCACGGCCACGCCCACGGCCACACCCACGGCCACGCCCACGGCCACGCCCACGGCCACAGCCACGCCCACGGCCATAGCCACGTCCACGCCCACGCCTACGTCCACGTCCACGTCCACGGCCACGGCCACGGCCACGGCCACGCCCACGCCCAAGTAACCTTACCTTACCCTAACCTTACCTAACCTAACCTAACCTAACCTAACCTAACCTAACCTAACCTAACCTAACCTAACCTAACCTAACCTAACCTAACCTAACCTAACCTAACCTAACCTAACCTAACCTAACCTAACCTAACCTAACCTAACCTAACCTAACCTAACCTCCAAACTTTTCTTTGTTAATAAATATGATTATCTTAGTTGTTTGCATAAATATACCTATGAATAGAAAATAGATACGTGAAATCCCATCACGTATAGAGAAACAAAGCCTTGATTTGCCCATGACACTGAAAAAAAAACTAAATTTAAATAAAATGGAATAAAATAAAATAATAAACTTATATATATCAAAATTGAAAGAAATGTAATATCAACAATAAAGAATGTCAAAATGGAAGTAGACTACCTAGAATTTTAAGTACTTGCATTGTATAGAATCGTTGAATACAGGGGTTTACAAGTTTGGGGCGATTAAATTTCACACCGGTTAGTCGAAAGATATAAATATTTCTTCTTTTGTTGAAATAAATCTATTGGTGAAAAATGGTTTGTGAAGGCATTGAGGATTTTAAGCAGGTACAATAGGTCCACGCCCACGTCCACGCCCACGTCCACGCCCACGGCCACACCCACACCCACACCCACACCCACGCCCACGCCCACGGCAACGCCCACGGCCACGCCCGTGGCCACGCCCACGCCCACGGCCACGCCCACGCCCACGCCCACGCCCACACCCACACCCACGCCCACGCCCACGCCCACGGCAACGCCCAAGGCCACGCCCACTTCAACGTCCACGTCCACGGCCACGCTCACGCCCATGTCCACGCCCACGTCCACGTGTACGTCCACGTCTACGTCCACGGCCACGTCCACGTCTACGTCCACGTCTACTTCCACGGCCACGAACAGGCCCACGGCCACGCCCACACCCACGCCCACGGCCACACCTTCGGCCACGCCCACGGCCACGCCCACGACAACGTCCAGGGCCACGCCCACGTCCACAGCCACGCCCACGTCCACGCCCACGTCCACGCCCACGTCCACGTCCACGGCCACGGCCACGCCCACGCCCACGCCCAAGTAACCTAACCTTACCCTAACCTTACCTAACCTAACCTAACCTAACCTAACATAACCTAACCTAACTTAACCTAACCTAACCTAACCTAACCTAACCTAACCTAACCTAACCTAACCTAACCTCCAAACTTTTCTTTGTTAATAAATATGATTATCTTAGTTGTTTGCATAAATATACCTATGAATAGAAAATAGATACGTGTAATCCCATCACGTATAGAGAAACAAAGCCTTGATTTGCCCATGACACTGAAAAAAAAACTAAATTTAAATAAAATGGAATAAAATAAAATGATAAACTTATATATATCAAAATTGAAAGAAATGTAATATCAACAATAAAGAATGTCAAAATGGGAGTAGACTACCTAGAATTTAAAGTACTTGCATTGTATAGAATCGTTGAATACAGGCGTTTACAAGTTTGGGGCGATTAAATTTCACACCGGTTAGTCGAAAGATATTGTTGAAATAAATCTATTGGTGTAAATGGTTTGTGAAGGCATTGAGGATTATAAGCAGGTACAATAGGTCCACGCCCACGTCCACGCCCACGGCCACACCCACACCCACGCCCACGCCCACGGCAACGCCCACGGCCACGCCCACGGCCACGCCCACGCCCACGCCCACGCCCACGCCCACGCCCACGGCCACGCCCACGGCCACGCCCACGGCCACGGCCACGGCCACGGCCACGCCCACGGCCACGCCCACGCCCACGGCCACGCCCACGGCCACGGCCACGCCCACGGCCACGCCCACGGCCACGCCCATGGCCACGCCCACGGCCACGGCCACGGCCACGCCCACGGCCACGCCCACGGCCACACCCACGGCCACGCCCACGGCCACGCCCACGGCCACAGCCACGCCCACGTCCACAACCACGGCCATAGCCACGTCCACGCCCACGCGTACGTCCACGTCCACGTCCACGGCCACGGCCACGGCCACGGCCACGCCCACGCCCAAGTAACCTTACCTTACCCTAACCTTACCTAACCTAACCTAACCTAACCTAACCTAACCTAACCTAACCTAACCTAACCTAACCTAACCTAACCTAACCTAACCTAACCTAACCTAACCTAACCTAACCTAACCTAACCTAACCTAACCTAACCTAACCTAACCTAACCTAACCTAACCTAACCTAACCTAACCTAACCTAACCTAACCTAACCTAACCTAACCTAACCTAACCTAACCTAACCTAACCTAACCTAACCTAACCTAACCTAACCTAAACTAACCTCCAAACTTTTCTTTGTTAATAAATATGATTATCTTAGTTGTTTGCATAAATATACCTATGAATAGAAAATAGATACGTGAAATCCCATCACGTATAGAGAAACAAAGCCTTGATTTGCCCATGACACTGAAAAAAAAACTAAATTTAAATAAAATGGAATAAAATAAAATAATAAACTTATATATATCAAAATTGAAAGAAATGTAATATCAACAATAAAGAATGTCAAAATGGAAGTAGACTACCTAGAATTTTAAGTACTTGCATTGTATAGAATCGTTGAATACAGGGGTTTACAAGTTTGGGGCGATTAAATTTCACACCGGTTAGTCGAAAGATATAAATATTTCTTCTTTTGTTGAAATAAATCTATTGGTGAAAAATGGTTTGTGAAGGCATTGAGGATTTTAAGCAGGTACAATAGGTCCACGCCCACGTCCACGCCCTCGTCCACGCCCACGGCCACACCCACACCCACGCCCACGGCCACGCCCACGCCCACGGCCACGCCCACGCCCACGCCCACGCCCACACCCACACCCACGCCCACGCCCACGCCCACGCCCACGCCCACGCCCACGCCCACGCCCACGCCCACGCCCACGCCCAAGTAACCTAACCTTACCCTAACCTTACCTAACCTAACCTAACCTAACATAACCTAACCTAACTTAACCTAACCTAACCTAACCTAACCTAACCTAACCTAACCTAACCTAACCTAACCTAACCTCCAAACTTTTCTTTGTTAATAAATATGATTATCTTAGTTGTTTGCATAAATATACCTATGAATAGAAAATAGATACGTGTAATCCCATCACGTATAGAGAAACAAAGCCTTGATTTGCCCATGACACTGAAAAAAAAACTAAATTTAAATAAAATGGAATAAAATAAAATAATAAACTTATATATATCAAAATTGAAAGAAATGTAATATCAACAATAAAGAATGTCAAAATGGGAGTAGACTACCTAGAATTTAAAGTACTTGCATTGTATAGAATCGTTGAATACAGGCGTTTACAAGTTTGGGGCGATTAAATTTCACACCGGTTAGTCGAAAGATATTGTTGAAATAAATCTATTGGTGAAAATGGTTTGAGAAGGCATTGAGGATTATAAGCAGGTACAATAGGTCCACGCCCACGTCCACGCCCACGGCCACACCCACACCCACGCCCACGCCCACGGCAACGCCCACGGCCACGCCCACGGCCACGGCCACGCCCACGCCCACGGCCACGCCCACGGCCACGCCCACGGCCACGGCCACGACCACGGCCACGGCCACGCCCACGGCCACGCCCACGGCCACGCCCACGGCCACGCCCACGGCCATGCCCACAGCCACGCCCACGGCCACGCCCACGGCCACGCCCACGGCCACGCCCACGGCCACGCCCACGGCCACGCCCACGGCCACGCCCACGGCCACGGCCACGCCCACGGCCACGGCCACGGCCACGGCCACGCCCACGGCCACGCCCACGGCCACGCCCACGGCCACAGCCACGCCCACGGCCACAGCCACGCCCACGGCCATAGCCACGTCCACGCCCACGCGTACGTCCACGTCCACGTCCACGGCCACGGCCACGGCCACGGCCACGCCCACGCCCAAGTAACCTTACCTTACCCTAACCTAACCTAACCTAACCTAACCTAACCTAACCTAACCTAACCTAACCTAACCTAACCTAACCTAACCTAACCTAACCTAACCTAACCTAACCTAACCTAACCTAACCTAACCTAACCTAACCTAACCTAACCTAACCTAACCTAACCTAACCTAACCTAACCTAACCTAACCTAACCTAACCTAACCTAACCTAACCTAACCTAACCTAACCTAACCTAACCTAACCTAACCTAACCTAACCTAACCTAACCTAACCTAACCTAACCTCCAAACTTTTCTTTGTTAATAAATATGATTATCTTAGTTGTTTGCATAAATATACCTATGAATAGAAAATAGATACGTGAAATCCCATCACGTATAGAGAAACAAAGCCTTGATTTGCCCATGACACTGAAAAAAAAACTAAATTTAAATAAAATGGAATAAAATAAAATAATAAACTTATATACAGGGTGTTTGGTGGAGGGTTAGACAAACTCGGTGGGTGTGTAGGTGGACCTATTTGTGAAATACAAATTGAAGGAAAAGACCCTAACTGTTTACAATTTTTTTTAATCCCATTTTTGTATTTTTTTAAGATTTTCCGAAATTTTACGTCTCTACCCCTAGAACTTTTTTTTGGAACATGTTTTCCAGTAAACTTTTTACTTGCTTTTGGTTTCAGGTGTATCCTTCGTCTTTTGAAGGCTATATTTATTTGACAGAACGTGTAAATAATTAGTTATAAGCTCTCAAAGTTAAAAAAAGTAAAAAAAATAAACAAGAAGGACAACTTTGCATCGTTTTAAAAAAAAAACTAACAGCGATCGAGGAGTTCAAACGCTTTTAAAAATTTCTCTAAACATCGCTTATTACAACGGTATACCACATGTAGTCGAAAAGTCTATAAATTTATCAAAAATTAACACTTAAAGGGAAAACGGAGTAAAATACAAAAGTAAAAAAAAGATTTTTATTTTTTAAAATTTACATATTTTGTTCAAAAACCTCTCCCCTATTTTTAATACACGGAGCGTTTCTCGTCTTTCATCTTTGCAAAAGCTGCGTCAATTCTTTAAATCAATTGTTCCTTTGTTTGTATTTCTTTTTCGTAAACCAGCTCTTTTGCACGTCCCCATATGCTAAAGTCAAGAGGAGTGAGATCTGGGGACCGTGCAGGCCATGAGATGGGGCCAAGCCGTCCAATCCACGAGTCGGGGAACGCGTTGTCTAGGAACTCTCTCACTGTGAGACGATAGTGTGCCGGACACCCATCATTTTGAAATACTATTGGTCGATCTTCATGAAATATCGGCACATTGCTCATCAATTCAGGGAGGTCATTTTGCAATAATTCCAAGTAATTGTCCCCGTTAAGAGTGTCCGGTAAGTAGTAAGGTCCAATGAGATGTCTACCAATCACACCTGCCCAGACGTTGAGAGAAAATCGCTCGAAGAGTTAAGTTTCCCGTTTCTCGAAGTCGCCGAAAGGTATTAGAAAATGTGCTGTGGTGTGGCACACGTCTATTGGGATGCAACTCTCTGTACAGTCTCTGTGCTGCACGTGTACGCATAAATAATATCAGCGTATTCTTCAATGCTGAATTCCGCCATTGTGACAAAAACAACGATAACAAAACAGAACAACAAAGAGTTTATCAAAACATAACAAATTACCAAAATAAGAACGAAATTTAACGATTACAAATATTGATTCGAATTCGAAATTCTGATTTCGAAATTCGAATCTTCGAATTAGTTGGATGCCTAGGTATGATAAAAAAAGGTTTTCTTAAATTAATTTAGCGTTCCTACCTTTGTATTAGAAATAGGGAAGTGATATTTGAACCAAAACTGTTTTAATACAATGTTTTATTCTTAGCGTGTTTACTCCATTTTCCCTATAAGTGCTAATTTTTGACAAGTTTATAGATTTTTCGGCTACATGTGACATACTGTTATAATAAACGATGTTTAGAGAAATTTTTAAAAGCATTTGAACTCCTCGATCGCTGTTAGTTTTTTTTTTTAAAACGATGCAAAGTTGTCCTTCTTGTTTATTTTTTTTACTTTTTTTAACTTTGAGAGCTTATAACTAATTATTTACACGTTCTGTCAAATAAATATTGCCTTCAAAAGACGAAGGATACACCTGAAACCAAAAGCAAGTAAAAAATTTACTGGAAAACATGTTCCAAAAAAAGTTCTAGGGGTAGAGACGTAAAATTTCGGAAAATAGTAAAAAAATACAAAAAATGGGATTAAAAAAAATTGTAAGCAGTTAGGGTTTTTTCCTTCAATTTGTATTTCACAAATAGGTCCACCTACACACCCACCGAGTTTGTCTAACCCTCCACCAAACACCCTGTATATCAAAATTGAAAGAAATGTAATATCAACAATAAAGAATGTCAAAATGGAAGTAGAGTACCTAGAATTTTAAGTACTTGCATTGTATAGAATCGTTGAATACAGGGGTTTACAAGTTTGGGGCGATTAAATTTCACACCGGTTAGTCGAAAGATATAAATATTTCTTCTTTTGTTGAAATAAATCTATTGGTGAAAAATGGTTTGTGAAGGCATTGAGGATTTTAAGCAGGTACAATAGGTCCACGCCCACGTCCACGCCCACGTCCACGCCCACGGCCACACCCACACCCACGCCCACGCCCACGGCAACGCCCACGGCCACGCCCACGGCCACGCCCACGCCAACGGCCACGCCCACGCCCACGGCCACGGTCACGCCCACGCCCACGCCCACACCCACACCCACGCCCACGCCCACGCCCACGGCAACGCCCAAGGCCACGCCCACTTCAACGTCCACGTCCACGGCCACGCTCACGCCCACGTCCACGCCCACGTCCACGTCTACGTCCACGTCTACGTCCACGGCTACGAACAGGCCCACGGCCACGCCCACACCCACGCCCACGGCCACACCTTCGGCCACGCCCACGGCCACGCCCACGACAACGTCCAGGGCCACGCCCACAGCCACGCCCACGTCCACGCCCACGTCCACGCCCACGTCCACGTCCACGGCCACGGCCACGCCCACGCCCACGCCCAAGTAACCTAACCTTACCCTAACCTTACCTAACCTAACCTAACCTAACCTTACCCTAACCTTACCTAACCTAACCTAACCTAACCTAACCTAACCTAACCTAACCTAACCTAACCTAACCTAACCTAACCTAACCTAACCTAACCTAACCTAACCTAACCTAACCTAACCTAACCTAACCTCCAAACTTTTCTTTGTTAATAAATATGATTATCTTAGTTGTTTGCATAAATATATACCTATGAATAGAAAATAGATACGTGAAATCCCATCACGTATAGAGAAACGAAGCCTTGATTTGCCCATGACACTGAAAAAATAACTTAATTTAAATAAAATGGAATAAAATAAAATAATAAACTTATATATAATATCAAAATTTAAAGAAATGTAATATCAACAATAAAGAATGTCAAAATGGGAGTAGACTACCTAGAATTTTAAGTACTTGCATTGTATAGAATCGTTGAATACAGGGGTTTACAAGTTTGTGGCGATTAAATTTCACACCGGTCGAAAGATATAAATATTTCTTCTTTTGTTGAAATAAATCTATTGGTGAAAATGGTTTGTGAAGGCATTGAGGATTATAAACAGGTACAATAGGTCCACGCCCACGTCCACGCCCACGGCCACACCCACACCCACGCCCACGGCAACGCCCACGGCCACGCCCACGGCCACGCCCACGGCCACGCCCACGCCCACGCCCACGCCCACGCCCACGCCCACGCCCACGCCCACGGCCATTCCCACGGCCACGGCCACGGCCACGGCCACGGCCACGCCCACGGCCACGCCCACGTCCACGGCCACGTCTATGGCCGTGGGCGTGGCTGTGGACGTGGGCGTGGCTGTGGCCGTGGGCGTGGCCGTGGGCGTGGCCGTGGGTGTGGCCGTGGGCGTGGCCGTGGCCGTGGGCGTGGCCGTGGGCGTGGGCGTGGCCGTGGGCGTGGCCGTGGGCGTGGCCATGGGCGTGGCCGTGGGAGTGGCCGTGGACGTGGGCTTGGCTGTGGACGTGGGCGTGGCCCTGGACGTTGACGTGGGCGTGGCCTTGGGCGTGGCCGTGGGCGTGGCCGTAGACGTGGGCGTGGCCGTGGACGTGGACGTAGACGTTGACGTGGGCTTGGCCGTGGGCCTGGCCGTGGGCGTGGCCGTGGGCGTGGCCGTTGGCGTGGCCGTGGGTGTGGCCGTGGGCGTGGCCGTGGGCGTGGGCGTGGGTGTGGGCGTGGCCGTGGGCCTGGCCGTGGCCGTGGACGTAGACGTGGACGTAGACCTGGACGTGGCCGTGGACGTAGACGTTGTCGTGGGCGTGGCCGTGGGCGTGGCCGTGGGCGTGAACGTGGGCGTGGCCGTGGGTGTGGCCGTGGGCATGGCCGTGGGCCTGGCCGTGGGCGTGGCCGTGGGCGTAGCCGTGGACGTGGCCGTGGGCGTGGCCGTGGGCGTGGCCGTGGGCGTTGCCGTGGGCGTGGGCGTGGTTGTGGGCGTGGCCGTGGGCGTGGACGTGGGCGTGGACCTATTGTACCTGCTTAAAATCCTCAATGCCTTCGCAAACCATTTTTCACCAATAGATTTATTTCAACAATATCTTTCGACTAACCGGTGTGAAATTTAATCGCCCCAAACTTGTAAACGCCTGTATTCAACGATTCTATACAATGCAAGTACTTTAAATTCTAGGTAGTCTACTCCCATTTTGACATTCTTTATTGTTGATATTACATTTCTTTCAATTTTGATATATATAAGTTTATTATTTTATTTTATTCCATTTTATTTAAATTTAGTTTTTTTTTCAGTGTCATGGGCAAATCAAGGCTTTGTTTCTCTATACGTGATGGGATTACACGTATCTATTTTCTATTCATAGGTATATTTATGCAAACAACTAAGATAATCATATTTATTAACAAAGAAAAGTTTGGAGGTTAGGTTAGGTTAGGTTAGGTTAGGTTAGGTTAGGTTAGGTTAGGTTAGGTTAGGTTAGGTTAGGTTAGGTTAAGTTAGGTTAGGTTATGTTAGGTTAGGTTAGGTTAGGTTAGGTTAGGTAAGGTTAGGGTAAGGTTAGGTTACTTGGGCGTGGGCGTGGGCGTGGCCGTGGCCGTGGACGTGGACGTGGGCGTGGACGTGGGCGTGGCTGTGGACGTGGGCGTGGCCCTGGACGTTGTCGTGGGCGTGGCCGTGGGCGTGGCCGAAGGTGTGGCCGTGGGCGTGGGTGTGGGCGTGGCCGTGGGCCTGTTCGTGGCCGTGGACGTAGACGTGGACGTAGACGTGGACGTGGCCGTGGACGTAGACGTGGACGTACACGTAGACGTGGGCGTGGACGTGGGCGTGAGCGTGGCCGTGGACGTGGACGTTGAAGTGTAACCTTACCTTACCCTAACCTTACCTAACCTAACCTAACCTAACCTAACCTAACCTAACCTAACCTAACCTAACCTAACCTAACCTAACCTAACCTAACCTAACCTAACCTAACCTAACCTAACCTAACCTAACCTAACCTAACCTAACCTAACCTAACCTAACCTAACCTAACCTAACCTAACCTAACCTAACCTAACCTAACCTAACCTAACCTAACCTAACCTAACCTAACCTAACCTAACCTAACCTAACCTAACCTAACCTAACCTAACCTAACCTAACCTAACCTAACCTAACCTAACCTAACCTAACCTATCCTAACCTAACCTAACCTAACCTAACCTAACCTAACCTAACCTAACCTAACCTCCAAACTTTTCTTTGTTAATAAATATGATTATCTTAGTTGTTTGCATAAATATACCTATGAATAGAAAATAGATACGTGAAATCCCATCACGTATAGAGAAACAAAGCCTTGATTTGCCCATGACACTGAAAAAAAAACTAAATTTAAATAAAATGGAATAAAATAAAATTATAAACTTATATATATCAAAATTGAAAGAAATGTAATATCAACAATAAAGAATGTCAAAATGGAAGTAGACTACCTAGAATTTTAAGTACTTGCATTGTATAGAATCGTTGAATACAGGGGTTTACAAGTTTGGGGCGATTAAATTTCACACCGGTTAGTCGAAAGATATAAATATTTCTTCTTTTGTTGAAATAAATCTATTGGTGAAAAATGGTTTGTGAAGGCATTGAGGATTTTAAGCAGGTACAATAGGTCCACGCTCACGTCCACGCCCACGTCCACGCCCACGGCCACACCCACACCCACGCCCACGCCCACGGCAACGCCCACGGCCACGCCCACGGCCACGCCCACGCCCACGGCCACGCCCACGCCCACGGCCACGCCCACGCCCACGGCCACGGCCACGGCCACGCCCACGCCCACGCCCACACCCACACCCACGCCCACGCCCACGCCCACGGCAACGCCCAAGGCCACGCCCACTTCAACGTCCACGTCCACGGCCACGCTCACGCCCACGTCCACGCCCACGTCCACGTGTACGTCCACGTCTACGTCCACGGCCACGTCCACGTCTACGTCCACGTCTACGTCCACGGCCACGAACAGGCCCACGGCCACGCCCACACCCACGCCCACGGCCACACCTTCGGCCACGCCCACGGCCACGCCCACGACAACGTCCAGGGCCACGCCCACGTCCACAGCCACGCCCACGTCCAGGCCCACGTCCACGCCCACGTCCACGTCCACGGCCACGGCCACGCCCACGCCCACGCCCAAGTAACCTAACCTTACCCTAACCTTACCTAACCTAACCTAACCTAACCTTACCCTAACCTTACCTAACCTAACCTAACCTAACCTAACCTAACCTAACCTAACCTAACCTAACCTAACCTAACCTAACCTAACCTAACCTAACCTAACCTAACCTAACCTCCAAACTTTTCTTTGTTAATAAATATGATTATCTTAGTTGTTTGCATAAATATATACCTATGAATAGAAAATAGATACGTGAAATCCCATCACGTATAGAGAAACGAAGCCTTGATTTGCCCATGACACTGAAAAAATAACTTAATTTAAATAAAATGGAATAAAATAAAATAATAAACTTATATATATCAAAATTTAAAGAAATGTAATATCAACAATAAAGAATGTCAAAATGGGAGTAGACTACCTAGAATTTTAAGTACTTGCATTGTATAGAATCGTTGAATACAGGGGTTTACAAGTTTGTGGCGATTAAATTTCACACCGGTTAGTCGAAAGATATAAATATATCTTCTTTTGTTGAAATAAATCTATTGGTGAAAATGGTTTGTGAAGGCATTGAGGATTATAAACAGGTACAATAGGTCCACGCCCACGTCCACGCCCACGGCCACACCCACACCCACACCCACGCCCACGCCCACGGCAACGCCCACGGCCACGCCCACGGCCACGCCCACGGCCACGGCCACGCCAACGGCCACGGCCACGCCCACGGCCACGCCCACGTCCACGGCCACGTCTACGTCTACGTCCACGTCTACGTCCACGGCCACGGCCAGGCCCACGGCCACGCCCACGGCCACACCCACGGCCACGCCCACGTTCACGCCCACGGCCACGCCCACGGCCACGCCCACGACAACGTCTACGTCCACGGCCACGTCCAGGTCTACGTCCACGTCTACGTCCACGGCCACGGCCAGGCCCACGGCCACGCCCACACCCACGCCCACGCCCACGGCCACGCCCATGGCCACACCCACGGCCACGCCAGCGGCCACGCCCACGGCCACGCCCACGGCCAGGCCCACGGCCAAGCCCACGTCAACGTCAACGTCCACGTCCACGGACACGCCCACGTCTACGGCCACGCCCACGGCCACGCCCAAGGCCACGCCCACGTCAACGTCCAGGGCCAAGCCCACGTCCACAGCCAAGAATGTCAAAATGGGAGTAGACTACCTAGAATTTTAAGTACTTGCATTGTATTAAATCGTTGAATACAGGGGTTTACAAGTTTGTGGCGATTAAATTTCACACCGGTTAGTCGAAAGATATAAATATTTCTTCTTTTGTTGAAATAAATCTATTGGTGAAAATGGTTTGTGAAGGCATTGAGGATTATAAGCAGGTACAATAGGTCCACGCCCACGTCCACGCCCACGGCCACACCCACACCCACGCCCACGCCCACGGCAACGCCCACGGCCACGCCCACGGCCACGCCCACGGCCACGGCCACGCCAACGGCCACGGCCACGGCCACGGCCACGGCCACGCCCACAGCCACGCCCACGGCCACGCCCACGCCCACGCCCACGCCCACGGCCACGCCCACGGCCACGCCCACGGCCACGGCCACGTCCACGGCCACGGCCACAGCCACGCCCACGGCCACGCCCACGGCCACGCCCACGGCCACACCCACGGCCACGCCCATGGCCACAGCCACGCCCACGTCCACAGCCACGCCCACGGCCATAGCCACGTCCACGCCCACGCCTACGTCCACGTCCACGTCCACGGCCACGGCCACGGCCACGCCCACGCCCAAGTAACCTTACCTTACCCTAACCTTACCTAACCTAACCTAACCTAACCTAACCTAACCTAACCTAACCTAACCTAACCTAACCTAACCTAACCTAACCTAACCTAACCTAACCTAACCTAACCTAACCTAACCTAACCTAACCTAACCTAACCTAACCTAACCTAACCTAACCTAACCTAACCTAACCTAACCTAACCTAACCTAACCTAACCTCCAAACTTTTCTTTGTTAATAAATATGATTATCTTAGTTGTTTGCATAAATATACCTATGAATAGAAAATAGATACGTGAAATCCCATCACGTATAGAGAAACAAAGCCTTGATTTGCCCATGACACTGAAAAAAAAACTAAATTTAAATAAAATGGAATAAAATAAAATAATAAACTTATATATATCAAAATTGAAAGAAATGTAATATCAACAATAAAGAATGTCAAAATGGAAGTAGACTACCTAGAATTTTAAGTACTTGCATTGTATAGAATCGTTGAATACAGGGGTTTACAAGTTTGGGGCGATTAAATTTCACACCGGTTAGTCGAAAGATATAAATATTTCTTCTTTTGTTGAAATAAATCTATTGGTGAAAAATGGTTTGTGAAGGCATTGAGGATTTTAAGCAGGTACAATAGGTCCACGCCCACGTCCACGCCCACGTCCACGCCCACGGCCACACCCACACCCACGCCCACGCCCACGGCAACGCCCACGGCCACGCCCACGGCCACGCCCACGGCCACGCCCACGCCCACGGCCACGCCCATGGCCACGGCCACGGCCACGGCCACGCCCACGCCCACGCCCACACCCACACCCACACCCACGCCCACGCCCACGCCCACGGCAACGCCCAAGGCCACGCCCACTTCAACGTCCACGTCCACGGCCACGCTCACGCCCACGTCCACGCCCACGTCCACGTGTATACGTCCACGATATGATTCAGAACTTATCGCTTAGCTAATCGGCAATGTTTTTTTTTTACAATAAAACGTGTTTTCTTCAATGAACTTTCCCTCATACTTCGACAGGCTTGGGACTGTCAATGTTAAAGTACTTAATTACAAAACACTAGGACGACAACTTTATTTCTGTATTAACAGACAATCTCAGGTGAGCTTAGTTTAAAATAACACGCGACTCAAAACGCGGCATGCACGTGCAGCAGCAACAAGTAAAGATTACAAGTGAGTGAATTGAAGTGAAACTCTCACAACGTGATATCACTGGTATTATAAATTTCAAGTACCTACATGTACCTACATTAAATGAGCACCTTAACGTCTTTAAAATAAGACTCATTTTCATATGAAGTTTTTGTAACGGAGCGTTATTTATCTAAGCAGTAAGCAAGTTTTAAAAATACTTCAGATAAATTAAAGCCTAATGGCGTTGAGAATAAGATGCAATTTCACTTAAACGAATTCTCTCTTCTCGATAGTGGCACAGTGTTGCTACAGTCGCATGCTGTAGCTTTGTCTCTCTCGCACGATAGAATTCTGCGAATTGTAATGTAGCTTAGCCCGCGTGAAAAATCACGCTCGCGTTATAAGTAACTCACGGTTTCGATGCATGTAACAGGTGTGGCACGTGATTTATGTTGTCACTAGTGATATAACCAGTGATGCGTGAAATCTTCCATGCCTAATTTTGAGCAACGCTAAAATGAGCTCTGCACATGGATAAATCAATTTTTCATTTTTTTTAAATGAAATTTATCTAATCGCAGGAACATTTTTCAGCCACAGATTCTCTTTTCGGGAATTTAAAGAACCTTATTTTACCGCTCTTCACACTTGTCTTACAGTTACGGATAGAGTAACCGGCCATTTTATTTTAATGATTTTATGTGATCAAAAACGCGAGTGATTCACCGGCCGCCCGCGCCCGCCGCAATAAAAGTTTGATAGTCACCGGCAAATGAACATAACCTCCCATTTTTGTGACAATTGGAAAGTGACGTAGGCTTGGGAATGGGAAGATCTCGGAGTAGCATACCACAGCATACCTTGTTTATTTGTACCATGATGACGGACGAGGTTATAAATAAAAGGTTTGTTTTGTCGTGTGGTGCTATGCAGCAGAGCCACCACTTCAGAATCTGGTGATTTATATTTTAAATTAATGTACGTTAAACGTACATTACGTACGTATGCCGCTTATTGCTGTACGTGCATCAAGTAATGATAAAATAGACTTTGATTGTGGCGCTGCTGCGTAGCATACTTTCCAGCAGAGCCACTAAGAATAAGTATTCAGGAAAGATAAACGCTACTGTGTTTCCGTGAAAACTGTTGTACGTATAGTGTTTATCACGTACGTGTTGGTAAATATCATTAATATGCAGCGGTTTTATTTATATATCTATTCTAAAGTTTTTAGGCAAGCGCCTGATTAATTTAAGTCAGCAAAATACAGTAGGTACAGTTTGGTGAAATAAAGTAACCATTGCCATTATTTGTGATTAGGCGCACAACCATAAATATTATCACACTAATATTATAAATGCGAAAGTTTGGATGGATGGATGGATGAATGTATGTTAATTTAAAATATAAATCACCAGATTCTGAAGTGGTGGCTCTGCTGCATAGCACCACACGTTTTGTCTGACATCGACATCATTTGGATGTTTTGGAGAAATTGGTTTTGTTTGACATCATCATCATCAGGGGTCTTCAACATTTCGTTTAGTGAAATGCGGATAAGAATCGAACTTAAGTTCTTTCTTCTGGCTTCAACGTCGAGTGAGACTTCACTCGAGCGTCGGCTAACGAAGTCTTGGCATGCGCTTGTATATGTTACTGTCAGCCAATACAAAAGTCATGTGGATTTAAAAAGTTTGAGGTTATGTTTACATTTACAACTTGTTTTGCTTTGAGAAAAATATAGAAATTTCTCTTCACGAAATAAAAAAAACTATGGCTTTACGATGTATGAAACTGTTAAAATCTATCAAAAGTGCTGGTTTATTGCGTAAAAAACTATATTCAACATCTTTTGCCCCCGAAACGATAGAGAAACAGAAAAAGTACAGAACTGAAGACAATCTAATATTTACTGAAGACCCTGATACCTTCGGCACTTTATCTCGAAAACTAAACAGGGATAAAGTCATTTTAGAAGATGAAGGAGATATACAGGAAGAGAAATACGTGAAAACCACTCCTTTACCCTCCCAACAATTGACTATAAGACAATATGCCGATGTCATCAAGCAATACCTAAAACACAAAAGATTCAAAGAAGCTCTCAATGTTTTGGAGGTACGAATGAAAGAAGACAGAGTTAAACCCGAGAACTATATTTATAATATTCTTATTGGAGCATGTGCTGATGTAGGTTACACAAAGAAAGCCTTTAGTTTATACAATGACATGAAAAAACGGGCACTAAAAGCAACAGGAGACACCTATACCTGTTTGTTCCACGCTTGTTGTAATAGTCCATTTGTCCTTGATGGGCTAAAGAGAGCAACTAATCTTCGACAACTTATGATAGAAAAGGGAGTAGAACCAAACTTGACAAATTACAATGCGATGATCAAAGCATTTGGTCGTGGTGGTGACCTGCCGGCTGCTTTTAAAATTGTTGACGAAATGTTATCAAAAGGTATAAAAATCAGAGTTCACACTTTCAACCATCTGTTGCAAGCTTGTATTTCTGATAAAGAGAATGGTTTGAGACATGCACTGATAGTGTGGAGGAAAATGTTAAAAATGAGAGAGAAGCCTAACATCTACTCATTCAATCTCATGCTGAAATGTGTAAAAGAATGCAACATGGGATCAAAAGCAGATATTGAAGAGCTGATCAGTGTTATTGAAGATCAAATGGCTTTCGGAAACAAAAAAATAACACTTCAAATTGAACAAAAAACACCAGCTCTTGCAATAAATGAAAATATGAAAGCATCTAACAGAGTCAAAGATTTCGATATCAATTCTGTTTTAAATCAACCAATTTCACCACCAGAGGAAGACACAGGGAAGTTAAATGAATCTCCATCAAAGTTAAATGAACCAACATCTCAATCAGAAATGCTACTCAATAGCTCTGAATCTAAAGAACCTGATCCACCAAACCCTAATTTAGAAAGTAACAAACTGGCTGTTGCCAATAACAATACTACATCCATACAACTTGTAAAACTTCACAAACCAGAAGAAACAAGAACAATCCCCAATCTTTTATCACAAAAGTTGCAAATGGACCAAGTGCTAGCACTACAAGCAGTGACCACAGTCCAAGACAAGTTTGCTGTGATAGGAGGCCAAGAAGACTTTCTAAAAGAAATGCAAGTTTATTCAGTAACTCCTGATATAAAGACTTTCACACAAATGCTCCTACTTCTAGAAGATTCTGTAGAAGCTGAGAATAAGCTACTAGAAACAATGAAAGCTCTTAATTTTAAAGCTGATATTGATTTCTATAACATGCTTATCAAAAAAAGATGCTTCAGATTTGACTATGATGCTGCCTGGGTAAGTTTTAACTCAATTTTATCTTGCTTCACAGATTTAACATGTTGCCTGTGCATGACCTACCAGTGGTGCATTTTGAGGTTCTCACCATACATGCATGTCTCACATATGGGGCACGAGCCCTAACAAGTTCAAAGGCCTGTAAACATGTACACGCTTATCCACTTTTTTGGCATACACAAGTAGCCAAAAAATTAATTAACAAGAAAACCGGAGAACTTTTCATTTAGGGTAGCCAGAATCCCACCATCACAAGTGCATTTGCACGGGGGTCGACTTCATAATCATGGCACAGGGAACCTGTTAACTTACAGAACCTCTAATTTTGTTCTGTACTTTGCAGGATGTAAAAAATATGATTGAAAAAGAGGCCAAGAGGAGACAAAGAAAATATCCTTTGAAAAAGAAACTAAGGTTGAGAGCCAACATCATGACTTATGGCGTTCTAGCCATGGCATGCAAGACTAAAGTAGATGCAGAAAAACTATTAAGTGACATGAAAGAAGAAAAATTAAAGTATGTATAATAACAGCAATTTAAAATGAATTCTAACTAAACAAATCCGATAAAATAGGCAATAAGATTATTTTCTTTTCAGAGTGAATATTGAGATTTTGGGAACATTACTGAGACAAGGAACAGCAAATTGTGACTTTGAATATGTTTTGCACATTATGAAAGTGGCAAAAACAGAAAATGTAAAAGCCAATGTTATTTTCTTAAGGCATCTGGAAACATTCAAAGATAAATGTTACAAGCTTGCGAGATCGGTTGGTACATTGATAGTTTAACTAGGTACTCAGAATTTACACAAGTCTTCTTGTCTTGACCCCAATAATAAGTCATGCTTAGATGCCTCTGAATTTTAAAATATTATTTAAATTCTTGGATCTTAGAAGTACCCCTGTATTGTTTAAAAAAAAAAATTTTATAATTTCAGAAACATTTTATAATTTCAGAAACCAAGGGAAAAAGGTGATGTCTTTCTAGAAAGTAACAGAATTTTCTCCAAAAGTTACAAAGATTGGCTAAGCGAAATTAACGCAGAAGAAGCTTTAAAACCGGAACACCCATGGGCCCAGTTCAACGAAACTTACCCTGAAACTGTACAAAGACAGAAAATACAGATAGAAGAGCCCAAAAAGTTCTTTAAAAGAAGTAGAAGGTATACAAAATACATGCCTACTGTGTAAATAAAATACTATAATTTATGTATACTGTTTTATTTTGCGACAATATAAAATACTGATGCGAAAACAGCGAAATTTTAACCTACCACCACCAAAAGGAGCTGTGAATTTGCGTGGAGTTTGAGAGTTGTCTTTAATGTAGATAAGACCATAATATGCTTTTGTTGCATGACATGCTTATGCCACCTTTTCAAATTGGCTACATTTCACAAGTTGATGAAATGATAGGTCTTAAATTTATCTACTTTCACTATACAGTAGATACGACTTTAGTATCATTGAAATACATAGGTTTAGATCTTAATAAGATGTAGTTTTCGGTTGAGTTCCTCAAATTTCAGCAGTTTCCTGATGAAGAAGTCGCCGTAGCGGTGAGCCACCTTCGTGTCTGCAATGTGGATCATGTCGTTGTCGATGTAGAAGTCCAACTGTAACAATGACATTTTAGTTATTGTTACTGCTTAAAAGTTGACTAGAAGAAATCGATTTCGGCGATAAGGCGTAAAATTTCATTTATTATTGGAAAGTAGTGTCATCAGCCTATTCTAGTTCATTGGTGGACGCAGACTATGATCTGCCTAAAGGCACCCTGTCTTGAGCTTGCCGCATCCAACATCTGCCTGAAATCTTACGCCGATCGACATCCCACCGTTAAAGTATGAGTTATTATTCCATGGCCCACCACCACTACCAGAACTTTGCTTTAAAAAAATTTTACTTATTCGAAAGAGTAAAGTAAAACAAGATTCGTCAAGTGCGAGTGTAACTCGCGCGCAGAGGGTTTTGAACGTTTGTCAATTATACAAATATGTACGGTACCGGTAAGGTACTACTTAGAGACATCGCTATTTGATCTATACCTATCGTTCTGCTTATGTACTTCGGACATTAGGTCAATTTTTTTACTTATTTCAAAATATTTCATAAAGTATGACCCATAAACCTACAGAAATTTCGAAAACTGTTTTGTAATTTACAAATATAACCTTTCATTTGATACCCCACTCAGTGAGGTAGCCTCCCCTTTTGAAAATTATTACCCCCTTTTTGACCATAAGATCTCACCTCAGACCCGCTCTGGAACTTCCCATCCAGCCCACTAGGTCCCTTAGACCAGACGACATTCTTCATCTTATGCTTGAAGCACAGCAGATGGATGGCTAAAGCCGCGTGCTCCCTCGCAGCATCGCGGTCGCCGCCGCGCGCCGCCGACATGAAGGCTGCTAGCTTTGCGAGCGGGAGGGTGGTGTACAGCTTTAGGTAGGACCGGATTGTGGGCAGCATCTTTTGTTGACGGACCTAGAATAGAATACGTTATAATAAATAAATAAAGAATGCTGGACAATTCACACAGCATTATCTAGACCCAAGCTAAGCAGAGCTTGTGTTATGGGTACTAGATTACTGATAGATTAGATTTTGACAAATGTCTGTAGATCATACAAACATAATGTATGAATCGAACCCGCAACCTCCTGCGTCGCAGGCAGACCTTCGCCCGCTGCGCCACAGAGGTCGTCAGATATTGAAGCCGCGTTTTCACTACCTACCCTGCCGAGCGGATATTTCGTTCTGAACAATCATTTGTCCAGTTCAAATAATCATTACACTTATACATATTATAATACCTAGCGAAAGTTTGATTGGATGTATGTTTGTTACTTTCTTAAGCCAAACCACTCATATGAACGGATTTGCTTATTATGTGGGGCGAGACCTGGATTTCACAAAGACAAATATTTATTTATTTCTATAAAGGTTACATGTAGGTTGGTACTTGATAGTACAATTTGGAGGATTGACATAAGTTATACCAAAAAAACGCGTGCGAAGCCGCGGGACAATGCTAGTGTACAGAGCAAAGGCTGATTACTGCGTTGAAAGAAACTCAACAAAGACTAGCAATTTATTTATTTGATCTGTACAGGACACTTAGGTTATCCCACAAAAGAATTAAGGAATTTGTAAAGATGTCATGTTTGTTAGCACTGTGCAGGCAAGATGAAAATTAGCATACTTCTATGTATGTAGAAAAATAAACTTACTGAAATAAAAGTCATATTTTTATAAGGAATAGCACGTGTTCAAAGCCGCGGGCTTGAGCTAGTAGTAATTTATAAAGAGAAACAACACTGCGAACGCCAAACGAGTGTACATTTTGAAGTTATGTTACGAGTTGCTTCATAATTTGTTTGTGTCCATCGATACACAGCTCAACTTGGGTCAGCGTAAGTGATTGTCAAATGCAAGTACTTAATTACCTCATCCATAAAGACTTGCGTCTGGTGTTTGACGGCGTCGCGACCGTAGTTGGAGCCGGGCTCGATGGGCGGGGGGCAGGCGCTCAGGAACTTGGGGCACGCGAATGTGAAGCAGCTCTCGAATTCACCCAGATCTCCATACTGCATCTTGAACATCTTCTCGTGGTAGTTCTTTTCTCTGAGCACCTGAAATGGTTATCATCTTATCATAAAGGTAGCTGTTTTCAACAGACTTCAAAAAAGAAGGATTTCAATTTGGAAGTATTTTTTCTGATTGGTTGATCAATTCTGCTTCACTCCGCGAGGAATGTGTCATAACATAACTAAGGATGTTTGTTTCGTTTGAAAGTTAGACTAAGCTGAATTGCGTTAAATGAACTAAACATCGTGATGCAAGTGCATTTGTCAAAAAATTCAATTTTACTTTAAACCATCATCATAACAGGTAAACTGGTTTTCATGGAACAGCTAAGAAAACTCGCTCAAATGTTATCGTGCTTAAAAAAAATAAGATCTAAATTGGTTCATTCGTTAGGAAGATTAATGGGAACATTGGTTGGCGTCTTCGGTCCGTGGGGGTAGAAATAGCCTCAAACGTCCATAACAATACTTGAGATTCTTTTTTCGCATCTCGATCGAAGTGTGGAAGGCGGGGAGGATTTATTATGTCATCTAAGCCTAATTAATCTATTTATGAACCTTCTACCCAATTTTATTGGCTAAATTCGAAATAACAGGTACTTAAAAGGCACGCGTCAAAATTACGCATGATCATCTCTAACGTAGAATCAAATATGATTATCTTTCTAGGGTTAACAAAGTCACAGAAAAGATCTTACCTGCTGGATAGACTCATCCACACACTGCGGATGCAACACCAAGCAAATGGCCAGAAGATGGTACATCTGATCCGTCTGCTTATTGATCTGATCATTCTGGTAAGAACGCGTCGAGAACAGCTGTTTAGTGCGCTGCATGTAAAGCAACGCCGAGGATAGGGTGCGAATCGCGTCGGAGTAACGACGCATCATCATGTAAGCGAAGCCCACGTAGTAAGATGTGGAGATTTGGCACGCTGGCACGTGGGAGTATTGAGACTTTTTGTGCAGCTCAATGTTTTCTAGCACCTGGAATTTACAAATAGATGGGTTAGACCTTAGGTCAAAGTATCTACTCTTTTTTCCGCATTTATAAACTCAAATTGTCCGTTATGCGTGGTCTTTGCTAGTATATATTTTTTTACCTTTGTTCCTTATGGTGTTTCCTATAAAGAAATACCTATACATGTAATTATTATTAGTACATAAATATAGAATGTAACGACATCAAGTGTAACAGCAAGTGTACCTACGATATGCTACGATGGAATAAATAAATACAAATATAACTCCGCGCAGAAGCGCAGAAATTTCTGGGGTCTTCTTCTTCGCGGTTGGTTTCTTGTGCTTCCGTTACGCATTAAGTATTCTTAACAAAATAAGCTTCGATGCGTCGAAATTGTGTGTGGCCTTTGATAGTGCGCCTAATTTATTTATTAGTTATAAATTTCGGCTTAGCTCGCGTGTTACCTGTTTATATGTATAGTATAAGTAAATTTTTCAATCGAAACCTCGCAGTCGAGAAACTACAGCTTTCTATCAGTGAAGAATTTCCAGAATTGTCTAGTAGTTCCAGAGATAGCTCGGTTGTTTAAAGCTGGCGCGATTGTATTTTGTTTTTTCATAAAAGTGACTACGCTGACGAAATAAAATTGCCAGCACACAATATACGCATAACAAAAGACGGTCGCGCACTCTTATTGCGCTACCTACTACATAAAAAAAAAAAAATCGGTTCATTAATAATTGTGAAAACACGATTGCGAAACAAAATTACGATAAAAAAAAATCATGAAAGTGCCTACGGAAAGTGCACTGTTTGTTTTGCACCTAATTTGGTCGAGATCACAGGAAACCTGCGGTCGAAAAGATTTTTGTTTTCATTTGTAGGTCAAAATACAAAACTTTCTCAATTTTTTCTTAAGAACGTGTTGTTGTGTTTGATTATTGTTACCTTGATGGCCTGGTAGTAATCTCCAAGCAGAGAATGCAATCGCAGTAGTCCCACAAGTGAGAAGTACCCCAGCATCTTGTAGAGCGAGTGGCGGCCGAATTCTCCCGCCACAGATTCGGGATCACCGCCAGTAGCGTACACCTGGTTAATAAACAAGTAAATTATCTTTTAAATCCATCATGGTTATTAACACTAAAGTCATTAAAGTTGTCACTCAAGTCAAGTCAGTTATTTCGTGATCATGGCGCATGAAACTGTGCAGAGATATTGGAAAGCTCAAACTCAAATAATGGTAAATATCCCGTTGTAAATGACTTAAGAAAATTATCACATTGAACACTCTGGTAAGCTAACCAGACAAATTTTATCGTGGCTGAAATAGAGAAAAACGTCGTACAACGCGTGAATTCAAGGTAAAGGAATGAATTTCTTTTTTAAAATAAATAATGGACAATTCACACAGCATTATCTAGCCCAAAAGTAAGCAGAGCTTGTGTTACAGATACTGAATAGTGAATTGGCTGGCTTGATATATTTTTAATATTCCAGAAAAAGTTTCAATATTTCAGAAATATTTTCAGCTGATAAAATAGTAGATTCAGGCGTTACTTTGCGGAAATCCATTGTATAATATTATGTTAACAATATTTAGTAACAATTCCGCGCAAAACCTTTTCTGATAAGATCCAACAAAATGTAATTCGTGTGTACTGCCTGCCCTCCCACAAATTGATCCTACTTACAATTAGAGAAGGTAAACAACAGACTTATGTACGTAATATAAAATTGCCTAAGTAAATTACCTTCCTACCTATAAGCACGAATACAACTTAATTTGTAAAGAAAAGACCACACCAATTACAAAATGAAAAAACTCATCAAAAATAAGTCGTCGACTAGTTTCGTCTCTCCATGAGACATCATCAAGACGCTATAACAATACTCGACTTTGACACTGAGACCGTCAAGCAACAACGACTGAGTCTTGCCAGTGATGTTGCCTCTCTGAGCTCCCTGCGTAAAGTAAAGCATTGTTCTGTTCGCAACCCCCCCACTTATATAGTCACGAATGGCGTGACACAGATCAGTTCAGTATTTTTAGCGAGAAGAGGTAACAAACATCCATCCATCCATAGATCTAAACACCCAACTTTCGCATTTATAATAAAATTATTAATGTGATATACAGTTTAATTCTTGTAATCACGTAGGTACGATTCTGCAGGTTGCGCCAGACAGCAGCGGCAAGGGAAGGCATGTGCCGCAATGGCAGACGGCCCTAATTTGAGTATTCATTTGTATGACATTCGTTTCCGAGGGCTAAATCAGCCACGCGGCAGAAAAAGAACCTTTGACTTGCATAACTTGCGCCCATATCAGATGGCAGTTGCAGTCATATGTCAAAATTGGTCTGATATCGTCTGCCGCATCCCTCAAAGAAACAAGTATTTACAACAGACAGTAGCAATGACAGAAGCAAATGAAAGGTCAAAAAGACTTTCACTGCTCTGAATGAAATGACTTTCATGCACCTATAGTTTCTTAGTTGGCTTTCAACCATTACCAATTCCTCAACCTCAACAGCCTGTATTGGTCCACTGCTGGATGCAGGCCTCCCCCTGATAAGCACCTTATTGGCTTTTATCTCATGGGGGGTTGTGCCCATAATCCCCTCACTGGGCATGCGGGTTGGGGATCGCAGTTCAGTGGTAGAATCGTTTACCTCAAGTTGGCGCTTGATGTTGGATTTGTCCACAAGAGAATGCAGCACATTAAGGATGCAAAGCACATTCCAAGCCTTGTTCTCTGTGTTGAGAGCTTCAATCTCAGCAGGGCTCAGTTTTGAGGTACGAGACCTAGAATGAAAAAAAAACTATTACAACCTCAATTTATTTATACACAATCCAAAAATATCTCGATTCTAGAAGGGAGTAAAAAGCTACTGCAGAAACAACTAGAAAAAAAACTTAAAACCTTTTTTCTGTCATATAGAAGCTGTTTAGAGCTTTCATGCTGGGCACTTTGCTTTCCATCCTTAATACTGAGCATTATCATCATTACAGCAGCTTTTAAATATCACCCACTGGATTTTACATTTCTATTATATAGGTCTGATAATATGGCTCCTTCAATTCTTGCCAACAAATAATACACAGCCTGATTCCATCACAGTCAAAGAAATTTTTGCCTTTTTATTAGGGTAAAACATAGCATAAATGTCAAGGATCCTATTATTAAAAGAATATTCAAAAACAGACCAATACTTCCAGAAATTATCCCTACTCACAAACTTTATAAAAACAAATTTCACATCTTTAATATTTGTGCAGATGTTTGCCAATTTATTCACAAAAAATAGATTTACCTGTACTGAGCAAATGACTGAAACTGGTACACAAACTCATCAATAAGCTCCCACAGCCACTGGTCGGGCAATTCTAGAGGTACCGGGGTCTCAGCAGACAGGATGTAGTTGAAGAGATCACAGTAGTTGTAGAACGAGTGAAATCTCTGCTCAGGCTTTGGACCACCAGGAACTCGGGCGTAGATGTCACGGTAGAAGAGTTCCTTGTACAGGATCATGAAGACCTGAAACATGACTTAGGTGAGAATAATTTCATAATTCTGATCTTATCAAAATCTTGTGTCCATATAGTACATAAAGTTGTGATGATTAGAATGTATCTTAAAATTAAAACTCTTTTTCTAGTCCCGCAGGAGTGTCATATATTTTTTTCGTATAGATACATGTATGGACAAGATGCCCAAATCTGTTCTTATATGATCCTACAGGTAAGTAAGTAGTAAAATAAAAACCCCCTAGATTAGTCATAAACCATGATGATAAGGGTCAGTGGTTATACAAGGGACACATAGCAGTTCAGCAGTGGACTAGTAAAGGCTGTTGGTAATGAGATACTCACAGGATCATTGTCAACAAGAGGTGAAACCTCATCTTCATGAGGCCAAGGAGTGTTGTCGAAGTATTGTTCAGTCAACTTAGGGAAAGTGTTTTCATACAAATTGGAGATTTCATATGTCATACCCTCTGTAATCATGTTACGGAAGTACACAAGGAACTTTTTGACCTGAAAAAAAAAACAGATGAGTCGGCATAGTAAATTGTAGGAACAGCCTTAGGGTCTCTTGGGTGGTAAGGTAATATTGACTTTTGAACACATACCATATCAGGCATTTTGTAGTACGACGATCGGTCATATTCCAAATCATATTGAGGATCTCCAGTGTGGGGTTCGTAGGTATCACCATACGACTCGTAGCCTCCCTGCAAAGGAGATATTCAATGAATAATAGCAATTTAGGTTAGAACACAATTATATTACACCGACAGTTTGAGTGTATGAATCGAAAAATGTATTTACCTCGGTATCACTGGAATACATTTTGCTCATTTAGAGGTTGTAACAAAATACATGAAAATTAAATTTCCACCACGCAAACCCACAATCACAAATTCAAAAGAAGACTGTTTTATTTTACAAATTACAATTTTAGTTTAGTAAAGTTTGCTTTTACTTGCAGGTCGAAGACATAAATGGATTGGTGAATCTATTATTTATTTGGGTTGATCCAATCATGGTGCAGCGTAGAATGCAAACCGGTGTTTTCCGCAAATTTTTCATTGGCTGATAATATTACAACACAGTTGACATTGACATGTAACTAGTAAATACACTTCTCTTTCTACGAGTGATTAAGTGATTTATGGGATAAAAAGTCGCCTTTAATCCAGGCCTAGAATTATCTGCATGCAAAATTTCAGCGCGATCCGTTGAGTAGTTTTGGCGTGAAGAGGTAACAAACATCCATCCATCTATCCATCCAAACTTTCGCATTTATAATATTAGTGTGATACTAGCGGCCCGTCCCGGCTTCGCACGGATGGACATTTATTTTTAAACATTTTGGGATAAACGTAGAGTAAATATCTATATGCAGGACATTTTATAGTTTTATCCGACTGCCTTATTGGCCTAGCGGTCGCGTTCTCAACCGCTGATAATGAAGTCCCGGGTTCAAATCCCGAGTCGGGCCAAGATTTGTGTCAGGTCAATCAACCTGGTCTTTTCTAGCCACCGCTTGCGGTGTGTGTGTAGTCTTTCATATAAATTCATATGATACAACTCGCACGCCTTCGCCTCCGGCCCGGCCACGGCTTCTGTGTGTGACGTGTGTGACGGCTTTTAAGGTGTCAAGTTTCTGAGATATGCACAGATGAAAATATTTATATATTTTCTTCATAAGTGAATATCTCAGAAACTTAAAGATTATGTTTTTATTTGTTTTAGTATTTTCTATATTAAATGAATGTGATATGATTTTTATTGTGCGCCGTGATTTAAAAAAAAAAAACGATAATCGTGACCGAGATGTTAGGGCACCCTTCATGTGGTCATGTCACTGTCAAATCATCATTTTCTTTTCTTTCAGCGCGCTGTTCACGTCAATCACAAGCAGTCAGCTGTTTTCGTTTTGGCTAAATTCAGTACAGTACTAATTTTTGTGAAAATGTTCGCCAAAAATGCCCTAGATTTGTTCGTAAAGAACAGATATCTAGGAAAAAGCGTTCCACTCATTAGGAACTTCGCCGTAACTTCTGTAAAGGGCGACATCGTAAAAATCCAAAGTATTGATGATTTCAAAGCCAAAGTTCTAAAAAGCAAAGTACCAGTTGTAGTTGATTTCTTCGCTACGTAAGTAATTGCGTCATGATAAGCAAAATATCCGATGATTTACTAGATTGTGTGTATTGTCCAAAATTAACATGCAGTAAAATATAATCATAGGACACTGATGATAACATAATTATAATGTATCAATACGTAAGTACCTACCTACCGTGAAACTAACAAGAATTTTATTACAGATGGTGTAACCCTTGCAAGCTCTTGACTCCGCGCCTAGAGTCTATCATATCTGAAAGCAAGGGAAAAGTAGTACTGGCGAAAGTCGACATTGACGAGCAGACTGATTTGGCTCTTGATTATGATGTGCAAACTGTACCCGTTCTAATAGCTATAAAAGATGGCAAAGTACAACATCGTCTGGTTGGCCTCCAGGACACTGACAAACTTCGCAAGTGGATCGAAGGATTTGCTGCTATAGAGACTCAAGTTGAGGCCAAGGCTTGAGATGTTAACCTATTGATAAATTTATTATTTATTTTTGTTACCATTGGTATGTAATTGAATAAATTGCAAGTAAAACAACATAGGTATTATTAGTTCAAACATTGTAATATATCCCTAGCTCTTTTATAAGCAACATCATCAGGCTTGGTGATTTCTGGTTTCTTTTCATCCTCTGCTTCTTTGTTTTCATCGTCACCTTTAGTACTTTCTTGTTGGTCTTTCTGGGATTCTGTCCATTCATCCAATTGTTTTATAACTTTGTTAGCATCTTCTAACAATAGATTACGAATATTTCCTTGAGCTGATTCAAAATATTCCAGGAGTGTTTTCCATGAAGAATCTGGAATCAGTTTAGAGGAGAATTTGTTTTTGTAGAGCCAGACTTGTTTGACTTTCATAAACTTCCAATTTTGTTTATCATGTTTCCACTGGGATAGATAGGAAATGCACTGTGATGCAAGTTGGTCCTTGGAGACAGCCTCCTTTTCGGCTAGTCGTTGTGCATGCTTCTCTCTTTTTGCTTGTCGAATGGACTTTTTTCCTTTGTTGTCTGCTGTGTCGCCAGGAACAGGTAGCTTTTTCTTCTTTTTTCTTATTGGTTTATCTTCAGTATCTGAATTTTCTTCTTCATGCGTTCTTTTAACTAACCTCTGGATTTGATCATTGCCCATACTTTCTTCAACCTCTTCTCCATGCCCAACATCCTCCTTTTCGGTAATGTCGCTGTTTTTTAGGGCGTTTTTCTTATTATTTCGTTTTCTTCTATTTTTACCAGCCATTTTATTCTGATTTTTGAGCTCAGATTTCCCAACTCCCAACAGAAACTTTAGGTTTTCGAAATCGTAAACAAATAAAACAACCTCAAATCGAAAGCATGCCTAAAACAAAATTAAAGGTAGACGTCGACTTGGACATTGCAGTTGCATAAGTACATAACAGTACACAATAATTTGGTAGAACGACTCGTGACGTGGCACACGCGTTGACAGGTAAACTCTGAATATAACGTCGTATCATTATTTAGAGAAAGTTAACATTTATACTAACCTTTTACTAGTCTAATGTGGTCTACATTGCAAGACGAATATTCGCGTTGTCGTGATAAAACTTCGTGTTCGATCTACGACGAAGTGTTTGGCCACATCGGAAAAAAACTTCTCAACGTTGCGATAATTCATTAAGAGGCGGTTGCGCTCATGGCGTCATAATCATTTCATTTCATTCATTTTTTTTTGTGATTATTGACGTCGTGAACGTTAATGAACGAAAGTCTTCGTTTCAAGTCTGGCCAAAATAGTATTTTTGTCAGTATGTCCGTACTCCTCTACAGGTCGTATTTTACAACCGATCAGTACGAAACTTGGTGTACAGATTTAACGATTTTATAGAATTTTTTGTCGTCGGGGTTTTTTGATTAAAGGTGTACTACCTTTAAAAAAAAGCAAAAAGGGGGCTTTAGAATATCTCGGCTTTAGGACATTTTGATTTCGATTATTATATTTTTAATTGAATGGTTGTTGTTTATAATTCTTCTCATAAAAATTTGGTAAAGATCTGATCAGGATTTTTTGCATGACGACCAGAATAGCTCCGCAAGATGCAGTATAATGCAAGAAAATATTAACAGTACAGCGCCACCTATTAGAACATCTTTGTAACACTTAGTACTTACCTATTACGTAGTACGGCCACGCATGCTTGCCAGTTTGTGCAAGTAAATCAATTTTATAGATGGCGCTAGCTAATGCTAATGAACTTCTTTGATTTATTATGAGATTTGATTTCGAAGATTATTTTAAATTTTTAGTACCTAGGTACTCTACTTTAAGTTGTTTTCATAAAAATTTGATGAATATCTGATGAGGCTTATTGATGTGATAAGCAGAGAGTAGCTACTCAAAATGTTGTGATTTGATTTGCTAATATAAATCAAGGTGATTTTCGAGCTTCAAAAAGCTTATTGAATAAACTAAAAGTTTTTTTGCTATCAAACTACTCTTATTGATTTAGGTAGGTACTTGGTTTAATCGTGGAATAGAACAATTTTGGGCTGATGGATCAACGCCATCTATTAATATAATACCATAGATTAATACCTATGTAGGTACAGAATTCGCTTTTCATTGACTTTAGTAGGTAGGTAGGTACTTGAAATGCTTGAAGCTGCCGCGCGAAATGTGTTTGTGCAACATTTGTTTAAAAATTACCTTTATCAAGTGAAGTGAACTGTACCTACCTAATACCTAGGTACCTTTCCTAGTGTACTTATAGGCACTTATACGTAGGTACCTACCTAATTTGATAGCTATTAGCTACAAACATGATTTAATCCGCTCTGGAGAAACAGACGCGTAGGTAGTTTTCTACCTACCTACCACTCCGGAACCGTGGTCCCACTGCGATGTCCCACCTACCTATTCTTGCATGGTGTGCAAAGGTAAGGAAATCATTTCATTCGTTTTGAGCTAGGTACTTACCTATATACTAAACAATTACCTAGGTAGGTATCTACAGTTATCTTACCCTCGGGACGGGCGGGCATAACTTTATAAGGCAGCCGCGAGCTGCAAGCCGAACAAATGATGAGATGAACAAGATCCGTCAAGTGCGAGTGTAACTCGCGCGCCGAGGGTTTCGAACGTTTGTCAATTTAATTTGTATATAAGTAAAGGGACTTTGTCCACACGACCACATATTTTTACATATTAGGTATGTACCTAGGTATATAATGTGCCTACCGGTTAGAGACATTATTCTTTAAAGTAAGTAAATCTTGCTATTTAATAAATACCTATAAATAGTAGGTATCAAACTACATTTTAGATGGATCGCTCGGCATAGGTACTCTGGAGATTAGGTTAATTTCAAAACCTGTTTTGAAACGTACAAACCTTTCACTTGGTACCCTACTCGATGAGGTAGGTAGCCCCCCCCCCCCGCCCCTTATTGACCATTTCTCAAAAAGTCTTCGTTTTACAAACTTTTCTGTATTTTTCCTGTAAAGTATATAGATCCATACCTATCCACAAACGCTACATAGGTACATTTCAGATGGATCGCTCTGCAATCTACGGAGATGGGGGAGGAATGGGTAAAATTACGACTATTTATAAAATATTTCAAAAAGTATGAAACTCACAGAAATTTGAAGGAACAAACAGGAATTACCAAAAACATGGTACCTACCTATCCAAATATCCCGTTTTAAATCACTTTAGTACTTATTAAGTAAAGTAGTTAATTGTTGAAAAAAGTTAGTGTTCGCGACGTCTACTGTTCGTAGAACTACTAGTGTTATGTATTTAGAATTCCAAAAAACAGACTAGCTTCGTAATTTTGGATAAATTCCAAAATTCGATCATTTGTCCATTCCACAGGTCACTCCGTAGTCCGTAGGTTAGTAATAATAACACAAATCAGCTACAATACGTGCACACACCGCTTGGCGTCTCGCTGTTGACAGCGAGCGAGAGTAAGCGCGCGCGAAGTGTAGCCAACCGCACGAACTTTTGTCGCAACAAAACCCTTTGATGTGCGGCAGTTTACCGACGCGACAGCGTCGCGAAGGGCGTTTGTTGTCGCGATGATGATTTGCGATAGCACGAACATCTTTGCCAGACTTGTTGCGACATGACAGCAGCGCAAATCTTTGCGTTATCGCGATAGTGTGGCCGTAGGTAGTAGAGTGGTAAGTTTACTACATGCGTAAAGAGTGGGTAAGTTTACTACACACTAACTTATTAGTTAACTATATTTTTTCATGTTGTAGACTTAATAAATGCGTCTTCCCTCAATAAAAGGCGGCTGATTTTTTCTCTCCAACAGCATAATCGGTAAGTGCTTTCTTACTAAAGCTATTTTCGGCTCGTCGTATAAGTGGACACTTACCTTAAAATGCAATGTCAAATGGTATGTTTGTCAAAGTCATCTTTCCTTCCTTAGTAAAAACCAAAAACCGTCGTTTCCAGAAGAACCGGGAAAATTCCGAAAAATAAATAGATATATTATAATTAATTTGTATCGATACATAATCACTTGTGCTGAGCTTGTAAGTAAACACAAAATCGTAAATTTGAATTTTTTGGTCGTGTTGCTATTTATTTCGTGCCTTTTTTGTGGCTTCGGCATTCTAAACAGTTTCCTGCTTGCTATGTAATGGTAACACAGAATGAGAAGAAATCGCAAATTTTGGCACGTCACAGCCGCGTCATCATGTCTCCGTGTCTGCTTTTATCACTCGAGAATTAATTCGTTCAGCATTAACATACGTTATCGCTAACTTTATATGTGAACTATACATTTTGGACGATTTCGGATTGATCAGCATGATGGAAATACTAAACCAGGTGTCGAACACACAGTTTGTGTTTACAGCTGCTGCGGTCGCTGTTGTATTAGTATGTGCTGCGCTGGTTTTTGTGTTCGGGTTCCATTCAGCGGAACAGCCACAATTCGACAAGCTACCGCTGGTTATTGACGACAAGAAATCGTCCAATAAGAAGAAACAAAAAAAGGACAAAGTAAGTGTCTTCCAACTATTGTTTAAAATGTAACCATTACCTTCTCCCGCCTAAGTCAGCGCGAGCTGATTTTATTTTTAACCTGTAAGCATATGCTACGTTCTAATCCGGGGACTTGAAAGTCCATGTCCTAGACTTATTTGTAAGTAACTGACTTTGTGTCATACTTTGACGAAAACCTTTGTAGTTTGTCTTGAAACATAATTTAGCAGGACCTGTACTGAGAGCCACGTTTTGATAACGCGATCCTTTATATTTTCAGAAATCTTCCCCCAACCGTGTTGTTGATGATGTGAAGACTAAGTCTGAATCCTCCAAGAAATCTCCTAATAAGGAGAAAAAGGAGGAGAAAGCAAAAGAAGCTGAAAAGCCCAAGCCTAAAGAGAGGCCTGTTGAACCCAAAGTAGCTAAGAAAGATGCCTCTGTCTTGAAGGGAAAGAAAGGAAAGGCTGCAGAGTCTGAGAAGCCAGCTGATTTTGATGATGGACTCTGGCAAGAAGTGCCTAAAAAGAGTGACAAGAAAAAGGTTAAGTCTCCCGAAGAGAAAAACCTTGAGACTAAGAAAGAGAGCCCTGCTAAGAAAGGAAAGAAGTCCAAGGTAGTAGAGAAGGATGTGGAAGCGGGTCATCCAGAGCCGTCAGAAGAAGTGATCAAGGTTGTGAGCGCTGTCGGACCTGATGTGGATGAGAATGCTGCCAAAGCTCTCCAAGAACAGGTAGCTGAGCTTCAACGTATCCTGAATGAGGTATGTATCAGTTTCTTATTTATTTCAAAAGCTTTTCCCAAAACTAACAAAATATTCAATTTCACTCTAGCATGTATTTACACTGCATAAAAGTGCTAACTGAAACCTTGTCGCAATATCTGGGTGTTGATTGAACAAGAAGGCAATAAAATCTCAAAACTCATGTGTATTATCTTGATGACACTGAACTTGATTTCTCACTTTGCCAACATACTTATTTTGTTTCTAAAAAGATAAACACTACTTTGTATTGTATCACATGTCACATGTAAGCATTGTATATCAAAAAGGACTTTGAGGATGTTATTATCTCAATGAATGGATTATAATATAAACCATAAAGTTATTTTGAAAAGGGAGATGCTGCCTGTCAATCCATACTTTTTTATTTATATAAAAAAAACAATGTTTATATAGAATATTTTACTTGCAACTCATACAAAAACATTGTGTAAAATAAAAGTTAGTACAGACAAAAAGAGTTATTTCATCTATTACCTTAGGTACCTTATTTCAATACTCAATCATTTATTTAGTATAGAAGGCTCAGGATCTTACTGAATATTGGTCATAAGATTGATGGCATTTGGAAAGAGACAGGCATCCAGGAAAAGCGCGTGCGAAGCCGTGATGAGAAACTAGTATGTAATAAATTTGAGAGTGCCTTTCTTTTTGACAACAGAGGGAGCGCAGCGAGCAGGCAGCCTTAGGCGGTGGTGATGCTACCCCAGCCCCGGAACTAGAGGAGTTGACTGAAGTTAAGGATCTTAGGAGCACCAAGAAGCAGGAGAATAAGGAAAAACAGAACAAGAAAAAGGAGGTAAGAATCGTTAGACAACTTTAGATTCTAATAGAATTTTCATTACACACAGGACAAAGATCTTGTTTTAGTTGGGTCTTGACCTACTGACCAAATTCAGCTAGTGGTTGGATGTTATAGAAGACGACTTAGGGATCTCACCAGATAAAGGTTATCAGCTTATTCCAAAGCTTAAATTAAGGTGCTAACCCGACCCAAATCAGCGCCACCACCTATTTTATCTATATTAATAGGTATGACAAATGAAGGAATTTTCAAAAATCGATTTTACAGTTTGTCCACGATGGTGAGCAAAAGGAGCAACTTACCATCTCTGCCTACACTTTACGAAATTTTACAGAGGCATTAAAAGATAGGTATCACAAACTGCAAAATCGGTATTTCACCCCCCCAAAGTCTCTGACACCGGTGACCGGACACATTGTAATTATTGACTTTACTCTTTACATTAACATAAGAAAGAAAACTCTAAAATAAAGCCCGTACCAACATGTTTAGTTATTCATAAGCTGAAATAATTTTATTATGAAAATTTCAATAGTTTTTCTATTTTACGCGGCCGTTTTAGCAATAAATCTATGTTCATTTCATCAAGCGCGCGGGAATGTCTATTATGTCAGGTGAGATAGCATACATTTAGGCCGCGCCCACTGATGAGTTGGACCGGACGACTTGTGCAGCCTTAAGACACTACACTCCTAATTTCAGAAATAGATTTGTTGGGCTTTGTTCTAATTGACAAAAACTTGAAACTATCAAAGACGGAATATTGAGAGTATCACACTTTTTATTTGGATTTTTACTAGTACCTATCCAATGGAAACAAAAGGTCAACTTGTATCTATAACCCACTTTCATATTTTTATAATGAACAGTTTTAAAGTTTTTTTTCTTTTGGTATTTGCAAACTGACTTTTGTGGCTCTAAATTTGGTTGGTTCCTCTACCATGTAAGATAACAATGCTTAGGTTATCAAAATATATTTTTTGGAGGTGTTGCAATTACACTTATTGATAATTATTCATTATTGTCTTGTCTGTCAAGTCAAATTCACGGCACTTATAAATAAACTTTTGCCTGCAGCTTCATCTGAGTGGATTTTGATTTTACCATGCAACATTATTTTACTTTCTCAATACTTTCATGTTGTTGAAAAAGTGTTGGGAAGTAACTTATGAACATGGGCTTGACTTAACCAAGTGTGTAATGTGTGTATGGTTATATTAGTGGAGATAGTTATATTATTGAATTAACATCACAAATTAATGATTTTGTTTCTTCAGACCGCCAAGATCCCGCCCAAGGCCGATTCCGTCGAGAAGGACTCCGATTCTGACAAACAAGAGGAACCATCCAACGCTCCTGTCTTTGACGAACTTGGTGGTAAGTCTTTCCTTTAATTCGTTTCTCTAAATACTAGTATCTGCCCGTGGCTTTGATTGCTCTCAGTTAAGAAGTTTACTAAATATACTTAGTTTCATTAAGTACTTTCAGGGTGCATTGATGGTTAAAAAAATCCATTTTCACAAAGACCTCTGTAACGAACACGAAAAAAATCCACCAAATATTGGATTTCTATACCTACTATTGTAAACAATTTAAGGTCTAACCTTGGCTTATCTGTAATTTCTTTGATTCACCTGATCAAACACTACCAACTCATTTACGCAATTTGTCCTTAAGCGAGTGGTGCCTACCTAACAGTACAATTATTTTACTTAACTAGTGTCAATTGAGATTTCATATCTACCTTTATGCTTTCAGATACTTGGACCGATGCTAAGGTGTCCAAGAAAGCAAGCAAAAAGAAAGCCCGCAAAGACCAGTGAATGGTGAGTTGTATAACACAGGGTACAGCCGGGCGCAAAGCCCAGTCGCTAGCTCAATGACAATTGCACGCCCCGTAAAACCTCGACCTCAACTCGATTTAAAAATACCAGGGCCGTACTTTTACAGGGCGCGTTAATTGCTAATTAAGTTAATTACCTTACCTTCTTACACATTCATTTAAATTACGTCCATGTTTTAAGTTTCATATTTTATTGTATATTAAACTCGTTGACTTGTTTTTCATAATAATTTAATTATTGTTTTCAATGCATAATATGTTTTTTGTGAGTCATTCTTTTTTATGTTGGAGTAACTTCTTTGAAAGTGTATTTTTGGGAATCTGCAATGTTGCGTGTTGAAAATTATATTTTAGTAAATTGAATTTAGAGATCGTATTTTGGGAAAGTTCTTCTGTGCTATACATGTATTGTATTTTATGAATATCGATAAATATACGAGTTAAACGTAGTCACATGAAATGTATAACCCATTAGTTTGTAAAAATCATTAGTTATAATCAGTACATATTTGACTATTATGAACATTCGAAATCTTCTGGTGCTTGTAGTATTAAGTCTCCTTCATTCCACGAGTATGCATTTTAACTATTTCTTTGTATTCTCGCTTTATTAGTGTCTATCGCTAAACTTCTACGAATTTATATCCATACTAACATAATCAATAGATAACATGTCATCGTTTATAACCACAGGATTGATTGATGTTTGTGTGATTTACCCATGACAAAATTTGAGACCTGAAATTGGACCAATAAAATTGTTCGAAATAACTTTACCGGTAAAATTTAATTAAATTTTAATTTCTTCCTTGTTTAGTACGATTTTTTCCAGCTTCTTATTTCAGCCTGTAGATAAAATAAGGCAAAACTTATTCCATTCAATATCTTTCAATTCCATTTTTTTGAACATTTCTCGTTTTCCTAAATAAATCATGAATATTGTGACCTCTTTGCAGTACCTTTCTTGCTATTGCTATCTTGAAAATGTAAACAGCTATAAAATTGCAGATTCCTATTTTGTAATTTAGCTAAGCGTATAAGAATAATCCCAAGTGTTGTAGAGTAAAGCATATTGTAAACGACAAGCGGCGTTTAAAAATTCTAAAGTCTTATATAATAAATTATTATAACTAGGATAAGAGTGAGAACATTATGTAATACTTTGTCAGTGTTGTGATAATACTGGAATTCTTCATCTAAGTATTTTACATCAACTATGCTGTTACTTATTTGACTTCAGGACTTTTACCAATAGTCTGGCCTTGTATAATTTTATATTTATCAGACCATTGCCTATATTTTTTGTAAGTTGCTTTTATATTCATACTATTTTAGACTTGCGAGTTGTGTTAGAGACCTCTCAAAGGCCGCCGTGCAGTGTTTTGTATAGTACAGAATGCTCTATCCCTGACCGCTTGTACCTTATTTACCATATTGTTATTACTTCTATAAGAGAGTTTATCTTAAGATAATTCCATTTTCCAGTTTGTTTTTCGTTTACCTATTCTCGTCTTTATGGGCCTAACCTAGAAATTTTATCATGTAGGGTTGGATCAGATGAATTAAATTCGTATATCTTTAGGTTTAATAAAAGTATATTTTTGGCTTCATATTCATTGTGTAGAGTAGTTGTGGGTCCTGAGAAGACGAAGGTTGCCAATACATAGGGATATTGTCTTGGTAATGTTGTTATTAATATAGGCTCTACGAATGATAATATTGTAATGAATGTGTAATATAAATATTTTTTTAAATCAATAAAGAGTGATATCGAAAATGTTCTTTTGTATCATATTCAATATTCATTATAATTAGGCAGGATTTGAAATGAAACAATAGTTTATGATTAATAATTATCAAATGCATATTTTGTAATTGCGTAGGTACATTATTATAAAAAGACTTGAGATTCAAAAAGTAGTAAACGCTAGTATAGTAGGTAAATTAATAATTACATAATATCGACTAGGCTAGGCTAATTAATAACAGTAAAGAAAATCAGTCGTATTTTGTAATTTTAGACGTAAGTACATACATACATTTAGCAGCTACAAAGAATAATTCTACTAATGAGCGCATTATGTTACGGATATAATAGGATATGATGATTATATGATGTTGCGTAATTGAGGGACGTAGTTAGCAGTTATTTTAAAATCGATAACCTCATTCCACTTTTATCAAACGAGTCAATAAGTTCCGATTTTTTTTGGTCGATTGCTAATTTTCTCATGAGGTTAGGTACGTTAGGTTAGTCACTACATACCAATTTAATTTACTGTTCATATTGATACTTACCTATGAATTTAATATGAGACTTCTCTTACTGAACAAAATATTTATGATACATGTGGGTACATTAAGTAAGCATAGATTAATAAATTTGGTCCGTGCATACATTATAGTCAAATTCGAAACCCAAATCTTTAAAACTCCTCGTTTTATAGGTAGATGATTGGAAATGCCAAATATCTGTTGAAGTAAAGACAAAGTCTACCTTTTGATGTCGCTTTACTTTTTTCGTCAGTTACATGAATTGAATTAATGTTCAGTCACTTTTAGCCCCAGATTTAGAGTTAGATGTGCGTATTGGTGGAGCGGCACTCTTGCTTCTAGGCTTGCGTTTTCCGCGTTTTTTCATCTTGCGGAGTTTGCCAGCCTGTGCCGCCGGAGCTTGGGACTTCTTCGTCTCCACCTCGATTTTCAGGCGAGCGAACATGTCATAGTTTGTAATGGCGCACATTCTACCTGGAACAATAATTAAATACTTACAGGACCAAATGCGTGTCCAATGGTTCCTGTAAATATACCTACACGCTGCTATGCCCCCGTTTCATTCCGAACTTGGCTGACCCTCTATCGCGCGTCTAGATCGGGAACGGACCGATTTCTTATAATGATTCATACTACAATTAGCAAAGTGTAACTAAATTTAACTAAAAAAAAGTGTTTAAGTACTCAATAATTATGTCGTAAGTACTCCAAGAACAGTGGATTCTTAAAAGTATAGGTAAGTTGAAAAATTTATTTATAGTTATGTTTCATGTTTACCTATTTGTGCATTTAAAAAATAAAATTTATGTGATGGTTTGTTTCATTTTAGGTTATCGATAGTCGCTAAACGAGGAAGAAAAGTTGCATGATCCAGAACTTAGGCTTGGTGTTTTTAAGAAAGTAAGTCACACTTCCTATATTTCATTCAGTGTAGTTATGTCCCTCGTTAAGGGTTAAAACGATTGTGTTCTCCCAATCCAAACCAGGTTCGTAGTAAACCCGCTCACATTCATGTTGGACCTTTATTTCCTTAAAATCGAGCAAGACTTTTAACTATAGGTAATTTTATTATTTACATATATTTTACTATAGGTAATTGTGATAAAGTACCTATAATATCGAAAGGGTTCCTCTTACCATTGCAATACTCTTCACCGCATTCATCGCAAGACACAATTCGGGTTTCAGCAACACCCGCTTTATTCTTGGATTTTCTGATCATTGGATTCTTAGCGAATTCTCTCTTGTCCCTCGCCTTTGTCCTCAACTCAGACTTGCCAAGTTCTATGAGTCTGCAATAGAACAAAATTATAAAAAAAAAAAAAAAAATATTGAACGCTACATTAGTGGCGTTAAGAATGGTTTTACCTGTTGAAGTATTCTTCGTCTTGTTTTAACTTGGGTCTGAGAGATGTCAGCATTCGCCACTCGATAGGAACTGCGCATATATCTTCAATTTTTAATCCCTGCATCTCAACTGGTACAGGATCCATGAACCCAAAATGCTTCTCTTCATATCCTCGTGTTCCCAATTTTTCGTATGCCCGTATTTCCTTCCGAGGTGTTTTGGTTTTTTGGCCTTGTCCTTTGTCTAAGATTTTTACATCATCCGCTTTAACCTATTTTTGTCATATTAAATTAATTTCACACAAATGTTGATACTGTTCAAGAAAAACAAATTTACCTTCTCTGGACGAGTTTTAAAGTCTGGGACTTTGTCCATAACAGCTCGATACTCTTCCGCTGTATTGATAACGACTTTGGACAGATCAAGCATGGGCGCATCATCTTTCTTCTTGTCAAATTCATCATCCATTGTATCGGAACTAAAACACACGTGCACTACCTTATTTTACGAGTATACCAACTGTCTGGTTCATATCGACCCAACATAGCCGACCCTTTCTTAGAAACGGTTAGGTCGATAACCATCTTAACCTAATTTTTCTACTACATTATATTGCACGACTAGTAAAAAGTTTTTCGTATTTGGTATAAATATTCTTAGAATTGATTGGATAAAAAGTTTTCCTGGTCATTGTTTTTGTCTAGAAAATCTCTTTTGGCTGTGTTCAGTTGATCAATGATTTTCTTTCTATTATCAACTTCAAACAGGCCAACTTTCGTATTTCTTTCATTAACATCGTCATTCCAAAGCTTCCTGTTTCCATACTTGTCATTTATAAACTTTTGTGAAAGAGTCATCCTTTTGTTTTGAGCCATATTCTTAGGCGACTTTTTATTGTCACTTAGTTCATTAGCTGTTATTTGCCCGATATGGTTAAATTCTATCTGTAAACTATTGATTGGTTCAGATGCCTGATTGGGCTTTGATAAATCCTGACTAGATCTTTTATTTCGCCAGTATGACTGACTCAAAGAATTACGAAGCTTGATTCCACTTTCCATTGTCTTTTCGGATCTACCAAGTGGACTTGGTGAACGGCTATCTTCGCTGGACTGTGATAGGTACTGTCGTGGTTGAGGCCTATATTTCTGCCTAACCTTTCGTTTTTGGCTGTAAAAGGGATCTTTTTCGCTTTGTTTTTTGTACTGAGCCACTGGCCTGTTTACACCCCATTTAGGTCGATTTTCTAAATCTTTTTTAAAGCGTTCTTCAGACCGAAACCGCCTTTCTTTTTTTAAAGTATTATGATTACTATCCTGTGGTGCATTTTCATCAATATTGGGGTAATGTTTGTCAATATCCCTTTCAATTTCATCAGTTTCAATTATTTTGTCTGTCGTGGATTTAGTATAAACATAACAATCAGTTTGAGTTGTTGCGTCTTTCATCATTATTGTGCGATATTTCTTTGGCGTCAATAACTTATTTGCGTCGGGTAAATCGTTAATATTATTCAGCGAATTTAAGGAAACACTGTACAGATTGTTAGTTAAATTTTGAGGAACTAAAACGGCTAATTGAATGTTGTTTTGAGGACTGTTGGCGATGTCGCAGTTGCTGTTTATACCGATTGGCACAATATTGAACTGGTTGTCTGCGAGCGCGAGGGGCGGCACGCTGTGGATGAATAGATTTAAATTACCAGGACCTACAGATCTGGGAGAGTTAAATTCAGTAGTTTGGTGCGAAGCACAGTCTTTCTTTTGGCTCTTAGCAGAGTGCACGTCATACGTTCTATGAGTTTTAGTTGGGCTGCTTTGTTCACGTTCACAATTAGAATTTGTTTCTGTATAACTTTCTTCAGTTTTTACTTTATTATCTGTACCAGAATCACAAATCGCGGACCTGTGTCCAGATTCTAATTGTTTCTTCAAACATGTGAACCGTTTTTCTTTTTCTAGTCTAGCCGTTCTCTCAGCATCTTCAAGCGCCTTCTTCAATGCTTCTAACTTCCTCTGTTCCTGGAGCTGCTTTTCTTCATTTTTGCGTTTCTCTTCTTCTAGTTTCATTCGGTCTTCATCCTGTTGCCTCTGAATTCTCAACTCTTCTAACCTTTCTTCCCTCAATTTTAGTTCTCGTTCTTCTATGCGTCGTTTTTCTCGATCTTCCAACTGGTTTAAAATTGCGGATTGCAGTTCTAACGCTTTTATGCGCTTGTTTTCCCTGGCAGCTTTGATTTCTGGCTCTATGGGAACATTTTGGCCTCGTAGGAACGTCCTGAAAACATTGCTTATTATGACAAAGAATAACAAACAATCGCGATGTTTATGCAACGTACTCTAACTCCTTTTACCTTCCTTCGTCACTGCCGTTTGATGATCTATCGCAATCATGCCCAGTGCTATTGTTGCTCGAGCTTCTTTGGTCAATGACTAGCACCTCAGCCGTGTTTTCAATCATGTTTAACCCTCTTTCCACCCAGGACGGGGTGCCTTTCTTTTGATTTGGCATCTAGGTAGAAAAAAAATCTCTTGTATATCATAAAGTAACTTTATAGAAAAACACAAGAAGAAATTCTCTCTAATCTTTAACATAACAGTTATGTTAAAGATTAGAGAGAATTTCTTCTTGTGTTTTTTCTTCTTCTTGTAGGTTTAATCTAAGTAATGAGTACTAACTTGTGGGAGTCTGGCAGTAGGAGCGGTGGGTTCCCATAGTCTTCCCGTGGCGACACCTCGGTCTCCCCAACGGGGCCGGCCCTCCTCAGCCGTCCTAGGACTCCGGGCAGACCAAGGGTCTTCCGCTGAATTCGGACCACTTGACCTGCTTTAAAACGAAAATGTTTGTAACAAAATAATAATTACTTTACCTACTTAACATTAATGTAAAAGCGAATGCGCATAACGGTTTCGTAAAAGCAATTAAGGAAATATTTAATCCAGACATAAATTACCTACAACTATCTCACTCCAAATAGAAAGAATCTAGCGTTGCGCTCGAGTGCTGTCTGAGTGACTGTAAACTGTGAAAGTTACTATTGCATGACTTGGTAAGTACGTATCCAAGTACAATATACGCCTATTTACAACATTTTATAGGTTTCCATTTCCACCAAGTGGGTCACAGTAACATCAAAGGTGTTTAAACTAAATAAGTAATAATAACTAACCTGATTTCTTTACCGTCTTGCTGCCACGCGACCACCGGGTTGCGATTGCTATCTTGCAACAACGGGACGACCTGACTTCGGTTCATGTGGTTGATGGTTTCGCTTCCGTATCCTGAAGTATCACCCTCCCCGTCCTCGTCGTAGAACGAGAATCGCTTAGCACTTGGGATGTTTCGGTTTAAGGTGTTCGTTCGCCTGTCTTCCTTCTCGCCATGGTGGATAGGTGGTAAACTCGGGCTCCTTTCTCTTTGAATCGGCTCTTGCTCCTGGTACTCGTAGGATGACTGTTTGTGTAGTTCCAAACTGCTTGCGAATTGATTTCGAACTTGTGGCCGGTTGGTACAGCGTTCACCGGAACCCCAGGGCAGATAAAGATGTGACATTTCCTCTGGAACCAAATTCATAAGTTAGGCACCTCCACGATACCTCGTCAGAATACTATAACAAAATAATAAAACCGTTCCTCATTACACGAACAAACTATAAAAGTTCGAAAACTTCGACTAGACCGACCTTCCATGACTGAAGTCGTCGATGAATTAAATATCCATTCTACGAAAAAGAAAATGAAAACCTCCCCTTTATTGTTCGCAAAGGGTTTTTAAGTTTAGTCGATAACGCATGCATGAAAAGTCATTATTCACTCTTTTCATGCAGTCAGTAGAAAGCGGTAGCTTGAAAATGTGTTGTTTATGACCGTCCCCTATCGGATAAGAAAGAACGCAAGAACATTACATCCATGAATTTATCGTAAAACTCGTGTGTAAATAATGCAAATGAGTCGCTGAAATAAATTATATGGATGCCTTAAAATAGAACACGACCCCTTTTAATAGCGCGGGTTGGTACCAAAACTGACATCAGACAAGGCGTTGAGTAATAAATTACTTCCGATGTCATAAAATACACTCTACTTTAAAATGGCTCAATTACGTAAGCGGCAGCGTAAAGCACCTTAGATCACTTTCGTTTCGCTTGTTGACGTGTCTAACAGTGGTAATTGTACGAAACAATAGATGGTTTTTGTGTAAGCTAAGCAAGGTAGCCTACTTTGCTTACACCCTGCCATGCGCCAAGCGCCATGGTGTTATTGTTAGACCGTAGCATGTCGTCGCCACCACCACCGGGGTCACGATATCGCTCATAATCTAACAAAGTGGGCAAGGAAATGTTTCCTTAGCTATTTATAACGGGAGTGGGCTATACGACTTGGTGATTTACCTGTACCTACCTGATTTCAAAGTAGGTCGAAAGACCTAGGTAGTGTTAACGACATAAAAATATCCTATATGTAAGCACTATATGGCTTACATAGTTAATACCCTTCCTCTCTATTAGGTACTTAGGTAATAGGTATCTACATAATCTATTTATTTAAGAACTTGCAGTGGACCTACTGTCTCTACCATTATAATACCATACCTAATATTGCGCGGTTACTAACCTGCAGCTCATAATAAAGTTAATCTTAGTCATCAAATTAATTATGAATGTGCTCGCTTATTATTACAAAATTATATGAATTACTTACCTCTTTTGCATTAAAAAGGTAAGTAAATTTAACAGTTAGGCAAAGGCACCGCGTTATAAATAAAATAGCCAGATCGTGTTTACATAAGCCGAAGGTCTACACATAAAGAAGTTTCAAGTTTCAAGTGTTTTATTGCTTTCATATTGTACAAAGATCTTAAAAATAAATTACAGCTACCAACATGAGCCCGGGTGGGGGCACTGCAAAATATACATATCTTATTTTTTGCTCTTGTGAGCAAAAAATAAGTAAATGATTTAAGATTTTATTTGGTAGTACCTAGATACCTATCTAAGTACCTACATAAAGTTAGTAAACTTATCTAAGTAAAAGGAAAAACTTAATTGCTTCTCACCTACTTTAACTTTAACATAGCTTATTCAGGTTTCCGTTTGCGCTGATTTTCGCATAACTTTAAGTAGGTAGGTAATGTAATGTACTTACCTACGATAAGGTAGGCAGGTATCGACTGACGTACCTAGGTATCTACCTAACCTATGTAACAATAGGAAATTACCTAGATTAGAAACAAATCGAAGGAAAACAATAATTAAATACGAGATTATAATAATAAAATAACAAACAGCAGACGTGAAACGAACAATAGAATGGAACTGCGATTGCTTACGATTACAAATATTACGCTGACACCCAACATTTTTCTACGTTTTAACGCGACGTGCGTGACGAGACGAGTCGTACCGAGGCGGTATTGCAGTTTTTATGAGATTATGTCCCTTTAGCCCTGGTGGAATATAACAAGGGGTATTAATGCGCTGTTGGTTCATCATTTTATTAAACAGAAAAGAAACTGTTTTATAAAATTAAATGATAAGGACAATGGGGTGCATTTCCGCTCATGAGGTCGCATGCTCATAATTTCGAATGTAAACGGAATTAATATGGCCTAAAAGGGTTTCTCATCAAAACGCGAGTTGGGTAGGTTAATGTACGCCGATTATCCATTGTCGAGGTGTTCTCAGGTCAACTTATACCCGAAAGGTCGTTGTTTCATTCCAACCTTGAATTAGGGTGGTCGATGGTACCTACCAATTCCTGAATACCACGCGACATTGACAAAATAATTGCTTGAAAGTAATTTAGTAAGGGATTTGGTAGGTTTTTCATAATTTAGTGAATAGAATCTATTTATTCAATAGACTAGTTACTACTATTTATACATAATAATCATATACTTATATGATTTACAGGACGTGGATTAACTACGATTATTATTTGCCCACCCTGATGAAGATGAAATGTTGGTGTTCTTCCAACACAAACTAGGTTCGAAGTTAACCCGCTAACATTCATACCGAATGAGTATTATTTACTTATTAAAGAAGGCACCTAAATTTATCTTGTCTACGCTAGGTACCTATTCCGGTTTGAAAAAGACCTATTGTACTTACCTATACATACCTACCTATGTAATGCACAACTATCTTACTGAAATCTTTTGTATAAGTACTTGTCTACTCAAAGCTCTTTTAAAAATCACAAAACATGTGCTGACTGATCGTTAAAATAGAAAAGTCTATTGTGCTAGTCGATACAAATAAACACAGGATGGACGCAACAACTCAGTGAATAGGAAAATTTGTAAATGTCTGCGTGTACGCACCTCTTTCCCGCGCCCACTGCTGCTTCTTCTGTTGTACCAACGACGCCGGTTTGCTGCTCACTGACAGCATCGCATCCACTAAACATTACACTTTCTAATGCCCCGTATTGCACACACGTTGCGTTTCTGTATCTTCCAACCGCAGCGCAGTTACGGTGCAACGGCTAATGAGTGCTCTTCTGGAGTGCTTTTCAAAAACAGAGGCACGCGCGAGGCTCGAGTCGCGGTCGGGCAAGCGTCTCGGTTGGCTTCGCACATGCACTCATTGTCCACGACCAGGCGGCTGCTGGACGCGCAAAATCACTACACCATGCTATTCAATGACTGTAATATTTTTTTTAAATTTTAACGGTACCGACTACCCATCCACGCTAGACTAGGCAGTAGTCACGTATGTGGTCGTAGAACTCGGGTGGTATCAAGGCACCGCTCGTGCCGGCCGGTCAAGCGTCGTCGTCTAGACTTTTTCAGCGCCCCTATTGTTCAGCGGACGTCACGCGAATGGGAATTTCAGAGGAAAGGCTCGGAAAAGCCGCCGGTCGATAATGTAGCCATGGAAACGTTTGTTTTACGTGCTCGCAAGAAGTTAGAGCTTTTTCTTTGTAGGTAGGTATTTGCATATAGGCCACGAGGTAAAGCGAACGAACTTACGGAGTTTCTAAAATGTTCGTGTTACCTACTTTTATTTTACCAGACCATCGAAATTTCATACATAAGTACCTACCTAAGATCTCGGTTTTATCTATTGTGTCTCGGTTATCTATCAACTTGTAAAAAGGCACACTTTACCTACTCGTTCAATGTGATAGGAATAGGTACTGTTAGCTAGCTAAGTAGGTGCCTACCTACAAATAGGGATAGGTAATATTATAATAATAATGCTAGGTACTCAGTATTCAAGCCTCCTTGCAAGAAGCTTCCTTAGAGAGATGACATCATTGATGAGACCATTTCCTTCCGGATTTCTATATTAGCGCGTAGGTAGGTAGGTATCTTAATAAATAAATAATGCTAGACAATTTACACACACCATTCATCTATAGCCCCAAGGTAGGCAGAACTTATGTTAAAGGTTGGTAGGTACCTACCTAGGTACTAGATAACCGAGTAAGTACATTTAAAACAGATTCAGATTAATATTGATATTACAAAAAAAATATAATAAAAGAAAACACCCAGAGCGTCCGGAACATTAGATGGCTGGCTGGACCAAACGGGATAGGTATGGATGGACATGAAACCATTATGTGCACTATTTAAGTCCTACCTTTAATGAAAGGATTGCTACCTCTGCATTAAGAAATATATCAATAAGCTAGTCATTGCTAATAAAAAATGTATCTAAATGCCAAAATGCAAATTTTATTTCATCCATGTTGATGTATATTTTGCCCTTATGTTTATGGATATTGTGGAAGCGGATCCATTGCTGCGTTAAGGCCTACGCAGACCGGGACGGCATGGCAAAGGGATTTTGCCGTGAGTCAGCGCACACTGGCCGCTTAGATACCGCGGCATTCCAGCACTTTGCCACGGCATGCCACGGCGGCGTGCCGCACCCCGCACGCAGTATATCAATACGAGCGCCGGAGTCCGTGGCATGCCGTTGCCTACCGCAGTATGCCACACGGCTTCCCGCCACGGGAGCCTGTGGCGTGCCGTGCGATGAAATCCCTTTCAATGCCACGGCATCATTTTAAAGCATAGCAATTTATGTCGTTTTTCTGTAATAGTACGGTTGAATGTCCATTAGTAAAAATTAAAATCCCTTGCCATGCCGTCCCGGTCTGCGTAGGCCTTTACATAGGTACTCAAACGGCACATTAATGAAGGGGTTTTAATGGTAGTAAATAGTGCACATGGTTTCATGGTCCATATCCCGTTTGGTCCAGCCATCCTGATGATCACGTATCTGCCGACCGTACAAACAGTTGTCCCGAGGCGGAAATCGAGTTGGCAATTATCACAATACCTACCAAAATAAATGCTTGCCTGTGGTACAGTTCAACAGCTGCTGGTTCACTAGACTGTTACGCTCCTACCGGTAGGAGCATAAGGACATATCGCACCCCTAGAATAAAACTCCGTTAACTCAAAAAGTAGGCATTTTGACTTAGTGGCGTTTTCAATTTCTTCTTTAGAATACCTACACGGGAAAATAACTCGCGTAACGATACCTTGAACGGTTGTCAAAAGGTGGCGCCAAACGTTCCTTTACTTGAATGAACTTGACACGGACAGCGCATTTACTAAGCCACCATTTTGAGTTGTCTCGCGGTGGTCGTAGGTGGAGGACGTTTGCAAAGTGGGTTATTTTGAGTGGCTGGAGTTTACGTGAATTTTTTTGGGTAAGTTGCATTCTTTAATTCGAGTTGATTGAGTTTTACTGAATTTTCCCTGATGAAATAGTTATTCATTTTGACTTGCGGGAGTTTTGATGATTTACGATCGTCATTATTTTAATGTCATTTCGAATTAGTCAGATTTACGTGAAAGTAAATGATAATTTCGATATACCGTACTTTTGTTGAATGAAAATTTAATCTTATTTATTATTGTTTGTTTAGCGAAATAGATACTTTTAGCACAAAAAAATGGTTGTGTAAGGTATGTTTTATTAGATATTTTAAACGGTTTAAAGTTTTAAAAATTAGTAGATGGTATTTTTGGATTTTTTGAGTTGGTGGACTTTACTTGATTTGTTATTGAATATAAGTTTTCGTGTATTTTTAGGACGATGAAAAGCCAAGAAATTCATGTTATAGATGATACGAAAAAAGAAAAGCGAAGCTGAAAGCGCTGATCAGCCTAGTATAGAAATGCTCAATAAAGAAAAGGAGCCTGAGTTGCCACCTGAAGGGAGGTTAGTATCATCAAAAAACTAAAGTGTATAATCAAAATATTGTACTGTCCAAGAACTTAGTTTCTAAGTATAACTAATTAAATTAATTTCAATTTCAGTCCTGATCAGCCAGCAGCATTGGATGCTTCAAGAACCGTTCTTAGCCCTGGTATGGAAACAAGTATTTATTATCTGCTTATGCCTACGCTGTGTCCAATATGAGAGTGAAGTGAAGTCCACCCATAAGTGTTTAATCGGTAAGAGGTCATTCTCAAAACGAGGGAGACAACGTTCACAGCGTCATAGAAAAAGAAGTGAAAAGACACATTAAGTCGGGACCTATTTACATACACCAGCAGTATATAACATTAATCGAACTGCTAAAAAATCTGGACCTTCATACAAATTGCACGAAATGACACTCATGACCGCTTTTATGACTTGAAAGTATTGCAAGAAGCTTGGTGCACAAATTTTAATATGGACGAAGACAACAACCAAGCTATGTGGCATGACATAAAAATACTCAAAGTTGGAAAGGAAAGTCCAATGGTCTATTTCTATAAAACATCCCTTGCAATGACTGAATTAAAATTTTTTGGGTAAACAAGAGAAAGACTAGGCGAACTGTAGAATCCACACCTGATATCGCAATGAATTTGTAATGAATTTGAAGTAATGCGTACACAGAAAAAAATCCTTTATCAGCAGCTAAACAGAAGGACATCAAGGAACTTGTCGACAAAAATGTGATTCCAAGACAGTATGACTGTTTCTATAAAAATGTAATCTAAGTAGGTTTAGATTCTTTTATAATGTATAGATTTTGAATTCTTAATCTAGACTGATTAAGAATTCAGTGCCTATATTAAACTAATTTTAATAGTGGCTACCATAATGTTATACTGCGATTGTTAAGCTATTATTAAGCTATGTACATAAGTAGAATTAACATTAAAAATTAATATGGAGACTGCCCTAAACTTTAAGGATAACATTTTAGGTTCTTAGAATTTTTTGCCAAGCCATTAAAAACAATTGTTTTTATAGTTCATTGAGATTTAAAAAAGTAAATAAATGTTGACTTTGTATTTAAATATACAATCATTGCTTTTTTTACACCATAACTACCATCCCCAGGTTTAGAGTTATGCTAAGAACTCGTCAAAAAGTTGTGTAATTTTTGAGGTCAAAAGTAACGTAATTCAATATTTTTTCAGGTTAACCAAAGTAACTCAAAATAGTGCGCAAAAAATTGGTTTATTCTCCCTACAAAACTAGGGTAACTAAAAAAAACTGATTTTTACAGCTTGGTTACAGTCAATATACAAATGAATTAATTAAACAAGCTTTAAAAAAATTTACCCTTCAGGAACAATAATTAGATTTTTTTTAACTTGTCTAGTAACGTAGATACCTATCAGTTTTTTGTCATTTCTGAAAAATCGGGTTTTTTGAGTTAACGGAGTTTTAATCTAGGGGTGCGATATTAGTCCTCGTGCTCCTACCAGTAGGAGAACCGAGTAGGAGCAAGTGGAAACGGTCAGACTGAACCACCGATTTTTTTTTTCAGTACGGAACTATTTATTCTTTTTTGTGTTTATCTACTATTAAATGACAATATCCCCAAGAGCCTGTCATTGTTTGATTTCTAATTTCTAGGAGCAAAGTGGAACTACTGCTGCTACCTACCTACTATCTTTGACTTGGACACAAACTACTTACCTACCTACTACTTACTACCGTAACGGTGGTAGCAAATCAAGAGTCCATGATGTTTGAAAGAAATGAGATTACTAATTACAATTCATACCTATTTATTACCATTAAAATCAATACAATCTTATAAATAAATTAGAATGCATATCTAGTTCTAATATCTTCAAGCTTCTTAGAGACTTCAGCTGGAGTTCTCTCGAGATCCGATGCAATGGATTTCTGTTTTGCAGGTTCCAGGGAGTTGTATTGCTCGCAAAGGTCGCCGTCTATAACATTCTGAAACAATGAAACGCTAACATTACCGAAAAGTTCTATGAATTTAATATCTGTAAAAATGATAAGATTTGAACAGCAGGCAAGATATTGAATAGAAATGGCAGTTCCAAATACTACGAAAACGCTAATAATAGCGCTCTCGACTCTCAGGAACCCAGAAACCGGCAACAGCGAGGCGCCACCATAACGGCAAGCACACACGCTGTCAATCAGAGACTGTGCTCTACCAACAGTGTAACACAAGTGTATTCTAGATGAAAACACCTGCTGACTAACCGTCGGAATTACTGATGACGTTACGAGTCGAGGTCTTACCTTGACTGGGTAGTAGTAGCTTCTAAATGATAAATGATCGCGTCCACACAGAGGAGAATTCTCGCTCCTCATGTGCATCTCTAAATGCTGGAAGAAGTCATGGTCTTCTCTCGACGTGAATGGCAGCAGGACACCCAGAGACCCACTGATTGTGGCGTAGAGGAGTGCTTCAGAGCCGCCAGGAATCAAAGTGGCTCTTTGTAGTGATGTCACCGTTTCTCCTACATGGAAGTTGACAGAGATGTCGCCCTTCTGTGACGCGCCGTTGAGCAACCCTAAAAAATTACTTGCTTTAGCAACAGGGCATTGAGTAGTTGCTTCCAATTATTTTTTGAAAGCTTCAGATAAAAACGTAGAATCATTAATTTTCATTAGTCTAGCATGTGTGATTTATTGAGTTATCATCATGAAATTAGTAATATTTAAAACTCTTCAGTGCAAATAATACATACCTCTATCCCAAAGAGCTTTGTTCCCCGTTGGGTCTTCATCAACATCATCACTGACAGATTGGGGTAGTCTCATCACAGCAACATTGCCAAACTTATCAGCCATAGCTACTGTATCGTAATCGAGTATGCAGCTGTTTGTTATCCATCTTGGATTTGTGTCATCAGCAAAAATGATCAACTGATTCTCCCGTTTTTTGTATTTAACACACAATACTGATTCTTGTACATCAGACACAAAAATTCTTTGACCAATAGTTTTGATGTCTGCAATGAGATTAGGAATGTGACGGTTCTCGCACTTGCGAAGTAGTTTTCGTCTGCCGACATCGTACAAGCGTAGCATCCTGCCGACACCTGCTAAGAGTTTTCCGTTGAAGGCCGCTAAGGCGCCAGGAAATTCTTCAGTTGGAGTTTTGTGTACCAGCTCTAGTTTCCCCGTGTTGTAAATTTTGTAGACATGTAAACTCCCCTCTGTGCAGGATCTTGGGGAGAGAATCATGTCCTTTGCGATGCCGACAACTAGATGCGGATGAGCCTCCTCGCTCTGCGCCGCCCACCGTATTATGCATATTGATACTGCAGCTTCATTCTGTTCCAGTGGCAATTTGAACAAGGTGCTAGGTTGTCCACCCCCAATGCCCATGTCAACAACTCTGATTTGAGATGCCCACATACCTGCCAAAGATGAAAGTCATTAATTTCCATAAAATATACATTAAATAAAAATGTTAAGACTGAAATAAATGTTTCCCGAACTTGAATCAAATGACTTATATTGTGGTCATCTGGGATTAATGTTGAGAATTGATATTGCCACAATCGATTAGAGTCAGCATGCTTGTTACATATTCTGCTCTTGCCCAGAGAATGTGGCTATACTTCAGACATGTTTGATACTCAGACATACCTGCTCCAGCTTTTGGTGATGAGAAAATGTTTTCAGGGAGGATGTCTGACAGGAAAGCATCAGCCATTTCATTAGCAAGTTGTTGTTCTTCTGGTCCTCCACCAGCAGCTGCTTCCCTCATTTCTTGAGCCATTTGGATCCTGAGAAATAAGAATAATCCATTAGAATATAAGCAAATGCAGACAAAGGCTCTGGTTCTTTGATAGAATAAATCAGTACTGCAGGAGTATCTACATGTAATTCGGTTTTTTGTGTAAATTGATCATCATATGGGCTGGATAATGCTGTGGGATTTGTCCAGCATTATTATTATATTTATTATATGAATTTTAGATAAACAAGTGTGTAAATAGACAAATCAATTATTACCTTCTTTGACTCTTCATATCTTCTGTGTAAGAATTGTGGTCAGTCTCCAGAATAATGATGTGGTTGTTATCAGGATTGATTATAAATTTACGTGGTGTGTACTCTAATGGTACATATGTTTGATTGAAGACTGCACCAAGTTTCTCCAGAGCCAAAATTCGTAGCGTGTTAGAAGAGATTGCTACTATACCCTCGGCGCATTGTTCTGTAGAGAAAAATATTGGTCAGTTAGAACAGTCTTCTGTTTACCTTTTATCTAGAACAGATTGGTATACGAAAGTATTGTTTGTCCACGACATGGTTTGGCCACCTTCACAGCCTGACAGGCTCCAGCATGGCTATGGAATATGCCGAGTGCCGCCCTCTACCGCACGCGGGAAGGAGACATGCTCTTCGACGTTGTGGGCCCATCACTACATGCAGGCAGCTACGCACCACTCTCGCTCGGACCGCGCCCGAAAGCGCAGCCCCAACAAACACGTCGGACGCACGGTAATCTTGACATAAATTACGAATAAACAGTAGAAATTACTTACCAGAACTGAAGCCAGCAGCATATTCCAAGCACTCGTAAGACAGAGGAGTCAGATGGAATCTGTTTTGGTAATGATATCCAAGCCAAGTTCTTGATGAGACTGCTAATACAGCTTCAGATCCTTGCACACGCACTTTGAATAGCTTCACAGGTCTTGACCCCAAGTACCTAATAATTAGAAATTGAAAGACTGTTTATTTGCAGCAAGGAAGAGGTTTTGTATTTTATTGGTGTTGTAAAATCCTCAGAATCTGGTTAATGTGTCGTCATAGTATTTCAGATGAAACACGGAGCGAAATTTTTAACATCATTGGATAGGCGCAGATTTTACTATCATCAAGGAACAATCTTCAATACACACCTTGTTCTAGTATCTGCCAAGTCGCCGCTCACGGAGTCTAGTGTTGTTCTAAGCAGTACACCATTGCTCAAACCAATATTCAAATGCAATGCAGATTTGGCTCCAGATTCAAAGGGTTGCTCCACAATACATAGGGATTCAGCTCCAGCTGGCAAAGCTTGCATAGATCTCGGCGATAAACAGTCCTAAAATAAAAAATAAAAATTATTTGTGGGCCACTTTCACATGTGTAAATTTACTGTAGTAGAGAATGGTCAGTGAAATTGAATAACGCATTTTAGGTTGTTGTAATCACAAAGAGTCAGTGGTGTCCTTGATTCATCATGTTGAGTTTATAAATACTAGGTAGGTATCTATGGAAGTTTATGTTAATTGAAACTTACAGAAGGATCAAGTGAGATAACTCTAACAGTGTTATCATTGAGACCAACAGCCAGGAACCAAGCTCTCTGTTCGCCAGTTGCCACCGATCCCAATGCCATGCATGAAACATCAGACGAGAGCTTCTTCCTCTCGGTGTACTCATTTAGCTGACCTGTCTGGAAAGTTAAAACTTTTGTTAGAGAAGTATAAATTATGTGTACAAGATATAAATAAAATGTTTGAATGTGTTTGTCCACGACATGGTTTGGCCGCCTTCACAGTCTGACAGACTCCAGCATGGCTATGGAATATGCCGAGTGCCGCCTTCAACCGCGAACGGGAAGGAGACATGCTCTACGACGTTGTGGGCCCATCACTGCATAGAGGCAGCTACGCACCACTCTCGCTCGGGCCACGCCCGAAAGCGCAGCCGTTGCAAACACGTCGGATAATAATCAAGCATAATACAAATACTTACAGGATCCATTTCAAAGTAGACTAATTCACCGCCAGTGAGCGCAATTACAACTTGACGTTGATTTACAGCACACTTGACGATAGACTTCTTTCCCGGCGCCTTCCATTCGTTGACACGCTTATCGGCGCGAATGTGACGGATACCGTCGGGATACACTTGCACCAACGCGTCGTTTCCAAGTGCGTGACAACTGAGAGTGGGTGTGGTGCCAAGGAAACCAGAATCGGTCACTTCCTCGACGGTCTCGCCGATTGAGAGTACAAGAGTGGCGTTTACGAACGACACTATGATGTAAGAGTCAAATTCCTCTGCAACCAAAAGAAAATTTCAAAGCTAGAAACTAGTGGGCAAGCCTAGTTCAATGCACAGTTGTTGTGGTAGCTTCCTCTGTAGATAGATATATTTGGGAGCTTCCAATGCCTACCTGTGTCAGTTTGTAGAAACCATCTGTATTGTTCATCAGCCGATAGCAGTTTCTGAAAAGAAAAACCACTGGTGTTTATGTATGACAAACAACCAGGGTTTTATTAGTAACTTGTTGACAAAGAGGAGCTTTCATAAGTGGTTAGGTTGTGACGTCACAGTATATCAGTAACACGGACCAAATGTATAATCATAATGCTCCCATTTCCCTTTTGAATTTTGATGTGGGCTAATTCTGCTTCATCTACCATTTGTTTCAACTCTCCTTGACAATTTCTTGTATGTGGGATAAGTAACAGATTTGTTTTAAAAGTCTTACTACAAAACAAGCAAGACTTACCATCTTTATGCCGTTTAACAGTCCATACAGCATTGGGAGATCCAGGCAACTCTGACACAGCCATCTCGGCAACTTCCAATCCATGTCTCAGTGCTCTGATGGAGGACCTAGGTCCTCGACCACAGGCAAGGTATACTTGAGGAGTGTCTTCACCAGCCAAGTCAGCTACATGGCATGCTAAAAATATACATGAATGTTAGTTAACACTTGCAAGGCAATATAAGACATTTTTTAAAATGTGGTGTAAATTGTGTTTTGCCGGATTGAGGTCCATTGAAAATGTGAATAACAATAACCTCACCTAGACAATACATACTTCACTCTGTCCAAATTCATTGTCTTGTTAACAATTGATCTAACAAGGATTAAAAAGAATTTGGATAAGAAAATCTTAAGATATTTACCTAAAATTGGCGAAAGGGAATCCAACTCGTCAACAAGAACCAAATTTCTCAGTGGTCTTGGTGCAAAGAAGAATGTGTCTCCTTCTTCCAGTGGCATGGCTGAACTAAACTCTGGTTCATCATCCTCGTCCCCCAAATGAGCAATCTGGTACAGGAAACTGAAAATAATTATCAAAATAAGTGCCATGTCTAGAATATTTCTTCAATATGATGCTCATGTAAGAAACTGTGCATCTCATATCAGTGTGCTCTTCCTCAATCAAGTAGAGGAAGGACCTTGGTTCAGAGATTACTTCTTTTGCATGTGTAATAATTACAAGTGAATCAGAACTATTGCAAATTCACAAGCTCAAACATGCTTGTGAAAACAAATTTTAATGATACTTACTGGTTGCCAAATTCAGATGCTACAAACAGGAAACCTGTCTTCAGGACACACATTGATGAGGCAACTGGGACTGTGTCAAAGTATTTCAGTTTTATTTCTGTTACCACCTCTTCATCAGTTTCAATGGTAATTTTGAATATATCACCTTGTTCAGTTTGTGCCAAAAAGAAGAACATTGATTTTGTCTTGTGTGTTGCTGAGCAAACAAATATCATGCCCCTTTCTGGGTCATCCAAATCATTACGCCTTCGAGGGATGGGACAACGAATGTCGTGCTGATCACCCAAATTCTTGTAAGTCAGGTAATTTTCAGAGCAAATAAGTACTCCTGATGGACCGTCATTGCCTCCTGGCACAGTGATGAGGAAGTTGGCATGCTCTTCCAGAGGTTCTGAATATTTTCTGACAACATGGTTCAAACCCAAATCCAGCTCATAGAATGTCAATGTCTGTTGTGTTTTTTGAGCTGCTTCACCTGTAAACATAATTTTTTTTTAGTTTATTTAGCAGGTTCATAAATTATAACAAGGAAATGAAATTTGATACTTCATGGAGGGAGGTTTAGACGTCACTGTCAATCGGAAACACGGACCTCGAAATAATCATTAAATCTCTCTACTAAAATGCATTTGTTCTGTGAAAATAACAAGTTTTCTCCTAACCACAGTGATTACTGGTAGCTTTGTAAACTACCATCTGACCATGTAAACAAAATTTTATGACCAAGTTCACATACAAGAAACCTTTGCCAGGCTGTGGGACAGCATAGATTAGGAATAAAAAAGTTTACATACCTGTAGGATCGGCATCAGCCTCCTCATAGTCAATTTCCAGGCAAGCAAACATGGGGTTTTCAAACCCAACATCAACACCGACCATGTGGTATACCAAAGTGTTGGATTTGTGAGCTTCAAGTGGAGATGATATGGTCAATCTAGCTTCTGCATCTCTGTTCAGGATGTACACAAGTTTCTGCTTTTCAACACCCCCAATCATAACAGCTCGCCCCTTGGGATCAATAGCGAGATACTGTCCGGGAACTATTCTGCGACATCCAGATTTTCCAAATGTTTCCTGGTGAACTTTTTCTAAGATGTTTTTGGCTGGGATATACTCCAAGATCACTATACGTCCCGAATCGGATCCGATCACTAAATAATCTGGAAAATTGAGCTCGAGTTAGTAACAAAATTTTCGTCATTCAGGGCAGAGGTACACAGCACAGCGATTCTATAGAAATTGTACCATGACGGTACATCTCAACAGTCATTGACACTGCAAAGAGCGACGTAATGGTTTTATTCTATGCATCTAGTTATCCCAAACTGCTTTTGAAGAAGGAGATTGGAGCAAGACAATGCAAATAGGTACACCACATTTCACTTTGAGGTTATAATTAGGTCAATAACCTCAAATGGTCTAGAATAGGAGTGCAATCACCTTTTGTTCCGCCGGTAAGCCGAAACGACATCATAGAGCGGATGATGCCGAATATCTCCACTTTCATCAAAGTGTGCACTTTCCCAGTGTTGGGATCTGGTCGCAGGAGTTCCAACGTTTTCCCACGTGATATTATTATCTCTTGCTGCTTTGTACCGGAGAAATTACCATGCACGGCGTGCGTAATGGCCGAGGAGCCTTGCAAAGTCAAATTGTACAGATACATGGTGCCGGCCTTATCCTATGTCTGAAAAAAGAACACGTTGAACAATATCTTGCAAATAATCATAGAAAACCCAGAGGGATATTAGTTCAAATGTTATGCTCGTAACTATCGTAAACAGAGAGTTAACTTGTGCTTACGAATGGGAGAGCTTTTTGTTTTAGCACCGTATAAACGACCACGATGGATAATGACCTACCGTGGAGATACCAGGTGCAAATATCCTCTGAGAAGGCTATTAAACATCGTTAATAGATCAATGAAACACTTACCTTCTGGAATATATAGCCGATGGCCGCAATGCGGCTCGATTTGATTATTTTCACTGTAACGTATACAACAGCCACAACGTTCCCACGGCAAAATGGCGGAGCGCAAGCGCGCCATAGTGAAGTCGTGATCCTGTGAATAATCGACCAATCAAATGAAAGAGTTTTCTGTCATGGCGGCTTATATATGCACAATGTGCTGCCATTATAAAAAATAAATAACGTCTGAACAACACGCTACACTAGCTCCATCTAGTGTCGAATAGCTAAGCATTTGTGTCTGTACAAAACATAATAGATGGCGTTATAAGGCGAGTCAGCGCCATCTTTAGTATGTAGGTTAGGTATAGGGTATAGGTCAGCGCCATCCTTGTGAATATTTAGGAACTAGATAAAAATTTGTATAAAATTCTCTAAAGATGGCAGTATGCACCGGCACCATAATATGAGCTGTGTTGAGAGATCATCATCATCATCAGCCTATATTAGTCCACAGCTGGACATAGGCCTCCCCTAATGAGCGCCATAGCGCCCTGTCTTCAGCTTGCCCCATCCAGCAGTTGCAGTCTGTGTTGCAGTCTTTCGCGTATTGCGAGATACCTATTTTAATTTATTCAATAAATATCTGTCTTTTGGAGTTGAGGTTGAAAATCCAGGAGATCCCGGTTGGACCAACCACTAGTGTAGTGTATGTCCACGTAATATATTACTATACAATGGTCTACATACACGTCATCTCGTAGGTCGAGGTGTTGCTAATCAGCTGTCACAGTCACTTGTGAGACGGGCATAGCCGCCATAGCCGGGAGAGCGGGAATCCAGAGTGCAGCTGATAGGATGCCTTGGCCGTGGCGATCTGATGTATCCCTTAACGTGTATACTATCGGCTTTATGAACCCCTACAACTAGGTAACTACTATAAAGTACTACAATGATGAAGGATATATTACTACTTAGTCATACAGATATTGGTCCCGCCGCCGGGGTGGACTGGATCAAAGTTCGATCCAATCCACCCAGGACCACGGTTGGTAGGGTACATAAGGTAGGGACACAATAATATGTTCGATCATCTTATACGTAAAAAAATTAGAAATTAAAACAATCAAAGATGGATTAAAAAACGAAAACATTCCCCCAATATATTTTTGTGTGACTTAAAAGAAGACCGATCTATTGTGGCGCTTCAGTTTTTTTGCTCTGCGCCACTACGTATCGAGGCGACACCGACCGACCACGCACCTGAGAATTTACGTCGAGCTTTGAGACGCCGCGCTCTCGTTCGTTCTTTATACCTACTTGGTAAGGTAAGAACACTAATTCAAATGTTACTATAGGCATAGACTAACTATAGTTAGTCTATGCTATAGGTAAAAGTTAGTGATAGAGGTGAGTGGAAAAAAAGTTGACCTCATTAAGGTGAAGGACTGGACCGTGGGGAATAACCTTGGAATGGATTGACGATGATTGATGTATAGGTAAGGTACTTCCCTAGCAATAAAATAATAAATCATATACCAAAAGTGGACTAGGTAGCTAGAAGTGGAACTTAGAACTTTTTCCGATTTGAAAGAATTTTACCGGCATAAAAATGTCAAGAAATCAATATACCTATACCTACACAAAAAATTAGTTGTCTGTAAAGTCGGTTTACTGACGATAGTTGAACGTGACAACGCAGACGCATCGCTCACTCAAGTAGGAGAGAGACGGATGTCGAGCGCTCTCGCTTGCACTTCAAGCCTTACATGGAACGCCTCAGAGCGAGGTAACGCCGCATGACGTCATGTTTTTTCGTGCGTGCAGCCGGCTCTATCGAATTATAAGACGTTGTCACGTCAAAAAAAACCTAATGTCATTCGCGATGACAGCTGCCTATCTTAAACGCTACAGTGACAGTTCTACACTTTGACACTGACTTAATATTGTGTTTACTTTCCAACAAATGTTAGGATATATTTATTCTGTGGCAATATATTTGTTCTGTGGCAAAAAGTGTCGCTCCAATTTTCGTTACAATTTTTTCCGTCTAGCCCCCTTTCACAACGCGCGATAAGGAACTTCGTTCCAACAATATTTAGCTTTTTTGTTATTATAGTGCGTAACCCCACACTAAGGGTAATTTCTAAGAAATCAAATAACATCGCAAAAATTTTCGACTTCGACGCGACTTGAACCCGCGTCCTCCCCTCAGTACGGGGATGTGATAACCAACTACACCACGAAGTCAAGTGACGTGGGAGTCGAAAATCTCTGCGACATCCTACGGTCTCTAGCGCCGTTAGCTCCACCTACAGGGGAAACATGGATTGGATAAACTTCAATGTTTCCCCTGTAGGTGGAGCTAACGGCGCTAGAGACCGTAGGATGTCGCAGAGATTTTCGACTCCCACGTCACTTGACTTCGTGGTGTAGTTGGTTATCACATCCCCGTACTGAGGGGAGGACGCGGGTTCAAGTCCCGTCGAAGTCGAAAATTTTTGCGATGTTATTTGATTTCTTAGAATATTTAGCTTACATTTCCTTCATAATAATGTTGTTTTGTCAACAGAACTAGGTACCTAGCTTTCTTAAAGCTTCTCTCACGAAACATAGAACCAAGTTGAAAAAAACTTTCCAAATAGGTAAGTACCTACTCGTACCCATGGACAAAAACTGAAATAAACAGCAATTTTTTAACTCGGAAACTTGTAATCTATGCTCGGAAATCGTTTCTCTGCTGACACTTGTCTGAAGAGGCGGAGGAAACGCGTACGGTCACGACGACCCGAGTGCACGTGCGCCTCTCCATAAATGGAAATATATTCGCCTTTTTATACAGTCTCTCAGATAATGGTGCACTCATAAATTGACCGACCGCTCTGGCTCTACGAATGCATTTTAAATTTACGTACCTACAAGTGTAAGTCAAATAGCATGCTTACCTATTACGAGTATTTCAAGAAGTTTGATAGAATCGTCACATTGGGATATCTATGACTTTTTATGTGATCTAGTTATGGCTCCAATTTTTCATAGTGAAAAGGATAAACAAAATTAAAACTTCTCAGTAAGTAGACTCACCTAAAGTGGTGGTACGACGACCTCTGTGGCGCAGCGGGCGAAGGTCGAAGGTCGATTCCCGCCTCGGGACAAATGTTTGTACGATCTGCAGACATTTGTCCAGGGCGTTCTGGATGTTTTCTATACAATATAAAATATATCGATCTATGTAGTGTATTGTATTAATTGTATATCAGTTATCTAGTACCTATAACACAAGCTCTGCTTATATGGGGCTAGATAATGCTGTGTGAATTGTCCGGCATTATTATTTATTTATTTATAACTCATAAGAATCATCATAATCGTGTTCATTTCCTATACTTTTCCTTTACCGGCTTCTTTTCGTGGGTATTTATAAATTAGTATCGTTCTTACCTACTTAATCATCATCCAAAAATCTTAATACCACCACATAATCTTCTTGTTTTGTATTTTCTTACCGACCATTGTTTTTTATGAGTGGTCTACAATCTTGTTTATCCGAAAATTAAAGCCATAACCACAGATATCAGAAACAAAGAGATCTCTGTGGCCATAACAGTATGTTATGATGTCTCATGAGACCACTTCTCGGGTGTGGGTGCAATTACGTGGTGTTATGTAAAATCACGTGGTGACCATTAATTTTCGGCATCCGACGCCAGCAGATCTGGTTTCCTCTGAGTTATAGTGCTGATTTGGTTACCGATAGTGTCAACAGCTTTATCAAATTTCGCAGTGGCTTATCAAACCATTCGTTCAGCTGCGTGTCTGTTCTATTCTAAAAACTATTAGGTACTTTTATTAAGTACCTAGCATAGCTATTTAATATCTTCCTACTTATATTATAAAGGCGAAAATTTGTGCTGTTGCGAAGATGTCTGACCGAAGACAACGCCAAGACTACAGAATGGATCGGGCTGATGTTTTGCACATATGAAGATCTGGACCTGGAATAACGTTATAAAGGTACTTAGGTACTTTTTATTCCGAAAAACGCGTGCGAAACCGCGGGCAGAAGCTAGTTTAAAGTAAGGGAAGCGGCGAAAGCATCTTATACATTTTATAATCCGCATATTTTAGAAGTAACATCATTAAAATCTTTTGGTCGACTGTACACACCTTCTTGACTAGGTACAGTCTTGAATACTCACCTACCACCAAGAACTTTTAGCGACTAACAGCATTTAAATTACCAACTTATCCACTAATTAATAATTTGTGTTTTTTTAATAATTTTTAATTTGTATAATTTCAACGAGTGAGCGAAATTATTCCATTAGTCAAGCCAATGAGTCAAATGTTTGGTCGCGTCGCGGCGCGTGGCATAGTCTTTGTCCACCGTCTATTATATAAACACGAATTCGTGGAAATTATCGTTAATAACGGTGTTTATTGAAATACTAGTGTTGATAGTTCATCGATGTGTCAGTCAGGTCTCTGATTGCGCATTGAACGTGTAGTGTAGACACAACACGGTGTTAGGTTTGTTTCGACCCGACGATGGACTATGAACCATGGGACAGTCAAGGTCTTGGTGCACAAGCATCAAATTCGGGGTAGCAACAATAGAAAGAGTTTTTTACATATCATTAAAAAACTGTCGGTACTTTATCTAAACCTATCCTATAGAGGCAATACAATTGGCGCCCTTATAGCTTAAAGTGATTTAACAATCATCAGTCATCACTCTTAGCAGGATTTCTAGGTATTGATTGAGCATAGTGCAAGCAAACACTTGATGGGAGGGAACACTTTTGGTGAAACAACTGCTTTTCTCGTTTCTTCACATTTAATGAAGAACCTAAAGCTTTAGGTGTTGTCCTGATTCTAGAGCTTAGGTTATTATTTACAGACATCAAACATTATTTTATATTTGTATTCCCATTCAACATTTGTAATGATATTAATTTGTCGATGAAATTGGCTTTGAAATTAAACATCTTATCTCAACTATAAATAGATTCTATAGTCCACTAAATTTAAGGGCGCACAAAATAACCCTAAGAAAAAACTTCAGAAAACGTTTCCTTATGATAAAGATCACGTTTGTGTTGATTTGACAGTTATCCGGTCATTACTGGGTCATATAATTCATCCAAAATCGGAGATTCTAAATGATCGGTAATATATCTATTTCACCTTCTTTTGTATTGACTTGACTACTATCCTTAACGTTTCATCGATGCAGTAATAGAATGTGGTCAGCAAAATTTAGCGACATCACTATAGAAACGCAATATAGGCACGTACCCAATCCTGCCCAATCCCAAAGTAAACATTCTACGCACCCCGACTGGTAACTCAATATTCGGCGACCAAAGCCTCTCTAGGGTTGAAATTTATGCATACCTTGCAAATTTGTTCAAAGGTTTTATGACTTATAGGTGTCAACTTCATACTACATACCTAGTCAATAGTCACTTTAATGTATCAATATTTTCTTTTTGTTTTAGTAATGATGGTCAATCATTTGGCCACCAAGTGACTTAAGTAAGTGAAGGCCATATCTTCCTAAGATGGAGTACGCTTTCCCAGGCGGAACTTATTTACACTGGATTTTAAGACTCCAAGATTGTACTCTAACGGGATAACAGAGGCAGGAAGTAACTTACCTGAGAATCACTGAATTGTCCAGCATTTTCTATATATTTATTACAAAATTTATATATAATTATTTGCATACCTATACATAAGATATGAAAAAAATATAAACATATATACACACAAGACCTAAAATAAGCTGTTTAATTTTTTTCAAACATGCACCCTGCTAGGAGCACATTAATTTTTGTGGTAGAGACAGATTTAACCTTAGCTTATGCTTCAATGAAACTTTGTAATCTGAAAATATGTAGGTAGGTAAATAATGTCATAGAATTCAGCTGTTATTCAGTTTACTCCTAGATTCTAGTCGATTATATGTTAATAAGAAATTGTTTGAAGTTCGAATTTAGTTTTTTATTCACAGCATTTTGAATCGTGGTTGCGGTATATTGATTCGTTAAGTAATCGTATAGTTCAGCATGTACTTGTATAATTTTGAAGGTACTTCTAGCCAAATCAAGGTGTTCAAAAGAAATGGTTTCATTGTAAGAAAGCAATACAATGTTGTCACCGCAGCCCTAAGCGGCCCCTCGTAGACGACTAACAGGTCCCCTTTAATAAAACATCTCGATAATGAAAAGTCAGCCAGTCATAGAGGGTGGCGAATTAACCCTCGTGGTGCGATGGATGCTGCTCAGCCAAATCTGGATCCTATGACCTTGAAGCAAGCTCTAAAGTTAAATGGATGTAACAATACCGCCATCGTGCAATAAATATCTTAATGATATGGAATCAGAAAGTATCTTCGTGCCTGTGATATTGAAAAAGCTTAAGTGTTAGAGAGGGGGAGCAATTTTGTAGTTTCTTTCTTTCTCTTAAGGTTGTTTTTCCCGGATGAAAGGGGAAGCATTTTCCAAAAGGTATTTGACATTCATTGCGTTTTATTCAAGTCGGCACGTGCAGGACCACCTGTCGTTGATTCTGCACTTGCTCTTTGACAGTCAGTATGCAAATTGGTACTTTGATTGGCTTCTTTGATACCTTAGAAATAAATTTACATATTCCTTATTTTTCTAGTTGCTCGACTCATGTGAAATCAAAAACAGAGCAGCTTTTCTAATGATTTTATTAAGTATTAACTTTGAACATTGAAGCGGTTTTTAAATTCAACGCAACTGGCAATGTAACCGAACACCACGAAACCAGTAAGGCTAATGAAACATTCTAAACACATTCTAAATTCAAACAAATTCCAAAATAAAATCTAATAGATTATAATCGATTCTCGTCTCGTCCGATGCAAATGGCCGGCGCCGGAAGTGACCTCCCAGCAACAATGCATTGGCGACAATACAAATTCAAAATGGCGCCTCCATGGTTTATCGCCCACCACATTCTGGGCCTCTCAATAAACATTTCCGCTGTACATAGAACTATCATATCATTAGCATATCATCAGGATCTGTTTAGATTTTAGTCAAGTTACCAGCTACAACTATATCTAGAACAATAACATCTATATTTATAATTTTGGAAGATCACTCATGTTATCTGTGTCTGCCAGACAAGATTGGATTTGATACGAGAGTAAGCCAAAGCAAGCTGGGCCAATTATTGGACGATGTTTGATATGAGCAAAAGGATGGACTTGATTCTCAATGTATAAAAACTAAAAGTCTACTCTACCTACGCTACGATGGTACAGGAGTTTAAGGAGGTAGTGGCGCTATACTCTAGCCACATTAAAATTAGAAAGTTGTGTTCTTTGTTGACTTTATGGCAAGTAACTTACCAGCTTTACGGCCAGGAAATTACCAATTTCCTACAAAGAAAGGCATATTTGATTAACCAATTTATCCCATTAAAGAACCTTAATCTAAACATGACTCTGATAGGATGATGAAGTCGATGTGTTATTTACAACTTAATCAATTAAGTTAGTTCTGAAGCTTCTAAGGCGACGTATAATTGGGACCGATGATAAATTTTATTGGCATTTATCTATGTCTCAATTAAATTGATTGAGTTAAGTTCCATTATACGAAAATATATAGTACGCGGCGTTTAGCTCTGTCTGAGCTTGAGCAATTAATTAGTGCAAATGAAGGAGTTTCGTTTGTGTGTTGTGTTAAGTCTAATAAATAATTTTCATACTTTCTTTACAAATCTATGGCTGACATGTTATCTGAAAAACAAAGATTGGTCTAATTTGAAGAACTAGGGATAATATAGGTAAGTAGCCCACAAATAAAATTGTGGATTTGTCAATACCGTTGATTGCAAAAAAGAAATATGAAACAGATAAAATAAACATATATAAACATTGAATAAAAAACGTCGAGAGGTCTTTTTAAATTATGGTACTTACAAATTTCAGAATACTACATTGTAGATTAGGATTCTTTTAAATAACACATGCGGAAGTTTATGTTCTGACGTGCACGATTTATAGTCGCAGACTGTATCTCAGAGCATCCATCTACAAGTAAGATTACATAAGTTTTATTAGAAGAGGCAGGTGGTATTGGATCATTCCATTTTAATATCTCTGACGTAACTTTACCCAAGCTTTGGTAAAATTCTTAGTCATTTGGGGAATATAGAAGATTACAGATTATGTGTTTAAATTTATTCTAGCTTCATCACAAGGTGGCTATGGCCATGTTCATTTACCCTTTATAGTTAGATTCATGATAATTAATAAGTAGGTTTGCATTTTTGATTATCGTCGCGTCGATAGTAAAATTTGGTTTTTTGAGTTATTTGTTCTGAAAAGCGGACTGACGTGTTCTCTTAGCACTTATTTATATAAAATTTGTTTCGTTTTAAATGTTTTAAAACCTACTATGTACTTCTAAGTGTTCTTTTACACCGACCAACACTTTCTGATTCTGACTCAACAATCTGTCCTATAAATAAGTACTATGTTATCAAAAGCAGTCACAAAGAGCAAAATAGTGTCGCCCGTCCGTCATCGGGAATAGTAAATTAGGATGCAGTGCACCTGTGTGGGCCGCCGACGAAAAAACGTGGGCGCAACTCTCCGACTAAACGAATTATTAACCACTACCTGAGATTTACACACGTGGTCCTCTACCACGACCAGGCCTTACCGCTTTACACCACAACCATCGATGACTTTATTCACTTGAGTTTCATCACCAGCTAGTTTACCAGCAATGGTTGTTGTATTTGGTTTATTGATCACGTCACGGTCATTTGTAATAATCGGAATATTAGTCAAGTGGCCCGCCTTCATTCTCAGGTGCATTTTTGTATTGAAGAAACGTTTCTGTTTTTTTCTTGTCCTGTTTTAAAAAGTTTTTAAGGCCGTGATTGGTTATGGGTGCGCTTTTAGGGTTCCGTTGGCGATGATTAGTGTACCTACAAACGTAAACGGATGCAGTTCGTTATAATTTGATAGACATTTCATTACTGTAAGTGAACGAATGTCATGTGAGTAAAGGAATAGATTGCAAGATTTTGCCTTTTAGATTTTATAAAAACTCCTTAGCTTTACGTTGAGGTATAGAACATTAAAATATTATGTAGAGCTAGCATAAACTTATTAAATAAACGATTATAAATCTATCACGTTTATGTACGGAACTTTACAGAAATTGACGGGAACACGTGCATTAAAATAGTGTTGAATCATCGAATATCATTATGATTTCTGGTATTTTAGAATTTAAATTAGGTTAAGATAAGCCGATTAATGTTGGAGTTTTTGTAACAAAGGACACCCGGTTAGGACTGTTTTGAGGATGGATACTGTCAAATCATCCTGGTATTTCTTCTCATCAATAATCTTTTGTTTTTTGTCTAGCCTTTTATGCAGGTCTTTGTTATCCTTGTTTACTTTGACATCGAATTTTAAAACAAAGAGGGTGCACCTCATGTTTATGTGTTTGTGTGTTTGTGCACCCATCACTACAAACAATCATAGGCCATGCTAGATTCTGTGGTAGTGCTAGATAGAAAATAACCGTCAGTGTATAATGTGTAAACATTACTCTTCTGGCACGCCATTCAGTAGGTAACAAGCAAGACTGCCAGCGACCTTTGGGTATTTATGAATATGTAATTAGCTCAATTTGCATTAAACCGATAATCCCATTATGTTCCCTTCTGATTTTCGAATCAGTTAAAAGATGAAATGCGTGTTGACGCATTTGAAACTTATCACAATAATTTACAAGTGTGTATTTGGAACCTTCAAATTCAATACTCAATATACCTAATATGGGTATATATTTATATGGTGTTAGATGATGTGAACACCTTTCATTACTAATGCACGTTTGCTAACGTTTATTTACCCTTCCTCAATTCTCTTGATGATCGTTGCAATCACTAGTAAGTACAGCCTTTCTGCCAACCCGTTGATCATTAAAAAGTAGTCGTGAGTTTTTATTCCTGGTCTTTAACTTTTTGTAGAGTTGGAGTTGGAAACTATGGATGTAAGGTCAGAATCGTGCAGGGAGGTTATCTTGCAAGCCGACCGGCGCCACCTTATCAACCTGCCACATTCTGCGACTGTTAGTCACACGGACCTTACCACCGCCACCGGTGCGCAATTACATGACGTCATCAAATACAACGTCACGATTCAATCGTTAGTGATTCTTGAGTGTCGCATAAGATTGTCGTTCTCAAAGATAAGACTTTGAGGATAGTCATAGAATAGAGGGTAAATTTGGTGAAATGGCTTAGTCCATATTGCTATACTCTATTCTCAGGCCATCCAAGTACACTTATAGGTATCAATGATAAATAAATTCATATAACAAAACGCTAGATGATGGTTTACTTACATGATCATCAACTTATGTAACAAACAAAATTATTCAAAGTATAGAAATGCGGCAGAGTTATTCCCGTTTTTATTGCCGTCACCAGTTCCTCATTACGGAGGCTTTCAGTTGGAGCTCACCTGCATCCATGCCAGATTCTTATTCCTTTTATAACTGTGCATAAAAATGTACATGTTCAATCCAAATAAGGTCCTCAGAGGCTGGTGGAAGCGAGTCATTTCTTATTATAAGGAGCTCTTTAATTTAAGGCCAAGTCAACTTTCCTTCCGGAGTTAGAAGCAAAAAATCTGAATTCGCTTAGCGTTTTAAATGGGCATCGGTCTGGTTTGACGAGGACATTGGAAACAGAGATTTATTTTCTTCAGCGGAGATCGTTTACTTCTAATGGGAACGCTCGTTCGTATAAGGTATTGCTGCGGGCGCCTTTACATTATTTCTCTTTACTGGCAAGCTGAAAAACCAGTACGACATCGATAGGATTTATTGCCAGTAAAATTTGTAAGGCCGTTATTCTATTTTTATTATCGGAACGAAACCAACAATACTACCTTTCCTCTGATAAGAACAAGATTTTCAACCTCTACCATACCATACGAGTAATTGTACCTATCTACTTTACATGTTGTTATAGTTACCGACTCAAGTCCCCATACTTTTGTAATAAGACGCTCGTTCATTAAATTGCCTCTCATACAGATCGAATTTCATCGTTTAGCGAAGGTGGAATACACCGCCCTGCAATTTGTAATGCTATTTTTTGCTTGAATAGGTTTGAATACTTTAAACGGTGTATTGTTTGAGAGTCTGGCGCCGGTGGTTAGCAATGATTAATGAAGATTCTGGGACGAGATTTATGACAAATTTGTGGGTTCTAGAACTTTTGACTTAGTGCAGAGTGGACGTATTTGTAGCGCCGCCATTACGTATAATCAGTTCTGTCTAATGCCTTTTCCCATCAGACCTCATTTGCTGGCTGTGCTCAGCTGGGTATATCTTAATGAGTTTTGTTTTCATTACGACATTTGTAAAGTACCCACCTTATCAGGCATCAATACGAATAGGTATATACTTAACATTAGGAAGATGACATGAAATGCTTTAAAATGTTTAGGGTAAGTATCATGGATTAAAGACACAATTTGATACACTACCTAAAATATTTGGGACCACAACGCACAGTTGGGCCCAGACAAAACCAACCAGACTGTTGCAATGCTTTTGTCACAATGCGTTCGGCATTGGTCTCTGTCGAAAGATCTTTGTTTGTTGGCGATGTATAGAATTGCACGTGTCTGATCAATGGAAATATTATTCCATGTGCAAGTTCTAACTTGATTTCAAGTTGAATGCTTCCTTTATGGCGAGATAGGCTCTGGTAGAAGCATGGCCAGCTGGTTACTGTAGATATTCACTTTATGCATCGGGTTTCTCTGTAATCTACTATCATTTGCATGTTGCTTTCGCCTTTACAGATCTTTCTTTATCTTTTTAACTGCTCCACTATAAGAATATTGCGCAATAATGATGAATTGATGACGATTGATCTATTTTTTGTGGATTAATCTTCCTTTTCTTCGTTAGAGTTTGACATGCATGACATACCTATAAGCTCGCATACCTAATAATAACTTAATCTTCTTCATATTATTTTGGGTATAGCAAACGGACTCTTTTTAACAACATCAAGTTGACTACGAGGAAGTAGTTAACTTTACTTGTTATAGGTGGCCATTGATTGATCATTAACTTCAGTATTTAGTATTACGGTACATTCATGAGAGCTTTCAACTCAGCTTTGTTGCCAGGCTCTGGGAGATCATTAAACTAATCGATAGTCTTACATGCTGCTTAGTAATTGCAATCTCAGGTGTGTTCAATCCCATCTGGTAGCCACATGATTAATCTTAATGTCAATGTTTGTACCAACACAAACCTGTAGTTCGAGAGAAAACGGAATCATAAAGACCCAATTTTAACGAATCTTTTATATAGAGCTAGAGCCTGAAAGCCACTGTTGTTGACCTGAGCAAAACCCAGTGATTCATATTATTAAACTCTTGTAAATAAGTAGATTAGTTGCGGTCAACATGCTCTTTTATGAATGAATCGGTTGCTCACACGTTCCAGGTACTGCCTACTTTATGTTCACTAATCTATTCTTCGAGTGTGTCTCGGCATTTGCAACCGTGAGCTTACAGTTTGAATGCATAATGGGCTGGTTCCAAATGTAATGTAGGCACAGAGCGTTTTGAATAGAGAGTACTGCTGTCAACACTTCGTTGCGTCCGCAGCCTTATGGCCTATTGTTCGGGAACAAACGCAGGAAACTGTAAAGTCGAAAGTCCGTTTTAGATTTCGCCGTACAGAGCAGACAGGTAGGTCGTTCGCAGGTGTGGATGCTGCATTACAAACAACCTCTTTGGAGATTGTTGATGCGGTTACGGACAAAGAAGAGGAAGTTGTTTTGAAGAGTTTTGCGAATTTATAAAGGGTTTTTTGGAGAGTCGGCAAACAGTAATAAAGCACGGCTCCGTGAACAATCTCGGGATGTTTCTATTATCTTGTTGTGGGAAACTACTTGTATTGTAAGAGGATTCTTGTGTGTGCCTCTTTGGGAGTTTTGATGTATTGTCTTGAGCTCGGGCCAAACAAAACATTCTTTGGACAAGAATCAGGCAGAAAATATAATAATACTTGTATCTATGACTATTGGTAATTCTTCTAGAAGATGAAACGATTCTATAAAAAAAATGCATTTTCTATTTAAATAAATAAATGATCCAGTTAACATCGGTAAACTAGAACTCTACAAGTAAATTGAAATATGTAGGTACCTAGGTATGTATTGACTATATCGATCTGCTAAATATTTAGTAGATCTATAGGCGTATACTACAAAACGCCTTTATTTCAGCAAACAAACCCTCTTTCAAACGATAACGAGCGGAAAGCCTTCCCCACACTTTCCCCTAGGCATGACGACACGTTTCTATGGCAACGGCTTTTCACACCCACTGCATTGGTCGGAAAATCCAAGATGGCAGACGTATCGATCGAGGGGTGGTGGGGGGTGGAGGTCAAAGGGGATGGGAAGGGGGAACTGAAGCACGCTAAAAATGTGCTTACTTTGTATGCGAGGCACGACGCTTTCAATGAAGCCTTAATTGAAACAGATCGATGGAGGGTGAGGCAAAAATGTTTGATGTTACAAAATAGATTATAGAGCAGTTATATTACAATAATTTATTGAAATGATAGACACACACTACCTGCATATTGTTATGTAGAATTTCATGGACATGCAGGAAGGTAAAAGACTTGACGAAATCTTATCGTAGCGTACCTTATCTAAACTTGTCCGTTGTACTCCCATGATTCCTGGAATATCTTCTCTAAATTGAAATTAAAAATTATTTACCTCCCATAAACTACAATACAAACCAAGCCAAACTATTATTTTAAATAAAAAATAAGACAAGACATAATGATTACAATACAAACTTAACTATAAGGTAAGTACTCAAGCCTATCATTTTTGTTTCATTTTAATTTTATTACGTGGTGTACGTACGATACAAATTAATAGTTTATACATCAACATAAACAGCATGATACTATTATACAAGGTTTAAAATCAGGAAAAACATTACCTAACTAAAATACGTAGGTGGGGGGGTACATTGTGTCATTTTTTAAAGAAAAAACACAGTGCCAAAAGCGAATGAAAATAAAAAGCTCTGAATAAAGAACCCAGTGTTGAAGTAAATCAACATGGGTGCACGTGTGTGTCGTATTTTTGACTGCTCCGAACGAAGACCACTCGATCACAGGCTCCAACTTTGAGGAACAGTCCGATCTTTTTGAGAACGATAAGAATATATAAACAAGATTTTTTTACCAAAATAATAGCTGCATTTAGCTTGTCATTGCAGAAATCAGCTGTCCAGAATCGACTTTTTCTTAGCAGTTATCATATCACTTATCATTATAAATCAGCCACCAATGACTTGATACCACATTTTTTTTTATTCGGGGAGGAAATTCGTTTACGAATAAACTGGTCTTACCAGAATTATCTGGGACTCGACGCCCTGAGAAGGACGTAATACCCACTAAAAACCTCTCCGGTGTCCATCTCTCGCCATTTTCGCCGAACCACGGGAACTACGAGAACACAAAGGTTATTGGTAGATTACAAAAGTCATTGCTGTAGTGGTTCATAAAATTGTGGAAAAAGCGCCTACGCATCAATAATAAATTTACTGTTATAATTATTATAATACTTATTAGGCTGAGAGATCATCTTCATTTAGTAATCTAAGTAAAAAATAATAATAAAACTTGTTATTGTTTTATTCTATTATTGTAATTTTCTATGTGCTAAATAAAAGTCTCCAATCTAAATAAATATACATACCTACATATTTTCAATGATTAAACTCGTCTTTGTAGTGAAGACAAAATTATGATTTCGATGTAAGTTTAAGAAACACGACACACATCTATCTACAGACCTGAAAGTATCTACATACTTAGTTTAAATTCCATACTCTATCGGATTGTCCCAATTATAATTTCGAAATAGTTGCCCCGGAATTGAGCCCCAGGCACGCAGAGAGTGACGACCAACATACACTAAATGTCACAATACACTCATTAGACCAGCTGTCTTGTACACGCGTTTTCAATTGATTTTTAGACTGTGTTGTAATTGTAGGAGACTCTAATTGGTTAGAGAAGAATAAGATTGTAGATGAGACAATAAAACAAAGGACTATCGGAAAATGTTCAGTAGCTAATGGCAGTTTTAACTTTAACTTTTAGCTCCTGAGTAGTTTCCGATAAGTAGTCATTTGTTATGTTTTGTATGTTACAGTCATTTTTCCATACTAATCACCTTATTAAATTACCTTATTTACTACGAGTATACTCTTTTTCTGGGGGATTTACGTTTTTGAGTTAATTATTAATTAGTTGGTAGAAGTGGTTCAGACCAGAGTAGGTCTGAAAAAATCCATCTTCTACCATAATCTATTGATTTATCTACTTTTGGTGTAAAATAAGATGTTTTAGAACGCAGGATATTAAACGGAATCCATTCTTTTTTCCTGAAGGTAGCGCGATTGTCTTTTTGTTTCCTTTTTTTAGCGAGGGGTGGGGACACCACTTCACACTGTAGTATACTCTTGATATTGAGAATAATATGTATTGTTACCTATTGGTTCTTATAAGTACATAAATACCATAACAAATAATTAAATGCACAGGAAGGTTTTTGAATCTAGCAAGTTTTGTTCTCCAGACAGTCGGTTGCATAGAAACTTTAATGCCCCACATAAAACAACAAAAAGCAGTGATAGCAATAAAACAGTACATTTACCAATCCACAACACCCAAAATATTGAGACAAGGAGATGAAAGTCAAACCGCGACTCAGAGGCATATGTTATAGCGCTAGCAAACAAACTGGCGATTTTACTATCGATATAGCTTTTGATGTGGTGTTTTATCTGGTTGTAGGCGTGGCAAGACAATGATCTATTTTAGCTGGCCGGCACGTGGTTGCCGGCTGCGTCGGCGCACGTGCCGCTACTGTATTTATACCGCCCGCCCTTCCTCAGGATACCTACTTGTGCTTTTTTATTGCTGAAATATTGAGAGGTTTGAACGCCTTATTTCATGCTTGCTACAATGTTGGGCAAGAATATTTGCCTACATAAGGTCTTGTAGCATGCAAATGAAGCATTGAATAGGGGTTTCTAAGGAGCTGTGATGTTGAACGATAGGTAATCAACCTGTTAAGTTTAAAGTCCATTTCTATCGATACAGAATTTTTTTGAGACTTTTAAGTAAACATAGTATTAAGTAAAACTAAGTATTTCGGTAAGATGGAAATCGCAAGCTGTTGTACATAAAAACCACAAATTTAATATTGTAGGGAAATCCAAGCCAAATGTGTGACCCGAAAGCTGGTGAGTCCCTATCTGGCGCAGCGCGTTAGCAATTCAGCAATTCAGCCATACAGCGGGGCAATGCAGCTAGCGTCTCGGGGACGCTTCCGACTGGTGTTGATGTGAATCAGTTGAGCTATCTATATATTGTTTGCAACAGTCTGCAGTTAGCTCAATTATTTCATTTGTAAATACACTATATAATAATGTACTAGTTCTAATTTGTTTCTATTATTTGATTGTAATTTTCTTCCTCAATATGTTGGCAACATGCACAAATGTAATCGAGAGACTTGGAACCCGTCAGGGTGGATACCGATTTATGAATGCCATTGTACATCAATGCAAAAAGAACCACTAATCAACCTTTTACTGCAGTTGTGCAGTGATCTGAAGATGAAAATGTATTCAGGCGATTGGTCTTTAGAGAACTCTAGATTCGCAACGCTAAATACCATCAAAGGATGTAGTTTTTCTATTGTTAATTCGTTGTGTGTGGTTCACGTTTAGGTAAAGTCGGTTGACGGAACACGGCTACGCCTACGGTTGAAATTAAGTTTAACCGAAAGCAAGCTTTAATTCCAAATGTAGTTTTCAATCTGCTTTAGTGATTACTAGCTCGTATCAACCCTGATAGAGATTGAGTGCGTCTGCGTCGCGGATGTCGCGCCGCGTCGGTCGCGCCTAGGCCTGCCAAAGCGCTCGGACAGGTGCGCCCGGCTGCGCTTTCCAAAACCAACGCTTTACGAATAAAGGCACTTCCTTTCATCCCACCACCTAACGTCGGGAATGCCCATTAATTTGCCAACACAATATTTTTAGTACGCGGCCCGCGTGTAATATATCGTGGCCACGTGTCGCCGTATGTCGCCCGACGAGCGGCTGCGTCAAATTATTTTCGTTCATGTCACAAGATACGGTGCTCATCTGGACGGTTTCCTTTAAAAATCACTCCATTTATCGGCTTAATGCGGCAAGGATCACATCCGCCGCCGGCCGCGCGGAAAACACCCACACAGCGCGGTGAAAACTTGTCCGACAACAGAAAATATATCAGCTATTACATGCAATACTCGGACACACCTGGAAATTTTACGACCTCCCATATATCATAAACAAGATTACACTACGCAGCGCGGTAAATCTGTGCGAGCATAAAAATGGTACCCTGTGGTTACAATAATCATTCCAATGCATCTCGTCGCAGGCTACATGCAAATCATGGTGCAATTTCCATGGAAACAGAGCGTTTTGCGCGGTGATGAATGACGACCGGAGGCGCGGGGCGGCGCGAGCGCAGCTTTCCGTGTTATCGCACCGTTTTATGCTTTTCAGACCATATCCATCAAAGGAAACTCTACCAGTCACTACAATCACTTAAAGTTTATCGCCTAGAGTTCTTTTTTACTCTTGCTACTTTCCTGGACTTTCTGAGCACATAAATAATACTCTTAGTAGCGAGGTTGTTATTTTTCGGATGCCAGATAATGGTTCTTTGTGATATATGATTAACACAATCCTTTTTATTACCGCTGAGACTTATTAATGGTTGATATTTCAGCAGGAGATCAACATCAAAGGCAATTGCTGGAGGTGGTATCAGAGCTTTCATTTTTAGGATAATGGATGTTGTTGAAATTTTAGTAGAATATTTTAACCCTGAAGATGTATTTCGTGACGTTCTTGGTCACGGTTGGTGTTTGGATATAAATCCTATCAGCGATAAAGGACAAAATAAGCATAGGAGATATGCCAACATAGGGGCGCGTAGAAGCTTCACGGCGCCAGCCAAACTATTTGCGGAATCAACACATGCTGCTTGTTAGTCCTTAAAACACGCTATACATAGGTCTCTACTTATAAAACTTCAGGGTACAAGAGTCACGTTTATTAATAACTTATGAGTAATTTTCTGTGTAATTTTCTCACATCACAGGTGCAAACGGCGAAAAGTGATTTTTCACGAAATACCACGAACAGAACATATTTTACTTTGTAAAGTTCCTGAGACAAATGCGACAGGTGTAATTTATTTACAGCGAAATTAATAGCTTTATTTCATTATGTTTATTAAAATAACTTTGGACCACATTCATTTTGTGCGGCCACCGTTTTGTGATTTAATAAAAAAGAGAAATAGCGACAACAGCGAGTAATCTATTTAATCGCGTAGTGTCCAGGGAAAATAGTTTGAAATGATTAATCTGGTTGTGTTGGGTGCGTATGTGCAAAGACAAACGCCGTCGACAACTGTTGTCTGCTCGTCTCGACAGCTGCGCTCCACTTGGATAACTGGACGTGCCACATTCACAGCGGCGATAGAATCTCTAGCATATTTCAGCTGCTATCTAACTACTTGTCATGATTTCTGAGTCATTATTTTCGACCTCTTATAGACACATGAGGGTCAGCATCACAGTTTTCATTTGCCCGCACAATACGCTCATCTTTTGAAATATGGGTTTGGAAAGGTCTTTGTATTTTTTTATGTTTCTATCGTGTGGGAGGGTCCATCCCTTGTTCCCAAACTTCTTTCTCAGAGGTCGTTCTTTCTTTCTTTGTTAGTAAATCACGCTTTCGGTCCTTTCACGCCCGTGCCAGTCATACCTAGCATGCCTCATATCCTGACCACACTTAGCTTATCATCGGTTACATCAATAGTATTAACGCTTAAATCTGTCGGTTTGATCGTAGATTTTATTGGAATTGTACTAATGTAATGAATTTTTCATTCATAGATCTCAAGTTAAAGAGAAGGCTCTGTCGTTGGACGATTTTAAGCTGTTATTGATCGTGATGAGAACCAACGGATTTACGAAGGTCAGAACCTACTTATCTGAATTCCTTCTTCCTTCAAATCAGCCCGTGGATGTCGGAAGAGACGATTCTGGGAACCTTCCAGAGGGAGAATAGCAGTTTCCATCTGTTTAATATTCAACACCTCCACTTTCACCAATGCACCAACCAAGCGTGCTGATTGTGACAAAAACGTTTCGAAGAGTCATATTCAGTTGTGGACGTATATGTGCTGATGAAGATCTGAAGAGATCTTAATTAGTTACTTATTTATTAGACACGAGGAAAGACGCGTTTAGAGCCTAGTCAGACTGAGTATCTGAGTACACACACTCGCTTTTGTAATTGAAAGGGCCTGTCAAGGAACCGCTGTTCGATATTAGTCAAGTAAATCGCGCCGTAGGTATTGTTACAGCGGATTAATTGGCGATGTTTATAAATAAGGAGCTGAAATCAGAACATGGTTTTGCTTCAGTTTCAATATACATTGAGTAGGTACCGATTTGTTTTGAATGTGGAGGCAATTTGATCTTCATTATATCGGATCTTTGCATATTGTTGACTTTAGGTTATGTACAACTCCCGTTTGCCGGTCCAGTGTTTACTGCGAGTTATTTCTCGATCGAACCACAATATGCTCTATCTCTATCTCTATCACAATATCTATATCTATGGCGACAAAACTGACAGAGATTTGAACTTAAGTAGAGTCCTGCGTTATAGGCTTGATCCGATGTGTACCGCATGCGCTCGCGCAGGCGCTAGTGTGCATTAATCACGCACGATCCACGCGCGATCATAATCTCTTGCGTCGGCGGCGGCGCCGCCCGCCCTGCCTGTTTATTTAAGCGTTTGGAGCAAGTGCTGGTCTTTAGTCGATAGTCTGTGGGTTACTTGTTATATAAATTATAATGCTATCTTTCATTTTTCTTTTGGATGGGTTCTTTGGGTTTTAGTAAAAATTATGCCTTTTTATGGTTTCTCTTATAGTTGTTAAATTGGCTTTAGTTATTTTAAAAGAAACCTTAAAAAGGCAAACTTTTCGAGGTTGATGGAAGTCTGTGTTCACGACCTTTGAATTTGTTTACGGAAAGAAAATTACATTACCATAATAAAACAACCACAACTAGTATAGTATCTATTTCTTAAAAATCTTAGCCGTCACCAGAAGTCAGAGTGCCCAGAATGCTGACAAGTTGAAGTTGATAACTTTTATAGAATTCATTTAAAAAAGTTTTTATTACTTTCGTCATTCTTGCATGGCATTTGTGCTTACCCATTTGCTTCTAAATTTCCGGTGTAGCTTGTGAAACAAGCTCAAAATATACCTTCGTTCTTAATTCTTGTACCAAACCCGTGAATGCACGTGCGTATATTTTCACAACAGGCCAAATTATTCGCTTCGATGTAAGTACTCGATGTACTGTATGACGTCTTTTAAAGTTTCCAGTGTTATTGTTTACGTTCCGGAGTATGGGCTGTACGCGTTGAGAGATGCTTTTAGCTATGTTGATAATGTGGCTATTGCTGTTTGAAATGCTCCCATTCTGTTATTATATTTATGTTACATCGAAAGCGAGTTCTAATAAATTTTAAAAATATTCGAGCGAGATTAGGGGCATGGAGAGATGGATACTATTCGTGACGAAACACAGAAAATCGCAGAGAAGATAGATAGATAGATAATACTTTATTCATCACCTTATAAAACCTATTGTACATATAAACATATAGAGAACAGCAATAGAACTGGCGGCTTTATCTCTTAAAGCGATTTCTTCCAGGCAACCAAAACGCTGTGAGAAAAATAAAGGATGGTGACGCTTCTTTACATAAATCTAAACTATTAATACTAGTACACGTATTACCTACTAAACTAAGACACTAATATATACAACACAAGACAAAATTAAATATTTTAAAAACTTGCCGATGTTTATTGGCTGAACAGATTTTCATGAAACATGGCTAAGAACACTCGGGATAAAATTTTCTATGACACAAAAAAAAACTAAACGAAAATCGGTTCATCCGTTTGGGAGCTACGATACCACAGACAGATACACAGATACACAGACACGTTAAACTTATAACACCCCTCTCTTTTTGCGTCGGAGGTTAAAAATAATTTAACTTAGTTACTCTAATGGACATGCTAAATAATTTAGCGTGAAGAAAGTCTGAGCAAGCAAAAATTAAGAGTAAATAGCAGAATGACTCAAAAATATCACTGAAAGGACACAAGAGAACATGTGTAACTTTATGTAATTTCTAAAGAGCTCACAAACAACGCCATATTTCCGTATAAAAGCAAAGACTATTTAATTACGAGGTGTAATGTAATTTCGCTGATGGATGCCGCTGGGGTGGGGGTCGATACAAATTGGCGGGCCCATGTCACGTAACTTAATCACGACCCTCTGCCTGCCACCCTTGTTTCCTACGCAAATACTGCACTATTTAGTTTTTATGACTTTTAGTCTAATAATAAAGAGACTAAACCTTTTGATGTTGTCTGGATATAATAATTATATTATGATGATGATGATGTCCTCCTAGCCAAATTTTGAATACGGCGGCCAGTCTCATCGGAGACTAGCCAGATGCGCAGGACATATTATAGTGCACAAGTGTGTGCGCAAACACAGGTGCACTCTCTATTCCCTCACTCTCATAATCCGATGGAACGGTAGACCGGCACGACCGGAATAATAATAATAATCCTAAAGTAGCTCCGAGTTGCGGAAAGCCAGGTTGAGAAGTAAATCCGAGGTAGCAGAAGGAGGCTTCCGTCGTTTGGCACCGCTAGATAAAGGACCGCGGTCCCATTCGCCGGATTGATTTAATTTTATTATTTTTGTTCCGTCAAATGGGACCACTTTCGAAATGATCGAAAAAATCTATTGTTCAAGGCTAATAAAGTACAGTCGAAGGAAAAAGTAGGTATAGAAAGTAAAAGAACAAAACTCTTTGATTAATTACATTATTTATGTACAAGTCAAGTCATATGTCGGAGGTTTACAGCCACTTAGGATCGCTGTGCCACAGAAGTAAGTATAGATTTTCCAGCCACTAGGATCACTATACTTGTCACTCAATTAAATTGTACTTACTTTACCAATGTTAACCGCTAACACAACATACAAAACGACACAAGACAAGCAAGCGCAGATGTACAAAACGTGAAAATAGATAAGCCACAAAGAGAAACCAAAGAAAGTGAAGTGTGCGTCATCGACTGCAACAAACGCACGCGCTGCTCGAAGAGCACGTCTCTTTGAAAGGCATAGAAGAATTGACAGAGTGGACAGGATAAAATATCTATATATTTAAAAATTAAACCCGTTTTCCTTGGTCACGGCATCACGCGTGAACGGCTGGACCGATTTCGCTAATTCTTTCTTTGTTGTGTTTGTTAATTGTCAGGAAAAGGTTCATATGAAAGAAAAAATTAAGAAAGTTGGAAACATAAATTTCCACGGGGGCGAAGCCGCGGGGCGCAGCTAGTAGAAAATAAGCTTCTATATGCACTTATAGCCACAACGTCAGCGATAGAGTGGACGGTAGAAATCACACTAATATTATAAATGCGAAAGTTTGGATGTATGGATGGATGGATGTTTGTTACCTCTTCACGCCAAAACTACTGAACGGATCAGGCTGAAATTTTGCATACAGGTAAGTCTAACCCTGGAATCAAACATAGACTAATCCCATAAATCAGTTCCCATGGGATAGAAATAACCTAAAAACGTTTCCATAGAAACAACGCGTGCGAAGCCGCGGGCAGAAGCTAGTAGAAAATAAGCTTTTGGACTAAATAACATAGCATCATCGACAATTGAGAGAGATGAAAAGGATCAGGCAGGTTTTGAACATGCATGAATAAAGCTTGACACCTCAGGAGGCTCCTGGATCTGGAGGACCAGGACCTCTTTTGACCTTCCATTATCCAAATCCTATATTTATTTATTTTTTTATCTAAACCTTTTTTGCACTGAGGTACAAAGGTGGGCTTAATGCCGAGGCAGTATAATCAGTATATATATACGGCTATAGGTAGTATACTATACTATACTATACGTAGTATCTAAGTAGTATAGTCGTATTATAATATACTATACGTAGCAACCCGCGGCTTCGCACGCGTATTTTCGGTATAATAAGTAGCGTACTATATACATATAAGTTAGGCTTTGCTCTAAACGTACACCAAATTTCATCTTGATGTGTTCAGTAGTTTTGGAGATTCAGATTTCACAAACTTTCGGCTTTATAATATTAGATACTAAGTGTAGTATCCTACATACTACACTTAGTACCTAAGTAAGTACCTTATATCCAAATATTCAAACCCTCCCAATATTTCTAATATAATATAATATAGTATATATAATTAATATAATATAATATAATAATATTATTTATTATTATTATTATTATTTCACTAGTGCACAAAAATGGCTTCGCAAGCTGTTTGTTACCAATATTTTTGGAGTTCATGGGTGTGGTTAGTCTATACACTCTAGTCCCGGAGGGTTTACAAACAAAACCATACTCACCTAACGAACTTCGGGAAACCTTTTTAATAGATTGCTTCTAACAGCTGGCGGAGTTGTACGGGCGCGCCCGTATGATTTACTCGCTGACAATTTGGAGCAATTGGATTCATTTGCCTAATTTAATCAAGCTATCGATTGTTCTGTTACGTAGGTGTTTGTCTGATTTAGGTTCATGAACCTTGGGAAATCCACGAGAAACCATTTGGAATTAAAATATGATATGTACTTCATCATTCTCGGTGTTTTTTGATCCTCTGCAACAGTTATAAGCTCCAGAACAAAATGCTTGACTACTATAATTATTATAATTATTATTCTGTTGTTAGTAGACTTGCGCATATATTCCTATCCGTGAAAACATTCAATAAGCTTTCTGGTAGATATCAATTTGTAATTCTGTTAATTTTAAGCCTTTTGTTCTCCTTTAAATAAATCTATACTAATATTATAAAGAAAGATTTGATTGTTTGTTTGTTTGTATTGAATAGGCTCCGAAACTACTGGACCGATTTGAAAAATTCTTTCACTGTTAGGAAGCTTACTTTTCAGGTAGTGACATAGGCTATATTTTATCCCGGAATTCCCACGGGAACGGGAACTACGCGCGTTAAACCGCGAGGCAATCGTCTAGCATAAATATAAGTTGATAATCTTACGTTGTAAGTGTTTGTATGCGGTGTATGTTTTAACAAATTAATGCTGTTAGTAAAACGTCAAACGTAATGTCATCTGTCGCATTGAACAAGCGCTTACTCATGTGATCTGACGCCGACGCCTTGTCCTTTCCAAAGGACATAATAATAGTCAAGCAGCGCAAAGAGAAAGGACCGATATTTGCGAATGGCGATCACGTCTCTCATAATGTAGTCCGGCGCGGCGGGAGTGCAAAACCGTGTAAGCATTTCTTGCGGCAATCATGCAAGCAGCACCCCATGTAACCCATACCGATCCATACTTTGATCAAGTTTGATCGTTCCGGGAATAAACGATTTTGATAAATGTTTTACGAGAGCACGTTCGATGGAAAAACTGCGGGTAAAACGTTACGGCTGTGGAGTGAATAAAAAGTTTATGGTTGCGCTATCTACGAAGACTTTTAGAAGTCAACAGAGATCTAACTGAAAACAAGATTGATTAAAGTTTGATGTCGATTTTGAGTGATTATTATCAATATGTTGATTTTGATTTTCCATAGTTGTTACAATTGATACAATTGGCTGACAATAGAGAAGAATGGAAGGTGGAAAAGGAGGCCTTTGCCCTGCAGTGGGATCATGCAGGCTCTTATTAATAATAATAATAATTGTTACCGGCATTGAGAAACTTTAACGTTACGTAGGTAAGTATTTAGTTATTAGATCACTTCGAGATTTCCTTTGTTCCATTTATAAATATATTTTTATAAACAACTACAATCTTCCTGACGTAGGTAATCATTAGTGATCAGTTGATCACTTTTAACTAATAATAACAACAAGTGTCCACTTATGTTTCTATGGTAATATGAATAGCTACTACCATTGCCTAACTACTAACGATGAATATATATGTATAATGTGGTAGCCTGTAGTAATCTCTTAACAATTCTGCAACCCTATCCGTGCAGTTTTCCTCAGGGGTATCCGCCCGGTCGATCGCTCGGGCCATTGACTTTCCCGTGCGTGTTATATGGAGTTATACTAGGAGTCTATATAGATTGCCTTTTTTAAATTATATTAACCTGCAAAATTTCTCTTTTCAGGGTTATTTATTACTAACTTCTGCCCGCGGCTTCGCACGCGTATTTTCGGTACAATAAATAGCCTATTAATTATCTAAAAAAACTATCTTCTATCTAATTTAGGCTTAGCTGTAAACGTACCTACGCCAAATTTCATCTTGATCTGTTCAGTAGTTTTGGAGATCCTAGGTAAAAAAAATCAGGTTGCACTAACTTTCGGCTTTATAATATAAGATCGTTTTCACAAACATGTTCGTTCATGATGATGGGCAGAACCTGCAGTTCACGCAGTGTCCGTGAATTACCATTAACCCTGTATAAACTAAACATGTATGACAAAATATGTGCCATGTAGGAGAAAATGGAGATCTAAGTTAAGAAGAAGAAACTTTCTTTTCTTCGCAGAGACTGTGGGATGAGTCACTATGTGAGCTGGTACGGAAAAAACTTATTAATACGTCAACCAGCTCATCAGAACGTGCTCGTCTACTCGCCGTTTCCGAGTGGGAATCAGGACTTTGGTTACATATTCTGCCTTCCAAAAATCTAGGTACCCTTTTAGATAATAACACATTTCGGGTTGCCACCTCTTTGCGCTTAGGTTCTCCTTGCCTAGTTGCACACCGTTGTCAGTGTGGTGAAACCGTCGATAAGTTTGGTCACCATGCACTGGCATGTGTCTCTAGTGCAGGACGTGTGTCCCGTCATGGTTCAATTAATGACAGTGGCCGCTACCCTCGAACCACGTGGCCTTATGCGAGACGATGGTAAAAGACCTGCCGGTATGACTCTGATTCCATGGAAGATAAGTCGGCCTTTAGTTTGGGATGCCATGTGTGTAGATACCCTAGCGCCTTCACATCTTGCAGGGACATCGGCAAGGGCCGGTTCTGCAGCAACATCAGCGGAGTCTCTTAAACGGCGAAAATACGCTAACCTTGACCGAGGTTACCTATTTGAGCCGTTTGGGGTTGAAACCCTTGGTCCTTGGGGTCCTGGGGCACACGCAATTTATAAAGATCTTACCAAACTTCTTATAGAGTCCACAGGTGATCGGAATGCTGGCTTTTATTTCGGTCAACGAATTAGCGTTGCCATTCAACGTGGCAATGCTGCTAGCATTCTGGGCACTCTGCCTTCTGGTGACGGCTTAGATTTTTAAGAAATAGATATACTTACTTGTATATACTAGTTGTTATTGTTTTATTCTGTTAATGTAATGTTCTATGTGCTAAAGAAGAAGAAACTAAGATATCTACAAAGCCTGCAAAGGTCAATTTGGAAATCTTATTTGTTTCGAATTAGCCAACCTATACGGTTAAAGAATTGATTTAATTCTGCCATGTCGCTCAAATGAAAAAAGTTCTAAGGAAACCAAAAAACTGAATTTAAAGAGACATCAAATTACATTACCATACTCATAAATAAAACTAAAACGCATTGTTAAATATTTTAAATGGAGGCTTTATGTGCTAGGGAGGGCCCCGTACTTTGCATTTACAAATTTACATAAAACTGAGGGAGAAATCAATAGAATTTTCCCACCGAGTCATACAACACCCTCTACGTTTTGCCTGAACCGGAAATGAATTCACGTGCCGAGCCGGAAGTGCGTGTGACTTTCCGCTGAATGTAATAAAATATCAACACATCTATGGCAACTGTGGCATGTTAGGTTTTTATGTTAATTTATTCCTTACTAGTCAATCTTTCGCTGTGTAGTGCCGGCTTAGAATTTGCACCACCCCAACTCTTCCCGCGGGTGTCGTAAGAGGCGACTAAGGGATATCCACCGGGGGCGGGCAGCAGCGCTCCTGCATAACAATTCGTCCACCGAACTCCGATCCCCAACCCGCGTGTCCAGCGTGGGCATTAATGGGCAGTACCCCCCATGTGATAAAAGCCCATAAAGCTAGGTTCACATTGCTTATATACCGTTCACATTAGTAGGTTGTGTTGGGGCGCCCCAACACAACCTACTAATGTGAATCTAGTCATTGGTAATGAACGTAACCGATAAGGCGCTTATCAGGTGGATGCCTGCGTCCAGTAGTGGACCGATCCAGGCTGTTGAGGTTGAGGTAGTCTTAGGCTTTACCCGATATACTTGTAGAATATACAGCAGATTACTTAAACACGACCTAATACTTCTCCAGCAAGGTAGATGTCGACCCCTGCACCAATCTATGTAGGGTATTGTATTAAGTTTATCAGTTACCATAACACAAGCTCTGTTAAGCTTGGGACTAGACGATGTTGTGTGAATTGTCCAGCATTATTTATTATTTATTTATTGTATTCGGTAGCTGAGAGTCTGAATATCCCTGCAGGCACCTCGATTCTGAGTTGATTTTCTTGGGGTTCGACTTCCACTTCATTGAATCTAGCGATACCTGTGGCGGTCACTGGCTTACAACCCCGATGGTTTTCCATGAATGCAGAGTATTTTCATTTTTAATCGACTTCGAAAAAAGGAAGAGGTTCTATGTTCGGCTGTATGTATGTATGTATTTTTTTGTATGTTCTTCGATTTCTCCGTCATTGATGGACAGAATTGGATGACTCTTTGGCAGTTTTATAGAGAATCATCCCGAGGTGGGCCCATACAATTTTTATTCCCGGGGAATTAGTATTTATATAACTTAAAAAAAAAGAGTATAAACATTAAAGATTAATTATAAGGGATTTGGAGTCGGTTTTTGAGTATTTTTTTTAATATTTCAATTGTAATAAATATTGACGTATGTTTTGACCATAATTTTGTAGCGCAACTTTAATGCCAATTGAAAACTAAAGCTAACGACCGATGTGGCGCGGCGGGCGAAGGTCTGCGTCGCGGGAGGTTGCGGGTTCGATTCCCGCCTTGGGACAAATGTTTGTACGATCAACAAATATTTGTTCCGGGTGTGCTGGTCGTTTCTAAGTATAATAAAAATATCAATGTATGTAATGTATTATATTATGTATACCAGTCATCTAGTACCCATGACACAAGCTCTACTTAGCTTGGGGCTAGATGATGCTGTGTAGATTGTCCAGCATTATTTATTTATTTATTAAAGCTGCGTGAAGAAGCTTTCTGCAAAGCCATACAACAATGGTCTCAATTTCCTATGTAATTCTATACGCGAATGATAAATGTCCGTTCTAAAGGCGCCTCCACACGCGACGCCACGCGACCGATAGCGCGACCGTGGCCAGCACGTGGCCTTAGAAAGGACATTTAATGGGAGGAATGTTTACACCATACTAATGTAAGAAAAGACTCAGGCTTTATGTTAATGGTTGAGGTAGAGTTTTGTATAACTTAATATTTTAGTTTGTTGAGTTTGAGAGCCTCATGTCGTGAATCACGAATAAAACAGATAAGAACAGAATTCCTATGCTAACTAAACTAAAGATGGCATTTGAAAATCATACTGAGGTGGGGTCGGCACTCGTGGTTCTTTTCTTCCATTCATTTATTTCAGTCGTCATCTCTAATAGTTTGATTTTAAACATTTTAAGAACAGCTCAAATTTTTTGCATCTTTTTCACCAGAAATGAAACCTACAACCAGAACCATGAAGTAAACTTCACACTGTAACTATTTCCATTGTAACTCAATCTGAAGCGTGACAAACTCCGACAAATCGTCGGTTTTGTCACAGGACACTGCATGCTTAATAAACACCTATTTTATCTGGGTATTACGGACAGCCCCCTATGCAGAGGGTGCATGATCGCAGAGGAGACGGCCACGCATGTGCTTGTAGAGTGCGATAGCGTTGCTTCTCAACGATTACAACACCTTGGGACACCGAGGACGCCTAGGGAGGCATGCACCGGCGTCAGCGAGCTGCTGGCCTTCCTGGAGGACATCGGGTGGTTAGATTAGCAGCCCCCCCACCCGACACGCAAAAAGGGCCCACCTTTGGCCTAGTTGCGGAAACCAGTCCAGAAACCAGTAACAAGTAAGTAAGTAACTATTTCCATTTGTTCAAAAGGACAATGGCGTGAATTCTGCCTGCCCTTTGCATCGTGAATTCGTGAGCGAGTGTTGGGCGGGCGGGGCGAATCACGATGCGCGACGGCGCGGGTTTTACCGACACGGTTCGTGATGCAGTGAAGTGAAATGCTGATGGAAATTGTGATTGTGTTTTATCTTCATTGTTTTTTTAAAGTGGCAGAAGCCTTTATTCACAAAGAAAATTACACTAGTATTTACAATTGAAACAACTGAGCTAACGGCAGACTGTTGCAAACAATCGACAGGTAGCTCAACTGATCCATATCAATATCAGTCGGAAGCGTCCCCAAGATGCTGGCTCCATTGCCACGCTGTATGGCCACGCTGGATGCGCTGTGCCAGATACTCATCAGCTCTCGGGTCACGCGTCGCTTCGACCAGACGCTCATATAATTTTTAAGAAACCTCGGTACCCCACGGACCTAGGGTCTCGACTCCAAGGGGAGCAAATGTGTAGGCTCTGTCGAGAATTGCATATTTGCGCCTCTTGAGATCTTCGGCCAAATCTGCCGCCGCACCCGCCTTCACGGATGTCCTCGGAAGATGGGTCCTCTTCATTGTTAGATATTAGATATGATTAAAAATATTGAGAACAGTTTTCAACGATAAAGCAAGTTTTTCACTTTATGAGATCAACACGATTCGTGTCTACTAGAGCATGAGGCAAGAACAGACTACCAGGTTGACCATCTGTAGCATAGCGACCGATCCTTCAGCAATGAAGACTCAAAATGCAATTAAAATAAAACTGCGTCTAATTTTAAATCTTACTAACATACCTACCCCACTACCAACAATATTTTTCAATTGCTTTTCAACGCCTGATACCTACGGAATTAAAGTAGCCACTTCACCCAGAGCTAAATTGGAATGCTGGATCGAATCGTATAATCTCCGCGCTGAGAGATTCATGGCTCGAGAGAAACTTCACATCATTCGATTACGATGACTCGTTCGTCACGGATTATGTTCGAGATAATTCAAATGTTAATCGAGTTGCTTGCGCTTCGCACTTGGGTTGAATGGCACGTTATATGGGTGTTCAGTTTATCAATGTAGGATTTTTTTTTTTTTAAATAAGAAAATACATTTATTCACAAAGAAAATTATACTAGTATTTACAATTGAAACAATTGAGCTAACTGCCGACTGTTGCAAACAGTCTACAGATAGCTCAACTGATCCATATCAACACCAGTCGGAAGCGTCCCCAAGACGCTGGCTGCATTGCCACGCTGTATGGCAATGCTGATACGCTGTGCCAGATATTCACCAGCTCTCGGGTCACGCGTCGCTTCGACCAGAAGCTCAGATAGTTTTTTGAAAACCCGAAGAGCCTCGGTACCCCACGGACCTAGGGTCTCGACTCCATGTAGGAATTAAAATGATAGATATTTAAGATATTTTCTATTTTTTAATGATGATCCCGAGCTGAGTGTTGATGATCAAGAAACAGTCGGTAGGGTAGGTAGGTACCTTCTTAAGTTTATAGTTAAAAGAGCAAAAAAATATTTTGCATCCTTGAATAAAGGTATTTTAAAAGCTAAAACTTATGTAGAAGACCTTTTTTGTAAGTATAAATTGGTGTAACATGAAAGGAATAATATACTTGAAACTTGAAGAAAGAAAATTAAAGACCACGTAAAAAAAAGAATGTGATACCTATCCAAAAAAGCATAAATTACAGAGGTGTTCATTCCTGTGACGTCTGAAGTCAATTTCTATGAATTTTATTTAAAAACTAGAACTGAACATTATTTTAAAACTAGAACCTTTTGGTAAAATTAAGATAGCAAGCCGTTGCCGCCGCAAGCCGCTGGGGTAAACATGTTCTCGAGTGTAGACCACGACTCGGCAAACGTAGTGTAAGACGCCCTCCGGCAAGGTTGGATGACGACCTGCGAAAGACTGCAGGCAAATGCTGGATGCGGCAAGCTGAAGACAGGGTGCTATGGCACTCATTAGAGGAGGCCTATCTCTAACATAGGCTGATGATGATGATGATGATGAATGTAACGCCACTGTACTACCAACCTTTAATATTTATGCAGCTAAGGTGACTCAAATCAAAAGATATCACTTTGGCATATGTCCGTTACAAAATATCTCGTGTGACACTGTCGTGGATGGACACCACACTCACTGGCTAATATTTGAGCGCGGACAGGATGTTTGCCGAGCAAACGTCAACCGACTAAAAGCAAAGGAAAATATTTAAAACTTCACGGACAAACAAAAAAGTTATCGTGATTTTTTGAACACGACGACGCGAGGGATGCGTGAATATCGAATAAGTATCTTATCATGTCAGCAAACATGCTCGCTCCGATACCAAACAGTTTTTATAAAAGAGATTTTATGTTTTTGTGAAAAGCAATAAATAAATGGGATGCTGTGCCGGTCGCCGTCACAATTTCGGCTGTTAATCGATACGTTATCGGTCGGAAGTCGCGCTCTTGACCCCGTATGATAAAGCTAACTGAAATAGCTATTGTCGATAACGTTGTTGGTTGGATAGTGCCTTTTGTGTATGAATGGAAACCCGCTCTCTGTATAGAAATGTGAGATTACAATTTGTATTAAGAGACACAACGAGCTTGGCTCAAGCAGCTCAGCTCTAGGAAATTTATTGTATTTCCATTGTGTCATACTCTCATTGTTGCCTTTATGCAAGCGATAGGTATAAAGACCTGATTAAATACCAACTTAGTTGGTCCTGAAAAAGATTGCAACAGCTAATTGAGCAAGGTACCTTGATCGTAAAGATTTTCGGCAATAAATGCCACATTTTGAAACGAACTGTTCTAATATTTTGACATTTCACTCGTGAAGATAAGAGATGAGGCTGTAAACTAGTCATCACGGCTGAAGTTGTGACTTTTATCGTATTCACCTTGTTTTTGCACCACTTAATATATTTTTGTTTTCTTATTTTTGAGTGTTGAAAACGAGATTATCATGAACTCTTCTAATGCTATCGAAGTTATCTTTTTGACGCGTTATTTTGTTGATATTTTTATGAATCTCTTCGTCGAAATTGAAACTTGAAATATCTTTATGGATTTTGTTTGACCTCCTTCCTACGTTTTGACTATGGCCTGCTCTACAAAATTGTTTCAATTGTAAATACTAGTTCCAATTGGTTTTTGTTATTTGAATTCTAGATCTCTGATCTCGAACTAGACTATAGCTGATTCCTAGTAGGTATCTTATCTTATTTTTCAGTGAATTCCTAGTATTCTAGAGATAGCTATTTCCGACTTATTTCCACAAACAAACTGGCACATTTAGTATTATTGTTGATTTATACCACTGCTAACAACAAGTTGTTGAGTACGTCAGCTCAAGGTTTATGAATATTGTTTATGTGAACGGAAACGGTCACTGTGGGTGATGAACGTTCTTCTAAACTGTAAATAAATGTGGTGACAACATCTTGATCTGAAACCAATTGTAAGAACTTATAGGGAAAAAATTAAAGAGCTTTATGTATCAAAATCATAAATTGTCTTCTTGAAAATTGTAATTCAGACTATTATTAGTAGAAAAGTCAGGAGATTATTACACAAAATAACTAAAGAAGATTTCTTTTCTGAACAATCTTCCAGCGGATTTACCTACCTGTTATTTACTTCAGCATAAAAATTCTGACCCGGTAAAAGCACTTTATTTCATAGTGGGTACTTAAATAGCTCTATTATTTTCGTTTTTATCGCAGTAGTTTATTCCACAATAAATTGTAATAAACCACATTTTTATGAGGGAAATGGTACACCTACTGTCGTGGTCACTGCTGACGTGTTGATGGGAAAGGAACCTTGTCCTGATATGAATAATGATCTAAATGAAATGTATATTGAAATAAATAATATCCCTAAGATTGCGTAGTGAGCTTGAGATGAAATTGAAGTCGCTAGTGAAGGTGATATCTCCGCCGATTTAGATGAAGGTACAAATATTTTAATTGGATAGTGAAGACGCAAGGAATATCCAGCGTTTTTTTATGGTAAAGACATTGGGCTACCTCATAATTCGACGTCTGTGGCGGTTGTGGGTTCGATTCCCGCTTCATAATAAAAGTTTGTACGATATGCAGATGTTCGTGGGTGTTTTCTATGAATAGTAAAAATATGTATCTCTTATTATGTATTATGTATTAAGTATATAACAAAAACTGTGCTTAGCTTTGGTTATATGTATGATGCTGTGTAAATTTTCCAGCATTACTAATTAACCAATTTAATAGCACTAGTCCAGCTTCTTTTATACACTAATTTAGAAATGGTATTCCCATTTCTGAATTAGTGCTAGTAGTTGAGCCTAACATTATAATTAGCGCGGAAAGATATAATCAGTTCTAAGTAAGAAACGCCGTACAAGGTACTGGTTTATATCTAAAGCATAACGGAATCAGGTTGATAGTCAAACATAATTCCTTGTAGGGCTGAGCCGAGGCAGAGAAGGTGCTAACTGCGTGGGTTGCGTGGGAAATGCAAACACACAAGCACTATTCAGAATGAATGACGTAATACACACAATGACCGTATTATGTTTACTGTACTTTATGATGAAAGTGATCCATCAATGGAAAACAATAATTCGTTTGTATTGGAATTATGAAACATTGCCTTTGTTATTATCGAAACATGTATTTTTAAGGACATTATGAGGATACGCGCCGTAGTAGGTGGTCGACAAAATATACCGACACAGTTTGATTGTTTTGAAAAAAAAAAAACTAAAAACAGAGTCCGAATTCCCTAATTTTACACTATTTTTAAGTTTTTCGGGATAAATAGTAATCCCTTGGGAAAACAATTTTTATGTTATTATTCTCTATACAATAGAGTACTAATAGAGAAAAAAAAAATCGGTCTAAAATTGACGGAGAATTCGAGAACATAATGTAAAAATACATATACACATACGGGTTATTCCAGTTTTCCCCCTTGAAATCCCCCTTGAGGGTGAAAACTGGAAGTCAAAAAAAAAACCTACAGCCATAAGTGTACCTGTATATAAATACAGCCGAACATAGAAACTCCTCCATTTTTCAAAGTCGGTTAATAAATTGAAACATACCATAAGTGTACCTGTATATAAATACAGCCGAACATAGAAACTCCTCCATTTTTCCAAAGTCGGTTAATAAATTGAAACATAATATGTTTCAATTTATTATATTATGATGATAACGAATTGTGAATTGTATAGATATGCTACTGTTCAGACACCTAAAGTTATAGATGGAAAGCTACAAGCACTACCAACTAATTATATGCCTACTCGGAAAGATTTATGAATAAATAAATAAAGCATTGCTATAAACGAGCAGAATGCCATGAATACCTCGTCAAAGGTGTCACCTGACTGGCGCCAGAGGGACGGCATTCTTAGAACCTGACACTCGGAGAACTCGCCATCAGAGTATGATTGTGTAAGTAATTATTGCATAACCGCATACACGACCGGTTTTATATAATCACGGCTTTTTTTTATATTAAGGCGAATAGTAGGGTGGATAGTGGCGCCACTACATATTTAATTTTATAATTACGTTATACAAAGGAATTATCAAAAATTCGGACCGCGCGTAGACGATATCTATCATAAGCTTTTTTAAATGTATCTTTAGTTAATAGTTTTGTACTGTATTATTTAGGCAGATACTTGTTTCAAGAGTTTAGTTCCTATTGGTGGCCACCAAGCTCCCCAAACAAGGTTTTTGATTGAATAACACAAAACAAAACTATTACAGATACATTTAAAAAAAGCTTATTATTCAATTTAATTATCCACCCTATTATTTGCTTATGTTGTAGATAGGTCGAATGGCCTATAACATTCATGTGACAATAAGACTATGATCTTGATCATTCATTGAACAAAACTCTATTGTCATTATCGCCCGGCTTTTGTTTCTTATTGAAAGACACTAGTAAAATAAACAAAAGAGAATCAGTTTATTAATTAGACAAAACAATAGGTAGCGACTAAGCCGCTTGCTACAACATGCACTCATTCTGTGCTGCAATGCAATGCAACTTCTGGAATGGATTGAAGTCAGCAGTTGTTGAAATGATAAAATCGTCATCTTGGTACATGTGGCCGTCCATTTCCATAATGCAAAGGCCAATTGTACAAATTAAGACAGTAAACTAATGTCCGAATACCATCCCTAATGCTTGCATATGTCGCATCCTTGCATCAGTTGTCCCGCCCAACAGTGCCATGAATATTCAACCACTTTTCAATGACTTTTTCTATCCCCCTCTGACCCTCAGACTACGAAGAAAGTAAAAGGGAATGGGTGTGTTATCAGGGGTCTTTTGATTTTGGTTATTTAGTGACGGTGTTATGCCATATGGAGTATTATCAGGACACTTGGGACCTGCTCGCGGAATGGAGCCAACTGGCAACATTCGCGGGCAAACATTATTTTAGGAGCTATTATCTGCAGCATGTTCCTTACCCTTTTCCTTGGGGGATGGCGTGAGGAATTGAGGATTCTAACCATCAACATACATCATGTTAGGGTTTGACCTCTTATAGGTTTCTTCTGCATCTTGAAACAAATATTGTTGAACTGAAACTCAATGCCGGCCTTGATTTCAGGAGGTCTAACTTCAGAAATAAATCACGAAATTTCGTAATTCGGATGATGAATCGCAACTAAACGACGAACGACTGATAAGTTCGGTCGATCAAAATGATTTAGGCATTTATTTCTTAGATAGAAACAAGAGGAGTTGGTGACGCGTCCGAAGTAACTTGGTGGTTGGGTTGATCGGTTCGTACGATCTGTCACCCGAAACTTCATATTTTATAGTAAGCCTCCAGCAGTAACATGTCAAAATAGAAAGAGAAAAGCAAACACAATAAACCCTACTAAGCAATGTATCACCAATAAAAAGTTCGATCCATCATCAGTGCTTAATGTCTAGTCGAATCATCGCGTCAATAAATTCATATCTCCGGGCGACTTAATCAAAACGTGCACTTGTCTCGCCCTAAGCCCATACTAACTCTTAGTAACTCTATGGTCTTTTGTAGTAACTGCTGTTGTATCTATGACATCCTGATAAAGGTTTTCTACTAACTGTAGTAGATACTGTGACAAGGGGTCGGATATATTCATTTCGTCCGCAATATTTGTACATTAGAGGTCTTGCTCGGATACGCTCCCTTGTAGAGACTGTGCTTTGACTATATGGCTTTTCTGAGGGGAGGTGCCTCTACCATTGTTCCTGTATTGTTTTAAGATTTCGACTCGACTTCGCTCTCGATTTTAAAACGATCAGTTTTTTAATTCTAGTCTTTCCTTTATATACCTAGCACTTTCGAGACTTTCCTTCTTATAGCAATGAAACCACTTTATTTCTATGTTTGCATTCTGAAATGTGAGAAAATTGCAAATGTACTTTTCACCTACATTTTTTATTAGTGATTGTACATAACGTACTAATAACATATAAAACTTAGACACGTAATAATAAAACGTAAAAATAATATAATAACACACCTAAACCAGACCCAGAATTGTAGGACACTATTCCCAATTTTCTTCCTTGATCGTAAATTATGTTTTGTTTCATGAATTCTGCAAGGTTTCAGAAGCACCAATAGGTATCGATAGTAGGGGCAAGGAAGAATAGGGAGAACAGCAATCTAATGAAACCTTAAATCCCTGGTACAGACTCGTAATCCCTCGACGAAAGTTCCTCGGTAGGGGTGGCCACTGCCAGTTGGCCGGAGCTAATGCGGTTTACTGTTTCATTTGAAGCTCAAATTGTGTTTTTATCTAAGGACTCAGTTGTTTTTTCGATAAATCCGATTTGAATTTCGTAATGGAGTTTCGCAGTACAATATGGCAACATTGCAATATGGCGCGGAAAAATCATGAAATGGTGTTTAGTTTATGCATCAAGGAATCTCACCAGCCGGCCAAACAAGCCACAGAATTGCTTCAATGAGAGCTTTTGATAGCGTAGAATCTCTAGGGAAATTACACACATAGCTTCTACCAAAGATTATAGTAGCTTACGTTCTATACAACTATATTCGGCTTCTACAAAATGTGCAGAGTGCTGTACCGACCTTGTTGGTAAGCAGATTACCAGTAGTAGCAGTATGGTTTCTATAATTAACTTATTTACCGTTGGTAGACGTCATTCGACTTGTTTCCTCAACTAGTATTTTATCAGCAGGGTATTTATTGCACGGTGAATAAGAAGTTAATACTTCGATATTGCTAAGGAAAATTCATGGAGAAGGAAATCCATTCACTGCCTCCGCCCCACAGCTCCTGCCACGTCGACCTACTGGCGGATACGCTTTACTAACTTTAGATAGATAGTTACAAAATACTTGCATTTACAATTTACAAATGAAACAATTATAACGTAAGTAAAAATTGGCATAAGTGACAATCCACAATAGGTACTATGCAGAAATATCATGAAATCAGAATGAGACCAACAGTTCCTGAGATCAAACAAACTTACAACCTCTATCTACGTTATTAGTACGTATAGTGATATAACTATAGAATGTAACATTAGTATAGACCTTAGGGCTTCTAAAGTTATAAATTACAGTAGCTTTAAAGTAAGCTCTAAATAAATTGATCACAATTTCGCCACAGCCGAGATAAGATCTCAGGATGGTGTTGCAACCCTGCCGGCGGAGGCGATGCCCTCGGCAGCGCACGTGTTCTAATGAGCGCCATCTTACGACAGATCGATGCCTTGCTCTTGAATGTACCTTTTTTACCACTCAAGGTAAAGGACGGTATATTTAACAGGCTTTGTATTGTAGCGTTCTTACTCTGAATGTAGGTATCTTAGGTAATTAATGACTCGCAGATCATTCGAGTAAGCACACTTGCTGCCTGGAATTTCGTTTTTATCGAAGATATTTCCTGTCTGTTTTGATATTAAATCTTCACTACCAAACCAGAAACTTATTCAGCGCATAGCTTAAACCCTAGACAAGGTGTATAGTAAAATATTTAGAGTTGTAGTTGTTGTGTCTCGAACAGTTTGCATTCGACCTTATAATTTTCAATTTTCTTGACAAATTCGGGTACATAATGTATGTACTACCCTGAAGGTTACTATAAGTTTTATTACAACCTGATGAGCATTATTTTTTTAAAGAATACGAAACGTAGTCATAGGATCTTTGGTATCGAATGTGCTTTTATTCCACAGTGCACTTTACGAAATTGTTCAATCAAATCACGCAGTTTCAGTGCAATTTCATTCAAAAAAGCATTTATTTCTGCGTGACATGATTATTACACGGTTTGACGGCGAAATGTATGAAATGTAAGCCATCGGCGGTGCACGTGCTGCTCATAATGAAGCGTTGTCAGGTTTCGCCACAGAATAATGATACACGGATATAGATAGAGATATGAAGAGTTCTCCCACTCTTAACTTGTGTGACGCTTCACGACATTTACGAACTTAAATAGATATAAGTCGAAACTAAAGTAGGAGAGCGATGAGCAATTTTTTATATTTGTCTTGTGTTGCTTTTTTTTTACCAAAAACCGCATTAAAAGGTTAAAGTGGTACTCTACCACATCAAAGAACAGATAAACCAAGTGTCTGCCCTATAAAAAGAGACAATAATAAAAGTGCCAATGGTCTGCACTTTCTTATCGATATGTTTTTATAATAGTACCTAAGTTAAAACTAAATTTACCCACTAGCTACCATTCCGTGGCTAGATTATTATTCTTGTGTATTTAACATTTATTCAAAATATGTATGCTAAGTAAAAAAAACTACCAAATATAACTTTTTTCATTTTGACTTCTTTCAGAAAAGGCAATGCGCCTCTACACTTTGACAAACTTTTCGACGTTATAATATACCTAATAGAATACTGATGTTCCAATATTTTTGTAAAGAAACAAAAGGCAGAAAACCCAACCCTATTTCAAGAACTTCCAGTGATTGTAAAATGCGATGCGCACGTGCGCTCCCTTAATGAGACCCTGTAAGGACAACGCCTGATCGATGTAGCTTTTGTCGGCCCTTGAATAATGCCTCATTAAAATATTTCATTGGGTTGCGTGGAGGAACTCGGATATCTATTAGCTAGAAGTATGTCTCCTGGATTTACATAAATTACGACTGGACTTCTACTAACCCCCGAGTACTCAAACGCATATTTGCCCGTCTCAAGTGCAAAATTTTACATAGATTTTATTGAAAACTGTCAAAAGGCCGCGACTTGAGATGGGATTTACCCTCGAATAAAAGAAAAAGAAATGAGTTCATCCATTTTTCGTAATAAATTGCAAAAAGATTCGCAGCCGGTAGGATTCGAACCTACGCTCCCAGAGGGAATCTGATTTCTAGTCAGACGCCTTAACCGCTCGGCCACGGCTGCTTATATCTAGACTGACGAAATTACTAAATACATAATTAGACATGTATTTATAGCCGGTTTGATAACAACGAAAATAAATAAAAAGTTATTCCTGGACTTAAGCTACTTCCACATTATTTAAGTAAAACAAAATAAACAAGGCAAGAAATCCCGTTGGCGGCACAAGTGCGCTTTTATGATTATAAGATAAGCGCGTGCTGTGATCAATCGCTCGTGGCCATCGGGTTTGATGGCTACGAAGAACGATATGGACTTACCTTTTCGGTTTTATCGGTTATGCGTAAGTTGATCTTTAATCTAACAGCTCCACAAGAAATATACCTACCTATCATTAAAAGATACCCGCCGCCGCCACCGTCGTCGTTGCTGTGTTGGTAGGCTCTACAAGAATCTCAGAAACCGTATTTATAAAGCAACTTATTGTAACTTCATTTTTCATTAATAACCTCTTTGTATCATTCTTTAGTATTAAGTGGTTTTAATTTTCAATGTTTGGCTTTATTGTGGTTTAAGAGAAATAAATAAATTTCATTTCATTTGTTTTTCTGATTTGTGCAAGGTGCCTCAGTATAATGTACAAAGCCGAAAAGGTGTATTTCTAGACCAGCAGAGGTCAAATTTTCATCTAAGTACTTACAAGAATTTTTCATGTATAATTTTTGTAAGAATAATGTTACATGATAAAGTAAGGTAGGTACTATAGTTTTTAAAAAATACATTCGTAAAATTACATCATTGTAATACAATAAAGGTTTTGGTGTATGTCTCATGAAAATGCTTGTTAAATGAATTCATGCACCTGTGCAGTGTTGCCTGCTCTACATTATGGATGAGAGCCGAATTAGGTCAGACATTATTCTTAGTTTCCTTCCGTACAGTATTGTACTGTGCCTATTGTGCACCGATGGTATTGTTCCTTAGTTAGGTATATCACTGTCTCTATATTTTTCAAATGTGCAACATAAATGTATGTTATACAAAGAACTTTGTAAATTATCTGAGCGAGTTAACTATGGAAACAATTTTTAAATAGCAATATTGTGTTACTAACAAAATGGATGATATGTCTGAATAAATGAATTTTAAAATTCAATTTCAAAAATTTATTATATGACATACTTATCTATTTTAAATTAAAAAAGTTCTACGCGGGCAACACTGCACCTGTGAAATACTATTATTCAGTAGATATCTGTTCAATGCATTAATTATGCTGATGACGTCGAAATTTAAATACGCATGAAAATAAGCTTGCAGCCTGCGTAATAACGTTTCATATAAACACAGTTAGGTATTGAGGCTCAGAATGGTCGATTTTATGGTGTAACCGTTGGGTTTCCCGAGTTATCGGTATGTTACCGAGTCAAGCAAGATGAATTACTTATTGTGACCTCATGTTGTTATTATCAGTCATATGGGATAATGAAAATCGTTTAGTCGCTTGCAAGCAATCTCAAGCATGTAGGAAGTATCAAATGTGCTGATTTGATATTTCCTTTCCTGTCTTCTATTGAGGATCAATATTTAGTTTAGGAGAATCTTTGTCTACTTTAATATGATCTGTGCTATTATTATTTTTAGCTGTAAAAAAACTGAATGGGTTATACTATTATACATTAGATTACATTCCATACAGGTAGTATGGAATGTACCAACAAATCGTCTTATACCGTACTTATACCATACTTGTTGTACCATATTCTAGTGTTTGTTCAACTTCATTTTTTGCACGAAAGAGGCTAGCTACCCACAACATAGGTTATCCTACGGTGGGAGCTAGCGCTATTTACAAATTGATTTAGCAATCCTAAAGTAAAGTTAAAAAGTAAATGAATTATGTAAATTGTAACCTATTTTGTAACCTACATATTTATAGGAACTAACTTAGCTATTATGTTTGAGAAATGTTCTTTAAGATAATTACGATTGTAATAATAAATACTTATAATAATACTGCGGTCTGGTTTTCTTTGATCAACTTCATGGCACACAAGGCCACCAGCCCATCAGGGTCCCTTCAAGACCGGTGAATAGGTGTCTTTTAGACATTCGTGGTACACCGCTGGTCACATCGCCCCTTTCCATCAGGTGTGATGGTGTTCAAAAGAAGGTCTTTAGAGTTGTCACTGTCACAACGAATAAAAACAATCAAAAAGATCTAACGAAGTGTGAAAATGGTATGAGTGATACTCTCACGAATAAATTGACCAGCTGGAATTTGAGAACATTAGAAAGAACATGCATGCCCACCGTGGGGATTAGGGGTACCTCGCATGAGATAAAAGTCAATAAAGGCGCTTATCAGGTGGAGGCCTGAGTCCAGCAGTGTATCTTTTTAATAAATAAATAAAAAGAAAAATCATTTATTTCTGCACCAGGTACCATATACAGTAACATTTTTTACGTCAAAATTAGACCATTGGAAAATACACAATAAAGTTCATAGATTGATTTAGGACTTTAAAATAAATATTATGAGTACACACAATTAAAACAAAAATAAAAATTACGAACAATAATAATAGTTTACAATTAAATAAATTAAAAAATTAGAGGCTGTTGAATTTGAGGTAGAGGAGATTTCATAGATTATTTTAAGCTATTAAAATCTGTTAGTAGGTTGTGTTGTAACAACATCAAGCTTCAAAAGCTTCTTCTGCTTTTGGTCACAAAAAATATAAAAAGTTATGTATGTTTTTCTATTCTGGTGAAAACAAATACGAATGTTCAGTCCACGTGCTCCAAATGACTCTTAACAGTGTTTCTTTGTCAGGAAACTGGATTATTGGTTCCTTTTGTTTAATGAACTTCTTTGCTTTTTGTGCCCGTCTCTTTCCTTTGCAATTTTTTTAAATGTAGGCTTTCTTTTTAAAACGAATATGGAAAAAAAATGTTTTGACGTTTAAGCGTTCATGATCTGCAAATTGAAGTATTTTAAAATTGTGATATATGTTAAATTTTCTTGCGGTCCGAAATTCGAAGTGAGACTAATCCTTAGTTTTCAGGGTTTGGTAGGCTAAATGTTAGATTTACTAAATATTGTCAATATTGAAATCTTGTATTAATGTAGTTTATACACATACTAAAACTCTAAGAACTTGTACTTAACTAATTATTACACAGATCATGATAATAATAAGGTTGTATGATAGACATAGACGCGCAAGCGCAGCCAGTGTCGCCCTGCGACTGCGAGAGAATACCAATGAATGTCCACTGTACCATTTTAATTAAATTCCTTATCCCTTACCATCGATACAAGATAGTAAAGAAACTAATAATAAAGTTCTGGCTATCGTGTAGAATCAATTTATTGAACATTCGTTCTTGTAGGTATCCATCCATTTTTCTGTTAAGTTAAGATCTTTATAAGTAAATAAAAATGTCATACTTACATGTATCTTACCTTAAGTCCAATTTTACTGTTTTAAATTAAGTTCAGTTTGAACCGGATCAACGTGCGCTAGGTGCTGATCTTGTTTGCGAGCTAAACTCTGTTTATCTTATAAAGATTGCGTTCAATTGCTACACTGAAATTGGACCATAATGTAAAAGAAAATCAAATTGATACATAACATACCTACACACAATGAAGACATTGACCAAGAAATTTATAGTGTTAATGTAAGAAAAGAAAGTTAGGCAACGACTACGACAGCTGTCGTGGCATACTGTAGTAGAAGAGCACTAATTTATTTTGCATACAGCTGCACCGCGGTGACAGCAAAACAATACCGAAGTGTGAACTAAGCGTTTTATATATAGAACGGAGACGATCGCAGCGCCGTGCATATATCACCGTATATTGTAAATGTATAGACATAATTATGTATATGTCTACTGTCGAGGCAAATTGCGTCTGTCGTATTCTTATTGATTTATGTAGTACATCCACTAATAAGATAAGTCTACTTGTAACTGTAACGCCAAGACTTGATGGCAATATTCTTTTTGGAATGATTGACTTGTTAATTTCTTGGCAATTTTCCATTTTCACTAAACTACACTACTACATAACCCTGCCAAACAAGAATTTTATTATGAGTGGGTACAATATGAATACAAAGCGTGCAGAGGGTAAACAAAGGCCACCCAGGGGAAATATGCGCAGTTTGCCCTTTACACCCTTTAAATATTTAAAACCTTTGCTCGTCAGTTTCACTCACTCGCGATGTGCGATATTGGAAAGGTTAACATGTTTAAAAAGATCTTTTTAGACTACTAAAATCATTTACAACGGGATATTTACCATGATTTGAGTTATTCGTCAGTTATTCCGTGATCATGGCGCATGTAACTGTGCCGAAATATTGGAAAACTCAAACCATGATGGATGTTAATAACCATGATGGATTTAAAAGTTTTATCTTTTAGACTATTTATAGCATTATTTTCATACATATGTAAGTTGGTATATATATATATTTATATCGTTTACATATTTTGTATTTTCAAGTAGATCTGAATCTTGAAGAAATTCCAGGTGGTAAGTATACATATTTCTCTAAAAATCTCCTCTAAGAAACGTACTTTTTTCTTAATATATATGTATATTGATACGATTTTCAAAATGCCTCACAAATAAAATTAGGAGTTATTTGCTCTTCTTTGAATATAACCCACCGTTAACAAAGTTAAGTTCAAATGTTTCAATGGTATCATGAATAAAATATCTCTATTGCGAGGTATCGTGAAAGGTTAACGAGGCTGACGTGCCCCCGGAGTATTTCACTCACGGTTCCAACATTTTGTGGAATAGCGGCACCAGGTATTAAAATATAAATATGTAAATAATTTGTGTGTAGGTATAGGTAATCTTTAAAAAAATACATAAAGTAGCCCTGAGGTGGGATATAAATTTGTTGTTGGGTTTAGCGAGTTTTTATAAATTCAGTTGCATTTGTTTTTATATTTCAACGTGGTAATGAAATATCTACCCATGATACTCATACATAATAATTTATTATGTATGAGTATCATGGGTAGATATTTCAATAAAGGAGTATAACTCATTTATTCGCCGTAGAAGCACAAGGCACACTTAGATACGTCAATATATACATTAATATATGTAGGTTACAGAAAATGGGGCTTAAAGTAGAATTCAAAGCCACAAAACTGATCTATAGCAAATTGGAATACATATATCCCGTGTAACTTTTCACCCACAAGTTTAAATTAAAACAGTCACATTTGGCACTCATGTTTCAATTACCTTAGGATTCAATAACCTACCGAAAACTTTCGATCCAGGGCATGTCGGGTACATTGAGTACAATTTGAGTACAAACACCTGTAGATCAAAATTGTTGGTAGGTATAAACTTTATCTTTACTTATCGCATGTACTCGAGTACCGTATACTTTAGCAAGGTATATTTACCTCCAACCATCATGTTCATGAGACACGAAGTAAACTCATGACAGGTATGTATAGAGATTCAAGGTTATATGATATATTGTCGTAAGTCACACCATGGCACAGTGGTTCCGCGCCCTAGGAGCGGCGGTCATAGGGTTTCGCGAAGGTTATGACTGTCGTTATCAATACTCATTATTATTATTATGCTTTCTTGTAATACTTAACGTTATAATAAAATGAAAACAACCAATTAATGCTAAAAAAACTTATTTATTTGAAAAAATAAAGCATTTATGACGCTTGACAAAATACATGCTAAAATACAGAAAAAGAATTGGAACTTAATATCTAATAAATTGAAATATTTACATTTTTATACTAAAAATAAAGTAAATACCGATCTACTTACTCAGAAATAGTCAAAAAAATAATTATTTACACATAAAAATACAAATTAGAAGCAATAAATAAGATAATATAGGTACATCTAGTTCTTATTACGTAATTTACTCTTGGTATAGAAAAAACTGTATATAGTATACAGTTTTTTCTATACCAACAGTAAATTCAACGCTTCTTTTGATAGAACAGACTTCTTCTTCCGTGGTAACCTTCTTAAACCAGAAATATAAGGATCCGAATTTAGAAGAAGTCTGTGTATCAAGTCGGTGTTTGTGAGAACCCGGGACATTTTCCTCGTGTTGTCACGCCTAAACTGTTTCGTTTTTTTTTTTGCGAGAATGGCAGCGAGAGACTTGTTTCCAATTCGCAACAAATCTTTTACAAAGATTTGTAACTCTTTTTTCCAAGTCATCGGAAATAAAATTTTGAACATCAGGCAGCAACTGTATTAGGGCTTGAAAAACTCGATGCTTTCGCTCTAGTTCGGATTTGCTGTCCTTAATAGACAGCCAAGTATCTAGTACGAACATTCTTTTGAAAGAACACTCAATACTAGTACCTAAAACAAAACAACAAACAGTTATATGCGTATCAAAATACAATAAATATTTCGTAGCACGTGCTACGCGCCTGGCCGCGCGGCGTAGACCCTGGCTGCACTTTAAAAATGCAGGTAGAAGCAGATAATTTTTTTAAAGCCTAGTAGTAGAAATTCCAAGTGACATTTTTATACCAAACTCAATGTTAGAAGTAGATGGGAACATAAGTAAAAGTTTCAACTTAAATAAAATACAGAAATTAATACGTAAGAAATGGAGTGGCGTAGCACTCCATTAAAAAAAAAATGGTTGATTGAAAATGCAAAAAAGTAAAACAAATTTATAGAACATACCTTTAACTTGAATTTCCATTGCGAGATAACAGGTTACAAACAACAGGAACTCGAACACACGCGTCGCGTCTTGGGCTAATTAGCACTTGGTGATAACACGGTTGACGACTAATTAGATGTGTTCACTTTCGATGCCGAAAAAGCAATGTTGCGAACAATAGATTGCAAAACTTTTTATACCCTCAGATAGTATGACAATTAGTGGGTAACTGAGCCAGGTATCATGGCTTAGCTCAATCATTGCTTTCTGAGCCCTATGACCTATTACCGGAACCACTGGTGTAATTTTACGTTAGCTTTATTTTCGTAAAATAGTAACCTTCGATCGAAACAAGTGAAAAGAATCCATATAGCATAATATCAAAAGCTTTCGTTGTTATTATGAAATCTATCTGCATAGTAGGTACCTACGGTACGGTACCGGAAGATAAATCGATGCCTCGATGTCCAGAATCACCCCCTTTCGGATTAGTACACCCTTTCCGTGGCACCCTGTATAGATTTATGAAAACATGTGAGTCTAACGTAAATTGATCATTTATTACAACAGTTATTCACCATCGTGGCCAAAGAAAGCAACTTCGCATCTCTGTCTAATAAATGTAATCATCATCATCATCATCAGCCTAAATTAGTCCACTGCTGGACATAGGCCTCCCCTAATGAGCGCCATAAAGCCCTGTCTTCAGCTTGCCGCATCCAGCATTTGCCTGCAGTCTTTCGCAGATCATCATCCCACCTGGCCGGAGGGCGTCCTACACTACGTTTGCCGAGTCATGGTCTCCACTCAAGAACACGTTTACCCCAGCGGTTGTCGGTTCTTCGGGAGATATGGCCGCTCACTGCCACTTCAGCTTGCTAATTCTTTGAGCTATGTCGATAACTTCGGTTCTCTATCGGATGTAGTATTCGTTACGAATTTTATCCTTCAGAGAGACTCCGAGCTTTCCATAGCTCGCTGAGCGACTTTGAACTGGTGGACCAACCCTACCGTGAGTGTCCACGTCTCAGCTCCAATAAACATAATAATAAAATAAAATAGGTGGTGGCGCTTATTTCATAGTTACTCATACACTAAGCTCTGCATTGGTATCATAAAAAATATACAGTAGGTATATACAGTAGAAGAGTTACGTAAGTTCGTCAGTATAATGAAATAGACGAACAAGGTCAGTGAAGCAACAAGCCCAACAAAGTGAGCCTGTTCTCAATTTTCCGTAGATTCTATTTTACGAAGTATTGTTTGTGATTCTGATTACGCATGACTGTTGGTTGGTACGTGTTTATGGTTGGCGTAACCGCGTCGGCTAGTTGCGCGTTTTGCCGCAATGTTTGACGCGTTGTGGTTAGATAAAATTTTCTTTTTTTTTAAACATTCTGGCTTTGGATCAAAAAGCTATGTTTATTTTGTTCCATTTATACTTAAAATTGTTTCATAACAATACTCAGTGCCTAGAACCTTCTTTAGTTTAGTACCTATCTACCTATCTCAAAATTGAAGTTTTATGTGGATTTCATATTTTTTGCCATCGATATTATTTGCTAAGCTGCCATGAATTTTATATGCTGGTTTCTAGAAACTCCATTACATTGGGAATTAGCACCAGATGCATAAGACGGCATCGCTATAATCGCGCTTTAGTCACGTTTGAAACGCGCGACAGAAGCGATGCAAACCCGCGACTGTATCGAATAAAACGCTGGACAGCATCGCGACTGTATCAATGCAAACACGCTACCGTCTCAGACAATGTCACCAATGTTGTCTCAACGGGATCCGTCTTGAGGCAGTGTTCACAGGCATTCCTGTATCGATGCTAAATCGCTACTGAAACGCGATAATAGCTATACAGAATCGTGGTTACGTGGGCGAAGGTACACAGCCAGCGACAGAATCGCGACTGCATCGATGCAAACGCGCGACTGTCTCAGACAACGTCATAAATGTTGTCTCAACGGGATCCATCTTGCGGCATCGTTTACAGGCATTCCTGTATCGATGGTATATCGCTACAGGAGCGCGATAGTAGCGATACAGAATCGTAGTTACGTGGGCGAAGGTACATAACCAGCGACAGAATCGCGACTGCATCGATGAGAACTCGCGTCAGCATTGCGACAGCATCGCATAAAAGTCCTCATTTTCACTGAAGCACCATTGATTGGCCTCTAGATATGAGTAATTCCACTATCAGTTGTTATCAGCTCGGTACACTTACACTCGCAAGTGCAAACACCTGCCCTAACCACCTGGTCACACGATATCTACAAAAACAGAATCTTACTACAATCTTATCAGATATGTACGGCACTTTATAAAATTTTATTGATCTATGGCATTTCCGTGTGGATAACGAAATGCGTCGTTAAAATTTAATCTAGTAAAGGCTTAACCTATTTAGAATTACTAACCTTCTATACAGGGTGCAAATGCAAGCAAATTAATAATGACCACCTCACATTGCTTGGACGTCGATACCTGGAACACCCTGTATAGGTATAGGCGGAAAATCATCAGCTCGGGCTCAAAGTTACGAGTTGTATTATTAAATCAGTATTAATGTACTTATTAAAAGAATTAAAATTTGTGTTCTTTTATACGTCCGCCCGCTAGCCTTTATTCACAAAGAAAATTATACTAGTATTTACAATTGAAAGAATTGAGCTAACTACAGACTGTTGCAAACAGTCTACAGGTAGCTCAACTGATCCATATCAATACCAGTCGGAAGCGTCCCCAAGACGCTGGCTGCATTGCCATAAAGCTAGGTCTTTCCATAAAGACTTCAAGTTAAGTTCAAGTTACTAGCTGAGGGTAGAGTTTATTTGACGTTAGTAACGAGACGTGGTCGTGACGTGTCCATTTTGTATGGGATTTGCGCAGTTCCTTGACCTCACGATAGAGGCGCTGTACCAAATTGTATGGAAAAAAAATTGGTTGTCTGTAAAGTCGGTTTACTGACGATAGTTGAACGTGACAACGTCTTAAGAAAATACTGATGGAATGGTAGCATTTGATACTCGATCAAAACATGTAAATGTACTATAGTATAGCAGCTGTCCACGCAGACGCATCGCTCACTCAAGTAGGAGAGAGACGGATGTCGAGCGCTCTCGCTTGCACTTCAAGCCTTACATGGAACGCCTCAGAGCGAGGTAACGCCTCAGAGCCAGGTAACGCCGCATGACGTCATGTTTTTTCGTGCGTGCAGCCGGCTCTATCGAATTATAAGACGTTGTCACGTCAAAAGGAGACGTCACTGTCACGTCTCGTTAGGTACTAAAGTCACTAGACTCGCCCGTCTGCAAAGACTGGCAGAGTCGTAGCGAAAAGCAAGCAGCGCCATTAAGAAAGAAGTTGAAGTTGAATAGAAATTACCAATATCTGAAACTTTTTTATATTGCATAGACATTTGTTTGACCATAAACTCACCTGATGTTAAGTGACGTGACGATGTATCAACATCGTCGGCCACACCGTCGAAAGTCTACAAGACACCTATTAACTCTTGTCTGAAACAGGACAAATGTTTTGTTCCGGGTGTTCTGGGTATTTTCGATGACAATATCTGTAATGTAAAAGTAATGTACTCGTATTTTATTATGTTCTATGTATATCAGTCATCTGGGACCCTTAACACAAGCTTTGCTTAGCTTGGGGCTAGCTAGATGATGCTGTGTGGATTGTTCAGCATTATTTATTTTATAACTTTTATAATATGGTAGGGACCTGAGTATCAAAAACATACATTTAAATGTCTGAGTCAAAATGTCACAGCGCAACTTGTATACACCCAGTTACGGTGCTTGCGCAGAGCAGTAAAATGGCGTGTAACGCTATTTGCCACGGATAAAGGCACTTCACTGATAACGTGTGTAAATCCACCTGTGCTCATACCGTCGTGTTATCGCTCGAATAACTGCAACTTGGAATATTTCCACATTTCCTTTTAAAGGTAAAGGATCTACAGGGTTATTGGTAATTCACAGACACTGCGTAAACTGCAGGTTCTGCCCATCATCACGAACACGTTACTGAAGACACCAGGTCTTATTTTTTTTTGTAAATCGCCTCACATACAAAATAATGTCCGAAACCGAATAAATTACTAAATACTTACCGATATCCCACTCCTATTTAAATCCACATCATCATCATTGGCTTATTTTATATCTACGCAAGATGATTTAAGTGGCATTAGCCTGGCTGGGAGACAGCCGAACACATAGCACACCCTCTGTCTATTTCTTCATTTATTTCTTCGCACGGATCTAGATGACTCGTGCAAAGATATAAATAAGATACTTAAGCTAGGTTCACATTGCTGTGTCGGGGTGTGTCGTGGCGCGCCAGATCGCAATCGGTTACGTTCATAATCATAACCTATGACTAGATTCACATTAGTAGGTTGTGTTGGGGCGCCCCAACACAAACTACTGATGTGAATCTAGTCATAATGAATGAACGTAACCGATTGCGCTCTGGCGCGCCACGACACACCCCGACACAGCAATGTGAACCTAGCTTTACTCTTGGGGACCTTGGGGTTAAATATTTTGTACCAAAAAGACCTTTGCAGTAGAAACTTTAGATATTTTTGCACTGGAAAGGCCATAGAGTGCAGGTGCACTGGGGCGTACAAACACGTACAAGTTGAATTTCCGTTATTTGTCGCCAATGCGCTTATCGTTATCAATGCTAAGTGGAACGTTACGGTACGGTACTTTTTGCGACTATCGACCAGAGCCTACATATAATCACATAACATTTAATACTTACTAGCTGCGCCCCGCGGCTTCGCCCCCGTGGAAATTTATGTTTCCAACTTTCTTACTTGTAGTGTATTGTATTAAGTATATCAGTTATCTAGTACCCATAACACAAGCTCTGCTTACCTTGGGGCTAGATAATGCTGTGTGAATTGTCCAGCATTATTTATTTATTTATTCTTAATTTTTTCTTTCATAAGAACCTTCTCCTATATACATAATGCAAATGACCTTATTCGTAAAAAAATATCGACATTTTTTTCAATCAAAATCTGAACGCTTTACCAACTACAACAGACGAAACGAAAATAAACTAATTCTACCTTCGACTACCCTTACACAATTCAGCAAAGGACCTTACTCACGATTAGTAAATATATATAATAAAATACCGAGCTCAATCAAAGATCTAAAAAAAGATGCGGCTTTTCGTAACAGACTCAAAGAATACCTTATTTCTAAATGTTATTACTCCGTTGACGAATTTTTAAATGATAAATCTAACCCATAATTATTTGACTGCCTGCGTAATAAATTGACATACCTACCTACCCAGTTATTACTAATACAATTTTTTGATTCTTGTAGCTGACAATGTTTATATTCTACGACTATGTTCCTAGCAAGAAATAGATTGTGTAACTACCTGTATTATTATAACTCTATACATCATTTGCTGCGCCCTTACAGGGTACATGTACTTACATATAAGCTAATTACCATCTAAGCAAAAACTGTATTATCGTATATGTATGCAATAAATAAATCTGAAATCTGAAATCTCCTGACAATAACAAACACAACAAAGAAAGAATTAGCGAAATCGGCCCAGCCGTTCACGCGTGATGCCGTGATCAAGGAAAACGGGTTTCATTTTTATAATTATTAATACTTATTATAAATGTGAAAGTTTGAATGTCTAGATGTATAGATGGATGGATGGATGGATAGATGTTTGTTACCTCTTCACGACAAAATTACTGAACGGAACTGGCTGAAATTTTGCATACAGGTAGTTTTAGGCCTGGAAAAAAACATAAACTACTTTTTTTATCCCATAAATGATTTCCCATGGGAAAGAAATAACCATAAAACATATCCATAGAAACGACGCGTGTGAAGCCGCGGGCAAAAAAAAGTGTTGGATAATTTTCAGGCCTTATTCACCCACTGCTGGGTGGAAATTGGCCTTATATCAATCAGCACAGCACCGTCCATAATCCAACATTTTCGAAAAGTGATTTATTATTTTTATGGTATGATGTGGCTTTATTTGTATAGTTACATCTAAAGGCACATCACACTAATATTATAAATGCGAAAGTTTGGATGGATGTATAGATGGATGGATGTTTGTTACCTCTTCACATCGAAACTACTGAACGGATCGGGCTGAAATTTGCATTCAGGTAATGTTTGTCCTGGAATCAAACATAGGATACTTTTTATCCCATAAATCAGATCCCCTGGGATAGAAATCACCTTAAAACGTTTATAGAAACAACGCGTGCGAAGCCGCGGGCATAAACTAGTTACTGCATAAAATATGAATTTAACCCATTACATAAATATACCTACTATTTTATACTCCATTCTTATCTACATAAATACCTAATCTAGGTATGCTGTTATACAAAGGAACATTTAAAAGAAATCGACTCCAACCAAAGACTGAAAACAATTTATAGGGTTTCAATATGTCGCATAATATGTACGCAGCATTAGAATCTGTGATTATACGAAACAAATAATGCGAACAATTTTGACTTTTTAACAAATCAGTGTTTAATTTTAGCATGGTCGTCATCGGGCCCTGTGGCGCAACGGATAACGCGTCTGACTACGGATCAGAAGATTCCAGGTTCGAATCCTGGCAGGGTCGAAAACTAAACTTTTTGCGGTAAATATTTATTTTTTACAATGCTTACCAACGATTGTAGGTTTTCCTTATTGTTCGACGTTGTTGAGCCAATGTTTGACAAACGCTTACGAATTATACATACTTACTGGTTTGTATGTTTTACACCTTAACTCAACGTACAAAGGCGTATAATCGATATCGCGCTATTTCAAAATATATCAAACTGTTCTGTGAGCTATGCTTTCGGTTTAGAGTCGCTTATTGCTTTAACTATTGAAGTTATAAGTAGTACGCAGCTGACCAAATATTGTAGTTACGATAATTGATCGTGATGTAATTGCACGATCTTTAAGGTGTTTGCTATTTTCTAAATCAAAGTTCACTTATAGCTTAGAGCTACTAATGGTCTTTTCACATTCAAACAGAACGTTTGTTTAGAATAAGTAATTAAGTTTAAGTTATTTATATATTTTTTTCTAAATTATATCAAATATGTCTTTTAGGTGTCCGAGTTTAGTAGTTATCGAAAATTTACTTCTAATTGACGTAATAAATGGACATACGGATGTAAGTCGTGAGAATATAATATTGTATAGAGCTGATAAGTTCTTGCCTATCTTTGGTTTTGTGTAGGAAAGGAAATTAATACAATGTGGTATAATAATTTATCATATTTTTATTCTCTGTTTGAATTATATATACCGGTACACATATCCAAAAAATCAGTGCAAACTTTAAAACTAAATAAAAATTAATTACTGGTGTATTTAAATTATTGCGAAATGCACTCGAAGTGTCGACATTTTGTGACTATTTATGTAGTTTGTGAGGCAGAGCGCCTCAGTGAGGAATATACAGGCCAAAACACCACATATACTATGTACCAACAACATACAACTTCTGATCACAAGCAACGCATCTCCAAATAACTAAAACTATAACAGTCTATTCAAATTATAATACACTTTAAAAATAGTAATTTAAGATAGTTAAAGCATCTTCACCTTATACTCAAAATAAAATCATAGAAGGTCTAAACTGATAGTATTTTCTTATATTTTTTCCGTTACATACACTATTTACAAACGTGCTGAACGCAGACAATAAATTATTTCCAAGAATCTGCGTCACATTCACAAAATAATATATCAAATCTAGTAGCAACTAAATCGCCATGCAAAATCACACTCAAGAATTTCAATCTTAACTAAAATAGAATTAAATAATGTAAACCAACTTAGAATCGGTTCACTTCTTTGACATAAATGGAAGCATCGTTAAAAACATAAAACTAAGAAATAAGAATCTAAAGACTGTCTGTGAGAGTGAATTAAAATAAAATAATAATGATTTTACTGCTACTGTATTTTGTACGTTCTGTGTCTCCAAATTGATTTGTAGTACAGTTATAATTTTTACAAATGAGTTTACCAGAAAGGGTGGGTCTACACAAACCACTCAACATACATTTATTTACAAACATGAAATTACATTTATCGGACTTAACTAACTATTAAAGTAAAGCTTTTTACACAAAATAACAAAACAGGCCGTCTCGCAACGGCGATTGCATTGTAATGCAAGTCTGTGTAATGCCACAAAACAAATTATATTAGTTTAATTGATCGTAACGAGATCGTTTTAGGATATGATCGCAGGGGAGCCCTGGACCAGTGCGAAGGCCCCGCGCCGCCGTCGCGCCGAGACCCGTCCGCCTCCCGTCGCGGCACCGCCGCAATCCGAGGTATTTTATTAACCATAAATTAAACTCTTATCCTAGGCACTTAGCAAGCAGGCCTGTCGGGCTGGTTCTGCTTTTCTGGCGTCTGTAACAAAAGAAAAAACAAATAAGAATATTGCACGGCATGGATATAAAGGAGGTTTCGATCTATAAAGGGTGCGCTCGTTTAATCAGTGAGGGTTGGCTACCAATCATTGCACAGATGCGCGCGCACATGTCTACATATTCGTCGCACTTATGTGTTTAATCATAGCAGCAGTCAGCAGTGCTGATAAATGCTGATCAAATCAGTGAGCTCAAAAAACAATTGAACTATTTTTGTTGCATCTAATGATAACCTCCATAATTTCCTAATCATGTTTTGTGATTGCGACAAAATTATTTTGTCGGGTGGCACATGCGCGTCCGGCCATCTGTCACCGCATATGTGCTCTGTTTCAACAGTCTTTTAATTCATTAGCCCAGACAATGGACCGGTTTTTAACACCCTAATTTCATGACAGCAGAATCCTGGATACACGCTTCTGGTGGTCTGGCTGGTCCGGTTGCTCGAACCCTGAAATCGTTCGAGCTGATTGCAGCAGCCCTTCCAGCTCATATTCCGAGAGCAAGTGTTGGATTACTGCTTCCCGTCCGCGCATCCGCGACACAGCTGAACGGCCGCACGTGGCCACACCCTATTTACGGACACATACCAAAGGGAGAGCACACATGTCCCGAACGGATCGGGACTTTGCGGAGCGCACGTGAAATCCCTTTATGAGAGGAGCATTGTCGGTCGGATAATGAATAGTACGTTCTGTTCATCGCATTTATTTAGCTATCCGGCCACCGGGGCGCCGTCACGTGTGTTCACACGCAGCTGTGTGCGACCGTTACCCGCACAATGCCCTCGATCGATCCGCGTCGAAGGCATCAGAGCTATCGGCAAAATCACTGCACGTGTGCTTAGCCAGGACGTTTGCGGCAATGCTGCATTGTCCGTCAGCCATCTCGTGGTCCGCCTTGAGGTTTATTACTTCGGGGAAGCGTAAAGGTGCTCGTAAAACTTTCACGTGCGCGATTTATGCGCGAGGTGCGCGAAGACAAAGATATTCAGAGGAGCGGGGCGGCGCTGCGTGGGCGCAGCCGGACACCTGGCGGCTCGTTAGCGTCGCCTGTCGGATGGACGGCGCGTAGGCGCTCACTCGACGCGACTAACAGGATCCAGAAACCTCAGACGATCTAGGGATGAGATATTTTCTCGAACAAATGCACCAATTGATTCCCGAGGGGCATTCAATTGATTCTCAAAAGAAACATGCGGGCAGTTAATTGAACAAGCCTATAACGTGCCGTAACTAAATTGAGACTGAGACGGACGTGTGACTTTCTCTCTATAGATGGGTAAAACAAATGATATGTCATTTGTTGATTCAATACCAAAAGAACAAGATATGATATGGCTGGGGTGGAGCCCTTTGATAACTATTAATGTAGGGGTGCCACCGCAATGGATTACACGCCTAACAATACTCATTATGATACTTAGCAGCCTATTACGGTCGGAGTGAAAAGTCAACAAGGTGGCATGTTGGTTAGTAAAGAAAGAAATTGTGATGGCTAAGTGAATATTTTCCAAAGTAAACAAGTAGAATCGGATCGATCTCACGGCCCCGCAATCGCCTTCGGGCGAACAGCTGCAGGCAACAATTACTGTCGCGATAGCAGCCGTGGTTTATGCTCGTGACGGGAGGTTTGTGGCGCGGCGATGGCCCAACAGATACTCTCGAGAAATGCTCACGACGCGCACGGTACATCAGATTCCTGCACGATCGCCGTGAGCAAGCTTTTTTCCACCTATTACGAGCTCTATCAAAACTGAGATGTAGAGATCCGCGACCAATGTCCTTGCGCGAACGTATTCCGCATTTGTATTCAGGAATGTAGCCTGATTGGTCGACATTCCGGTGTGCTAGTAGGCGGCATATTAGTAAATATCGACTATCGTGGTATCGCCGGCGCCCGAGGCTAATTAACAGTTGCTCTGTTGTTTCTTAATATTACACAAATTGATAACGGTTTATATGAATGTTGGTTGGCATTTGCGTTGTTTCTTTAGAGCTTTGAGTACGATTTACAGAATGCCTGCTGCATCTTGATTTAGTTTTTCATTGCGTTACATGACACTCATTGAAAATTTACACGCTGGGCAGCTTGCGTCTCCTAAATCACGCTTGTTTTGAACATTTCCCTCTGTTCCAACAACTGGCAGTGATTAAAATTTACGTGGCGCGACCAAGTATTAACGAGCGCGCATTGCGCTTGGGGCTCGTGATCGCAGGCGGCCGAATAAATCCTTCGCGATGCACCTGCCGAGAGCCGTCCGCCGACAATTCAACAACACCATCTCGAATTCTTGGACGAGCCTTGACTTTATACTCCTGGCTCTATGCGGGATGACGAAACGTCAATCAGACACAGGTGTTTAGTGGCCGGAATGGTAACGAGGTAAGATATACCTATGCGTTGAATATTCAGATTATATGTACACGGTCGTTTTCGCGGCGCCGCCGTCGGCGCAGGTGTCCACGCTTCAAGGCTAAAATTCAAAGCAGCAGTCACGCATGCTTGAGCAGAGATTTTAATGCTGCCTGTTTACCGACTACCAATTACTATCAACTACAATCATAGAAAATGAAATACAAACAAACAAAACGTCCTAAATAGATTTCGAAATGCAACGTAGCGGACTTGCAATAAAAAACTTTTAGAGTGATGATTGTTTATCGCGGTAAGTATGCGTATGTCGCCACGTGTTGTGAAACTCAGCATCCCCGCTTTTACCTTCGCGCTTGCGAAACCAACGCAGGTGCGCGCCGCAAAAACATCGACATCGCCGATTCCATTTACTTTTTATGCAACACTATCTTTTCTATTTTAGCTTGTTCATGTTACGAGTTTTAGTTGCTGTTTAAGTTATTATATTTATTTGTATATTTCTACCTTGTTTGTTAATGAAAGTAAGTGATTTGCGGAAAACATCATTTACTTAGTGACGTAGGTTTTCCTGTGACAATGATTGGTAGGCCTGTTCCGGTTATTGTGGGATTACTGGACTTAGAATTTAAAGTCGAATAAAATAAATCAAATAGGTACAATACAACAGATCGGGTCAAAAAAGTAACTCACCATTTGGTTTCTGTGTTCTTGGCTGGAGGTCTGTTGGTGGAGGATGGTGTTTGGCGCTGCGCGGGGTCCGAGCGGGCGCCGCGCCGGGCGAGGCAGTGGCGCCGTGCACGGAGGCGCCGCCAGCGCGCCTTCCGCATCGAACTGATCCATAGCGGGGTGGTTCTCCAGCGCCGACTGCAGGTCGCAGATGTAGTCAATAACATGCTGGATCACTTCTAACTTCGAGATCTTCCGGTTCTTAGGCATGAACGGCACCAAGTCCTGGAGCTTCGACAGATACATCTGGATCTCCGCGTTCTCGCCGTCCCGGTGCCTGTGGACGCGTCCGCTGGCGATGGCCGGGACAGAAGCGCCTGTCGCGCACACTGCTGTTATCGCTTTCATTGTGGGTGACACTAAACACGAACACTGGGTTGAATAAAGAGAGCGGTGACGCGGTAGTGCGACGCGGGTCACGAGTGAGGAATGAGGAGATGCGCGCGGTGCGCTAGTATTTATGGGCGCTGGTGGGGTGCGGGGCGGGGAGGCGCGGCCAATGGGCGCGCGGGGCGGGGGCGCCGAAGCCTGATTTTTCCCATGGCGGCCGCGGTGGGCGCCGCGTCTGCCTGCGCTGGGCGGCCCTGAATAAGGCCGTTGCGCTCGTGACATGCACTTTGTCCTCAGTATTCTTGTTTATTTCTGGGTCCGTAAATTTTATTTGTTGTTAATTCGTTAGGGCACCTGTTTGTCTACATTCCGCCGTAGGTGATTTGGATTGAATGCAACAAAACCAATGTTTATATTTAAACAAGCAAAATATAAACAGGGATCGTTGGAATTTATAAAACAGTCCGTATTTATCTATTTTTAAATATACGGACTGTTTTATAAATTCCAGCAGTTTGCAGCATCAAACTGCAAACAAAAAGGGAGAGATAATTACCTATGTATTGCAAAAATCCGAACGAGATCTCTCTCGAATTGCTTGCAAGAGTTGAAAGTACTGTAACGTGAAACTGTGACGTCATAAGTAATATTCCAATTAAAATGTTCTTCATATTACAAACGTCAGGGGTACAATCGCGGGGCGGCGGCGGGGGCAGGCGGGGGCAGGCGGGGGCAGGCGGCCAGGGTGAACAATGGCCCGACGTGAAGGCATCCACTTGTCGCGCTCTCACGGAGGCTGTGCTCACGAAAAAAAATATTATAATGAAACCATTTCAAATGGTCATAGAGGTTCGATACGAGCGGTATTTTGTAAGGATTCGATTCTTGAATTGGCCATTTCTTAAAATATAAAGGCGGGTCATGTTGTGTACATACCTAGTTATTTAAGTTTTTAGATAATAATTTATAAAAAAAAATATACTACTTAGCAATTAGGTGTCTTAAACACGATCCTAGACGTAACGCATTGGAGAACTCTGTAATGTTAGGTCTGGTTTAATAAACGAATTGAATTGAATTGAAATGAATTTGTAAAATGTCCAGAACTCAGATTTTATTATATCCACTAAGTAGTTACTATAACAACTCTTCCGACTGGTATTGATATGGATTGAGCTACCTGTAGATTGCTTGCAACAGTCTGCAGTTAGCTCAATTATTCAATTGTTAATACTAGTTCTAATTTATTTCTACTATTTGGTTGTACATTGTCAACTTAGTAGTGTAGTAGTAGTAGTAAATCAGTAAGGAAATATTTATTGCAGCAAATATAACAAAATAAGAACAGATAAACTTAACCTAAACACATGAGCAAATTTCACCAGTGGTTTTTGTCAAACTAGGTCTACTTCCAAGCTAGGCTGGTATATGATAAATCAATTTATTCCTGTGTAACAAATGATAAATGAATTTATTCCTGTCTAAATCTATAGAATCTCTAGTCTACCATAGTCATAGTCTAGCATTATTACGTAAATAAAAATAAGCTAAAGTTTCACAAATCCAAAGCAAAAAAAAAATTAATGGTAGGTAGAGTCAATCAGTAGCACAATAGTATACCATAAATTAGAATATCAATAATGTATTCATAACTAGCTGCGCCCCGCGGCTTCGCCCCCGTGTAAATTTATGTTTCCAACTTTCTTAATTTTTTCTTTCATAAGAACCTTCTCCTGACAATAACAAACACAACAAAGAAAGAATTAGCGAAATCGGTCCAGCCGTTCACGCGTGATGCGATGACAACGGAAAACGGGTTTCATTTTTATATATAAGACTAGCTGCGCCCCGCGGCTTCGCCCCCGTGGAAATTTATGTCTCCAACTTTCTTAATTTTTTCTTTCATAAGAACCTTCTCCTGACAATAACAAACACAACAAAGAAAGAATTAGCGAAATCGGTCCAGGCGTTGTTGAGTTATGCGCTTACCAACATATTTTGCGATTCATTTTTATATTATAGACTAGCTGCGCCCCGCGGCTTCGCCCCCGTGGAAATTTATGTTTCCAACTTTCTTATTTTTTTCTTTCATAAGAACCTTCTCCTGACAATAACAAACACAACAAAGAAAGAATTAGCGAAATCGGTCCAGGCGTTGTTGAGTTATGCGCTTACCAACACATTTTGCGATTCATTTTTATATTATAGTATTAGACTTTCGATTAGATTTAATTTTTTTAAAAAGAAAATAACGGTTACAAACACAAAAACATTTTACTTAGGAATTTACGAAAACAAACGAAATCAACCGACAAACAAAATGACACGCAATAGGGCACTGTGACGAGGTGTTGACTCCACGACGGCGCGCAGCAGAATAAGGGCGAGCGCTGATTTGCGCCGACTTTTATACCGTTGCCTCTTTTACGTCTTCCAGTCTCCCAACACGGCGACCCTGACTGGAGTCCGCCACGGACTCTTTCTTAGTTCTCCCGGTCCGTCTCCAGGAACGGCATCGACATGCCCGTCTGTGATGGAACAACCAGTGCCTGCAGCCCTGATGGACCAGGTTGTGGCTCATAATTGGTGCCTCTGGCTGGAGCTGGATCGTCAAGGGCTTCGTCTCGTCCTTCAATCATTGGCTCTGGCAGTACGACAGCAGCAGCGGCGCGACCACTCTCATCTCTCTCATCGTCATCGGTGTCTGCATCTGAGGAGAACAGAAAATACACACATACATGAACGCAGGCGTTCAAATACGTGTGATTACGTGCGATGTGTTTGTGTGTGGTGTGGTGTGTAACCTCAAACATATAAACACAACAAATAAACCAGGACAGCAAAACAGAGTTCAGAAAATGAAGAAATAAAAGAAAGCCATTGGGGCGAGACATAGGCACGCCGTTAGCATATCTCATTACACGAGGGTAGGAAGCCCGACGTTAGCTATACCCAAGTGCTATCCCAATGGAATGTGTGTGAGACATAGGCCCGACGTTAGCAATATCTCCGAGGAGAGTAACTCACACACCAGGACAGGAAGCCCGACGTTCGCTATGTCCTGAGCGATCGCTCAAATACAGGCACGCGTGCACCGCATTTCAGACAACCGCACTCACCAAAGAAAGCAGCACAGACATCAGGAGTCCACTCTCCGCGCCACGGAACCATGAACTCCGCCGCCGCTTGCGTCGACTTGCCATAAGAGCCAGCCAAAAGTTGGAGCTCGTACCGACCGTGGGGCAGCACCTTCGTGACACGATATGGCCCACGCATGCCAGAGTCGAGCTTACCGGTTGATTGCGCCTGCTTCCTTACAAACACAAGAGAATTTAAGTTAAAATCACGCGGTGACTTCCTGCGCCGATTAACGTAAGTGTCTTGATCCAATTGATTCTGTCTGAGTCGTTCAGCCGTCCTCTGCCTGCTTATTTCACGTAAGGCCTCTCGGTTAGGGTTCGAAGCCTCCAGGGCCACATCCCGCACTAGGTTCCTAATAATAGGCGTAGTGGCCTCCACACCCACCAGAAGGTTGAGTGGCGACCGTTGGGTGGTTTTGTGCTTGGTAATGTTTAGAATTAATTGCAACTTCCACATTACCCTCGGCCATTCTTCCTGATGATAATTGCACTCTATCCTGATCATATTGAGCACAGTTCGGCAGTAGCGCTCCGCTTGCCCGTTAGACTGGTGCATTTCAGGGGTAATAAGGTGTACCTCGCAACCTAACTCTCTGACCCAGTTGAGGAATTCAGCACTTTGGAACATACGACCCCTGTCTCCCACAATTAACTTAGGCGTACCAAACAGGGAGATCGCATTTGTAACGTGGCGTTTAAGTTCGCTAGCATCTTGCCGGTACATTGGGTAAAGTAAGCAAAACTTGCTGAAGGCATCAACAATTATCAAAACATGGCGAAAGCCATCCGTCTCTACCAAAGGGCCCAGGGCGTCCATATGGACAGTATCAAAAGGGACGTCTGGTTTTTCCCAAGAGTGAATTGGCTGGAAAGGGGCCCTAGCTACCTTCTTTTGGGATAAACACACTAAGCAGTGTTCTATGTATTTCCTAGCGAAACCCCGTAAACCAGGAAACCAAAAGTGCTTGGTAATCAATGCAACAGTCTTATCAAGACTCTGATGCCCATGTTCATCATGGAAAATGCGAAGTAAGCTAAGCCTATGCCCTTTTGGTATGAAGCATAACAGCCTCGTCGCCTCACCTGATGGTGCGTATTTCGCGTAAAGGAGATCATTCCTAACAAGATAGCGGTTTGCGTCTAACTGCCCATCATTTAACTTTTGAATAAGAGACTGGGTCTCTTCATCCGAAGCCTGCGCAATCTGTGCCCAATTCAGTGGCTTCTGAACCGTGCACACATTGACAGGATTACGGCTGAGGTAGTCAGCGTGAGCCAACAATGCACCCTTCCTATAGCTGAGCTCGAAGTCAAAATCCTGCAGGTATATCCACCACCGTGCCACCCTCGGAAGTAAGTCTTTCTTTCTTTGAGTAAGTTTTAAAGCATTGCAATCAGTGACCACGGTGAATCGTATACCCACAAGGTAGTGACGAAAGTGTTCCAAGGCTCTAACGACCGCGAGGGTTTCCAGCTCATACGAGTGGTACTTAGGCTCCGCACCATGTGTTAGTTTGGAGAAATAAGCGACCACTCGCTTATTGTTGCCCTCGTGTACTTGAAACAGAACAGCCCCGTAACCAATCGAACTCGCATCTGTATGTACTTCAGTCGGTAGCGACGGATCGTATATTGCTAGCACAGGCTCACTAGTAAGGTGGTCAACGATTTCTTTACGAGCTGACCGTTGCTCTTCACCCCAGTTAAATTCTACCCCCTTACGTGTCAAGGCAGCAATACAAGCTGTTTTTTGTGCAAACCCAGGAATGTATTTCCTAAAATAGCTGGCCAGCCCCATAAACTGTCTGATTTGCTTGACGTTCTTTGGCTCAGCTGTCTCAGTCAACGCCCTAACCTTTTCTTGACTAGGTCTCACCTGTCCCTGACTAATCTGACGGCCTAAGTATTCTATCTCCGTTGTAAGAAAAGAACACTTTCGCAAATTTATAGAAAATCCAGCTTTGGTTAGGACAAATAGTACCTGTTGTAACAGTTCGAATCCCCGATCCAAGGATTTAGATAGGATGAGTACATCGTCTATGTACACCAGGACTTCACCAGAGTCAATAAATTCGCGCAAGGTTTTCGAAATTATGCGCTGGTAGACTACAGGTGCATTGGCAAGACCATATGGCATTTTCAAGTAGTGATAATGAGCCTCTGGCGTAACAAAACCCGTGAGATGCACAGAGTCCTTTTCAAGTGGGATCTGGTGAAATCCTGTTGCCATATCCAAGCTCGTAAAAAACTTACTTTGACCTAAACGATCTATGTGGTCATCTATCCTAGGAAGCGGGAATCGACACTTGACAGTAAGTTCATTCAATTTGCGGTAGTCCACGCACATCCTATCCGAACCATCCTTCTTTTTTACGAGAAGGATGGGACTTGCGTACTCAGAATCTGACTCTTCTATAATCCCTTTGTCCAATAAGTCTTTTACAATGTCGCGGACCCTAAGGGTTTCGGCCTGAGACAGACGATAAGGCCGGTAATTTACTGGAGTATCACTGTTCAATTTGATTGACATACTACCCGCTGTAACAGTTGATGTGGCAGTTCCTACGATGAGATGATCGGAAAACTCGTCAACTATACTCAAAAGCCTATCCAAGTCCTCACCAACAAGAGGCGTATTAATCGCGACCGTCGAATCAGATTGAACAGTCATCACTCTGTCAGTGTCAACTACCTCCCTAGTAATTCTTTGAAACTCACGAGTTCGGACATAACGGACACCCTCCCTATTGAGCACGTCCGTACCTACAATAACGGGTGTGTTCATATATTCAGAACCTACTACAAATAGGTCCACCTCTAACGTCAACCCATCAAACTCGATAGGCAAAGTCACACACGATGTACTTTCTATCTCCTGACTACCTAATCCTTTTAGTACACGAAAGGTAGGTTTCATCATGGCGCATGTAAAGTGCTTAACAAGGGACGAAGAGATAAGTGAAATGGTGGAGCCACTATCAATTAGTACGTCAGTAGGTATTCCCTGAACAACCGCTACCACAACATCAACATTTCGGGATGACTCACCTTCACGACAAAAATTGACGTTATTTTTATTACGTGATTCCGCTTTTTGTTTCGCGTAACATGTTTCCACCTTATGGCCAGGCTTTTTGCAGTAAGAACATACATCCTTCTTAGCTACGGTAGACTCGACTTTTCGGTCCACACTGGGTACGTTACTAGAACCTTCACCTGACTCGGCTTTAGGTTTTTTAGGACAAGAGGACTGCCTATGCCCAGGAGTACCACAAAAGAAGCACTTATTATCTTGAAACTTACGCTTCCGAGAGGGGTTTACATCTACCTTAGCTTTAGCAGACGAGTCCTGTTTTTGCGATGTTTTTGGTGGTGCAGGTTTCACATATATCGAGAAAAACTCGACCAAACCGTTAGGTGCAAGTTTAGCGTTGGTGGCTGAAGCTCGAAGTTGCGGGTCGGTGATTCCTCGGATAACAATCGCAGAAATCAGTTCATCACTTAGTCCTCGCACAATGCGTAAACGAAGCAAAGAACGACGAACATAATCCGCGTACGTGGGATAATTGTCAGAATTCGTGTTCATAACCTCGAAAAGAATACCAGCAATATCAGGTGTTTTAGGACACAAAGGTTTGAACTCCTTCTTAAAATTAGCCCACGTACGGTCATTCGTTACCCACTCACTTAACCATGTGCGCGCCTCGCCCTTCAAACAATTGCCTACCCGCGAAAGGCATTCGTGGGAATTCCAATTGTTTACAGCACACGCACGGTCCACTTCGGCACACCAATCGTCGATATTGTGTAGGACAGGATCAAAATTCGAAATATAGTAAGCTTGGCTTGACCTTACCGTGTTTCCAATGGAACGAAACGCATCAATAATGCAATCCGTGAGTGTCGACGGCGTCGCGACCAACGATGACGCATCCACTCCACTAGCGTCCTGACCTAGATCAGAATGCACCTTATCACTACGAACTTCACTACGTGGCGGTGATGCGACGATGGGCAGCCGGTCAGACACACGTGTGACTGGAGCTGATCGCGACGGCGACGGTGACACGGCACGCCCAGGTGCAGCAGCCGGCGAATCTTTTTGCACTTGGGGAAAACACTGACGCCGCGACGGCGGCGATGTCCGAGGGGTACCGCCGGACAAAGGCGGTGTGCGTCGCTCGCGAGACCGGGCAGGTCGCGCAGCAGACCGCTCCTCCAATGCAGTTAACCTCTCCAGCATCGCCTCCATCGTGCGCCTAAGCCCGCCCTCAGGAGTACGATCTCGATACCTATCGCGTCGGTGTCGCTCTCGACTATCAGATTGTCGTGAGCGGCGTCGATCACGGCCGGACATCTCGCTTGTTTTTGTATTTTTCCCAAAAAAACAAAGAGCGTGAAAATTACGTTATCCCAATTTCTGATATTAGACTTTCGATTAGATTTAATTTTTTTAAAAAGAAAATAACGGTTACAAACACAAAAACATTTTACTTAGGAATTTACGAAAACAAACGAAATCAACCGACAAACAAAATGACACGCAATAGGGCACTGTGACGAGGTGTTGACTCCACGACGGCGCGCAGCAGAATAAGGGCGAGCGCTGATTTGCGCCGACTTTTATACCGTTGCCTCTTTTACGTCTTCCAGTCTCCCAACAATAGATTATATAGATGTCAGTGAAAAACGAAATAAGTTGATGTTAAAAGTAAATTAACGAAATATTATTAGAATTTATCATTTACAAATTCATCAACCGTATGTAGATTATATACTTGCTGGGCATGTATCGAGGAAACCAGAATACAACATTCGTAATTTACAGAAATTTTGCGCTCAGCTTACTTATACGGACAGTAGAGTTAAAATAAAAATTGTTTAATTAATAAAACTAATAACATAGGTGATCTTGAATGGTATAAAAATGCCATAAAATACGTATGTATTAACATCATACATACGTATTTTATACTTATATAAATAATAAATAAATAATGCTGGACGATTCATACAGCATTATCTAGCCCCAAGCTAAGCAGAGCTTGTGTTATGTTATGGGTACTAAATAACTGATATACATAATACAATACACTACATATAATATATAATACATATGTATTTTATGGCATATGGCATTTAGATAAAAAACAAGGGGATTAGAAAACCACAAATGGCTTTAACCGATTGTCATTGTTAGAAACCTTATCTCGATCACTGGACAAAATGCTTTGGCTTATTCTCTCCCGCTCTACAAAGCGTTGTTTGACAAATTGCACAAATTTACTTGGGTCTTTAATGGAACCTTTTTTAAAAATGCCGTCAATATTGGATTTCAAGCCATTTATTTATGAGAGCGTAAGCAGATTTAAATAATTTTAAGACGACTGAAAAGGTCACTACTTCAATAAAACTCTAAATAGTGCGTGCATTTTTTATTTGCACGGACTGATTGATAGAATTCATACATAATAATAATTTGTTTATTTTCCTCTTCACAATAGGTTTACTTAAAATTTAGTTATTAAAGACTCGTAGAACTATATTAAACCTGTATTGTGATCCATGAAAGGTTATTATAATTATTGTCCTAAAACCATAATAAAATAGTCGCCAAGGAGCTAAGTAAATTGGCCAGACAATTACATACGTTTATAAAGACCGATATAATTGCAATGATTTCCTAATATAGAAGCGACCACACAGAATTGTTATAATAACACAGTCCCCATAAAAAGTGCCGCAAAAAAGTAGAGTCACCTTGAGGCAGGAGTAAAGAACTCAGGTAGTGAATTGCTTAATTTTGAGTTATATGGACGGTTGTTTCATTTTGTATAGTGGGATGTTATTTTATTTCCATGTATTTGTGTGATGTTTGATTGCATCGTTGATTTGTCTCACCGTCTAATATTTTTTTTAACTCATTTTAATGCTTAATTAAGTTTAATGTTTCTTGACTACCTCATTGATTTTGTGCTATTAAGATTTGAAAGATGCGTAATCTATATATATAAAAATGAAACCCGTTTTCCTTGGTCACGGCATCACGCGTGAACGGCTGGACCGATTTCGCTAATTCTTTCTTTGTTGTATTTGTTATTGTCAGGAGAAGATTCTTATGAAAGAAAAAATTAAGAAAGTTGGAAACATAAATTTCCACGGGGGCGAAGCCGCGGGGCGCAGCTAGTAAGGAAAATAAATCAACTGATTGATATCGGATTATCAGAAATAATTTAAGACAATGACCCCTTGGTCCTTATCGGAAAAATCAGTAATTCTCACCGAAATAAAAGCTGATATATTCAAAGATTTAATTTAGTGACCATATCCGTCAAAACGTGTCCGCACGGCTACCTGAGAAATTAAATTTACGACTGCAATTTTGTTTTACCGGTGGAGTATTGTGCTCTCACGTACGGATCAGACTCCTTTGTCCAGTTTCCTTGCATCAAAAGCACCTTGCAGTGCAATTGACAAGAATTGTCAGGATTGTCTTATGGGACAGGTACTATCCTTTGTCAATAGAGATTGTAAGAAATCAAATAAGACAATAGAGATTGTAACAATTTGGTAAAGCGTGAGTTACAGTCTGAGGTGTAGAGTTGATAATATTTTAAGCAATTTTTTTGAGATATTCAAAATCCTCACCAACAGATATAGTATACCAAATTTATCAAAGACACTGTATACTATGAACAAAAACACAAACCTCAGAGGACACTCGCTGAAGCTGCAACGCGGGCCAAGTACCAGCAAACCCAGAGAGCACATACTGCCGAATCGCATAGTGAAAACTTGGAACCGGTTACCAGAATCAGTGATCAGTGCCCCCTCAGTGAACTCTTTCAAAAATAGACTGGACAAATATTAAAAGTGCATTGACAAAGACTCAGATATACACGTATCAGCTTAAGAGCTGCCTGTGTATCACAAATAAATAAATATTATTAGTAAGTCTAGAAAAAGGTATATTACCACCTGAAGAATACTAGATCAGCCTTTACTGTGGGAGAATTTACCAGTAGCTAATAAGTGGACATTCACAGAATCGCATAACACTCATAGATTTCTAATAAAAAACATGATAGGTAAATTTTGCTAGGAAAAAAATTCTCCCGTACTACCCATTAGAAAGATATGTATATGTTTACATTTTCTTTATACAACGATAAGTTAATGCTCTTGGATTTTACGTATAGAACATAGGACGGTACCCTAAAAATCGAGACAAGACGGAAAAAAATTGAGACAAGAAAAAAATTAAGCGGCATATAAACACCTTCACAATTTTAAATGACAATCGTCCGGTGTTTTTATGACAAGACAAAAAATAGCACTGTCATTTCGGACCTGCAGGTGTAATAAAATGCTATTTCTATAGCTTTCAATATTGAAGTGTGAAATTAGTAACAACAAATAAGATGTTGTAATTATTTTGGGTCTTGTTTCCTGTTGTTTGGTATTGCTGGTGTTCATTTTGTTTTCAAATAGTGGTCAGACAAAGGAATGCGTGTTTGTCAATTCAATACTTCATTGATGCTACAACTGTTCACATTTATCTGTACAAAACCTGTAAACTTTCATTATATTAACAATTTACAATTTTGTATGAATTTGTGAACAACATTTTTTTCGATATCCCTCTGATTTGCTTCTATTCTTTTTATATTGTTTGAAATCGCACTCTCATTAATGTCCTTGCATTAGACCCTGAGGGTGACGCGTGTCGTGGGAGTGTCAAGCGCGTGGCTCTCCCATCGCGTGATCCAACCCGATTTATTAACAATACCTAGAATTATAAATTAAATTGCAAGATTTGCACTTCTGTGCGCTTTAACTTCATTACTTTCACAGTTTAGATAGAGTTAAAATTTAATCAGATTCAAGATCTGCTGTGAGTATTAAACATAAATAAATAATGTTGGAAAATCCACACAGCATCTTCTTCCCAAGCTAAGCAGAGCTTGTGTTGGGTACTAGATGAATGATTTACTTAATACATACATCACATAGATAGATATTTTTTACTAAACATAGAAAATACCCAGGACGCCCGGAACAAATATTTTCAGGTCGAAAATACATTTATTTCAAAGCGGGAATCGAACCCGCAACCTCCTGCATCGCCAGTGGACCTTCTCCCGCCGCCGGCCGCGCCACATTGGTCGTCATTATTAGTACAGAGTTTTATGTTCAAACGTCGCTCAGTAATTCTGGGAAAAGATAAAATCTGAGAAAAGCTCTATTCTTAAAAATCCTTTTTTGTAGATTAGGTACTATAGTTAGAGTACATAGGTACCAAACTTAAACACTCTGATTTGAAAATTGGTAGTTCTCATTAAGGCATTCAAGTATACGCGTGTCGTGGGAGTGTCCCGCGCGTGCGTCTCTCATGGCGTGTGCATTGATCGCTTATAGCACACAATGGTTTAGTATCAGCGCAGTATTACTGCGCTGATACTAAACCATTGTGTGCGGTTTTGTTCGTCCCCCTAAACAATGGTATAAACTCCTTGTTTAAATTATAAAACACAAATTGGTTGAGATAAAAATAATGATATGGCTTTGCGCAGTAATGAAATGGATATTGTTGTTATCTGTGTGAAATGAACTCCAAGTGAGTTAAAATAGTTATATGTATTTGATGACATTTTAAAAATAAATATAACGTTGTTATCATTATTTCATAAAAACTATGGAAGTAATGTTATCCCCAGTAATATACCTACTTGCTTAAGCTAAATACATGATTACAAATAAGACGTGTAATATATGGCTTCATAAAGATTATTGTGCGCACAAACAGTAATATAATATCCAATCTAGCCTACAGCCATAAACTCGCTATATTGGCTAGCCATCACTCCATATTGACAGAACAAACATTCTACCCGTGGGTTATGCGTTTCCCTCCGCTCCCACGGGAGGGCGCGAGAAATCCCTTAATTCGTGTCATGCAGGTGCACCCTACTAACTAATACACTATCTGTGGTATGCCCCTACTATCTGATAGTTATTCTGTGGCGCGAGCTCATTACGCGCTTTTCCGGCGCGTGGCGGCACGTGTCCGTCTAATATCGACTTTGCTATTTGCGGACCCAATGCGCTGCACGCACTTGAACTATCGCTTCATCAAAAATGTAAGTGACGCATACGATTACATAGGTTTTGAATGCACCATCGTACTATAAAAAGTATAAATTATACAACCCTCAAGACCTAGATCGCAAAGTGTAATTTCTTCACCGATAAACGACGGAAACCTTACCGAAAATTGCAGGTGCCTATCTATCTATGAGATGATAAATATGAGACGGAAAATAAAGGCCCTGGTCAATTAGTTGACACATCAAGACGACAACGAGAAAGCCGACTCCACAGCTATTATCATAAGGTCAAAACACACGCAATTACAGCTTGTTTACAGCCAGTGCGTCGAACACGAGCTCGTAATGAAATTCCGTGGACTCAAGTTCCCGGTTCCGATGGGAAACGGCGGGTCTCGTGTGAACCGGCGTGGGAGCAGGTCACAGGTCGGGCTAATTATGAGGATCGACGCGCGCGCAGCGGGGGTTTGGAGTTTGCAGAATCAATCAATGCTCGTGCGCTAAAGCTGGGCACAGAGAAAACGTTCAACTAGATTTATTCGATATTTCAATTTCAATTTATATATTCAAACAACTTTACAGGACAAACCACTTATGTCTAGATATATCAACCTGTGTTGGTCCACTGCTGGATGCAGGCCTCCCCCTGATAAACGCCTTACTGGCTTTTATCTCATGGGGGGTAATGCCCATAATCCCCACGCTGGGCATGCGGGTTGGAGATCGCAGTTCGGTGGTAGATAGTTCTGCAGAGATATCTAACTCAACTTAACTTAAAACTAAAATTAAAATAATATACAAGAGTAATAATGATTTACCCTTAGAAGAAAGGGCAGAAGAAACAAGATATCAGAGTAAGTATATTATTTTGGTATATCAATACAAGTTCATGTTTTTAACTGGCCGAAATAAAAGTTAAAGTAGAGGTTTGATTTATTTTTAAAGTTTTTTTTATGCTATGGACCGACTGTGGTTGAATAGGGTTACCCTACCTGCCGGACTAGTTAAGCACTGTATCTCGACAGAATTATGTATATGATATATAGATTGTGTTACTGTAAAGAGGATTTGTGATGAAGAAATGGTTTGGTAATGACACATAGAATGATACAAATAAATAAAGAACACTCAAATATCAGGCAGAATAGATCATTTAACTCCATTTTCGTATGTCTACCAATGGACCTGCAAAATTTTAAAGACAACCTAGATGATGTCATTTCAGTTTTTGTAAAATAAACAAGAATAACCTATTTGCATGTTTTCTTGGAACACAATGGCCGTATAAATAATCAAGTGGTTTCCGCTACAAACAAAGTAATCAATCACCTGTAGGTCACCGAGTAAACGTACAATCAGCCGTATTTAACATGAGTCGCCGCCGCCGACTACTTAAGGACTAACGGAGAACCCTTGCAAGTCAATAAGATAATCAGCGGCCATATAAAAGCTATTGACTGCTTTCCATTTAGAGTTCCAATGGAAATGTCTAATGAGGGATTGTTCTAGAATTTCAATGGCGTCGGTGAAATTGCGGAAATTGCAACGACGACGGAGAGATAAATCGAAGTCTCAGCTGCTAGGAATAAATCAATACAGTCTGTTGTTCACTAATTTCATAGGATAATGGTGATATAAGAATTATGAGACAGACTATTAATGCTCATTACATAAATCAATATCACGAGGATAGGCGTAGACCTGTAATAGAACATAATTTGAGGTAAAGGACTACGCTAACATAACCAAAACGAGCACAGAAAGTGCATATATAGTGCACCAGAAAAGTTGTCAAAACAGATTTTAATAAAGTGCTTTTTAAGCTATTCACGTACTTACACGACAAGTTCACTACATTTAACTTAAAAGCAGTTAACGTAATTACCTTTAATGACCGAGTTCCGTACTATTTTCAGCTTGTCTAGACGACGTTTGTTAAATGACTACGATTGTTCGCTAACGTCCAGAGTACGCATGGACGTGTACCTTAACATTAAGTATAATATGAAAATTACAAAGGCATGCGTGGAACGTGAGAACTTAGTGAGGCAAAGTAAACTGCGGCTCAGCGGCATAATTTGGTTGAAGCTCCGACCGTGGGTTTGCGTAGGTTCCTGTGAGAAGCGCCGTGAGAGCCTTTTGGGAGGTCATGGGTCAGCTCCTTAATGAGAGGTGAACGAGCTGAACTGAATAACGATTTCCAATTAAAGGAACTTAAGTCGTGAGTGGCATGGGAGACGTGAAGGGATTGCATGGGAGTTTGTGTTTTTACGCCCTAGTTATTATATCAAGCCCACCAAAGGTTACGGTATTTATAATAAATAACATTGCTCATTTCAGTAATACTCGCTACCTATCTGTGATGAATCCGACAACCGAAAACAACCCTATTCGTAGATTAATAACATGACATCCATTAAGGCAGGGGATTTTAATTCGCAATAAGCGTAAAAGGCATTTAATAATGCAGACGTCCGACCACGTGCGTGTTTCGTGAGCAAATGAACAAATACCAAGCAATCGGAGTAATGAAGGCACGGGGGTGCGGGGGTAGGGGAAGTCACGTGGCGGTCACGTGACTGCTTAACATGGCAAAGGCGGGGGTGAATTACATTAGGTTTTATGTTACTTTCATATTTATTAAAAGATAACAGTAATAAATCTTGCTATACGTCTTGCTTTGTTCTAAGTCATTATTATGTTTGGTGGTGACTTCATCCTCCTTTAGTTAGTATGCAAGTTGTGGATTATAATGAAAATCAAGTCAATCATGTAGAATAGTTCAAGGATATGAACGGAAATCATTAAAAAACCTACTTTTACGGTTATGTAGGCCGATTATATACTTACGATCATAGAAGAACAGAACTGGGAAATATAAGTTACGATACAATTATCTGCAGTTAGATATTTGGATGGAACGTTATCGTAGAAAACCAGTAAAAAAAAATTAGAACAAATGCTGCTTACAACCGAAAATTTTCGTTTATTACAAAAACACTTATGTATGAGAAAAGGGGAGAAAAACAAAGCCCTGCTACAACGTCAAAATGAAACTCCCACAGATTTATAACAAAAACTGTGTCGACTTTCCCACAATCGTTACTGTTATGAATGCGGGGATCAAGAGGATCACCCCGTGCCTTGTGACGTCATCCGCGAATCAAACCAACACACCCGTGACCCAAAATTACTCAAACGGCACCCCTCCTCTATCTCCTAACTGAAGAAACCGGAGAGGTGTGGAAGCTCTACTTATACCGGTGGTTTGATATGTTATGGGGGTGTTGTGACACGCGTGGGAGCTGCCTCTATTGTGCAGGCACTTAACTCGCCGATAAAGGAACTATAGGACCATTAGCTGGATTCGTATTGCTCATTCGTAATGATGAATGGATATTGGATTATGATATGGAAGAGATTTGCACTGGAACCAATGCTAAAGATGTAATAGCAAAACTCTATCATTACAATCATGTCATGTTGTTTTATACAAGCTTTTTTGTAATTCTCAGTGAAATACGTACGTACAGGTGTTCAACTGCTCTCGTCACAGGATGTGGTGTAAAACTCGTTTGGTTTTGCATCATTGCTTGTGGTGATTTCAATGAACTCACATCAACTTGTTTTATGAGATAGACAACTACGCAGTCTAAGGTTTTCTATTTTTAAAGGGCTCAAGAAAGAAAATGATTAACGCAATGGTTTTTGCTTTGGTTTTTGACTCAAATTGTGAAAACAAATTATATAATATTGTTGAGTAGAGTCGCCAGCTTTGTGGTAGAGACCGTTGTTTTGATCGTCATATCAGATTTCATGATAGATTTACAAT